>CAWUFW010000765.1:2400000-3659685 GCA_963921515.1 Calotriton arnoldi | reverse complement strand
TCGCTCGGGATTCTTCCTGGTGCGTGTCAGTCGGTTCGATTCGCGTGCTTTCCCGGCCGGATGGCTGCTTTCCGCGCGGCTCGGTCGTTCGGCTTGTGTTCTGTACGAGTCGTCGGATTTAGCACGCTTCTCATCGTACTTTGCGGGTCAGGCTGCACCGGTACGTGTCGGTCGGTATTTATTCCGGCTCCGAGTCGGTCGGTACGTTTTCCGGCCCGAATCGGAATCGGCCCCCAAGTCGGAAGCGAGTGGTGACACTTCCATGCAAATCTGAGGAGCGTGGTTAAGAGTAGAAATAGAAAACAGACTAATATTCCAAGGGTATTGGAAACAGGAAGCGAACACACTCCTATGGGTCCATGTAGTAGAAATTGAAAGCAGACACAACTCCTGTGGTATTCATTTTTATTTGGGATATTCCAACAATTTCATATGGGTCCTTGTGTGAATTTGCAGCCACAAACGTGAAGTTACCACCCACAGTCCCGATGTTTGAGGACAACAGTGTTTACTTCAATTGGATGTGGGTGCGTGACAACGGCGACAACTTTATTTATGTTAGTTATTTATGACAGATAATTGTTTTATGGGACAATATTTTGCAACAAGTGTGTGTATTTGAGTAATTATCTATTGAAGAAATTTAGAGTGTATGTACTCTATGAGCACATTTTAGGTTTATATTTTACTTAAGTTTGTGTGCAGTTGAATTTGGTTGTAGGAGTGACAGTGCAGTCCGTTTCTCTACCACTTACATTTTTGGCTGATCCAGGTAATCCCATAGTGCCAAGGAAGGACTGTGGTGAATCGTTTGAATAAAGTTGGAGGTGATTGGGGGGAGATGTGTTCACTGCAAAAAGAAAATTAGATACATAGTTTGGGTGTTCAGGGTAGGAAGGTGTTAAAGACATTGCCTGGAGTGTGAATTCAAGAGGATGGTGTTGAAAAGAATTCTGATATGGAAGAGGAATCCGAGGTGGAGTATGTAAATACTAAGAGAGCATTAGAAGAGAATTTTGAACTTAGGGTGAGTGTGGTCATGGAAAGACACAAATTCTTTTCTCGAGTAGTGAATGAGTCGGCGGGTCAGTACGTAGCAGTTTTATGCACTCTAGTTGCTACGTGCAAGTTTAAAGAGTTGCAAAAGGAAATTATTCAGGATCAATGGACCAATTGCACAAATAATCAACAAATACAAGAGAAATTGTTTGGAATAAAAGAACAAACATTAGAAAAATCTATTGCAAAGCCAAATGGGTAGAGAACACATCTATGTATGTTGAGGAGAGTTGAAAACACGTGAAAATGTTTGCAACATAAAAAAGCTGAGAAATAAAAATATATCTAAAGAAGAAGAAAAGAAAACTTTTTCCAGACAATAAAGAAAGCTGTGTTTTAGAAGCGGGAGTATGAAACATATTGCTACATCGAGTAATTCTCACGCCATGAAAGTAAAATGTTATAAATTCAAAAAGTCGGGACATTTTGCAAGGGTCTGCAATAGTGAGGATAATAGCAGTAGCAAGAATTCAGTGAATGTTTATATAATGATGATATATGTGAAAGGATTGCAGAGGATAATTCTGACTCCAATGTGGATGTAGAGGTACTGATGGTGCATGATGTTGTGAGAATATTGGACATGAAGCCTGTTCATACAAATGAAGAGTATCGTCCTCCCAAATGTCAAGTGAACATGTGTGGAGTAAACGTATGGATGTGGGCAGACTCATGTACTCCCTACAAGTTGATTGATAGGGGGACCTGGGAGAGTCTGTTTAAGCAAAACACATACTGAACTGGAAGGTTGTTGTGGCGGCAAGCTACCAGTAATTTGGTGTTTCCAAAATAAATTGTAATTTGACGATAGCAGTGCTGTATGTAAGGTGTATGTAGTGGAAAAAGAGAGGAAATTCCTAGGATGGAGAGATCAGCGAGAACTCGGTATAAAGTTGGATCCCAATTGGAAGGAGCAGGTGTTATTAACAACTGATAATGATGTATCCACGTGGGTTCAAGAATTTCCAAAATTGTTTGGACAAGAACTGGGTTGTCTTAAATGAGATTTGCTCACAGAATAATTTTGAAGAAAAATGTCACACCTGTTGTGCATGAAGTGAGAAGTTTTCCCATGGCATTGAGGGTTCCTTTGAAAGAAGAGTTAGAGAGATTATGTAAGAATAACATAATAGAACCAACAGAGTCAACGGACTCGTTAAGTCCCATAGATATTGTATGCAAGCCAAATGGAAAATTAAGAATGTGTGTGGATCTGAGGGACTTAAATAATAGCATTTGGATTGATCGCTACCCCCTACCCAATATGGGAGAAGTACTGTCTGGTGTATCCAAAGGACAATACTTTTCAACCATTGATTTCTCCAGCCCTTACCACCAGATATTGTTGCATACTAATTCTCGTCACTTAATCTAATTCGTCACACCTAAAGGGGTATGCCGTTTTGTGAGGATGTCGTTTGGTTTAGCTTCGGCATCAGCTGTCTTTCAGAGAGTGATGCAAAAGTTGTTAGAAAATTTGGAACAGGTGAGATTTTTCAAGATGATGTTTAGGTGTGGGGTAACAACAAACAAGAACATAACGAAATCTTGAGGAAAGTTCTGGGAAAACCAGATGAAGTTGGCTTGACTGTAGAGTTAAAGAAATGTAAATTTGCAGTGCAAGAGGCACTGTATCTAGAATCAAACCCAAACTTAAATTGGTGGAGGCTATAGAAAAAGCTCCAAGTCCTACAGATAAATTCTAAGTTTAGCAGAATTTTACGCAAAATTTGTTGATCATTTTGCTGACAGGGTACAACCAATGAGAGAGTTAATGAAAAAGGTAACAAATTTGTGTGGTCAACAGAATGTCAAAATGCTTTTTGTGAAATTAAGATATGTATAATCAATGCAGAGGCGTTGATGCCATTTGATCCCCAGGACCATTAGATCATCATGACGGATGAGAGCATGCATGGTATGGGTGCTGTACTCATGCAAAAGAAAAAGGGGCATGAAAAAGTAATTGTATTTGGTTCCAGGACACTAAAGGGAGCAGAACTAAATTATTCCACCATAGAAAAATAAACAATGACTTGTTGGTGGGGCATACAACGTTTTAGAAATTTTGTATGGGGCTCCAAGTTTGAAAAATGGACTGATCATAAACCATTAATTGACTTATTTACAACAAAGGGGGAAGGAAGAGCAGCTCCACGCATAGCGAAATGGCTGTTTAGATTGCAAGAAAATACATTTATAGTGAAATGCGTACCTGGGGTGAAAAATGTAAATGCGGATTTTTATCCCATTTAATAATTACAATGTGATGTTAATGAGGCTGATGATTGGATAGTGGCACAGGTGGAATGTGCTAGCTTAAAAGCAATTTCAGAACAAGAGTGGAGGTCTGAAACTGAAAGAGATGAAACTTGGCAGAAAATTATTGAACTGTTGGCCAACAGTTGGGGTATGGATTTTGACAACATAGATCTAATTGCACATGAGATCTGTAAGAGGTTGCATAGCCTGTGTGTGCAGTGACAAATCTCATTCTGTCAAAGGGACTCCAGTAGTAGGTGTGGATTTTCCTGAACTTGCCTGGAAAAGATTGGGAATCGATGTATGTGGTCCATTTGAGATTTTGGGAATGAACAAAAGATTTGCCACAGTGTTAATGGACTATTATTCCAAGTGGCCGGAGATTACTTTTGTTAAAGAGATAAAGACCAATGTGATGATTGAATTTTGCAAGGAAGTCTTCAGAAGAGAAGGATATCTGGAAGAATTAATTACAAATAATGGAACTCAATTTGTAGCGAGGCAGTTAGGCAAATATTTAAGAACAGACTGGTATTGATCACAAGAAAACTCCCTGCGAAAATAGTCTTGTCAAGAGGTTTAGCAGGGTTGTTGGCGAGAATATTCAACTCTCTATGCATAGAGGTCTTGATTGGAAGGAGGAAATTAAGAAAATGGTGTGGAATTATAGAACTACTTCAAATGAGACACCATTCGTGTTGTTGGAGGGCAGGAAACCTAGTACAGTAGCTGTGCCAGCCTGGATGAATAGGTGCACCTTGTTAAGAACTGATGTTGAGAGTTTGAGGGAAAGGGTGAGTAAGAAACAACAGAGGTACAGAATCAGAAAGGGAGAGATAGCTGAACTTGGTACCACAAACTTTAAGGTTGGTGATTTTGTGAGTGAGAAAGTTTCAAGTATCTAAAAAAGGAGAATCAAAGTGGCCTGAACCAAATAGAATCTAAGATGTGATGCGATATTCTGTCATTTTGAAAGATGGGAAAAGATGGAATTTGAGAAATGTGGTAAGGTGTGGTGAAATAGAATTAACAAATCGTAAAAAGACAGAATAAAAAAATTAAAAGGTTGCAGTAAATGGAATAGAAAAGGTCAAAAAGAATCCATTGCGTTGGAGTAATCATCAAAGGTCAATTTCAAGAAAATTAAAGGATTATTTTTAAATCACTGGTACATTACCATGCATGATACATTAAGACATCGATCTACCAGTGATATTTATAGGTTAGCATATGATCCTTAGTATGTAGAAGAAAATTTTAGAATTTGTCATAGTTTAGGTTAAACATAGGATAGCAAATGCAAAATGTTGTGGTGTAAGTCATAATTTTAATGTAAGAGCGCATCTAATATTGTTATATAAAGAGGGATGTGTTGTATTTGATGCATATTGCTATGACAATGATGTAAGTATTAAATGGGAATAGAATGTGGAATGTAGAATAGGCCCAGGATGACAGTTAAGCTGTGGTCTGATACCTGGCTGGTCGAGATTCCTATCGCTTAATTAAATACTTAATAGTCAGTCCTGTGTGCTGTGAAATTCTTGAAAGAGGAATGTTCTACATTTGTGACAATCATTTACAGAACCATGCTCAAACATGATAATAGCTATTATTCTAAGGTTTAATACTGTATGCACAGGGCTGAATGTACTTTCAGAACTCCAGAACATTTGAAACTAATGTCTCATTTTGCCATGTTTCTATAACACTACCTCCTTAAATCCATCACCACTTGAATGTTTGAACTTAAACAGAGTTGCTCTCTCTAGCAGCAATTGGGACTCCATTACCCACAGAGCAATACAGGACACCACCTAATGAAGCAGTTCCACATGACAAACAACGCTTAGATTTTAAAATGAAAAAAGTTACTCTCTTCAACTGAACTAGGACTCCATTAGTCACTGGGCACTGTATGATGCCACGCAACGTAGGGTTGATTACATAGTAAGAAGAAGCTCACGCTCCAAATGAACACGTGTTGCCTGAAAGGAACAGACTCATTCCGCTGCTTTGCTGAGAATATAGATACAATGAAATACAGAGCACCCCACAAGGTAAACACTTCCCTTCCAGCTGAATGAAATGAGTACACAAAATGATGAATGATCTGCAACTAACGTTAGGTACTCTTTCTTTCTTTACACCAACTACCATTTACAAGTGAATCTCATCAAGTCTCCATGACAGTGCCTGCAATAAAGATAGATATATTTCAAACTCTGATAACAATGTGCCCCTAGTCCCAATAGCTTCCAACAACTTGTTCTAATAATCCGTTTATAAAGTTTCAGGGAACTAACAAGCAATTACATGCTGACCCCGCCATTAAGTTATACCTTTTCCATTAAGTCACTTTCTCGCTTGGTAGGTTCACCAGTTGCACAACTTACCCAAATACCCTTATTAGTTTTTAACAGGCCCTGGAGTTCCCAGTCCTGATGAGACCCTGAACTAGCCAAGGGTCAAATGCATCAACACCAGAACCCGGGAATACTAAGGCATCTAACAAATTACGGAAGCTATTAACAGAGGACTCTGATAATTAAATACAGCTTTCACATAAAATTCCTTTATTTATTTATTTATTTTTGTCCTCATACCACCAAAGCTACTGCCATCTCAGGAGAACATTGGGGGGGAGGTCATTCTTACACCTGATGCACATGCGTTGGCCCCACCACACCAAACTGGGCTAAAACACTCGTACTGCTTTGGTGTTAGATGGAGCCATAGGATAGATAGACTTTAAGGGACCAACACCCCACCACTCCATCTCAGGAATTCAGCCCAAATCACCTCAGTCCCTCCCGAGGTAGTCCCCAAGTCCATCCCACAGATCTGATGAACTGCCTTGAGCCAATCTTCCGGGGAAGGAGGTGTCGGATCTAACCCATGTTTACATATCTCCCATCTGGCCAACAGCACAAGATAAAACATCAAACATCTCTGAGTTCTCTTCAGAAGGCAGAAAGAAACAGTGTCCACTCCCAACAACACCAGCACCGAGTTCAACTCAGTTTTAACTCCCAAAATCTCCAAGATAAGATTGCACAAAATGTTCCAGTATCCGCGGATCAAGGGGCAGGTGGCAAATATGTGCTTGTCGTTTGCTTTGGGGTGGCCACATCGTCTACATCTAGGGATCGGGTTCTGTACAAATCTAGCCAGCCTTTGGGGAATCCAATAAATTCTTTTGAAAGTAAAGAAATTATTCCTTTTTAAATTAGCCGGCTTAACCGTAGAGTACAACAATTTTAAAGATTCTGACCACAGATGCGGAAGATCGGCCTCTGGAATCAACCCCTCCCAAACCACATACGGAGCCTCCAGAGCTTTATCGTCGGCGTCCAAAAAAGTCCGATACCATATGGATACCTTATTAATAGGATGAGTTTCTTGCATGAGTGACTCTGTTTCCCAGTCTCCACCAATCTCCTGCTTAATGCTTACATACCACGGGAGAGTTGCAGGTATTTAAATCTAGAGAGGGAATGCCCAGTCCTTGCCTTACATACCTCCCACAGTAATGGCCCCTGAACTGTAAGCAATTCTCCCCAAGTTGCTATCCCAGCCTTCTTAAGGGGATCACTTAGGCCATCCATCATACACACGGGGGTACCCGTGGAATCCCAGACTGGTGAAAAATCTGATAGCCAGGATCTTCTTAACTATGCACCACAAGCCGAGTGCAGTCTTTAAAACTTTCAAACGTACCTTTTAAAACAACTTTGGGGCCCCATATTTATATAAGAAACCTCTGGGTCCCACCCCTCTAATCATTTCAAATAAGATCTTACCCCAGGTTGAACTATCCGGTGTCCCAAGAAGCATCCTGCAATTCTTGAATTGGAAGGCCATACAATAAAGATTTAGGTCTGGTAGCGCCAGTCTCCCTTTCTTTAACTCTCTACTCAATTTTTTCCAGGAGAGTCTAACCCAGATTAACCTTGTTAATTTCCCCTGTATTTTAACTATAGCTTTTCTAGAGAACGTAAGGGGGATACAATTAAAGAGGTATGTTAGCTTAGGTAAAATTTACATTTTGATCAGATTCACCCGACCATAGATTGTCATCCGTAAAACCTTCCACCTAGCCAGAAGCTGATCATATCCTTTGCCACCCTCCTCAGATTATGTGCTGGGATCATCTCCAGCAGGTGTACTATGGAGATACCCAAGTATTTGATCGCAATTTTCACCTCCCCCTCCCATTGGGTAGTAGTCCAACACATGATTTCCAAAATAGAAGTGTTCACAGAATAGCCTGACAATGCACCAAACTCTGCCCCTAATTTTTCTACTTTAGGAAAGGTCTGGACCGGGTCATGTGTATATATTATAAAGTTGTCAGCATAGAGTGCAATCTTGTTCTTAAATTGATGCGAGGAAAAAGGGATTACTTGTTGGTCTCTTCTAAGTAACTGTGCAAATGGTTCAATATAAATATCAAACAATAGGGAAGAAAGGGGGCACCCCTGTCTCGTGCCCCTTGTGATTCAAAACCACTCAGTTAAAGCACTATTGAGTACAATTCGGGCTGATGAATTAACGTATAGCCTCTGAAGGGCCGAAATAAAACAGGGGCTGAAACCCAAAACTGCCAGAACTTCCCATAAACACACCCAACAGACTTGATCAAAAGCCTTAGCGGCGTAACGGCCAGTGGTGTCGAATCACCAGTGGCTAGATCGATGCCGCCAATCAATTATTGAGCAAGCTCATGGATCTGGCATCCAAGAACAATTCCCTTTTGATCGGAATGAATTAGTTGAGGAGCTAACATACCAATCTCCCAGTCATGATGCTAGAGAATATTTTATAATCCGTATTTAATAGGGAGATTGGCCGATATGATTCTGCCTTTTTGGGGTCTTTAGCGGCTTTCAGAATCAGGACTATTGTGGCTTCCCTCCATGTCTCGGGAGTCTAGGCATACTCCAGATATATAGAATTAAACGATTTCTCCCAAACTGGTATTACCACTTCCTTCAGTAGCTTATAAAGCTCAGAGGGGATGGCATCTGGGCCTGCTGCCTTCCCGTTCTTAACATGTTTCAAATGTTCCCAGATTTCAGCCTCTGTTATTGGAGCCTCAAGGTACTCCCTTCCAGTTTCCGTAAGCCCGGGGAGGTACAGTGGCGGCTGGTGACATTTGAAAGTGGTGCGGCGTAAAACAATTGCCGTACAGCACTGTAGCGAGCGAGCGAAAATTTTGAAAAAAGAGTCGGCAAATGGTGCATTTTCAAGCAAATTTGAGAAAGCAGGAAGGTGACTGACGACCACATAACCTAAGTGCACAAATATTCTTTTCACATATAAACATCTCTACCTCTGACCGAGTCTCTAATAATGACAGTGCATAACAATGTACTGAATTACATTTATCCCCAAACCTCAAGCCATCTACAAAACCGTCCACAGCTACAATCCCACATCTGCTATGAAACAGGCGCACAACATTATGTACCCAAGGGCAGGACTCACGGGCAAACACTGCAAAGCAAATTTACGTCTCAGATTCTCCGAACGAAGAAGACTTATTTCTCTCCCAGGGGTAGCCACGCTTCTATTTATTTCTATTCACAGGGTAATATCAAAAGCAGTGACAGTAAATTCTTAGAAAACGTCGTCAGTGACCTTTCATCTTTTAATAAAGCAATCTGGTATGACCACAGCTTTTAAATTAGCATAACGGCTTGTGCATAATGCACCGTAACAGGGACACGGTCACCCACATAATTGATACCCCCCGCACCTATCTTCATTTATACAACATTCTAATTATCTGTGCTAGATTATGAAATCCATCACAGATTTTAAGTGCTATTAACAATCTCCAGAAACCCCATGTGCTGTAATAAACAGTGCAATGCCCTACACGCACTTAACATTTCTCTCTCCTCTATTGCTTTGTGTTCAGAGACAACCTCTATTAAGACTTAAATCAACAGCCACCATATGTGCTATTCAAGCAGAACAAAAAAACAGTAATAAATACACAGTGGGCAGAGCGAGGCTCTGAATATTAAACAGACAAAGGGTGCTGACGTAACAGAATAGGGAGAAATAAAATTCAGATCATGCTTTAAAACATGCAATTTTTAACACCAACTGAAGAAAATATTTTGGTTACAATTATCTGCAGTTCATAATGCCCTCCAGCAACTTTGTATGAAACAAAATGGAAAAGCTACTCCTGGTTAAATGGTTAAAGTTAACACAGCTGTCAACCTTTTTTGTAACGTTCAGAGAGCAGCTGTTTCAAGAACGTTTAAGAAAACGTGCGCTGTGGACAGTCGGGACTGAGGAGGAAATAAAATCAAAAGAAAGTGTGCTTTTCAATAAAGGCCAAATCCAAGCGTACAAACAAAAAAATGTATCAGTCAATTCATTACCCTCCTCCCCTTGAACGGAAAATTAACTAACCTTTACCTTTAAACTGCGCTCTCGGAAGTTCTTGTACATTAACTGCAGCGCTTTCCTCCAGACAGACGAGGTCTAAATGAGATTTCTGCTCTATAAAGGTAAGAAAAATATTTGGCATGCAATAGTTGCTACCTAAAGGTAAACATGCACCACTTTGTGTGTCCCTATATCGCACTTCAAACCCCTTCCAGGCGGCGAGTCGTCCCGCCCCGCTCCCCTCCACTGTTTCCACCAACTGCGCGCTTTTACCTTAAATCACCACTGACAACATTCTTTGGTGCCTGAAAAGGTCGCAGTTTATTCATCAACATAACATTTATTTACATAAAATGTTATCCTTTCAAACGTTCATGGTCATAACCACATTCAATGACCATGTTCTATCTTTTCCTCTATTGCTCATTGCAATTCTTTCTCTTGCATTAGGGACCCAGCCTCCTCAATTTTCCTGGGAGGGGAGGGGCCCCTTTTTCTGGGCTTCGATTCACGGGTCTAGGCTTCAGCTTGCTACCGATTTGGAGGGTGCCCGTCTGGACCTGCCTGGGCTGCAAGTGCCGTCCCGCTCGCCCTGTAACCCTTTTGTGGGCCCTCCCTTCTCCCAGGGGTCCCTGCCGTGTGGCATCCCAAGGACCTTACTTGAGCATGTACTCTACCTTTCCTGAGGCTGAGTCCTTGCCATCTTCTCCCTCGGTACCCCTGCCGTGAGGATCCCAAGGGACCTGCGGGAGCATCACATCTACTCTTTCTATGGCGGCGCGCCGCCCCTTGGCTCCCTCAGTGCCCCTGCCGTGAGGCATCCCAAGGACACTGTGAGAGCCTTCCATCTACCTTCTAGTAATTTTCTCTTTGTTCTAGCTTCTTTGTGTTTGTTCCGCTACCCTCTTTCCCTTACGGCTGCGACGCCCGTGTTTTTTGGTGTGGGTGGGTGGGATTCTCTTCTTCTCTCCTGCAAGGTGGGGGAATTGTGCTCACCTCGGGCCGTTGGCCCCTTCTTATCCCCCCCTTGCGCTTCCTAACTCGCCCCCTGATTGGGGGGGCTCCCTTTGTCTATGGGGGCCATTCCTGGCCCCCGCCGGCCCAGCCGGCATGCTAATAGGGGGGGCGGGGGAGGGCTCCCGCCTCCGGCCGGCGTTCTACCCGGGCCCCTATCGGGTCCGGCTTCGCCTTCCCGGCCCGGGTCCAAACCCCTTCCAGGCGGCGAGTCGTCCCGCCCCGCTCCCCTCCACTGTTTCCACCAACTGCGCGCTTTTACCTTAAATCACCACTGACAACATTCTTTGGTGCCTGAAAAGGTCGCAGTTTATTCATCAACATAACATTTATTTACATAAAATGTTATCCTTTCAAACGTTCATGGTCATAACCACATTCAATGACCATTTTCTATCTTTTCCTCTATTGCTCATTGCAATTCTTTCTCTTGCATTAGGGACCCAGCCTCCTCAATTTTCCTGGGAGGGGAGGGGCCCCTTTTTCTGGGCTTCGATTCACAGGTCTAGGCTTCAGCTTGCTACCGATTTGGAGGGTGCCCGTCTGGACCTGCCTGGGCTGCAAGTGCCGTCCCGCTCGCCCTGTAACCCTTTTGTGGGCCCTCCCTTCTCCCAGGGGTCCCTGCCGTGTGGCATCCCAAGGACCTTACTTGAGCATGTACTCTACCTTTCCTGAGGCTGAGTCCTTGCCATCTTCTCCCTCGGTACCCCTGCCGTGAGGATCCCAAGGGTCCTGCGGGAGCATCACATCTACTCTTTCTATGGCGGCGCGCGCCCCTTGGCTCCCTCAGTGCCCCTGCCGTGAGGCATCCCAAGGACACTGTGAGAGCCTTCCATCTACCTTCTAGTAATTTTCTCTTTGTTCTAGCTTCTTTGTGTTTGTTCCGCCACGCTTCCTACGGTTTCTCGATCGGAGGGAGCTCCCCCTACCCTGGCCTCTCCTCTTGCTCCTAATTGAAGCCCATTTGCTCCAGTATCCCCACAATGTTCAGCAGGAACATGTCCATTCCCACCCTATCTTCCAGGTGGTACCCTGGAGACCCCAATTTTATAAAACCGTGTCTCACGAAGAACCATCCATTGGCCTTATACACTTTGGCCATGGTGATATTAAGTTTTCTCCTGGAATTCTCCACTGCCCCCAGGTCCACTGCCCCCTGCCAGGCCTTCCGCCCTATGATCTCTGAAAAGATTACTTCTGCGGGACGGATCAGGCATGCCAAAGCCGTGAGGCTTTTCTGCATGTCCTCTAGTAGCGCTCGCCTTCCCAATGCTGTTAAGTCATTCCCTCCCAGGTGGACCACTACCGCATCTGGCCTGCCACCTTGTTTCAACGCTTCCCGCGCCGCGGGTAGCAGCTGGTCCCATCTCATTCCCGAGCGCCCCCACCATTCTATTTCAGTGTCCCGCAGCCATATCACGCCAAATTCGCGTCTGGCCGCCGCCCATTTCTGCGCCCGCGTCACGTAGGAGTGTCCCATGATCCGCACCTTCTATCGTGAATTTCTTGGACCTCGATCGGGCAGGGAGAAATCGGACTCAGTCCACCGTCGGGTGTTTGTAACGCTTAAATGCGCTGGACTTCCAGTGCCCTATTCCCTTGATCAGGCCATCCTCCAACCCAAGCCCAGCTGCCGTCCTGGCTGCCTCTATCTTGAAAGAGTGGGAGCCATATTCGCGAACGGGGAGACCCATTGTTTCCAGGGTTTTCCTCATTACAGCTATGAACTGAAAGCGGCTGAGGAAAGGCCCGTCCTTGTGCCTGAAAAGCGGCCCCTGGCTCAGCTCCCCTTGCCCCAGGTGGTCTTGCAGTAAGCACACCGGGCAGCAATTTGCATCCTTGATGCAGTGTATCCTGGTCCACTTTCCCTTGCCTGCCTGGTCTGTCTTGGACCGCCGCAGCAGCACGTCCATGTGGCCTTCGCCTATTTCTACATCCTTTCTGTGGATGCAGGCCGACCCTGGGTTATTAACTGATGGGCTACTAGCTTGCTGACCCTATAAGCCCCAAAAAATGCCATCGCGAAAGTTGCACGAAGTAGCACTACCTCGTGCTCTGAGGAGCACCCTTCTGCTAGTGCCGCCAGCATCATTTGCAGCATGTTAAAGTGGATGGGTCGCCTTGCGTCTTTCTTTGGCTGTTGCGGCCTACCCCAGCCCCTCATTGCCATTCTGCATTTGAAAGCCCTAGGTGGGTCTGCCTGTTCCCCCATTTTTGAGCAGTACGCCACTGCGTTTAGGTGTGCCCGGGCCCATCTGTTTGTCTTCCCTGACATAAACGCCCACTCAATGAACTCTATGGCCACTTCCTGTGAGGCCCACTGGTCCCCTTCTAGCCCTGTCCTGGCCCTGAATGTGTCCCAGCATTTACTGTACCGGGTGCTTGTCTTTGTGGTCAGTGCATTGTTCAGCAATGTTTTCAACCCAGGTCCACCCATGACCACGCCTCTTCTGGCATTGGGGTCATCCTTTTGTCTGCTGCTGGGGCGAATTTCTCCCACTGAAAACGAGAAATGGCATCTGCAACTTCGAGTTGGATTACGTTGCTACCCAATATAGATTCTCAGTCTCTATCTACGCTGAGTGTGCAGAATAGATAGAATGGAAAAGCTTTTCGGAAATGAACATTAGGGGAATTGTTTTAATCATTTATCAACCAGGCTAATTGTTTGGGAGCACATTCATCTGCACAAATTGTAGGAATACGTCGCCGTGCCATAGACTGTAAGCTGATCGTTATGCATTTCACGGGCAGAGATTCCCTGACCCAATTTGCAACAATCCCTCACTATGCAGAATAACTTCACGATTTATTAATAGAGATGCACATGTATTCTGTCTCAAAGCATGTTTTTACTATCCTTTAACCACTGGGAAGGACGTGACCCCCATTCTGTATCCGTTTTCACAGTACTTGAAAGCGCAGGACACCTGTATGGTAAAAGCATGCTCACTTTACAACTTCCGCCCCGCTTTTCTCACCGGTTCAGTCAGCCGTTCCTGTGGTTGAACATTATGCGTATGGGTGCCACGAGTGGTGAGCGAGACGACGGGGCTTTGCAGGAAGACTGCCCTCCCACCACCAGACCCATTTGCTGGAGTTTGGCCATAGATGTGTATGTGTTTCCACAGCAATCTGGATTGTCATAGCCATAAGCGGTATTGGTAAATTTCTGATGCTTTTAACCTGGCATGGCAAGAAATGGTGTGCTCTTTCTTACGGAGGCCAACATCTAGCCAAAATCCGGTTTCACGCGGGTTTTAATTTGACCTTCGCAACGAAAATGGGTAGCTTTTGTACTACACTGATCGGGTCATGCTCCTTTCGGAGAGTTAGGCCTTAATTAATGCTCTCCTTGGGCGGACGGCTTTGGATTATGCACTCATTTCCGCTCTTTTCATGACTTCTTCTACTGGGTCCCTCACCGCCATAACTTTCACCGTAGAACTGCATACGCACTGCAAAGTATACATTACAGCATAGATTTAATGTTGCAAAAGGGGTTAATTCGGGTAGAACTCGATTCTCATTATCAAAGAGAAACTCCCAACTATGTTGTTTCTTTTACAATTCTGAGTTTGTGCTTCTCCACCCCAAGCACTCCTAGCCTACCAGTCCTGCCTACCAGTATGGATGACATGTGACTTCTACTTCTTGTAGTCTTTTGGCTTCTTTAACATTTCCTTTTCCCCGATTTACGCACGCATGATTGACTGTCTCTGTGTAATGTGTGTGTGATGCAAAGTGCTCTGACATCTTTACTGGTATGTTGTTATATAACTAATCAATGCATCCGAGGGAGAGTGATTATGGGGACTTGGTCGTCACTGCTAGAGGGTGCTAGTGAGAGAATCCATGGTGGGCTCATCATGCTCCGCATTCTGAGTGTGCCTTAACATGTTCCCAAGCCTTCGGTAATCTATGCCCGCCTACTGCTAAAGTGGCAACTTTCTGCGGATGCAGCAGTGGCTGTACCCCACTAGCGGACACGGCTTCCGGTTTTAACGGCCCAGGGACATCTTTAAAATGTTTGCCACTGGAGAAGATGTTATTAGCAGGCGCACATTCAGTGACATTCCCCAGCGCCTATAAATCTCCAGCATGTCGCCCCTTTGAGCAACCAGGAACTGTAAGGAGATCTTACAGCTGCTGCAAAGCACCAGAAACGAAAGTGCTTTTGTGACCTGAACGAAGTCTAAAACAGATGCTCCCGAGGGAGGGTCCTGGGTGCGTTACTTTTATAACCCACAGATACCCAGAAATGTAATACAACCTCATAACATCCCAGATTATTTACCGAAGTACATTTGGAAAGCAATAGAATACTTTCAGATCTAATATTGCGCATATAGAAAACAGACACAGATAAACTTCAAAGTATTTTCTTAGAAGAAACCCGTGGTGCCATCGATGCCACTACCGATATTCTTTGTTCTGTGATGTTTATGCGTGGCTCAGTTGTCTCTACCTGCTTCATCTGATCTCATAATTCCCGAACATTATGGGGAATTTTGCTCACCAATGCCTCCGAAATACTAAAATGAAGGATAAACGCGGTCGGTACAGCGTGGGTCTGCCCGGTTATGGCTGTCCCAGCGTGTCTCGCAGTCTCTCTCCGCGGGAAGTATTTGGCAGGGATATTTTACTGCTTTTAGGAGTGCGGGCGGCACTTGAGTGCTTTTTCAGGTGCAAGCACCCGTGCGCAACCAGCCCCAGGGACAGAGCCTCGAACACGGATCCCCCGCCGCTCCCCACCGAGCGGAGATGCAGGGGCTCTAAGAAGGGGTGAAAAACACCACAAAGCCTCGTTAACCACTAAATGGTCTTTTAAGACATGTGAAGTACTCGGGTGCGGCTGCAATCAGACGGTCGCCAGCCCGGGAAACTGCCCCCGCCCGGGCTGGCACGCACGACGGGAGAGAGGGCGGTGGGGAAAAGGGGTGGAGATATGTCTCTCTTTGTGGAGAAATTCACCACTAAGCGCGGACTTTGGAATGGGGCTGCTCCAACTCAATGCCGCCAATGTTGAATTGCAACCTTCGGGAGAGTGGGGCGAGGGTTGTATCGAAACCCACTTCTTGAAGATAAAAAAGGGGGGGCAGCACATACATTTTTCCGAAACGGGAGAGAAATCACAAGGAATATATGGCTGCCTAGCATATTGGTCATGCGGCGATTACAACCCCGTTATACGTTAAGGAACTTAACTCCCCAGCTCAAATCTTCCGCCCAAGACCGGAGGATGCCGCAGGAGAGTAAGACTGGCACGGGAAGTACAAATGGTCATATAACAACGCCTGTGCGAATGCTGCTTTTACACTTTTACTTTGAATGAAAGTGTAGCGGGGGGGGAGGCTTGGGCCCTAATGCCAGTCGCGAAAAATGGCCCATACTTGGGAAAATAGGACCCTGCTGCGACAACCAAAGAAAGTTTTCGCTGGAGTGCAGGGAGCCTTAAACGGCCATCATTGTCGGTGCCACTGTACCCGCTGCCCCACTGATACTCGCCTTGCTCTTTATTAGCACAAAGGCGCCAAACGTGTCTTGTCGAGGTCTGAAACCAGGGTTAGTTGCACTGGACTGAGATGGCAATCGCACATGAAGTGCTTTCGTCCTTGGAAAAATCTCATCCTGAAGTGCGCCGGTTTTTCCCGCGCACTGACAAATGCCGTCAGGAAGACGTATACGCCACATAGCCTTCTATATTCTTAGCATTACCGGCCCTAGGCGCCACTCGCAGCCCCGTCCCGGCTGCGCTCGTATTCTGCAGATTAACAGTGGCTGTAATGCGCCCCCACCCCGGTCCATTATTCTTACAGAAATACCGGCCCGTGCTCACCTTGTGATAACGCCACCATCCTCGGGGGCACCGTCGCCCGCTCCGACCCATCCTGCGGCGCGTTATCTGGCCACCCTCCCACAAGACCGGGACACAATCTTTTGCTTCCTGGCTGTTTCGCTTCCGATCCACCGCGTTGACTCGAGGTGTCCCTGTAGCGAGCCTGCTGCCTGCAGCCTCGTCGGCCCTTAAAGCCCCTGGACATGGCTTGATAGCTCCAAACACCGCCGTTCTGGCTCCAGGTGCTGGTGCCGTCCTGCCTATGTTCGTCGCCTCCTCGCCAGCGTCCCTGCTTCTGCCCCAGCGCGTCGACTTCTTCCACGTTCATTCTCCTCCCCCGTGGATGTTGCTTCTCCTTTGCTGGGATTCCTGCTGGCGGCATTCTCTTCTTCTCTCCTGCAAGGTGGGGGAATTGTGCTCACCTCGGGCCGTTGGCCCCTTCTTATCCCCCCCTTGCGCTTCCTAACTCACCCCCTGATTGGGGGGGGCTCCCTTTGTCTATGGGGGCCAATCCTGGCCCCCGCCGGCCCAGCCGGCATGCTAATAGGGGGGCGGGGGAGGGCTCCCGCCTCCGGCCGGCGTTCTACCCGGGCCCCTATCGGGTCCGGCTTCGCCTTCCCGGCCCGGGTCCAAATAGGCTCGGAAACATGCCTTCCAGCAATGCAGGTATGGGAGCTCAATGCACCTTTCAGCTGGTTGTACAGAGCACAAGCCCAACTGCACACAAAAAATTATTCCTAAATATGCTAGGCCCGCACACAGTCACGGCCAGCATTACGGGCGGGGGGGGGGGGTGGAAATGGGGTCGTCGCGGGCGGGAGGGGTTTAATTAAAAAAATATATATGATAAAACTTACCGTCCTGCGCCACCTCAGCTTCTAGATGGGTCCCGACTCCCGCCGTCCTGCATTTTCCAATTCCTGCAGCGTCGTCATCAAGGAAAGGTAGCCTCCCTCCCTCCCCTCCGCCAATCACAACGCTGCAATGGCAGCGTTGTGATTGGTGAGGCGCAGCGGAGAGTGCCCCAGCCGGGCCATTTTCTCTATGTAGGCTGCTGCATGCAGCAGCCTACATAGAGAACAAGCATTTGCAATGCAATAGGTCTCGCATTTGCGAGAGTTTTAGCTATTGGCATTGTAAATGACAATGCCTTTTATTTATCCGTTTTGATAATTAACACAAAAATCAAAGGCATTGTCCTTTACAATCTCAATCAACCAAAGAGGGACTACGGGGCTTTTTATATAGAGGTCCAGCATACATGCCCTATCAAGCAATGAAAGAATAGAGTATGCAGTTCCTCAAGCGGGTAAGAGAGGGAGAAAACAGAGGAAACAAAAATAGAAGAGGAAGGGAATCCCTCTTGTCGAAACTAGGGTCCTCACACACCCAGCAAGCTAGGTGTCATGCTTCATCATATGGACCTGCTCCTCGTCGGGTCGGCGCTGCAATACCCGACGGGCACCTATAAAGGGGCTCTTTAGCGGAGATCTTCAGTTCCTGGCCGTATGGTGCAGTGCGTGTGAGGGGCCTAGTGGTGTAGATGTGAGTGAATAATGGTGATTGTAAAACAAGTTGGATAGTCCGAAATGTGACTTTATTTGGACCGGCTATCCACCTGATTAAAAACAAAGTAAGAGTGGCAGCTTGCTGTCATGGGGGTTCAGCTCAGCTATGCTCATCTCTGATGGTCAACATGTTTCATGCCTCGCGGTCCTAGTGATCCTCGGCAATTCTTCAGGACCTAGTGTAAAAGAACTATCTACACACTGTGGTGGGTGCAGGTGCTACCTACCACATTTAGTACTATGGAAACAGTCTCTCCATGAATGTCGGGTAACCTAAGAGAAATATATAAGGTAGCCACAACTACTTCAGTGAAGAGTACAAAGTCCTCTCTCTAATATTACATTAACACTCCTCTCTCTCAGTGTCGGATCATACAAACTCTAGTGGTGATGACAGAGGAGGTATCAACAGATAGCCTGCGTGCAGGTTAGGTAACCTATCGTAAGTGAGGATTAAAAACAAGCGCTAGTTAAAAATATTTTGACTAAAACAGAAGACCTGGGGACCACGTGCAACTATTGCACGTTAAGGAATTATTTACAAAGAGGGGTTAACAGTCACAAGCAGACGGGTTGCACTTGACAGGGGAGGCACTCACCTAACTCAGTGCTACCACCTGTTTCAATCCGTGTCCGAAGCGGTACCGGCTCACCTAAAATCTGGTGTCCTACGGGTGACAAGATTGCACAAAAAACTAATTGAGCCGTGAACACCATCGCGCGGTTAGACAGGTAGTAGTAGACTGCCTTAGTGCTATTGTACCCAATATACAAAGGTAGCAGGGGAGGCGACCCTCCGGAACACCTCACCGAGCAGTGCAAGGGCCCCGCCTCAACAAGAAGGGTCAGTCGTGGTATGCTTGTTGGTACCACACAGACTAGATGAGGGCATGCACTGTCCACAAGTATACGGGATCGCACCCATAGCTAGTATCGTGGACCAACTGCACCCATTCGTATGACCAATCTATAGAGTAGACGGAGATTAGCAGTATGGTGGTATAGCCAGAGTATGGTCAATCCCTCCCACAAACTAGTCCCTTAATGCCTACAAAGCACATAAAGCATGGTGAAAATCCCACATCTGTTTACTCACGATTTGATTATCACTGGAATGGGCTGGAAAACCTACCCCTCGCCGCTCGAACCGGGAAGAACAACGCTGTCATTGACTCGCGCTGAAATACTTGCCGGCATGGGCGGGGCGGGGCTGGCTTCCGGGTTAACGTCATGTATGCGGGCACATGATCACATCGTAGATCAGTGCTCAGAGAGGTGACGACTCGTGAGACTGGGCGGCCATCTTGTAGTATGACTAGTCAATGCAATATATAGTTAAAACAATAGGCCAGCCATGTCACCCGGTCGTTATCACAATGGCAATACCGAGCAAGATCTTCACGGTATTACACCCAGTGTATAACATAAAACAATAATATGTGCCCGTTACCAGTGTGTAGATGGTTGTTCCACGCAATGGCTGCTCGTGTAAGTCGGCGGCCATCTTGTAATGTAGTTTCTTCTATCCTGCTCTGGGTGACAGGTCATCAAGGTTATCTGATGTAAGATGTATGGCTATACGACTATAATGTATTCAATAACGACATACAGGTGTAAATTGTATGGCTATGTCAACTATGAGGTATTCACTGAACAAAACAGTGTACTACCTGACACATAATACCATCATCAGCTATATCAGTTGCTGTGTGTTACAGATGGTATGTAGACGGCATTGCCAACGTGTGGGTAGTGGCTCATCTGTTCGTTAAGGAGGACCATGGAATTTCATCATTTAACCCATCCCGCTCTGATCCAAGGCGGTGCACCCATCTCTGTTCTATTCTGAAAAGTGCCCTTTGTGTTATCTTGGGGTGAGCTTCTAGAACCAGCCATCATAAGGAATCTGGGGTATGATTGTGTTCCTTGTAGTGTGTGTACATCCTCGTTGTGACCCTCTGACATCTTATATTGCTCTTGTGCTCTGTTATGCGTGTTTTTACTGGTCTGAGGGTCATTCCCACATATCTCTTATTGCACGGACAAGTGGCCAAATAAATACAGTGTGTTGTGTTACAATTAGTGTGCCTCAGCATTCTCCAGGTAAAGGTGTCAGAGAAGATCATCTCTTTGGTCACATCCGTCTGGTGACACACTGAACAGATGCCACACGGGTAATGACCTGTTACCGGGGGGAGATCCCATAATGTTCTTTGTACATTATTACTCACACTCCTAGGTCTGGTGTGTATGAGAATGTCCTTGAGGTTTTGTGTCCGCTTAAAGGCAAATCGTGGTGTAGGGATATTCAGGTCACCTGTTTTCAAAATTCCCCAATGCTTTTTAATAATGCCTTTGATGCGTGTAGAATTTGATGTAAAGGACGTAACACACGTCAGTGAATCTGTTTGTTCACTAAGGTTAGGCTGTAATAGAGACTCACGTGGGTTGTTTCTAGCCCTCTTAAGAGAGTTTCTGATCTGGCGGTCAGGGTAACCTCTTAGTCTCAAATTGGAGCGTAACTGCTGTGCTTCAGCCTTGTAGTCCGTAATGGAACTACAATTTCTCCTAATACGAAGAAATTGTCCAAAGGGTAGATTATCTTTAAGAGCCCTAGGGTGGTGGCTGCTGTATAAAAGCAAGCTGTTCCTGTCCGTCGGTTTTTTGTACAGTGTTGTACTAAGTCCTGTATCATTGAGCATAACACTCAAGTCTAGGAACGGTGCATCTGTATTTAAAATAGTGTGGGTAAATCTCAGATACTGATTTTGTGTGTTGATCCACTCACAGAAGGCCAGACAAGTTCGGTGGTCCCCCTTCCAAAAAATCAGTATGTCGTCAATGAACCTCCTCCATAAGGTCAGGTTGTTGATGAAAGGGTTACTAGGGTGCCTGATGACATTCTCCTCAAAGGTGGCCATGTAGATACAGGCCACACTTGGGGCAAAAGTACTCCCCATAGAAGTACCTTGGGATTGATGAAACAACTGTTTACTGTATTCAAAGTAATTCTCCGTTAATGCCAAAGTGGCACCCCATAACAAAAGAGATGGGGGTGGGAGAAGTCCATTCCTCTCTCATGAGCGCTGTTTCAACAGCTATTAGAGTGTCACGTTGGGGGATATTAGTCTATAATGCCTCCACGTCCAACGTGACCAAAAGGTTGATATCACTGGGATCATGTATCTCCTCTATGATACGGAGAATGTCCATCGTGTCGCGTACATAGGACGGAGTCTTTTTTACTATAGGTTGTAAAAAGTGGTCAACAAACCTTGATAGAGGTTCCAAAAGTGACCCTATTCCAGAGACAATAGGTCGTCCTGGTACTGGTGTTGTGCCTTTATGAATTTTGGGTAGAGTATAGAAATAGGGTATTTTGGGGTCTTTGGTGGTAAGAAAGTCAGCCTCTTTCCTATTAATCCACCCGTTACTCTCTGCTTCAAAGACTATGGTTGCAATCTGCATAGTTAATCTCGGAGTAGGGTCAATCGAGATAGGAGTATAGTACCTGATGTTCTCAAGTTGGCGCAGGCACTCAAGGTCATAATCAGTGGTGGACTGTATCACAGTGGCACCTCCCTTGTCTGCCTGCTTTATGGTTATGCTTGTGTCATTGGCTAAGGACATCGCAGCCGTCAGTTCCGCGTTTGACATATTGTGGAATGCATGCCCTGTAGGGATTGCATCCAACTCGCGGAGAATGGCTTTTTCAAACGTGAGCACTTCTGATGGGACCATACAGTTGGTAGGAGTGAACGTCGAGGGATTGTGTAAGCCGGAGTCGTCAGACTCTATCTGTGGTTTATCCTGGAAAAATGCTTTCAAGCGGATTTTCCTAAAAAAACCTTGTATCTCGCAATTGTCTCTAAACCTGTCCACTCGTGGTGTAGGGACATACCCCAGTCCTTTCTCAAGTACTGTCTGTTCCAACCCCGTTAGTGGTCTATGCGACAGGTTGACTACTAATTCCTTTTCCCTCTGCTCCTGCTCCTGGTTTCCACTGAGTATTGTTCTTGGTCCTGCCACTGTACTCCTTTCTGTGTCCCTCTTTTTCGCCCTCTTCCTCTGCCCCAGCCTCTGCCTAAAAAAGGTTGGTTGCCCATGGAGTAGAACTGAGGTTGCCCATGTGGATATACCGGGAACTGCCAAAAGGGGGGGGGGTTGTAATGGACCTGTATAAGCTGGTGTGCTGTTGTAATGGGGGTAAGAAGGTTGAATATTCCTCTTTTGGTTATTACTCCCCCAACTACCAGTGCTCGAGTCGCTGTTAGAGGAGCCCCTCCTGGAGTTGTCAGAATTATCATCAGAAGAATAGCTATCCTTAACTGCTTGATAATCTGCCTTCAAGTAAGGATATACTCTCTCCTTGTCAAATTTTTGAATATCCTTTTGCAGTTTGGATACCTTTTGCTTGAGCAGATATTCTCTGCTGTCAGCAATCTCGCTGTTTATTTCTGCCAATTTAGATTTAAAAGTGGTGTTATGGATGGTAGACTTGAGTGCCCCCTCTGCTACCTGTATCCTGGCCAATAATGCATCTGCTAACCGTTGTGCAGTATTGATAATAAGTACCAAGAGGTCTCGGCTGCACTTCCAAGATACCAGACACCATTCTTTTTTGAAAGTAGGGTCTTCTAAAAAAAGTCTGGGAAAAATGTTCACTATGAGTCCACTTGGAGCGATGTTAGCTCGCAAGTACTCAGTCATCAATGCCCCATGGAGCGTGATCTTAACCCATTCTCTTTTTAATGCTGTTAATGATGTCCAGTCTTCTGATTGCGTCCCTGAGGCCGCAGAACCCCCTGCCCCAAGAAGGGAGGGTGTTTTCCTTAAAATATCAGCTACTGCTTCTTCATTGAAGCTGAGTCCTGGATTATCCTCCATAACTGGTAGGTAACCTGGCTACCCCTTGAAGATGTAGGGGTAGGATTATAATTGTGGGCCAGTCAGTGTAGGTAACACCGCTTGGTAACCTATAAACTAGAAGTCCCACGGGGGTAACCCGTGCACAAATTCAATCAACCAAAGAGGGACTACGGGGCTTTTTATATAGAGGTCCAGCATACATGCCCTATCAAGCAATGAAAGAATAGAGTATGCAGTTCCTCAAGCGGTGAGAGAGGGAGAAAACAGAGGAAACAAAAATAGAAGAGGAAGGGAATCCCTCTTGTCGAAACTAGGGTTCTCACACACCCAGCAAGCTAGGTGTCATGCTTCATCATATGGACCTGCTCCTCATCGGGTCGGCGCTGCAATACCCGACGGGCACCCATAAAGGGGCTCTTTAGCGGAGATCTTCAGTTCCTGGCCGTATGGTGCAGTGCGTGTGAGGGGCCTAGTGGTGTAGATGTGAGTGAATAATGGTGATTGTAAAACAAGTTGGATAGTCCGAAATGTGACTTTATTTGGACCGGCTATCCACCTGATTAAAAACAAAGTAAGAGTGGCAGCTTGCTGTCATGGGGGTTCAGCTCAGCTATGCTCATCTCTGATGGTCAACATGTTTCATGCCTCGCGGTCCTAGTGATCCTCGGCAATTCTTCAGGACCTAGTGTAAAAGAACTATCTACACACTGTGGTGGGTGCAGGTGCTACCTACCACATTTAGTACTATGGAAACAGTCTCTCCATGAATGTCGGGTAACCTAAGAGAATATATAAGGTAGCCACAACTACTTCAGTGAAGAGTACAAAGTCCTCTCTCTAATATTACATTAACACTCCTCTCTCTCAGTGTCGGATCATACAAACTCTAGTGGTGATGACAGAGGAGGTATCAACAGATAGCCTCCGTGCAGGTTAGGTAACCTATCTTAAGTGAGGATTAAAAACAAGCGCTAGTTAAAAATATTTTGACTAAAACAGAAGACCTGGGGAC
Organism: Calotriton arnoldi; assembly: GCA_963921515.1. Lineage (NCBI taxonomy): Eukaryota > Metazoa > Chordata > Amphibia > Caudata > Salamandridae > Calotriton > Calotriton arnoldi. The sequence goes on along the minus strand of CAWUFW010000765.1, from coordinate 3,635,654 downwards.
CACGTGCAACTATTGCACGTTAAGGAATTATTTACAAAGAGGGGTTAACAGTCACAAGCAGACGGGTTGCACTTGACAGGGGAGGCACTCACCTAACTCAGTGCTACCACCTGTTTCAATCCGTGTCCGAGCGGGACCGGGACACCTAAAATCTGGTGTCCTACGGGTGACAAGATTGCACAAAAACTAATTGAGCCGTGAACACCATCGCGCGGTTAGACAGGTAGTAGTAGACTGCCTTAGTGCTATTGTACCCAATATACAAAGGTAGCAGGGGAGGCGACCCTCCGGACACCTCACCGAGCAGTGCAAGGGCCCCGCCTCAACAAGAAGGGTCAGTCGTGGTATGCTTGTTGGTACCACACAGACTAGATGAGGGCATGCACTGTCCACAAGTATACGGGATCGCACCCATAGCTAGTATCGTGGACCAACTGCACCCATTCATATGACCAATCTATAGAGTAGACGGAGATTAGCAGTATGGTGGTATAGCCAGAGTATGGTCAATCCCTCCCACAAACTAGTCCCTTAATGCCTACAAAGCACATAAAGCATGGTAAAAATCCCACATCTGTTTACTCACGATCTGATTATCACCGGAATGGGCTGGAAAACCTACCCTTCGCCGCTCGAACCGGGAAGAACAACGCTGTCATTGACTCGCGCTGAAATACTTGCCGGCATGGGTGGGGCGGGGCTTGCTTCCGGGTTAACGTCATGTATGCGGGCACATGATCACATCGTAGATCAGTGCTCAGAGAGGTGACGACTCGTGAGACTGGGCGGCCATCTTGTAGTATGACTAGTCAATGCAATATATAGTTAAAACAATAGGCCAGCCATGTCACCCGGTCGTTATCACAATGGCAATACCGAGCAAGATCTTCACGGTATTACACCCAGTGTATAACATAAAACAATAATGTGTGACCGTTACCAGTGTGTAGATGGTTGTTCCACGCAATGGCTGCTCGTGTAAGTCGGCGGCCATCTTGTAATGAAGTTTCTTCTATCCTACTCTGGGTGACAGGTCATCAAGGTTATCTGATGTAAGATGTATGGCTATACGACTATAATGTATTCAATAACGACATACAAGTGTAAATTGTATGGCTATGTCAACTATGAGGTATTCACTGAACAAAACAGTGTACTACCTGACACATAATACCGTCATCAGCTATATCAGTTGCTGTGTGTTACAGATGGTATGTAGACGGCATTGCCAACGTGTGGGTAGTGGCTCATCTGTTCGTTAAGGAGGACCATGGAATTTCATCATTTAACCCATCCCGGTCTGATCCAAGGCGGTTCACCCATCTCTGTTCTATTCTGAAAAGTGCCCTTTGTGTTATCTTGGGGTGGGCTTCTAGAACCAGCCATCGTAAGGAATCTGGGGTATGATTGTGTTCCTTGTAGTGTGTGTACATCCTCGTTGTGACCCTCTGACATCTTATATTGCTCTTGTGCTCTGTTATGCGTGTTTTTACTGGTCTGAGGGTCATTCCCACATATCTCTTATTGCACGGACAAGTGGCCAAATAAATACAGTGTGTTGTGTTACAATTAGTGTGCCTCAGCATTCTCCAGGTAAAGGTGTCAGAGAAGGTCATCTCTTTGGTCACATCCGTCTGGTGACACACTGAACAGATGCCACACGGGTAATGACCTGTTACCGGGGGGAGATCCCATAATGTTCCGTGTGGCATCTGTTCAGTGTGTCACCAGACGGATGTGACCAAAGAGATGACCTTCTCTGACACCTTTACCTGGAGAATGCTGAGGCACACTAATTGTAACACAACACACTGTATTTATTTGGCCACTTGTCTGTGCAATAAGAGATATGTGGGAATGACCCTCAGACCAGTAAAAACACGCATAACAGAGCACAAGAGCAATATAAGATGTCAGAGGGTCACAACGAGGATGTACACACACTACAAGGAACACAATCATACCCCAGATTCCTTACGATGGCTGGTTCTAGAAGCCCACCCCAAGATAACACAAAGGGCACTTTTCAGAATAGAACAGAGATGGGTGCACCGCCTTGGATCAGACCGGGATGGGTTAAATGATGAAATTCCATGGTCCTCCTTAACGAACAGATGAGCCACTACCCACACGTTGGCAATGCCGTCTACATACCATCTGTAACACACAGCAACTGATATAGCTGATGACGGTATTATGTGTCAGGTAGTACACTGTTTTGTTCAGTGAATACCTCATAGTTGACATAGCCATACAATTTACACCTGTATGTCGTTATTGAATACATTATAGTCGTATAGCCATACATCTTACATCAGATAACCTTGATGACCTGTCACCCAGAGCAGGATAGAAGAAACTACATTACAAGATGGCCGCCGACTTACACGAGCAGCCATTGCGTGGAACAACCATCTACACACTGGTAACGGGCACATATTATTGTTTTATGTTATACACTGGGTGTAATACCGTTAAGATCTTGCTCGGTATTGCCATTGTGATAACGACCGGGTGACATGGCTGGCCTATTGTTTTAACTATATATTGCATTGACTAGTCATACTACAAGATGGCCGCCCAGTCTCACGAGTCGTCACCTCTCTGAGCACTGATCTACGATGTGATCATGTGCCCGCATACCTGACGTTAACCCGGAAGCCAGCCCCGCCCCGCCCATGCCGGCAAGTATTTCAGCGCGAGTCAATGACAGCGTTGTTCTTCCCGGTTCGAGCGGCGAGGGGTAGGTTTTCCAGCCCATTCCGGTGATAATCAAATCATGAGTAAACAGATGTGGGATTTTCACCATGCTTTATGTGCTTTGTAGGCATTAAGGGACTAGTTTGTGGGAGGGATTGACCATACTCTGGCTATACCACCATACTGCTAATCTCCGTCTACTCTATAGATTGGTCATACGAATGGGTGCAGTTGGTCCACGATACTAGCTATGGGTGCGATCCCGTATACTTGTGGACAGTGCATGCCCTCATCTAGTCTGTGTGGTACCAACAAGCATACCACGACTGACCCTTCTTGTTGAGGCGGGGCCCTTGCACTGCTCTGGTGAGGTGTTCCGGAGGGTCGCCTCCCTGCTACCTTTGTATATTGGGTACAATAGCACTAAGGCAGTCTACTACTACCTGTCTAACCGCACGATGGTGTTCACGGCTCAATTAGTTTTTTGTGCAATCTTGTCACCCGTAGGACACCAGATTTTAGGTGTCCCGGTACCGCTCGGACACGGATTGAAACAGGTGGTAGCACTGAGTTAGGTGAGTGCCTCCCTGTCAAGTGCAACCAGTCTGCTTGTGACTGTTAACCCCTCTTGTAAATAATTCCTTAACGTGCAATAGTTGCACGTGGTCCCCAGGTCTTCTGTTTTAGTCAAAATATTTTTAACTAGCGCTTGTTTTTAATCCTCACTTAAGATAGGTTACCTAACCTGCACGGAGGCTATCTGTTGATACCTCCTCTGTCATCACCACTAGAGTTTGTATGATCTGACACTGAGAGAGAGGAGTGTTAATGTAATATTAGAGAGAGGACTTTGTACTCTTCACTGAAGTAGTTGTGGCTACCTTATATATTTCTCTTAGGTTACCCGACATTCATGGAGAGACTGTTTCCATAGTACTAAATGTGGTAGGTAGCACCTGCACCCACCACAGTGTGTAGATAGTTCTTTTACACTAGGTCCTGAAGAATTGCCGAGGATCACTAGGACCGCGAGGCATGAAACATGTTGACCATCAGAGATGAGCATAGCTGAGCTGAACCCCCATGACAGCAAGCTGCCACTCTTACTTTGGTTTTAATCAGGTGGATAGCCGGTCCAAATAAAGTCACATTTCGGACTATCCAACTTGTTTTACAATCACCATTATTCACTCACATCTACACCACTAGGCCCCTCACACGCTCTGCACCATACGGCCAGGAACTGAAGATCTCCGCTAAAGAGCCCCTTTATGGGTGCCCGTCGGGTATTGCAGCGCCGACCCGACGAGGAGCAGGTCCATATGATGAAGCATGACACCTAGCTTGCTGGGTGTGTGAGGACCCTAGTTTCGACAAGAGGGATTCCCTTCCTCTTCTATTTTTGTTTCCTCTGTTTTCTCCCTCTCTCATCCGCTTGAGGAACTGCATACTCTATTCTTTCATTGTCCTTTACAATGCCAATAGCTGAAACTCTTGTAAATGCATGACCTATTTCATTTCAAAGAAGCAGCCGCCATTGTCCCGGGCTGCTTGGAAAGTGAAAACACGCATGGCGTGCTGAATGTTGCAGGAAAGCATGTCGTGCCTTCAGTGGGATAAAGTCATTAAAGAAAATAGTGCTTACAGACTGAATAAGACATACCGTGTAACAGAAGTAAAAGGGCCAGTCCTCATGGGAGGTTACAAATGAAGACAAGGTGGTACTAAGGAGGAACTAACAAGCCTATAACGAATCAGAAGCCAGCATTTACAAAGGACAATGACACAAGCCAATGAAAAATATGGGCAGAGAGTGGGCGGAGCTTCAAGTCCATACTCGAATACAGCGTGCCTCGCAGAGCAGCGCATTACTGCCTAGACTCAACCTAAAAATATATTCATGATGGAAAAGCAGTGCAACCAGTTTCAACAAGATTTGTAGAACATTATCGTTGTCAGAGCTGCCAGGCCCTCACCTTTGTAACAAACATTGGCAAAAAGCAAGAATATTTTTGGGCTTAAGAAAGCACACATTGCCAGAGTAGTCCCTAGCACTGAACAAAACTAATTTGTGTGCCGATGTGCTCCTTGCGGAAAAACAGTACGCTGCCATTCACAGTGAAGCCAGTCTATATATAGATGTCATTTTAATAAAAACAAGAGGTCTTGGTTAACTCAAAACTAAATTAGGGGCCCAATTTTTAAATAAAGTCACAAAAGTGCATTCATGGTATATGCCCTTGCATTATTACAGCTTTCACAAATTCACAATTTACAAAAGTAGGCCAGGAAATCTTACTCCTAGAAAATAGTTGTCAACTGTGTTTTAGCACAGGGATTTTGTTCGTGTGAAAATCTGCTGAGCATTTACAAGTTTACCTTCCCTCCAACCACTTTCTTCTCAACCGTGGAAGAAGTTTTTCTTCTGCCCTTTTCAGGAGTAAATTTCTAACCTTTTTCAGTATGGGAAAAGATTCGAGAAGAGCTGGTGAAAACCAACAAAACATGCAAGTAAGTAAGTTTGCACAGATGCAAAAGCATCTTCCAACCCTAGAACTACTGCTTAAAACTTACTCCAGCCCCAGTACGTAAATATGTGGAAAAGTGGCAAAGTGCTGGAATTGCTAGAATTTAAACCCTACTATAGTATGAGCCCTGGCATAATCAGAGAGGCTTTTAGCAAAGCTCTTATATAATGAGATTGCTGCCATAATTTATCACCGGACTACGTGGCACCAAAAGGGACAAGTGTTTTTTGTTTTTTTACAAGACAAGTAGATTTATTAAACAACTTGTCCTATGGACAAGTAGACATTTTACTAAATTCTACACCCCTGAAGAGTTAAAATTCAATACCCAGTTAACTATTAAGTTACTTTAGCATACCGGTCACCGTTATTGACAGTCAGGCGCCCCAAGAGTGGCCTCTCCTTCTAGGCTTCGCCCTCATAATACCAAGTGCACAATTTACTTATGTCTATATCGATTCTGCCTCTACAACAGATTTCTGGTGTCTGCGTTAACCAATATCTCCCCCAGCCACCCATAACAGAGATTGCCTATTGCCATAGCCCAATAAGTATTGCATTTTAATGGCATTACCAGACCCTTTTGCTTTGCAAGAAAAACAATGCTTGTTTGGAGAGGCAGAATAGCATCAGGGAAAACAACGATCCAGAGTGATGACATGAGAGCATTCAACACCATACATGTTATCAGCAGCCTTTTTTTCCTTTAACTTTTACTGTTCTAAGACGATGGACGCAAATCTTGAAGCAGTATATTATATAAACACATATATAAATAATGCACAAAAGTGCATTAAAGAAACAGGGGCTTGGTAGCAAACTGGCCCATAGCCCCCTCCCCTGCCACCCCAAAAAGGGAAGAAAAATACATTTCCTCACGGATTGCTAAGTGAGGAATGTCTTTTTTTGGGGGGGAGGGGGTTCAACTTAGAAGCAACAAAGTTTTGGGGGAGTTAAAGGCTGAGAGGGATAGGAGAAGCAACACACGAGGGAGAGAGCAAGAAATCATAGGCACTCCCTTGGAATGCTGAAATAAAAATTAAATCAGTTTCCTGAATTTAAGAAGGGGAAAGCCTACAAGTCATCCAATCAAAAAGGATGATAAAGAAGCTATGCTCGAGAGTAGAGACCAACACAGGATAAAGGAAAATACCAGATAAAAAGCAAACAAACTGAACTGACAGGAAAGCCAACCAACGGTAAGCATTGGCCTAACCTAAAGCCCACTGCAAGTATTAATACTATCCGTAATGCCTTTGACTGATGAACACGGAGACAAACAAAACTCTAAATAACTTACATTTAAATTCTCCATCAGATGAGTCGTTCCACACGCAGCAAGACGCAAAGTAATGCAGTGGTAATAAAAAGCTCTGCCCTTCAGGTTAGAATACTTTTGATATTTTGATAAGAGCCAGAGTCCTAAAATGAGGGATGGAGATGCCAATGGATCACTCGTGGCAGTATCATGCACCAGTACCCTCTGATCACAGACAGCTGGCCTCGCCCCCTCACAACGTTAGCAGACAAGTGAAAAAAGCTACAAGTACTAAGGCAGGTAACAATTTAGCACAGAGTTCGAAAGTTTCTGAAAAATAGTGCTACTTCTAAAGCTAAGATTAGAAAAACCTCGCGTTAGCTGTCCCATAGAATGCTATTGCAAAAAAAAAAAAGTCTGGATTGAAGGGGAAAGCAGCGAGGCTGCAACAATTGTAAACAAGTGCTCACTGCAGTCTGGATCAGGTAGTGGCAGCGACGCTCCGGCGCAGTATGTGATTACACGATTGCAGCACAACTGAAGCCGTGTGTGTGTTGCTCATGGTGATGGCATGCACTTATAGACAATGAGACGAATGGCAGAGAAAACAAGCAGAAGGGTGCAAAAGCAAATCGGGCGCCGTGCTGAAACATAAAGCACGGCGCCCATGCATATAGCTGTGTGTTCCTGCAGGACGCCCCCTTGCAGCGAAATAGCAGTCCACAACGGCGACGGGCGGAAAACAACAATTAACTAGGAAAGTGAAAGCGCGCCATGCGCGCGTTGTGCTCAAACCCCGCGAGCCGTACACGTGCACATCGCCTGTCCGGGCGCGTGCATGTGTTGTGCATGTGCTGTGGGTACTGACTGTTTGGTCGGCCCTGGCAGTACCCACAACAGTGGGCAAGCCACTCCCCCCCTGCCCTCGAGCAGGACCGCCCACCCCCAACCAGGCACTTCTGCTTTCTCGCAGTGCAAGAAGCAGAAACATTAATGGTGGTAGTTATTACCATTTATTTTTCTGCCTTCTCGCACTGCGAGAAAGCAGTGGGGCGATGCCCCCACGCCCCAATGGGGGAGCCGCTATCCTGCAGCCACTCTCTAAGCTTGCCCATATCAGGATAGACTTCCTCAATATATATATCCCCCCGGGAATTAACAATCAGCTCCTTAATATTGTTTCTAGCCCTCTCTGATCTTGCCTTCCACGCCAAGAGAGCTCCCAACCTCTCACCGTACTCAAAGAGATTCAGTACTTAGCCTGCTACTGCTCCCTACACTTCTTTTCCAGCTTGATTTTAAAATTTAACTGGGCATTTTCCAACTTCTTGCGGGCTTGGTCCCTTCAGAGGGAGGAATTTTGCACCTGCAACGAGGTCTCCAATATTCCTATTTCCAGTTCCAAAGCAATATGCCCGGCCTTCTCTTGTTTATTCTTCACTAATGCTTGGCTTTGTAGAACCCCACATATAAAAGCCTTCAACACATCCCAGACTATGGCGGGGGAGGCAGATCCTATGTTATCAATAAAGAACTCATCACTGGCTTTTTTCAAAGCTGATCCAACTTCTACGTCCAGGAGGAGGGCTCGATTAACCGTCCACCTGGATTCTGCCTGCAGCCAGGACATTGAAAAACCATAGTCACAGCTGAGTGATCAGAAATGTGGCCTGGCAGGTGGTCGACATTTTTAATCGTGTCTAATATGGCGCTCTCTACGGAAAAATAGTCAAGCCTAGAAAAATGGCCATATTGCAGGGAAACGTATCCCCCCTTGTCTGACCCATTTGATGTCGACACACATCCACTAATCCCAGGTCCTGTAACATGCATCCTAGAGCCTGCGTGCTCTGCGGTGTATGGATGTGATTTCATTTGATAGATCTATCTTTGGTGACATCGAGTATCAAAATCGCCCCTTAAGACCACTGGTAGTAGGGACTCCAGCAAGTTTCACTCTAAGTTTGTGAGATGAGAAGGATCATCGACATTCGGACCTTAAGAGCCTGTGCAGGTAAATTCATAATTAGCACATCTCAGATTTACCACAACCCATCTACCTGAACTATCGGTCTTGGAGGATGCTATTTCAACCCCGGTGACTCTCCTTAAAAGAATTGCAACCCCCTTACAGAACTCGACCTGATCAGATGCTGCATAGTTCTCTATCCACCTATAGTTTGAAAAAAGGACTCTACTCTCAATTGCCATAAGTTGGGTCTCCTGCAAAAATAATTACATGGGCCTTACTCTCTTCAAGGTATCGAAGTATCACTCTTTGCCTCCCCTTTGTCCTGAGGCCATTAACATTCGAAGATAGAAAACATATCTCTTTACCTACCCCCATTTGGGTTTTAAGAGATTCCTCCACTGCTTCCTACAAAGTAATTTATGTAAAGATAAACCAATAAAGATGACAAGTGAGAGTTGTTTGGTGGTCTTGAGGACTTTTTTTTCCCCTCGCTGCTCCCCACCCTGTGCCCTTACCCCCCTCGAACCGGAAACCCTCCCTTTACTAGATGTCATTCTAAATGTCTATGAGCTTCCTGGGAGGGAGAAAATCCAAACAAAGAAAAATTGCACGGCAAACCATGTTGCCCCCCCCCCCGCCAGGAGCCTACCCTGGGGTCAGTCAGTAACCTCAGCCGTTAGTATATTTTTTGATGGAATCTATCAGATCGTCCACATCTTCTAGATAGTGGTGCTTATACATCCGGTTATTCCACATTATGCATAGTATTGCCGGGAATTTTTGTTGCGCCTTGGCTCTCAGTTTAAGTTCTTCCATCCTTCTGCCTAGCTCCCACTGACGTTGGTCTGTTGCCTTACAAACATCGGACCTGATGGTAAAGGAATAACCTTTATCAGAGAAAGCCCTGTTCCTCAAGGAGTTACCCAAAATGCCTTCTTTCACAATATATGAGGAAATTTACCAGGATTTTCCCTGGATTTCTGACAATTTGGGTTCCTTTTGAACGGGTCCCTGTGCTCTCTCTGAATCTCACGCTCGAGATTGATATCTGACCTGTCTTTAAGTACAGTGCCTCGTAAGAGTGCACTAACAAAGGGATTCACATCGTCTCCTTCCTCTGCTTCCGGGACATTTAAAATCCAAAGGCTATTTCTCCGAGAATGATTCTCAATCCTTTCTAAATCTTCCCTTAGGCCAAGATTTTGTTTAGTCAGCAAGCTTATACCGGTTGCGTTCTTCGTGACATGTTGCTTGACTGTGGCCACTTCATCCTCCAACGCTTTAGTCCAAGCGGCGACCTCATCCAACTTCTGGGATAGAACTAGGCAAGAAGCCTGGATCACGGCTTGACTATTCTCCGATACCTCGAACCTGCTATTGATCTCTGCCTTGAGGCTGATTAATATGACAGCCAACGACTCCTCCACCCGTATCCCCATCATCCCTGTCCCGTTGGGCCCATTAATGGCCCCTGAAAGAATCTCACCCTCCTGTGAGGGTCCTCGAGAAGGCTCAGTCATCTGTAACAACCTCTCCGGGAGAATAAGAACCTCAAACCTGTTCTTTGTGGGAATCTGCGGGGCATACTGAATAGGGTCTGACAAATATGGATAGGGCACTTCACTAGATGTAACCATGGTGCTTGTGCAGGTCGTGTCATAAACAATGTAGGGGTTCTCCATGACCTGGTTCCTTGTCCCGTCATCACCCCCAGAAGGCCCCTCCACATTCTGCTGAGATGCTGATGTAGTCATTCCCTAAAAAAGGAGTTCAGAAACGGGGTTCCTTTGATTTGCACCGTACCCCCTAGGTTCTTATTCGGGAGTCTTACAGACTTCCCAGATTACTGGTTTACACCCCCTAAGGCAGAATTGAGACTTCAGGGACCGACGGGTGAGTATCTGACTCAGGACTTACCCCAGTGACAATGGAGGTGTGAGTACGTAGCATATATCTTGATGTTTTAACCTTGCTGCGGCCTCCTCTCAGCTGGGAAACCGAGCAACAACCAACAGGACAGACAAGTGTAGCTCCACCAGCATGGAAAAAGGACCGTACAACCTTTTTGAGGCCCCTATGAGAGGTGAGAGAGCGGCAGGAGATCAAGGCTCCCACCATGGTAAAACACGAAACCTCCCTTCCCCGGGAGTCCACAGTCTCCTAGTGCTTAGCCGTCATGTTCCCCACAATCTGTAACCGATCCCGTTCACACAAACTTCCTGCCAAGATCCTTGGCATATTTTGCCAGCAACTGTACAGAGCAAATGAGTAACAGAGGCACTACACCCACACTATACAAACTAAAAAAAAAAACTGTAACTAACTCCATTTTATCACTATGAAATCATATTTATTTTTCTGTTCCCCTTTGGTTCATTATTGATCACTGATTGGTCCCAGGGCAAAGCACCAATGCACTTTTTGACTGATGTCTTGTGTCTTAAATACCGGACTGTAATTATTGTGTATGGTCGTACTATGCAATTATGTTTGCAAGTTTCTTTTGAAATAAGTAATGAAATAATACAAAAGATATAACTGGCAAATTAATTGACAAATTAGCTCTGATCATGGTTTAGTATGGTTATGTAAATGATTTACATAGGTGGTATCAAGTTTCAAGTTTTATTTTATTAGCGTAGTTACTTAAAACCATTGCTAAAAATGTATTATAAAAGTTTACATTATAAATTACAATTTTAAGAAAGATAAAAAAAAGAGAGATTTGATAAAAAAAAAGTTAGATCAGTTCAAATCAGTTAAGTCGGATGATCTGTCATGTTTGAAATGCAAGATTTAACAATTAGTAAAACAGCTTAGCAGCATTTAACCTTTTTACATTTAAGCGGTAAAATTGCATTGTCCAATTTAGTGCTGAGGCATGCCTATAGCTGTTGTGGCATTTTCTTCTCTACTAGCCTCAGAAACTTTACCAAACGGCAGTTCAGCTGTGTGTCCTCAGGTGCAAAACACGCCAGCACCGCTTGCCTCCGTGTGCGGATGCCTCTGTAATTAAAAAGTGGTTTTAAAAGCTGTTTCCGTTCTTGTGTCATTTCTTTACAGATGCAAAGCAGGTGCAGCATGTCTTCCTGCGCTTTACCGCACAAGCGGCAGATGGAATCAAATTGGTTTTCCAGCCAATGGGGAAAGTGCTTTGTGCATGGTAGCAGGTCAAGTCAGTATTTTAAGAATTTAATTTTAATAGGTCTGGCAAATCCCAGGGCTAAGTATTTTTGGGCAGCGGGAGTGGAATAGGTGCGCAAGGTCATCCAGCCATGTGACCTCTTGGATAATGCGGCTTTGTCCTCAACCCAGGATAGGCGCTTTACAGTTTTCTTTACCGTTTTTTTGAAGAGACAATGACTAATAGGTGTTTCCCAGAGCTCGGTGAGCCCCAGGGTGGTCAGACTTGCTTGTAGATATTTTGCAGCAAGCGATGACGTATTATATTGTAGTTCTGACCACAGGCATCTGTTAAGGGTTCCTGGGTTTGATTTCCGTACTTTGTCCCAGAAGATGGCTATTGCACCTTGTCTTGTGAGGATCTGTTTCTGAACGCCGAACTCAAGCCTGATCTGTGCTGGTGAGACTCTTTTTGGCAGGCCAAAGATTATTCTATACGCTTTTGCAACCGTGTCATCTAGGAGCTTGGAATCCCTGCCCCTCTGTGCCTCACTCCCATAAGCTATTGTGGGTAGGAGTTTTGCCCGTATTACTTCGGCTAGTGGGGAAAGTGAGGTGCCGCTCAGCTTGGAATTAAAATTTCTTAGCGAGACTGCCAGGGCTGTTCCCCTCCTCCTGATTGAGTCCCTTGGGCTGTAAAATGCCCTCCTTTATCAATGACCACCCCTAAATATTTATATTCTGTTGATGAGTCGATGCGGGTATGACCCCAAAACCAGGTATATGTTTTCTTCGAGTTCTTGTTGATTGTCATGGTTTTGGTTTTCTCCAAGTTGATGTTCAAGTTGTTTGCCTCAGAGTATTCGAAAGTGGTATTAAGAAGGTTCTGTAAGCCCACCTTCGTTTGACTAATTAAAACTAAGTCATCCGCGTAGAGTAGACATGATAACACTAGGTTCCCTAATCTTGGAGAATGAGAGTTGCTGGTATTTAAAAGCGGGATAAGGTCTGCTAGGAACAGGTTAAAAAGGGTCGGGGCCAACACACATCCTTGCTTGAGACCTTTTGTTGTTGGTATCGTCTCGAAAGAGTTGACCCATCCCCCAATTTTACCTGAATCCAGGTCTCGGTGTGCAGATTGAGCAAAGCTTGGGATATACCCCCGTTGGCCAGTTTTGTCCATAGTTTGCTGCGATTCACATGATCGAACGCGGCCCTGTAATCAATAAAGCATAGATGTAGTGGCATTTTTGTTTTCTCTGCCTTGTCGATGAGTAGAGCCATAGTTGTTATGTTTGTTACTGTTCCGACTGATTTAGAGAAGCCCGTCTGATTCAAAGGGATTATCATATTCTCTTCGGCCCATTCTTGTATTTCGTCCAGAAGTGTGCCCGCAAATTTTGTTGCCTCATTATCTAGTATAGCAACCAACCTGTAATTTTTTGGCTGAGTCTTGTCGCCTGACTTAAAAATTGGCGAGATTATCGAAGTCCGCCAAGACTGGGGTAGTATGCCTGTCTGCCTTATCTCGGTGAAGAGTGGACTAAGTGCATTTGCCCAGTAATCAACGTCTTCTTTGTAGCACTGGCGGTATTCCATTGGGGCCCGGTGCCCCTTCTTTTCTTCCCTTCTTTATATGGCGTTTGATTGCTTTGAGGTAATCTCTTGAGGGTATAGCTCTTAACAATCCCCCTCCAATGTTGTTGTACTTTCCTCGCTGGGTCGATACGCAATGGTGGTAGTTCTCGGAGTTGTCTCCGTCCTAGTGCCTGTGGGTTCTGTGGTGCCTTCTTGATGGAAGTGATTTCCAAGGTATGTTGCCCAATCCTCCTCAGATATATTAGATGACAATCCCTCATGTGTAAGTCGAATTAGTCGGTTTATTGTCCCCCAGAACCTTGTGCTGTCATTCTGCTTAATGTCGGCATGCAAATTTTCCCAGAGAATCCTCAGAGTCTCTCTTGGCCGCCCATAGTGCCTGCTTCAGCTGGTTTTTCTGCTGTCGTAATACTGTTAAATTTATGATGTCGGTTGGATTCCGCCGCAGATACCGCAGTGTGCGGTTAATTGTATTTTTTATTAATCTTATATTTTTTTGCGTTTTAGTGAAATTGATTAGGCCTCGATAGCTCTGCTGTGCTCTCGATATAATTGGGACAGCAAAGGATTTTGCCAATGTATTTGTGTAGTTCATCCATTTCTCTATTTCGTTGTTACCTTCCCGTGTTTCGAATAAGAGCATTGCGGTTTGTAGAAAATTTCCTTGCTTTGCTTGGCTAAATTTTATTTTCTTATAGTTAATTGTAGCCGTTGTTCCTGGTTGGCCGTACCATTGCAGAAGCTTTGGCATGTTTGTGCGGAGTGTGAGCTCCTGGGGCCGATGATCACTATCCGCTTTGTCGCCCATGCTGAATAAAGTGATTTTGTTAAACGGGGTTAGGGACACAAAGGTATAATCTAACGTTGAACTTTTGGTTGATGACATAGGTGGTATCAATTTTGTTCATTTATCATAACTAGCAGTGGAAGCCCCCCCCCCCATGTCACAAGGACCCACCCCCTCTCTCACAGGAATCATCGATATGATTATTCTTCCTACATCTTCCACATCAAGATATTTAGTAGTGATCTGCACTGTTTAGTGTTTGAGGGTGAGCAGAGTGTAGTACTGAACAGAGCTTGTTTTACAGAGACCTTCAGTAGGTTAAAATACTCTTGTTTAATTTTAAAGAGATTTCTCATATTTTTACACTATATTCATTGCATAATATACATGGCAAACGTTTTAATTGCTCGGCTTGTGCATGGACTCGTAGAGCCAAGTCAAACCCATGGCTCAGCTCGCCCTATTAATTCGCCTGTACGCCCAGCTAAAGCAACTCGTGCTTTTGGGCCATCAGTCACTTGATAAAACGATTTGTAAAGGGAGAGGACTAGAAGCATGGAGCCATGCACACATGTACTGATTTGACAACTCAACCATCAAGGCTACTTGTAGCAGAGAGGAAGAAGAGTGTGTGCCTGTGAAAATACATTTAAAATGAGTGATTCTAGGGCACGGACTCCAGGCGGTTGTATTGTACATGACTGTAGTCTGAGTTCCTTTGGAGAACTACCAGTCCCGGAAGGAGAATAGCTTCAGCAGGGGTGTTTGGTGTGCGACACCCCTCTAATGCATTCTTGGTTTGGTAGTTGGTTCTGTTGTGTATGCTATGTCTATGTCGGTTTTTCTCGTTGTTCTCATTTCAGTAAGAGGTTTTAACTTGTTATTTAGTGATTGATTTACCAAAAAAGTAGTAAATGTGCACCTACAGAAATTCTCCTTGAATGGGTGCAAATTTACTGCTTTTTGTAATTCACAAACATCTGCAGTAGTGGGCTTGGAAAGCTGCACCAGAAGAAGATAGGAAGAATCTAGCAAATTTACCAGCGGCAATCACTTGGGGTAGCATTCCATCCAATCATTTTTTGCCCACTATGCCATTCTAGATAGAGGCCAACCTAATGAAAATTAGTACTGACCCTGATCCTCATGGAAACAGTCAATCCCAAACTCTGGTCTTTTCACCCACTCTGCCCTGCAGAACACTTTTTTTAGTTGGGAAATTTGAGATTCACTCCCCACCCCCGAATTTCACTGACTAAGCTACGCCCTGAGGTTACTCTGTCATAAGCATGACAGATATCCTGTCCACCTTATTGTTCGACTTATTGCAATTGCATTATATCCTATGGCACTTGCAATAAGGCAAATGGGATATCTGTCATGTTTGCAACAGATTAACTCATCCACCACTCTCAAAATAAGTTCTGTAGTAAGTTCTACCATTACAGACGTGGATGCTTTGTAATAGGAAATGACTTCCCCACACATGAGCTTCTGGTTTCATGTTTATCTTAGTTTATGTAGATTTTTTGGAGTTTATATGGAGATTAAGTCAAATATGGCCCATATCAGTGTCAATGTTTGTGGTACTCTGACTTGCATCTAAACTATGCGACTGTGTTGCCGGGCCTGCCTGCCTCTTGTCCCTCATCAGTTTGTTGAGGCTAAACACCTATTGTGGGTGGGCATTTATCGAACTTGATCCTCTTCTTTGGGCTTCTAAGGGAATGGCTTGGAACAAATTATAAAGGACTTTACCAAAACAGAGTCGTCTCTTACAGATCTACAGCTTCCTGTCTGGGCTACAAAACTTTGACAGGCTAGTCCTCCCTTAGGGTCTCAGGCTTATCTAACAATGTATGACTTGTATGGAGTTATACTAATTAATGAAAGAATAGGCTTCATTTATGAATGACTCCTACAACCTAAGTAAGAAGGAGTTTCTGATCCACACTTATGTACATGGAGCGATGTTCACAGGAGATATTCACTCCTACACTACTCTACCAGCCATTATTGAGACCTCCAGTTGGTACCTCCTTCCTGCAGGCCTCCCTGTCAAAGCTCTCAGGCAAAGCAGGAATTCCGTTATTCTAGGATTTACTCCATCCTCCAAATTAAATGGAACAATGTAATTAAAGCTAGAGAGTGCTGTCTATAACAGTTTAAATTTCATACAAATTACACAGTGGCTCATTACATTAAAGATTAAGAAGGTAGCCTGGACATTCAA
Organism: Calotriton arnoldi; assembly: GCA_963921515.1. Taxonomy (NCBI): domain Eukaryota; kingdom Metazoa; phylum Chordata; class Amphibia; order Caudata; family Salamandridae; genus Calotriton; species Calotriton arnoldi. The sequence goes on along the minus strand of CAWUFW010000765.1, from coordinate 3,619,454 downwards.
GAACTTGTCCATTCTTGTACCAGAATAAACGAAGACTGGGCCAGGAAATATAAAGGTTTTCTGGAATTAAAAGAATCCATGATGCACCCACCTGGGAAGGAATAATTTTGACACAAAGGTCACTGGTATTTGGCAAGTCTATTACACAGCAGCTTGTTATAGCTAAACCACTCCTGCACAATTAATAGTCTACACTGGTGAGGAGCGGTCTGCTGGCGCTAGTTTTTCTATGGAGTTGTTCATGATGAAGCCAGTGTACAGCTGACAATGTCCACATGTTTTAGTATTGTCTGGTCCTGACCAAGCACTGGAAGGCAGTGAGGGAAACAATGAAGTAGGTCATTGGTGCGGAGATCGAACTAAATACCTACCTGGTGGTGTTTGGTTTTTCTTTTGACTGGACATAAATGTATGGGAATGGAAATCAACTTTTTTCCTGGTGCTTTTGGTTTGGGTTCATATTTGCTCTAACCAATTTCATGCATCTCATAACACATGGTATGGCTTTCACACACGCTTTCTTACCTGATACAGACACAAGTGGTAAGGTTTTCAGGTACACTAAGATATGGGCTTCCATTCAGGCTTGCTGAAGGCTGTAGAAAGCTAACACTACATGATCTTGAGTTCGTTTTGAGAGCTGATAGAGAGCCTTTCTGCATCACAGCAAGTCCTACGATTATTCCGCCAAAACTGGATTTGTACCTAGCAAGGAAACTATCCTTCTCTGGTGGGACTGTAGCCTTTTGGAATTTTCTAGCCATTAACCTTAGGCAGCTCGCATCTTTCAACTCAATCGCACCCAAAAAATTTGCTACTTCAAAATACATCGATTGGATCGTTCTTTCTGCCAAACTGCTTACTCATTTTGCATGGAAAATCTCTGCCTTCTAGACCTGTATCCATATTCTTGGGTCACTAAAAGCTGCAAGTTCATCTATCCTTTCCTTTTTCGATGTATCCCATTCTAGTTTGTTGGTTAAATGTAAAGCACCCATATACCTCCTTAGTCTAGTTGTGGCTATAAACACAAAGTAAAATAAATACCTGGCTATAATCAATGATGTTCCTTGGTATGGATCCTGTGTGTTGCACCACCAACATGCTGGTAAAGATTTGGGCCTCACATTGGTATGGCTATGAATATGAGAAATAGAGAAAACTGTATCAATGTTGATCTTCTGTTACGAGTCAAACCTCTATCGGAGCCCAATCCTTTAGATAAAGTCTTATCTATGTGCTAGGATGATCCTCTTTTTAAGTTTGGGCAGCATTTCGTCTCTGAAGTTTAGAGCAGGTGCATGTGTGTGGTGGATTAAAACAAAAGTGGTGGTTGTTTTGTGTGCACAGAGACAAAAGGGAAATCAGTCAGAAGCTCTGTAGGTTCCTATGGGATTTCTACAGTCATATTCATCAGGATTGCTGCTTTGGTGCTTGCCCCTGGTTTTCTTTTATATCAACAATTATCATGGGTGGTTCCCCCTAGGAATTTAGCAGCCCCTTTCAGCCTCGTCCTCAATCGCGCCTACTAAGGCAACATCACAGAATCCTACTGGCCAGGATAGCTTTATGTGCTCAGCAGCTTTCTTGTTTTGTGTTTTTGCATCAAAACGATTTAGACACCATAAACTCATAATCAGCATGGTCTGTGGGGAAACAGTGATTGCAAAACCTGTGATGTCCCTTCAGGGCGTACTGGGTGTTACAGGATGAGTAAAATTTAAGGTGCATTACCTATCATTCTTCCCCAATGATTCTCATACAACTTTGGGCCCCGGGCTTGAAACAAATGTCAGAAAATGATGTATGGTGATGACGAATGTGGTCGTGAGAGTTAGGAATTAGAGTTGTGCATTCTGATTTGCTTGAAGGGTGATGCCATTAGTTGAATGAGTACTACATTTAGGTTACATATGGGCATAAGTGCCCTCCTTGGAGGTTTCCCCTTCTTTGCTCCCTCCACGAAGCGTTTTATCAATGGTGTGATGAAGACACTACTCCCTAGTATGCCTCGTGTTTGCTACAATGGCTGCTAAGTGCACCTTGATAGAGGGACACGAGAGATGCTTGTCCAGTAGGCGTGTTATGAATCTAATGACCGTGGCATCCTGTGTCCAGTCCCTGAGTTTCCCTGGATTGTTGCACCATTGTTGAAATCTCTTCCACTTATTGCTCTGGCATTTCCTTGATGTTGGTTGCCTTGCTTCCATTAGAATCTCCATTGTTCTCCTTGGTAAATTGAGGTGGCCAAACTCTACGTCTTCAAAAGCCATGCTGCTAGACTGAGTGTGTTTGGTTCCAGGTGCCATACTTGCCCCTCCTGCATCGTTAGCAGGTCTCCATGCACTGGAGTACGATGTACTGTCTTTAAGACATTTCCATGAGGTCTGAGAATCGGGTCTGTCGAACCCCTTATGGGGCTATCAGGATTAGGTTGACTTGCTCCAGCCTGCACTTCTGGATCACCTTCGCTATCACTGGAACTGGTGGAAAGGCATAAGCAAATCTCTCTGACCATTTTATAGACAGGACATTCCCCAGTGACTCTAGGTGGTAGAATCCTACACGCGAAGCTTTGGCATTTCGTGTTCTTGTGTGTTGCAGACAGGTCTATTTGTGGTGTTCCCATATTTGGAAATCTGCATTAGAACTTCTTGTTTTAGCTCCCTTTCATGCGTGGTGCTTGCTTTCCTGATTAGCCTGTATGTGTCTGTATTTTGTTTTCCCAGTTAGTGCACTGCTACTAGCAATATTCTGTTCCTCATCGCCCATCTCCAAATCTCCTGGGCAAGATTTATAGGACTTTTTTGCCCTCGTTTGTTCAGGTAGTGTGGTTTGTTTGTTTGAATTAGAACTGTCCTTCCTGTCAGATGTTTCTGGAAGGCCTTCAGTGCTAATACTGTCTTCTTCAGTTCCAGCACAGTTGTGTGATGCACTGCTTCCTCAGAGGTCCAGAGGCCTCTCTGAAGTGAGCTCCCCATTCTATGTGGGATGCATCCATTGTGATGGTCACTGAGGGAGTTGGTTGTTTGAATGATTCCCCCCTCACTGTCAGATTTTGAAGGTTCCACCAATGCATTTCTCTCTGAACCTTGTCCGTACAGGCCTCGAGAAATCTCCTCACCAGGTTGAGCTATTTTTAGTGCCTACTGGCCCTGTCTGGCGAGCTGGCAAAGAACAGATGTTCTGCTCATTCAAAAAGTCAATGAGCAATAAAGAAGCCTTTAAATCTTGTTTTTATCTTGTTACATTTGCTGGGTGTTTAAAGACAGAGGTTAAATGTCACGCTATGTCTTCTGACAAATCACAGCTTATTTTATCCCAGAGACTGGTTTTTAGGTCTCGCAGACCTGCGTTGCAGCGCGCATGCGCTGCTCGCTCTGCGAGGCTTCTTGTAATCAAGCAGATTTCAGAAGTGGAGTGTAGGCTCCGCCCCTTCTTTCCATTGGCTTGCGTCATCGTTGATGCTAAACGCTGGCTTTCGATTGTGAGGCTTCTTAGTCCCTCCTGGTTACCGCCCTGTCTCCTTTTGGCCCCACCCACCCAGACTGGATCTTTTACTTGCGGCAGTACACGGTGTCTTTTAATGACTGAGTAAGCACTTTTTTTTTACTATTCGTGTAATGGCTGTTCAACATCGCGGTAGCTTCAATACTCATAATGGCCGCCATGTTATTTTGTCACTTGTTTAAAGAGCGCTGTGCTTTTCAAAAGCCCTACTGTCTACTTGTACTTCATTGCTTGTTATTAAGAGGGCGTCGATTCCTTTTAACCCGAGCAAGGCGAAGGCTTGTAGGTGTCCGTATTGGCACCTCCTGCCCCTGCAGGGCTCAGCCGACGGTGAACTGCATCACCTAATGGTGCAGAGCAGCCTTGGGGCGTTTAAAACAGTCAGCCTTCCTTGCGGCATCCTCTTTGTGTCTGTTAGTGCTTAAAGCTCGGATGGTAATTGCAGCACACAGGCCTGTCATCTCTCCTCCCTCAGCGTCTCCTCTCCTCACCCCCCACCCTGCGCTCATCCCTCCTCTCTCACTCAGCTGCCATCCTCACCTTGCCGCCACCCCCTCAATGTGCAATCTGCTCTCGTTCTTATCTCTGTGTCCTCCTGTACCTCCGTGACTCTGTCAGATCCTCCGTGTCCGTCCGCTCCACGGAATGTTTCAGCTTTTTGTTCCTTTTCTATCTCTCTGTCGGTCTTTGCCCTCTCTCGTTTCATGTTCTGTCGTCACGTGGCCATGTGCCTCTATCTTTTCCCTCCTCAGTGCTGGTATGAGTAGATAGACATTGTGCGTGAATATTTATCTGGGGGGGGGGGGTGGGGGGGTATGCCCATCCCTGCAGTCCTCGTGGACACAGTTCTGAGAACACCCGCCGCTGGGAGGGGCGGAAAGAACCTGAGAGCCATTGGATTAGCGGAACACAGCGCTGGAACAATGCACCCCAGAAAGGAAATACAAATGTCACAACCGATGCGTTACTACGACTCTGACAACCAACCACAAAAGTAGTTACAAAGAGCACAAGACGACAAGGTTATTAAGTGGCTAAGACATGCACACCCTGCAGACAATCCTGAAGGCATAACCCATGACAGAACTCACACACACAGGTTAGGATTCAGACTCGCGATAGTTAACCCACACAAACAGAGAGAAATCCCTCACCTTACAAAATACATCACCCTCTATGATCAGATGATTATGTGAACCCCGAGGCCCTCCATTAACGAATCAGTCCACGAGAACCCAAAGCACGACCGAGGGCATGGCGAGGCAAACATGGAAGGGAAGCTGTGCAATACAAAACAAGCATTGGCAATGCAATAGGTCTCGCGTTTGCGAGACTTTAAGTTACTGGCATTGTAAATTACAAACCTTTTATCTATGTGTTGATTTTAAAAACAGATAAATAAAAGGCATTGTCATTTACAATGCCAATAGCTTAAAATTTCGCAAATGCGAGACCTACTGCATTGTAAATGCTTGTTACTTTTATTTTTCTGACTGCTAAAGTTAGAGGATTTTGTAAAGTGAACTGTCTGGCAGCATTTAAGTAGCTTGTAAATGAACAGTACAAATGCTTCAAAATATATTTAATTATTTAGAAAAGCACTTTTTTGCAATTCTAAAGTGAGATGGATTTAAATATGATCCCAAAAAAATCACAATACTTTACTTGGTGATGTGAAATTACAAATCTTTGTTGAAACCAGATTTCCACACATTAGTGTTTGTATCAGTAAAACTGCATGGTAGTGGGAATGTTTGTGGCCATTTCATTGGCAACATTCTGTCTGTAAATGACACTGCATAATTTTTTACTGATATATTTAATAAAGAGAGTCTTTTCATATGAACCGAGAAACATTTCTGTCCCCTGACGCAATTCTTTTAGCGAACTAAGAGGCAAGTCATGGGTCATTTGTACCATACATGTGGGCGGGATACATATCAAAACAAAAGTTTTTTTTACAGCACACATGCTGAATTCACATATTTGAAGGTAGTCTTGTATGTGGCAATGAAGAAAAAGGTGGCTGTGAAATTACAATATTTGCCTAGGTTCACACAATTTGAGAGTTTAGGGGTCAAGTGTGTTACAGCTAGGTTGAGTAGATTATTCAAGTCACTAGACCTGCAGGTCTAGCAATATCTTTCTGATTTTTCTAGGCCTGCCCTAACAACCACTGGACCATACCAACTGAGTGTGACCACTGTTGTTGGACCCATTCCTGTATTGGTCTCGTGTAGTCTTGTGTGTGGCACTAGGGGGATACAAAAGGCCATCATGCCCATGATCCCCTGCCCCCGTCCTCATTGTCAGACGTTGCTCCTTCTGATAGAGGCAACTCTGTTCTATGATTGCTTTGACTCTTGTACACTGGTCTCGCCTTCGTGGTCTCTGGGTTCAAAATCGCCCCCGAGGAATGTCTTCTTCGTGCCTGGGTTCTGTGACGATTTTTCTTAATTGATGGAGAAATCTAGTTTATTTAGGGTGTGTATGATCTTGTTGATATTCCTGCTGCACGTGTTGCTTGTCTTCGCTTTCACTATCCAGTATTCCAAGAATGGCCAGACATATATGTCCTTTCATCTGAGGTGTGCTGCGACCGCAGAAAAACATTTAATGACTACTCGTGGGGTTGATTTTATCCCGGATGGTAGTACCTTGAATTGGTAGCGTGTCTTGTTCATCACAAACCTGAGGAATTATTTGTGGTGTTTGTTTACTGGTATGTGTAGGTAGGTCGGTGCCCTTGAGATATATGGTTGCCATGTTGTAACCTTCCTCTATCACTGGGGTGACTTATTACAGCACTGTCATTTTAATTTTTGTGTCTTTATGAACTTGTTTAGTGACCTTAAACTATTTTCTGGTACCAAAACTAGACAAGACGTTAATTACAATGGGAATATCTCTAGCTTGTTTGCTTCCACTTCCTGTTGTAGTCATTTCTCATCTACTTTGATCCTCTTTTTTTGGAGGTGTTCTTGAAGGTAACTTTGCTAACTCTATGCAGCAGCCAAATCTTATTTTAAGTATTCATTTGTCGGAGGTGATCTTATCCCATCCCTTCAGAAATCCTCTGATTCTTCCTTCTACTGCTTACGTCTGTAGGAGGGTTCTTTCTAAGCAGTCACTTACTTGTGTGGGTTCTGCCTTTTGCAGTTCCCCCCTCTTCCGCAGCAGCGAAAGGCCGGATTGGAGCTTGAGCTGTACTGACATTGTGGGGTAGTGGTGTACTTACTCCATCGATGGCTGAAAGTTGTGTGAATCGTGTGTGTTTGTACAGCTCCTCTTGAGGCTGCTCCTTTCCTCTGGGTCTTGCCTCCTCAGAAAGTTCCTTTATACTGCAGGGTATAACTGCTTTGGAGGTTTCACTGTCTTTTTTCCCTATACGCTGAGGCGCTTCGTCTACTGCCTCTCCAATCAGACTGTCAACTGTGAAGGGCATGTTGATTGTAGCTGAATGGACCTCCTATTCGAATCCTGGGATTCTCAGCCAAGCATATCTACATAAGGTAGTGGCCGTGCAGAGTTATCTACTGGCAGTGCCCACTGTATCTAGAACAGATTTCAGGCATGTCCTGGTCATTTTCTTGCCCTCCTGAACACTGCACTTGCCCTATTTTTGTACTCATCTGGCAGGTGCTCCATGAGCTCCTCCATTTCATCCCATTGCTAGTGGGTGTACCTGTTTAGCAGGCAATTCGAGTTGGCTATCCACCACTGCGTCGCTACTGATCTTTCCATTTTCCTCCACACCATGTTCATTCTCTTACTTTCCTTGTTTGGAGGTGGTTACATAGACGTGGGGGGCGTTTGCTATCTTGCGTTCTGTTGCCATGATGAGGGAACCAGCTGGCATGTTGCCACTGATGTAGGGATGACCCTTGGATGAGAAGCAGTACTTCTTTTCCATCCTTGGTGCTATTGCCTTGGATGCAGCTGGCTCTATAAACACCTCTCTGCCCTGGTCCAACATGCTGGGTAGCATTGGAAGAAACTGGTTTCGCTTCTGGTTGTAGCAGTGTTTCAAGGAAGAAGCATGCCTCTGACTGCTTCTCTTCCAGCTAAATCCCCAAAGTATTTGCAGCTCACTTGTTTACTGCAATGTATGCAGTGATGTCATCTGTTGGTGATTGCTTTGACAGATAAGATTCCACTCCATTGACTGGGGAGTCTGTGCAGATATCCTCCCCGTCATTCGCTCTCTCTCCCATTTGTGAAAACCCCTCTTTCTGCTCTTCCAGTTCAAAGAATTCCTCTTCCATCTCTTCCTGCAGCTCTGGAGTGATGGGGTTTTCCAGCTCCTCTGCTTCGACATGCTTCTTTAGAGGAATGCTGTATCCCTGAAGGGAGTCAAATTCCCTTTTCTTTTTTAAAAGAGCTTCGAGTTCGGCCTCAAGATGCTTCCTTTTTTGCTCTAACTCGTGATTTTCTTTCGGTGGAGTTTGGTCTTTTCTCTGTGTTTCGGCATCCATGTCGAGTGCCTGGCTATTTGTGTTTTAGCAACCTTCAGAACCGGCGTAACTTTTCGGTGTAGTTGTGGGCCTCGTCTTTGAAGCCGGCGTTGTGCTGCCTTTTGCCATCTCCCTCCCATGCCTTTGATCCTCTTTCATGGTCGAAGCTGATTTTGAGTGTTTGCCTTCAGCAGACACACTTGTCTTGGACCCATGTGGCTCCTTGGGATTTACTTTGCCCTCCAGTGTCAACAATTTCTATAGTACTGACGTTTTTTTTCTAGCCTGAAATTTTCGGCTCAGTTGTGTCCTGACCCTGAGGGTTTACCTTCGGCCTGGGCTCCTCCCTACAGTGTCTTCTTGTGACCCTTAATCACCTCCTCAAGGTCCGGGTCTTCTCCTTGGGCTTCCTCCATCTCCTCTAGGCTTTCCTCGTTGCTCGACAGTCCGAGTTCCTTTAGGGACTTGTTTCCTCTGTGGTGACGTCATCTCTGCTTCTGCCTTGGCCTAATGGTCTTCGGCAAGAATTCTGTAACCGTAGCACAGCCCTCCAAACTGTGGTCCTTTGGAAGGCATCGGTTACAAACCTCATATGTCTCTTTCTTGGAGCACTTGGGGCAAAACCTAAAGGAGGTATGCTCCATGCCCCTTTCTCATTCTCCGACCACATGGTCTCGGTGCATCAGCCTTCTCACCTCACTGTTTCTCTGTGGTTTTCAGCGTCTTGTCGGCGTCTTCCCATCTTTACCAATTGTCATTAATCCACGTCCCTCAACTGTGATTTTCTTTGGACAACTGTCGTTTTCCGCACAATTTCTCCCCCCCCCCCCCAACTCTGGAGCACTCCCTTAGGCTTCCGACCCAACAGCGGAAAAACAAATCAGAAGATGGCGACTGATTAAAGGGATTTCCAGGGCATATGCCTGACGTCACTCAAGGAGGGGGCTAAGCCCAAATGGTCCATAACGCCCACAAAGAGGAGGGAAGAGGAAGGGGGGGGGGGGGAAAGAAGGGAGACAACAAAGAGACTATTCCAGACCCAACCACTAGATGGCAGAATAATGCACAGCATGTGAATCCAGAAAAGATTCACGCTGCAAACACAAGCTTGGCTGCCAAGATGGTCACACCGCTCTCTTTGCAGTACAGTTTTAGACATACTTTGCAGAAACATATAAAAAGATATTACATATTTGCAAACATCTCGAAGACAGTCCCTTCAAAACAAATGATATAATGGCTACCTTTGGATCAAGCAATCAAAATGAAGCTGTGGAAAATATATTGAAGAAAATTTGTTGGTTACCTTCCTTACAAGGTATTCATTTTTTAAATTAACTCAATGACAATCAGTAGTTGTATATTAGTGCACAGAGTGTAGAGAGATCTGCACACTGAAAGAGAATAGCATTAAGACACAGCAGGTAGCATATGGGAGCTAAGAGGTAGCATTATTCCACTTTCCCCAACACATTATGTTAAGACGTGATGAAGTTACAGCACCACTTGAAAACAAATTCACTGAAGCACTGTTTGCAGATCACAGAAGCCCATCACAAAATTGCACTCGCTACAACTTCAGATACAGTACAATCTTCATTTGGAGCACCGAACACATTTAGAGAAATGTAAACAGAAGATAATACAAGCTATATCTCCAGCACTTTTTTTCCCAATCAATGAAAAATGGTGGATTAAATTAAGCGCTGAAGATGATGTCTAAGGCCAGGTAATCAATAGTGAGATGCAGCACCTCCAGGGTACATGGACATTGGTCACACTTCACAGACTGCCTCCTACGCATTCTTCCTGCTGTGGCTTTGTGTTACTGTTTCCACATAAAGTACTTTAACAGACTTTAGATTGTGACACGGTCACATACATCATAACCAGGTAATTCCTAAAATGTAGGTGTTGTCCACCTATTAGCACAAATGAGAAAATAATACTGCAATATCTGAATATTGCTTTTGTTTCGGACTGGCAATAACTTTTTTACTTCCACAACTGCAACTCTGGTAATGGAGAAAATTCTCCAAAAATACATTTGCCCCTTCTAACACACCTTCCCAGTCAAGAGTTACACTAAATCCTTATAAACGTTGATGGCTGCTTCATCTCTATCCTATCAAAGTCCTGTGCACACATCTGCACCGATTTTGGATTCTCTCCAACATTCCCTAGTCTTTGTTAGTCCGGCACAGGGTTACACGCCAGCTCTCTCTCCCATTCATCTTCAATGATGCGGTACAGTTCCATTGTTGCTTTCGCATCCTCAACCGAGGAATGCCCATTTCTTCCAACCTGCAGAGAATATAGAAACAACTGCTTTAGAACTCACAAACTGCAACATAAAGAAAAATTTAAGTTTGTCCTTATTAACTGGATTTTAATATTCAGCAGGGTAGATCTCCCACATATATTGGCAATAGAAGGTGAAAGTCATCCCCGCTTATATTTTTGCACATTTTATGCGCCACGCAGCTTCGAGCATTTAAAAGATTTTTCTCTACTTACCTACAATCACACTCTATATCTTAAGACAGAAGGAAAAAAGAACAAAAACCCCAAATGTATAAGTCACTGTTTCTCCTCCTTAATAATACTTGGTGAAAGCATCTATGACAAAAATAACTCCTGGAAATATTTTATAATAAGCCTCTACCAAATGCACAACAAGACTGGGAAGTATTTGGCCATTCACATTTACAAAACTGGTCAATGATGACTGAGCTGAAGCAGGTTACATGAGCCAAACCAGAATGGATGATAAATTTAGTGAAGACCTGACATACTTGAGAATGCTGTACTCTCCTGATCAATGGCCACAAATGTAAGGACATGTTTAGAAGAAATGGGTCCTGCTGCCACAAGAGGGGATCCTATATGTCAAACGGCTCATGCTTTGATTTGCCCGGATGTCACTATGTACAGTATGTTATTGCTACCTGCAAATAATATAGCTGGTATTGGGGTTTCATTTTAATAACCTTAAAGTCACTAACAAGTGTTCAAACTCTCAAGTTCTATGGGCAGGGCTGATGGCCTCTGATCTTGAAATCATGACACATTTTCCTGTTTCTTTAGGTCATTGTTCTGGCTCTACTACTCAAGGAAATTTACCTTTTAGTCCATTTTTTAAAAATTTATTAGTGGTTTTGTATGTCATGGGGATTGTCATTGAGGACTGCAAAGCGCTTTAGAGACAACCGTTAAAAACAGCAATATTTGGAGATGGATTACTTACCAGGATATAGATATTGGAGCATACAATTCACAAGAATTGATAGAAGGAAAATCAATCATATTTAAAATGAATTGACAACGGTATAGACTATTACCAAACACCAGTGTTTGGTGGTGAGAAGTATCATGTAAAATTATCAGAGTTTTTATTGTCATGCTGAAAGGTCAACATTCGTCCCAGTCTTAGCTTACTTTTATCAAAGGACCGCAGGTTTTCCATAAAGAGTTTTCTATACTTGGATCCATGTATTATGTAATTCCGGATGAGGAACCAACCCTTATCATGCTGCTGCCATTAGCATGATTCACGGGGGGATAGAAGTTCTTTGCTTTGCTACAAATTCATGGTGGAATTTCTCTAGTAAAGGCTTTTTTTTGTCTACCAACTATTCAGGCTAGATTTGCAAAGTGCTTGGGTTATGCACATCAAACGCAAAGTTCGACCAATTTCTGTTGTAAATGACCATAGCTCCTTCACAGCAGCCTTTGCCATCTTGGAAGCCTCTCTGATCAGTCTCCTTGCTCAGTTATGTAGGAGCTGGGACCCTCGTCAAATCAAGCAATTATAATTTCATGGGAATATTTTTCTAACACTTCAAAGTTGTGAGGTAGAATGTGTACATACATATGAATGCATCTATAGCAAGGAACTTTAAGGCTGGAAGACAATAAAAGAAGATCTTTTCTAACAAGTGCGTAGACTTTTTATAAGCAACGTATGTTTATGGTGTAACTCCTAAAGATTTTTAGAGTACCTGCATACACCATAGATAAAATGTATAGCGGTTAATAAATGTTAGGTATGCAGCTCTTTTGCAAAACAGATTACCATGTTTGGATGTATGAATGCCAGTTGTGCTTTATCAAATAAGTGTTTTTGCAAACAGACTACATTATTTGGCACATTTAGATAAAGTATTGGACCAGCTGTCATTGGGAGAGTAGTACACAGGAGACTTAAAAACGTAATTTTGCTGCATAACATTTTGCTTGAATGGGAGCAGCATTGCTTACAGGTCTTCAGGAGTCCGTGTGTCTACTGTGCACATCAGTATCAGACTAGCGAAGAGTTACAATTCTAGACATCTGTTCTCTTGCTGTCCTCTACTGCACTGAATCCTTACGTGTTCACAACATTCAATTAAATATTAATATGTTGGAAGGATCCTCTGCTCCTCGATACTCCCATCCTTTCTCCTAAAAAGGGACAACTCAAAGATGTCCTTAAACAACAGTAACAATGTGGGGAAAGGTTAGCGTACATGGACTTTCGACCCGATGCTTTCACTTTTCTTGTGGCTACTCACACCACTAGTATACTTGTAACTAGGTACTTCATGACTTGATCCTTGTGATGAAATCAAACGTGTCTTTCAGATGACAGCACTGATCTTCTGCATGTAAACTTGGCGACTCCAGGCAGTCCTTGTGGCGCTGTCAGCATAGAGGGTGCATATAGAAGTAACCACAGAAGCAACCTTGTTACCTTGGGCGGGCCAGGGTATTGTATTTAAAGACAACAGTGTTCGGCTCTGTATCAATAACAAAATACTTACGATCAATGAGATATTTGCAAACCGTATCTGATTGCAAACAAATATATGGTACAAAATATTTCAGGAGACTCTTAATGCAACAGTTATTTTATAACTATATATGTAATAAAACACAAGATAATTTACTGAATTGTATAAAAACGGTGTAGGTGATCACACAATATAAGTGGAACAAACCAGACCTAAGAAGCCCCATAAAAGTGATCAGTAAAAATGGCAATAGATACAATGGCAGTTATTATTTCATGACGGTTCATTCCAATGGACCTTGCTTAATTATTTGGGAAACATTAGAGTTCAGTGCTCCTCTGTCGCCATGTTAATTTTGAAAAAGGCCACAACACTATTGTAGCCCACTGGAATTTCTGTCCCACTCCCCAACAAGTACTTATCTCATTTCTTTCTGCGCTACTCAAATTAGCTCCTTTCGAAAACTTTTCTCAGTTCGTGAACACATTTTATCAACAATGCAAAGGAGTGTCAATCGGAGCATGCTTTGCTCCCAATTTTGTCATTCTTTATGTCAACAAATTTGAAAACTCAACTGTCCTCCATCAATTCAACCCCTCGTTTGCTAATAAACACAAATGATACATAGACAACGTCCTCATGGTTTGAAGGGGTAATAGTTCAGGCCTCAATAACTTAATGCATTGGTTGAACAATAGCCATGACTGTCGACATTTCGCACAGTCACAGTAATTACTCTCTTCCATTTCTTGGCCTCACCATCAAAGCCTGTGAAGGCAAACTTGGTGGCCATCATAGAAAACCCACGTAACATAACACCCCTCAGTCTTCCAAGAGTTACCACACTGGAGGACTGACAAAGTCAGTCTCCCATATGGTCAGTTTCTCCACATTTGTCGCAATTTGGTAATGGAGATATGACTTCTTGAGAGATACATAAAAATAAAAGAGGATACCTAAAAATGCTTGGTATTGACCCAGGTAAACTCTCCTAACTCCCAAATCACGCAGTAACACAAACTGCATTTTATATGAGATCACCTTTAGTCCCATCTCAAACAAAATGTCCAAAACTGAAGAAAAAAAAACACTTGTCTAGTCTTACCTCAAGTGGATTAGTCAATGAATCCACCTTTTTATTTCCATTTAGTGAAAGCCATGACCTGGACAACTACACACCATTTAGTGAAAGCAATGACCTGGACAACTACACACATCACCACACCACTGTTACTAGACTTGCCACCTACAAATGGGCACTTTAAATGTCATAATTTCACTGTATGTTCCCAAATCACAGATACTAAAACTCTCCAGCACAAAAACATCTTACATACACTTATGGAAATTACCAACTGTAACTCCATCAATGTTTTATGTGCAATTTGATGCCCCTGTAACTTAATTTATATTAGGCAAACCACACAAAAAGTAAAAGAAAAATCCTCCCAACACAAAAGTCACATTAGACGGCACACAGAGTGCACCCTTGCAGTCACATTTCAGGAGGATGTCACACCCCGAAACAGAATATCACTGGCAGGTAATAGACTGTGTGAACCTCCTTTCTCGTAGAGGCAATATTTAAGCATTACTGAACAGATGTGAATCCACATGGATAATACGATGTGCAGCAACCACAAGAGGCCCTAATTCCATAGACAAATGTAATACTTTAACATAGCCCACTAGTGTACTTTTATTCCAGGCTGTTTTTGACCTGTTTTTTCCATGCAATTCTGTACTACCCACTGACACTTTCTGAAATGTCTGTACGATTGTTCAGAAATAATATTTGCTCATTACTTAATTCCGGCCCACCGACATAATTATACCTTATTTATAAACATGTTAAATCTGTATGAATTTTTAAACATGTACATGAATTTCTACTTCTGCAATTGTTTTTATATTGATTTCCAATTTCTCCTTTTCACTGTCCTCCTATTTTATCTGCTATAGGGATGTGCTATTTGATAACCCGGCATTCCTCCAGCGAACTTAACAGCCTTCCAACCAGTCCATTCTCCATTTCAATAACATAAGAAATATTTTTTTTCTTCATTCATCCCGTGTCACTCACGTCTTTCCATTTAATTACTGCTGGACGCGCACTGCTACCCCAGCTGATCCACAATTCCCCCAGGGGGACCGCAAATTGGTTTCCAACCTCGCAATGTGGCTGCACCTCCCTGCAGGCTGCGCTTGAATAACCACTCTTATCAATATAGTTAATCTCACCCTCTGGTTTGCTGCCATAATGCCTTGGCATTTCTAGCCTTGAGAGGACTGGCACTCCACTCAAATGCCTCTCCGTTCCCATTACAAGGACTTCCCATTTCAATAACTGCCTCACTCAATCATTACTGGTTCTGTTCACAGCACTGGCTTTCTATCCCGCAACACACAAGTGTCTCCTATGTGCACAACTAATTTGGCTCTTCTCTGCATCACATTTGGGACACACTTCAGGAACATCTCCCTGATTCATGCAGCCTCAAGCGTTCTAGACAGCACTGCCTTTGGTTCCATCTTCAATAAGAAGCACGTTTCCTGTGCCATTTTTGGTTCTAGTTATGGTTGCCACTCCTGGCCTCGTCAATAATATGATTACACATTCCTTTCACATCTTTGCCACCTGTACCGTAACCTACTTCTGGACATGCCTCTTGAATGCATAAGTTCTTCCATTTGAATGGTAGTTCCCACATTAAGTATCTGCACCTACATATCTTGTTCCTTCTCTATCCTACACTTGAAATGTACCCATTATCTTGCAGGCTTCCTCACGCTACACATTGGGCAGTTACACTTTCGTACATTAGGAGTCATACTGTATAGCAAAGACATTTATGAATGCATGATTGATTCACACTTTGTATATATTCTCTCAAAAACTTCAGGACCAATACTGCGCTCTTGTCCAGACGATGACCCTGCTCTTATTTTAAGGTTGAAACGTCATTGATACTCAGTGATGAAAATACTTTTTTTTTTTCCAAAGTGAACAATGCTACCAAGGAGCTCTGAATTCTTTAATGCTTCAAGAATAATTAAGCCTGTTCCACTGGAACGAACGGTCATGAAATATTAACTCTGGCACTGTGTAGACAGCCATTTTTACTTGATCACTTTTATCAGGTTTCTTTGTTCCACTTTCACTGTGTAATCACTTAGACCACCAAGCACAGTTTTGTCCTACATAATTTATATAATTCTGTAAATGAGGTCTTGTGCTTTATCACACAAATGATTATAAAGTAACTCTTGCATTCACTGTCTCTTTGAAATACTTTGTACTGTATATTCATTGATTTTCATTAGATAGAACTTACAACTACCTCATTATTCATAAGTATTTTGTTATTGATAGTACAGAGTGTGCAGCAGTGCTCTGCTGACTGTTGCACAGGTATTAAAAGACTAGGTTATGAGGGTCAGCTCCTGCAAGTGAACGGTTAAAGGACCTGCGTGGCTTATGGTTGGGGCTTAGTGGCAGAACCTACCCCAATCTGAAGGCGAAGGGATAGGGAGGATAGGGAGGATGGGGGGGGGGGGGCCAAGGCTCTAAAAAAGGACACAAAGGGCATGGCTAGGCCATAGTCAGAATTCACTAGATATGAAAACAAGCATTTGCAATGCAATAGGTCTCGCATTTCAGTTTGTACTATTGGCATTGTAAATGACAATGCCTTTTATTCATTTGTTTTGAAAACCTAAAAGTGGTGCATAAACACGCACTTTGTACGTATAGTCCTTGCTTACGAGAAGCAAGGATGGCAGTAAAAGAGACTGCCAGCCTTGCTTCTCATAAGCAAGGACTATAAGTACAAACTGCTTGTTTACGCACAGCTTGCAGGTTTTCAACCGCATAAATAAAAGGCATTGTCATTTACAATGCCAATAGCTCAAACTCTCGCAAATGCGAGACCTATTGCATTGCAAATGCTTGTTGGGAATTGGTCTTGCTTCCGCACCCAACATTGTTTGCTTTTCTTGTTACAGCCACTTTCACCACAGTCCGGTGTAACGCAGACCCCCTGTAGCCCTTGTGGAGTAAGGAGGGGCCTACATTCACCCACATGCCTACGAATATCTGTGGACTATGGAAGTCTCAGGGGCCACTGACCGCATTCTGCACAGGGGCTCCATCATTTTCCGTTATGCCACAGACCTTGCTCATATCCAAAGACAGTACAAATCCTTCAAGCTTGTAGTCTGCAAATATTTTCATCCTCTCTACAAAAAGTACAACCTATTTACTGTTTTTACCACCAACATTTTGCTAATGCACTTGACACATTTTGCATTTAAAATCGACACATCAGCATCATTGAAATATTTGACATTTTAAAACTGTTAATTTTATCAAATAAAAAAGGTAGCAATGTACATGTTTTTTGACAAAATCCTAGAAATGAAGCATACCCTTTAAAAGTCTCTTGTGCATTTCAGCTTCTCCACTTACTGCACAATTTCGTATATTGTTTTTTTTTTTTAATCCATGTCATTTTTTTAATTTAACTATTCTTTCATGATGCCTAAGCTCGTACTCACTTGAAATGGTTGGCTCACTTGCGATGTTAGACATCTCATATATGTGTTGTCAAAAAATGAATGGCGCTGCTAACTATCGTTAGAGAAAACATCCACTAGCCACAACTACAGTGTTTTGCTTGCTTACAGTAGTAAACATGTATCATAAATATCATGAGAAAATATTGTGTCATTGAGGGGTCCAACTAAATTATCCAAATAGGGGTTTGCAATGACAAGATTCCTGTTCACGTGCTTTGCCATAAAACCCTACACCTTTTACACGCAGACTGAGACGTGGTTTACTTTTTTTTGTTTACAGAAACAAAATAGAATGTATCTTTTAAAAAAATGAGACATTTCGCCTTTCCTCCTCCAACTTTCGAAATTCGTCATGAACCCTCATACAGCCCTCATTGACGTGAGTCAGTACCCTTGTATGAAAGCAGATTGCCTACCGTTCAGCTAACCATGACTGTATTTCGGTGCCTTCGGCAGTAGACAATATGGTTCAGCTGTGCACAGGTTTATCCAATTAGCGACTGGACACTATCACTGACAGAGTATAGTTTTCTTTCCAGAAGTGATACAGACTCAGTTGTTCCAAGTCTCTGTAATATCCCACTTGCAATATATTATTTAATCCCTTCAATTTATTGAAACCGCGTGTTACCTACCCATGAGCAGAAAAGCCCTATTCTTCGGTTCTCCGGTATCGTTCCCAAATTACCCACCTTCCAATTTCTTGCACGCAAAAAAATGCCCTCGGCAGAAATATCATGTTTTCAATATATTAATTTCATCAAAGGTCGCGATTTCTCACATTTCCTACCTTCCTAGAAAGTGAGATCATAATAATTAGATTCATTTCTTCCATTATGCAGGTACGGCGTTAAACAATGTGTATTTCAAACATCTGACAAATGTTTCTTTACGTTTCGTCTTTTAGTACAATAAAGCGACGAGACGCCTGCAGATAGACCCGGTGCGCACGCACGGTACTCTTCTGCGGATTATGTTTCCTGCTCCGACGTGCCTTATCACCGAACAACATATTCACAGTAACTGAAGAACACATTTTTACATTAATGTCTTTGCCTTTTTTGCCACAATAAAAGGCGCGCCGCGACACTGGCTGCTCGGCTCTGATTTATAGTGAGCGCGCGCATTGGAACGGAGGAGCAGCCGCACAAAGCCGCGTGACCGCCACAATGCGACGTCATATTTATTTCTGAGACAGATAAAGAACTCAAATATAATCAGGAAGCTGCACTGGAAATTGTTTCATGTTGCTCATTTGCAAGTCATTCTACTTTAATTAAGGATCTAATGCACCAGATGGTTAAGTGCGCACAATTAGTAAAGTTGGACTCTGCTAGTGTAGCTTATTTTCGAAACCTAGAAAATACCGCCACGATTCGGGCTTTCAACGTTTTCGAAGTGATTTTCAAAGTATAGAAAAGCGATCGAGAGTCAATATAGTAGGAGTGGAATAAAGGGAAATGGAAAAATGCCCCACTTGCTGCTTTTATGGCAGTGACGTCATTTCACCCACATCATATCACCCTCTATCTCTGCCCTCTAAATAACATCACAGAAAGGACAGCACGCCACTGTTGTTCCTGATAACTTGCCATTGCACATTTTAACATCATGTATTAATTACTTGCATCTGCAACATCTTCATAACAAGCTGTTGCCGTGAGAAGAGACGCCGTGCGCGTGCACATTGCCGGTCCAAGCAAGTGCAGCGCCGCAGTGAAACTGAAAGCTAAATGAAGCGCGTGAAAGTGAGAGCGCGGTGGGAGCGCGTGAAAATTAACATCGCTAAAGAGGAGACGCCGTGCGCGTGCACATCGCCTGTCCGGGCGCGCACATGTTTTGTCTCCCTTCGCGCACCAAACCGACAACAATAGTCTCGCCAAGGCGAAGCAGCGCATGCGCTGCATCCGCTAGGCGAGACCTAAAAAGCAGGATGAGATCCCTAACAAAGGCATTTGGGCATGCCATGCAATGTATGCAGCACGGCACTCGTAAAGCTTCAAAAGAAGCCCAGCTATCCAAGACGTTTTCCGCATGCTGCCCCCACAAGTAGATAATAGGAACAAGCCTACAAAATAGGAGTAATGAAACCACAATTAAGGATACTTTTTTCTTTCCTGTCTATGGTACAGCACCTAGGGCTATAGGCGAAATCTGATTTTGCTACTTCCTAAATGGAAGGCCAGAAAAATGGAATTCCATGGTCCCAAATTATTCTTTATTGCACCTTCTGGAATTCAGGTGAATGTCCACTGAAAAAAAAGTAATTTGAACACATATTGTGATAAAGCAAGATTTTTAAAATGTATATATTCATACTTACTACAATTTGAGGCCCAGAGTCACGAGATGATTTGGCTAAGTGTTCAGGTTCAACATGTAGCAACTATACTACACCTCATCCTTTAAAGTATCAATTT
Organism: Calotriton arnoldi; assembly: GCA_963921515.1. NCBI lineage: Eukaryota > Metazoa > Chordata > Amphibia > Caudata > Salamandridae > Calotriton > Calotriton arnoldi. The sequence goes on along the minus strand of CAWUFW010000765.1, from coordinate 3,599,720 downwards.
CGTAAATAAAATGGTAAGCGTTGCATTAACCTATGTATCAGTATTCAGCAACAAGCATTGGCAAAGCCATCTTGTACAGCAGCATGGCTAAAAGTTAGTGGTGTAGCAAGAAATAGAGTAGAGTGCAGTGGCATTGGGACAATCAAGGAATGTATGGAATCCTAGGCAATCGTCCAGATTTGTCTTGCATTGCTTCAATGTGCGCTGGAGCCTTATCAAAATGAATGTTCGAAAGGTGGGATCAGTTCACATTTAATTAAAGAATAAATGTTAAATGTTGGCGACTACTGCAACGGATCATGCCTTTTGGGCGTATGTATCCCGTATTTTACTCCCGTCGCTGACACTTTGATTGCTCCTACGTCAGCCCAGCTTGTGAAACGAATACACCAGACAAAAATACTTTCCACAAAAAGACATAGGTGTCACTTAGTAAGGTCACTGTGGAACATAACAATGCTTATTGTTCCAATCCTCACAGGACGTATGGGTAAGCAATGCTACGAAGTTTGATACATAACCTTTACCACTTCACTCAAGGGAAACCAACATACTGATGTGGGCCGCAACCCACTAGTACTTACTCTCCTCCGTTACACTAACACAATGCATCCCAGGATATGCCAGACATATCTCTCAACCCGTCAGCCCTGATCTGGCGACGGGCATTATGCCAAGTTCTCAGGCCTTGCATCGAGCATTAATCGCTGTTCTGGGATGGAGGGGGACGCATCTTAAATGTTTTGTCCTATTCTTTGGAGTGGGAAGGTTTGCCTGGAGACGGTGACCTGCCGGTGGGGAGGCAGAGAAGGATAGCACACAGAAGAACTACCAAGCTAGTGAAAGGACTAAAGCATGAAGAGCAGGAAATGAGATGCAGAAGCAGATAAAGAGCTGAGAACACACAATATCCACCTCCTCACAAAGACTAAAACCAAATCTGCTTTGTCAGAGTACTTGTTCAATTCTTCCTTTAAATGCACATTTTACCATCAGTGCAATGTCTATTATGATAATTTAGAAAAGAAAATTAAACAGACCACTGTGCACATATCATTTGTGTTATATAACCTGAACGATATATACCCCCTCCCACACAAAGTTTAATACATTTTGCAATATGGTATTACATTTGACATTTTGATCTAGAGCGAGGAAAAAAACAAAAGAAGCCAACAGCATGGTTATGAGGCTTTGCCTTCAAGATGCCCTCTCCCAACTCATTCAAAATGTTTGGCTTAATTGCAATATTTCCCAAGGCACATATTTATTCATATAATATGATAAACGCTGCATTACAGTGCATTAGGTGGTTGACAAAATTTAACATGTGACTTAAGTGCAAGAACATATTTTAACTGTGTGTGTGGGGGGGGAGCGGAAGGGGTCTATGAAATTAATTTGTGTTTGGGGGGTGGAAGGAGTCTATGAAAATTAGTGTGTGTAAGGGAGGGGTACCATAAATAATGGGAGGCCCACTGCATAGGCAGGCAGGACTCATGAGCAAATTCAGTTGTATACTACGAAGGAAGTGGGGGGTCAGGGAAGTGGGTGGGTCAGGGGGGTCGGGGGGTTTATACAGGCACACTGAAAACAACTGTTAAACCAGTGGACCAGTGAAAGATCAACAAAGTGCAGAATGTGCGACTTCAGAATCCAGCTCCAAGATGCCACTGAAAAGGGAGGATAAAAAACTAATGGCTAACACAGCTACAAAAATGCAGCAAGGTGAGGGAGTGGATAAGCTGCACAAACACACAAAGAACTCCCACGCCACACCAAAGAAGCACTGGTGTCCCCGCTAGCATGCTACCGAGCGGTCTGGCACCCAGCATTCTGCAATCTCTTGAGACTAATAAATTAACAAGCATTGGCAAAGTCAATCGGTCTTGACAATACGAGAGCTATTAGCATTGTCAAATTCTTTTTATAGCGCTTTTTTGTCTGGCAGGAGGGAAGGGACAAGGAACACAACATGGGGGCAGGGCAAGCAACATCATGGGGTGCGGGTGGTGAGAAGGGTAAAAAAGGCACTATGACACGGTCAGCAGTGTTCGCTTCATAGTGGGTTTTTTACGGTGGTTGGGACAACGGGAGTGAGGTACAACACACAGAAAATGGGTGGGAGGGAGAAGACTTGTATGCGGAAAAGTCAAACACGATCGAGGGGGGCTGGGCTAGAGAAGAAACAGATGGGGGAAATGCAACTAGGATGGGTGGGCGTGTGAGAGGGGAAAAGAAGCAACATGGACAGGGGGCGGGATACCAACATGCACTGGAGAACAGGATGTTAGGAGCAGAATTCTGGAAGAAAGACTGAAAATCACCCTCTTTCTTGAGACCTCTTTGCAACTACGTTGCCATATTAAACAGAAGTACAGCACAAGTTTGTTTCCAATTTTCTGTGGGAATGACTATCAATTGGGCGAAGTGCTAAGCTCAGACACCACCTCACAGAATATGTAAAGTCTTTGAATGTTCATAATAAATTGACCTGCCTAGGCTAAAAGAAGACAAGAAAGTAAAACAAAAATCTAGGTTTTGATTTGTTTTTAAAAACTGGGGTGTTGAAGCACTGCACTTTCTATCTAATACGTAAATTGAAAAGGAGATAGGGAAAGCTTGTAAAAACGCAGACTTAAGGCCCCAAGGAATTTGTAAGGCAGGAACTGCAAACACCACCAAGAAAACAACCGGAAACTGATTAGAAGTAGATGTCTTTTCTGCTTCAGCGCTCCATGTACCTTTGGCCCCACCTTTGACAGAGAAAATAAATTGTGTATCACGACAGCCCTATAAAGTACCTATTAAACATCATCCTCGACAACATACACACAATTAGTACACATGTACTCGTTAGCGCACACAGGCGCAATAACCTACCTATAAATGACACTAAATGTAATCATACAGCAGGGTGTCTTAATAATACAAATATGTACACAGTGTACACCATAAAACATACACATATCCGACAGTAGAAGTGCCAGAAGTACCCAAAGATTCACACGTACACATGAGATAAATACAAGCATGCTCACAATGTCCAGTAAGACAAACCTCTATTAAAATTTTTTTTAAAAGCCCCCGCTGAAGCGGACATCTACAGAATGGTAGGAACTAATAAAGTGACTGCCCAATAAATAGTACATAACACACAACACAGATGAGAGTGGGTGGGGGTGGAAAAGGAGCAGCTGAAAACATGAGGAGTGGTTGAACACAACAAAAAAATTTGCTCGAAAAACGGGTGCAGTGGATGGACACTAGTACTTGGTCCATGCTATAGAGGAGGGCCAAAATGCATGCCATGACAAACGGGAATGAAGGATATGACAGCGACACTGAAAGTAAACTGTAAGCCATGGGCGGGCTGTAAGCCCACTGATTGTAAACAACATGTCTCAAAGAGACAGCGCATGCACTGTCTAGCCAAGACTTAAAAATAATTAGTAATGTTGCACAGCAGCCCACGACTGTGGCAATGCTGGGGGAAGCAACAATGAAAAGAAGGAGGAAGAGGGGTGTGTATGTGCAATCGAGGATGGCTGGGAGGGGTGGGGGAATGGGAGGCAGCAACACAGAGAGGTGGTGGGTGGGAGGGGAAGGAAGCAAGACAGAGATACATTGCAATTGTGGTTTCCAGCTTTTAAAAAACAAAACAGCCATGTCAAGACTATTAAAAACTGAAATGAAACAAGATAACACGCAAAAAAAAAAAAAGGGCTATGGAGGGAGCAGCAGGCAGGGGGAGAGAGACGAAATAGTGCATGAACGACGTTGAGAGCAGCGGACGGGCACTGATTACGTTCAATCAATCTATGCTTGGTCCCTGCTACACAGCAAGCATTGGAAGTGACGTTTTGGCTGCACTGGCCAATTGAGATGGCTGCAATGAAGAGTGAAACTGAAGCAGACAAATAGTACACAGCGGGTGGGCTCCAAGCCCTTTTTGTAGACAATAGTGTCAAGCAAGCAAGACGCATGTGCTAGTGTATGCTCGACACTAAAAGGCCTTGCTGCTGCTGACAAAACAGTTTCAATTGCATTTTTTAAACTCCTTTTCACTGAAGCCAACATCTAAGGTCTATGTAACAAACGAAGTGGAGTTTATACCTGGGTTTTGCTTAATTTAACACCTATGCAGAAAGCACAAAAAAATGCTGTACTACAATTTGAGGTACTTCACAACAGCATAAATCTTAGTAGTTCAGTCTATTTCAGTCTAGCAGGCATTCACCTACATTAACATTGCACACATCAAGCTACATTTAAGGTCCTTTCTGCCTGCACCTCTAATACCAATTTATCACTGGACAAGGAAATAAAGATTTCTCTGCAGACATATATGTGCCATAATAACAGATGCAAGAAATAGAACCCTGGTCCTCATGTCCAAGAAATTACAATCCAATAGTAATATGTACCTTAGCTAGTTTAACTCGAAGCAAATGTCTTCTCATAAAACAAACGACAAAAATGCCGCCATCTCAGATCCATAGGGTTTGAAGAATGGACCAAGAACAAGAGTTACCTCATATAGCCAACATAACAAGACAACACTGGGTGGGTAAAGGCAGGCTAACTCCTGGTCTTGCTGCGGCTTGGGAAGAAACAGGCACACAGTGACGCAGGGATGATATATGCTGAACTACTCTAAGTCTTTAGATGACAGACAACTGATAGAGCAGGATTTCGCAAAAATGAAACCTGCTCGAATTAACACCCCCATAATACGTACTAACAGTGTGCAGTGATAGTTTAATATAACATTACATGAACACGAGGGAAAATGCTTTACGCGTGTGTGCACTAATGTAAACTAATGCATGAAAGAACTAGGCCGCATACAAAATGCGTTTAGAAAGAAACAGAATTAATGCATGTTTAAGCTGCCTTTCTATATTTCGCATCTTGCTTTAAAATTAATGAATAATGCCGCTTTGCAATAAGCTTTTGCTAGGAAAACATGTAACAGGGGTAGTGCAAAGGTGGGTGGTAAACAGTGAAAAGTGCATTTCTATGTGATTAATGAATGCCTATGTTTTATTTGCCATAGTGAGCTGAAATGTGCCTTCATTATTCTTAAGTTGGCCGGATAGAGGAAGTGCTGGAGTGAGAGCGAAAAAGTCATGACAGAACAGCCAGAAATGCTGAGCGCTGTAAAGAAGGGACAAAAAGTTCAAGGAGACCCAATACTGATTGTATTGTTCGCCTGCCAAAAGGATGTGACTGACCGTGGGACTAAAGACTGCTCTGCGGACATTGTTGAAAAAAGATGTGCAAACTTGTTGAAATGTATCAGATATTAAATCATGTAAACGAGACAATTATTAGGTCATGAGAAAGGATGTAGAATTATATTCACGAACAACTAATGAATGGAGTCACAGTGGTGTGACACATCACCTCCAAAGTCCACCAATGAACTGTCGAGTTTCGTGAATTGTTTCAACTGATGTGGGATGGACATGTAGGTTTTAGGGTATAACTGGGGTGCCTTTGGGGGTGTGGTTAGAAGGGGAGGTAGCGCCAGTAGGAGAAGAGAAGGGTGATGCGTCGCTGATCGTCGGTTTGCAGTGAGGCCTAGCTGTTCCTGTCCCTGTCCCGTTCCGGTCTCTGAAATCTTTGTTCCCTGGCCCTGGTTCGGGGAACCCCCACTATCCCCTCGGCCAAGGTGGTGGTATTTCACAGATCCTTTGGGTTTGTCTTATTCCGACTCGTACTTTGCATAATTATTTTGCAAATGTATTCTTGTCTCTGAAATCTGATGTCTCTTCATCTATCCACTCCGTCATATGTATATTGTTTCGCATTATTTTGCTGAAACTGATGTCTCTTCATCTATCCACTCCCTCAGAGGCATATTGTTAATTGTTGATGAGGTCTGACACTGTTTGCATAGCTGATTGATTTTTCTCTCTCCTATGTGAAATTCGTTTGTTTATGCAATTGAGCATTGAAGAATTATTTCAATTTGAGATCAACTTTATTAATCTTACCAAGAGTCTGTGATTATTTAACTGACTAGATAGTTAGATAAGTGCTATTGATGGAGCAAGGACTCGAACACGAGACTTGCTCGGAAGCAATCCTCTCGTTTAAACTCATTAACGAATTACTAACAACGTGTTTTGTGATTAATAATACGCATTTCCATCATACGCGGGAAAAGAATGAAGCTTGCCTATGTGTTTACCAGCTACAATAACATGGACGTAGGACTAGAATGCATTTTAACATGGGATCTTTACTGCGCATGCGTCTACTGCATCTACGTAGTATGACGAACTAAAGCTTGGAGGGAAATTCTGGCGCTTGCGCAAAGAGCTATAAAATGGCCGCTTGAAAGCTCACATGCATGGCACCTGCTTTGCTGAAATTAGAAAATGAGTTTACACTAACGCAAATGCAGAAAGAGAAATAATAAATGGTATGGGTTAGGGTAGAGGTTGGTGGTATACAGTGAAATCATTTATTTTTGAGAATAACATTTCTCCTTTTGACTTTATTATTAGTGCGTATTTGGGCCTGTTAAACTTGTCTGAGTCGAACAGACTGACGTGGTGCAACGCATGCGCCCTGGAGTGGAAGCTTGGAAGGATGACTAAGGACTTGTCACGCGTCCAAGGTCGGCGGAGATGTGCCCTGGGAACATGAGGGTGAAGAGTTCATATGAAGGAACTTATTCGAGAAAACGGTTACATTTGTATTAATAAAGTTTAAAGATGTATGGGAAAGGAAGGGCGGAATAAAAGTTTGAGGGGAGGAGTTTGGAAACAATTGTTTAATGAAATAAATGAAGTATAGGCATGGTGTGATGATCATCCCCCCTTGCCTGTCCAATCAGAAGTTAGTATTTTGTAAAAATGAAACATTAATGGGTGATACATGGCTATAAAGGTATAATTGAGGTAGTCTAGTTAGATTAAAGGAGAAGCCTGAGAACTGAGAACGGGTTGTGTCGAGGCGATGAAAAGCTTGTGATGCTGATGGTGCTGGGGTGGTGCTGATGCTCTGAAATGCTGATGAAGAAATCGAATGCAGAACCATCTACTTAATTTGGGTGGGTTAGAAAGAAGATCGCGGAAGAACCACGAGGAGGAAGAGAGTGTCAGAGAGGGGTGCGACGTAGTCGTCGGTATCTAGAGAGGTGAAGTATCCTGTCCTGATTCCTGTCCTGAAGGATTTGTCTCCTGATCTGTCCTGGGGACCCTTACCAGCCCTTTGGCCAGGGGGTTGGTCTTTACACCATACTTTGGTAACTATGAAATTCATCGTTTGATAAATGCTCTTTTCTCTCTATCCTCTTCTCTCCGAGTATAGTTGTTGTGTGGATATGAAATATTTTTAACTATTGAGATTTTATTGATTTGACACTCTCGTGAATGAGGGTGTTTGTACTGAAACGCTTTGAGATGGTTCACAACCCATTAATTTAGATAGAGATTTTAAAACTTACCGAGTCTGTCGTCATTTTCTTTTATCAAGAAATGTATAATAAGTTATGTTAATTATCACCATCAACTAGTTCCACCTAACTGGTCCATTGACCAGAGGAAAGAACCGTTTGATCAGTGAAAGGTTTAGTTAAAGAAGCCATAACTAGATCTTGAGGTATGAGAATCATTATAAACTAAAAGTTCCGGCGGTCTACTTGGTGTTAGCGGAAGCGAGGTGTATGGGCCCAGGTGAGTATATGGTAGTGGAGTATCTGTTGCTAGTAAGACGCTGGATCACTATCATTACCATCAACTACTCAACTAATTGGTCTATCGACCGAGAGGAAGGAGAGTTGATATACAGGAATAGTTATGTAATTAGACTTGTTAAACATGAATCTGTAAAGGAACCAAAATTTCACGTCATTAAAACTTGACCCCCAGCGCATCAGGGACTTGGGTGAATGTGTATGGGCCATTGTATGAATTATTGATGAGTATCAATCCCTGATTTGGTGTCGCGCTGGATCAGTTTTCTGGTAGCAGAGGATGGTTTAATTATTGGTTTGGTAATTATTATCGATTATTAATTATATGTTCTTAACATGAAAAGTTAGTGTCCTGTTCTATGTTGTCTAGAAGTACAGGTACGGAGTTACCTGAGGAATAAGAATTAGCCTGGAATAGGCAGAAGAAGAGTGTGGATAAAGAAATCACACTGCAGAAGTACTTTGTCTATTGTTATAATACCGAAGCTACAGAGGGCTGTAGGTGTTATATTTAGGGATAATTTCGTACGTGAGAAGAGCGTCTGAAATAGTGAAAGGTCCACTTCCGAAACTCTGGCCTTATCCCCAGGGGAGTACCAAGATCTATTTTTACACCAAAAAGTCCTCTTGCGAAACTTTACCCTTATCCCTAGAGGAGTAATAAGTCCACCTGTAGCTTGTTTGAAAGGTAAAAATAGCGCTGGTCGTCGTTTTGCCTGAAGTGAAAGGTTTTCTCTTCGGAAAGTGAAAACTATCTCTTTATTTAGCGGAGCAGACAAGGTAGCATTGTTTTGTGTTGTTACTAACAGAATTTTTTGATTAAGAAAACTTAGAAATATTGCCGTATTCTTTTGTAAAGGAAGGGTCAGTAGAAGGAGTAATACTGACTTCAGAAAAGGCCGCACTGGCATTGGTCAGGCAGCGGGCGTGTACTGAGCTATGATTGGTTAGTTGGTGTGAGCCGCGCTGACATTGGTTGAGAAAAGCAGATACGTAGAGACCCGTGACTGGACGGTTGGTGTGAGCCGCGCTGGTATTGGACTAAAGCTAGCGAATAGAAAAAGAAGAATTACGGAAAGGTTTCTTTGTGGGTTCTGTTGTGATACATTGGCGTAAAGAGCCAGAAAAATTAAATTGTTAAAGAAAATAAAGAATTTCTTTAAGAAAGATAAACCAATAGTGACTAGAGAGGGAGTTCTTGTCCCACCTCCAGCCGCTTATATGATGTTGGAGCGAGGATACCATATGTGTACTTGGTTAGAGAATTGGGTGGAATATACAAAGGATGATGGTGTTATAGCTTTCCCACAGCATGGTTCGTTTAATATGAGGATTTTGCAGAATTTGAGGAATCAAATGAGTTCATTAGAGCCGAATCCCAGACCTACGCAGTATAAAGCGTTAGAAGAATGGGAGGTAGAAGTATACGAAAGAGAGATATCGAGGCGGTAGGAGATAGAGGTTTTGGGCCTAGATATCCTTTTGAGAGGAGAGGATACAAAGAAAAGATGGAGGAGAGCTGTGGTAACCGAAGGTTTTTACCCAGTTTTAGTTGCAGACGATCAGACAGGAGGTAAATGTAAAGAGAAAAAGAAAAATATAGAGACTTCAAGTTTAAGAGATGATCTGAACGATTCTGAAGATGAATTGTTGGAGGACATTATGATCAAAAGACCTCCGCCATACCAAGAAAGTCAAAATGAGGTATCCCCAAGTGCGCCACAATTAGGAACAGCCCCATTAACTCCACAAGTCACAGAAATAGCTAGAGTGGTATGAGAAAATGAAATACATTTTTTGAATAAGGCAAGGCTAGAGCAGGTTCAGAAATTAAATCAGTTAAGTCTGAATGCAGAAGCATTAACGGTACCGGTAACAATTGGTCCTGTTGTCCCATTGTACAGAGAAAAACAGAATGTATCAAAAGCACATACGTTATCAGTTCCAAGGAGTAGCATCAGGAGTGGAATGGTGTCGGTAGCGGATGAGGATGAACAGGCTGACACGAATAATACTTTGTTAGATCTTCCGGTTTGTGAGAGGATGACAGAAACCCCTAGAAGAAGTGTACAAATAGATCCAAGGAGAAGAGGACCGAGTGCCACTCCAATGGCAGGGAGTTCAGCAGGACCTTCGCCAGAGGAATTGAATGATTGGATAAAAGAAATGGTAAAGCCAAAACCGCAACCACAGAGTATAAATGTGAGCCAACTGAAAGTAGATTTGGAAGAGATGATTATTGGAACAATAAGTCCAGACAGATTAGGGACTTAACGAGATGATGAACTGTTGTTTTTGTGTAAAAGCATTACTTGGAGAGCAAGAAATCTACATGAGAAAATATCAGAAGCTGCTAGTGATTATGGAATAGACATAGAAAAATCGAAGGTGTTGCAGAAATCATACAGATTGGCTTTTACTGATAAGGATTTAGAGAGTTTGAATGCTTCTGGAAAAAGGTTGCAGATAAAAGAGTTGATGAATATTTTGAAGAAATGGGGAGATGTGGAACGATGGAAAGGTAGATGGACGAGAAAGAAAGAAGAAGAAGCTGGTAAAGGAGTGTCTAGGTTTCCGTTAAAAGAACCAGAACAAGTTGAAAGGGCGTGTCCAATGAGAGAAGTTCCAGGTGGTGGATATGTTCATGTTCCATGGTCAAAACAGGATACATTATCTTTTACAAATGATTTCCCTAGGTTAAGGGAGAAACCAGTCGGGTGGTACAAACAGGTGGAGAGGTTTGTGAAAGTTTCAAAGGTTTTGTTAAAGGATCTAGATGGATTATTTGAGATTGTCGTTCCAGCAAATTTGTGGACAGAGTGTAAGATCACTGTTGATGGGCCAAAAGAAGAATACCCTAGAGACCCTAAAACATCCGATGAGGTGATGAAAAAGTACAATCAGGTGAGCACTTTCTTGAAAGGGAAAATTTCCCCTAAAGAAACAGATTGGGTTAAGATGGACAGAACGACCCAAGAACCAAAAGAATCAGTGCATGCTTATTATGAAAGGTTGTTGCAGGTATTTAAACAGTATAGCGAGTTTGAGAACATTGGAGACAAAGACATGGGACATTTTGTGTATCGTTTTGTGTTTGGATTGAAACCGGATATTAGTAATATGATTCAGCAGCATTTGATTTGTTGGCAGAGCAAGACAATTGACGAAATCTTAAGATATGCAAAATATTGTAGTGATGATATTGAATCAAGACATAAAAAGTTAAAGGAGAAAATGATGCGGGCACAAGTGAAGATAGCAGAGCAGCAAGAAGTAAATAATAATTCTCAAACAGGTTACCAGATGAATGGTCAGAATCAAAATGGCCAGGTATCCAGTAGAGGTAAAGGTAAAATGAGTAAAGAAGAGGCTAGGAAGAACTTTCCTTGTCATGCATGCGGAAAGATTGGACATTGGAAGAACGAGTGTAGATCTGCTCAAAAGAATAATGGGGTAAATCAAAATTTAAATCCACAGATGCAGAATGAGGTGGTTGTGAACCAGCAGCAGCAGGTAGTTACTCCACAGTTACAGGTGCCACAAGCTCCTATGCCAAATAATGTGAATGCTCAGGTGCAGAAGTACAGTGCGAACACTGGATTTCACGGAGGTGACCACATTGGTAAGAATCAAAGTGTGCAAATGGTTCCGCAATACTGGTTGCAGTGCAATGAGAGTGATTCAGACTCATCTCAATGACGGTGCCCGAGAGGGGAGGAAGAGTGCGTACTTGGCTCATCTTTAGCGGTAGATCAGTCTGGTCCATTTGTTGAAGGAAAAGTGGAAGGTAATGATATTACATTCCTAGTGGACACTGGTGCTACCCGTTCTACTGTGAGAGCAGCAGAAATCCCAAACCTACCCCTCTCGGGAGAAACTATCCAAGTTGTAGGAGTCTCGAATAAGCATATTAGAACGCCAGTCACAAATCCAATAGAAGTTCATATGGGAAATTTCAGAGACATGCATCGTTTTGTGGTATGTGACTCAAGTCCAGTAAATCTCTTGGGCAGAGATTTATTGTGTAAAATGAATTGCACCATCTATTGTACGCCAGATGGTATTGCATTTCAGACACCTGATGAGGATGTTGAATTTAAGATGATGCTAGCGAAGCAAGGGACAGAAGTGGATGAGTGGTTTTCCCTTCTCACAGAAGAAAATCTGCCTGAAGAATTAAAGAGTGCAGTAAGGTCGGATGTATGGGATTTTACAGGAAAAGAGATTGGTCTGAAGACAGATATAGACCCGATTCAGGTTACGGTGAAAGAGGGTGCTGTATATCCAAACACACCTCAATACAAGATGAGTCCAGAAGTGATTGCAAGAGTCACACCTGTAATTGATCAAATGATTGAACAGGGAATACTGAAAGAAATACTGAGCAGTCCTTGTAATTCGTCTATTATAGGTATAAAAAAGCCCAGTGGAAAATATAGAATAGTACAGGATTTGAGAAAGATTAATAAAATTGTAGTGCCCTGTTGTCCCGTAGTGCCAAATCCAGCAGTAATCTTTTCTCAGATTCCCTGTGATGCTGAACGGTACACAGTGATTGATTTGTGCCAAGCATTTTTCTCAATTCCTTTGCATCCGGAAAGCCAATATCTTTTTGCGTTCCGGTTCGGAGACCGTGTTTTGGCATGGTGCCGAGTTCCTCAAGGGTACACAGAGAGTCCCTCAATCTTTAATCAAATCTTGAAAAAAATGTCTGGAGACTTTAGTTATGCCAGGAAATTCAATTTTGGTTCAGTACATTGATGACCTACTAGTGGCATCAAAGACAAGAGAGGCATGTGTAACAGATACCATTGCCTTCCTGAACCATTTGGCAGAGGGAGGACACAAAGTGTCACCAGCAAAATTGCAATTTTGTAAACAGGAAGTCCAGTACCTAGGACACAAAATAGAAAAAGGAGTCAGAAAGGTGACACCAGAGAGAATTAGTGTAATTAAACAGATGAGTCCACCTACCACTCAGAAAGAAGTCAGAATGTTTTTGGGAATGGTTGGATACTGTAGGCAATGGATCAGTGGTTTCTCACTGATTGCAAAACCTCTACAGAGGTTGACACGAAAAGATGTGAAAGATCCGATTGTGTTGGATGATGAAAGCTTTTACTAAACTGCGAAACAGTCTCTCTCGAGCACCTGCATTGGGAATGCCAGATTATGCAAAGGATTTTGCATTGTACTGTTGTGAAAAGGATGGGTGTGCACTTTCAGTCTTAACCCAAAAACATGGAATGGCACAACGTCCAGTAGCATATTTTTCTGCTACATTGGATTCAGTGGCCGCAGCATTACCAGGCTGTTTGAAAGCAGTAGCTGCCACTTGCGTGAGTCTGGAACAGAGTAAAGCAATTGTGATGGGATATCCAGTTAAGGTGTACATGCCACAATCAGTTGAAATTCTATAAACACATACCAGGACACAGTACATGACCTCTAGTCAGCTGACTAAGTATGAAAGAGTGATCTTGGGTGCTGAAAATGTGACAGTGGTAAGGTGCACTACAGTAAATCCTGCAACTCTTTTGCCGAATACATATTGTGAGGAAGTGAGAGAGGAGGCGGATCATGATTGTTTGGATGTGACAGAGTTGTGCACAAAACCCAGTCATAATATTGAGGATATCCCATTAGAAGAATCAGACTGTGAGATGTTTGACGACGGATCATGTTTAAGAAATGAAAAAGGAGAATTATGCTCTGCCTATGCTGTTTGCACCATAGTGGGAGTTCTAGAAGCATCCTGTCTAAAAGGGGTAAACTCTGATCAAATTGCTGAATTGATAGCTCTAATTCGAGCGTGCAAAATTGCCAAAAGCCTGAGGGTAACCATATTTACTGATAGTCAATATGGGTTCGGGGTTGTCCATGATTTTGGGCAGCTATGGATGCAAAGGGGATTTCTGACTTCTTCAGGTTCCCCTATTAGGAACAGCAAAACTGTAAAAGATTTATTGAATGCTTTACAATTGCCCAAAAGAATTGCAGTGGTCAAATGTTCCGCACATAAGTCAGGAGATGACTATGTGACGAGAGGCAACAGATACGCGGATCAAGTAGCGCGTTTCTGTGCACGAAATTTAATTGCCCTAAACAAAGGGATTGAAAAAGAAAATACCAATTGCCATCTTATGTTTTCTTCTTCTTTTGAAACTTGGGATGAGATTAGGCAGTTACAGGAAGAGGCAAGTGATGAGGAAAAAGAAATCTGGAAAAATTCAGGCTGCAGGAAGAGAGCCGAGGACGAAGTGTGGGTGTACATAGACGAAAGACCAGTCATGCCAGATAGTTTACTATCCCAAATAGTAAGGGTGTACCATGGAATTGCGCACATTGGAAGAGATGCAATGATCAGACTCTTCAAGCAATCATGGTATAACCCAAAGTTTAGGGTCATTGCAGAGAGTCTTTGTCAGAGGTGCGTCATCTGCCAGCAACAGAATCCAGGCAGGAAGACAATTGTTAGTTGGATACGAATTGGAAAAGCAGCAGGTCCATTCACCCGACTTCAGTTCGATTTCATAGAGCTCCCCCGTGCAACGGGCTGAAGTATGTGTTGGTTGTTGTCTGCTTGTTTTCTCGCTGGGTGGAAGCCTATCCAACGAGAAGGAATGACAACCTCACTGTCGCAAAGCTGCTCCTAAGAGAGCCAATGCCTATATTTGGATTTTCAGTCACTTTAGAAACAGATAGAGGAACCCATTTTAATAATGAAATAATTTGGATGATCTATGCAGCATTACCGATTGAACAGAAGCTGCATTGTGCCCATTGAACCGAAGCATCTGGAGTGGTTGAGCAGATTAATGGCACTATAAAATCTAGATTAGGAAAGGTGTGTGCATCCACAACACTAAGATGGCCTGATGCTTTGCCCCTTGTATTGATGAGTCTTAGAAGCATTCCTGACAAAAAAAACGGGTTTGAGTCCACATGAAGTCCTGATGGGAAGCGCAATGAGACAAGCATTTATACCAGCGAACAAACTGATTAATATAGCGGATGATCTAATGCTTGATTATTGCAGAGGATTGGCTGATCTGGTACGTTCTGTGTCTCGCCAGGTTGGAGAAGATGCCACTACGACACAGCCGAATCAAGCTCATGATCGGAGTCCTGGTGAGTGGGTTCTCGTCAAAAAGCACGTGAGGAAATCGTGTTTAGAACCCAGGTGGAATGGACCCTACCAGGTGATTTTGGTGACGACAACAGCGGTGAAGTGTGGTGGTTTGCCAAATTGGATCCATGCCAGCCATACCAGACGAGTCCCAAGTCCACTTGAAATGCGAGAAGAGCAGCAACTGGTAACGAAAAGCCAAAGACCAGAGGCTGAAGTGTGCGAAGCTGAAGAATCTAGAGTAACAGATTCTGAAGAACAAACAGATGATGAACAGCCAAGCACAAGTCAAGTAAAGTGGGCACCAGATACTGGGTCTCATGAGACTGCTGTTGAACCAGAAGAAAGAGAAATTACTGAAAACCGAGAAGAAGAGCTGGTAGAAGAAAGGGCAAATAAAAGAACCTGTGAACCGGATGAAGAAGGTGAAAAAGTAGTACAAGTTAAAAGGCCAAGAAAGGGTGACAATTGGCCAGGTGGAGTGAAAAGACTGAAATACACTCTTGTAAAGAGGAGAAAGTCAAAGAGAAGACCAGAGCAAATGAATGAGGTCTCAAGTCAAGCAGAGTCAGAAGAAGATTCGGTACGAAAAACAAGGAGAGTAAGAATTCCAAGCAGGAAATACACAGCACCAGAATGGACTTACGTTATCTTGGAGGAAATTGAAAGCTCAGATCCGAGTGAAGAAAAAGACAGTGCTGACACTGAGCAAGTGGACGAAAACAAACTGAAACCACATTAAAAGAACTGTGAAAAATTAAGGTGCAACCTCGGGGTAAAGAAGAAAGCCGTGAAGTGTAGGATTACACTATTTTTCAGAAAAATTAATTTTTCAGTAAAGTTTAGAGTTTCTATAGATTTCGATTTTTATATTTTTCTAGTAAAATACAGAAATGGCTGAAGCAAAAGTGTTGTTATTAACCTTTATGTGGATATTATTAACTGTCATTGTACCTATTCTAATGGTAACTAATAATAGAAACAGTACTAATGATATGATAAGTGAAAGAATGAGTGACGTTACTAAAGAAACCCCTAATACTAACATAGAACAAATGGATGGAAGCATTCTCCATCATGATAAATCAATTAGTGATTTCTCCTTAAATGTCTTCACTAAATTGTTATATGAATATATTGAAACAATGAATGTGAGTGATTGTTACGTGTGCATGCAATTACCTTCGTCTGTCTCAGAGGGGGTGACCTAATATCACCTACCTTTAGTGTCTTATCCAGTCTCTTCTACATGACGGGGAAGCTCGAATATTATTATTCTAATATAGATTTAGTATTTTCAGAGATACCAATTATAAAAGAACTAAATAAGGTTTTAAGTAGTAAAAATGCACGTTATATGGGAGAATTCTTTGACATAACTAAGACCCTAGATATAGAATATGCTTACAAAAACAACCTAACTTGTAGTTTGCGGGTTGAAGAGAAGGTATTTATAGAAATGGTAGAAAGTAGAAGAGAAAGTTTCCAAAAGAAAGCTGCTGAACAGAAATCACAGGTACCACCGTGGGCTTTCAGAGAGGGAAATTATGAGAAAGGCGAGACATACGCTGCAATGTCCCTGGACTGGCATCAAAAGGGAAAATTAGGTTTGCTTAGAATGAAAACTAACTATAACAATTATTTCATTGGTACTAGTGAATGTGAGCATACTTTTCAAATTACTGGAGGTTGGGGATTGAAGGGTGGAACTGATCCTGTTTTCCCGGGGGTTTATTATGTGTGTGGTAAGAAAGCCTATTACAGGTTGCCTGCACATTGGTATGGTAGTTGTTATTTTGCAATCGTCTTTCCAAAGGTCTACCATGTAGACAGAGACAGCAATAGTATCCATGAAATAAAACAAGGACTAATACATAACAAAAGAGCGAGTTTTTCAGAAATAGTAGGTGATATTTTTGGTGCACTGATACCCTCAGTTGGAGTCGTTCTGAATTCACATAAAATGCCAAAATTTTCTTCAGTGGTTGATCGGTTATCAACCGATACTGCTGGAGGATTCTTAATGATGGACACAGAAATGGTTGCAATCAGCAGATCAATGGTTTTGCAGAATCGACTTGCACATGATATTCTACTGGCAAAAGAGGGTGGAGTCTGTGGCATGTTGAAAATCCAACATTGCTGTACTTATATCCCTGACAAAAGTAAAGGTATTGAGGGATATACAAGGAATATTATGAAATTACATGAAGACTTGACCCAACTGGAGGCTGACGGTGTCTGGGAGAAACTTGGTAAGAGTTTCTCTTCTGTAGGTAAATGGTTTTCTATCTTTGGAAGTCGTTTATTAGGAAAAATAATAATGCCAATCATTTCAGTAGCTGGAGTAGCCTTAGTGATAATAACAATATATAAATGTTGTAAGTGTAGGTGTGGAAGAAAAGAAATGACAATCAAAAGACAAACGAAAAGCAAGAAAAAGAAAAAGAGATGAGATAGAACTAGAGGAGATGAAAGGGGATTACTATGATAAGATGAAAGATTTAGATGAAAACTTAATGAAAAGAGAAAAGATTACTGAATTTTAGATAGATGAAGATGGTACTTGGTATGGTAGGTATTTTATGATGGCTCCAGTAAGCCATAAGAGGGGGGACTGATGGAGCAGGATTTCGCAAAAATGAAACCTGCTCGAATTAACACCCCCATAATACGTACTAACAGTGTGCAGTGATAGTTTAATATAACATTACATGAACACGAGGGAAAATGCTTTACGCATGTGTGCACTAATGTAAACTAATGCATGAAAGAACTAGGCCGCATACAAAATGCGAAAGAAACAGAATTAATGCATGTTTAAGCTGCCTTTCTATATTTCGCATCTCACATCTTGCTTTAAAATTAATGAATAACGACGCTTTGCCTTAAGCTTTCGCTAGGAAAACATGTAACAGGGGTAGTGCAAAGGTGGGTGGTAAACAGTGAAAAGTGCATTTCTATGTGATTAATGAATGCCTATGTTTTATTTGCCGTAGTGAGCTGAAATGTGCCTCCATTATTCTTAAGTTGGCCACATAGAGGAGGGGCTGGAGTGAGAGCGAAAAAGTCATGACAGAACAGCCAGAAGTGCTGAGCGCTGAAAAGAAGGGACAAAAAGTTCAAGGAGACCCAATACTGATTGTATTGTTCGCCTGCCAAAAGGATGTGACTGACCGTGGGACTAAACACTGCTCTGCGGACATTATTGAACAAATGTGCAAACTTGTTGAAATGTATCAGATATTAAATCATGTAAACGAGAATTATTAGGTCATGAGAAAGGATGTAGAATTATATTCACAAACAACTAATGAATGGAGTCACAGTGGTGTGACACACCACCTCCAAAGTCCACCAATGAACTGTCGAGTTTCGTTAATTGTTTCAACTGATGTGGGACGGACATGTAGGTTTTAGGGTATAACTGGGGTGCCTTTGGGGGTGTGGTTAGAAGGGGAGGTAGATCGAGGGTGCAGCGCGAGTAGGAGAGAAGGGAAGGGTGATGCGTCGCTGACCGTCGGTTTGCAGTGAGGCCTAGCTGTTCATGTCCCGTTCCTGTCTCTGAAATCTTTGTTCCCTGGCCCTAGTTCGGGGAACCCCCACTATCCCCTCGGCCAAGGTGGTGGTATTTCACAGATCCTTTGGGTTTGTATTATTCTGACTCGTACTTTGCATAATTATTTTGCAAATGTATTCTTGTCTCTGAAATCTGATGTCTCTTCATCTATCCACTCCCGCATATGGTTAATTGTTGAGGAGGTCTGACACTGTTTGCATTGCTGATTGATTTTTCTCTCTCCTATGTGAAATTCGTTTGTTTGCACTTGTAACTGTATGCAATTGAGCATTGAAGAATTATTTCAATTTGAGATAAACTTTATTAATCTTACCAAGAGTCTGATTATTTAAACTGACTAGATAGTTAGTTAGATAAGTGCTATCATAACCATCAACTACTCAACTAATTGGTCTATCGTCCGACAGGAAAGAGAGTTGATGTACAGGTCTAGTTATGCATTTAGACTTGTTAAACATGAATCTGTAAAAGGAACCAAAATTTCACGTCATTAAAACTTGACCCCCAGCGCATCAGGGACTTGGGTGAATGTGTATGGGCCATTGTATGAATTATTGATGAGTATCGATCCCTGATTAGGTGTCGCGCTGGATCACAACGATGCTGCTTCATAATCCAATGATTTTGCATCTCCTGCCCAATTCTATTTCAGAACCGGAGGCGAGAATTATGCTGTAACTTTCATTATTCCTACAGCCAGCAGTATTCAACTTTAATACTTCAACAAAAAAACTAGCACTCCCATGGTGCTTTGGGCAGTTCAGACAGTCCGTCACAGCCATCAATCAGCATCCTCAGTCAACCTCGAGGGCGTGTACATCCTGTGGCAACTCCTCTTTCTTTCCTGCTAGCCAGCAGATAAGTCGCATTTTTTCTCTCTTCATTGAGTTTGACATTGCTTGTGGTGTTAATGTGATATTTTGACCATTATCGATTTAATGTTGATGCGCTTTGTTAAGTAGCTGCGCTGTGTGTCAGGCCCGGCAGGGGGGCGCGCTTTGAACTCGCTGGTTCAGAGGCGCTCCTAACGTTAGGAGCGGCGAGTTCAAAGCGCGCAATACCGCAATCTGGTCTCCAGCACGATATTATTTCGCCTGTCAGGTCTGGGAACCCTGACACCTGCTAACGCGGGTTGAGCTTTGTTTTCCAATTCAAGCCACAGCGCAACACCTTCACTGAGTAAAGGTCAGGTTTCTGCCATGAGGCAGTGATATTAAGTGGCTTAAACGCTTCTGGCTGTGGTGGGGGCGGGCCCAGACCTTATTGACACCCGCAGATTATTAGGGTGAGTCGCCCCCGGGCAGTTCTTTTGCCTGCCTGCCGCTTGCGGCACAAAAGTAAAGTGCTTCGCACTATATTTAATTATTTCCTCTGCCATTACGTCACAGGCTCGCCTGTCCACGCGTGAGCGTGCAGACTGCCATCCAGAGAGCTTCTGTTCTTGGGCACCACCTTTGACAATGGACAGATTATTCTGAGGAGGAATCCCTCCAAGTCCTCCCTTTGGACGACGAGTTTTGTGACGCTGTGGACGCGTCTATTCACCAGGCAGTGGAGGCAGCAATGGGTCCATTTGAGCGCTGAATAATGCAATATGCTTATGCCATCCAGGCAGAGAGACCCCAACGCGCTGAAAAGCGTAAGTGCACCTCGGCACCAGATCTGGGGGCGTTCGAACGTCTTAAAAGAGCTTTCCTAGCCAGACCCCCCCCTCCTGCCGAAGACATACCACCGGATACCCTGGAAATCCCAGAGTTTGGTCATGAGGAGGACGACGACTCTACAGGAGACTCATGACGATGCAGGCCCATCCACTTCTTGGGGCTCTAGCGCACCTCCTTCTGCGCCATCCAAACACGACGAGGAACCCTCTGATATGTTGGTCCCCGAGGACCTCGTGCATCCACGATAATCGGCCTGGGCGCCTCCCCCGAAGGTTTCAGCGTTCGTAGCTGGACGCCTGCGCAAACCCCTGGAGAAGGAGGATCGAACCTGCCTTAGGGCAGAGTGTCCCCGTCCAGGCCTTCCGGGTAAGGTTGCGACCACACCCGAGGTTGACCCCAAGATGGCAACCTTCTTGCAGAAGTATGTACGGGACCCTAAGAAGGGTATTGATCGGTCATGGAAGAACTGCCAGGATAAGCTCCTGGACCTGACCGGGCCGCTCACTAAGATTCTGGAGCTGGCGGAGGAGGCGAAGACGTCAGGTTCTCCCTTATCCCCTGAGCTCATTTCCAACTGGGCACAAAGGGCCATAGTTTTCCTGGGAAATGCTAATTGCGCCCTTTCTACGGAAAGGCAGCGCTCCTTCTTGTTGAAGGTTGATCCCAAGCTAGGGGAGCTGGCCTCTTCGGAGGCAGGCGCAGTGGCCCAAGGTGATCTCTTTGGGGACCCCTTCATAAAGGAGCTCACCAAATTCGTTTCGACCTTTACTTCATTGGACAAGGCGCAGACTTCGATTAAACGAGTATTCCACCCTCGTGTTTTTGTCAGTGCCGGCCGTGGCAGGGGGCGATCGGCCGGCAAGTTCTACAACCAGGGCTCCCAACGAGGAGGCAAGAAAACCACGGACCCTGGCAGACAAGAATTTTTCCAGTCCCACCGTGGATACAGAGGCCGAGGAGGCAGAGGTCAAGGGCAACCCCTGCCCGCAACAGGTGAGCCTTTTACCTTTATGTCATCTCAAGGTGGGGGGAAGGTTGTCTCTTTTCGAACACAATTGGAGAGAAATTACATCGGACGCCTGGGTGTTACAAACAGTCAAAGGTTTCCAAATAGAGTTCTACGGCACTCCCGTCCAAGATACTCGCCCCAGGCCGCTGTTTTTCGCACAGGACAAGGCCACACTCATTGACAAGGAGGTGGCCGACCTGTTGCAGAAAGGAGCCATAGTCCCTTCCACACTACATCCGAGAGGGTTTCTCAGCAACCTCTTTGTCGTGGACAAGACGGACGGCGGTCAGCGTCCAGTCATAAACATCAAAGAATTCTATCAGTGGTTGGTTTACCGCCACTACAAGATGGAGGGCCTCCATCTCCTGCGCGATCTCCTCCAACCCAACGATTGGATGGCGCGTTTGGATTTAAAAGATGCGTACCTCACGGTACCAGTCTTCCCCCCTCACAGGAGATTCCTTCAGTTTCTTTGGAAAGGAGTGGTCTACGAGTTCGCGACCCTCCCGTTCGGCCTTTCATCGGCCACGTGGTGTTTTACGAAGATTCTGAAGCCAGTCGTAGAGACACTTCGAGTGAAAGGGCTGCGGCTCATTGTCTATCTGGACGACATTCTGCTTTTGGAACAATGTCCCTTGCGTTTGGTCTCCCGGCTCAAGGAGTCAACGGATCTTTTGCAGAACCTGGGGTTTGTCATCAACGAGAAGAAATCTCTTCTGACCCCTTCCAGACAGGTGACCTTCCTAGGGTTCACCATCGTCTCGGTGGCCCGCACCCTAAGTCTCCCTCCGAGAAAGATTGTCAAAATTCGCAGAGAGCTCAGGCGCACTCTCACCCGGACCTCTACTTCGCTCAGGCAGATAGCACGCCTGGTGGGTCTCCTGTCCTCGTCGATCCAGGCGATCTTCCCTGGCCCACTCCATTACAGAGCGCTTCAGCGTCTCAAAGCCTCCCATCTCCGCAAGGGCTTGCAATACGCCGATCAGGTTCCTCTCACGGAGGAAGTTCGCATGGAAATGAGGTGGTGGCTCGACCATATGGAGGCCTGGAACAGCAGAGCCATTTTTGGATGCGATCCGGATCTGGTGATCGAGTCGGACGCCAGCAAATCGGGCTGGGGGGCCCGCTGCGGGGTCTCCTCTACCGGAGGAAAGTGGTCTGCCGCAGAAGGTCAACTGCACATCAATTGTCTGGAGTTGATGGCGGGTTCCTTCGCAATTCGGTGCTGGACCAAGGACAGAGTTTCTTGCAACGTCCTTCTGAAGATGGACAACGTCTCGGCGGTGCGTTATATCAACCACCTTGGGGGTACGAAGTCCAAAGCCTTGGCGGACCTAGCCAAGGACTTGTGGACCTTTAGTCCTTCCCACAACATTTCGCTGACGGCGGAATACCTCCCGGGAGTGTCCAACGTAGTGGTGGACAGGTGCTCCAGGAGCTGGACGGACATGAGCTTGTGGCAGCTCCAACCGCGGATCTTCCAGCGGCAGAACGACACGTGGGGTCCGTTCTCAGTGGAACTTTTCGCGTCCAGGTTGGACCATCAGCTTCCAAAATTTTACAGTAGGAAACCGGATCCGTTAGCGATGGCAACAGATGCGTTCCTTCAGGACTGGTCCGGAGACACCGGTTATGCCTTTCCCCCCTTCGCGATGAGGCTTACGACTCATCTGCGCAGACAGCAGGTGAGGGTGGTCCTGATTACTCCTTATTGGAGGTCACAAGTATGGTTTCCAGTTCTACTGGAACTTTCTTGGGATTCTCCAATCCTTCTTCCCCGAGATCCCTTTCTCCTGAGAGATCCCCAAGGCCTACCTCATCCTCTGCTCCAGCAAGGGAGAATGCCTCTAGTGGCATGGCGGATTTTTTGGCATCGCTGGAGAGTCGGAGGACTATCGCAAGAGGCTCAGCGACTGCTCGGAGCAGCGTGGGCGGACAACACCAACAAGAGATATAAGTCGGCCTGGTCTCGATGGGTCGGTTGGTGTGTTCGGAATGATCTCGATCCCATGGAGTGCGAAGTGGTAGCGGTCCTGAATTTTTTGGCGTCTCTAGCTGGGCAGGGTTTAGCCTACCGGACGATCAATACTTATCGCTCAGCGATCTCGGCGGGTCATCTGCCGATACAGGGCCACCCAGTTGGGGAACACCCATTGGTTTGCAAACTTTTGCGGGGCATTCGCTTAACGCTTCCCCCGGCACCTAGATATTCATCTCGTTGGGATGTTAACAGGGTTCTTCATCTGTTCAAATCTTGGCAAGCTAACAGGTATTTGTCCCGTAAGGAACTTTCCGCGAAGCTGGCGATGCTGTTGTGCCTTGTTTCCTGCCGCAGAGTGTCCGACGTCCGGGCTTTGGAGATCTCGGGTCGGGTCTACACCCCACAGGGAGTCACCTTCCATATTGCACGCAGGACTAAGTCAGACTCTAGGGTAATCTCATACCCGGCTTTTGACAGCTCTCCCAAGCTGTGTGTGGTCAGATGCCTCAAGGAATATGAGAACATGACGGAAGAGACGCGTCCTACGGGCGAGCGTCAATTGTTGATCTCCTTGCGGAAGCCCTTCAAGGCGGTTTCACCACCAACTATTGCACGCTGGGTCAGATGGGTGATGCAAGAGGCGGGCATAAATGTCTCGCATTTCGGCGCCCATTCTGTGCGAGGTGCCATGGCGTCAAAAGCTTTCTCCCTGGGAGCCAGGCTGGAAGACATTTTGAACGCGGCAGACTGGTCATCAGACTCGATGTTCAAGAGGTTCTATTTCAAACCAGTCGTTGATATGGCCTCGCTGGTGGTGGAGAAGCTTTGAACGAGCATAATCCTCGTCTCCGGTCCTGACATAGAATGAAAAATTTTCCTAGTAATCATGACGCAAAGTTTCAATTCTATTAAGGATGCGGAGGCGAGGATTATTCCCTCCCAGGACTCTAACGACCTCCTGTTCCCACCCTTGTGACGGAGTTTGTTTTTTCGTCGGGTTGGCGAGGCCTCGTTTGGTATAAGTATATATATTTTATCTTGCATCAATTGATTTGTTATTAAAATGTATGTTTCTCTGGCCATCCTCTGATCATATCTCAGTGATTGTGTTATGAGCTGGACTGTCTCTGTTATGAAGAATAGAGTCATGGGCCTTCTGGTTCATTTCTTTCAGGTTCTGAAGGTGCCAAAAACGACTGAGGAATGCGGATTGGTTCTGGCTGCAGTCTCGAAAGAGGAGTTGCCACAGGATGCACACGCCCTCGAGGTTGACGGAGGATGCTGATTGGTGGCTGTAACGGACTGTCTAAACTGCCCAAGGCACCATGGGAGTGCTAGTTTTTTTGTTGAAGTATTAAAGTTGAATACTGCTGGCTGTAGGAATAAATGAAAGTTACAGCATAATCCTCGCCTCCGCGTCCTTAATAAAATTGAAACTTTCCGTCATGATTACTAGGAAATTTTTCATTGTATTGCTGGAATCCCACTGCTCCTGGCTGATCATACTCTGTTGAGGATACCTCTGCGGATATCTTCCAATCACCTTACCCTTGTGGTGGAGTTCAAACTCTGCTACCAATCAAATTAACTTCAGGTTGTAGAGGAACCCCTGATTAGGGCTCTAATTATGTTGGATACGCCTTCTTACCTCAGTTTCTTGTGAACTGCTCTGCCTCAATTACTGTATAGCGTTCAGTTGCTATTTACATGGTGTTACACAAGGTAGGGCATCCAACTAGACCACCTTGTGTAATCTTGGGCAAAGTGATTCATCAGACCGCTAGATGAACTCATGCATCAAACAGGTTTTAGTGAATGTTTTCATATGGATATGGCATCGACAGCTGCCATAATAGTTTAGCAAAAATGTCTGCATAAGGTCAATTCATTCCAAGTCGAAGTATTTTAATACATTCTTTTAAAGCCATTACTTGCCCATGAGGTGACTGCAGAGTTAGATCTTTGAGGTTTTTAGTGAATGAATGCGCTTTGGGAACGCCTGCTATTCGCTCACCCGAATGAATAAAAGATTAAGGCTATGGTTGCCAGAGACAAAAAAATTAAGCTTTGCAGAAAAACAAATGTGTGGGGAGCAAGTCACTTTAAGATGACGCTTCTTAACAAGCAGGCAGAAGAAAGCAGGCCTCAGTTATCTTTACACAGATGACCAACATAGCACTGGCGGGCCCGTTTCAGATCCATATCAGCTCTGCTTGCCTCGGGTTCTCAGCCATACAGAAGCAAATCCAACCAAATTGTTTGGGGTTTTAATTTGTACACTTCTGTATCTTCAGAAACACTGCATTTATATCTACAAATAATCACGGTGCAACCTTTGAGGGCAGGACTAATCACAAACTGTTCGAGTTTGCAGATGTTTTATTAGGCAAGAAACGGGTCGGTAACGCAGATGACCTTAGAGATTACTTTATTTCACATAGCACTACATCACTGTATGAAAGCTTCAGCATCGATGAATAATATTTAGGACTTGAAACCTTGACAAGCACATTCTGTGACACTGAACCAACAGCAAAGGGTTTACCTCTTAACTTTCATGCAGACCTTTAGTGTGAATCTCAGGGAAGAAGGCTTTCCTACCTGGGAAGATCTGACAACTGCCAAACGTCTGGTAGGTTGTTTTTATTGTGTGTTTTTTTAATATTCAGGTCTGAAACAAGCAATTAGGAGCCAGGGACACCTCAGGAGTAGAACTGCATAAAAGAGGAAAATAGGCAAGGGAGAATAAAGAGGGGACTGCACCCGGAGGAAACAGGCTGCCATCACAGAAGGAAACTACTCAGAGCATGAGCGACTGAATAAGGAGAAAAACACACAGGG
The DNA here is from genome assembly GCA_963921515.1 of Calotriton arnoldi. NCBI lineage: Eukaryota > Metazoa > Chordata > Amphibia > Caudata > Salamandridae > Calotriton > Calotriton arnoldi. Next base: position 3,573,805 of record CAWUFW010000765.1, on the reverse strand, counting down.
AAACAAGCGCAACTTGTGCTATGCCAGAAGTGTAAGAGGGTGCAGGGTCCAATATTCTTAGATGTTGGGGATCTTTCCCAAAGTTGTGGCAGGTGCCCCCAATAAGTTAGGGGAGCAGAGGTCTATCCACCTTCTGTTAATGGAAACGTGGCGGAGGATTTACAGAGAAGGGAAATGAATGTACTGTTGATAAGTCCAAACAGAGTTGGAAGCTAGCCTCCATAGTTATTTTTATTTTTTTGCGGTGAAGCTCCCTGCTTGTTGACTGTTTGGGGGTCTCCAAATAAACTGCTACCTGCACAGTGCAACAACTGAGCTCATTCACGGTGGGTGGCACAGCAGTCAGATCTTCAGACAGAATATTCAGACCGAATCAGAAACAACCCATAAGAGGGGCTATTTTTCTTCAGTTTCAAGCGTCAACAGATCTGGTACATTTAAAGATATCTTTCTTAAAATGAATGAAAATCACATGAAAGGAGAAACCAGCTGCATAGTACCCACACAGCACTCTCCATTTCCATTAAAAAGCAAATTTCTGTGCGGCATTCTGGAGCCACGGCAAAGAGCACATTATCTAGGCCCAAACTGGGAGATCATGTTTTCTAGAGGCAGATTATGGTACCTGAAACCTGGGTTCTACATATTAGCACATTACTGAAAAAGTGTTTGGATAAGTAACGTCCATTGTCAAAATAAAATGTAATGGTTCATTTATGGCTTTTTAATGTGAAACCGGTAACAGCTGCTAAATACCTGTATATCTCTGTTTAACAGCTGCTTCGTAAAACGCTTCAGTGAGACAGACTCCTTCTCATTGAACCCAGCCATTTTGTTGAGCAGCGGAATCCGGGAAGTATCACGGGTCAAGGAATTAGGGTGAAAATAGTTGAGTGCTTTGAAGTCATTGTGGATCGCATGTCCGATGACTACTTTACCACTGAGGATTTTTAATATCTAAGGAGAAAATATTTTACAATTACTTGCTTGACAATCAAATCAATTAAGAGCACAAATAACATCACCCTATATTTACATGAAGCACAGTTCTGAATTGTATCTGTAGGACTAAATACTCCACCAAGAGTGGAACACCAGATTGATATTCTCTTTAAAATCAGCAATATGACCACAAATAAAACAGGGTAGCAGATAAAAGATAAACAGGATGCTGCCTCCTAATCTGCTTTATCAACATTTTCATAAGCATTCACCTAATTTTCCTTCTTTCCACCGCATACCGGAAGGACATTTAGTTAGGCCTTTAGGACTAGCGAAAACGTTGATTAACTGCGCTTTCACTAGTACGGGTTGTAACACTATGTCCTGAAGGTATTGGGCAATCCATCACAACAGGCCAAAAAGAACATAGGCCCATGTCACGTTCCCATATTCTATACACCTTCTGGCATGGTGTGGGAAGGATGAATACGCATGTATGCCTAACACCGCCCCTTCACCCGCTCACATCCTTTTTATTATTCCCACAAAGCATTAAAGCCACTGGAGGCTGGAACTTTAATTAAGCAAGTGTACTCTCCTTCTCCCAGCCCCAACTCCAGGCCTGACACTCTCACCTCCTTCTGTGCAGCTTTGAAAGGAGTTGCATTCTTCATGTGCTGTTTTTTGATCCCGCTCCACCTGGTTCTAAAATCTGTGATGGGATTTGGTGGCTGAATATATTTGTCGTATACCACATCGCCGTGGTAGCTTACCACAGTGCAACGGGCCAAATCACTGCGCCGTCCGCCAGGTCCTGTTCCCACCATCTCACAATCAATTGCCACAAACCTGTACGAGAGCTCGGTTCCAGTTACTGGAGGTAGGCCGCTCTCATATTCATTCAGTGGGTTGATTTTATGTGCACCTAGGTGAGACCAGGACTGGTTCCTGTGGGCTTGAGTGTTTGCATGAGACACACTAGCTTTCGCAGAACCGTGCCCAACGGCTTTTGTGCCAACAGAAGCAAAATAAGCAGACCGAGAATTGTGGGAATTAGAATCCACTGTCACAGTGAGGTCCCCTGACTGATGGCCATGATGCTCCAAATAAAGAGAGTGGTTTGTTTTTGGTAAACTTTTCCGCGGGGGTAGAAGGTGTGAAAATCTATCACTACTGAAGGAGTTTGCATTCCTTTCAAAGTTCCTTTCAGCCAAGCGGTGCGTCGAAGCCTCAAAGTTCCCAGTATTTTTACCATGTTCTTGGAAACCTATTGAATGTTCTTGAATAAATTGTGGATTGTGTAGTCTAGCTGACTGCTGCTGGTGGGCTGGGTGTGGAAGCTGCTTTTGCTTCAGGAAACCTTTGCTTTCCAAATACTTTCGTCTTTTGAGAAATCGCTTGTGTTTTTGGTTGCTATGACCATGGCTGGCTTTAGTTTTAGGATGGCCATCACTCATGTCCACGTTTATCATCAATCCTGACATAATGGTTTAGGTCAGTAGCTCGTGAAATGCAAAACACAATACAAACTGTGCAGCAAATAAAGTCCTAAAATCGTTAAAATTCAAATAAATACAAATGTATGGAATGGGCTAGGTGATAGCAGTGCCACCTGAAAGAAAGAAAAAGAATAGATTAAATAAAAAACAAAATTAAAAAGATACTAATAATCGGAGTTATGACAATTATAGGTCCAATTCATCAAGAAATATAGAACCTAGACTCACATAGTACCTGCAATTACTGGTTCAAATTTTCGCTAACATTCATAAACATTTCAGGCAGGGACATTTGCAAAAAGGTAGTGAACACCCAGAAACCTGAAATTTTTGGAGGAATTATCAACCAATTTTGCAGGCATTTTTCAAGACGATAAACTGTTTCAGGGATATGGGACCTGATGGGCTGCAGAGAAGACTCGTATCGCTTCGAGTGAGCCCAATTCGGGGGAGCCTTTCAGGAGATAGGAAGGAGATCCGCAAGTCTTTCCACAGCAAATTGAGGCAGGACATAGTAGGCTCTCTGTTAGTGAAGTTGCGGTCCCATATGGAGGGGCAAGAGCTGTGGAAGTGGAACACTAAAGATGGGGCCATCTGTTGGCTCCTTGCTTATGGAGACCCAGTACAGTGCATCTCTCTTTGGATGTTTCTCGGGGAGTGGTGTGAGCAGAAATTGGAAGGTGGCAGTGCACACCCACCCTGTTGTTCCCACCAGAAATAGCTGTGCAGGAGAAGAGGAAGTGAGGCATCCCATGGTGGTGAGACGCAGTACTAAAAACTGGGTGCCGGGTGACTCTTGTCTGTTTAAGAGCTTTTGTCATCAATGCAGATCTGAATGCTGTAAATCAACCTACCATTAACCACGTTAGAGACAAATTGTAGGAATACATTCAGAAATTTCCTGCCGAGTATTGCATTGCCCCCAAAAAGAGAATAAAAGTAAGGGGAGACAGACATTTTCAATCCAAGGCTCTCTGCCCAGGAAGTCATCACCAACACAGAGAGGAGTCTAAAGAATTTTAGGCAGAAACGTTAACTAAAGGTCCTCTCATAACATTAAGACTAAGGTGAGAATCATGGAGGCGACAATGGAAACACTGCAATACAATAAACTTGAGTTGTGGAGCATTTCCCTGAAATACAGTCACAAGAGATACCATAGTTATTACAGCTTTTGCCAAGACAGAGGGAGGAACTGAGACTAGAGACTACCAAGACTACGGTGAAACTCATTTCCCAACTGGAGAGTAATGCAGAAATGTGAAAACAATACAAGAACTCCAAGTTTACATATGTCGGGGTTTCCACCATTTCAGGAAGCAGTTCCTGATAGGTGCAACATAGTTTCTGAATTGCGAGATTCTAGAGGGAGACGCAGCAGCGAGTGAAAAGGGTTGTTATTTTTCTCCCTGGGAGAGGTCTGGATATTTCTATCTCTGACTTCGGAAACGTGATCACAGAACTGGGGTCTGGGAAGGAGAGAGAAGCAGTCCTATGCGCATCTATTTGGAGCAGACTTTTTGGTTTAGATGGAGCTCGGATATTCACTTTCCTACACTTGAGCAAGGAATCTCAGGCAAAATGCAGGGAGTCCTAGGAGATCAAGAAGGAACAGGGACTAATAAACTGCAAGGTCTAATCTGGTATAGTGCCAAACTTCGAATTGCACATGAACAGAGGATCCATGTTTTCACTCAAGTCCATGCTGCAAAGACTTCGGTTGAGATGTTCAGGAAAGTTTGAAGTGGGGAGATCAATCAATCAGTATTTGTATAGCACAGCTTATCACCCCAGAGGGTATCTAGGTGCAGAGGGATAGAGAACCTTAGTCGAAGAGCCAGGTCTTGAGTCCTTTCCTTAAGTTGGCGAGTGAAGGGGAGGTTCGGAGGTGGAGCGGGAGGTTGTTCCAGGACTATGCAGCGAGGTAGGAGAACGAAAGACCTCTGCTTTAACTCTGCCGGATGATAGGGAATGTGCAGGGTGAAGGAGGCGAATCGGAGATCTTTGGTTGGCTGGTGGAAGGTCAGGCGGTGGTTGATGTAGGAGGGTACAGCATTATGGAGGGGCTTGCAGGCGTGGGTCAGAAGCTTGAACTGGCATCTCTTCAGGATGGGGAGCCAGTGGAGGCTTCTGAGGTGGGGGGGTGATGCTGGTCCACTTGAGGAGGTCGAGGATGAGTCTGGCTGAGGCGTTCTGTATAGTCTGTAGCCGTTTGAGGAGAGGTTGTTCCAGCGTTTAGGGCGTTTCCATAATCCAGTTGGCTAGTGACGAGGACTTGGATCACAGTTTTTCTTGTGTTGACCAGGATCCATCTGAAAATCTTACGAAGCATGCAGAGGGTGTGGAAGCAGGAGGCGGCTACTGCGTTGGCCTGGAGCTTCATGGAGAGATCGCTGTCCAGGATGATGAAGAGGTTCCGGGCGTGGTTGGTGGGGGTAGCTGAGGGTCCCAGTGCAGTGGGCCACCATGTGTCTTCGCGAAGGGGAGCACTTCCGTCTTGTCCATGTTCAGCTTCAGGCAGTTGAATCTCATCCAGTAGGCTACGCTGGTCATGGCGTTCTGGACGTTGACTAAGGTGGTGGCAGTGTCTTCAGTGAGAGAAAGGATGAATTGGGTGTCGTCCGAGTATGAGATGATGGTGAGTCAGTGAGCGTGGGCGATGTCAGCCAGTGGAGTTATGTAGGCATTGAAGAGGGTGGGGCTGAGGGAGGATCCGTGGGGAATCCCACAGATGATGCTCTTGGGTGCGGAGGTTAAAGTTGGTAGATGGATTCACTGTAAGCATCCTGCGAGGAACGAGGTGAGTCAAATGAGGAAGTTTCTTCTGATGCCGATGTGGTTAGAGTCTGGTGATAAGGGTGTGGTGGGATACGGTGTCGAAGGCCGCGGAGAGGTCGAGGAGGATCAAGGCTGCTCTCTCACCACAGTCTAGGATGGATCTGAGGTCATCGGTTGCAGCTATTAAGGCAATTTCAATGCTGTGGTTGGCACAGAATCCAGACTAGTTGGCATAGAGTAGGTTGTGCCTTTTCAGGTGGTCTGTGAGCTGGCGACTGGTGGCGTTCTCCAGGACCTAGGCTGGGAAGGGGAGCAGCAAGATGGGGCAGTAGTTCTTGAGCTCGTTGGGTGTCGGTGGAGGGTTTCTTCAGGAGGGGTTTTACCTCCGTGTGTTTCCAAGCGTCAGGAAAGGTGGCTGTGGTGATGAATGAGTGGAGGATGTCAGTGAGGGCGCTGCTGATCTCCTGTCCCAGGTTGAAGACGTGGTGGTGGCAGGGGTTCTGTTTATGCTCCAAAGTGGATGGAGGGCATGATCATTGTGGTGATGGGCGTGGTGAGTGGTATCCATTCGGCGAAGTGGCCCTGGGAGTTGTTGGTGTGTCAGGAGGTGACTGAGGTCGGCTGGCTGCAGGTTGAAGTTGCTGTAGATTTCTGCTATCTGGTTGAGTCCGCAAGGGAGTCGCAGAGGGATTGGGAGAGCGAATTGTGGTTTCGGTGGCTGATGGTCAGGAGAATTCTCTGATGATGCTAAAGAGTTCTTTTGTGCGATTGGCACTGGCTTCGATGCAGGTGGTTAGGGCATCCTTTTTGGTTTCCTTGAGGCCGTGGCGGTTTTTGCCAAGGGCCAACTTGAAGGTGGAGAGGTCTGAGGGGTTCTTACTGGAGCGTCACTGTCTCTCCAGTCGCTTACACTCACATTTGAAGGCGTGAGGTGAATCAGCTGGCGTGTTTGGTGGGGTTCCTGGTGAAGGTCATCTCCATGGGTGCGATGGTGTCGGCCCAGCTGGAGATCCAGTCGGAGACGTTTTGGACGGCTAGCTCCAGGTTGCTGGTGGCGGGGGAGGGGGGGCAGAATGTCTGGTGGTGTTGAGGCAGTCGGCCCATTGGGTCTCGGTGAATTTGTTCCATCTGCAACCGGAGTGGGTCGTGAGCCTGTGATGGAGAAGTGGACGATGCTGTGGTCTGTCCAGGCGAATTCGGGGGCGTGGCTGAATTTGATTCTGTCGCTGGCCGTGAAGATTGGGTCCAAGGTGTGCCCTGCTCGGTGTGTGGGGCTGGTGACCAGTTGAGAGTCCGATGCTGCTCAAGCTTTCCAGGAGGTTGCAGAGTTGGTGTCTTTGGTGTCGTCGAGGTAGAAGTTGAGGTCTCTGAGGAAGATGTAGTGCATAAAGTTGATTGCCATGGGGGCGATGAGTTCAGAGATGGGGTTGCAGAAGTCGGGGTGGGGGCCCAGGGGTCTGTAGGCGAGGGTTCCTCCAATGGTAGTGTTCACGTCGATTTGGAGGTGTTCCAGGATTGATGAGGTCGTCCTCGGCAGTGGTGCATTGGAGGGTTTCCTTGTGGATGATGGTGATGCCTCCTCCATGTTTGTTGGCTCAGTTGCTGTGTATCCTCTTGTTGCTGTGTATCCTCTTGTAGCCGTGGGGTGTTGCAGTCGCGGGGGTGTTGGGGTTGCGCTGGGTGCAGAGGACGGTGTGAGCCAGGTCTCGGTGATAAACATCACGCCGGGGCTGGCGGTGGTGAAGGTGTCCCATATTTCGGTGGCTTGGTTGCAGAGGGATTGGGCGTTGAACAGCTTGCAGTGGACCTGTTCAGGGAGGTTGGGGGTCGGCTGTTCAGGCACGGCGAGGGAGTCGGTGTTGCAGGTGAACTGGCAGCAGTGGCAAGCAAAGGGTCCTTCCGTGCGTCTCGGGAGGTGATGCAGCAGTTGATGTTGCAGTCTCTGAGGTCTAGGAGCTCGGATGTGGAGTAGCGATGGATGGCGGGAGGGTCAGGGTTCCTGGCGCTTGCCACAGTCCAGGAGCGGCTGGGCACAGGCGGACTTGCCTTTAATGTGCCAGATTAGAGCCGTGCAGCGGCCTCCATAAGTAGTCCGGGGAGGTGGGAGGGTCTGGCTGGGATGCGGGAGGGCGGGAAAGACAACAGATGCAACCAAGTGAAATAAACAAGTGAACTACAAATTTCACAGTGGGCAGAGATAAAATACAAGTGCAACAGTGGCAGCAGGGAGTTGGAAAAACAACAACAGTGGCACCCAGGTGAAATAGACAAAGTAGAATAAGCTACAATTTTACAGTGGGCAGAGATAAAACACAAATACAGCAACCGCCATGAACCGAACCTCGGGGGCTGGGGGCTAGGGCCGAGGAGAAGTCCTCTGTCACGACTATTGCAGCAGTCAGGGGGAGCAGCTCGCAAGAGCAGGGCCATGGGAGATGGTTCTGATAGCTGAAATCCCATGTTGAACACCATGTGACTTTGGTAAGGCTCGGTGAATCAGGTCCCATAAAGACTAGGACACTGCTAAGACACTTGGAGTGGAGGCAGTAAAAAAATCACCTTTGAAGATGATCACTAATGAAGTTACCACACCGAGTTCCTGCGTTTGGTTCTCCATCCTTGAATATCCCTCTGTAGAGCTGAGCTTGGTGCTGGGGGGCCCTCTGGTGTTTTCTTCCATTTATTACTCTTTGAGGAAAAACATCTGCATGGGATTCTTTTGTTGAGTATTGTGGGATCACTCTTGTGACGGTGCTGGGGAGTGCTGAATGCCTCTCCCCCATAAGGTTGAGAGTTTCAGAGAGATACTTTGCTATTTTAAACAAAGTCACACAACAGAGTTTCTGAAAGATTTGTAGGCAGGGCTGGAGTTAATTAATTTTCCAGATGGGAAAGGGACTGTAACTTCTCCAAAAATTGGTCAGTGTAAAGAAATGACTTTCTACAAGAAAAGAGGGGGCAGATGTGGATATGGGTTTTTCGTGTACATATACATATCCAAAAGCCTCCTCCTACTGCTATGACCTAAAAAAATAAAGAAAAAAAAAAAAAAAAAATCGCACTCTTCTGTCCCTCCACTATCCTTTTCAATCAAAATAACAGACTAACACGTTCACTTCTCAATTTCCATATTCCACTATACTAATTCACCACTAATCCTTTATGGGTTCCAAAGTAGCGTGCTACTCGCCAATGAAGCGTTTCAACACCCCATCAGGGTTACCAGCGCTATATAAACGCAAACCTTTTTCCCTTTTCTACCCCTCCCCAACCCTTCTCAATCCAAATAACTGACTAACATATCCACCACTCAAATTACTTTCATGTTTCGCCATACTAATTCAACAGTAATCCTTATGGGTTCCAGAGTAGCGTGCTACTCGCCAATAAAGCGCTTCAAAACCCCATCAAGGGGTAGCAAGCGCTATATAAATACAAACCTCTTTCCCTCTTCTATCCCGTAACCTACCCTTCTCTATCCAAATAACTGAATAACATATCCACCACTCAAATTACTTCATACTTCACTATACTAATTTTCAACACTAATCCTTTATGGGTTCCGGAGTAGCGTCCTACTCGCCAGAAAAGCACTTCAACACCCATCAGGGGTAACAGGTGCTACATGAATGCAAACCTTTCTTCCCTTTTATCCCTCCGCTACCCTTCTCACTCCAAATAACTGACTAATACCCACCACTCAAATTACTTTCATATTTCACCATACTAATTCAGCACTAATCCTTTATGGGTTTCCGGAGTAGCGTGCTTCAACACCCCATCAGGGGTAACAAGCGCTATATAAATACAAAGCTTTTTTTTCCCTCTTCTATCCTTCTGCTATCCTTCCAAATCCAAATAACTGACTAACCTATCCACCACTTAAAATTTACTTGCATGTTTCACTATACTAATTCAACACTAATCCTCTATGGGTCCCGGAGTAGCGTGCTACTCGCCGAAAAAGCGCTTCGACGCCTCGTCAGGGGTAGTAAGCGCTATATAAATGCAATTACAATACAATACAATATACTAAATTATGTATATGTGCATAATGCGTATATTTATTTTAGAAGAGCAGTCGCATCTCTAGTTAAGGAAGACACTTCATTCCCTTGGAAATCACATTTTTGCCCCCTTAACTTTGCCATCCTCTGAGCAAGTTGAAGCAGAATTGACGGTAAGCTGCCTTCACAACAAACTTCACCGTTAAGCGTGCTAAATTTGGTCCTGATTGGGCAAAGTGTCAAAGTTATAACAGGATATGTGGAATCCCCAAAACATGTCACTTTTCCAAGTATTAGGAAAGTGCCGAATGAAAGCACACTAAGTTTTGAAAGCAAGTGGTGCTTGGCTGTTCCAGTGTCCTTTCTTCGGCAGGTAAATTTTCCTTAGGTTAAGTGATTAGTGTATCTCACAGCTACCTTTTCAACTTATAGTGTGCACAAGAGCAGGTGGCCGACCATTCTCAAAGAGGATTGGCACATGGCCAGTTGTTTACCGGCATATGTGGCACTTTTAGGTAAGGGCCATATAAAGGTTTGGGGTGGGGGAAATCTGCAAAACAGGGTAATTTTCCACCCACTGAAAGGTACGCTTACACAAACAAATGGCTTCAAACGTATTTTGAGAACTCCATAAACTATTCCTAAATAATTATTAAAGTGAACACAAGCAGAAGTGCCACGTTAAAAGATAATACAGAATATCTTACACAAAATCTTATTCAAAGAACAGCTTCTGGCCTTGTCACAATATGAAAACATGAACAAAAGAATGGTATTTTTCTGAGAAAGGTGTCAAGACTAGTCTCAACTAAGATCAAAGAGCCCCAAAAAAATCGTATTTACAGTGTGATGCAAGGCGAGTGGCTTTTGCTCCATTGCAAATAGTTTTTATTTTATTTTAAATAAAACAGAGCTAGCGGTTACTATGGATAGGCATGTTTTCTGGATCAGTTCCTTGCAGTTTGCATCAGCGCTCTGGTATTTGAGGGCAGGAAGAGAGGTTAAAGACTAAACTGTATGGCATTCAACATATACAAAAGCTATAAAATCATTTAAAAAATCCAAAGCACATTTTAAATAGCAAGGTTCAGTGAAATTTGAATATTATCCTTTAGAGAAAAAAAAGTTACTATTTTTCCAAATATATGGTATAATTGACAACTGTCTAGAAACCTCTCAACTCAAATGTTTTTACAACTTTCCACCCTCTGTACATTCTAGTGAGCAAATTCAATTTTAACCTCGAATGGAAAAGACTTTGTAACAGGTGCTCCAAAGTGAATAATCAATGGAATCTCTGGACCATTCAACTCATATTTTTCATCCAGTTACATCAGTGAGCACAAAGAAAAAATGTACTTCTATTTTCCTCTCTCTGCTGCCCCATTTCATTCCTGACCCACTTTCAAGGCATAAAACCATTCCAGATGATTTTAAGTATTCATTTAAAATCTGAAGAAACAAGATGTAGATGCTTGCCAGCACAACAACATTACACCGAAGGGTGAAAGTAAGATGTACTAATCAGCTCCATCAGTTAAACAAGGTGTCATGTTGTACTAAGGAAAGATGTATGCATACAATTCTAGGTTAGGACCGGAGGTGAGGTTTATGATATCTTCTTCGCTTTATTCTCCAGACTTGGTTCAAAATATAGGTGCTCCAATAAAAATAGGGCACTGAATAGTGACATCAGTCAAAGTGCGCATGTGATACTTACAATATATGCCGTATAGGGGCTGATATTGCATCCAATTTTAACACGACTCAAGATTAGCACACAATGTGTATGTACATTATTCTCATCAATATCAGTCCACTAGAAGTGTTGCTGACATTTCAACCAATTCAATGAAAACAGGGTTATCAACAGGACCAACGAGGTGCAACCTATAAGGAAATGAGCCAAAGTAAAGTGAAATTTAAAAATTACTTAATATAAGCAAGCGCGTTACTCAATATTTAAGAAGCGAACGTACCGAAAGCACAATGGCTGGATTTGTAACTGGACAGATACCAGAAGTGGAGTACAAAAAAAAAAACCTATGAAATCAACACAAAATAAAAATATCTCCAAAATGACCAGAATGTCTTGTTTGGCAATAACTGTATACAGACTAAGTTTGATGTCACAGGGCTTTGTCCCCCTTCTACATTCCCAATTGATGTCTACTGAAATACTTACGTTTGAAAAGATGTTTATGGAACAATGATCTCCTGGCTCGGAGGCAAGATGGCGACCGGTCAGTCGGTCGAGTGAGCTGCTCCTACTCTCTCCAGCCTAGACCTATATCTAAAAAGGCGATTTGAATGCGCTGAATACATTGAAAAGAATGGAACTTACCGAATAGACATTTATCTATTTCTGTTCACCTTTTGAAAATCACTGAGGGCTCTGCATCTGGACGTCCTGCATGCTCTGGAGGCTGAGGTATTGGCTGTGGGGCGTCCCGCTCCCTTCTCGGTTGGTGCCGCGAGTCCACTATCGCCTAGCAGCCTCCCTGTCTTATCTGCTGGACCTTGGAGCTGCAGATATGCCACCGAAGACAAGCGGCAAAAGTATCAGGGGGCGCGGAATGCAGACAGGATCAGGATCCGATGCCGCGGGGAGGACTGCTCCTGCTCCTTCCGTGGATGGAGGAGGCTCTGGGACTACGGGCAGCCGATCCGGAATGGAATCACAGGGTCCAGGCGAGCCTCAGAGAACGGGGAAGGACGGAGCAGTAACGCGCGCCAAACAAACGTTGCCGGCGATGTTTGGACGTCGGACGGAGAGGAACAAAGCAACTGTGAACCCCCCTGGTGGTATGGTCGCATCCCCTAAGGGGAAAACCAATTCGGCTGGTCCCTCAACACAAGGGGGAACAAGCGATCAGTCTCCCTCGACTGTGGAGCCTAGTGTGGAAGAGGCTGCTGGAGATCTGACCAGGGGAGAGAGGAGCTGGCGATTTCAGACCTCCCTGTTTCTGCTCCTTTGATTGCTGGGATCGGGGAACCTGTTGCTGTCGGTGGCAATCTTGTTGACGGCTGCGAGGAGGGCGATCGTAGGGAGAGGCCCTCTTTGTCATTGGAAATAGTCTCTGCAATTCAAACACAGCAATTCAAATGCATGTTGGGAAATGGAGTCCGTTCAACCATAGGAATGGAAAATCATGTAGAGAACTCCGCCCCACTCACCAATCTAACAGGGCTGGGGCCTGGAGAAGGCAACGAACTTATCAGCAGAGAAGAGGATGCTACTGATAAGTTTTTTTCTTTATCAGATCACTCAAATTCTTCTGAAGAAGACTGCCAGGATAAATATTGGGCAGAGGATGGGAGTGATACAAGCAGCCTACACTGGGAGGAAGGTAGTGACAGATCTTTGTTTAATCCTGGCACTGCTAAGAAACTTCCCTCCTTACCCGCACCAGGTAACAGGGCTGAAGGAGCCACTGGCAGTATGATTTGGGACTACACATATTCGCCAAACCTGAGTGAGGCAATCAATGGGAGAGAGGCAGAGTCTCTGGCTGATCCAAGTACTGCGCCTGCCTGTAATGAGGAGATCACGCTCACAACTATCTATCAAGTAATCATGGCTCATAGAGAGGAAACAAGGGCAGAGAGTTCCCGGACACAAGGTGCCTGTAGGAAATTGCAAAATTCTATTAGCAGAATTGCTAAGACCTGTGCTGATTTTGCCACCAGAATTGGAGAAGCGGAAACAAGGATATCCCAACTGGAAGATGAGCTAAGTTCGCAGAAGAGGAAGACGGATCAAATGCAGTCCCTTAGAGATGATACTTTACTGAAACTGACCGACCTTGAAAATCGCGCAAGGCGCAATAATTTGCGAATTTTGGGAATCCCGGAAGGAAAGGAAGGCTCCAACATCCGTCAGTTTGTGATTGATCTGCTCAGCGAGGCCTTTCCAGATTTGCCTCAATGGGACTGGAAGACTCCGATCCAACGTGCCCATCGCTTTCCGTTTAATCAGAGGAGAACAGGAGGGCAATCTGAAAATCGTCCACGTGCAGTCTTAATTTCCCTGAACAATTTTTTGGCCAGGGAATCTCTATATGATCTAGCTAGACCAGATCGGAAGAGGGCTGGAAAGGGTTGTGATTTTTTTGTCCGACCCGATTTTTGTCAAAAAACAGTTGAAAAGCGCTGGCTCCTTCGTCAGTTGATTCCTGAATTTCAAGCCAAAGGAGCTCAGGCTTTTCTCCTAAATCCTGCAAAACTGAAGGTGATCTCCCTAGGCCGTACCCAATATTTTCAATCGGAAATTCATGCTAAAGAACTTTTAATGTCATTGAACTTGAACTGATTGGTCATCTTTAGAGCTGTATTTAGCTTTCCAATGTCTATTCTACTTTCTTTATTTCTCATTTGGGAGAGCTCTTAATTGCCTTTTTTTTTTCCTCGTATTTATTAATATACACAGTTAAGGTATATAGGTCTAGGTTCATGGAGGGGTGGATGTGTTGGCTCAGCATCACCAGGGACAGTCAGTCCCATGCCTCATATGGTAGTGGGGAGGGGGAGGCGTTTGGGGTGGGGGAGGGACACCCATGGAGGGTGGCCTCGAGGGGGGGTTGGTCAAGGGGGGAGAGGATGGGGAGCACGTAAGCATTCACTGATTTTCACAATTATCTTGGCAGTGTTAGACAAAATTTGGTTTTCAATTAGATTTTTTGTTCCTGCAGGTTTGGTAGTAAAGAAGATATTAAAAATGGTATATTATCAGGACACATCAGAAGGCACTGGCAGAAATGGCGGATAGGACTAAATCTATTAGAGTGGGTTCAGTAAACTGTTGTGGCCTGAATGACAGGAAAAAAAGGGGGATATTTGCAAAACTTATTAGACACATGCGGATTGAAATATTATGTCTTCAGGAAACACACATTTGTTGGAATAATCGTAGCTGGCTAAAAGATTTGGGCCTTGATCTCCTGGCATGTACTCGGCAAGCAACCAATACTCGAGGGGTAGCAATACTGGCAAGGCATGGCATGGTAACCTGTAATCGGATCAAAGAAGATAAACTAGGAAGATGGGTAATAGTAGAAGTAAATATTAGTGGAACCATTTACACTCTTTGTTCCCTTTATGGACCTAATTCAGATGACCCTACGTGTTTTGACTTTCTAAACATTGAACTGGCTTTATGGCCTCCCTCGATAGTGCTCTGTGGGGACTTGAACATCCATATAGATGCCGACTTTAATCTTCACAGTAATATGCCTTATTCTGGTAGGAAGGTTAAGTCTTTTAAGGCCTTACAGGGATTGTGCCAAGAGCATGGGTTAGTAGACATCTGGCAAAGTCAAAGCCAAGTGGGGTTAGGGTATACGTATTTCTCTGCCCCTCATAAAAAATTTGTTCGCCTGGATTATTTTTTCTTGTCTAACTTAATATTAGGAACATCTAGATGTGAGCTTCTTCCCAGATTGATATCGGATCATAATCCATTAGTGATTCAACTCCCAGTAGGGAACCTGCCTCATAAAGGGGTAACTTGGACATTTGACAGGAAACTGTTACTCGACTCAGAATACATAGCATATATGCGAAATGGATTGTGGAATTCTTTGAGAGAAACAAGGGTACTGCATCCGAGCTAATAGTGTGGGATGCCTTCAAGGCCGCAGTGAGGGGGGAGACTCTTAGCTTTTCCCTTTACCAACAGAGGAAGATAAAAGAGAAAATTAACGGGTGGGTTGGCCAGTTACGGGAGGCAGAGGAAGAACTTATTAGGGTAATCGGGGACCAACAGAAAGGAGAAGAATGTCAGAGAAAGATAGCAGTCGTGAGAACCAAGATTCATCAACATTACGGGCAGGAGTTAGCTATTAAATATCAGCAACACCGAACTGATCTTTATGAATTTGGCGAGAATACCGGCAGATTATTAGCCAAACGGATACAGCAAAGAGCTGTTTCAAATAGAATCTGCTGCATAAAAGATCAAAGGGGTAAGGTCCAGGATCTCCCTGCTAAAGTCTTGGAAGTATTCCAAGAATTTTATCAAGGGCTTTACTCTATCGAGAAAGATGGTCCAACTACTTCAGGAGTGGACTTTCTCAGTGATTATGTAACTTCCCAGATTACCCAGGAGCAGAGAGACATGCTATCTGCCCGATCTCGCGTGAGGAAATTGAACTAGCTATATCATCGTTAGCGATAGGCAAGGCTGCTGGCCCGGATGCAATACCTCTGGAATTTTTTCGAACATTCAGGCAGAGTATCCTCGGAGAGCTTGAATCTCTATTTTTAAGAGCACAGAAGGGCCAGACTCCTGACTCATGGCATAAAACAACTATTGTAGTTTAAAAAAAAAAAAAAAAAGGATAAGCCAGAACTTAATCCTTCTTCTTACCGACCCATATCTTTGATCTGTGCAGATAGTAAGATATACTCAAAGATAGCAGCTATGAGATTAGGAAGGGTTATTGCACCTCTGGTATCTATCCGGCAGCACGGATTCATTCCGGGATGTGATACATCTGACCATGTCAGACGGGCAATTACCTTGTTCGACTGGGCTCAGGCATCCAAATCGCCCCTAGGGATGATCCTGTTGGATGCAGAGAAAGCATTCGACAGGGTCTCCTGGGGGTTTCTTTGGCTGATGCTACAGACTAAAGGATTTCCGCAGGATTTCATCATTGCCTTACGGACCTTGTATAACTCACCAGAGGCTAGGGTTCGTATATCAGGGCAAGAATCTAGTCCATTGTCTATTAGCAGAGGTACACGACAAGGGTGCCCATGTTCGCCGCTATTATTTTCTCTTTACATAGACCCTTTACTTTATAAGCTAGATGCCGATCCACGAATAGTGGCGGCAATGGTCAATGGCATCTCGCATAAAACACTAGCCTATGCAGACGACGTTGCTATCTTCACAACTAACATAGGATCTGCACTACCGGCTGTCTATGATCTCGCAAAACAATTTGGGCTGGTTGCAGGTTATAAATTAAATCCTGATAAAACTCAGATTATTCATACAGATACTTCTAGACCGCAGGAAATATTGACTGTAACATCTGCAATTTATTTGGGTATAAAAATTACTGCAGCAGTAGAGCAAATACCAGAATTGAACATACAGCCAATTATTAAAAGAGTGGATCAGACGTTGGCTAGATTAAATCATTTTCATCTTTCTTTGTACGGACGCTGCAATGTCATCAAAATGCTTATTTTTCCAAACTTATTTAGGACGATTCCCTTAGAATTTCCAGCTTCTTGTATCTTAAAAGCAGAAGGGGTTTGTAATAGATTCTTATGGGGCTATCATAAAGCCAGACGGGCAGCAAAATGGTTAATTCTCTCGAGATTAAGGGGTGGCTGGGGGTTGCCTTCTTTAAGGCTGCATCACTGGGTAACACTATTACAGCAAATGGGGATACTGCTGGTGGGAAACAAGGCACACGTCCCAGAACCAGTCAGACCTACTATTTACGAAGTTATATTAGGGGAGGATGCACAATATTGTCTAACAAGAGTAATTGAACCAAGTTATTACAAGAAAACTAAGTTTAAAAAGTTGCTCAATCTGCATTCTCTATTTGGAAAAAATGAGGCGCTTGCTTGGGATCTCGAATATTAACGCTTACACCCCGCTAATGTCAGTTGGTCTGCTTCCGTCAATATTTCACGACCAGATAACTATAAATTGGGGGGTTCTTGGAATTAAGGTTTTGGGGGATTTTTTTGATGATGGCCAAATTATGTTGTTCTCAGAATTACAAACCAAATTTGGTTTGCCTACTAGACATTTTTTTAAGTTTTTACAGATCAGAAGCTACTTGAGCAAGGCAATAGCCCAAGGAAGGGCCAATTTTGCTAAGATATCACTGGTGGGTAGTATAGCTTCAAGGTCTAGGATAGGTATAATTTATAAAAATCTCCTGTCTAATTTTCCTGATGATTTGTCAATTCAGAATGCTAGGTGGGACAGGAAACTTGCTCAGGAGGGTACAGATCTGGAGGCTTCTCGAGAACTGGCAAACCAGATTCTGATAACTGGTAGCTTGAGAGCACAGCACTATATGTCTGTTTTCGACCTATATTACACCCCGGGTAAAATTGCCCAATGGTCCGGGGCACGTGGGAATTCTTGCAGCAGGTGTGGGACATTAGCTGCTGATACGACTCACATGTTTTTTTTCTGCCCTAAACTTGCTAGATATCTGCAAGACATCAAACTTTTCCTGGGCCAGATCCTAGGCAAGATGGTTGTGATAACCCCTGGTTTAGCGATCCTGGGGATAGATCAGACTCAGGACATGGTGGGATGGACTAGATCGGAAACAGGTTTAGTGTTCCTCGCAATGGCTGTCTTAAGAGCTAATATAACATCGCAATGGATAAACCCGGATCCTCCCACGTTTATAAATTGAAGATCTAGGTTACTCGCCATATATAACATGGAGTCAGCTCTATATAGGCTGAAAGGCCGTAAAAGACAGGACATGGGTAAGAAGTTGTGGGCACCAATAACCAATTGGATCGGGTAAAAAAGAAAAAAATGCTGCTCCGTTATGATATTTGCTATAATCAGCTTTGTTTAGATATATGGAGCCCCTGTTTTGCTCAGTGGCTTGTGCTTTTATTCTTATATACTTTTTTTCTTCTGCTTTGTTTATTCTCTCTTGTATTGAGTTCTCAGCGATTAAGCTACTGTATGTTTTGTCTTAACTGCCATTGTATTGTATTATGAAAAAAAAATGAAGATGTTTATGCACGATTTAAACTCCCTAAGCAACAATTCAGAGATACTGAAAAAGCCTGTGGATAAGGGTGGCGGATTGTGATCTAGAACATTAATGATTATCGTAATGATATCTTGAACCAACAGACTTACTATCACAAGGTTAACCCTGACCCCACTAATGATATCAAATCCCGGATTAAAGACCTCACGCAAAGGGGCATAGAACAAGGCTCCTGAGCAGTAATGAGTGCACATCCTAAAACAAAGTTTCCCAGGATCCCAATGTTTTACACCCTGCCAAAGATTCATAAAGGACTTGCCAAGCCACCAGGTCGGCCCATTGAATCTGGGTGTGGGTCTGCACTGGAGCCTGTGTGTCAGTAAATCGATTTCTTCCTAAAACCATGAGTACCTAAAAGAAGGGCATACTTTAGAGATAGCATGCATTTTATTCAACTGATTGAGAACACTGAATTTGATTGCACTAATGAGCTTCTAGTGACTACGGACATTCAGTCCCTATATATCAACATTCCACAGAATGAAGCTCTTAAAGAAATTGAAAACATACTGGACAAATGGGAACAGTCTGTCCAGGTACTCACTGGGCTCCTACTTGCTATGACTGACATTGCCCTTAGTAAGAACTACTTCCAATTTGACAATCATTTCTATTTCCAGACCAAAGGTGTAGCGATGGGGGCAGGCTTTGCTCCAGATCTGGCTAATCTGTTCATGGTCCACTATGAAGAAACTCATGCATTTCACACTAGCAACCCCATTCATGATAATTTCTCCCATTGGGTTTGATATATTGATGTATTTTTACTTTGGCATAGCATTGACGACAGACTGCGAGAATTTAATGAGTGGCTCAACACACTATCACTGGACATTCAGTTTACTGAATGCACTGGCTCCCCGTCGACAGGAGGATCACCTTCAAACTCCTCACCCACGCACACAAGGCACTCCACAAAACTGGCCCAGCCTACCTCAACAGACGACTCTTCTTCTACGTCCCCAACCGCCAGCTCCGCTCCGCCGACCTCTCCCTCGCCACCGTCCCCCGCATTCGAAGAACAACCACCGGCGGCAGATCCTTCTCACACCTCGCCGCCAAGACCTGGAACACCCTTCCACTAAGCCTACGAAAGACCCAAGACCTGCTGACCTTCAGGAGGCTACTCAAGACCTGGCTGTTCGACCAGTAGCAGCATCCCCCCCCCCCTTCCCTCTCCCCAGCGCCTGGAGACCCTCGCGGGTAAGTAGTGCGCTCTACAAATTCTGTGATTGATTGAATTCTGACTCTAACCCGGTGGCCAACAACATGGCCGTGTAAGACGCGCTTTCGCCGAGCTCCGGCTGAAAGCACCATCCGTCAATGAATCCGGCAGTACATAGGCTCGGAGAACACTTGCCTTTGATCCTCAGGCGTTGCTGACACCCCGGCCACACTCGAGAGGGAATCCAGGTGGTTTCTCGACCCCTGTGCCGCCGATATAGGTCCAGAGAAGACGCCGCGCCGGCGCGGAGCTGAGATGGCTCGGCGAGCTCCCTGATCCGGCACTGAAGCGCGGAGCCCCGGGGCAGAGATCGGGAGGACTATCGGCCTCCGTGCCTCCTATGCCCCGACAGGGGTGTGCCGTGGTTGCTCCCGCCCTGAGCCAGCTAGACCCTACTGGACTGCGCCGCACCCCTGGACGCGGAGCTTCCGGCCACCGGCTCAGCGAGGGAGGAGTGTCCTGCCGCTAGGTGCCTGCAGCCCGTGGCGGGGACTGATGAGCGGTGCCCTGAACTGTGACCCCAGGTGAGCCGGGCGGTTGTGGGACGCTGCGCCGCCCGGTAGTGAGGCCTGGGGGTTGCGTCAATGAAAGAGGGGGATCGATGGACCGGCCCAACGCGGCAGATTGCGGCGGAGTTCTGATTGACCGCGGCCTGCGGGGCGAACCCTCCGCACTCTGTGGCTGTACCTTCGCCCCCCCCCCCCTCTGAGCTGATACAGGGGCTGGGCTGGAACGGGATCTGGCCGCGTATGAAGAAGTGCGGCCTCAGCGACACGGTGTGCGGGCCTGCTGAGGCCTCGGGACCCGCGTGAGTGAAAGGAAGACCGTCGCCGTCTCCCTCCGCCCTGTTGTAGCGGGGGTGGGCCCTGAGGAGCAGACGAGGGGACAGTGCTTGGTGGAGTGGGGGCCTCCGCCGCTGCTCTGCAACCGAGAGCTGGTGCTTCTACGGGACCTCGGCGGCCCTGACCGGTCTTGACCCCGGTGTGCTTGCTGGGGTGGTGCCGTGGATTGCCTCTGACCTTCTTTATCGGCAGGTGGGCCCGAATCCCTGCTGGTTCGGAGAGGGCCTATAACACCTTGGTGGGAACGGACTGCACCCAGTCGAGACGCTAAAGTGCTCCGCAGTCTGGAAACACGTTGGGAGGTTGTCCAGCACGGGGAGGTGAAGAACTGGTTCCCCCCCTCCACCATTAAAGCACCTGACCCCAGTCTTGACGCAGTCCTCCTTGTGATTCATTACTGTACCTCCGAACATGGGCAAGGACAAAGATCCGAAGCCGCCGCGCCAGGGGAAAATGGATCGCTACACAAAGGTGATCACACCCACCCCCCCGGAGGAACGACCGGCCGCCCGCACCGACACGGACACTCTCCTTCAGGTGATCCAGTCCTCCAGGATGTCACTGGAGGGGAAGATAGGAGAGGTGGGCACGGAGGTGATGCTTCTGAGGCAGGACCTACGGAACCTGGCGGCCAGGGTCACGGAATCGGAGACCAGACTGGGTGAGGCTGAGGATGCCCTTCAGGACCTCCGCAAAGGTATGGCAGATCTCCAGTCCTCGAACAAAGACCTTCAGTGGCGCGTCGATGATGCGGAAAACAGGGCAAGGCGCAACAACCTTCGATTTGTGGACTTTAGAGAAGGCATTGAAGGGACAAACATGTCGGACTTTCTCCATTCTTGGCTCCACCGCTCCTTCCAGAAGGATAAATTCTCCGCTTGTTTCGTCATAGAAAGGGCGCACAGGGCGCGACCACCCCCGGGGGCGCAGCCCCGTCCCGTAATAGCTCGCTTTCTGAACTTCCTAGACAGAGACATGATCCTCCGAGAGGCTAGGAAAATTGGAGATATCAGACACGAGAACACACGTATAATGATCTTCCCGGACTACAGCAGGGAGGTTCAGAAGCAAAGGCGCACCTTTGACTCGGTGAAGGCAAAGCTTAGGGAACACAAGATTCAATATATGCTTCTATTCCCCGCGAAACTGAAGGTATTATTCATGGGGAGGACCCACTTCTTCCAAACACCGGAGGAAGCGTGGCACTGGATTGAGGAAAGGCCCGCGCTGAAGCAGCCGGAGGTCCCATCGCGCCGCAGCCAGACATCAACGGGGAATGCCCCACGGCCCTCTGGTCCTCAAATAACACTGCGACCCCGGGGTAAAAGGAAAGACCGTCTGCAGGAGGCAACGCCATATGCACCGAGGGGCGGTGGAAGGGTCCGACGGCGTAGCGGACGCTCACTGGACTCTCGCCTGTCAGCGGGCTCGCACACCCTCCGCCTCTCTGACCACCCTGACCCAGGCACAGAGACTGACGCTAGAGACAGTACGTCTGGTGAGGAAGGAGAAGACGAGCCCTCTCTCCATCCCTTGGTTGCTGAAATAGTGGCAATGGAGTAAGACTCAGCGACAAACCTTGGCATCACAGGGGGACCCCCCCTGACTCGCACTCCTGATTATGAGCCTCTGGGACTGGCCGTGGAATCAGATTACTCCGACGGAGTTTGTTGATTGGACATTCCCCCCCCCCCCCGATACACCACCTACTAGTCCTGCGGAGCGGCTGAAGTACTCCATTACATCGCAGGCGAGAGGCCAGGAGTGGCCACAGACTTGGGCTTTGGATAGCCCTTTCTTTTTCTCATTCCTGCTTTCCTTCTCCTCGCTCAAGTCTTCCCTTCCCCTTTCCTGAACTTCTGGTCCTTAGCCTTTGCTTTGTCTTTCCCTATTCGTGGTTTTTTCTTCTTCTTGGAATTCTTGGGGCTGCTGCAGGAGTTTGAACTTGTAGCGCAAGTTGGGCTCGGGGCGGGCGACAGACCTCTACCACCCTTATGCACAACCTCGAGCGCCTGGCAGGGGGTGTGACAATGGGGAGGTGGGGGGACGGGAGCAAGGGGTTACAACCAGTTCCATTGTTTTTCTGGTTCATTATGTTTTTTTTATGAGGTACAGTCACAGATTTTGGAGAGCGTGCGCAACCACCCACATTCCCCGTATAGGGCGTTACCTAATCCCCCATACACACGTGTCCCACCATTACACAATAGTCGGTCGTGATGGGTTCGGAGAATAGCCCCTTCACAGTGCTTACCTGGAATGTTAATGGCCTTGGGGACAAAATTAAAAGAGGGTTGGTGTCGTCATTTATAAAACGCACCCACCCGGATGTGGTGCTTCTGCAGGAAACCCATCTTAAAGGCACAAAATGCGGGTTCCTTGCACGGGGGGCATATACGGTCCTGGCGCATGCGGGATACACCTCCGGTTCTAGAGGAGTCGCCATCCTGATTAAAAAGTCACCGCCTTTCATGATAAAACGTACATGGATAGATCCTCAGGGAACCTATGTGGGAGTGACAGGGTCATGGGGAAGGAGGAATGTTACCATCCTATCAGTTTATGCCCCGCCGAAGCTGCAGACCAGGACCCTACACGGGGCGACAGACATATTGCTGGGAACACCGGGATCGACGCACATCATTGATGGTGACTTTAATGACGTAATGCATACCCCTACAGATCGCTCAGGTGATCATGCCCATTCGACCCCGGCTACACAATTGGTCCGCCTGGCCGATACTCTGGGTTTGGTGGATGTATGAGACACCTGCATCCAGGGGACCGACAGTACTCGTACTACTCTGGGGCACACAGGGTCCATTCGCGACTAGATTATGTGTTGCTCCCACAGGGCGCCATTCAGGACATCTATGAGGCGGAATACATGGCCCGGGTTTGTCGGACCACTCGCCCCTATATGGTCGAGTGGGTGAGAGGTCCCGAACTGGGCGAGGGGGCTGGAGATTGTCAGCGTGGGACTTACAGAATAAGGAGGTGCTCCAGGGTCTCCGAGCTGACACCAAAGTCTTCTTTGCCGAAAATCTGGGCTTGGTGCAGTCTGGAGTTATGATGTGGGAAGCATATAAAACGGTGTTACGGGATAGGGCCCAGAACCGGATAGCCTGGGAAAAGAGGAAGGCCCAGGAAGAACTCGCCACACTAGAGGCCCAAATTCTTACCCTAGAAAGACGGCACCTCACACACAGAGACCCGCAGGTGCTGCAACAATTAACGGATGCGCAGCATCAATACAGGTCTCTAGCCACGCAAGAGGCTAAGGCACAGGCCCAGGCGACCTTACATAGGCTGTATGACAAGTCGGGAAAGCTCTTGGCATGGCTTAGCCGTAAAGAGGTGGAAGCCCGCTGGGTGGCGAGTGTGGTGGACTCCCAGGGAATACCACAGACGCAGGATACACAGATAGTACAGACGTTCGCATCCTACTATCAATGCTTCTATGAAGCCCGAGACCGGAGGGCGCCCTCGGCCATAACAGACTATCTGGTGGACATTCATACCCCGTCATTAGATGACGATGGGATAGAGGGTCTAGATTCGGATATAACGGTGGAAGAAATCAAACTGGCTATAACCAGATTATGTCCTGGGAAGACCCCTGGCCCAAACGGCCTCCCTGCAGAACTTTATAAGAAGTGTGCAGACCTTTTAGGCACACACCTCCTGAAGCTTTTCCAGGATGCTTCCCAAGAGGGAATCCTGCCCCTGGACCTGCGACTGGCCACGATTATCCCTATTCAGAAGCAGGGGAAACCCCCACCAACTGTGCTTCCTATCGCCCCATCTCCCTCCTTAATATAGAGGTGAAAATATTGGGGACTATCCCTGCTTTGCGGCTTCGTCAGGTCATCACTACTCTAGTACACCAGGACCAGACGGGCTTCCTGCCTGGTCGGGCGACCCGGCTGAACCTGCGAAGGACCCACAATTGGCTCATGGAGGTTCAGGACCGAGACGACTCGCATTTGCTCCTGTCCCTAGACGCAGAAAAGGCGTTCGACGCGGTACACTGGCCCTTTCTGGAGGCCACCTTGGTTAAATTTGGTATAGGCCCCAGGTTTCGGCACTGGATAGGTCTCTTGTACAGGGATCCCCGGGCAAGGGTTAAGGTCAATGGCCAGGTCTCTGGAGATTTCCCCATCAGACGGGGCACCCGACAGGGTTGTCCTCTATCTCCACTACTCTTCGCTCTTACGATAGAGATAGTGGCTTGCGTGATTAGGCAGTGCTCGGAGATTCGGGGGTTCCGAATTACACCAACAGATACTGGGGAAGAAAAGATCTCGCTTTATACGGATGACATCTTGCTCTATATTACTCACCCGACTACCACGATTCCCGCTTTATTCTATGTCATGGACCGCTATGGGGCATACTCAGGTTACACCATAAACTGGCACAAGTCGGTCATCTACAGCCCAAGAGCCTTGACTGCCTGGCCCACTCTCCCCGGGGCCCTACAGATAGCACATACCGGGTTTACATATCTAGGGATTCACCTTACCACAGACAGGAGGATTTCGTACCAGAGAAACATCCAACGGGTCATAACCAATTTTGCAGCAGATGCACAGAGATGGAAATCTCTCCCCCTCACAATCCTAGGCCGGGCGGCTATGTTTAAGATGATTACTCTGCCCAGTTTCCTTTACGCCCTCCAGAATGAGTACTCCCCCCCCCCTCTCCCGGCAGACCTCCCGGGCGGTGGGCGCGGAATTACGTTCCCTTCTATGCCTCGGGAAACAACCGAGGATTGCATTGACTACATTACACCGCAATCAATACACTGGGGGGGGCGGGGGATCTCGCTGCCTGACAGAGGCCTACTACTGGGCGGAACATCTAACCCCGGTGAGTGAATGGATACACACCACGGCGGACCACCCCACCTATAGGCTGGAAAGAGACACTATGGCGAACCGCACATACATATATTATCTCTATGGGGGACGGGGTAAGGGACGACTTCTCCCGGCCACACAAGTCACGCTAGAGGTATGGGAAAGAGCGTCGAAGGCACTGGGGTGGGCTCGCAAACCTACTAAACAGACACCTCTTTGGCATTGTCCCTGGTTAAAAGAAGTCCACAAACTGAAGGGCTTTGAGGGGTGGGACGCCATAGGCATTTCTACCATATGGGACATCATAGCCAAGGGTAAACTTAAAAGTTTCCACGCACTGCAGACAGACTTTGGGTTGCACACCTCCCAGTTTTTTAAGTATGCGCAACTTCGACATGCCTGGCAGGCGGAGGGCTCCTTATCCTCCTCGCTGCTGGAGTATGCACCATTAGAGGGGCGCCTACTACAGGAACACGTACTCACCAAGGCAGTATCACTGACATATCGGACCTTGAATAATAATGCACCAGACAGGTTGGGGAGACTGAGGGAGTCCTGGGAACAAAACTTAGGTACACTTGAGAACATAGACTGGGAAGCAGCCTTAATGCACCATCGAGAGGTGGCCATTAAATCCCGTCTCCGTCTCATTCAATATAAGATACTATACAGAGTCTATTATGATAGGGTCCGGCTTCACCGTATGGGCCGCGCCAGTGACCCGAATTGTCTGAGATGTGGCCATACACAGGGAGATTTCTATCATACCATATGGGACTGCCCCGAAATACAGGCCTACTGGGAAAAGGTGTTTGGGGAATTGAGCAAGGTTCTAGAAACAACATTACCACTGGACCCTAAATTCATACTGTTGGGCATACCCGGGGATGTAGATTTAGGCCGCCCGCAGCTCATTTTCGCCATGTTAGCTCTAGAGGTGGCGAAACGGGACATAGGCAGAACATGGGGAGCGGTAGCAACACCCCAGCTCCGAGAATGGAAGGCAGGAATGGATATGTATATGGCGGCTGAGAGGGTCACATACAAGGCGAGAGGCTGCCCGAGAAAGTTCCGTAGGGTATGGGGCAAATGGAGGACATATTATGGGCTAGATGGAGGACTGGGCGACGGTTAGCGGGCCTTTAAGAGGTCCCTCCTTTAACCCTAGCCATGACTGCCGGCTCGTCCGTCCCCGAGCACTCCAGAAGGGGAAGAAACATGAGACACTGCAGCGAAGAACGGTGAATTGGTGGGACTTGCAGGTTCGAAGGGATGATGATGTGGGACTATATGTGATTTGGATTGTATATGTACGCCTCTGCACGACTGTAACCAAATGTGATATGCTTTCTTTCGTTTTTTGTTTGGTACAAAATACAAATAAAAACATTTAAAAAAAAAAAATTCTGACTCTAACCCATAGGTCTAGGAAAGGAATGGCAGTAAAGTGGATTAGGGAAGGGTTTACACTTCCCTTTACAGGAAATGTAGCGAATGGAGTTCTCTCCTACAATATCAAAGTCATCATTCTCAGAGCCTCAGAGATAACCTGCCCTTTGGGCAGTTTCTGAGAATCCGCTGGAACCATACCAAAAGATAGGGCTACTTTGTAGAGCCTGACATACTTAGAATTAAGCTGATGGAAAGGGGTTACCCCAAACGATTGGTCAAACAGACTCGTAAGTGGGCCTGGTACAGTCCTCGTGAGGAGTTATTTGAACCCCAAGAAAGAAAAAAACTGAGACAGATCATATTAACTGTGTGAATACATTTAACAATGCCAGCAATGAGGTGAAGAGGATCATTTTGAAACATTGGGATATGATAAAAAGATCAGTTTTCCACGAAGGAAAAATCCCTAGCCTCCTTCAAATGAGGAACTAATTTGAGGGATTCCCTAGTGTGGCTGCACTCCTTAATCCTTCTAAAGTGACTCAAGTGCCTCTTACGTTGCAATGGGGCTTTCCATCACTTATAGGTCTCTACAAACGTGGGACTGGTTTGTCCTACAAATACTGTCTCAATACCAAGGTCTTGCAAAACCAAAGGGGATGATGAACGGAGTGTTGAACATTGCAAGCACTCACCCACAGTCAACTGATCTGGGTTTAATCCATCATCATTCTTTAGCTCACTCCGCCACCCCAGTTCAGACATGGCCATATGCAAATCAGTCTGACCCTGTGCCTCATGGGAACAGTCCAGCCCGAACTGCCAAGCCATGTCTTCCCTGGACCGGAAACAAGCATCCTGGGACCGGTTTCCAAGGTCTTCCCACACCAAAATGTTGAATTTCAGCTAAACAATTTTATGAATTGAAAGTCACAGGATGTTATTTATACAATATGTTGTCTGTGTGATATAATCTATATTGGTCATACGACACAGAAAATCAAAAGTCTGATATTACAACATAGAAGCAGAATCCATTGTTCAGCTATGGGAGCTCCATTGGTTGAGTACTTTCGCTAACAGCAAGATACATCGGAAGAGCTCAGGTGGCAAGTCACCGAACAAGTGAATCTTGGCCCCAAACAGGCAACAAAATGAACCTGTTGGCTTGCAAGGAACTATAATGGATTGATAGAGTGAACTCTATCACAAATGGACTTAACACTGAGAAGGACTGGAAACAAGCTGCTTTTTTCTGACTGATCCCTATGGGAGTGTGCCGCTCTCTCGATTGATTCTCACAATGTACTATATGTAAATATTGCATATTATGGCCATCATTATTCATTCCTGCCAAGATGTTATAAAAATGTTGTCTATTGACTGAAATATGTGCCATTTCTTGGTCCGTTTTTCTCCATTTGGTGGTTTTCACTTGAGATGTGATTGAGGATCCCACTGCCAGTCATATTTATTACTCATTTATTTTGACCAGGATGCCTTTATAAATTTGGTAATCATTCAGTTTTGATTATCTCCATTTGGGTTTGTTTTCACCAAGTCTTTTTACCAAGTTTTTTATCATGTTAAACTTTCTTCTAGGTCTATGGTAGTTTTGCAACTGTATCATAAACTACTGGTTAATATTTACTCAATATCCACAAGCTAAATAGTCACCTTGAACTTATTCTTGGGAGTAATCTCCCTGAATACCATGAACTGGAAATTTTGAGTCCCTGTAATCAGTTTTCCCAATCTGAGAGGTGTGCATTTAGCCTCTGCACCCATTTCTAGAATGCATGCGCTGCTAGACCAGTACTTGCAAACCTTTTCCCTCTTCTATCCCTCCGCTATCCTTCTCAATCCAAAATAACTGATTAATATCCACTACTCAAATTACTTTCATATTTCACTATACTAATTCACCACTAATCCTTATGGGTTCCGGAATAGCGTGCTACTCGCCAAGAAAGTGCTTCAACACCCCATTAGGGGTAACAAGCGCTATATAAATGCTAACCTTTTTTCCGTCTTCTATCCCTCCGCTATCCTTCTCAATCCAAATAACTGACTAAAATCCACCACTCAAACTACTTTCATATTTCACTATACTAATTCGTATTGATTTAAGCTTTATTTCGACAGAAATGTCATAAAAGCTATAAATAAAAATACATTGCTATTCTTTAAAAAGAGAGAATACAAATATGCATTTTTGATTTACATAGATATTAATACAGCGAAGTGATCAGTTGAGCCCTTGATACAATAATGCATATCTCGTGTTCAAAAAATAAATAAATATAAAAAAAAAAGGGGAACAATGGAAAGTGCACAATTTAATTTAGTTTATCTGGTACATATTTACCTTAAAAACCAGGATAAAAACAGTCAATACTTCGTCTTTATGGTGAAGCATTAGTATACTAAAAAGTCCTTAGATTTTCCATAACATAGCAGCGGAGATTTAACAAATAAAGTGCTTGTGCATAATAATTCTAGCAACTTTAATGTTGCAGCCTTAAAATTCCCACTGACCTAATTTTGATTAAAACTATGCCTTTCTTGAGAGCGCTTTCCACGTTGTGAGCCACGCTTGTCCCAAATATTTTGCTACGCAGCATGCATAGAACGGCCTGGGGTCGGACCCGAGGATACGCAGTGCTGTGCGATGGTCCCGTATGCCCAATTGCTGACAAAGCGGTTTCAGCCATTTTGCCGGTGATGTTTTATACGCCGGGCAAGCAAACATTAAATGGGCGATGCTTTCTATCGGGGCCTTGCAACATGGGCAGTTTTTCCCATTGCTTGTGCACCACTTTGCTGTCACCTCACAAACAGGGAGAGTTCCGAACCTAAAGTGCATATACAACATTCTGTCTTTCGGTGCCTTGATTGTATCAAGGAAGGGCTCGTAGTATCTAGTTTGTTTGTGGGAGTAGAATTCTGTTGTTAATTTGCCCACATTAGGTTTGCAGTTCGCTCGTTGATCCACCCATTCCCAATATAGGCGTTTGAGTTCCTCTCTCCTCGGGGGTTCCTGACTGGCCCAGCAACCACAAAGTCCTATGGCTGACAACGTTCTTTTAATGTCAAGGATCCAGCCTATTTTTCCGCCGGTGTCTAGGCGGATAATCTCAGTGAGGGCTTCTGCATAGGAAGAGAGCTCGGGGGTCCGCCTAATACGAGCCCAAAAAAGTACGGGCGTAACCTAGCTACCTCACCTATTGACCGCCTACCCATATCCAGCAGTAGAGGGGTAAGGGGGACATATTTGGGTGCCATAACCAGGTCTCTTAGAAATTTGTGTTCTGACCTACAGAGCTCATCGAGTTTGTCAAAACCCCAGACTTCTGCTCCGTAGAGGGCAGAGCTAACTGCTTTTGTGTTGTATATTTGGAGGGCTGGAGCTACAGGCCTAGTGTGTGAAAGGCGATGTTCTTTCCCTATTACTCCCGCCACTCGTTTGTGTCCCATCAGCATCTTTGCTAGGTGGGGTCTCCAAGACATTTTATCGGAGAGTCTCACACCTAGATAGTCAAAGGTGTCCACCTTTTCGAGGGGAACCCCACCTAGCAAAGGGCCGCTCCTGTATGACCTGTGGCAGTTAAAGGCCATGAATTTGGTTTTAGAGCTATTTATGACCAGTCCCCGATTGTCGCAGAAAAGTTGGAATCTATGGATGAGGCGCTGTAACCCCGCTGGGGTCTTAGATATCAGCAGGGTATTGTCCGCAAACAACAAAGTTGGTATCTTGTTGCCCCCCAAAGTGGGCGAGTCTGCGGGCTCCTCCTGGAGGAAATCAACTACCCCATTCACATATAGGGAGAACAAGGTTGGGGCCAGAACACAGCCCTGTCGGACTCCTCTATTAACAGGGATGCATTCTGTTAATTGTCCCTGCTCCCCCACCTGACCGGGGCGAAGTTCCCCTCATGGAGCTGGATCAGTAATTTAAGAATAAGAGGGGGAATACTAATTCACCACTAATCCTTTATGGATTCCGGAGTAGCGTGCTACTCGCCGAAAAAGTGCTTTGACGCTGCGTCAGGGGTAACAATAATAATTTATTGCTTAGTTAATAAAAACCATTGCAATCAGCTACATGGTAAGACACATATAAAAGTACATAAAAACAACCCCTTTTGTGTAATAGAGTTAGTTGAGATACTTTTAAGAAATTACTATATTTCCATATAACTACAAGGAGAGTATAAAAATTGGCATACAGTAAGGTGCAATAGGAGTCTTTATAAAGTGCAAGATGTCAAGTTTAAAGTCCATCCTCCTACAAGTTCCTAGAGCAGTGCAAGTTTCTGTAAAATTGACATTGAGAGTCATGGCTGGGCTAACATGGAAATCTAAAGGTGGACCTCCAGAAGAACGTATTGGCCAGTTTCAATCAGCTACGGCAGTTTTGTCTGATAACTTGTGCACCCAATTCCTCACAACCCTTGCCAAGAAGCTCCCATATTAGTAAGTGCGCTGGTTCCTAGGTCCACATTACTAGGCCTTTAAATAACACAGTGAATCTGGGACTTTTGTGTCATAGTAACCAACCCACAGTAGAGAACTGTTTGTAATGATAATAATAATAGCTTTTGTTGCATGATTACTTTAAAAAAAACATTACATCCATAAAGTCAAGGTATCAACAAAAGAGAAACAGATTCAAATGTGCAAACATGTTTAGAAAGGATGTGGGGTATTGTAATAAAATGGGCATAGCCGGGTTATCAAAGATCAGGACTTAGCTTGTGGAGTAGCTTATATCATTTCATAAGCCTCCTTCTAAGAAAAAATGAAAGGTAAAAGAGTCCAAAGTTTTACAAATATAAAATTCAACATAGTGGTAATTGTCCCTGGTTTCTTGTCGAAAAGCAGTAAGTCTTAGGTGCGACATAAGATGTCTTAATCTAATTGCTCCCTACTAGAGTTCAGCTTTTTTCCTCCTTTCTGCAGAAATTTAACAAGGTGACACACTAGTTGAATATTTTTGCCGTCAAAGCATGCTTTAACCGCCTACCTGCATGTTCTTATTCCCATTTCCTTTAAGGCAGGTTTTAATAGGGATCTGCGCTCCTTGTCCAGTTCCTTGCATATTAGATGAAGGATGTCCTCTTTTGGGTCCCCACACAGGCGACAATTAGTTATTGTTTGAGGGCGTTTCCACGGGGGCAGATGATGTAGTGATGGAAGGATGCCCAACCGTAGTCGTCAGGGGTAGTAAGCGCTATATAAATGCAATTACAATACAAAACTTAAATTGACGACATTAGGCCACGGGGCTCTGCAAGTCCTTTTGAATGCAACTGGATGGCAGAATGAAGCCATGTTTTGTCTTCTTTATGTATAATGGCTTTTCAGGCAGTTAATATACACCTGTTATTTTACCCCACAGATAATTACAGGCTCGTTCTTCACCGATCCTTTGATGATGTGTTTTGCAATTGATTAATCGGGGAGTACTCGCATATTATTGTCTTATTGTTACCACCACTTATTGTTACCACCACATTCATATTGCAGTGGCTCTACTCAACCGAGGCGCATTTCAAAAGATTTTTGCAATGAATTACTTTTAACTTCTGGTAATAGTCTTATACAGAAATTCTTTCATAGAATATTTTGTTATATTACACTTCTGGTATCTTCCCAGTTCCCAACCAAGCCATTGTGCTTTTGGTATGTTTGTGTATTAAAGTTTGGGAGACACTTGCTTATACTAAGTAATTTTTAAAGGGAATTATTTCAATTTGCTTTGGCTAATTCCCTTGTAGGTTGCCACCACGTTTGTCCTGATGATAATTGAATTGGGGATGAAAAGCTGCCAACACTACCAGTGGACTGATATTGATAAGAATAATGTACACATTGTACTCTAATCTGGAGTCTTGCTGCTAAAGTTGTATCTAATATCTGCCCCGAGTACATATATATTGTAAATAGAACCTGCGCACTTTATTCACCGATGTCACTATTCATTGTACCGTTGTCATTGAAGCACCTACATTCTGAACCACGTCCTAATCAACAATCAATAACCGGTAAAAGAGCCCATGCATCTGAAGCCGCATAACCAGCCAGAGCCAAAATCTAAGAAATCATCTGACATGATGGATCCAGACTTTATCTACCACCCGCACTCAACAGAATTTATCCCTGCGAAGAAAGCGGCACATCGCAGGTTGCTCTAAAAACCCCTAGACAAGGGGCCCGTGGTAGACTGCGCACTGAGTGGCAAGGTTGAACAAACTCCAGAAATAGACAGCCTGGTCATTTAGCATTTGTATAGCACGTGGGTCAGAAAAGCATAAAAAGCATGTTCCCCAACAAAATACAGCTAATAATCATGGTGTCTATAATTCTGACTGGCAGCCATAGATAATTTTGAGAACTTCAAAACGCGTTCCATTATTGTGATCTGCTCTGTAAAGCACTCCCGATGCATCATATATTAGAATATAATCAGAGTATGTAACTTCAGAAATAAAAACACAGTAACTCAATAAAAGATGGTATAATTTAAAGTTTTCCCCTAAATGAATTACTACAGACCTCTAAATGTCCTCCTTGAAGGCCTTCATCTGCCTGCTTGTCTGACAACAGAGGTGCAAGCAAGTTTTTGGTGACGCTGGAAGGCTTCATTGCAATTAGTGAGTCAAGGGAAATGACTTAAAAGCTTGAAGCCACAGCCAGGTAGGATAGGTGTTGTTGAACAGCATGGTACACGAGTCACATCTGCTGCCGTCACCTACGTTTAAAAAAAAAGCACACATTTTTTTTTTAGCAGTAATCAATACATCTTTAATTTACAATAAAACAAGTAATGCAATGGGGCTGCACAATCAACTTAAACTTTGTGACCAATAACCAGGAAGCGGCAAAGCAAATAAATTAAACAACTAACACCTGCTAGCTTGCCCAAGAGTACTGAATCAGTATCAAAAGGTACAAAAATATTTAGAATATGTTTATTTAGATCAATGTGCCTTGGAAGAGAGTAGACTAATGTTATCTACTTAGCATAAACTTGCAAAGAGGCTATACATAGTAAAGTAATGTTCGCGTATATCAAGGGGAGAGTTTACAACTGGCAAACGAGGAGCAGAATGAAGCAAGAAAGCAAATTGTCAAAGAAAAGTAGCCATGACCACTTACAAATAAAATATCGGGAAACCACTAATAATACACTATATTCTACAACACACAGCTTTAATATGGTTCACTACCATACTACACAGAGGAGTTACAGCGCCACTCACTTTATATGTTCTAATGGTTGTTCTAAAACAGTCTACAAAGTATCATACAACAGGCAGCAATTTTGTATTTAATACTGTACGTTACGGGAGCGCAACAGAGCCGGCACGCAAGATGGCCGTTCTTTAGTAAGGCTCTGCGGTCAGAGCGAACAATCCTCCAACATATATATATGCACTCAGTTGTCAACAGACAGGTAGGATAGCAATACGAAGTGCTCCCTGGGCCGCTGGAGCCGAAGAAAAACTGTACCGTGTACTCTACCCAGGTCTCGACTGGGTTAACTCTTGTTTTTCGATTCTATGAAGAAAAACTGTGGCAAAAAGGGTCGCTGGGCTGTGGGCTCTAGGAAACTATGGAGGCACTGCACGACCCAGACTGATGCAGAGACACTGCATTTTGTAAGCAATTGGGGGAGACAGGAGTCCGCATGTCCCGGGGTGATAAATTCCTGGTAGCGTAACTAAGCCTGTTGGTATCCCCGGACCCTTTTTAGACTGCGTTGTAATTCAAAGTCAAAGTATTTCTGTTTGATGCAATGTCTTATAACCTACGGATCACATGATATAATATGTATCCATAAACTTATTTCCTGAATATAGCAGAGGGTGTGCTGACAAGACACCCTCCAGGGTAATCTCACAGGCCCTGCAACGAGTTACCATACGGACACCCTCTGAACCATTTGACATTGGTTATGGGGTTGAAGCTGGCTTGATGGCCTGAACCTCTGTTACTCCCTTGCATTAGGATGTTACATGGTCCTGTTCTTCTTTTATGTTGGTTTGCCACAGTGGCAATTATGTTTTTTGTGGGTGGGTTTAATGTTATGGTGAGTTTGGGCTACAAGTGTGGGAGGGAGGGTACTGTTCTAATATGGTTATCTCACTAAAGGCGAAACAAGTTAGCGATGCAAGGCAGCACTGTGTAGTAAATTGTACCAGCATTTCACTGCACTCTGTTTGGGAGGGGACCCTAGCCAAACACACAAACTCATAAGATATGAGTGGAAATGCACCTCTGGTCAGTATGACTTGGCGCGTCAGAGGTCTCAATAACCCTGTAAGGTACTCCATGCCCTCTCAATTTAGACCGGCATAGTGTCCACATAGCCCTGTTACAAGAAACCCACTAAGTCACGGGCAAGCTATGCAGGGGCACCCAGAGAATGGCTGCATTTACCTTGTTATACTCATAATCGTCTTATGGAAGCGGAGTAGCTATTCCAATTAAGAAGCGATTGCCATTCTGCTCCAAAGCGCTCTCACAGACTACCAGCGGTGCCATACCATCACTAGGAGAAAGGTAGATTCATAAAAACTCACAATAGCGAACTGCTACGGCCCCAATCTAGACGGCACGATCTTGCACACAATATTCTAACTTACTTTTATGACATTACACTTGGATAGCTGAGAGATGCACAAAGAGCATTTCTAGATAACCCTCTCACGACAGCTGAATTTCAAGAAGTTATTGGAGTACTTCCAAAGTGTAAAGGGCCTAGCGCAGATGGCCTTCCTGCAGAGTTTTACTAGCGCTATGCCTCACTTCTGCCCCCCCCCCCTGTCTACTTGCAGTGTAGGTGGAGGCCTGCCAACTGGGGTCACTACCGCAATCCACACATGAAGCAGTAATCAATACCCTTCTAAAGCAAGGGAAGGCCCCCGTCAGCGTGAGTCCTATTGACCACTTCCCTGTTGAATTGGAATTCCAAGATACTAGCTACGGTGCTTGCAAATCGCCAATGCTCCTCATGCCCCATCTCGCCCCACTGGATCAGTCCGGTTTTATACCCGAGTCGTCAACAGCCCACAATTTGGGTACTCTATTCGTAGGACTTAGATCCAAGCCTTGATGCAGTTGCTGTATTTCTAGATGCCACTAAGGCATCCAACTCCCTCCAGTGGAACTATCTCCTTATGATACTCCTTCGGATGGGCTTCCTAAATCAGATTCTAGTCTGAATTTGTCTACCATTTACCCAGCAAATGGCTAAATTATGCCTTATTGGAGTGCTATCCAATCCCTTTGGTTTGACATGAGGTACTAGACAGGGCTGCCCACTCTACCCCCTTCTGTTTATGTTGGTCATGGAGCCATAGCAGCAACTTTAAGGCAACATATTTTGCAACACGCCATTTGCTACACCAGCCGACATATACGTATTTTGCTATATGTGGATGATGTAACACTCCATTTTCGCAAATCCAGATTGTGTCTATAGATCAGGATATTAAGAATGCTGTAAGACATTATTCAATTTCCAGGCGTGGTTCAAGTTGATTGAACAAAAGTGACGTATTCACCAAAACTGACGATTTTACATAAGACCAATCAACAAATAGACCCTTAAAAGAGCAATCATTGTTGTCTTCTCTTGGCAGTCCTTTTATACTCACTTGCAGTTTACAAAGGGAAGATTGTGGCACACTAAGGCTCCTTCATGAGGATCAATACGGTCACATGGAGGCAGTGCAGCAAAAGTTTACTGAGCTGCTTTCTTGACATAAAAGGGTAGGGCAATAATTCCACAGCAAGAAACAGCATAATGAATTGCAATATACCTGAAAACTGAACACTTGTGAAGACAAGCTGCAACAAAATTTAACTTCAGAAGTAACTTGGTTTCTTTGCTGTGCAGAGCTGTTGCACACCAAGCAGGTTTTTGACATGGGATTCTTCTTAGGCAGCCTAGGTAGAACAGATCATATTAATTGGTTACCGTACTTTTGAACATTCTTACTCTTCTGTTCAAAATGGGTATAAGTAATGGTTTTGAATAGTTGGATACACAAATATAAGATCTATGCCATTAGCCAAAAGCCCTCTATAAAACATTGCATGTTATGACTGAAACAGCCCAAACTTTTAACAAGACTGCATACGCTACCTTCATTTATAACTAATACCTTGCCCCATCACTCAAGACACTGATCTGTTGTGATCCAATGAAGGAGCATCTAATTACTCAAAGATCACAGCAAAGGCACATATAGATGGCAGTTTGAGAAAGATCAAAGGAAACTAACGGAAACACGGATTTTGTGGAAAGTTCAAAGTTTCCCATCACAATCTTACTGAAGCATGGATAGAGGTTAGGTAGCGTAGTCCGGCTGAGACGCAAAAAAGGTAGTATTGCTGCTTAAAACCACACATGCTAGGAGGTTCAATTGTCAAGATCAATGGCGTATCTTTCAAGGTCATCCACATTTTCATGCAGCGTGTTTCGATTTGCTAAAGATAAGGCAGCCACTGAAGGGTTTTCTGATTTGCAGCTTAGTACACCTACTGGAATACCACTTGTTAAAAACACACGTGTACATATGATGCACCTCTAATGCAGTTTTAGGTGACTGATAAAGTGCAAGGGGATAGCTATGAAGAGGATTATCTCTTTCGGTAGTTCATGGATTGGTCCACTGCAAATGGCCCTCAAACTTCCCATAAGCCTAAATGAGAGCAGAACTACAAGAATATCAGAGACAGCCCAAATAAAGTTGTCATTCTACAAAACCTCCCAAGTGGAGATAACCACTACAGTTTATTTGGGTTTACTCAAACGGATACATAACCTTCAGGTTGTTATGGAAGCAGCATTCCAGCTGTTTTTGCGATTACCTAGAGAGTACATTATAGAGTACCTTAAAAAAACTTCAGGGACTGTAGATTAAAAATAGGATAGTCTATAAGGCCTCGCACACGACGCATCCGGTGAGAACTCTTAAATCCCCCTCCTTTTTTTTTTTTTATTAGACAAATGTATACATTATGTATGGAGAGTGCCAAGTACCTAAAATAAGGAGATTTAAAATGAGGCAGTTTTTCACCTCTCCTGTTACCAAGCTGTGCAACAAGGTCCCGAGGATAAATATGGAAAAAGCGCTTTTCAAAAAAGCACTCAAAACATAAATTTTATATAATGAGACCTAACATATATGTTATACTGATGTTACTTTAAGGTGCTGCAATGGCCTATAATAGTCTTCGTCTAGGGCTAGAAATCCCTTTTGGATGACAGTGCACTCTATAAGCAAAATACATTCAAGTGGAGAGAGCACCACTGGCTGATGAGAAAGTTCACACATTGTGCCCCCTAGTATGTTACACAATGACCATGCCCAACCTAGCAGTATGAGAATCAACGCGCCTAATCAGAGATTGCTAGAAGAAGGACGAGCAAATTTTAAACGACCATTCACTTTAACACACCACTCTTCAGTGCTTCATGCAAAGAGGCAACGCAACGGTGAATGAGAAACACACAGATGTTGTGGGACATAACTGCCAAACTAAGAGACTACTAGATTAACGTTTTTGTTCCAACTATGGGGATAAGAACCTAGAAAAAAAACTTAAGCAGAAAATGAGTAAGCTTAGCACACCACAGAAAATCTGCCCTGCTGTGTGT
Organism: Calotriton arnoldi; assembly: GCA_963921515.1. Lineage (NCBI taxonomy): Eukaryota > Metazoa > Chordata > Amphibia > Caudata > Salamandridae > Calotriton > Calotriton arnoldi. The sequence continues at coordinate 3,535,810 of CAWUFW010000765.1, read as the reverse complement.
GTAAAAATGTAACATTTACGTGGAACGCTAGGATTTTCTGCCCTCTTTCCATAATTTGTCAGTTGTCAGGCTCTAGGCGACAAATATCATTTTAGTGCTGCACTCGCAATTTTCCATGCAAAAAATATATATATTTTTTTGAGTACCAACACTGGTCAATGCTGTAGTTTGTGCCAATTTGCAATGTGTATCAAAGACAAAGTGATGGATGAAATGCTTGAATTAATCTCACTCACTGGCCATAACTCAGGCCGCCTCCTATCATTTTTCACCCACCATGCATCCTCAGTTTGGACCAAGCCATATGCAAATCAGTATCGACCACTGCTCCAATGGGTACAGTTCAGCCCGAAATGCCAGGCAAGGTCCTCCCTGAACCAGAACACAAGCAACCCAGGACTGTTTTCAGCCTTAATAAGGCTCATCAGTTGGTATAGTTTAGTTGCAATGGCACAGCGAACACATCTGGGCATACCCCTCATCGAAAACAAAGTGATGGATGGAATGCTTGAATTAATCTCAGCCACTGGCAATCACTCAGGGACGTATCTCTATCCATTTTTCACCCACCATGCAACCACAGTTTGGACCCAGCCATATGCAAATCAGTCTTGAGCCTGCAAGTGTGAATAGTCCAGCCCGAACTGCCAGGCAGGGTCCTCCCAGAACAGGAATACAAGCAACCCAGGACCAGTTTCAACCTTAATAGGTCGTACCAGGCACACTGAGCGAAAAAACGATGCACTGTAATGCTGCCCCGCGCGATTGCCAGTGGATTCGATGAATTCTAGCATTTCATCCATCACTTGATTATTGTTTGACTTAGCATAGTCTACCTTTTCTTCCTGTGTCATGTGTTCCCGCACACAATTTGAGCAAATCTGGACCTAAATTTTAAGTTGACACAATACACTCCGTACATACGGACCTTAATGTGCCATGAACTAGTATATTTCAGACAAATCAGGTCTGGGAAAAGCACCATAACTAAACAGCCACCCGCTGAACAAACAGATAGAGCAATGACTCACGCAAACCCAACCCCCACAAACAGTGAAAATTCAGCACAAGTCAGCACTATCCCACACACCAGTGTATGAACAGGCCAAACCAAGTACTCGCAGAACGGCGTGTGCTGGCTGCCGAGAAATCGCAACTCCCCCTCCACGGAGTAGACAATGCAGCGCCGCAGACCAGTACGCGGAGATCCTGCGGGTTGGTGGCCACGTGCAACCCCACAGTCGGGCCGACTAGTCTTATCCCACAGAGCAGCAGGGTTGCTGGTGCTACCGGAAATCAGCGATACTTTAAGTAGCCCACTCCCAGTAGAGTATTGGAAAGTCCATTTCGACAGTTAAGGGGTAGGAGGCAGACCCACCGCACTCTTTAGAGACTCCGGCCGGCAGCGCTGGCCCTAGTTGGGGGGTCAACAGTGATACTTCCAGGCCCAGGCAGGGCACCGCATTACTTGGAAACAGCACAGAGGGACGGAAGGTGGCCCAGGAGGTGACGTCCTCATCATGACGTGTGTACAGCCCGAGCAGCTCTCCGTTGCTGAGCGCACAAAAGAGCTGCTTTAAAACGTAAACCATCCAGATTGAGTTTGCAATGTAGAGTAGGTGCTACTCATCAGCACCGATCCAGCTTCAGATGACGTCTCCCGGCTGGCTCAGCCCCAACCTCCAGTTCAGCAAGACCGGAGAAATGTTTAAGCTGATGTCATAACCAGGACACCGGCTAAAACTGGGAGAGCAGCAGTTAACTGCTGGCGTAAGGGCACGTGCACTTCCGGGCCTCGCAGCCAATTAACAACTGGCAAGCGATCCTCAACCAATCTTTACAGGAAGTCGAAAGAGGCCACGCCGCTAAATAATCCTCTGACGAGTTGGTCACTACAAAAACAATAATTTCTACACAATTTTGGGAGGTGTTCAGTCCTTCTTCTATGATTACTTCTCTACGTTTCCAGCTTGCTTTTGTAGCCTGCTTTTGCTTCTCAGTGCCGTTTAGTACGCCCTCCTCGGGTACAGTTATCTCTAGGTATTTTCCCTTATGTGAAACTAAGTCCCGTTGTAGAAAATGTGTTATCGATAGCGAATATGTACATTATGTAACATTTGGTATTGATGGTGCCATTGTTGAACAATTTTAACGTCTTTTCAGGTCGAAGCCTATCAAACAGCTATTGTCTGGGTTGCTAAAGACATCTCGGGGACATTAGGAATGCTGACCTAGGAATCCATTCCGCCCATTGCTGACCCATTGGCTTTGTGGTTTGTAACTCACATTTGTTTGCTTTCTGCCTTTATTTGTTTTAGGCTGCCCAGCTTGAGTTAGTCCATCCTGTGGAGCACAGCATGTTTACTTTATTCTTCCACAGTGCTCGCTTTCTGTAAGCAGACCTTTACATTTTGTTCTTATCTTGTCACATTTGCTGTGCATTCCAAAACAGAGATCAAATGCCAGGCTCTGTCTTCCCAGGGAGCTTGGTGTTTACTTTTCTTTCTCTGACTTCAAAGTGAGAGGCTTTATCTGACTATTTGGGGGGGTGAAAGGGAGTGGCTTTTTAGGTCTCGACCTGCACCAGCGCTTGCGCTGGTCTGGCCGAGAGTTTTAGTAAGCGGGTTTTGGAAGTGCAAACCCACTGGCTTTCGGCTGGCGACCAGCTTGCGTTCACGTTAGCGTGCACGCGCGCAGCTGCCATCTGGGTTTCCTATCTCTTCCTCATTTTCTCGTCATGGCTCATTAACTCTCTGGACTCTGATGTTTCAATCGCAGCAGCAGCTCACATTACCAACTGACGGCCCTGGACTACAGTCACATGAAAAACAACAGCGATTAGCATTGAAATGCAAGCTTTTTTTTGTCTAGTTAGAAATATTGCTTCGGTGGGTTGATTTCACCTTATATCGCTATTTGTTTTATATTGGGAGTCACAGCCTAATTACCAGTATTTTTGTCTCACTCTGTTTTTTAAAAATATTTATTCGCGCAAAGCACAAAGCTATATTTAAGGTTACTTTTTCCGCATCACTTCTTCACTCTATTTAAACTCCACACCCCCCACTCTTATTGTCTCTCTCCTTCTCTCCCCTCTCTAATTCTCTCTCTACTTAATTAACTCTCCCCTCTCTATCTTTTTTAGCCTTTCATTCTCTCACCCCTTTATCTGTTTCTCTTTCAAACTCCTTCATTCACTCTCTCTCCCTTCTTCTCTCTCTCTCTATCCCACTCCACTCTTTATTCTATGTACACCCTTTCTCTCTTTCTCTCTCACCACCCTCTCTAATTGGGCATTATATCTTCACTCTATCTCTCACTCGGCAACACCACAGCATCACTCAGCATCACCACAGCATCACTCAGCGCAACCACAGCATCAATCCGAGCCAGCACAGCATCAATCAGAGCCAGCACAGCATCACTGAGCACCAACACAACATCTCTCAACGCCATCACAGCATCACTCAACGCCATCACAGCATCACTCAGTGCAACCACAGCATCACTCAGTGCAACCACAGCATCACTCAGTGCAACCACAGCATTACTCAGCACAACCACAGCATCACTTAGCGCCACAACAGCATCACTCAGCGCCACCACAGCATTACTCAGCAGCACCACAACATCACTCCGCGCCACCACAGCATCACTCAGCACCACCATAGCTTCACTCAGCGACACCACATCATCACTCAGGGCCAACACTGCATCACTCAGCACCACCACAGGATGACTCAGCACCACCACAGGATGACTCAGCACCACCACAGGATGACTCAGCACCACCACAGCATCGCTCAGCACCACCACAGCATCGCTCAGCACCACAACAGCATCGCTCAGCGCCACCACAGCATCGCTCAGCGCCACCACAGCATCGCTCAGCGCCACCACAGCATCACTCAGCGCTACCACAGCATCGCTCAGGGCCACCACAGCATCGCTCAGGTCCACCACAGCATCGCTCAGGGCCGCCACAGCATCGCTCAGGGCCGCCACAGCATCGCTCAGGGCCGCCACAGCATCGCTCAGCGCTGCCACAGCATCGCTCAGCACCGCCACAACATCGCTCAGCACCGCCACTGCATCGCTCAGGGCCCCCACAGCATCGCTCAGCGCCACCACAGCATCACTCGGCGCCGCCACAGCATCACTCGGCGCCGCCACAGCATCACTCAGCGCCGCCACAGCATCACTCAGCGCCGCCACAGCATCACTCAGCGCTGCCACAGCATCACTCAGGGCCACCACAGCATCGCTCAGCACCACCACAGCATCGCTCAGCACCACCACAGCATCATTCAGCACCACCACAGCATCTCTCCGCGCCACCACAGCATCACTCAGGGCCACCACAGCATCACTCAGGGCCACCACAGCATCACTCAGGGCCACCACAGCATCACTCAGGGCCACCACAGCATCACTCAGGACCACCACAGCATCACTCAGCGCCAAGACAATATCACTCAGCACCACCACAGCATCACTCAGCGCCAAGTCAATATCACTCAGCACCACCACAGCATCACTAAGCACCACAGCAGTATCACTCAGCAAGACCTGAGTATCATTCAGCATCACCTCAGCATCGTCTCCGCAACAGTCACCACCACCACCACTACCACCTCAGCATCACTCAGCACCACCTCAGCCTGCTCTCGGAATCTGGCATCTGTTGATTCTCCCCTAGCGTCTGGCCGCTGCTAGTGTTATAATACAGGTACTAGTTCCCAACCTTCACCCTCCGATTGTTTATGCCCCCTCAAAAAAAAAAGCTTTAACAAACAACCATTGCAATAGGCAGAAACAAGTTGCCAGCATTGCAAGAACAAAAGAAAACAGAGGAAATTTTTTATTGTAAATACTTTTTTAATATGGTCGTTCAGTTTTACATAATGCCTTCTTGGTCATATATAAAGTAACAAAAATGCTTCTGACACTTTTTATTATAACTTTTCAGCATGCTGCACAGCAGCCACACTTCTCTACAGCACAGCTTGAAGACATTGGCAAAGTCAATAGCTCTGGCTAAACACTTATAAGGCCCCAAAGGCGAGACCTATTGGCTATGCCAATGCTTGTTTCCCTTTGGTTCTGTGTAGGGTTTTCTTATCTTTTTCATTTGGTCCCCCTGCCTCTTTTGCAGCATGTGGGTTTGCTAGCGCAGTGACACCTTTGGGTACTGTACGCTCAACAAATTTATTTTACTTTCTTACTAAAGGCTATTTTCTAGCACACAACAAAATTGAAATGTCTTTAAATGAACTGTGCAAATATTTCAGAATATATTAGATTTAGGAAAGCACAACAGAGCAGTTTTTTTGTAATTCTCAAGTGTGCTGGAAACAGATATTTGAATACGATCTAAACAAATCAAAACACTACGTAATACCCTTTCCACACATTATCTTTTGTACACTGCATAGTTTTATCAGTAAAACTGTATGCGCAAATGTAATGGTAATTTCAGTTCAAAACGTGTTGCCTCTAGTGGCAGTGCAGTACCACACCATGCAATCTCCACTTTACACTCCTCCACTCTACTCCATTCTATGCCACTCTAAGCCCCCCACTCTACCCAACTCCTCTCTATGACACTCCAATCTACGCCACTCTACTCTACACCGATCTGCTCCTCTCCACTCTGCTCTATGCCACTCCACTCTACGCCACACTACTTTATTCCACTCTACATCACTTGACGACACTCTACTATACTCTACGTCACTCCACTCTACGACACTACTCCACTCTATGTCACTCTACTCCACTATACGCCACTCCACTTTATTCCACTCCACTCCACTCTATGAAACTCTACTCCACAGCGCTCCAGTCTGACACTCTACTTCACGCCACTGTACGCCACTCCACCTTACGGCACTCTACTTTATGACACTCCATGCTACTTCACTCTAGGCCACTCTACTTCTCTCTGCAACCCTCCACTTTATGACAGTCCACTCTACACCACTTCACTCTAAGACATCCTATGTCACGTAACTCTAGGTCACTCTACTCCACTCTACAGGACTCTATGCCACTCAACCCCACTCTACTCCAGTCTATGCCACTCCACTCTGTGATACTTTACTCAACTCTACGCCACTCCACTCTACGACACTTTACTCCACTCTCTGCCCCTCCACTTAAACCCCCTCGGCTCTACAACCCTCTACACTACTACTCTCCACTCTACAACCCTCCGCTCTACGACACTCCACTCTGTGACACTCTACGCCCTTCCACTCTGTGACAGTCCTTTCTATTCCACTCTGACACTTTACACAACTTCCCTCCAATTACGTGACTCCACTCTGTGCCACTCTACAGCACAACACTCTATGACACTCCACAACACTCTACGCCACTCTGCACCACTTTTCACCCCTCTACACCACTCTGCTCCACTGTATACCACTCTACTCCACTGCACTCTGACACTCCACTCTACAACAAACACTCCACTCTACGATGCTCACCTATAAGATACTCCACTCTACGCCCTTCGACTCTACTCTCCTCCAATCCATGACACTCTATACCAATCCTCTCTTCGCCACTCTGACACTCCACTCTATGCTGCTCTACTCCACAGTATGCCACTCTACGACACGTTACTCAACACTGTGCCACTCCACTCTACTCCATTCTGTGCCCCTTCACTTTACAACACTACTCCACTCAATGCCACTCCACTTTATGCCACTCTAGGCCTCTCTTCTCCATTATACGGCACTCCACTCTACTTCTCTCCACAACACTCTACTCCAATCTACGCCACTCCATTCTATGACACTCTACTACTCCATACCACTCTATGCAAATCTACACCACTCTACTTTACGCAACTCTGCTTTACAATACTCTACGTCACTTCACTCTAGGCCACTCTGCTCCTCTCTGCGACACTCCACTCTTCCATAATTTGCTCTACAACACTCTATGCCATGCTACGACACTATGCTGTTCCACTCTACAACACTCCACGCTAGCCCACTCTATGACACTTTATTTCACTCTACTCCACTCTACAGTAATCCACTCTGCGTCACTCCTCCATGCCACTCCACTATGACTTTTTACTCCAAGACACTTTACTCCACACTACGCTATGCCCCTGCACTGTGTCCCTACACTCTACTTCACTCAACGACACTGTACTCTATGACACTTGACAACACTCTACGACTCTACTCCACTCTGACACTTCACTCTATGACACTCCACTCTACAACACTATGCCACTCTACACCACTCCATGCCACTCTGTGCCACTCAATTGTACTCCAGTTTATGACACTTTACACCTCTCTACGCTACCCCACTCCACTCTATAACACTTTACTCCACTCTGTTTCCCTCCGCTCTGCGACACTCCACTCTATGCCACTACAGGTTTTAAGCACCTTTCTAAACTTGGATTCATTTAGATCTTACGAATCTTAATAGGCAAGGAATCCCAAGTTTTGGGGCCTGATAAACAAAAGAACAACCTCCACTTCTGGACTTTTGGGATTACCATACTGAATACAATTGCAGATCTCAGCGTCCTCTTAGGAACTGTATGACACTCTGCACCCCTCCACTGTACGACCCACCATTCTGCACCCCTCCTCTCTTCGACAATGTATGCCAATCCACCTTAAGGCACTCTACTGTACGCCACTCTATTTTACTCCACTTTACTCCACTCTACAACACTTTAGTCCATTCTACGCTATGCTACTCCACTCTATGCCTCTCCACTCTAGACCACTCCTCGACACTCCACTCTACCCCACTCTATCCCACGAAACTCCCCTCTACGACACTGCAAAACACTTCTCTCCACCGTACGCCACTCCACAACCCTCCACTCCTTGCCACTCCATGACACTGTACGCCACTCCACTCTACAACACTCCATGCCACTAACTTTTAGCCATGCTGAACAACAGCCATCCTGGTGTACAATATGGTTAAAACACTTTGGCAAAGCCAATAGCTCTTGCACTTTTCGGTTTGCTAATGCTTGTTTATTTAGTAAGTGCTTGCTGTTTGGATGCCTTAGCCTATCATAAGGATACAGTGCAATTCACTAACCCTCCAGGTGTTCATTTGTTTCATTTTGTTATGTTGGAGGGAAAATATGTTGAACAAACACCAAGAAAACAAGTTGACAAAGCAATATGGGTTTATTACAATACTGCAGTGAAGATCAGTCACTACACAAGAGATCAGTTCACCTCCGTGAGATGCAACTTGCTGTCTGAAGTACAACTCATAAGCAGTGCTATTTATTCCCCCAAACCACAAGGGAAAAGGTTATAAGTTCCTCACTTACATAAGCAATGTTCACACAGTACATACAAGATAGCATTAGTAGATGTAGCAATTTCTCAGAAACAGAAGCGCATGAAGGAGGGCCTAGCCTCACATGATGAGCGTGAAAACCCCCAACGTGTGCTTCGGTTCTCGGAATTTAGGTGGAGCAAAAATATATTTATCTAACTGCGCAGCCCATGGTTATATCCTGCTCAACGCTGAGTGGTCAAACTTATCTGACCTTTTTGCATGTGGTTTCTTTTACCAAACCATCTAGCCGGTTAGGGGTGAAGCTATAGTTTCTGCAAAAGCAAGTCACCAGCTATCTGACTTTTAGGTGTGATCTCGGCAGAAGCGTGCACATGTGCATCAATATGTACTAAGGGTAGATAAGATACTTGATATTTCTTCCTAAGTACGTGTTCAAGCTAAAGGTGTAAGAGACCGCAGTGCTTCAGAGGAAGCAGGCTCTTATGTGATTGGTGCATCTCGGCTCGTTCCTCCAGCAGATGTAGGTTGTGGTGATCTATTTTTATGACTTATTTGTCACTTATTTGGTACAATGGCACATATGAACTCACCACTCAATGTTCTGTCAAGTTGACTGAGAGGAAATGTGACCTATTTTCGTGCAGCAGCTGAACTATAACCAACCACAAGATGTTTTCTGACCTTTAACGTAATATTTAACCTGTTTATTTCTGCTAAACAGATTATTTTTCATCACCTCGCTGCTTCTGTGCACGGACCTGGCCTGTGTTGCTTGCAGGAGCCTAAAACTATCTCTAACCTGAAAGATTCGCCTGGGAGTCTCAGGCCTTAAATCAGTGTGGGTCTTTATATGCTGCATCCCATTTCCCGTGTATCATTCCCCCTCTAGTTGATTTTTCAACTACCTCTCGTAACCTCCCATCATCTAGAGGGATAACCTTATTCTCTACTCTGTCCCCTTACATCCCTAGCGCTCTTCCTAACCATAAATGATCCTCCCATGTTAGCTGTCTTCCTCTTGCAGCATGCCGTTAGCACCTAAAAAATAAGATGCGTCAAGAGCAACACAACAATCAGAGGCAACAAGGCCTTGAGCAACCCTGACATCCAGGACGGCACCCACCAGACCTCGACCACTCATCTGGAGCACCCCTCTCTTTGACCATCTTCTTTCGTAGGTCATGCAATGTCTAAATGGTCTAAGCCAATGTCCCATTGTGCTCTTGCACACACCCCACTTCATGGCTGTTATTATCAACTTTAATTCTGGTTCTACTTCAAAATCAAGTGTTGGGGAGCTCACAAGGGGCTTGCAAAGCTCATCTGGGCCTTTCCTGATGCTCTCTGCTTCCCCCCACTGAACCCTCTGGTGGCCACTCTAACAATTGCCACCACGCTACTTATGACCACTTGTGTCATTGAATAATCTGTGTTCCTGTGGGACGCTTTTCCAAACCGCAGTGCCATAGTATTCTGCAGCTCTTTTCTTCCGGTGATGGTAAAGCAATGTCGTTTGACGGCTCATGGGATGATCATGTAGGTCTGAGAGATCCACTCCTGGTATCACAAGGGAGGGGGTATGTAGAGTCACAAGCAAACAGTGGCCATTCTAGTTTGGGGGTTGTTGTATGTGGAGCCTGGCCCAACACTGCCAACAGTGGTTCATCAGGCTTGAGGTGCCTCCCTGCATACAGGTGCTGCGTATGGTGGTGCTGCACTTGAGGTCAATCCCACTGTCCCATTTCCTCGGAAACAAAGAGAAAATTGCATTAATCTCATTGCTATTCTAGGGTGTGGGTTGGCTCCTGTCCACATATATCTCTGTACATTCACATTCCATATTTGTTGACACTGTCCTCTAATGTTTTGAAATCTTAAAGGAATGTCTGACTCAGTACCATTCCATGATGATATTGCTCTAAATGTGAACCCATAAGATACCCTGGTCTAATATCAACTTTTTTCACAATTTGCCCACTCTCTCTTATGACCTGCTTTCTTCATTCTTGATATCTGATTTCTTTTCTCTAGTCTATCTGTCCAAATCTGTAGTACTTCAGTGATGGTATCAAATCTAGTTGTGTTAACTCCACCAATAACGGGGCTAATGTGCGTTGGTTGCAGCTGTGCTTTTATTTTACATAAAAACAGGTGCATGAGACTGTGTACATGCTTGAGGATATCTCTTTAGGGTAATGCAATGTGTCTACTGCGGCAGCATGGAGAGTAAGGGAGCATATGTAACAGCGGGTGTTAGACGTGGATGTGCCTATACTATGCATGTGTATCATTATCAGCAGTTCTGTGCATGTGTATATTCGTTGATGTAGGATAAAAGAAATAAAAATACATGAGGGCTAAAAGCATTAATACACAGAGGAGGAAAAACAAAAATGAAATACATAACTTGAAATGCGTATTGTCTCTTGATGGGGTGGCAAAGAGAGGCTTTACTCCAGTTGCTTCTCCTGTTCTCCCCCCTCTTTTTCCTGCTTGGTGTCCGAAGGGATGGGTGGCAGAGCTGAGACTAGGCGGATGTTGGAGAGAGATCCATGGCTTGTGGCTGCAAAATTTCACTGCAGTTACTGTGCTATCTGTTACAGGGAAGGGTCCATGAAACTTAGGGTCCATGAAACTTAGGGTTCTTTCACTTGCAAACGTTTCTCAAGGTTTATTGGAGATCCCAATGGCAAGGGTGCCTGTTGCAGCAAACAAATGATGGACGGAATGCTGACAATGCAAACATTCTCCCCCAGTCAAAAGATCTGGGTTAAATCCATCGTTCTTTTGCCCACTACGCCACCCCAGTTTAGACCCAGCCATATGCAAATCAGTCTTGACCCTGTGCCCCATGGGAATAGTCCAGACCGATCTGCCAGGACAGTTCCTCCCTGGACCGGAAACAAGCATCCTGGGACCGGTTTCAGGGTATGTCACCCTTCTTCAGCCAGGCTAGCTTGAATCCAGTGGCACAGTGAGCAAGGGACCGACGTCTGGGCATACCCATCCCACTTAGGGCGAAAAGTGTTACAGCAAACAAATGATGGACGGAATGCTGACAATGCAAACATTCTCCCCCAGTCAAAAGATCTGGGTTAAATCCATCGTTCTTTTGCCCACTACGCCACCCCAGTTTAGACCCAGCCATATGCAAATCAGTCTTGACCCTGTGCCCCATGGGAACAGTCCAGACCGAACTGCCAGGCCAGGTCCTCCCTGGACCGGAAACAAGCATCCTGGGACCGGTTTCAGGGTATGTCACCCTTCTTCAGCCAGGCTAGCTTGAATCCAGTGGCACAATGAGCAAGGGACCCACGTCTGGGCATACCCATCCCACTTAGGGCGAAAAGTGTTACAGCAAACAAATGATGGACGGAATGCTGACAATGCAAACATTCTCCCACAGTCAAAAGATCTGGGTTAAATCCATCGTTCTTTTGCCCACTACGCCACCCCAGTTCAGTCTTGACCCTGTGCCCCATGGGAACAGTCCAGACCGAACGGCGCAGGGTCAAGACTGATTTGCATATGGCTGGGTCCAAACTGGAATGGCATGGTGAGCAAAAAAACGATGGATTTAGGCCCAGATCTTTGTACTGGGGTGAATGTATGACATTGTTCTGCATTCTGTCCATCAATTGTTGTTTTTGCATTTGTCACCCCGAGTGGGACGGGTATGCCCAGACGTGGGTCCCGTGATCTCCATGCCACTGGAGTCAAGCTATACTGGCTGATGAGGGCTGAAAGCCCGAAACCGGTCCTAGGATGCTTGTTTCCAGTCCAGGGAGGACCTGGCCTGGCAGTTCGGGCTGGACTGTTCCCATTGGGCGCAGGGTCAAGACTGATTTGCATATGGCTGGGTCCAAACTGGAATGGCATGGTGAGCAAAAAAACTATGGATTTAGGCCCAGATCTTTGTACTGGGGTGAATGTATGACATTGTTCTGCATTCTGTCCATCAATTGTTGTTTTTGCAAGGGTGCCTGTTGGTCATGCACTGGAGGGGCATCAGCTGGAGGGGCATTGACACGTGTGTCAGCTACACATGTACCCTGTTTAGAGACAAACTTTGACACTCGTTTTAGCTGAGATAAATAAACTGCCATGTCAGTTTGTACTACTTCAGGCGCACTCTCAGTCTGCAACCTATGACTAGTTAGTGGCATGCGGTGTTCATCATTATCCCTGTCACCATCTGATGTGGGGTCAAAGGGTGGTTTGACCCTGGGGTGTTTCTCAAGGTGAACAGTGCTAGTGGGAGACAGTACAACCAGTTATTTTCCAATGTTATACACAGTTTACTTATTTTGTTTTTTAGGAGGCCGTTGAGGCACTCCAGGAGGTAAGTACTTTGGGGGTGGCAAGTGAATAAGAATTTATGTGTCATTCCCAACAAAGTGGTGAGGTGAGAGAAGATATTATTGGAAGAAGTGTGTGTGCCAATGTTGAATCTGATCCCTTTAGGATTGCCCTACCGAGGTATTACCTCACGGACCAGAAAATTAGCAGCAAAGTTGGCATCACAATGTACACGGGGTCCGGCTTTATCACTGGTGGTACCTGGTGCGACAATGTTTATTGGCGCTCCCCAATGACCACCTCTGCCACAGATCCCTTCACAGCCACCCTTTTAACAGTGCCCCCAAGACTTCATAAACACTCTCTCTCAGATGCATTTAATTAGTTCTGTAGCGCCACTCATATTAGTATAGGGTATCGAAACACTCCACACCACACCTACACTATACAGACAATCAGTCACACATGCGTAAATCAATGTATAGGAAATGTTACATAAGACAGAGAACTACGTGGTGTAGGAGTCACATGTCATCCATGCAGGTAGGCAGTATAGTTTAAGACTACTTGGAATAAGGATAAGTTCTAACTCAGCGTTCGAACCGTAACACCATGGTTGCTAGTTCTCTTTTAATAACAATTTGTTACATTAGAATAATGAAAGACTGGGCAAAAAATATATTATGCTAACCCTTACCTTGCAGTATCCTTACACTTTTTTGATGACAGTTAATAACTCACTGCTATATATTATGAGCTTAACTCATAAAACTGTAAGTAACAAAAGGATCTTGCTGACAAAAGTAATAACCCTATGCACTTTGTGATTTGCTGGAGGCAAGGAATGCAACAGTAAATGCTTTTAAAACCATAATATACTTAGAAACGGCGCCCCCTACCCGAAGTCAGCGCCTGGTTTGGTAGCACCGGTCGCACTGCCCTAGAGCCGGCCCTGATTGCAGTGGAGGGCCCTCATCTTCAAAGAATTGTGGAAACTATTATTTTAAAGGTGGGGTTTAGTGAATTCTATTGGCACACAGTACAGGTGGGTATGTACATTGTGATCATCTCATGTAAGTTGGGAATAAACCGATCGTAGCATATTTGGATAGACATGTTGTCTCTAGCAGTGTTCAAAGAGAAATGTAGCTGGTTTAGGGCTATATGTAGCAATGCTTGGGGCATGATAGGCTTCCCTGTGGATATCTCTCTATATATTAAATCTGTTCCTGTCTGTGTGCATTCTGTAGCTTCCCACAACTGTTTCTCATTATCTGGGGCGCTTTCTTGTATTTCTCTTAGGTACAAGTGAGCTGTCTCTGTAAAATTTCTGGGAGCACCCAAGGGGTCTGAAGGTGGCGATGTTTCACTAGCTAACAAATCTGTGGTGTGCGGGCTATTAAGGGGGCGCCTTCCTACATCCTTGGCTGCCCAATCAACAAGGCGTTTCTGCGGGATACAAAGTCCTAGGCATTAGTGTGGGCTGCGCACTTTACCACTGCGACTGCATGTGGCCGTGTCACGGCTTGTATTACATTTTCTAGGAGGGGGCGGTGCATGACAGTGCTTCCATCAAATTAGAGGAACCCACGCCTGTTCCACTGCATGGTGTTGGAGTCTACTGTCGTGGTGACATAGGCTAAATCCGAATACACTGTTATTGTTTCTCCTTGTCCGTGTTTGAGGTCTGTTACTAATGCTACTAGCTCGGCAGCCTGAGCTGAGTAATGCGGTGGCAATGTTATCGGCAGTGTGTCTTGTGATATTAATTCTCCTAGTCCCCCAATTCTGAGGGGATGCAGTTATAGTTTTATCATGGGAATAATGGTTGGTCCTGTAAGGTGGACAAAGCCTACATCATGGGGGCACTTTGTCTACAAACTGGGGGGCACCAAAACAATGTCATCTTCCTTGACAGAGTCAAAGACAGTTCCTGGCTTCGCAGACGTTGTCTCTAGTGTGGTGCGTAGGGGTATATGGTCTTGGTAAAGAGCCATAGGGCCAAAGAGGCCCTAAAGTTCTCCAATTTAGACCCTGTATATTCACTTTGCAAGAAGGTAGTCATATGATCTAATATTGTGTTATCAAATGACCCATCTTGTGGCCAGGCATGTGCATGTTTTAATGTTGCCTTATGCCTTTCTTTACTGTATTTTTCTATCTTGGTCTTTTTTCCAGGGAACACCTTCATCATGTGTTCTAAAGGTGACCCCATGTCTCTTCGGCGAACCCTTAATTGTGAATAGGGAGGTTGCTCTGGACAATGCATCAATACTTACTTCATTAATAGATCGTCCACCTCTCTTTTTACTCTCCAAAACCCCGCTACCTCTGACAGGTAGGTAGGCCTGTTGACTCAGTACCTGTATTTTTTTCCAACTTTTTATATTCCTCAATTCTTTTCATATGATCATTGTGAGAAGTTGGCCTGGCATATGCTGTCCACTAGTTATAGTGGGCACCTTGCACCAGTCCAAACGACCCTTATTGATGATAGGTTTAAAGATAACCTTTATTGAAAGCTATCCTAGTGGTAGCTATGGAGAGCAGCCTTCAGGCTAAGTCTTGAAGGAGTGTAAAGCAGCTTGGTTTACCAGATTATAACCTCTTGAATAACTAAATGAAAGGAGAACCACACAAGATATATATAAAATATATGTATTTATTTCTAAACACTAACTACTAATCCCTTTATGAGATTAGAGTTCAAGATACACAGTATCACAGTATTAAAACGACAGTAAATAGCACAATACACAGTGGGCTCCAGGGGAGACCAAACCATATACTAAGAAAGTGGTATAAGAACCACGACTTGACTAGACACAGTGCCTAGAGCACGTAGAATCGCTGGGACCCCAAGGAACCACCCAAGGTAGTGACACAGGAGACCCACGGGGACGTGTGCAGTGTGAGAACACAGCCGCGAGCGCCGTAGGATTCAATGCGGAAAGTCGCGGTTGGAATTTTAAAGCAAAAGGACACTTAGGAGAGGACTTTGAGCAAACCCCTTTAGACTTAAGGGGTTCTAGGGCCAACACCCACAGGAGCACCGGAGTACTCGAGTTACCTCACCCAGGGAAGCCGGGTGCATAGGTGTCAAAGGGTGTCGAGAATCGTCGTCGTTTTCAATGGCGATCTGCTGCAAAGTGCTGCTGCCGGGAAGGAGAAAAGTGTCCGGTGTGATCCAAGCCTGGATCGAAGATGTGAAGAACCTGAAAGCAGAGGGGACAGAGTCTGGGTCACTAGCCAGTGACCAGGAGCGGAGCAATCGAATGCCCACCGATGTCGGGTGCTTCAGGTGCGAAGAGGTGAAGCTTGACTCTGCAGCCACGGGGTCCTGGAGACGACGACGACCAGGAGCCGGATTCGAGCTGTCCCACGAAGGATGTCGAGTGCTGGGGTGTCGGTGATCGGATTGACCACAACAAGCCTTGGCAACAGCAACCCACGCAGGAAGAGAAAAGATGCTTCTGTGCGGACCAGCAAGGTCCTGGGGACTCCCCAAGCGATGGAGAGTCAGGGCACGTCTGGAGCAACCAGGGAAGCCCAATAAAAGTTAGAGTTGCCTTCTTGGGGACCCACAGATCAACGGACCAGGGATCGCGAAGGGACCTCGAGAGGAATCACAAAATGGCGGCCCACGGAACACTCGTTGAGTGTAGGCCTGCAATCTTCGGTGCAATTACTGCTCGGGGTCAGGGCTACAAGTAACCCAAAGCTCAGCCTCAGGGGTCGCCGGAAAGCTGATGCTTCTGCAAATGGTCGCGGTGTCCAGGGGTTCGGGTTGCACGGTCTTCCACGAGGGATACGGGCCTCAGACTTGCTGTGGGCACAGATCGACCTCAGAGACCTAGGAAAACCCACCTCCTGTGTGGCAATATTCTTCGGAGTCCGTCGGAGCTCGGAGATGCCAACCGGTCAGTTGCGTTAAAGGTGCCCGCCTTGCAGGGGAGTAACTCCTTTACTCCAAGGGAGATTCTTCAGTCGTCCAGCGTCGTGCAGATCGTCTAAGTACTTGGTTTCTGGTATCAGAGTTTAGTCCAGGTGTAATCTAAAGCCCTGTAGTCAGGGTTTCCTACTTTATACCCAAGGAAGGGGTTGGACAAACTCTGGGGACCCACCTATGGGAGGGTCAGGAAAGAGGGGTGGCTACACCCATTTCCTTTGTCCAGTTTCGCGCCAGAGCAGGGGCTGTGTGCCCCTGCAACCGGTTTGAGCTGGACTATGCACAGGGACACCAAATGTGCCCCCAGTGCAGACTTCAAAGCACTCTGAGAGTGCACCCACCCAGCCCCAATACACTAGAGCCTGTCTGGGAGGTGGTCACACCTCCCTGTGACATGAAACCTATTGTCCAGGCCTCCCCTGCCGGAGTTTCGTCCAGCAGCAGGAGGGCAGACTCGTGTCTGTGGCTGCAGCATCCATTTTGTGATGCCAGGGCTCTGTTAGCTGGTACCGGGTATACCGGTGCTGTCATGTCTCTCCCTCTAGAAGGGTGGGATCATACTCCCACACCAGTTACTGGTGTGGGGGTATGATTCCAAGGTGTTTGACACCAAACACGACAGTTTTCCATGCAGCCACTCCAAAATTAGCATTTACCATTTGGTTATAATGCACTTAAGAGTATATGGTCTGGCTGCATCACAAACAACCCCGGAATGAAGATTCCGAAAGCTGCAGAGGGGCTCTGCTCATGCATGGAGACCCTCTCACATGAAACCCAGCACCATGCCTTCAGGATTGTTAAGGCCTGCCATAGGGGTGACTGATAGGTTTACATGTGCAGTGATATGGAGAGATATAGGGAACCTACATCTCAGTAAGGGGTGGATACACCACCTTACACAGGCTGCTGTAGCAGACCTGATGTGTCATTTTAAAAGGCTTCCCAGGGGTGGCACAATACATGCTGCAGCCCCTGGTAGGCGTCTGGGGTACCTATGCCCTGGGTATATAGTACACCATATACTAGGGACTCACAAGGGTACCCCAGAATCCAATCTGGAGTGTACCTAAAGTACATACAGTCAATTTAGAGTAGAAAGCAGATAGACTGGGGTCCTGATTAGCAGGGCCTCAGTCTGGCTAAGTCGAAAAACAGTGAAACATCAGCAAAAAGTGGGGGTAACTATAAGAAGCAGATCCTACTCTCCTACACAACCCCCCCCAAACGTCAGGACATTAAACTAACCTTGACCAGTTGAGTCTTCATGTTCTAAGTGGAAATATCTGGAGAGTCCATCTGCATTGGCATGGTTACTCCCAGGTCTATGTTCCACTGTATAGTCCATCCCCTGTAGGGAAATGGACCACCTCAAAAGTTTGGGGTTTTCACCCTTCATCTGTTTTAGCCATAAGAGGGGCTTGTGGTCTGTCTGAACAGTGAAGTGAGTGCCAAACAAGTATGGCCTCAGCTTCTTCAAGGCCCAAACCACAGCAAAGGCCTCCCTCTCAATGGCTGACCAACGTTTCTCTCTGGGGGTCAACCTTCTGCTAATAAAAGCTACTGGCTGATCCTGACCTTCATCATTCAATTGTGATAACACAGCCCCTACCCCCAACTCAGATGCATCTGTTTGGACAATGAATTGCTTGGAGTAATTAGGACTTTGCAGAATGGGAGCAGTGCACATGGCCTGCTTCAGGTCATCAAATGCCTTTTGACAGCTAACTGTCCACTGAACTTTCTTTGGCATTCTTTTAGAATTTAAGTCATTCAAAGGGGTCACTATGGATCCATACCCTTTGACAAATCTTCTGTAGTACCCAGTCAGGCCCAAGAAAGCTCTGACCTGAGTCTGGGTAGTTGGAGCAACCCAGTCCATTATGGTCTGGATTTTGCTCTGCAATGGTTGAACCTGGCCTCCACCCACAAGGTGGCCCAGGTACACAACCTGACTCTGCCCTATCTGGCACTTGGTGGCCTTGATAGTTAGACCTGCTTTCTGCAGGGCCTCCAAAACATTTCTCAGGTGGACCAGGTGATCCCCCCAGGTGGAGCTAAAGACAGCAATATCATCTAGATATGCTGCACTATAGGCTTCCAGGCCTGTAAGGACTTTGTTCACCAACCTTTGAAAAGTGGCAGGTGCATTTTTCAAACCAAAGGGCATCACCACAAATTGGTAGTGCCCACTAGGGGTAGAAAATGCTGTTTTGGCTTTTGCATCTTCAGCTAGTCTGATTTGCCAGTAGCCAGCTGTCAGGTCAAATGTGCTGAGAAACTTGGCTGAGGCCAAAGTGTCTATGAGCTCATCTGCCCTGGGTATGGGATGGGCATCAGTCCTAGTGACTGCATTGAGACCTCTGTAGTCTACACAAAACCTCATCTCTCTCTTACCACCCTGGGTGTGAGGTTTAGGCACTAAGACTACTGGACTAGCCCAAGGGCTATCTGAGGGTTCAATCACACCCAAATCCAACATCTTCTGGACTTCAGTCCTGATGCAGTCCCTGACATGGTCAGGTTGCCTGTAAATCTTATTTTTAACAGGCAGACTGTCCCCAGTGTCCACTTCATGAGTGCACCAGGTAGTCTGACTTGGAGTCAGAGAGAACATATGTCTGAACTGATTGAGAACTCTTCTGCAATCAGTTTGCTGCTGGTCAGTGAGGCTGCCTGCCAAGGCTACACCATCTACTGATCCATCATCAGGGTTCTGTGAGAGCAGGTCAGGGAGTGGATCACTCTCTTCCTCCTGTCCCTCATCAGTAGCCATGAGCAAGCCCATGTCTGCCCTGTCAACATATGGTTTCAGTCTGTTGACATGGAGCACCCTGTGGGGGCTCCTGGGAGTTCCAAGGTCCACCAGATAGGTAACCTCTCCCTTCTGTTCAACAATGGTATGGGGGCCACACCACTTGTCTTGGAGGGCTGCTGGGGCCACAGGCTCCAACACCCATACTTTCTGTCCTGGCTGATAAACAGTCAACACAGCCTTTTGGTCATGCCAGGCCTTTTGTAATTCCTGGCTAGCCTCAAGGTTTTTAGTTGCCTTCTTCATGTACTCAGCCATCCGGGAGCGGAGACCAAGTACATAGTCCACAATATCCTGTTTAGGGGGTTTGAGAGGTAACTCCCATCCCTCCTTCACTAGACACAATGGACCCCTAACTGGATGTCCAAACAGAAGCTCAAATGGGCTGTAACCAACCCCCTTCTGTGGAACCTCTCTGTAGGCGAAGAGAAGGCAGGGCAAAAGTATGTCCCAACTGCGCCTAAGCTTTTCTGGGAGACCTTTAATCATGCCCTTCAAGGTTTTGTTGAACCTCTCAACTAAACCATTTCATTGTGGGTGATAAGGGGTGGTAAATTTATAATTTACTCCACACTCCTTCCACATAGCAGTCAAGTAACTAGACATGAAGTTTGAACCTCTGTCTGATACTACCTCCTTAGGAAAACCCACCCTGGAAAAGATTCCCAGGAGGGCCCTTGCCACCACAGGAGCTGTGGTGGTCCTGAGGGGAATTGCTTCTGGGTACCTAGTGGCATGGTCCACCACCACTAGGATAAACCTGTGCCCAGATGCTGTTTGGGGGTCAAGGGGACCAACAATGTCAATCCCTACCCTCTCAAAGGGAACCCCCACCACAGGTAGTGGTATCAGGGGGCCTTTGTAGTGCTACCTGCCTTACCACTGGCTTGACAGGTAACACAGGAGCGACAAAACTCCTTGGTGTCTTCAGACATATGAGGCCAATGAAAGTGAGGGACAATTCTGTCCCAAGTCTTGTTTTGGCCTAGGTGACCTGCCAATGGGATATCATGTGCTAGGGTCAATAAGAAGCTCCTAAACTTCAGAGGTATAACCAACCTCCAGGTGGCTCCAGGCTTGGGGTCTCTACACTCTGAGTAAAGGAGTCCATCATCCCAATAGATCCTATGGGTACCACTAGCACTCCCAGCAGCCTCAGCAGCAGCTTGCTGTCTGAGGGGTTCAAGAGAGGGGCAGCTCAGTTGCTCCTGGCTCAGATCTGCCCTGGAAGGGCCCCCTGTCCCCAAGAACTCAACCTGATCAGGCTCAAGCTCCTCTGGGACAGTTCCTTCTTCAGGACTGAGATCATCTCCCTCAAGAGACTGATCTGCATTCTGAGGCAGGGGGGAATACACTGCCTTAACCCTACTGCTCCTCCTCTTGGAGGCACCTGGTCCATTATTCCAGAATCCAGGGCCTGTACAGTTTTAGACATTTTTGCCTGTGACCTGGTCATAGCAAACACATTTGCAGGGATGCCCAACATTTCTGCATGGGTCTTAGTTCAACTTCAGCCCAAGCTGATCTTTCCAAATCATTTCCAAGCAAGCATTCAACAGGGAGGTCTGCACTTACCACAACCTTCTTAGGGCCAGTTACCCCTCCCCAGGAGAAATTAACAACTGCCAGGGAATGGTCTGTCCTGACATTGCTAGCATTGGTCACTTGGTACATTTCACCAAGTATGATCTGTTCAGGGGCTACAAGATCTTTTGTCACCATTGTGACACTTGCTCCTGTGTCCCTGTATGCCAAAGCCTCTCTTCCATTAATTAAGGGCTGCTGTCTGTATTTGCTCAGATTACTGGGACTCACATAGGAGGACATATCTATGTCTCCATCACAGATCAGTACAGCCTGAGTTGGAACTCTGACTAGGCCAGAGTCCAACTCAGATCCCAGGGTTAAACCTACTACACCCTTATTTGGAACACCACCACTTGGAGCTGAGCTAGGGGGAACAGTTGCCTTAGGGGCAATGGTGGCTGGAGTTGAGTCTTTGGTCTTTGTACAATCACTAGTCCAATGGGTTTTCTGCTTACAGATTTTACACCATGGTTTCTTTTGGCCTTTTCCTTTATTAGACTGGGACTCCACACCAGATGCAGATTTTTGGGGCCCTTGAGAAGACTTCTGGTCTTTACCCTTCTCCCCACCCTTATCAGAGTTTTTAGAATCTTGCTTCTTGGAGTCACCACCTTGGTTCTGAACCTTCTGCCTCACCCTGGTTCTGACCCACCTGTCTGCCTTCTGACCCAATTCTTGGGGAGAGGTCAGATCAGAGTCCACCAGGTACTGATGCAACAGTTGATTTTGACAGTTGTTAAGGATCTGCTCTCTCATGATTAAATTATACAATCCTTTGAAATCACACACCTTACTGCCAAGTAACCAGCCTTCCAGAGCCTTAGTAGCACAATCAACAAAGTCAACCCAGTCCTGAGTCTGTGCCTTTTGGGTATCTCTGAACTTTAACCTGTATTGTTCAGTGGTTAGGCCAAACCCTTCAATCAGAGCACTCTTCAGGACTTTGTAATTGTCAGCATCCTCTTCTCTTACAGTGAGGAGCTTGTCTCTACCTTTGTCTGCAAAGGAGAGCCACAAGATTGCTGCCCACTGCTCCTGAGGGACCCTCTGTACCTTACAGGCCCTTTCCAGTGCAGTTATCCATTTGTGGATGTCATCCCCACTCTGGTAGGGAGGGACAATCTTGTTCAGGTTCCTATGGTCATGAGCATGATCTCTACCTCCAGGGACACTGCTGCTGCCACCATGGGACCTTAGTCCCAATTTCTGTGAAGCTTTCTGAAGCTCCAGGGATTCCCGGTCTCAGGCCAATTGCTCTCTCTTGATTCTGAGCTTAGCTTTCTCAAAATCAAGCAGTTGGCATTTCTTCTCATAAGAGGATGCCCTTTTATGAGAAGCAGAAGACCCTATAGAAGTACCAGAACGATTAGATTCCTGTGAAGGGGATCTTGATCTTCTTGGCACACTATTAACCCTTCCTGGGGGAGTGAAGAGGGGGCCACTGAGGCCTTCCTCTCCTTCAGGAAGAATTAGATTTTCCAGGGGGGAATCATGTTGATCCCCCTGGCCAGCATCAGAGTCTGGGTCATAGTAGTTTTCACTACCTGGCCTTTCCTCTTCTACTGCCCCACCCAACCTGCCTGCCTCATCAGACCCTGGTGTCTTTCTGAGGTCATCTAACAGCAAAGCCTCTATGAGGCGTTGAGTGCTTGCATGTCTCCCTGTTTTCAGTCTCCTAGAGGTACACATATTTCTCAATTCCTGGAATGTGAGATGGTCATACCTAGTGGGCAAGGAGTCACTTACTTCAGGCCTTGCAGACATTCTAGTGTGGTGTGGTGAATGCACCTACCTACTCTAGTGGGAACTGAAACTCTCTTGAGTTGTAGAAAGGGTGTGCTAAGCCCTTGACACACAACTCTAAGTTCAGTAGAACTTACTGTATTCTAAACTTGATTTATATGTACCTATGTACCTATAGTGGTTTTCAGTTAGTCACTTCAAAGAGATTATCTGGTAAAGCAATAGCAAGCTTGAATCCAACCGCTGCACACCAATGTGAGAAGTTGGCCTGGCATATGCTGTCCACTAGTTATAGTGGACACCTTGCACCAGTCCAAACGACCCTTATTGATGATAGGTTTAAAGACAACCTTTATTGAAAGCTTTCCTAGTGGTAGCTATGGAGAGCAGCCTTCAGGCTAAGTCTTGAAGGAGTGTAAAGCAGCTTGGTTTACCAGATTATAACCTCTTGAATAACTAAATGAAAGGAGAACCACACAAGATATATATAAAATATATGTATTTATTTCTAAACACTAACTACTAATCCCTTTATGAGATTAGAGTTCAAGATACACAGTATCACAGTATTAAAACGACAGTAAATAGCACAATACACAGTGGGCTCCAGGGGAGACCAAACCATATACTAAGAAAGTGGTATAAGAACCACGACTTGACTAGACACAGTGCCTAGAGCACGTAGAATCGCTGGGACCCCAAGGAACCACCCAAGGTAGTGACACAAGAGACCCACGGGGGACGTGTGCAGTGTGAGAAAGCAGCCGCGAGCGCAGTAGGATTCAATGCGGAAAGTCGCGGTTGGAATTTTAAAGCAAAAGGACACTTAGGAGAGGACTTTGAGCAAACCCCTTTAGACTTAAGGGGTTCTAGGGCCAACACCCACGGGAGCACCGGAGTACTCGAGTTACCTCACCCAGGGAAGCCGGGTGCATAGGTGTCAAAGAGTGTCGGGAATCGTCGTCATTTTCAATGGCGATCTGCTGCAAAGTGCTGCTGCTGGGAAGGAGAAAAGTGTCCGGTGTGATCCAAGCCTGGATCGAAGATGTGAAGAACCTGAAAGCAGAGGGGACAGAGTCTGGGTCACTAGCCAGTGACCAGGAGCGGAGCAATCGAATGCCCACCGATGTCGGGTGCTTCAGGTGCGAAGAGGTGAAGCTTGACTCTGCAGCCACGGGGTCCTGGAGACGTCGACGACGACCAGGAGCCGGATTCGAGCTGTCCCACGAAGGATGTCGAGTGCTGGGGTGTCGGTGATCGGATTGACCACAACAAGCCTTGGCAAGAGCAACCCACGCAGGAAGAGAAAAGATGCTTCTGTGCGGACCAGCAAGGTCCTGGGGACTCCCCAAGCGATGGAGAGTCAGGGCACGTCTGGAGCAACCAGGGAAGCCCAATAAAAGTTAGAGTTTCCTTCTTGGGGACCCACAGGTCAACGGACCAGGGATCGCGAAGGGACCTCAAGAGGAATCACAAAATGGCGGCCCACGGAACACTTGTTGAGTGTAGGCCTGCAATCTTCGGTGCAATTACTGCTTGGGGTCAGGGCTACAAGTAACCCAAAGCTCAGCCTCAGGGGACGCTGGAAAGCTGATGCTTCTGCAAATGGTCGCGGTGTCCAGGGGTTCGGGTTGCACGGTCTTCCACGAGGGATACGGGCCTCAGACTTGCTGTGGGCACAGATCGACCTCAGAGACCTAGGAAAACCCACCTCCTGTGTGGCAATATTCTTCGGAGTCCGTCGGAGCTCGGAGATGCCAACCGGTCAGTTGCGTTAAAGGTGCCTGCCTTGCAGGGGAGTAACTCCTTTACTCCAAGGGAGATTCTTCAGTTGTCCAGCGTCGTGCAGATCGTCGAAGTACTTGGTTTCTGCTATCAGAGTTTAGTCCAGGTGTAATCTAAAGTCCTGTAGTCAGGGTTTCCTACTTTATACCCAAGGAAGGGGTTGGACAAACTCTGGGGACCCACCTATGGGAGGGTCAGGAAAGAGGGGTGGCTACACCCATTTCCTTTGTCCAGTTTCGCGCCAGAGCAGGGGCTGTGTGCCCCTGCAACCGGTTTGAGCTGGACTATGCACAGGGACACCAAATGTGCCCCCAGTGCAGACTTCAAAGCACTCTGAGAGTGCACCCACCCAGCCCCAATACACTAGAGCCTGTCTGGGAGGTGGTCACACCTCCCTGTGACAGGAAACCTATTGTCCAGGCCTCCCCTGCCGGAGTTTCGTCCAGCAGCAGGAGGGCAGACTCGTGTCTGTGGCTGCAGCATCCATTTTGTGATGCCAGGGCTCTGTTAGCTGGTACCGGGTATACCGGTGCTGTCATGTCTCTCCCTCTAGAAGGGTGGGATCATACTCCCACACCAGTTACTGGTGTGGGGGTATGATTCCAAGGTGTTTAACACCAAACACAACAGTTTTCCATGCAGCCACTCCAAAGTTAGCATTTACTGTTTGGTTATAATGCACTTAAGAGTATATGGTCTGACTGCATCACAAACAACCCCGGAATGAAGATTCCGAAAGCTGCAGAGGGGCTCTGCTCATGCATGGGCACCCTCTCACATGAAACCCAGCACCCTGCCTTCAGGATTGTTAAGGCCTGCCATAGGGGTGACTGATAGGTTTACATGTGCAGTGATATGGAGAGATATAGGGAACCTATATCTTAGTAAGGGGTGGATACACCACCTTACACAGGCTGCTGTAGCAGACCTGTTGTGTCATTTTAAAAGGCTTCCCAGGGGTGGCACAATACATGCTGCAGCCCCTGGTAGGCCTCTGGGGTACCTATGCCCTGGGTATATAGTACACCATGTACTAGGGACTCACAAGGGTACCCCAGAATCCAATCTGGAGTGTACCTAAAGTACATACAGTCAATTTAGAGTAGAAAGCAGATAGACTGGGGTCCTGATTAGCAGGGCCTCAGTCTGGCTAAGTCGAAAAACAGTGAAACATCAGCAAAAAGTGGGGGTAACTATAAGAAGCAGATCCTACTCTTCTACAATCATACCCTTCCATTTATTTCTCATTATCCTGGTGATCCACCCGTCTCCTACTCCAGGTGTACTTTTCCTTAAATACAACCTGTTTTTCTTCCCTTTCAACTCACTTATTCTCATACATTCTTCTAAATAATCCAGTTTATTTGGCTGGTGAACCTAAAGCAGAGACTAGTCTAACGTCTTAGACTCTCTACACATTTAGATATATGAGACAAATATTTTGTTTTACTTTTATAATTATGTTAAAATGTGATTGCAATCTCAAAAACGACATACTTTTATAAAGCAGTTTTAATATACTGAGTCCTGCGATAGGAGAATGTTGTCAAGTAATGACTGTCTGTATACCCTCAAGATAGTCATCTATTGTATTGTATTGTATTGTAATTGCATTTGTATAGCGCTTACTACCCCTGACGAGGCGTCGAAGCGCTTTTTCGGCGAGTAGCACGCTACTCCGGGACCCATAGAGGATTAGTGTTGAATTAGTATAGTGAAACATGCAAGTAAATTTTAAGTGGTGGATATGTTAGTCAGTTATTTGGATTCAGAAGGATAGCGGAGGGATAGAAGAGGGAAAAAGGTTTGCATATATATAGCGCTTCTAACCCCTGATGGGGTGTTGAATTGCTTTTTTTTTGGGCGAGTAGCACGCTACTCCGGAAACCCATAAAGGATTAGTGGTGAATTAGTATGGTGAAATATGAAAGTAATTTGAGTGGTGGATATTAGTCAGTTATTTGGAGTGAGAAGGATAGTGGAGGGATAGAAGGGAAAGAAAGGTTTGCATTCATATAGCGCCTGTTACCCCTGGTGGGTGTTGAAGCGCTTTGTTGGCGAGTAGCACGCTACTCTGGAACCCATAAAGGATTAGTGGTGAATTAGTATAGTGGAATATGGAATTAGTGAAGTGAACATGCTAGTCTGTTATTTTGATTGAAAAGGATAGTTGTGGGATAGAAGAGTGAAGGATTTCTTTTTGTAGGTCATAGCAGTAGGAGGAGGCTTTTTGATGAGTAAAAACGGTTTTTGGAGGGGAAGAGTCAGAGGGAAGAGTTTAGAAAGGTTTGTCTTGGGCATTGGTACAGTAAAGGAGGTGTCAGAAGATACAAGGAGGGGTAGAGTAGGAGAGAGTCAAGAAAGGGTTATTTTGGGGAACATAGTAGTGGTATGGCGTTTGCGATAAATGAGAGAGTGGGTGTAGAGGATATAGTGATAGATGTATAGGGTGAGATAGGGTAGTGAATTGGAAAAAGTAGTAGAAAGAAGTTTGAGATGAGTCAAAAAGTTGGGCTAGAAGATATATTGAGGGAAGTATAGGCTGAGAAATAGGGTAGTGCATTGGAAATGCTAAATTAGAAGAAAGTGATAAATATATAGATCCATAAGTACATTGAGAGTATATAGATGCATAAAGGAGGTAAGTATATGCAGATTAAAAATATTGATAGAGGTAGCGGATGTGAAATAGGGTAGTGCATTAGATATGCTTTTTCAGGAGAAAAGTAATAGACACATTAATTAATGGGAAGATGGGCAGCATTCCTGGCCCTGGCCCGTCTCGAACAGGCTCAAACAGGCACTCACCCTTGTCCTCTCTGCCCTTAACAGGCTCAAACAGGCACTCACCCTTGTCCTCTCTGCCCTTAACAGGCTCAAACAGGCACTCACCCTTGTCCTCTCTGCCCTTAGCCTCGACGCCCGGGCTGAGACGCCCTAACCCTGGCCTTTGATACCCCTAGTAATCAGGTGACCCCGTCAGCCAATGGGAACCCTAGCCCTAATACTATCCAATCACAACACTAGCCCTAAAAGCTAGAACCAATAGGAGATCAGGACCTTACAGCCAATCTTAGCCCTACTCCAAGCATCCAGTCAGTTCAAAAACCCTGATCTCTATGTCCAATAGAGGCCCTAGCCCTACCAGTAGTCCCAACCCTAGTCCAAGCAACCAATAACACCAGAAGCCCTAATCGCTACTTCCAATTAAAGGCCTAACCCTAGTCCTAGTTCCACCTTAGTCCCAACAACCAATAAAACAGGAAGCCCTAGTCCCTGCTTCCAATAGAAATCATAACCCTAGCCCCTAGTCCCAACCCTACATTGATTGAATCACAGATCCAGAAACCAATCAGAACCCTCAAATACCCAACCAATGAGGACACTAACTCAAACCAATAGAAACATCAGATACAACCACCAATCAGTGTATACATGTAGCAGCCACTAGCAGACTATATAAGGTCCCAGCAACCTCAGACAAGGTTTGCTGCCCAGGGAGTTGGAAGCTGCTTCTCCTGTCCAGAATCTCCTAGGAGACAGACAGGCTCAATCCACACTTTGGATTTCTGCAGGTAAAGGCCTCACAAACTTGAAATCTAACAATACTGTTTGAATACAACTTTACTCCCTCTCCTGGCCAAAAAACGAAGTGCACAGTCCCTATTAAACACAGTTTAAACAGCTCACAGAAGCACCCTCTGATGTAGAAAATCCCTGTTGCTGGAGGGGGAGGCAGGGGGGGGCTGGTTTCACTGGCTTGATAACACAAAATGGTGGCTGGGGGTGCACTGTTTAACATACAGGTCTTAGCACAGAGCAAAGGAGAAATTTGGAGGGAAAACTCAATAGTCACCAGGAATGAATGAATGCAAATCCCACAATTCAACACGTTAAATGGAAGCAATCATGGGCAGGAAAACCACAAGTTTAACACACAAAACAGGTGATAAAATATACAATCACAGGCAGGTTAAAACTACATTTTTAAACTGTAACAACCATGTCCCTGTAAGATGTTATAAAAGTTTTCAATTAATTCTTTGGAACACTTATCTAATCGTCTAAAGTATCTAACGTTATTACATCAATGTATGTAGTCCTTAGACCTAGGCGTTCAAGAATTCTTCCCATTAAGGGATTATTAGGTAGTACTGGTATTGGTAGTCTACTGGGGTCAGTGTCATTGGAGAAACCTACAATGTGACTGCTATAAAGATGGACAATTAATTTGGGAACCTGTTGTGATTGATCACTCGGGAACTCTTGAGACGTTTGCCTAACTCAGTCAATTACTTACATTTCCTTTCCTAACATTCTACAACATTCCTTACAAAATAGGAAATCCTAATTTTATACATTATGCAACATATACACTATAAAACTACAACATGACATCAATCTGTGGCCACATTTCTGGGTACCTCTACATTTACATATTTATCTACTCTAAACTACGTACTAGGGCAAAAAGACTACTGGTCACTTCCCTCCGGATTCGTAGGGGGACAACTTTTTACTGCTTGCAACTACAAACTGTGACTTCCAGACTTAAAGTCTGAGGAGCATGACTTAAGTGTTCTGCACTTACTCAGGATAAAGTGCTTAGCGAACACCAGGTTTCCACCTGTTCCTTTGCCACAACATCAGAACGTACGCTGGTTGCCCAGCCTCAAGTCCTACTCTGCCTTTGACCACTTTTGGCTATTTATCCGAGTCCATTGTATCTTTCGGAGTTACCACCGGGATCCCTTAATATTGTGTCAATACACAATCTTGCATGCGAATATCAACATATAACATATTTCAATGTCAAAATGTTAGTTGTAAATAAAAGGAACAGAGTTTGCACCGTTCTCACCTTAATTATGCCAACTCCTGAGTCCTACTCGTCCCCAGACAGGCCTCTCAAAATCTACTCATCCACTCGCAATTGCGAGTAAATTTTTTTGAGGTCAAGCTATTTTTAGCACCTACTAGTCCCATCTGGCGAGCAAACTTAGGCTGGAAAGGAACAGGTGTTCTGTTCATTCAGAAAGTGAATGAGCAATAAAGATGCCATTAAATCTTGTTTTTATCTTGACATATTTGCTGTCTGTTCAAGGAAAGAGGTCAAATGTCAGTTGTCTTTTTACTAATTGCTGCTTGGAAAATGAGGTTTATTTTTCTCTCTCTTACTAGAGTTAGAGGTTTTTGTCAAGTGAGCTGTCTCAAGATGTCAATTATTTTTCTCGAACACATAACATTTAAATGAATAGCCTGTAAATTAATATTACAAATATTTCAAAATCTATCAGGAATTACAAAAGCAAACTTTTTTGTAAATAAGAAGTGTGATTCAAACAAAGAGTTAAATTGGAGCAAAACAAACCAGAACACTTTACTTAGTGATGTGCAAATGATACGTTTGCAGAAACTCTATTTCCAAACATTATTGTTTGTACACTATATAGTTTTGTCAGTAAAGCTGCATGTTAATGGGAAGGTTTGTGGTCATTTGAATGTAAAATCTGCTGATTACAAATGACAGTGTGCTACCACCTTATGCTTTAGTTATGTATTTATTAAAAGTGATAGATTTGAAATATGATTTGAGAAACATCCCTGCCCCCGCCTTGACGAAAATGCTGTTAATTAACTCAGAGGCAAGTCAGCAGTCATGTGTATCGTATATGTGGCTAGATTTGTATTATATATGGAAAGAAAGTTTAGTCTATTAAATCAAACAAAAGAGTGTTTTTGTGTAGCAGATATGCTGAACTCGCACATTTGAAGGTGCTCTCATATGTGATAATGAAGAAAATGGCGGCTCAATTAATTAAATTATTTGCCCACGATCACAACACTTGAATTCAGTTTATTGGTCAAGAGCATTACAAATAGGTTGAGTAGATTATTTAAGTCACTAGACCTGCAGGTCTAGTAACATGTTTGTGATTTTTCGAGGCCTGCCAGAGAAATGAGAAGACTTTAAAACCGGTGTCTTCCTTACCTTCTTTTAGATTGTACAGTCATACCAAGGGGATAGGTGGTATTCTGGATGTGGCAGTCGGTGAGATCAAGCACAACCCCTGTCTTGAAGGCTCGCCAATATGTACAGTGCTTTGTGTTAATTTATTTCAAAACCATATTACTACACTCTGGGGGGAAAAAAGTGTCTTGGATGCTTAGATCAGTTCTTTTTGGCTTACTTGTCACTGTGGGACAAGGGTGGTGCCAGACATTCAGCTTTTGTCCTAATTTAATAAGCTTACCCAACTCTGTGCAAACAGAACATACTAATGGCTGGTCTATAACAAATAACAAGCATTGGCATAGCCAATAGGTCTCGCCTTTGGGACCTTATAAGTATTTAATTCTGCAGCACAATATCCTTGGTGCAGCATCAACTGTTGCATGGCTAAACACTTATAATGGCCCAAAAGCGAGACCTATTGGCTATGCCAATGCTTGTTTGCGTTTCTTTTCGTCTCTTAATCATTGCGGTCTGTTTACAAAAATAATATATCCTCATTGCATGACTGCCATAAAGAAGTAACAGTTTAATGTCCACACGAATGCACAATTTGCAACTCTTGAAATATCCTGGAAAGGGATTGTGGTCTGGGGAATGAAACAGATATAAGCAGAGACATTATTTTGGCTAACTGCGGTTGTAAATGCAATGCAAGCAATGAGTTGAAAGAAAGGCGACCTGAAGACAACAAGGAATCCCGTTTCTAGAAAGCTCAGTGTCTGCCTTGGAAATCAGTACGATAAATGATGTCACTCTGATGTCTGTGAACAAAATGAGGCCATAAGAAGCTTGTCAAGCATGGCAAGAACACAAACTGGAGTGGTTGTAAAGGCAATGCGCGAAAAGGCAGACAAACTAAGCACAAAAGCGGTATGAAGCAATTTCGCAGAGGAAAATAATAAAAAGAAAACCCGATGATTAAGCTTAGACTAAGAATCATACCTGTGCATGCATGTTTTCTGAAGTTTGTTTCCAATTAACGCGGCAGGGAAGGGGTGGAAGAGCGTTCAGACAGCAAGGAGAGGAAAGCCAGATGGCGCCTGATCGGGCGCTGAAAGCTGGCGGCTGCGCGCGTGCACGCCATCGTGAACGCAAGCTGGAGGCCAGCAAAAGCGTGGGGTAGCACTTTAAAAACCCACTTACTAAATGTCTCGCAGAGCAGCGCATGCGCTGGCTCAGGCGAGACCTAAAAACGTGCTTCAAAGACGCATAGATGAGACGTATTGAAAAAGCTTTTGATCCGAACACAGGACAAATGAACCCTTAATTTTTATTATGTCCAGTGACGCGGCTGTCTTGTTTCCCGGCAGGTACAAGCTTTACAATCAAGGCAGTAGTGAGCCTGGACACTGGTAGCTTTGCCAAGAAAGCTATGAAAATACATTGTTGATCTGCTTAGGCAACAAACTGAGTTCCCTCACCAGCTGCCATCCACAGCATACTACCCCTAGCGGATTCCAGCCCAAGAGCATCAGCTGCTTTTGGGAGGTGTAGAAGCAGGCCAGCTGGGCTGGGCAATGTGGGTTGTAGCAGGCACACTTGGGTCAGTGTTATGGGATGCCAATTGGAAGGGTTGATGCAGTTTGCGTATTGAAGTAATAAACTTATGTGTTACGTTTTGTAATTTATTATTTATAGAACACATGCCAAAGTATCATGGCGCTAAAAAGACTGACAGCAAACATGACACATCCCATATATACTGTATTTACATAATAGAAATTCCCAAGTTTTCAAGGATTTTATGAATTTATCGATTAAGGTTTCATGTGGGTGGAGATTGGTAAGGAATTCCAGGAACTGGCTGCACTGACAGAAAGTACACTGTCACCCATTCTCGCAATGTTGGTTTCTGGGTCCTCATTAATGCCAGAGCTTTTTAGAGAGAGTGTCAGTAAAGCTTTGCTTAGATTAGATTCAGGTGATTGCCGGCAGAGGGTTTTGTGCACAATGCTCAAAGCCTTCAACTGCACTCTGTTATAAATAGGGCACCAACGTAGTGATCTCAAATTACTCTAAATGTGATCCCATTGTTTTAGGCCCACCATTTGGTTAGTTTACGGCTGGATAGATGGTGTTCCCTTAGTCAAAATGAGATTGAATAATGGCACTGACAAACCTCAAATGTAAAAGAGGAAATATTAATGGGAAGATTCTGTAGAGTACTCTGTGTTGATAAAACAGGTGTTCATCACTACTGAGGCCTGGGCTTCCAGTGTTAGCTAAGGAGCCAGAAAGAGAACCAGGATTCACACTTATTTGGCTGGAGTATGTTTAGAGCCCATGGTCTTGGGCCCGACTAGTGCAGTCCATGAAGAGGCCCCTATATTTCTAATTTGGTATATCACCGTGTAAAAGTATTAATCTACCTTCAGTAGGCCCGAACCCCCATGCTCAAAAGGTCTGTACATATGTCTTGCTGCTATGCAGGGTCTTTTCCCAGCCCACAAAAAGTTATTTATCATTTCCTGGAATCGTATGTAAACTCCACCTGGGAGGAAGAAGTGGGAGCAATTGAGCCAGAAATAGAAATCTCGGCATAACCGCTGCAATCCAGTCGAGCCATGTCAGTCTCGCCTCATGCCAAGATTGAAAATCTACTGCTAATTGACGTATAAGATCAGTGTAATTGTCTCTAGCCGCTCTTTTATTATAGATGGCACCTCCAAACTTAGCAGCTGGGATTTTTGCACATTAATCTCAGAGGCTCGTCCAAATATCTCAACTGCCGTGTGAATGGAGAGCTCTGGGTCCGATAGTGTCAGCAGGGTATCATCAGAATACATGCAGATTTTGTGTTCCTCACCCCAACACCCTGCACCATAGAAGTGCTCCTAATCAGTATAGCAAAAGGCTCCATGTCCAGGGCGAAAAGGAGTGGTGACAGGGCACAACCCTGTCTTGTCCCCCTTGCTGACCTCGAATGGAGCTGTTAGTGCCCAAATGATGCTAATCCTAGCCTGTGGATTTTGGTAATTGTCAAATACCCATGTGATTAATTTATTGCCGAAGCCCATCTGCTGTAGCATGAGCTGAAGAAAAGCCACTAAAATGCCGTCAAATGCATTCTCTGAATCAATAGAGATTGCTAGTTCAAGCCAGCTTGACCATTATGTGCAGAAATGTGTTTCGTGTTTGCCTAACAGTTCCTCTTGGGTATAAAACCCGCCTGATCTGGCTCTACCAGGCTCTTCATAAATGTGTTCAGCCTGGTTGCTAAGATCCTCGTGAGCAATGAGATTGGTCTATATGATGCACATTTTCCACTTCTTTGCCTGGCTTGAGGATGACTGTAATGGACTCTTCCTGCATTGTTGGCGTCACAGCTCCCACACCTCTCACAGCGGGTAAAGAGAGGTGCTATTATTTGACAGAATGTTTAATAACATAAAGCTGTACAGCTATCAGGCCTGGGGGATTTCTGCATTTTAAGCTTTGCTATGACTGATGTAACTTCCTCTATAGTAGAGGTCTTCAAACGTTTTTGCTCTGAGCCCCCGTGAGCAAAATGTTTTGAACTCAGGACCCCTTCAAAAAATGTATCGCAAGAATAGGGGAAGTGGGCAGGACAAGGGTGAGCGAAGGGGACATAGCTTATGAGATCATTTCTGGGATATTTTTCTGTTGCTTATAATCCGCACTAAATGTGAGATTCATAAAAGTGCAATTATATCAAACAAAAATAGAAAGTGACTGAAACACACTAGGCCAAATAATTGGGGTGATGTGAACCTGGTTCCCAATACAAATGCTCCTGCTGTTTTAATGGGAGCTGGGGCCATGAAAAGCAGTCAGTCTCCTCTGCATCTTTCCCCCTTTCCTCTCATGCCTGGCCATCACTCCAATCTTCAACTAGAGACCGTCTCTTTCAGTAAAAAATGAGCTCCCAGCTGTTGCCCCTTCTTTGCAGCAAGGGTGCGCTCTGCTCTAACACTAGCAAGGAAAATGGGCCCACCGGGCCCCGTTTGTTAATACAGGCAGTCCTAATTGTGATGCAGTAGGTCCCTCACTGTCCTAGGCCCCAAGGCCACTGCACCTGCTTCCCTAACGAGAGCTACTGCCTTGCGAAGTAGGAAGTCTCCTCTGCCCTTTTCTAAAAACATGGGCCCCCACCCTCTTTCTACCATCTCTCTGAGACTCAGTTAATATATCTCCTCTGCTTCCAAATTCACCTTTGTAGGCCCAAAGCAACCGCGGCACAGCAAATGTGTACTGGGCCCTAATGCAAACAAGGAAGCATAGTTAAACAGCTACAACTATGGTTTAGTTGGCCTTTCACATCTTTGGGCCTTGGTGCCACTGCACATGCAGCACTAATGATACCCCCAGCCCTGTGAAGACAGCCATAATCATTGCAGTGGTCTCACAACCCTGGCCCCAGTGAAACTGCACTTGCTGCACTAATGGCGCTTAAAAAAGGAGAACCCTAATTACCCCCACCTTCCTCAAGCATCTCTAATAGGAAGTTGTCTCTGTCATTTGTAAACTAAAACATATCCCCCCCTCCAATATAGTCCTCTGATCCATTTCTTTGACGCTATCCAAGGATCTCACTACTTTCTTCTTTCACCAGGGCCATTACTCTGAAGCCAAAGGGGCCTGGATGATCAGACCTCTGCGTCTGAACGTGACCCTAGTGGCCTCCTCCTGTCATGCCCATGGCTCACCTTGAAGGACGTCTGCATGTAAGCAGAGGCTGAAGTGGACGGAATCTATGGGGACCCACATGCCCATGCGTTTTAAATTTTTTACAAACAACGTTCCCATACTTTTTGTTAAAAATCATTCATCCCTGAACAGTTAATGTGGCCCTTGATGTGCCTCTGCGTGAAAGTGAAGATGGGTGGGGTTGGAGTGAGGAGGGTTTTGCCTTTGCTGTAAAGCCCAGGAAGGGAAAGAAAGCTAAGGAAGAAACAGACCTTCTCACCAGGGTGCCTGCCACCTGAAAGAAAGGTAAATGTATGCAATTGAGTAACCACCGAATGTAAAGGCTGCTTGGGAGTCAATGCAGGCTTTAATTGTTGGAGTTGCTTGAAACTTCATGGTAATGAGTTATTAGTTTTGCTAGGTAATGTCAGGGTGTTCTAAGCTGAGTTCTAGAAAGTGTACTTTTAATAGACACTTATAAAAATGTTTGCAGGGTATACAGTTGACCTATTATTAAAATATATAATTTGAAAGCACTTATTTGATCTTAATCCAATAACTGCTGGGGCTTTCTCCCCACCGGTCCTGAGCCCTTTTTTGGTTATTTGGGGGTAATTCAGGCTTAGGTCTCCACAACTTTTTTCCCATATAAGATATCCTTGCCAAATTTGTGTCAATTTTTCCCAACATCCTGGGAATTCTAAAGGTACCCTGGATTTGTTGATTCCTTCGGAGGGGACTGAGAAAAAGGCCAAAATATAGCTAAATATCAAGTTTTTTGGGGGAAATAGAAAATAAGTGCTCTGCAAAAAAGTTTCTTCTTTCCTAAAAATGTATCAACAAAAAATTTGCTGTGCTAAAGTCACCTTCTTACCAGCTTTTAGGATCATTCAGAGTTGAATAAAAAGCCTACTTTTTACACAGTTTTGCCATTTTTCAAAGAGGTAGCCCATTTTTCCTATTTTGTGTGCTTTTACCCTACTTTTAGTTTGTGGTGGAAACCAGCGTGAAACCCATGGGTGATCCAGGAAGCTAATGATTTCTGAAAAGTAGACACAATTCTGAATTCAGCAAGGGGTCATTTGTGTAGATCCTTCAAGGTTTTCCCAAAGAAACTAACTGTTGAAATAAAGAAATATTGAAAATGAATAGGAAAAAACGCCTATTTGTGATAGTGTTTTTATCTGCAACTTTTTGTCACAAGAGCCAGTTTACAAAACCAATATACAAGTATGTCCACTAGACCCTTTTGGTTGCAGTGATATATAAAGGTTTGTAGGTTCTCCAAGAACCGGAGGTACCCAGAGCCAACAACTGAGCTGCACCATACAATGATTTTTCATTGTGTACTGAGTATAGACCAATTAATTTGATGAAATATGTAGAGTGAAAAATAGGTATCAAGGAAGCCTGGGTACTTCTGAAATGGGCACAAGATATGGAGTTTAGGAGCAGTGGTTATTTGCATACATCAACAGAAGGAGTAAGAAGGTGAGTGGGTATGCTGACAGGCATGAACCCTTGAAGAATGTTTGACTACAGAGTCCGTCTTGCTCCGAGACCCTATAGAGCAATAGGCACACATGGACAGAGCAAAAAATAGGGAAATTCCCAAGTTATGGTTTGTACTGGTATGTATGAGTTGGAGCATCTGAGAATGTCACAACTGATTAATGCACAAAAATTGTGATAATTACTGAACACCTAGGGATCTAGAGGAAACGCAGCCCTGAAGGAAGCCAAATGACCCTCTGAGGCAACTAATTTGGCTGAAACATGTCGACCTAAGATGTTGGGGTACATAATATACCCTACAAACATCCTCTTAATTTTTTTAAATCTTGCGAACGGTGTCCAGAATAAAGAGATTAACAGAGTATTGATAGGAAAACCTGTAGGCAATTTTAATCTCATATACCTTTGCAATTGAACTCCGCTAGCAAACTACACATTAGGTGTAGTGGGTGATGATCAATGATGAAGCATGCCACTAGTGGGTGAGGGTTCGTATATATAATCTTAGACATTTCTGGTTTTCTGCCCTATCACTAGTGCCTTCTGGAATGTAGGTGCAGGGTTATTTGTACATCTCTGAATTTGTGGGCACCCATACTAGCATGTGATTCAGAGGGCATTTTTCATAGTGGCTTTTTTCTTAAACACTGGCTGACATTTGGGAGGCACAAATACAAAGAAATCCAATTGGTAATAACAAATGTTCTAATATTCTGTGTTCCCACACGTCTACAGACACTTATGCCTCAGTGTGGGTAGGTCTAGTGCCTGAAACAGGAAATGTGCCAAAATGCATCATGGACATATTACATTTTTCCACTGAAGAATGACCTTTTTTTGCAATGTAAGTAGCTGTGGATTTTGGGCCCTAGCTCAGCCGGCACCTAGGAAGACCTAGCAACCCTGCACATTTTTGAAAACTAGACACCTGGGGGAATCTAGGGTGGGTGACTTGCGTGGCTCTCACCAGGTTTTTTTTTACCCAGAATACAGTGCAAACATCAAACTTTGACTAAAAAAACACATTTTCCTTGTGCTTCTGTGCAGAAAAGTTCCGGAATCTGTGGGGATCCACAAATTTTGTAGCACTCAGAGTTCCCAGATGTCTCCTGATAACAACTGTACCCCACTCATGTGTGTGAGCCAAGAGACCACCACACAAAGGGCCCTAAAGCTCTACGTAGAGAGATCAACGATAGGTGTAGCTGCTATATTTGGGGCCATGCTGGGCCACCACCCATGGAAACCTACCAACCATAGACATTTATGAAAACTAGACACCCAGGGTATTCCACGGTTGTGTGGCTTGTGTGAATCCCACAAGCATTTTTTAACTCGCAATACCCTGCTGATCTCAAACTTTGGCTAGAATCTCGCATTTTCCTTACATTTCTGTGATAGAAACTTCCGGAATTAAGAGGAATCCACAAAATTCCTAACACCCAGCATCCCCCCACTTGTCCATATAAAAACTCTACCCCAGTTGTGTGGCTGGGCCTAGTATTCTTGACATGATTAGATTAAACCAAGGTCAATTGGAATTCCACAGTGGGATATCCATTAACCCTGCTCTGATCAGTTTCTTTCCTGATCAGTAGGCCCAGGCACACAGCTGGGGTAGCGTTTTTATCGGGACAAGTGGGGGAACCCTGGGTGGAAATTTGGTGGATCCCTCCTGATCACAGAAGTTTCCATCATAGAAATGCTAGGAAAATTTGTGATTTTAGGCAAAGTTTGAGGTTTGCATGGTATTGTGGTTAAGACAGCATCATGTGATCCATGCAAGCACACTACCCTGGACTCCTCCAGATGCCTAGTTTTCAGTAATGTGTGGGTTTGGTAGGTTTCCATAGGTGGTGGCAGAGCCCAGGCTCATTTAACGCAGCTACCCCCATTGTCAAATCTAGTTAGGTTTTCGATAGGAGATGTTGATGTTTCCACATTATGTTTTTGGGTTGTTCCTGTTGTGGACACTAGGCCCACCCAATCAAGAAGGGTATTGTTTTTATCGGAATAGGTGGGGGAATGCCAAACAGTAGAAATTTTGTGGATCCCTGTGTATTCCGGAAGTTTACATCACAGAAATGCAAGGAAAATGTGTGATTTTAGGCAGAAATTGAGGTATGCAGAGCATTGTGGGTAGAAAAACATCATGGGATCCACGCAAGGCATACCACCCTGGACTCCCCTCGATGTCTTGTTTTCCGAAATGTCAGAGGGCCTGATTTAGATCTCGGGGAATGGGTTGCTCCTTCACAATGGTGACAGATATCCCATCCGCTGAAATATAAATCCCATTGGATATAATGAGATTTATATTTCAGCTGACCGTTGTGGCGGAGTAACCTATCCGCCAAGATTTAAATCAGGCCCCGAGTCTTGTAGTTTTCTCCATGTAACGACCTACCCAAGCCCAAAAAGTGCATCCATACACCATAGCAAGTGGGACGATATTGGGATTCAGTCCCACTCTTCTGGCCCATATATAAAAACAACGCCCCAAAAAATCAAATACCGTCTCGCTTGTCTTTGGTATGGGATATTATCGTCCGCAGGAGAGCAGAAAGACTGTTGAGGCTTTAGGGGTGAGGGTTGGGCCTGATGTCAGGATGGGCCAGACGCACCCCATTATATTATGGAGAAAAAAAAATAGCCTTGTCATCCAGTGTGCTTTCTGCCCCCCGGAGCGAAGTTGGGTGCAAACTCCCTCTCTGCCCTCCGGGGAAGCCAAAAGACTGGTTTGTCCTTTTCCGGTGGGAGTATGGGTCAATGTCAGAGTGCAACAGCCGCTTCCCTTTCCATTGTCCCTAATTAAAAATACCAGGTGTATAGTGGGCTTTCAACCCCTCCCCGGGGCAGATTTGGGGCAAGATCCCCAACTGAGACAAACTCCTTATCTGCTCCAAGAGGGGCAGAAAGACAGTATTGCCCCCTATGGAGCGGTGGTATGGCTCAATACCCTGGTAGCCAGCCTCCTCCTTTTGTTTGTTGTACTGCCAGTTTGAAATCCCTGGTGTTTATTGGGCTTGCTGCCAAAAGTCTATTGGTGTTGGGGAGCTCAAGGGACCATGCTGATCCCACCCCAAATAAATACTGCATAATGCAGTTCCTGTTGTCTAGTGGTCTTTTTTGCCCCCAGGGAGCAAATTGGATGTTGCCCCTATCTGCATTCCGAGGTGGCAGTCGCCACCCTTTTTTCCCTGGTGTCTAGTGGCTTTTAGAGGGGGAGGGGGGCGGAAAGGCTGTCTGTGCCTTTCTGGAGCGGGGCCATGGCATGCCCTGGCAGGCAACGCCCACCCCTATGTTTCTTTTAAATTCACCTCGGTGTCTAGAGGGCATTCTGCCGTCCGGGGACTGGGGGGGGCAGATTGAGGTTAATCAACCCCATCTGCACCCCAGGGACGGCAGAAAGACTGCTGTACCCTTTTGAAGTGGGGGCTTGGCCTACCGTTGGTGGGCAGCCCCAACCACTATATGTTTGTTTTATATTTCACTGATGTCTAGTTGGCTCTTTGGCTGCCGAGGGGGCGGATTGTGGGTCATCAGCCCTCCACGAGGGGCAGAGGCCATGTCCATGATGGGCAGACCCCTCCCCTATATCTATTTTTACATTTCCCGGGTGTCTAGTGGGCTTCCTACCTGCCCTTGGGGGAAAAAAGGCTGTCTGCCTACTTGTTGGGGTGGGGCATGGCCATGCCCATGGTGGGCAGCCCTCATCTCTATATTTTGTTTTACATTTCCCTGGTTGCCCCCTTGGTGGGGTGGATTGTGGTAATCACCCCATTAGCAGCATATGTGTTTGGGGTTGGGATATGGCTGTACCCATGGTGGCCAGCCTCCACCCCTATATATATATTGTTTTTACATTTCCCCAGATTGGGTGTAATCACCCCATCCGCACCCGATGGGGAGGGGGGCATGGGATAACTGTTACACAATCAATAAATGTGAAAGATACCACAAAAATAACAATAATATAGTGTCTACACAATAATTTAAAAAATCATGGTAAATTATTATTGCAAACAGAATTAAGCATGACATAAACAAGACATAAACAACGGATACATAAATACTTGATGCTCAACACACTACACAACAAAAAACTTTAGACAATACATAATGTGTTGCAGGTAAACAAACAATGGCATTGGCACAATGAGCGTTTTGAATAGACCATAAATGGAAATGGGAAATTGTGGTGTTTAATCCCTTCTCAAGTGTCAGAAGCGTCAGTGGCGTTTCGACCCCCCCAAAAGTCAAAGGGTCATCATCAGTACAAAAACAGCTATTTGAGCAAACCATAGACTCTGCTCTCTAGGATTGATGTAATTGTTTGTTCCCTATAGGTGAACTTGTTCTCCCTTCTGGCCTTTTGATTGGTTCTGGGCCTAGTCAAATAAGCCTACTCAGAGATTTTTTGGGATGTAAGTAGCATCATTCCTATTTTGGGTTTTGGTTTCTTTTATTTTATTTACTTTTCATACTAACTAAGGTACCACCTGTATATTATTTTTTCAGATTCTATTGTTTGCTCAAATATCTGTCTTTCATTTAGAATTGAATTAGATTCTACAAATTCCTGCGGTTGTTGCATAGCTTCCCCTTTCCTTGATCTTGCTCGTAAAGTGGAGTGGTACCTGATTTTAGAGAATTTTCTTGTGTAGTTAAGGAAGGTAGGATTGGTCTGACTCATGGCTATGTTCATATGTACTCAATACAAATGAGGGAGAAGGGGCGCATATAGGTCCAGCATACAGGCCCCAATAAATACAATGTAGCATCGAAGGAGTATCCAGTTCCTGTAGGGTGGGAAAAGAAGAGAAGGAGGCTAGGTTGGTCAACACCCTTACTCAGTAGTGGAGTGTGGGTGTCTCCCAATTTGGGAAGTGGGGCCCTCACACACCCATTTGGGTGTCATGCTTCATCATAGGGCTTGCTCCTCGTCAGGCAGGCGCTGCAATGCCTGACGGGCACCCTATGAGGGGCTCTTTGTCGGAGATCTTTTTCCCAAGCCGTATAGGTGAGGTGCGTGTGAGGGGCCTAGTGGTGTAGATGTGAGGTGATGTGAGGAGAAATAAAAAGAGGCGAGGTGGTGCTCCAAAATGAATTTTAATCTGCGAGCCCACTCGTCTCAATTAAAACCAGAATAGGGATACCGCCGATCTTAATGGTCGGAGGTGTCTATATGTGTGTAGTCATGATCAACATGTTTCTTGCCTTATGTGTGTAAATCACTCGGCAATTCTTCTGGACCTATCTTGATGAACTACCTACATGGGTGGTTGGTTATGGAAAATGAACCAATCACTCTGACGACCTTTCAATGAGGTACCTTAATAATACAAATCATGGGACCAACCCAATGAGATTCAAAACAGAGAGAGAAAAACAACGGTACATGAATAAGGTATGCACATGCAGTAAAAATGCCTCCAAAATGAAATTAAAAACATGCCACAACCACATGCACAAGTGGTTAGTGCAACTCAAGAGGTGCATGGCCAGACAAACATAATAAGCAGACTTGTGGCACACGTGACATATACAAAACATACTGGTGTCATTGGTGGTAACCAACCACCGTAGGAAATGGCGCGATGGAACTCACCCAATTCGGGTTCAAGTCACGCCTCATCAATAGTTAGGCAGAGCAATGATCGTTACAAAAGTTAACGTCATGCTGGTTTTGAGGAGAGAAAGGGGGAAGATAAAAACACTATGGGTATAAGCAAAGATGGAAGGTTGCCCAAGGATGAGCATGCTGTCAAAGTGGCGTAGGTCACTGGTGCCAAAGGGGGGGGTGGGGACGGGGGAAGAAGGAGGAAGAACAGCGGGGACCGCTACTTACAGTTTTCCTGGAAAACAGGTGCCGGGAACCTACCCCTCGCTCTGCCTCGTTGGGAGGAAGCGAGGTGTGTGAAGCCGGTAGGTTTAAGTAGCAGGGAAACGACCCGGAAGTGGAAGGTCGAGGGACATGCGGCGGCCATCTTTGAAGGGGGTTGAAGCTACAAGCTCCCAGTCGAAACGGTGGCGGCCATCTTAGAACGTGGAATGCATGTGGCATCCACAGGTCGATAAATATACGGCAGCCATCTTTGAAGGGGGTAGAAGCCTAAAGCTATTGATTAAAGTTATGGCGGCCATCTTATAACGTGGAATGCGCATAGCATCCAGAAGGAGAGTACTGTATTGGATGGGTCACAAGTGTGCATGTATGCGCTAAAGAGTGCCCACCCTCATGGGACATCTTGAGGCCAACGCCATTGGCAATGTAAAAAGGGGTGAAGGAAGTACCCAATTGACCGACATTATCGGTCTGCAGGCCGAAGTGAGACAATCATAATGGGACACACAGGTCACGCAGTGGAGTGATTTCAAGTGGGTGAAGTCTCGGCATTGGGATGTAAACACTGACACCTCTACATGTGATAACTCCCGATGGGATGTCATGATAGTTATCACATGTAAGAGGTGAAGGAGGGAGTCCACATGGCCATGGCGACAGGGACTTTATGAAGCCAGGCTTGGTTATTATGGCAAAGTAGATCGTGTTCAAGGGATACTAAGTCCCCGCTGGTGATGGCTAGTATCTGCAGTTAGTGACAGCAGCTCCATGCGGTGGGAATCAAGAGGGCAGATAGTGGGGGGAGGAGGAGGCTCTAATTATTTACCTCCCCCCACGGAATATCCTCATTGAGCCCATCTCTGTCGCAGGATAGTCTGAAAATCCAGCGTTGCTCTCTCCTGAAGAGGCCCTGTTTGCTAAGGTTGGGGTGGGCCTCAATCACTGTCCAGCTTAAGCTATCAGGTGCGTGCCCCTTCTCTGTGAAATGTTGACAGAGTTTGGTAGTTAGTCTGTTGCAGCCTATGTTGCTTCGGTGCCCCATAATCCTGACCTTCACTGCCTTGTTTGTCATGCCAATGTACCTCTGTTTACAAGGGCAGGTAATGGTGTAAATACAATTGTTCGTGTTGCAATTGGTGTGAGACCTTTGGACCCATCTAAAATTGGGCGATAGCTGTAGTTCTTTGGTTCTCTCAGTAAGAGGGCACACAGAACACAAGCCACACGCTGAGTGACCTGTGACCGGAGGTAGACCCCATAAGGTTGGTTGGTTATTGTGGAGTAGACCAGGGCGGGGACGTGTGTGGACCAAGAGGTCCTTCAAGTTGCTGGTACGTTTGAACGCAAACCTGGGAGGGGCCAGTGCCAGGTTCCATGTCTGTAGGATACCCCAGTTCTTTCTAATGATTTGTTTAATCCTGTTTGAATGTGGGGTGAATGTCGTCACACAGGTCAGTATGTCCTCCTCAGTTTTGGGTATTTTCTCTAGTAAGGCCTCCCTGTCATTGTTCCTGGCCCTCTTCCTGGCAGTGTTAATGCTATGTACCGGGTAATCCCTTTGTATTATGTTCTGTGTGAGTTGTGATGCCACATCGTCATAATCCCGGGTGGTGCTGCAATTACGCCTAAGGCGCAGGAACTGCCCAAACGGAAGGTTGTCCCTAAGAGTCTTTGGATGATGGCTCCCATACAGTAACAAACTGTTATGGTCAGTTGTTTTTTTGTGGACCGTGGTGTGTAATCTACCCTCTGTCAGTGTTATCTCCAAGTCCAGAAATGGAATACGAGTGTCAGAGATGGTGTTTGTGAAGCGTAAGTACGGGTTGAGAGTGATCACCCACCTACAGAACTTGTTACATGTCTGTACATCCCCCTTCCAGAATACCAAGATGTCGTCCATGTACCTTCGCCATAGGAGTATGTTCTGGGAGAATGGGTTGGAGATGTCGAAAATGCACCTTGCCTCAAAGGCTGCCATATACAGGCAGGCCAGGCTGGGTGCGAAGGTGCTCCCCATCGATGTGCCCTGTGTTTGGTGATAAAGTTGCCTTGTGAATTGATTTTTTTTTTGGGTCAGTGCTAAAGAGGCACACTCCATAATGAAGCTGATCGGTGTGGGAGAGACCCAATCAACTGACCGCAGTGCTGCTTCCACAACCTCAAGTGTAGCCCCCTGTGGAATGTTTGTATATAGGGACTCCACATCGAGTGTCACTAGTAGTTGGATCTCCTGGTCAGTGTCAATGGTATTGATAAGTCTTAGGAAGTCCCTTGTGT
The DNA here is from genome assembly GCA_963921515.1 of Calotriton arnoldi. Taxonomy (NCBI): domain Eukaryota; kingdom Metazoa; phylum Chordata; class Amphibia; order Caudata; family Salamandridae; genus Calotriton; species Calotriton arnoldi. The sequence goes on along the minus strand of CAWUFW010000765.1, from coordinate 3,491,022 downwards.
CCTGCAAGAATGATGGGGTCTTCTGGACCACTGGTTGGAGGAAGTGGTCACAGAACCTGGAGAGGGGTTCGAGTAAAGAATCAATCCCAGAGACAATTGGCCGTCCGGGTGGGGGAATCCGATTTTTATGGATCTTAGGGAGTACGTAGAAGTAAGGGACCTTAGGGCCTTTCTTGACCAGGAAGTCTGCCTCTTTCTTGCTGATCCATCCCTCAGTGTCAGCAGTATACACCATGGAGGTGATATGAGTGGTTAAAACCCCCGTCGGGTCTTGATCAATGGGGGTATAATACTGGTGATTGGATAGTTGCGCCAAGCACTCCCTATCGTAATCGTCAGTGGATAAGATCACGATGGCCCCGCCCTTGTCTGCTGGTTTGATCGTGATAGAGGTGTCATTAGCAAGGGTGTTAACTGCTGTTGTTTTAACATAGGAGAGATTGTAGAAAGGTCGTTTCTTATTCCCCTTGGTTGCCTCCTTCAGGACCGCCTGCTCAAAAGTGAGGATCTCGTGGGGGATTTGGCCGGCATGAGGAGTGAATTTAGAAGGGTTATGTTAACCCGAGTCATCCCGTGACTGTTCCGGTTTGCCCTGGAAGAACTCTCTTAAGCGTATCTTCCTAAAGAACTGGCGTAACTCACAGGACTCCCGGAAGTCGTCCTGTTTGGGGGTAGGGACAAACCCAAGTCCTTTCTCCAGGACTTTAGTCTCCGTCGTGGTCAGAGGCCTGGGGGATAGGTTCACTATTAGTTTAGCTTGCATGTCTGACTCCGGGTCTGTACCAATTGTTGTTGAGGTGGGGCCTGCCACTGTACCCTCTTGTTGCCTCTTCTTCGTCCTCTTCCTCTGCCCCAACCTCTGTCTAAACAAGCATTTACAATGCAATAGGTCTCGCAATGACATTATTTTGAGCTATTGGCATTGTAAATGTCATTGTTTTTTTTCCCCTTCGTGAAGCATTAATCAAATGGTGTAATGCAAAATGGCAATAGCTCACTTTGTTGTAACTGCGAAATCTATTGCATTGCATTTGTACTAGTGTGAGTTTTGTATTGTAAATGGTACTGGCTTTTATTAATGTGATTTTTTTATCACATTAATCTAATGCATTAAAAATGTTAATACCCACTCATTTTGGAATAAGGACTCTGAGAGGATATTACATATACCCATGTATTGTTACTATGACTGCAGTTACAGGTGTGAGATCACCATCACTGCAGATATAGGTGTGATATCACTATCACTGCATATATAGGTGTGAGATCAGTATTCCTGCAGATATAGGTGTGTGATCATTATTTGTTTAGATAGGTGTGAGATTACTATCACTGCAGATCGAGGTGTGAGATCACCATTATTGCAGATATAGGTGTGAGATTACTGTCACTGCAGCTATAGGTGTGATGTTACCATTACTTCCGATATAGGTGTGAGATCATTATTACTGCAGATATAGGTGTGATATCACTATCACTGCATGTATAGGTGTGAGATCAGTATTACTGCAGATATAGGTGTGATATCACTATCACTGCATACATAGGTGTGAGATCAGTATTACTGCAGATATAGGTGTGTGATCATTATTAGTTTAGATAGGTGTGAGATTACTATCACTGCAGATACAGGTGTGAGATCACCATTATTGCAGATATAGGTGTGAGATTACTGTCACTGCAGTTATAGGTGTGATGTTAGCATTACTTTCGATATAGGTGTGAGATCATTATCACTGCAGATATAGGTGTGAGATTACTATCACTGCAGATTATTCTGATATTTAAATAAAAAATAAAAAAACAATAATAGAAACATTGTTCTTTTACTGAGCTTTCGAAGAAATCATAAAGACGTTAGTAAGAAAGTGAACCGTGTTATGAGTATACAGCAGATCTTTTTCCCTCGCTCATTCGGCTGAAATACAGTCAGCATGACCAAGCTTACAAAGCATCATCCTAAAATAATACCTAATGTCCAACTTGAGTCAACCAAAACAAGCAAATAAACACTGTACGACTATGAAAAACAAGCTAATTCAGCTTTTGACCACATACAAAATATCACACGATTTAATGTGTCATCACATTCACTGCAGGAAAAATACGTGTAAGAATGCACTCCTTCCCTTAATTTTATTTCATTAACATTCGAAAACAACTGTATTCTATTAGTGCGTGCGATCAGACACTGTGAACCGCCCCAAATCACAGCTCATACCAAAGTATACCAAAGGGCACATTACTCGCGCACCCATCTGTCGCACTGCAGTGTGGGAAATAATCCCTCGCAATAGGCCACTTGCTCCTAAATTATGCATTTTAACCACAAGATACCAGTAGTTATGCAGTTCCTTGTTTCATCAATCTTCCATGCATATGTAATCACTGCGGAGACAGCGTGATTCCACCTTAATTCTTTATTCAACTTTTTCATATGCCTCCTGCATGCCCATCCAGGCTTTTTACAGTGACACGTAAAGGTCAATCGTACATCAGAGTAGGCTCATTTAATTATACCCAATGCATTTCGAGCCCAGAGGCTCTTCGTCAGGGGTCTCTGAAACAGATAAAAGAGACAGCTCAGCTGACTGCTCAATGCTAACCTTCAAAATTCAAAACAGTGCTGCAACACCCAATGTCACCACCCTCATCAACCCTGACGAAGAGCCTCTGGGCTCGAAATGCATTGGGTATAATTAAATGAGCCTACTCTGATGTACGATTGACCTTTACGTGTCAATGTAAAAAGCCTGGATGGGCATGCAGAAGGCATATGAAAAAGTTGAATAAAGAATTAAGGTGGAATCACGCTGTCTCCGCAGTGATTACATATGCATGGAAGATTGATGAAACAAGGAACTGCATAACTACTGGTATCTTGTTGTTAAAATGGATAATTTAGGAGCAAGAGGCCTATTGCAAGGGATTATTTCCCACACTGCAGTGTGACAGATGGGTGCGCGAGTAATGTGCCCTTTGGTATACATCACATTCACTGCACCATCCCCCACACAAAATATTACAAATCTAATCCGGCATCATGAAAAGAAAATGCAAACATTATTAAGCGTATTGCTTATGAAGCATGCGTCGCTGATGGAGCGGGGTCGCTTATGTGAGAAAGTTAATTTTGTGGCCTGTATGCGTGCATCATCGGTAGTCGCAATAATGTTAGCAGCGAGTAAGTTGTCCTTCCAAAGCCTTTAATTTAGCGCTCTGAAGTGATGTGATGGCTACATGAAACAATGAATGAAGTTGTAGGAGCGTACACAGCACATACTGTCGAAGACTTGAAGTCAACCCGTTTCCACAATCTATCTTGTTCTACAATTTTTTTATTTGAAAAACGCGATATTAAACACTGCCCTGCGGGCCAGCTTACAGTTTTAGCCAGAAGGAAGGTACTTTGGTCGGGAGGCGCTGTGCTGGAAGGGAAAAAAAAGATGCACAGCAAACTAGGCGGGCTGTCTCGTGGTTATATAAATGGAGCCCCCAGGAGGGTGACACACCCATATCCCTCCCATCCCCCCAACACACACACACCATAAAGGCCCGCGTGACATCCCGCTTCTGCTGCAGTTACCACTTTTTGGGCATCTCGCTAACGACCATAATATATTAATAATACCCTGTGGTAAACAGCTGGCATGCTCGAGCACGAAAATTCAGCGCTTTCGTGGAAGACTGTTTAAATTGAGGGAAACACAGAGCAATATGCCTATGGTCACTCCCAGTGCTTCTTTGTTACCGCCCTGTCTCCTTTTGGGACGGCCCATCCGGACTGGATCCTTTGCTCACCAGTTGGACTCTACCAAACTGTGAAAGTGATCAAAAGCTGACACTTGTTCCAGAGTGCTCTGACGTATCTGAAAGGAGACAAAGCACTTTAGAAAACTTGCAAACAACTAAATATGCATGAGCTGGCATATCTGAACTGTGTTGGAGGCCTATTAAATGTTCTTCCCAGGTATGTACCGTTGCATGATGGTGTGTGGTGATCAGAGCTTGTCTTTTCTCAGATAGCGCCCTGGGCTAACCCAAACTTGGCTCCCCATCCTACTTGTCCTCTTTAATGGGCTGTGATTCAAGGATTGTGAGGAGTAGAAAGAAGGTGAAGGGGGCAAGATTAAGGAGCTGCATGAAAAGAAAAACAGAATGTGCGGATATGGGTGCCAGCAACCTTCAGCGACAGTGTTTAAACACACTCTTCTGTGGATCCAGGTTGAAAGGAGACTATTGCACCCAGCACCTGTGCCCCTCTGCAGGTCGGCGCCCTGGGCGTAGGCTCATTTCGCACGTGCCAAAGGCAAGCCCTGGTGGCGATGGTGAAGTTGAATGTTTTTGTGGTAAGGCTGATATCCCCTGAAGGTATTTATCTCTACAGTGCTGAATGTGTGGGAGGTGTGTGTCGAATATGCTGTGTTGGTTGTTCGCTTGTATTGGTATAGTTAGTGGTAAGAGGCACATTAACAAAAACTATATTGCATATATCAGTTGTGTTGATGAGTGCAGAACTCTGTTTCCTGTGTTCTTTGTTAGCTGGCGTTAATGATGAGTGCTGTTAATTCCAGTAATAACTATTTAAGGCACATCTCAGCTGTGGTTGGTGCCTGTGACAAGTTCCTTGAGCAGGGGTGGTTTTTCATGTATGTCAGATTGTGTTTCTATTTGGCACTGATAAGTTGACTGAATAGTCAGCCGTGAAGCTGCATTTGATCTTTCTTCAGATTCGTTATGCCCTTGTTAAGTGTTAATATTTTTAGCCTGACACCGCCAGCACCCGATGGTTAATGCATTATTTCGAAGTTTTCTGAAATCTGCGCAGACACAGCTGGGCAGATGGTCATAGGATTAGAGTTGAGACCGGGGCCTCTCTGCTCGATTCCGTCTTTGAAGCCTTAATTGTTATTCTTATCCTCGTGCCCATCTGAGTGTTAGCAGCCTGGCTTGCTTTAATCTTATTCAGATTTACCGTTCTACTCGATAGGCCATGCCGCATGCACACCTGAACCTAATTACGGATCTTTGATGGCACGCGCGCGAGGTGGGGACGGAGCTGGCTGCCACGCGCTGTGCGGAATATGCATGAGTTGGAGAAGGGCCACGCTGGACTTCTCGCCAAGATTCCTTCGCCTCACTCCAGAACATAATACGCAATAAATTGTGCACCGATTTTATAGCTTCATGTTGTCGTAAAACACCGACCTATTTTTGAAGTATTTTTTCATTGGTCATTGATTTTGCCACCCACGCCTCTTCGTGAAAAAAATGCGGTATACTGAAAAGCTCTGACTTTGGCGAGGGCAAGGGAGGTTAATGGCGGCTCTTCTGGTGTAGAAGGCCGCTCTCTGCCTGGGACTGCAGTCAGACCACCTGTACACACTTTGAAGGTCAGAGGGTCAAGTGCAGAGGAGAGGGAAGCTAATCAGACACAGCCCAGCACAGGCTCTCTGCAGAAGTCGAGTAAGTGGACGCGCTTTATGCACCGAGCGTGCACTTACGCTTATCTTTCTTTAAAGAGATTTCTGTATATAACATATTGACATTTCAGCGCTGACGCGCGGTTTAATGTTTAAATGTTCCTGCCGCCGCCGTAGGCCCTGTGGCTCTGCAGGAGCACTCGGAATGTCAGTGTCCTTCAATAAAACCTCGGGGCCACTTGGGTGGATATTGATTAACGGAAGCTTACTGTTAAAGTCTTAAGCTTTTTTTCAGATAGTGATGTTCGTGGCTAGGAGTGGGCTCCCCGCCCTCCGCTCAGTAAAGTGCGCGAACAAAGCTAATTAACCCTGAGCCTAGCACACGCTTCTTGGGCGTGCATCTCTCAAAGTCTGTCGTCTCTCTGTGGAAATAGTGTGGCTACAGGGCTACCGCCCTGTCTCCTTTTGGGACGGCCCATCCGGACTGGATCCTTTGCTTCACGGCTTGTTTATATAACACGCCTCCTTTAGATAAGAAATTGCTTCACGACAGCCGTGAAGCAAACGATCCAGTCCGGATGGGCCGTCCTAAAAGGAGAAAGGGCGTTAACAAAGAAGCCTCATTTTCAATCGGAGGCCACCGTTTACCATAAACGATGACGCCATCCAATGAAAATGAGGGGCGGGGCTTCGAGCCCCCTCTGAAATCTCCTCTCTAACAATATGTCTCGCAGAGCGCATGCGCGCTGCAACGCTAGGCGAGACCTAAAAAGGAGGGGGGATCAGAGGTTGTGGGTAGAATTGTTGTGGTCCATGTGGGAACAATGAGGATATTCCGTTGGGAGAGGTAAATCATTAGAGCCTCCTCCTCCCCCCACTATCTGCCCTCTTGATTCCCACTGCATGCAGCTGATGTCACTAACTGCAGATACTAGCCATCACCAGCGGGGACTTAGTATGCCTTGAACACGATCTACTTTGCCATAATAACCAAGCCTGGCTTCATACAGTCCCTGTCGCCATTGCCATGTGGACTCTCTCCTTCACCTCTTACATGTGATAACTATCATGACATCCCATCGGGATTTATCACATGTAGAGGTGTCAGTGTTTACATCCCAATGCCAGGACTTCACCCACTTGAAATCACTCCACTGCGTGACCTGTGTGTCCCATTATGATTGTCTCACTTCGGCCTGCAGACCGATAATGTCGGTCAATTGGGTACTTCCTTCACCCCTTTTTACTTTGCCAATGGCGTTGGCCTCAGGATGTCCCACGAGGGTGGGCACTCTTCAGCGCATACAGGCACATGCGTGACCCATCCAATACAGTACCCACCTTCTGGATGCTATGCGCATTCCACGTTATAAGATGGCTGCCATAACTTTAATCAATAGCTTTAGGCTTCTACCCCCTTCAAAGATGGCTGCCGTATATTTATCGACCTGTGGATGCCACATGCATTCCACGTTCTAAGATGGCCGCCACCGTTTTGACCGGGAGCTTGTAGCTTCAACCCCCTTCAAAGATGGCCGCCGCATGTCCCTCAACCTTCCACTTCTGGGTCTTTTCCCTGCTACTTAAACCTACCGGCTTCACACACCTCGCTTCCTCCCAACGAGGCAGAGCGAGGGGTAGGTTCCCGGCACCTGTTTTTCAGGAAAACTGTAAGTAAGCAGTCCCCGCTGTTCTTCCCCCTTCTCCCCCCCCCCCTTTGGCACCAGAGACCTATGCCACTTTGACAGGATGCTCATCCTTGGGCAACCTTCCATCTTTGCTTATACCCATCGTGTTTTTATCTTCCCCCTGTCTCTCCTCAAAACCAGCATGACATTAACTTTTGGAACGATCGTTGCTCTGCCTATCTATTGATGAGGCGTGACTTGAACCCGAATTGGGTGAGTTCCATCGCGCCATTTGCTATGGTGGTTGGTTACCACCAATGACACCAGTATGTTTTGTATATGTCACGTGTGCCACAAGTCTGCTTATTATGTTTGTCTTGCCATGCACCTCTTGAGTTGCACTAACCACTTGTGCATGTGGTTGTGGCATGTTTTTAATTTCATTTCGGAGGCATTATTACTGTATGTGCATACCTTATTCATGTACCGTTGTTTTTCTCTCTCTGTTTTGAATCTCATTAGTTTGGTCCCATGATTTGTATTATTAAGGTACCTCATTGAAAGGTCATCAGAGTGATTGGTTCATTTTCCATAACCAACCACCCGTGTAGATAGTGCATCAAGATAGGCCCTGAAGAATTGCCGAGTGATTTACACACATAAGGCAAGAAACATGTTGACCATGACTACACACATATAAACACCTCCGACCATTATAATCAGCAGTATCCCTAGTCTGGTTTTAATTGAGACAAGTGGGCCCGTAGATTAAAATTCATTTTGGAGCACCACCTCGCCTAATTTTATTTCTCTTCACATCACCTCACATCTACACCACTAGGCCCCTCACACGCACCTCACCTATACGGCTTGGGAAAAAGATCTCCGACAAAGAGCCCCTCATAGGGTGCCCATCAGGCATTGCAGCGCCGGCCTGACGAGGAGCAAGCCCTATGATGAAGCATGACACCCAAATGGGTGTGTGAGGGCCCCACTTCCCAAATTGGGAGACACCCACACTCCACTACTGAGTAAGGGTGTTGATCAACCTAGCCTCCTTCTCTTCTTTCCCCACCCTACAGGAACTGCATACTCCTTCGGTGCTACATTTTATTTATGTTCATATGTGGTTACATTCAGATTTTATCTTAAATGTAATCAGAGAGTAATCTCCAGGACTTAGGCTGAGGAATTAAGTTTGAAGTTAGCATGGCGCATGTGAATACCAGCTACAGCGTGTAACAGTAGTGATTTTTAGATGTTTCATGACTGCTAAATCCTATTTATACCTAGAAGCTGAAATAACCAATCAATCAGGGATTTGTGAAGCGCGCTACTCACCCGTGAGGGTCTCAAGGTGCGGGGGTAGGGGGGATCGTGCAGCTGCATGCGGCTCCGTCTTACCCAAAGAGCCAGGTCTTTAGGCTCTTCCTGAAGGCATTCAGAGTGGGGGAACGTCTGATGCTGAATGGGAACCAATAAGCAGGGTCTTTAACAAAAAAGCTGGGGTCAACAGAACTAGACCTGCATGGTCCTTGATGAGCTGAGGATTGAATCCTCATTTGCATTATATATTAAGAGGCTGGTGAATGAAACGTTTTCGGTACATGATGAGAAACGTACAGTCATCTGCTAAAATTAATTGTAATCTGCAAGTTAGTGACTCATGGTGGATGATATCTAGTTCTCAACTTATGCTGCTGGGTTGTTCCTCATCGGGATATTAAGCCCTCAGTGGAATCAGGGTTTTAAGTGTACTAACTGTGTCTGATGTGAACCAGGCCTCCGTAATCCTTCCTCTTCTAACAAATCATGTATTTTCACTGAATGTATGACTGCTGAGTGATAATGTATTAAGCCAATTTCGATTCAATCACATCTAGGGTTGATAAACCTTGCTCTTAGGGCTTAAGAGATGTTTGACTATCTGGCACGTGTCTATTACAAGCTTGAACTTCATGTTCTTCATAGATGGACTTGAGATATGAGATAGTACCCAATTGAGGAGGTACGTACTTATGAAGAGGTAGCAAATAATTCACATCTATTTTTGTTCCTAATATAACAGATTGATAGTACAAGCATTAAAGTAGGCAATTCTGGATCAGTGCTTGATACAGTCTAAGTAGATCACACAGTTGGGAGGTGATCAAGACTTGCCCCTTAATTCTCTCCTTTCCGGTCATTTCGTTTTAGATCGCTGTCTCGTCAGTTTTGTTTTATTGTTGCATAGAACATCAAAGAACTTGTCTAAGCATGCTAGAAATGTGATTCTGGCTTGGCTCAATCCTTTACCTCTTTCATAAGGGCTATGTTATATTCTGCCTTAAACGGTTGATTTATTTGGTTTCTAACTTGTGGGGTATTTCTGTCTACTCAAGACTCTAAGTTTATCCGAGAATGTCTTAAACCCATAGATTAGTATTTTGAGTATGGACAAATAAATCATTTCTCTGTTTCCCATTTCTAGAATATTCAGAGTAATCTATGATTGCGCTTTCAGGATAGTTGCAGAGGTTTGTTTTCATAAATTTATATCTGCCATGATTTGAATTTGCGTCAGAGGGGTATGTTTTCCTGTGAGGTAGTACCTGCTCGCATCAGGAGCTTATAGTAGGTGTCTGTTGGCATCTTGACTCATGCAGATTTCCTGTAAAAAAAAGTAGCTCCTGTAACAACTTGGAGGCCTAACCTTGGTCTTAAAACTCTACACAGTGTAAGCCACTGTTATGTTTTTTAGAGTGCTCGGGCCTGCCTTACGATCTTGAGTTTAAGTGGTAGACCATAGATATAATAGATCCTTAATGTCCTTTTTCAAAAGCAGTCCTTTGATTTGATATGCCTACAGATAGGCATATCAAACCAACAATAGCAGTATTTTTAAGCCCCAGAAGCGTGTGTATTCTGAGAGTAAAACATTTTTTTAAAAATATTAACATTTCATTTTTATATTTCCTAGAATGTTTGTCAGTTGTTCTCCAAGTTCAACAAAACCCCAAAACAGTTGGGATATAATTATTGCCATTCTAAGACTTGTATGAATTAGTGACCATGGAATAGACATTTGGATTTGTTTTTGATGTGTCCTTTTATACAGTTTTTAAAATCACCAAACTTATCTGAATCTACATTAACATTTTTGGTTTTCACACTGGTGGCTCTTCAGAGCTGCACTTCATACAACGAGAAAGTGATGTCACTACGTCAAAGCTCTCAGATTTCCAAGCACAGTGCTTGAGTAGCTCATCCATTGAAAGTGTGTTCCTAGTTTGTGATTTGTAGTACTGATTTTATAATAGTATAAACAAGACTACAAGACCTAGAATACAACCCAAAAACTTGGACAGGATGCGCTAGTCGTGTACGGACATGGATAACCTAAGAGCTCTACTACTGCTTCTTCAAAATAACCATGCTTCCCCAAACTTTAACTGTGAACAAGTGTGAATGGCTGTTTTCTTGTTTCATTGAGAATGGGCTGGGTCAGTTTGACCGGGTAGGGAGTGAAAGTGAACCACATTGATTTCTTTATTTTTATTTTTAGATAGCCTCCACTGCAATCTTCATATAATAGAAGGAGAAAATGTGCTTGAGCTTCTTGAGTTTGTTGAGGTGGAACCTGGATGACTTATCCATAGCTTGACTGTGCCTTTTAAGGCTTAGATTAGTGTCCAGTAGAAAATTCAAAGATTCTGCAGAAGTGACCTATGTTTGGGTGATAGCAGCTGATTTAAGGGATTAAAACAAGAGTTGATTGATCACTCATTCAGGGTTGGGTTTTAGGAAGAAAATGTGTGCACGTGATGTTCTTTTGTTTAATCAATTTGTGGATGCTCAGAAGTAAGGATTCTTATTTGGAGATAGAAACATGGAGTCCACTTTTAGATGGACTTGGACGTCATTTACTTTTTTGTCGAAGGAGACAACAAGACCACAGAGAGGTTCCAAATAGATAGTCTAAAGAATGCATTCCAAAATAGAGCCCTGAAGAACACAACCCAATATGAGTGAGGGATCAGAGAAGGTATTACCAATTTTGACAGTTGGAGAGCACTCTGAAATATAAGAGTGGAACTGCTGGAGGATATTCTCCCCAAGGCCCATTCTGTTTTGTAGTGTCAAGAACAGTTTGGTGGTTGACGGTGTTGAAGGCCGCGGTTAAATCCTGTGGTATGAGTAGGTGGTAGAAAGGTCTTTTATTGAAAGTTTGTAGGGTTTTATTAGTCACCATGAGTGTTGCAGATTTGGTTCTGTAACCTACTCAGAAACTAGATCGGAACCAAAGCATCAGGTCATTCTCTTGTATATATTTTATGAATGGAGAGGATACTCATATTGCAATAATGTTGGCAAGGAAGGATAGATTTGAGATTGGGTAATAGTTCTTGATATTAGACGAGTAAAGTTAGGTTTTTTCAGAAGAGTTTTCATGTGCAGTTTTGAGGCAGATTGGTAAAATGGTGAGGGTGTGCAAGTAAGGGAAACCTGAATGTGATCTTTGGCAATAGCAATGGATATTGGGTCTCTAGAGTAAGAGGAGGGCTTGGTAACAGAGACCACTGAAAGTATTTGTTCTTGCCAGATGAGGGAGATAGAATTCCAAGGAGAGATCGGTTTACTGCCAGGATGGCTTGTGGAATCAGGAGTGGGCAGGAGGGAAAGTTCAGCCTTCATTGAGGAGATAGTATTGGAGATATCAAGTTCCTATCTGATCTTGTTGATATTGTCAGTGAAGAACTAAGAGAATTTGTTGCATCTATTATGAATAATTTCGAACAATTTCTCGGGCCAGTTCTTGGAAAAGTTAATGTGGGAGTTGAGAAATACAGCTTTAGCAGAGAGGATGGAAGATTTGTAGCCTTTCAGTTTTAGACAGAGGAGATTTTGTGAATCGCCACAGTCTTTCAGCTCTACTGACCGAGTGTTTATTTAGAGTTAGGCTGTAAGGCAAACATATGGAGGTACTGGAATTGGGCAGGGTTCTCCTGCATAACGGATGAAATTATCAGCAATGGCTTCAATGAATGAGTTACATTTTCAAAGAGGAGGTTGGTGTTGCTGGAGGCTGATGGTGGCATTAGGGTAGAGATGATGGAGGTGCTCAGATCTTCACTATTCAGTAGTAGGTTTTTACATCATCAAGAGTAGTTACACTTGGTTTGAGTCTGAGAGGTGGAGATTTGTAGAAAAGAATGAGTAATAGACCATAGAAGTTGAAGATGTCCAGGGTGTGGATGCAATCTTGTTTAAAAATGATACGGTTGAGAATGTAGCCGTTGCCACGAGTAGGTTTCTTAAAGAGTTGAAATAGATCAGTCGCTTATAGGAAGGAATACAGCTTAGAAGTTATGGGTGATGTTGAAATCTCCAAAAAGGATGGTATCAAATTGAAGGAGAAGGTTCGAGGTGAGGAGTTTGTTGATCTCAATTAAGAAGATGGGGTTGTTTTTGGCGAGATAGGGGTGATTGCTAACAACCAGCCTGAATACCTCCTAAATAAACTTCAGGTGATTCAGAATGCAGCGGCCAGATTATTACTTATCCTCCCTAAAAGGGTGAGTGAGCGTTAGGCAGCACCTTTGTGACCTCCACTGGTTACCGGCGAAAGAGAGGGTGAAGTTTAAGTCCCTGATAATTGTTCACTCCGCCCTCTATGGTCATGGTCCAGCCTACCTGAGAGCAGGATTTAGCCTCTACGCTCTGGTTAGGCAACTACGTTCTTCTACCAAGCAAATGGCATGCGTCCACAGGTTTCGGAAACAGAGGACCGGTGGCAGCTCTCTGTCACGGATGGTGACTGTAGCCTGGAATCAGCTCCCAGTGGAGCTGCGTGCTCTGAGTGACCCTAAGGCTTTCAGAAAGAGACTGAAGACCCTACTTTTTAAATAGTCTAATCACCCCACAGGGCACGCGCCGTGACACTCCTTGGAGTAGCTGTGCATGCTACAAGTGCTGTTTCACATACCATAACATTTAACATACATTATGATGATGATTCATGGCATATTTTGGTCTTGCATGGCATAATAGTGATAGTGGCCACTCTGGCTAACGCTTATCCTGGCTTAATGGTGATAATCCTTACACATTGTGAGTAGCCATGTCTGATGGTTCCAAGCCCCAAATGTAAATACCCTTCAATACACTAAAGTCAAGCAGGCTCGGGGATTAGAGGAGCCAGTGCAAGTGACAATATGTATTGTGTGCTTGCATGTTGAACCCTTTCTACAAAGCGAAGGCTACATATGTCTTAGCTGATGCCCGGGTTTTGGGAGAGGGCCAAGCAAGGCAAAACCTGTTTTGGAAATGCATATTTAAAATTAGTGCCATTTAAATTGATGTGTTTGGATTCTGCATGCAGTCTACTAATCATATGATCAAATAATGAAATGAAATCAGGCATTTTAGGATATTTTAATAATGTGCATTGTTTTCATTAACCGTGTTTGTATTTATGCTGCTGTATTTATATCTATCCGATTAGCTCAATAACTAATGTTCACTAGAAATGCAACCAGTATCGCATCCTTTGGCTAATGTAAAATATTTTTGTATTAAATGACGACATAAATGCTGCTGAGATATATATTTATGAAATATATAGTGTTTAATTTTTAGAACAAGTTCCAAACCTCTATCAAATCTGTGGCGTAAAAAAGTAGAGGAATGCCATGTATTATCAGTTTAATAAGATTATCATTTTTTCTATAGGTGACTGCCATACTTTAAAATGACTGATTTCTATTCCCACCCCCTCTCTCCGGAGGAACAGAAGCTGCTGGCATTGAACATCACCCATGTTCTCTCTGTCTACGGCTACATCACAGACTCCTACATCATTGTAAGTAGATATCAGACCAGTCACTTTTCGAACACACCCCCCGCAGATCTGGGGTTTTATCTTGTAGCACTACAAGCTTTGCCATTTAAATAATCCCAGCATATCCTTTACATTTTTTGTATGGTGAAATCGTACCATGTAATTTGTTTCTCTATTGTGTAGAGGACGTCACAGTTATAGCCTTATGTGCAATGTTAATGACAATAGTTATTATCTTTCTTTGTCTAAAATAGGCCTGCCATTTCTTTTCCTGTCTGAACCAGAATTTTATCCTCAGAGCACAGTTTTTGAAGATATATATTTAGTCTCATTTGGACAGTTAAATATCCATTATTAAGTTGCTCTTTTTTATGTTGTTTTATTTGAGCTTCTTTCGTTATTACGCCAGAGCTTGCCTTGCCGTGTAGATCACCAAACTTGAGTAAATCACAAAAAAGCAACCACAAGTAACATGAAACATTCTGGTGAAAGAATTTGTATGAAAGCCAAAATAGATGCATTGTTGATTGGTCCTTTTTCAAACAGAGGTTTTTAAACATAATATAGCAGCACTCAACTTTTTAGCTGGCATTAAAAATCTAGCACTCTAAAACTAAATCAGAGCTGTTTTCATCGCTAAATAACTACCTGCCCTCAGTTAAGAATGCCTCGTAAAATTATGACACCCACCAAATACTGTTTGCACAAGTGTTGATCTGTCGTTAAATTCCAAAAGCCGATGGTTTTAGACCCAATATGTTTTTGCAGATCGACCATAGTGATATGTACTGGGTAAAAAGACCCGGTATAGTCACATTATGCCCCTTACAGAGGAAAAAATCCGTCAATGCATTTGTATATCACTCCCGGTACATAACAAACCGTACAGTTTTACTATACGATAACTAATAATTTAAACACGAAGATCTTGTAAACAAGGCTGTAGTTAAACGTACATCGTGTAACCAGTTATATGGGAATGTCACTCACTTGTGCCTTTTTATGCAGTCTGTAATCAAATGGATTTACCTCCAGGCTTTGCAATAAATTAAAGTCTGTGCTGCTATTAATGATGATGTCACCTGTATGGTTTAAAACACAGAAGATCCTGTGAACCAGCAACATGGTATGTTTCACAAAACAAAGTAGCAAGCTAGCACTTAATAACAATTTGTACATTATTTCAGTGGTGATTTTCAGGTGCTCCAGTAGTACATTTGTCAGTTAAGGAGATTTTGGTTTTGGGTAGATAATGGCTGTTGTCAGAAGTGATGTAATTGACAGAGGGATCTCTTACAAACTTGTGGTACGGATAGCCGACGGGGACCAACGGATAGCCCACAGGGACCAACGTATAGCTGAGCGGGGACCAACGGATAGCTGAACGGGGACCAACGGATAGCTGAACGGGGACCAACGGATAGCTGAACGGGGACCAACGGGTAGCTGAACGGGGACCAACGTATAGCTGAACGGGGACCAACGGGTAGCTGAACGGGGACCAACGGGTAGCTGAGCGGGGACCAACGGATAGCTGAGCGGGGACCAACGGATAGCTGAGCGGGGACCAACGGATAGCTGAACGGGGACCAACGGATAGCTGAACGGGGACCAACGGGTAGCTGAACGGGGACCAACGGGTAGCTGAACGGGGACCAACGGGTAGCTGAACGGGGACCAACGGGTAGCTGAGCGGGGACCAACGGGTAGCTGAGCGGGGACCAACGGATAGCTGAACGGGGACCAACTGATAGCTAAACGGGGACCAACGGATAGCTAAACGGGGACCAACGGATAGCTGAACGGGGACCAACGGATAGCTAAATAGGGACCAACGGATAGCTGAACGGGGACCAACAGATAGCTGACCGGGGACCAACGGATAGCTAAACAGGGACCAACAGATAGCTGAACAGGGACCAACGGATAGCTGAACGGGAACCAACAAAAATTATATACATATATAGTCAATAGGACTATCATACTTTTATTGATTACTGTTTTAATACTGAATGGGACAAAATACTTTGCACAACAGAACTGACATAATGTGACCTTAGGTACAGGTAAAACACCTTCGTCCTATACAGAACTGAAGTAACCCCTGACATTGTAGAACACATTGCTTTAAATCTCCCATAATTTGTATAGATAAGACATCATATGGGATGCAATGCCACTGTGTAATATTTTAAACTCTGCAATATGCAGAACTCTTTCCATTGGTTTGCTATAGTGGCATTGTGCACCATTAACCCTAATGACATCAAACTAAGTGACACCACAGATAGTTGCAGTCTATTCATTTTGAATTGTCGAAGCACAAACACATTTAATAAATAGTCACCAATAAATGATTGTTAAAAAAAAAAAAGCAGACATGCTCTCTTTTAAAAGGTCACGGTGAGGTCAGGTAAAATCACAGCGTTTGGAAAAGCAGTGAACATAACTTGCATATTGTTCCTTGTTTGCTGCGTTCACTAGCTGAGGCTCCTTCTAAATGAAGTCCCCGTGGATTTCCGACCTTAAAAGTTTAAAAGAAGAAAATGGAGGGGAATAAATGAGGCAAGTGTAACACTTGAGTGAATGGATGAATATATGACAACCCTAGATGGGGAGCTTTGGAGCCCTGATCAGCATGTGAGAGCCCCAGGATATGACTCAGGATTGTTTACTCTGTGACAGGCAACTTAAATGCAGTCAACAGAATAGATTTTTAATTAGGTCCTAGCATAAAATACATTAGACCTTAGTACTTGTGATGTGTGATGCACAGCTTTTATCAAAAGTCTATGGAGTGTTACATAAAGCACAAGACTTGCTTCTATGTTAGTAGACCAATTGTTTGTGCATAAACTGCATTGGGGTGCATTGCAGTAGTTCAGGGATTAAAATACAGTAATGTTCAATAAAGTGGCTTTACAACGTTTAAATTACGTTTCGTAATTTGTCATATTTTTCTGTTGGCATGTTAATAAGATCTTTGTAGCAGCTTGCTTTTCGGCTGATCAGCTGTTTAGCAATTATAAACAGTCTTTTATGCAAATTGCGGAATTTACACTGCCTGTAATCAGCTGCTGCTTGTATTAGGAGACAACTTGCAGTGCTTTGGAGCTGCATATGTTCTTTTTTGTTTATAAAAACCCAATAAAACACACTAGAACAAAATAAACAGCCTTTTATGTACTTTATTAGAGGGACCAGAAATCCACTTGCTCTTCATAAAATGTTAACAAAAGTTTACTGTTCATTGTAACAGAAACAAGAGTCGAGCATGGGCAGACCCCTCCTCGCTCCACAGACTACCATGTCACAAAAATAAACTAGTAAGTGGGGCAAGGCAAGGCGCTTGAAGGGGGGAGGTGTGTGTGTGTGTGTGTGTGTGTGTGTGTCTTTTCTCCGACTAATATCACCTTTCCCCACATGAGCTTTACTCAGTGGGAGGAGTGAGGGACATCAGTCAGTTTCCTATTCTCTGAAAAGGTTACAGGTACCTTTTGGAGTTTACGAAATCTACCATCTGTCACCCTAGTAATTTTGGGGAACACAACACTTCCTAAAGTCTTAACATGAATGAGAAATGAGGAAAGTGTCCAGCCCCCCTATAAGTGAACTAATATTACATCTAGCTTGTGTTCTTTCTGTTAATATAGGAATCTCTGTATCTTCTCTTTTACTCTCTTTTAAGGAATTCTTTACTGATGGTTTGTGGGAGAAGCTGCCTTCATCCTGGCAAGTGGCTCTGCACGATCTTCCCTTCCCAGAGCTAGCAACTTTGCTGCTTGGTAAAGAACATTCCAACTACATCAGGTATGAAAATAGATTCTCTTGCACGTTTCACTGTTCTCATATTCTCGATTTTTCTCTCTCTTTCCCATCAGTTAATATTTTTATATATTATAGTCATAGTCAGCTTTATTCGATTATTTTTATATATAATATTTTCTCCCTTTCAGGGGGCCATATAATACTATAGAAAAAAACCTAAAAAGTGATATAGATGTCCAAAGTAAAACTTTCGTGTATAAGAACACAAGGGCCACCCTACTCACACGGAACCAGGGTAAATATAGTTTAACAAGGAACAGTGGTTCCTGTGGACAATCAACATGTAGTAAACAATAATAAACAGCACAATGGCAAAAATCGAAGGCAAGGAGAAGTCAGAAACAGAAAAGAACATATATCACGAATTATTCATGAATTCAAATTGTTTATGTAAATGTGTATTCACATTATTCAAAATCCAGTGCATGTTGTCCCAAGTGAAAGTGGAACCTACATATCAAGGTTGTGACTATTTGTGACATAAAACAAGGTTTCAAAAAAATATATATACAAAGACGACCATAACAGTAATTTGCAATGATTGATCACAGCCTCCTAATACAACGGTAGGGGCTGGGAAATGGTTCGCTTTGGGTTGTCGACGACGTTTCGACCCAACTGTCAATAGGGGGTCTCTTAAGGACCTAACAATGAAGGGACACCTGAGAATGAGAAACACTGTCAGAGTGTGCAGAGTACACCTTAAGGAAGTGAAATTAGAAATGACGGTACTCACATAGAGCCCAGCCGGGCACCTAGTGAGGGGAGGGGTACTGACAGTCTAAGAGGCTTCACTGAGTGACAGCATTCTGCTCTTTCACAAGGAGCATATCAGCACACAAAGTAGTTTTGTTCAGTGCCAGTAACTACTGTAGCAGTGTGTGCTTTTTGAGACCAAAAAATTATTTTTGCTTTTGCCGATGTTTGTTATAATGGTGAGGGCCCGGCAGCTCCCACACTATTATGGTTTTACAAAAACCATGCCAAAACAAGTCACACATTGACAAAACTAAAAAGCTGACCACCAATTTCCATGATCACCCCCAAAATTATGGAGTGATGCTACTAGATTTTCAACTCTGAAAGTGCCCTGGGATCTACCAACAAGACCCTGATGCCAGTGCTCTGACCCTTAAAAAGTATATGTTTAATTGGTCTACACCCAAATGGGATAAGTTACCTTACTTATAAGTCACTAGTATATGGTACCAGGTATACTTAGGGCCTGTAAATTAAGGGTCTTTCGGGGATTGGAGCACTGATTGGGCAGCTATGAGTGTGACAAATCAAAGCAAGTCGCACAGGCCACCACTTCATGCTGGTAGATCATTTTGTAAACTGCTAACTCGACTTTGCCCTTCCAACCCCAGGCAAAGCCCAACATTCCTTTTTAATATCTATACATCACCCATAAGGTAGGCCTAATAAGCCCTAAAGGCAGGGTGCATTATATTAAATAGCAGGATGTGTTTTACTGGCTTTACATGTCCTGGCAGTAAAAACCGCTGTCTTTACTGTTGTAATGCTAGTAGCCCCATTGGCTAGTATGGAGTTACACGCTGGCAACTCAGCATGCTAACTCCTAGTTGGGACTACTAAATCTGATACTTCAGGGTATCAAAAGAATTGTTGCAATAAGCCTGACTTGTTGCCCAAGTTGAATTTAATATAACTATTTTTCAAATAGCAACTTTAGAAAGTTGCTGCTTTGTTGCCCAAGTTTTCCAGCAGCCGGTTTCGGTTGCAAAGAGCTGCTGTCCTTAATACAGCTTGCTGCACTCCTGGGGAGAGATGAGAACGACCCTAAGGAAGAGAAACAAAGGACCTGCTGAGGTAAGAGGTGTTACCTCCTCTTTTCAGGATGGCCAGAGCGGGTGTTAGCCTGGCGGCAAGCTTCAAAGGAGAAGCCACCTTTGAAGGGTAAATGGTAGTTACACTAGGACAGAGCTGTCCTTTTGTACAGGCAGACAGGCTGACATCTCGAGCATAAAGGGAAAACCTGTTGTCAAACCGTTTTTTAAAGTGGAGTGTAGCCCCCAGGTAGCCACACCTATGGGTTGGGCTAGGGAGCTTCACACACCAAGAGAAGGGTCTCACAATGTTGCGAGAGCAGAGAATAATGCATTCTGAGATAGCTAGATGCCACATTTTGCAGGAAGTAGCCATGAGGTGGGGAGGGGACCTGGTAGCCCATTGGCCAGTTTATCACCCCAACCCCATAGTTTCTAGAGAACATAAGAGTGGCACCTCTAGCACCTAGACCTCAGATCACTACTGTTCTGGAAAGAAGACTGCCGAAGGACTGCCCTACTGCTTCCTGGACCCAGCAAAGAGGGGCTGCACCAAAGACTGGACTGCACCTGTTCCACCTAAAGACTGGCAAAGAGAGGACTTTGCATGTGGTGCCCCACTTGTGCAAAAGTTGTCCACAGGTTCCAGACAGAAGTAGTGGCTCCAACAGGCATTTGCCTGACTCCCTGTTACAGCCACAGGGCAATGAAAGCTGAGAAGCCTGCACCCTTGAAAACCCAGCCCCAAGAAGCCTGACCACTGCTGGCCGCCAAGTGCACCCTGGGAGACCCTCACAAGGTGCCTCTGGTTTCACTGGACCCGTGAAGGCAGTCAGAGGGCAGTCTGCAGGAAGGTAATCGCCAACTAAGGGAAGCTGCTGGGATTGCCTTAACCTGAGACCAGTAGACCAGTGGCAACTAGGCCTGCGCTGAACTTCACCCGGAAGCTGTGGGAAATCTGCTCCTGAGGCCAAAGTCACCTCCCACCCCATGCTTGAGGACCAATGGGTAGCCCTAGGAAGACCCACCGCACCAGCCGACCATCCCCAGCATCTTTAGCATCCTGTATCCCTTTTATCAGCACCACTCCATTGTCTTCAATAGCAGTCCTGCCTAAGGATTTGGAACTGGACTGCAGACTGCTAAAAGTGACAGGTAACTGTCCCATGGACCTGTTTGTTCTCTGTGGCTGGCTCTCTATTGGAGTTGGCTCACCCAAGAGTGCCTAGATAACCATTTTCAGCTTGCTTGTGGTGGCTAACCTTAAACCTCTCTCTCGGTCAATTACAGTGATTATTGTAATTATTGAAAAAGCAATGATTCATTTTATTTCTTCTAAAAATCATATCTCTTGATCCCTGTGGTGGATTTTTGTCATTGAGGTGTCTATTTAAAGATAAAAAATACACTCTATTTTTGTAAGTTGGTGTTGGATTCTTCTTGTTTTCTTCTTATTTGTTGGTTTGGTACTTCTTAATACTTTACACGTATTCCTTTCATAAACCCTGACTACTATGGGCCACAGCTACCCAGGGTTGAGCTAAGGTTTTATAAACAAACCTAACTGAACCTGAAACTAAATTGTGGTATTATTCCAAGTTGAGGTCACATGACTACACCATATAATAATTCACATTCTCACATAAACCCATTGAAAAAGGAGAATGACAGGTTTTGTAGTACCTATACATTGCAATGATCTTCTTGCAAAAAATGGATGCCTGTTGCCATGGTACGAGTCTTGCCGTGCAGGAATAATTACCACTATAAAACTGTTGCCTAATCAAGTCAAGTCAAGTCAAAAATACTTTATTCGGCTACCAAAAGCCATAAAAGCACACAGTTAAAACATAAAGACTTTGAAAGGACAATCAATACATTAAAAAAGAAAGGAGTGGTATACATGTCCGTTACAAGGGTCCCCATCATACACACATTACATATAGAGCAATTAATCACTTTAGTCAAATTAAAATAAAACACGTTATAGAAAGTCATACAGATATCAGTACATTTAAAAACTCAGCAAGTAAAATACCATAGCAATAGATGCTTGATAAAAGTCCTCATGATTAAGCGTTATAAAATGCGTATATAGTATTATAAACGATTTTAAGAAAGTTGTTATACAGCTACTGCTGGGACATCTTCTTCCTAGATCTCATTGCCCCTAGCAGAAAGCTTGCAACCCCAAAGCACACCACAGGGGAGGGTAGCATTTGTAAAAATAACAGAGCAGGCCTTACTTGAACAAAGTTTGCCTCTCGCAATAGCGGCAATATAAATTTCTTATGAAGGGGGGTATAAAATTCACAGAAGAAAATAAAATGCAAAGTGTCCTTTTCCGAGAAATTATTGCATTATTGGAGCTCTCGCATATCATCGCAAGCCGTGAGGGGAACGGCCAGGACTTTGTACTTTGCCGCCAGCCGTGAGGGGAACGGTCAGGACATCACGTCCCAGCAGGCAGTGGGGCGATCACGCTTTCGCGCCCGGAGGCGCGCTTTAAAAGCAACGGGCTCCCGCAGCGCGGGGAGCTCTCGCATATCATCGCAAGCCGTGAGGGGAACGGCCAGGAAATTATTGCAGGGGCACAGCTTTAAGGTACCTGGCCGTGAAAACCCCTTTGGGAAGGCTAAAAACCAGGATACCTGATTCAGCCGGAATCTAGTTAAAACAAAACGATGTTGTACATTTGTTACTAGTGACAGACAGGGCTGTAGTTGTGAGATCAAACTTAGGATGACATACCTTCTCACCATGGGCTTGGCTAGTTGGAGGCCACCCTAGTCGCCTGCTGCCTACCAAAAATCTTTATTTTAATATCCTTGATCGCTGGCGGTCCTAAAGATCTTGGTTTACTATACATGTCCGGACAGCCCCAGCAGCGTCAATTGCTCCCTGATGTATTTTAGCCACGGAATTTGTAGAGCCCCATCAAGGGCAATACAATCCATAATGACCATCTCGTTCAGGGTGGGAGAAATATTAGACCAGATCCTCAACCAACACATCAGTGGTGCAACAGCAATATGATGCGAAATGTACCCCAAGCCAAGCTCCTCATGTAAAATAAAGGCAGGGTTACTAGAGGGGAGAGCTAGGAGGCCACACATAAATTTGTTCTCGACCCCCTGAATGTCCCTCACATCCTTGTAACCCCATACATCACACCCATATGTCGCCATAGGGATGCATTTCTCTTTTTAAACCTTGAGTAGGGCAAGTATTGATTTCAACCCCAATCTTTTGGCAAAATCCCATACGGCCCGACTGCTCTGGCTAAAGTGTTTTTTTTAATTGCCTTTGTGCAGCCCAGGACCCATTATCATCAAATAACACCCCCAAATACGGAAAAGTAGACACTTTCGACAATTCCACCCCCCTGCAGAAGAACTTTGTCTTAGCGGCCTTTTTACTGCCCATTGTCATTGTGTGTGATTCGGTAAAATTGGTTGCTAAATCAAGTGACTCCATAAAAGCATTTAAAAGAAGCATTTAAAAGATTTTGGAGACCTATGGCAGTCCTTGCGAACAACACTGCATCATCTACATACAGTAATGCTGGGACCAGTTTGGACCCAGCTCTTGGGATATCTTGAGTACTGCCTATGAGATGGTCTCCAAGTTTATTTATGTAAAGTGTGAACAGTAGTGGTGCCATAATGCACCCCTGTCGTACTCCTCGCTTAACCTCCCAGGAATCCGTTAAACTACCGTCATCCTTAAATCTTACCGCTGCCATTGTGTTATAGTGGGCATAGTGTAACAAGGTTACCAGACTCTTTTCCATGCCCATTTCCCCCAGGATCCGCCACCGTTTTAATCGATTTACTCGATCAAAGGCCGACGTTAGGTCCATGAATCCCATGTGCAGTGTGCCCCTCTTTGCTATGGTGTACTTCCCAATCACCAGACTCAAATGTATGCATTGATCCAATGTGCCTCTCCCTTGCCTGATCCCATACTGCAAATCACTGATGACATTAACATTTTCTAGCCATAGTAATATCCGATTCAGAATCACCTTTCCCATAATTTTGGCAGCGGAGTCCAAAAGTGAAATAGGTCTATAACAAGCAGGATCATCCCTAGCACCCTTTTTAAAAATTGGGATGATAATGGCGTTTGCCCATGATGGGGTAAAAACACAGGTACTAGCAGCATTAAAAACCCGTGCCAATATTGCAGCCCATACCAGAGGGTCTGCCTTATACAGGTCAGCTGGTACCCCATCCGGGCCAGGGGCCTTTCCCCCAGCTGTCGCAAGAATGGCTGCCTGGACCTCAACAACATTGAAATGAAGTGGTTCTAGCGGCAGGATAGGCTCCCCCGTTGCCTAATCTGTACCAGGTCATAGAGGTTATACAGCATAATAAATGATGCTCACTGTAGGCCTGTGCTACTTGCCTAGGACTGCAAAGTGCTGCCTGCCCATGGTCTGAAGTAGATATCTGGCTACTTTCTTTAGAAGCAGATTTTCCACTGTTTTTTGACCCCTCAGGAGGAGTAAACCACAGGCCATTATGGGATCCACAGTCAAAAATATTGGTAATTCATCTGTGTTTCATCGAAATAAGGTGGGCTTTTTACTGCATTTCCCAGGAAAAAAACGATTGAAGAATTTTGTTTTGGGTTCTATAATCCTGTGTCAGACCCCAACATGCACTGCCTCTTGTGCGTAGGTCTCAAACACTAGCTTCACACTTGTTCCTGCTACACATCTCTATTAGGCTGGGCTTTCACATCCACCTGTGCTACTGGAATGGCCTGTTTAGATTCAGGGTACCAGTAGGGTATTAGGATTTTGTTGATGCCCTGCACCTTCGCTAGGCATACTTATGACCTCACATATTGCTTAATTCATGGCATGTTCTGTGACATCATTGATAACATTACTGATGACATCTGAAATAACATCATTGATGACAACACTGCATGTCGAGGGTGCGTTTTTTATTTACCTGAGTTTAAAATGGTATATTTTAAGTGATATTTTCACCAATTTTTTTTTTTTATGTAAAAGATTTATTGCAAAAATTCAAAAGGTGAGATACAGGGACCATAATGCAAAAAAACATGAAATCAATGCCATGAAGGCTCTCAGAATAAGATATTACAGAATAATGAGGAAATCAGAAAAACTCTAAGTTCCTGTTGAGCAGCAAAATCAGTAGAGAAATGGACAGCATCCCTCGTAGCATTGGAAAGTCTTTGGGGAAAGTTCTGGCTCACCCCCAAAATGGAGGGTTTATATACCATTTTCTGACATAGAAAAGTATTAGCTCTGCAGAATCATCGTAGTGTGAGCATAAGAACTACATTTTAGCAGCTCAGAGCACAGTTTTATGAAACATCATATTGCCTTAGCATCTAAGCACTATCCCACTACATGAGTATTGATTCTGCCCTGTCTATGATAATGCCATCCAGAGATAGCAGGACAAACTAGTTAAATGAACACCAGTAAACTATTTTGAATGGATAGGGTACAGTGAGCTAGCGGATGGTCCTTGGGAAAAGAAACATTATTGTGATCATGCTGGAAAGTTTTCATTGAGAACAGCAAGAACAATGCCAATGGAAATAAACAAACATAACTCTGCTTGACTGTGTGCTGCAGAAATAATGAAAATGTGTACATGAAGGAGGAGACCTCTATTTTGAACAAGATGGCGTCCAGGCTTAAACTGAAGCCTAGTTAGCAATAGCCAGGAAAAAGACTTCCATATGTTATAGAAAGTTTGGTTCAAGTGCAATAGCATCATGTCAGTGTGCAAATATGACTTCAAAAGTATGTTCTGCACTTTGTTAATAATGCACAAAAATGTAAAATGCACAAAAATTCCAACAACTTGATTGCAATAACCTTAACAACGTTGCCTCCTACACTTAAAGGTCAACAGATAAGGCAGTACTGAGGTATTTACTATGGGGCCTGCCAGGTAATCTTCACATTCCCTAACCCAGTTTCTTCCTCACCTGCATATCTTCATCGACAATTTAACTTCCCCTTTAAGTGGAAGCAGCTATGTAAATAAATTGTGAAGACAGGCATGTAAATACTCTAACAACATGCTAATTAGAATAAACAAGTTGTAATTAAAGCCCGTTTCTATAAACTGTACATTTTTAGACGGCTTGAGCAACTGGTTAAAGGTGATATGTACCTTGGAAAGCTGCCTTTCTACTGGCAAAGTTTTTTTTTTTAAAGTATTTTTATTTGCATTTTTAAATATTCAACATACGTTTTATTAATCAGACAACATCATGTTTAGAAACAAGTTACCTAGTGATGGTGGTAATTCATAGCAGGGAGAGGCACCTACAAATCTGATGACAGAACTGGGGAGCAAGCCCAGTTGTATCTCTTGCAGTCCATGTACACAGTGGATTACACTCCAACAATTGTCTAACATATAACTGCCACCTTCAAACAATTGCCACCTTTCTCAATACATGTTCCACCACAATTTGTTCGCAAGCAATTACATGTGAGAATTACCATCAACAGTCCTGAATACAAATATAACTTTTGCATTTATCGCAATGCTACTTCATTTGTTTATAAACAAACCTTATTAACCCCTTCGATGCCCATGACGAGCTCAGCTCGTCATGCTGCGCGGTCGTGCTGTGCGCATGACGAGCTGAGCTCGTCACGACCACACCCGCGATCGGAATGTCCAGCACCTGGGCGGAATTCCGATCGCGGCGAAGCGGTTAAAAAGGAAATAACACAATTTAAACAATAACAAAGTAAATGAGCTGTGTGCAGAGGGGTGAATTAGATCATAGCTACCGTATCAAGCGTTAAGGAGAGTCGCAACGTAGTGGTACCTCCCACAGGGAGGGGGAGGGGGAGGAGCCCCCAATTATCAGCAAGTCCACTGTGTTGGAGCGGTAAGTTACCATTGTTCGTTTTCCCTCAGTCGATCACCCATCGGGTGAGCGCCCGGTGCCATCTAAGGGCTCAGTGGGGCTCTCAGATTGTGCATCTTCAGAGCGGGGTCCCTGGCCTATGTCTGAATCCGTCCCAGTAGACACGTGCCCCTCAGGATTCTCCCAGGTCGCCATCACCTCCCTCCATAGCCCGGCTATTGGATGCTTCCTCATGCCTTTAGATTCCTCCCAGCTGAGTGCCCTACCTTCTGCCCCCGCCCACATGATGACGTCTCTATTCCAGGTCTCAAATTGGGGTCCTCGTATGGATTTCCATTCTATTGCAATTCGACGTTTAGCCAAACCCAGCGCAAGGTCTATCAGCCAGTTCCCAACTTTACGCTTTGGCGGTCTGGGGAAGAGACCCAGTAGACAAGTCTGTGATGTGGGAGGCAGCGCTCTGCCCAGAACTTCCCTGAGCTTGCCAAGCACAGCCTCCCAAAAAGGCCGCAGACTTTGACAATCCCAGGTCATGTGGCCAAAATCCACATCCGGGTGCATGCATCTCGGGCAGTGGCGGACTTCCCCCCATAAGTCACATTAAGGCGGTGAGGCGTCATATATGTCATGTGTGTGTAGTTGAGTTGTATATATTTTAAGCGTGTATTGCGAGAAATCTTCTTAGGGTAGTGCAAAACCCTTTGCCATTCTGCGTCTGTAAGTACTCTGCCCCCAGTCCTATCCCATTTCGCCCGTAGCTCGCTCAGGGGTCTGACCGATGCTGATTGCAGAGCTACATAGAGCCATTTCACTAGGTGCCCTGCCGTCCCAAGCGTGAACAGGGCGTGTAATACTGGGTGTGTCTCTGGCTCGTCTCTCCCTTTGTTCCATAACTGTGCAAATGTGCGTACCAGGGCCTCATATCGCAGGAACTGGACCGGAGGAAGGCCACAGTCCTCCACAACACCGTCAAACGTGAGCAGGGACTTGTCCAGGAAGCAATCCCCAACGTTGTCCAACCCCACCTCCGTCTCCGTCCAGCAGGCCAATTGCTCGCTCGTGAATATAGTCTGTGGATCACCATGTGGTAGACCCACAAGTGATAGCACGGGGGTGTACTTGGTGAGTCGCCGCTCCCTGTCCTGGCATCGCCTCCAAGTTTGGAGTGCCGTGCGCTGTAACAATGAGCAATACGGGGTAGGCGTTGTTGGTATTAATAATTTCGCCATTACTAGGCTAGGATGGGAGTCCGGGTGCGACAGAAATGTTCCATCCTCGTTCACACCCTCCACCCATTGCGCCAGCCGCTGTAGTTGAGCAGCGAACATATAATATTCAAAGTTCGGTACCCCTAGGCCACCCTCGGACACCGAGCGTTGTAACGTTTTGAGAGACACCCTGGGACGCCCGTCACACCACACCAGGACCGGGAGATTGACAAAGAAGTACAATAAGCGCGGGAGCATGACCATTTTAGAGAGGGACATTGTTGTGTCCTGTGACACAAGTGGACGCTGGTAGCCATGTTTAGTTCATAAGTACCTTTATTCAGTAGCTGGTCCAAGTACATCCAGATGTTATATAAGTACATCAGATAGGTAGTCCAGGTAAACAGATAATGGTGAAGTAGGTTAGCCAGTAGTCAAGCCTTTAGTTCCATGTAATAGCAAACCCCACCAGGAGCAGCCTGCCTGCTGCTCAGCCCATCTCTAACTGTCATTCCTCACTCACACAGACACCCAACATTCCGTGCATCACTGAATTACCAACATTCTACAGTAAACATACACACTGGCTGAGCAGCAGGAAGATTGATAAACTACAAGAAATAAGTAAACTATGCAGGGCATAACAGAGATCCTGGCCATAATAGGTAGTTGCAGCGTACGCCAAAAGTGTACACATGAACGCAGCGAGGGCAGCGCTCTACCCAGGTTGCCCTCCTTCAAGTCCTCCAGTGAGTGGAATACCTGTATACCTAGGTATTTAAACGTATTCTGAGCCCATATTATGTCAGCCATCAAAGCGTCAGGACTATGCGTAGGGCCTGCTACTGGGAACAGATACGTCTTGGCTTTGTTGACTCGCAGTCCCGAGAGGCACGCAAAGTCGTCTAGAATATGTATAGCCGCTGAGGTGCCTTCGACCGCATTCGATAGGTAAAGCAGCAAATCGTCTGCATAAAGGGAAACATGGTGCGTCCGCCCTCCAATAGCCAGTCCAATCCCTTCCCCGCCCCCGCGAAATCTCTCAGCGAGGGGCTCGATGGCCAGGGCAAATAGGAGGGGAGACAGAGGACACCCCTGTCTAGTCCCTCGGGATACCTTATATTCTCTGGAGATCATTCTACCCGTTCTGACCCTAGCTGTAGGCGCAGCGTACAAAAGCCGCACCCACCGCACCCATTCCTCTCCCAGGCCCATGCGCAGCATCACCTTATACAAGTATCCCCACCCCACCGTATCAAAGGCTTTTTCGAGATCAACAGAGAGCACTGCTGCCTGGTGATTGGTCGGGGTTTCAACATGGTAAAGAATAGAGTACAGCCGGCGAAGATTATAAGAGGTGTTGCGAGAAGGCATAAACCCGTTCTGATAGGGATGTATTAATGCCTTCATATGCGGGGCTAACCTACCGGCCAGTACTTTACTTAAGATCTTGAAATCCGTGTTAAGCATGGAGAGGGGCCTATAATCTTTAACCCCCGCCTCCGGCTTCTTAGTTTTTGGGAGGGGAATCACCAGGGCTGTCCGGGTGGAGCTAGGCAGCTCCCCAGATTCATATGCGTCAGCGTATAACCGGACTAAGTGCGGTGCTAACAAATCCGCATAACTCTGATAAAATTCCGCCGGGAGGCCATCCGGTCCCAGTGTTTTGCCGGGTGCCAACGCATGAATGGCGGCCTTGATTTCCTGTAAGGTTACCGGTTCCCCCAGTTCTTCCCGGTCCTCCTCCTCCAGCACCCGGAGCGGCAGTGGCTCTAGATATTCTCTTACAGCCAGCCGGGGAGCTGCTCTCGGGGCCGTGTATAGTTGCTCGTAATATGTTAGAAAGGAGTTGTTAATCTCATCCGGGTCGTACACCATCTCCCCGGTGTCCAAGCCAATTTGTGTGATTGGGGATCCTCCTAATTCAGGCCTAATTAACCTTGCTAAAAGACGGCCCGCTTTTCCTTCCTCCCTCTGCACTTTGTCTAAATATTCCTTGTGGCAATAACAACGCAGCCGCCCCAGAGCATCATTATACTTTGCCCACGCGTCCTGTAGCGCCACCCGGGCCGCATCGCTAGTACCCTGGACATTATCAAAGCTACGGATGCTCCCTTCCAATTCCAGTATTTCCCGCCGGAGCTCCCTATGGGCTCCCGCCGCCTGTCCCATGCAATGGCCCCTTACTACCACTTTAAACGCCTCCCACTCCACTTGAGAGGAGGATGCTGTATTGGCGTTGATGGGGAAGTATGAGTCTAGGAGTGTATGTAGTGATGTATGAAAAGGAGCATCGTCAAGCAATGCCGGGTTAAGTTTCCATGTGGGGATCGGGGGGCACCGTCCCAGGGGTAGGTGTGTCATTACCAAAGGACTATGATCCGACAGTATACGACCTAAATATTCAGTATGTTTGATGGAGCTATTAAAGGCTGGGGAGCACAAGAACATGTCCAGTTGCGTGTGTAGTTGGTGCACTGGTGAAAAGAAAGAGAACTCCCTATTACTGTGGTGTTGAAGCCTCCAAGGGTCTTCGAGGCCCCAATGTGTGACCCATGCTCGAAATCCCAAAGCTGTGCGGCGTGGCTGAGATCCCATCAAGGGAGGGTGTGACCGGTCAGTGTCAACGTCTGCTACACAATTGAAATCCCCCCCAAGAATCAGGTTGCCCCTCAGGCTATCTGCCAACACAGCAGAGAAGGAATCCAGGAAGCCAACCTCGTCCTGATTAGGAGCGTAAATGTTACCTAGGGTGACCACTTGACCCACCAGTCTCCCAGTGGCCAATGCGTACCGGCCTCCTGCATCAAGCCACGTCCGCTCTACAGCAAAAGGGACCCCCGGCTTGACCCATATCAGTACCCCTCTGGCAAAGGCCGAGCAGGTGGTCGCAAAGACCTGGCCCCTCCATCGCCGTTTCAACTTTGCTACTTCCTCACTATTCAGATGGGTTTCCTGAAGGAACGCTATATGGATGTCCCTACGCCTCAGATATGAGTAAATGTTATGGCGCTTTACCATAGACCCCATTCCTCTGATGTTCCATGTTAGGAACCGTATAACATTACAGGCCTCTGCCATTTGCGTAAGGTATCACCAAGCAGCTCACGGAGTGGGTCCCCCCCCCAGTACCCTCCCCCCCCCCTGCCCCATACCATCCCACCCCTCTGCAAGCTTCAAAAACCAAAAAACCAACAAAAGGACCCTTATGATGGTCAACTCCCCGACCCCAGGGCAGTCCGACAACGGTTGGCCGCCCAAACATTATGTGAAACATGTGGTATCAAATGAGGCCCTACCCTAGTACGGCACTCAACGGGGGTTAGCGAAGCGAGCCTTGAACAGGACGCTCTCACCAATCAGAGCGCTCCAGCCCCATATATAAGGAAGCAGCTCGGGGTCTAGAACCGCCAACTACAGGTCAGCTCCCCTCTGCGTGTCATAGGCCCCTTAGCTTACCAATGAAGTCAAATAATATCGTCCGCTGTATTTGGGGTCACCACTGGCAGCTTCACACTATCACTGTGGGAAGTGTCCGTATCATTGTCCGCCGAATCTCTCGAAGAGCCGGCCTCCGCCTCTGGGGTAGGACTCCGACCCTGCATCAGTGCTGCCACAGCCTGCAGTGCTTCAGCTCTCTCTTTCTCCGTCTGCGATGAGGACGGCTTCTTCGAGGTCCCCCTGCGAGGTCGTCGTCTCGGGCGTTTCCCTAGTTCTGTGGCCTTCCGTCCAACAGCTCCAGAGCCCCTGTCGCGTGGCGTCTCGCCCCTGTAGGTTTCCAACCAGTCCCAGGTGTCTTTGGGACAGTCGAAGTAGTGAGTGTTCCCCTCCAGCATTATACGCAGGCAGGCCGGGAACATCAAAGAGTACTGGAGGCCCTCATCTCTCAATGCCTTCTTGACCTCCAGGTATGAGGCCCGCTTCCTCTGCACCTCCAGTGTGTAGTCCGGAAAAAGAGAGACCTTACTGTTATCTATGGTGAAGGGGCCCTCCGCTCTCGCCTTTTGCAGGAGGTGATCTCTGTCACGGAAGTGAAGCAGTTGGGCCACCACTGGTCTCAGAGGCCTCCCTGGGGCCAACGGCTTAGCCGGTACCCTGTGGGCCCTCTCCAGTGTGTAAGAGGTGGACAAGCCCTCTGGTTCTACCACACTCCTGAGCCAGCGCTCCAAGAAGGACACCATATCACTGCCTTCCGTCCCTTCCGGGCAGGCCCAGGACTCTTTATGTTGTTCCTTCTATTGCACCCCTCGGCATCCTCTGCCCTGCGTTCTAACAGGCACACCCTGTCCATAAGGGCCCCCATCAGTTGCTCCAACGCCTTCTGCACCGGTGCTAGGCCCGCGACATTAGACTCGGTCTCCTTAACCCTCTCCGACAGTTTCTTATGTTCTTCCCGCAGCAGGCCGAGTCCCACTGCAACAGTGCTAATGTCTTGGTGGAGGGTAGCCTTCGTATCCGCTATGGCCTCCAATATTTTACTAAGCCGTGATCCGCGTTGCCCACCAGGCCACGGGCCAATTCCCAAACACGATTTCTCCCTGGGTCACTCCACCAGGTGATCTAGCGTGTCGCCGCTCTGGGCCGAGCCCACCGCTTCACTATGGTCCCAGTGAAGCCACCGCAAGCCGTCCAGGCCCTCCTACGGCAGGGCCCCACTCCAGGCCCCCAGCTGTAACCCAGCTCAGCTCGAGCTCTGTCTTGGAGCTCCCAGGGGCCTCCCCGTTTGCAGCAGTCAATTGGGTACCTTAGAGGGCTCCCGAACGCCAGAGTCCAGTTCTGTAGCACGGATAGTTGGCCCTTCAGATGGGGACCCACCCGCGGCACTCTAAAGAGGGTCAAGCGCACCACGGGGCCGCAGCCGTCGCCCCGCCCGCGGAGATCGCCACCACAGCTCTGCTGCAATCCTGCGAATTGCGCCACGAAGCGCTGGGGCTGTCGCAGTCGTTCTCCCAAGGTCCATCACGCTGTGCCCCCAATCATTACGGTCGTCCGAGGGGGCCACAGCTCACGGCTCCTTCCCGGCCTAAATCCGTCGAGGACTAAAGTCTATGTAAAGGAGCCCCCAGGCCAGTCCAACGCTGCCCGCTATATCGATCACGCCAGCAATCACTGCAGTGCGGCCCGGTCCGGCCGCGTCCAGCCCTCCCGTACGTCCACCACTCAGACCAACAGGGGGCTCCGTGGAGGGC
Source organism: Calotriton arnoldi (assembly GCA_963921515.1). Lineage (NCBI taxonomy): Eukaryota > Metazoa > Chordata > Amphibia > Caudata > Salamandridae > Calotriton > Calotriton arnoldi. Next base: position 3,458,254 of record CAWUFW010000765.1, on the reverse strand, counting down.
AGGGGGGGCCCACCACCGTGGTCAGCGTCGCTCCGCCAGGCCCGTCCCTCAGGGGCCTCGCCAGCCGCCGCGCCCCTAGGCCCACCTGTGTATCTCCAGTGGCTGACATGCCGTTTCCGGCTGGGGCCTCGGGCGTGGCTGTTTCCGTCCGGCGCAGTCTCACTCTGCCATGGACCCGGGGAGCATGCAAGCCTCACAGGCGGTGTCCCGGTGCCGAGGTCCCGCCAGGCAGCGCGCCGATTGCTCCGATCCCCCAGCCGGTATGATCGTAGGAGGGGGCCCGCCTGCCCTGCGCCAGCACCACTCGGGGCTCGCCCCTCAGCCGCAGCTTCCGCTCTGTGCACCGGAGCCTCCCACTACTCCTCTCGGCACCTTCCCGTTGGGGCTTCACGATATGCCGGGGCACCAGTAATCGACCTTCTAAAGCCCACCGCCGCTCACGGTGGGGCACCCAGACGCCACAACGTCTGTCGCGCCTGCCATTATTCCGGCCGGCGTTGCGCGCTTCCCCACAGCAGAGCGTGGTGCCCAATAGGGTCTCCGACTGCCTGAAATCTCCCTCTGGGTGCACCGCACGATTCCCGGACTTCTGAGGGGCATCTGGAGACTTTCAAGTCCGTCCCGGCTGCAGGATTCGAAAGGATTAAGTGCGGGATTGTGCGTAGCTCGCAACTCACGCGTCCGCCATGATCCCTGGCTAAGCCACGCCATTTTTATCTAACTATAACATCACTTAAACCTTTAGGTTTTTTTCAGTGAATTTCTAAAAAATTTTTAAATGTAAAGTAAGATATTATTACCAGACCTAAATAGAACGTCACTTTAACCTATGTTTTTTAGTGAAGAAAATATTTTTTTATATATAAAGGTGTGTGTGTTTGTGTGTGTGTGTGTCTGTATATATATATATATATATATATATCAGGAACACTCCGCTTGCATCCCTTTGCCACCAATTACAGTAACGGACCACGTTGTAGTGCAAATTGAAGTTTTAATCAACTCCTCCAACACCAGCCATCATGACGCGTTTCGACCCCTAGAGGCCTTGATCACATATATGTATATATATTTTTTTCTAAAGGCTGGGGAGCCAGCCGAAACACGTTATATGCGGTAACACAGAAAATAAAAACATTTTGATAATAGCCATCCTGTGGAGTGTTGGAGTTTGTCCGGGAAGTACTGGGACAGACCGGCGCTATATATAGCTATATATAGCTATATATAGATATATATATATATATATATATATATATATTCACTGAAAAAACCATAGGTTTTAGGGACAGTTATAGTTAGTTGGACATTTCACTCGTACAAAACCATAGAAATTCCCCCGTTATAGTTAGTTCAGCTAACTATAACTCGCGCCCCCGCAATGCACTGCTGATGACGTCACATATTACATCACTCATGACATGGTCAGTGACATCACTGATGACATCACTGATGACATTTCAAATGACATCACTGATGACATCATCCAGTGACTGACTGTGTGTTTCTGTAAAGTTTAAATATGTTTAATATATATAGGGAAAGGCGTATTGAAGAATGAGTGGGTGTATAAGTGACTGAATGGATGATTTAGTACGTGAGTGACTGACTCTACAAGTGAGTGATTAAACGTATCTTACTGAATGCATGGGTTAGTGACTAAACTGTGTGAATGTCTGTATCCGTCTGTTTGTTGGTGTGTAAGTGGATGCATGGATTTGCGAATAGCTACATGAGTGTCTATATGGGTTATTGATTGGTTCTCTGAGTATCTGTATGGCTGCCTGAGTGTTTGTGTGGGTGGGGTGTGTGTGACTCTGTACATAGATGTGTGAGTGGGTGATTCACTGGGTGCATGATTTCAAGAGTGCATCTGTGATGGACTGCTTGGGTGGGTGAGTGTGTGTATGGGTGTGTTAGTGAGTGAATGTATATCTCAGTGGTACATGTGCCAGTAACTACATATGTAAAATCAATCATGTCACTTATAAAGCGCACTACATACCCGCGAGGGTCTCAAGGCGCTGGGGGAAGAGGGGGTGGTGCTGCTACTGATCGAAGAGCCAGGTCTTGAGGAGTCTTCTGAAGGCCAGTAGGTCTTGGGTCTGTCGGAGGTTGGTGGGGAGGGTATTCCAGGTCTTGGCGGCGAGGTGGGAGAAGGATCTGCCGCCGGCGGTCGTTTTCCGGATGCGGGGGACTGTGGCGAGGGCGAGGCTGGTCGAGCGGAGCTGGCGGGTGGGGGTGTAGAAGCTGAGTCGTCTGTTGAGGTAGGCTGGTCCGGAGTTGTGGAGTGCTTTGTGTGCGTGGGTGAGGAGCTTGAAGGTTATCCTCTTGTTGACAGGGAGCCAGTGCAGGTCTCTCAGGTGGGGTGTGATGTGGCTGCGTCGGGGTATGTCGAGGATAAGACGTGCAGAGGCGTTCTGGATGCGTTGCAGCCGTCTCAGGAGCTTAGCCGTCGTTCCTGCGTAGAGGGCGTTTCCGTAGTCCAGCCTGCTGGTGACGAGGGCCTGGGTGACTGTTTTTCTTGTTTCGGTGGGGATCCACTTGAAGATCCTGCGGAGCATTCGGAGGATGTTGAAGCAGGATGAGGAAACGGCGTTGACCTGCTTAGTCATGGAGAGGGTGGGGTCGAGGATGACCCCTAGGTTGCGTACGTGGTCGGTGGGTGGCGGGGCTGTTCCCAGTGATGTTGGCCACCAGGAGTCGTCCCAGGCTGAAGGGTTGGAACCAAGGATGAGGACCTCCGTCTTGTCCGAGTTCAGCTTCAGGCGGCTGGTCCTCATCCATTCGGCGACGGCCTTCATTCCTTCGTGGAGGTGGGCTTTGGCGGTGTGAGGGTCTTTGGTGAGGGAGAGGATCAGCTGGGTGTCGTCGGCGTAGGAGATGATGTTGAGGTTGTGCTGTCGGGCGACGTGGGCGAGGGGTGCCATGTAGATGTTGAACAGCGTTGGGCTGAGGGAGGAGCCTTGGGATACGCCGCAGATGATCTTGGTGGCCTTGGATCGGAAGGGGCGAGGCGGACGCTTTGTGTTCTGCCGGAAAGGAAGGATGTGGTCCAGTCCAGGGCCTTCTCTTGGATCCCGGCGTCGTGAAGGCGTGTTCGTAGTGTGTGGTGGCAGACCGTGTCGAAGGCGGCTGATAGGTCCAGGAGGATGAGGGCTGCTGTTTCTCCGTTGTCTAGCAGGGTCCTGATGTCATCGGTGGCGGCGATGAGGGCGGTTTCGGTGCTGTGGTTGCTGCGGAAGCCGGACTGGGAAGGGTCCAGGATGTTGTTCTCCTCGAGGTAGCGGGTCAGTTGTTTGTTGACGATTTTCTCGGTGACCTTCGCGGGGAACGGGAGCAGAGAGATGGGTCGGAAGTTCTTGAGGTCCTTGGGGTCTGCCTTGGGTTTCTTGAGTAAGGCGGTGATCTCGGCGTGCTTCCAGCTTTCCGGGAAGGTTGCTGTCTCGAAGGAGATGTTGATTAAAAGGCAGTATATATGTGTGTTAGAGTATTTTAATGGCTATAAGTGAGAGTGTGTGATAGTGAGAGTGGCTGTATGGATGCGTGTGTGCTTGTATCAGTTATTGTATAAGAGCGTAAGAATGTGCTAGTATTTGTATGAGTAAGTGAGCTGGTGTGTGTATAACTGTATAGGTGAGTAAATGGGTGTGTGATTAATTTTTTGCATGACTGACTAGGTGTGTGAGTACCTCTATGGATGAGTGGCGGTGTGTGAGTGTTTATATAGGTGTATGAGTGCATATGATAGTCCTGTACTGAGTGACTGTAAGTATGACTGTACGGGTGAGTGAGTGGATGTGTGTGTAGACCTAAGAATCAGTGAGTGGGTATGTAGTTTTTGGTGTTGGAGTGTCTGTGGTTTTGAGAATGGCAGTCTGTAATTTAGAGTGGGTGTATCAAAAGTTATATTAGGGTGTGAGAAGATGCATGAAATTATCACATGGATGATGTCATCAGTGATGTCATTTGAGATGTCATCAGTGATGTCATCAGTGATGTCACTGACCATGTCATGAGTGATGTAATATGTGACGTCATCAGCAGTGCATTGCGGGGGTGTGAGTTATAGTTAGCTGAACTAACTATAACGGGGAATTTCTATGGTTTTGTACGAGTGAAATGTCCAACTAACTATAACTGTCCCTAAAACCTATGGTTTTTTCAGTGAATTTCAAAGGTTTTTTAAATGCTAATTTCTAACTATAACGTGTCTGAAACCTATGGTTTTTCAGTGAATTTCAAAGGTTTTTTAAATGCTAATTTCTAACTATAACGTGCCTGAAACCTATGATTTTTAAGTGAATTTCAAAGGTTTTTAAATGCTAGTTTCTAACTATGCCTACATAGGTAGGACATGTGAAGAAAGAAGAAAAAACGCACAGAGAGAAGCAAAAGATGTGCAGAAAGAACCAACAGAGGAGCAGAAAGAGGCCTTGTTGCAAAATCATCCTGTGCCCACAACTTTTTCAGACGGGTACTGGTGGTAACTGACTCTGACAAACCAGAGCCAGTGCTATGCTAAAAGACACTTAGAATACAGTGAAAACACCTACATACACTAGGGAACACTATGCGTTGGGGTACCCCTGTGATTAGCATGACCTCCTCTGCAAGTCCCTAGTACATAATAGGGCAGGGGGATTAAACCTACCTCTTAAAACGCGCTACAGGGCGCGTTTGCACAGTGGTGAACGGAGGGGAGGCCTGAGGTGACATGTGTGCAAACGCGCCCCGTGGCGCGTTTTAAGTTGCGGGATTAAGTCCCCTTGAATCCTGAGGGTCCCTGGGGCCCAACTAGCCCCCAGGTACCTACAGTTAGGACCACAGAGCTGAGTTGCAGAGAGGCGTTCCGAGGCCACGCACCTTTTTTCATCTCTCTGCAACGCAACTCTGTTGTGCTTACTGAAGGTACCTGGTGGGCTAGTTGGCCCCAGGGTCCCTCAGGATTCAAAGGGATTAATTCCCCAACTTAAAACGCACCACAGGGCGTGTTTGCGCACATGTCACCTGAGGCCCCGCCCCCTCCCTTCACCACTGTGCAAACGCGCCCCGTGGAGCGTTTTAAGTTGGGGGATTAGGTCACCTTGAATCCTGAGGGACCCTGGGGCCCAACTAGCCCACCAGGTACTTCCAGTAAGCACCACAGGCCTGCGTTGCAACGCCTGTAACAAATTGTGCAGTTGTGTTTAGGTAGTGAAGAGGGTCGTGCTGGGGGTAGTGTTTTAGGGTTTAGGGTAGTGCAGTGGTGTTTGTGTAGTGTAGGGGGTCATGCTGGGGGTAGATTTAGGGTTTAGGGTAGTGCAGTGGTGTTTGGGTAGTGTAGGGAGTCGTGCTGGGGGAGTGTTTTAGGGTTTAGGGTAGTGCAGTGGTGTTTGGGTAGTGTAGGGGGTCGTGCTGGGGGTAGTGTTTTAGGGTTTAGGGTAGTGCAGTGGTGTTTGGGTAGTGTAGGGGGTCGTGCTGGGGGTAGTGATTTAGGGTAGTGCAGTGGTGTTTGGGTAGTGTAGGGGGTACTGCTGGGGGTAGTGTTTTAGGGTTTAGGGTAGTGCAATGGTGTTTGGGTAGTGTAGGGGGTACTGCTGGGGGTAGTGTTTTAGGGTTTAGGGTAGTGCAGTGGTGTTTGGGTAGTGTAGGGGGTACTGCTGGGGGTAGTGTTTTAGGGTCTAGGGTAGTGCAGTGGTGTTTGGGTAATGTAGGGGTTCGTGCTGGGGGTAGTTTTTTAGGGTTTAGGGTAGTGCAGTGGTGTTTGTGTAGTGAAGGGGGTAGTGTTTTAGGGTTTAGGGTAGTGTAGTGGTGTTTGTGTAGTGTAGGAGGTTGTGTTTTAGGGTTTAGGGTAGTGCAGTGGTCTTTGGGTAGTGTAGGGAGTCGTGCGGGGGTAGTGTTTTTGGGTTTAGGGTAGTGCAGTGGTCTTTGGGTAGTGGGGGTCGTGCGGGGGGTAGTGTTTTAGGGATTAGGGTAGTGCATTGGTGTTTGGGTAGTGTAGGGGGTCATGCGGGGGGTAGTGTTTTAGGGTTTAGGGCAGTGCAGTGGTGTTTGGGTAGTGTAGAGGTCGTGCTGGGGGGAGTGGTTTGGGGTTTAGGGCAGTGCAGTGGTGTTCGGGTAGTGTAGGGGGTCGTGCTAGGGGGAGTGGTTTAGGGCAGTGCAGTGGTGTTCGGGTAGTGTAGGGGGTCGTGCTGGGGGGAGTGTTTGAGGGTTTAGGGCAGTGCAGTGGTGTACGGGCAGTGTAGGGGGTCGTGCTGGGGGGAGTATTTTAGGGTTTAGGATAGTGCACGGGGTCGTGCTGGGGGTAGTGTTCTAGGGTTTAGGGCAGTGCAGTGGTGTACGGGCAGTGTAGGGGGTCGTGCTGGGGGTGGTGTTTTAGGGTTTAGGGCAGTGCAGTGGTGTTCGGGCAGTGTAGGGGGTCGTGCTGGGGGTGGTGTTTCAGGGTTTAGGGCAGTGCAGTGGTGTTCGGGCAGTGTAGGGGGTCGTGCAGGGGGTGGTGTTTCAGGGTTTAGGGCAGTGCAGTGGTGTTCGGGCAGTGTAGGGGGTCGTGCAGGGGGTAGTGATTTAGGGTAGTGCAGTAGTGTTTGGGTAGTGTAGGGGGTACTGCTGGGGGTAGTGTTTTAGGGTTTAGGGTAGTGCAATGGTGTTTGGGTAGTGTAGGGGTACTGCTGGGGGTAGTGTTTTAGGGTCTAGGGTAGTGCAGTGGTGTTTGGGTAGTGTAGGGGTTCGTGCTGGGGTAGTTTTTTAGGGTTTAGGGTAGTGCAGTGGTGTTTGTGTAGTGAAGGGGGTAGTGTTTTAGGGTTTAGGGTAGTGCAGTGGTGTTTGTGTAGTGTAGGAGGTCGTGTTTTAGGGTTTAGGGTAGTGCAGTGGTCTTTGGGTAGTGTAGGGAGTCGTGCGGGGGTAGTGTTTTAGGGTTTAGGGTAGTGCAGTGGTCTTTGGGTAGTGTAGGGGGTCGTGCGGGGGTAGTGTTTTAGGGATTAGGGTAGTGCATTGGTGTTTGGGTAGTATAGGGGGTCATGCGGGGGTAGTGTTTTAGGGTTTAGGGCAGTGCAGTGGTGTTTGGGTAGTGTAGGGGGTCGTGCTAGGGGGAGTGTTTTAGGGTTTAGGGCAGTGCAGTGGTGTTCGGGTAGTGTAGGGGTCGTGCTGGGGGAGTGTTTGAGGGTTTAGGGCAGTGCAGTCGTGTTCGGGTAGTGTAGGGGGTCGTGCTGGGGGAGTATTTTAGGGTTTAGGGTAGTGCAGTGGTGTTTGGGTAGTGTAGGGGGTCGTGCTGGGGGTAGTGTTCTAGGGTTTAGGGCAGTGCAGTGGTGTTCGGGCAGTGTAGGGGGTCGTGCTGGGGGTGGTGTTTCAGGGTTTAGGGCAGTGCAGTGGTGTTCGGGCAGTGTAGGGGGTCGTGCAGGGTGTGGTGTTTCAGGGTTTAGGGCAGTGCAGTGGTGTTCGGGCAGTGTAGGGGGTCGTGCAGGGGGTGATGTTTCAGGGTTTAGGGCAGTGGTGTTCGGGCAGTGTAGGGGGTCCTGCTGGGGGTGGTGTTTCAGGGTTTGGGGCAGTGCAGTGGTGTTCGAGCAGTAAAGGGGGTCGTGCTGGGGGTGGTGTTTCAGGGTTTAGGGCAGTGCAGTGGTGTTCGGGCAGTGTAGGGGGCGGTGCAGGGCGTGGTGTTTCAGGGTTTAGGGCAGTGCAGTGGTGTTCGGGCAGTGTAGGGGGTGGTGCAGGGGGTGGTGTTTCAGGGTTTAGGGCAGTGCAGTGGTGTTCGGGCAGTGTAAGGGGTCGTGCAGGGGTGGTGTTTCAGGGTTTAGGGCAGTGCAGTGGTGTTCAGGCAGTGTAGGGGGTCATGCTGGGGCTGGTGTTTCAGGGTTTAGGGCAGTACAGTGTGTTCGGGCAGTGTAGGGGGTCGTGCTGGGGCTGGTGTTTCAGGGTTTAGGGCAGTGCAGTGGTGTTCGGGCAGTGTAGGTGGTGGTGCTGGGGCTGGTGTTTCAGGGTTTAGGGCAGTGCAGTGGTGTTCGGGCAGTGTAGGGGGTCATGCTGGGGCTGGTGTTTCAGGGTTTAGGGCAGTGCAGTGGTGTTCGGGCAGTGTAGGGGGTCATGCTGAGGCTGGTGTTTCAGGGTTTAGGGCAGTGCAGTGGTGTTCGGGCAGTGTAGGGGGTCTTGCTGGGGCTGGTGTTTCAGAGTCTAGGGCAGTGCAGTGGTGTTCGGGCAGTGTAGGGGGTCTTGCTGGGGCTGGTGTTTCAGGGTTTAGGGCAGTGCAGTGGTGTTCGGGCAGTGTAGGGGGTCGTGCTGGGGGTGGTGTTTCAGGGTTTAGGGCAGTGCAGTGGTGTTCGGGCAGTGTAGGGGGTCGTGCTGGGGCTAGTGTTTCAGGGTTTAGGGCAGAGCAATGGTGTTCAGGCAGTGTAGGGGGTTGTGCTGGAGGTGGTGTTTCAGGGTTTAGGGTAGTGCAGTGGTGTTCGGGCAGTGTAGGGGGTCTTGCTGGGGGTGATGTTTCAGGGTTTAGGGCAGTGCAGTGGTGTTCGGGCAGTGTAGGGGGTCGTGCTGGGGGTGGTGTTTCAGGGTTTAGGGCATTGCAGTGGTGTTCCGGCAGTGTAGGGGGTCGTGCAGGGGGTGGTGTTTCAGGGTTTAGGGCAGCGCAGTGGTGTTTGGGCAGTGTAGGGGGTCATGCTGGGGGTGGTGTTTCAGGGTTTAGGGCAGTGCAGTGGTGTTCGGGCAGTGTAGGGTGTCGTGCTGAGGGGTGGTGTTTCAGGGTTTAGTGCAGTGGTGTTCGGGCAGTGTAGGGGGTCGTGCAGGGGGTGGTGTTTCAGGGTTTAGGGCAGTGCAGTGGTGTTTGGGCAGTGTAGGGGGTCGTGCAGGGGGTGGTGTTTCAGGGTTTAGGGCAGTGCAGTGGTGTTTGGCCAGTGTAGGTGGTCTTGCTGGGGGTGGTGTTTCAGGGTTTAGTGCAGTGGTGTTCGGGCAGTGTAGGGGGTCGTGCTGGGGGTGGTGTTTCAGGGTTTAGGGCAGTGCAGTGGTGTTCGGGCAGTGTAGGGGGTCTTGCTGGGGCTGGTGTTTCAGAGTTTAGGGCAGTGCAGTGGTGTTTGGGCAGTGTAGGGGGTTGTGCTGGGGGTGGTGTTTCAGGGTTTAGGGCAGTGCAGTGGTGTTCGGGCAGTGTAGGGTGTCGTGCTGAGGGGTGGTGTTTCAAGGTTTAGGGCAGTGCAGTGGTGTTCGGGCAGTGTAGGGGGTCGTGCAGGGGGTGGTGTTTCAGGGTTTAGGGCAGTGCAGTGGTGTTTGGGCAGTGTACGGGGTCGTGCAGGGGGTGGTGTTTCAGGGTTTAGGGCAGTGCAGAGGTGTTTGGCCAGTGTAGGTGGTCTTGCTGGGGGTGGTGTTTCAGGGTTTAGTGCAGTGGTGTTCGGGCAGTGTAGGGGGTCTTGCTGGGAGTGGTGTTTCAGGGTTTAGGGCAGTGCAGTGGTGTTCGGACAGTGTAGGGGGTCTTGCTGGGGCTGGTGTTTCAGGGTTTAGGGCAGTTCAGTGTTGTTCGGGCAGTGTAGGGGGTCGTGCTGGGGATGGTGTTTGAGGGTTTAGGGCAGTGCAGTGGTGTTCGGGCATTGTAGGGGGTGGTACTGGCGCTGGTGTTTCAGGGTTTAGGGCAGTGCAGTGGTTTTCGGGCAGTGTAGGCGGTCGTGCTGGGGCTGGTGTTTCAGGGTTTAGGGCAGTGCAGTGGTGTTCGGGCAGTGTAGGGGGTCGTGCTGGGGGTGGTGTTTCAGGGTTTAGGGCAGTGCAGTGGTGTTTGGGCAGTGTAGGGGGTCGTGCTGGGGCTGGTGTTTCAGGGATTTGGGCAGAGCAGTGGTGTTCGGGCAGTGTAGGGGGTCGTGCTGGGGGTGGTGTTTCATGGTTTAGGGCAGTGCAGTGGTGTTCAGGCAGTGTAGGGGTCTTGCTGGGGGTGGTGTTTCAGGGTTTAGGGCAGTGCAGTGGTGTTCGGGCAGTGTAGGGGGTCTTGCTGGGGGTGGTGTTTCAGGGTTTAGGGCAGTGCAGTTGTGTTCGTGCAGTGTAGGGGGTCGTGCTGGGGGTGGTGTTTCAGGGTTTAGGGCAGTGCAGTAGTGTTCGGGCAGTGTAGGGGGTCGGGCTGGGGGTGGAGTTTCAGGGTTTAGGGCAGTGCAGAAGTGTTCGGGTTGTGTAGGGGGTCGTGCAGGGGGTGGTGTTTCAGGGTTTAGGGCAGTGCAGCGGTGTTCGGGCAGTGTAGGGGGTCTTGCTGGCAGTGGTGTTTCAGGGTTTAGGGCAGTGGTGTTCGGGCAGTGTAGGAGGTCTTGCTGGGGGTGATGTTTCAGGGTTTAGGGCAGTGCAGTGGTGTTCGGGCAGTGTAGGGGGTCTTGCTGGGGGTAGTGTTTCAGGGTTTAGGGCAGTGCAGTGGTGTTCGTGCAGTGTAGGGGGTCGTGCTGGGGATGGTGTTTCAGGGTTTAGGGCAGTGCAGTAGTGTTCGGGCAGTGTAGGGGGTCGTGCAGGGGGTGGTGTTTCAGGGTTTAGGGCAGTGCAGTGGTGTTCGGGCAGTGTAGGGGGTCGTGCTGGGGGTGGTGTCTCAGGGTTTAGGCAGTGCAGTGGTGTTCAGGCAGTGTAGGGGGTCGTGCTGAGGCTGGTGTTTCACGGTTTAGGGCAGTGCAGTGGTGTTCGCGCAGTGTAGGGGGTCGTGCTGGGGCTGGTGTTTCAGGGTTTAGGGCAGTGCAGTGGTGTTCGGGCAGTGTAGGGGGTCGTGCTGGGGCTGGTGTTTTAGGGTTTAGGGCAGTGCAGTGCAGTGGTGCTCGGGCAGTGTAGGGGGTCGTGCTGGGGGTGGTGTTTCAGGGTTTAGGGTAGTGCAGTGGTGTTCGGGCAGTGTAGGGGGTCGTGCTGGGGCTGGTGTTTCAAGGTTTAGGGCAGTGCAGTGGTGTTCGGGCAGTGTAGGGGGTCGTGCTGGGGCTTGTGTTTCAGGGTTTTGGGCAGAGCAGTGGTGTTCGGGCAGTGTAGGGGGTCTTGCTGGGGCTGGTGTTTCAGGGTTTAGGGCAGTGCAGTGGTGTTCGGGCAGTGTAGGGGGTCATGCTGGGGCTGGTGTTTCAGGGTTTTGGGCAGAGCAGTGGTGTTCGGGCAGTGTAGGGGGTCGTGCTGGGGGTGGTGTTTCAGGGTTTAGGGCAGTGCAGTGGTGTTCGGGCAGTGTAGGGGGTCTTGCTGGGGGTGGTGTTTCAGGGTTTAGGGCAGTGGTGTTCGGGCAGTGTAGGGGGTCGTGCTGGGGCTGGTGTTTCAGGGTTTAGGGCAGTGCAGTGGTGTTCGGGCAGTGTAGGAGGTCGTGCTGGGGCTGGTGTTTCAGGGTTTTGGGCAGAGCAGTGGTGTTCGGGCAGTGTAGGGGGTCTTGCTGGGGGTGGTGTTTCAGGGTTTAGGGCAGTGCAGTGGTGTTCAGGCATTGTAGGGGGTCTTGCTGGGGGTAGTGTTTCAGGGTTTAAGGCAGTGCAGTGGTGTTCGTGCAGTGTAGGGGGTCATGCTGGGGGTGGTGTTTCAGAGTTTAGGGCAGTGCAGTAGTGTTCGGGCAGTGTAGGGGGTCGTGCAGGGGGTGGTGTTTCAGGGTTTAGGGCAGTGCAGTGGTGTTCGGGCAGTGTAGGGGGTCGTGCTGGGGGTGGTGTTTCAGGATTTAGGGCAGTGCAGTGGTGTTCGGGCAGTGTAGGGGGTCGTGCCGGGGCTGGTGTTTCAGGGTTTAGGGCAGTACAGTGGTGTTCGGGCAGTGTAGGGGGTCTTGCTGGCAGTGGTGTTTCAGGGTTTAGGGCAGTGGTGTTCGGGCAGTGTAGGCGGTCTTGCTGGGGGTGATGTTTCAGGGTTTAGGGAAGTGCAGTGGTGTTCGGGCAGTGTAGGGGTCTTGCTGGGGGTAGTGTTTCAGGGTTTAGGGCAGTGCAGTAGTGTTCGTGCAGTGTAGGGGGTCGTGCTGGTGATGGTGTTTCAGGGTTTAGGGCAGTGCAGTAGTGTTCGGGTAGTGTAAGGGGTCGTGCAGGGGGTGGTGTTTCAGGGTTTAGGTAAGTGCAGTGGTGTTCGGGCAGTGTAGGGGGTCGTGCTGGGGGTGGTGTTTCAGGGTTTAGGGCAGTGCAGTGGTGTTCGGGCAGTGTAGGGGGTCGTGCTGAGGCTGGTGTTTCACGATTTAGGGCAGTGCAGTGGTGTTCGGGCAGTGTAGGGGGTCGTGCTGGGGCTGGTGTTTCAGGGTTTAGGGCAGTGCAGTGGTGTTCGGGCAGTGTAGGGGGTCGTGCTGGGGCTGTTGTTTCAGGGTTTAGGGCAGTGCAGTGGTGCTCGGGCAGTGTAGGGGGTCGTGCTGGGGGTGGTGTTTCAGGGTTTAGGGCAGTGCAGTGGTGTTCGGGCAGTGTAGGGGGTCGTGCTGGGGCTGGTGTTTCAAGGTTTAGGGCAGTGCAGTGGTGTTCGGTCAGTGTAGGGGGTCGTGCTGGGGCTGGTGTTACAGGGTTTTGGGGAGAGCAGTGGTGTTCGGGCAGTGTAGGGGGTCATGCTGGGGCTGGTGTTTCAGGGTTTTATGGCAGTGCAGTGGTGTTCGGGCAGTGTAGGGGGTCGTGCTGGGGGTGGTGTTTCAGGGTTTAGGGCAGTGCAGTGGTGTTCAGGCAGTGTAGGGAGTCTTGCTGGGGGTGGTGTTTCAGGGTTTAGGGCAGTGGTGTTCGGGCAGTGTAGGGGGTCTTGCTGGGGGTGATGTTTCAGGGTTTAGGGCAGTGCAGTGGTGTTCGGGCAGTGTAGGGGGTCTTGCTGGGGGTAGTGTTTCAGGGTTTAGGGCAATGCAGTGGTGTTCGTGCAGTGTAGGGGGTCATGCTGGGGGTGGTGTTTCAGGGTTTAGGGCAGTGCAGTAGTGTTCGGGCAGTGTAGGGGGTCGTGCAGGGGTGGTGTTTCAGGGTTTAGGGCAGTGCAGTGGTGTTCGGGCAGTGTAGGGGGTTGTGCTGGGGGTGGTGTTTGAGGGTTTAGGGCAGTGCAGTGGTGTTCGGGCAGTGTAGGGGGTCGTGCAGGGGGTGGTGTTTCAGGGTTTAGGGCAGTGCAGTGGTGTTCGGGCAGTGTAGGGGGTCGTGCTGGGGCTGGTGTTTCAGGGTTTAGGGCAGTGCAGTGGTGTTTGGGCAGTGTAGGGGGTCTTGCTGGCAGTGGTGTTTCAGGGTTTAGGGCAGTGATGTTTGGGCAGTGTAGGGAGTCTTGCTGGGGGTGGTGTTTCAGGGTTTAGGGCAGTGGTGTTCGGGCAGTGTAGGGGGTCTTGCTGGGGGTGATGTTTCAGGGTTTAGGGCAGTGCAGTGGTGTTCGGGCAGTGTAGGGGTCTTGCTGGGGTAGTGTTTCAGGGTTTAGGGCAGTGCAGTTGTGTTCGTGCAGTGTAGGGGGTCGTGCTGGGGATGGTGTTTCAGGGTTTAGGGCAGTGCAGTAGTGTTCGGGTAGTGTAAGGGGTCGTGCAGGGGTGGTGTTTCAGGGTTTAGGGTAGTGCAGTGGTGTTCGGGCAGTGTAGGGGGTCTTCCTGGGGGTGGTGTTTCAGGGTTTAGGCAGTGCAGTGGTGTTCAGGCAGTGTAGGGGGTCGTGCTGAGGCTGGTGTTTCACGATTTAGGGCAGTGCAGTGGTGTTAGGGCAGTGTAGGGGGTCGTGCTGGGGCTGGTGTTTCAGGGTTTAGGGCAGTGCAGTGGTGTTCGGGCAGTGTAGGGGGTCGTGCTGGGGCTGGTGTTTCAGGGTTTAGGGCAGTGCAGTGGTGCTCGGGCAGTGTAGGGGGTCGTGCTGGGGGTGGTGTTTCAGGGTTTAGGGTAGTGCAGTGATGTTCGGGCAGTGTAGGGGGTCGTGCTGGGGCTGGTGTTTCAAGGTTTAGGGCAGTGCAGTGGTGTTCGGGCAGTGTAGGGGGTCGTGCTGGGGCTGGTGTTTCAGGGTTTTGGGCAGAGCAGTGGTGTTCGGGCAGTGTAGGGGGTCATGCTGGGGCTGGTGTTTCAGGGTTTAGGGCAGTGCAGTGGTGTTCGGGCAGTGTAGGGGGTCGTGCTGGCGGTGGTGTTTCAGGGTTTAGGGCAGTGCAGTGGTGTTCAGGCAGTTTAGGGAGTCTTGCTGCGGGTGGTGTTTCAGGGTTTAGGGCAGTGGTGTTCGGGCAGTGTAGGGGGTCTTGCTGGGGGTGATGTTTCAGGGTTTAGGGCAGTGCAGTGGTGTTCGGGCAGTTTAGGGGGTCGTGCAGGGGATGGTGTTTCAGGGTTTAGGGCAGTGCAGTGGTGTTCAGGCAGTGTAGGGGGTCGTGCTGGGGCTGGTGTTTCAGGGTTTAGGGCAGTGCAGTGGTGTTCGGGCAGTGTAGGGGGTCTTGCTGGCAGTGGTGTTTCAGGGTTTAGGGCAGTGGTGTTTGGGCAGTGTAGGGGGTCTTGCTGGGGGTGATGTTTCAGGGTTTAGGGCAGTGCAGTGGTGTTCCGGCAGTGTAGTGGGTATTGCTGGGGGTAGTTTTTCAGGGTTTAGGGCAGTGCAGTGGGGTTCGTGCAGTGTAGGGGGTCGTGCTGGGGATGGTGTTTCAGGGTTTAGGGCAGTGCAGTAGTGTTCGGGCACTGTAGGGGGTCGTGCAGGGGGTGGTGTTTCAGGGTTTAGGGCAGTGCAGTGGTGTTCGGGCAGTGTAGGGGGTCGTGCAGGGGGTAGTGATTTAGGGTAGTGCAGTGGTGTTTGGGTAGTGTAGGGGGTACTGCTGGGGGTAGTGTTTTTTAGGGTTTAGGGTAGTGCAATGGTGTTTGGGTAGTGTAGGGGGTACTGCTGGGGGGTAGTGTTTTAGGGTCTAGGGTAGTGCAGTGGTGTTTGGGTAGTGTAGGGGTTCGTGCTGGGGGTAGTTTTTTAGGGTTTAGGGTAGTGCAGTGGTGTTTGTGTAGTGAAGGGGGTAGTGTTTTAGGGTTTAGGGTAGTGCAGTGGTGATTGTGTAGTGTAGGAGGTCGTGTTTTAGGGTTTAGGGTAGTGCAGTGGTCTTTAGGTAGTGTAGGGAGTCGTGCGGGGTAGTGTTTTAGGGTTTAGGGTAGTGCAGTGGTCTTTGGGTAGTGTAGGGGGTCGTGCGGGGGTAGTGTTTTAGGGATTAGGGTAGTGCATTGGTGTTTGGGTAGTATAGGGGGTCATGCGGGGGTAGTGTTTTAGGGTTTAGGGAAGTGCAGTGGTGTTTGGGTAGTGTAGGGGGTCGTGCTGGGGGAGTGTTTTAGGGTTTAGGGCAGTGCAGTGGTGTTCGGGTAGTGTAGGGGGTCGTGCTAGGGGGAGTGTTTTAGGGTTTAGGGCAGTGCAGTGGTGTTCGGGTAGTGTAGGGGGTCGTGCTGGGGGAGTGTTTGAGGGTTTAGGGCAGTGCAGTTGTGTTCGGGTAGTGTAGGGGGTCGTGCTGGGGGAGTATTTTAGGGTTTACTGTAGTGCAGTGGTGTTCGGGTAGTGTAGGGGGTCGTGCTGGGGGTAGTGTTCTAGGGTTTAGGGCAGTGCAGTGGTGTTCGGGCAGTGTAGGGGGTCGTGCTGGGGGTGGTGTTTCAGGGTTTAGGGCAGTGCAGTGGTGTTCGGGCAGTGTAGGGGGTCGTGCAGGGGGTGGTGTTTCAGGGTTTAGGGCAGTGCAGTGGTGTTCGGGCAGTGTAGGGGGTCGTGCAGGGGGTGGTGTTTCAGGGTTTAGGGCAGTGGTGTTCGGGCAGTGTAGGGGGTCCTGCTGGGGGTGGTGTTTCAGGGTTTAGGGCAGTGCAGTGGTGTTCGGGCAGTGTAGGGGGCGGTGCAGGGGGTGGTGTTTCAGGGTTTAGGGCAGTGCAGTGGTGTTCGGGCAGTGTAGGGGGTCGTGCAGGGGGTGGTGTTTCAGGGTTTAGGGCAGTGCAGTGGTGTTCGGGCAGTGTAGGGGGTCCTGCTGGGGCTGGTGTTTCAGAGTTTAGGGCAGTACAGTGGTGTTCGGGCAGTGTAGGGGGTCGTGCTGGGGCTGGTGTTTCAGGGTTTAGGGCAGTGCAGTGGTGTTCGAGCAGTGTAGGGGGTCGTGCTGGGGCTGGTGTTTCAGGGTTTAGGGCAGTGCAGTGGTGTTCGGGCAGTGTAGGTGGTGGTGCTGGGGCTGGTGTTTCAGGGTTTAGGGCAGTGCAGTGGTGTTCGGGCAGTGTAGGGGGTCATGCTGGGGCTGGTGTTTCAGGGTTTAGGGCAGTGCAGTGGTGTTCGGGCAGTGTAGGGGGTCTTGCTGGGGCTGGTGTTTCAGAGTCTAGGGCAGTGCAGTGGTGTTCGGGCAGTGTAGGGGGTCTTGCTGGGGCTGGTGTTTCAGGATTTAGGGCAGTGCAGTGGTGTTCGGGCAGTGTAGGGGGTCGTGCTGGGGGTGGTGTTTCAGGGTTTAGGGCAGTGCAGTGGTGTTCGGGCAATGTAGGGGTCGTGCTGGGGCTAGTGTTTCAGGGTTTAGTGCAGAGCAATGGTGTTCAGGCAGTGTAGGGGGTTGTGCTGGAGGTGGTGTTTCAGGGTTTAGGGTAGTGCAGTGGTGTTCGGGCAGTGTAGGGGGTCTTGCTGGGGTGGTGTTTCAGGGTTTAGGGCAGTGGTGTTCCGGCAGTGTAGGGGGTCTTGCTGGGGGTGATGTTTCAGGGTTTAGGGCAGTGCAGTGGTGTTCGGGCAGTGTAGGGGTCGTGCTGGGGGTGGTGTTTCAGGGTTTAGGGCAGTGCAGTAGTGTTCCGGCAGTGTAGGGGGTCGTGCAGGGGGTGGTGTTTCAGGGTTTAGGGCAGTGCAGTGGTGTTCGGGCATTGTAGGGGGTGGTGCTGGGGCTGGTGTTTCAGGGTTTAGGGCAGTGCAGTGGTGCTCGGGCAGTGTAGGGGGTCGTGCTGGGGGTGGTGTTTCAGGGTTTAGGATAGTGCAGTGGTGTTCGGGCAGTGTAGGGGGTCGTGCTGGGGCTGGTGTTTCAAGGTTTAGGGCAGTGCAGTGGTGTTCGGGCAGTGTAGGGGGTCGTGCTGGGGCTGGTGTTTCTGGGTTTTGGGCAGAGCAGTGGTGTTTGGGGAGTGTAGTGGGTCGTGCTGGGGGTGGTGTTTCAGGGTTTAGGGCAGTGCAGTGGTGTTCAGGCAGTGTAGGGGGTCTTGCTGGGGGTGGTGTTTCAGGGTTTAGGGCAGTGGTGTTCGGGCAGTGTAGGGGGTCGTGCTGGGGCTGGTGTTTCAGGGTTTAGGGCAGTGCAGTGGTGTTCGGGCAGTGTAGGAGGTCGTGCTGGGGCTGGTGTTTCAGGGTTTTGGGCAGAGCAGTGGTGTTCGGGCAGTGTAGGGGGTCATGCTGGGGGTGGTGTTTCAGGGTTTAGGGCAGTGCAGTGGTGTTCAGGCATTGTAGGGGGTCTTGCTGGGGGTGGTGTTTCAGGGTTTAGGGCAGTGGTGTTCGGGCAGTGTAGGGGGTCTTGCTTGGGGTGATGTTTCAGGGTTTAGGGCAGTGCAGTGGTGTTCGGGCAGTGTAGGGGGTCTTGCTGGGGGTAGTGTTTCAGGGTTTAGGGCAGTGCAGTGGTGTTCGGGCAGTGTAGGGGGTTGTGCTGGGGGTGGAGTTTCAGGGTTTAGGGCAGTGCAGTGGTGTTCGGGCAGTGTAGGGGGTCATGCAGGGGGTGGTGTTTCAGGGTTTAGGGCAGTGCAGTGGTGTTCGGGCAGTGTAGGGGGTCGTGCTGGGGCTGGTGTTTCAGGGTTTAGGGCAGTGCAGTGGTGTTCGGGCAGTGTAGGGGGTCTTGCTGGCAGTGGTGTTTCAGGGTTTAGGGCAGTGGTGTTCGGGCAGTGTAGGCGGTCTTGCTGGGGGTGATGTTTCAGGGTTTAGGGCAGTGCAGTGGTGTTCGGGCAGTGTAGGGGGTCTTGCTGGGGGTAGTGTTTCAGGGTTTAGGGCAGTGCAGTGGTGTTCGTGCAGTGTAGGGGGTCGTGCTGGGGATGGTGTTTCAGGGTTTAGGGCAGTGCAGTAGTGTTCGGGTAGTGTAAGGGGTCGTGCAGGGGGTGGTGTTTCAGGGTTTAGGTCAGTGCAGTGGTGTTCGGGCAGTGTAGGGGGTCGTGCTGGGGGTGGTGTTTCAGGGTTTAGGCAGTGCAGTGGTGTTCAGGCAGTGTAGGGGGTCGTGCTGAGGCTGGTGTTTCACGATTTAGGGCAGTGCAGTGGTGTTCGGGCAGTGTAGGGGGTCGTGCTGGGGCTGGTGTTTCAGGGTTTAGGGCAGTGCAGTGGTGTTCGGGCAGTGTAGGGGGTCGTGCTGGGGCTGGTGTTTCAAGGTTTAGGGCAGTGCAGTGGTGTTCGGGCAGTGTAGGGGGTAGTGCTGGGGCTGGTGTTTCAGGGTTTTGGGCAGAGCAGTGGTGTTCGGGCAGTGTAGGGGGTCGTGCTGGGGCTGGTGTTTCAGGGTTTAGGCAGTGCAGTGGTGTTCGGGCAGTGTAGGGGGTCGTGCTGGGGGTGGTGTTTCAGGGTTTAGGGCAGTGCAGTGGTGTTCAGGAAGTGTAGGGAGTCTTGCTGGGGGTGGTGTTTCAGTGTTTAGGGCAGTGGTGTTCGGGCAGTGTAGGGGGTCTTGCTGGGGGTGATGTTTCAGGGTTTAGGGCAGTGCAGTGGTGTTCGGGCAGTGTAGGGGTCGTGCTGGGGGTGGTGTTTCAGGGTTTAGGGCAGTGCAGTAGTGTTCGGGCAGTGTAGGGGGTCGTGCAGGGGGTGGTGTTTCAAGGTTTAGGGCAGTGCAGTGGTGTTCGGGCAGTGTAGGGGGTCGTGTTGGGGGTGGTGTTTCAGGGTTTAGGGCAGTGCAGTGGTGTTCGGGCAGTGTAGGGGGTCGTGCTGGGGCTGGTGTTTCAGAATTTAGGGCAGTGCAGTGGTGTTCGGGCAGTGTAGGGGGTCTTCCTGGAAGTGGTGTTTCAGGGTTTAGGGCAGTGGTGTTCGGGCAGTGTAGGGGGTCTTGCTGGGGGTGATGTTTCAGGGTTTAGGGCAGTGCAGTGGTGTTCGGGCAGTGTAGGGGGTCATTGCTGGGGATAGTGTTTCAGGGTTTAGGGCAGTGCAGTGGTGTTCGGGCAGTGTAGGGGGTCGTGCTGGGGATGGTGTTTCAGGGTTTAGGGCAGTGCAGTAGTGTTCGGGCAGTGTAGGGGTCGTGTAGGCGGTGGTGTTTCAGGGTTTAGGGCAGTGCAGTGGTGTTCGGGCAGTGTAGGGGGTCGTGCTGGGGGTGGTGTTTCAGGGTTTAGGCAGTGCAGTGGTGTTCAGGCAGTGTAGGGGGTCGTGCTGAGGCTGGTGTTTCACGGTTTAGGGCAGTGCAGTGGTGTTCGGGCAGTGTAGGGGGTCGTGCTGGGGGTGATGTTTCAGGGTTTAGGGCAGTGCAGTGGTGTTCGGGCAGTGTAGGGGTCTTGCTGGGGTAGTGTTTCAGGGTTTAGGGCAGTGCAGTTGTGTTCGTGCAGTGTAGGGGGTCGTGCTGGGGATGGTGTTTCAGGGTTTAGGGCAGTGCAGTAGTGTTCGGGTAGTGTAAGGGGTCGTGCAGGGGGTGGTGTTTCAGGGTTTAGGGCAGTGCAGTGGTGTTCGGGCAGTGTAGGGGGTCTTCCTGGGGGTGGTGTTTCAGGGTTTAGGCAGTGCAGTGGTGTTCAGGCAGTGTAGGGGGTCGTGCTGAGGCTGGTGTTTCACGGTTTAGGGCAGTGCAGTGGTGTTAGGGCAGTGTAGGGGGTCGTGCTGGGGCTGGTGTTTCAGGGTTTAGGGCAGTGCAGTGGTGTTCGGGCAGTGTAGGGGGTCGTGCTGGGGCTGGTGTTTCAGGGTTTAGGGCAGTGCAGTGGTGCTCGGGCAGTGTAGGGGGTCGTGCTGAGGGTGGTGTTTCAGGGTTTAGGGTAGTGCAGTGCTGTTCGGGCAGTGTAGGGGGTCGTGCTGGGGCTGGTGTTTCAAGGTTTAGGGCAGTGCAGTGCTGTTCGGGCAGTGTAGGGGGTCGTGCTGGGGCTGGTGTTTCAGGGTTTTGGGCAGAGCAGTGGTGTTCGGGCAGTGTAGGGGGTCATGCTGGGGCTGGTGTTTCAGGGTTTAGGGCAGTGCAGTGGTGTTCGGGCAGTGTAGGGGGTCGTGCTGGCGGTGGTGTTTCAGGGTTTAGGGCAGTGCAGTGGTGTTCAGGCAGTTTAGGGAGTCTTGCTGCGGGTGGTGTTTCAGGGTTTAGGAGCAGTGGTGTTCGGGCAGTGTAGGGGGTCTTGCTGGGGGTGATGTTTCAGGGTTTAGGGCAGTGCAGTGGTGTTCGTGCAGTGTAGGGGGTCGTGCTGGGGGTGGTGTTTCAGGGTTTAGGGCAGTGCAGTAGTGTTCGGGCAGTGTAGGGGGTCGTGCAGGGGGTGGTGTTTCAGGGTTTAGGGCAGTGCAGTGGTGTTCGGGCAGTTTAGGGGGTCGTGCAGGGGGTGGTGTTTCAGGGTTTAGGGCAGTGCAGTGGTGTTCGGGCAGTGTAGGGGGTCGTGCTGGGGCTGGTGTTTCAGGGTTTAGGGCAGTGCAGTGGTGTTCGGGCACTGTAGGGGGTCTTGCTGGCAGTGGTGTTTCAGGGTTTAGGGCAGTGGTGTTCGGGCAGTGTAGGGGGTCTTGCTGGGGGTGATGTTTCAGGGTTTAGGGCAGTGCAGTGGTGTTCCGGCAGTGTAGTGGGTCATTGCTGGGGGTAGTGTTTCAGGGTTTAGGGCAGTGCAGTGGTGTTCGTGCAGTGTAGGGGGTCGTGCTGGGGATGGTGTTTCAGGGTTTAGGGCAGTGCAGTAGTGTTCGGGCACTGTAGGGGGTCGTGCAGGGGGTGGTGTTTCAGGGTTTAGGGCAGTGCAGTGGTGTTCGGGCAGTGTAGGGGGTCGTGCAGGGGGTAGTGTTTCAGGGTTTAGGGTAGTGCAGTGGTGTTCGGGCAGTGTAGGGGGTCACTGCTGGGGGTAGTGTTTTAGGGTTTAGGGTAGTGCAGTGGTGTTTGGGCAGTGTAGGGGGTACTGCTGGGGGTAGTGTTTCAGGGTCTAGGGTAGTGCAGTGGTGTTTGGGTAGTGTAGGGGTTCGTGCTGGGGGTGGTGTTTTAGGGTTTAGGGTAGTGCAGTGGTGTTTGTGTAGTGAAGGGGTAGTGTTTTAGGGTTTAGGGTAGTGCAGTGGTGATTGTGTAGTGTAGGAGGTCGTGTTTTAGGGTTTAGGGCAGTGCAGTGGTCTTTAGGTAGTGTAGGGAGTCGTGCTGGGGTAGTGTTTTAGGGTTTAGGGTAGTGCAGTGGTCTTTGGGTAGTGTAGGGGGTCGTGCTGGGGGTAGTGTTTTAGGGATTAGGGTAGTGCATTGGTGTTTGGGTAGTGTAGGGGGTCATGCGGGGGTAGTGTTTTAGGGTTTAGGGCAGTGCAGTGGTGTTTGGGTAGTGTAGGGGGTCGTGCTGGGGGGAGTGTTTTAGGGTTTAGGGCAGTGCAGTGGTGTTCGGGTAGTGTAGGGGGTCGTGCTAGGGGTAGTGTTTTAGGGTTTAGGGCAGTGCAGTGGTGTTCGGGTAGTGTAGGGGGTCGTGCTGGGGGTAGTGTTTGAGGGTTTAGGGCAGTGCAGTTGTGTTCGGGCAGTGTAGGGGGTCGTGCTGGGGGTAGTATTTTAGGGTTTACTGTAGTGCAGTGGTGTTCGGGTAGTGTAGGGGGTCGTGCTGGGGGTAGTGTTCTAGGGTTTAGGGCAGTGCAGTGGTGTTCGGGCAGTGTAGGGGGTCGTGCTGGGGGTGGTGTTTCAGGGTTTAGGGCAGTGCAGTGGTGTTCGGGCAGTGTAGGGGGTCGTGCAGGGTGTGGTGTTTCAGGGTTTAGGGCAGTGCAGTGGTGTTCGGGCAGTGTAGGGGGTCGTGCAGGGGGTGGTGTTTCAGGGTTTAGGGCAGTGGTGTTCGGGCAGTGTAGGGGGTCCTGCTGGGGGTGGTGTTTCAGGGTTTAGGGCAGTGCAGTGGTGTTCGGGTAGTGTAGGGGGCGGTGCAGGGGGTGGTGTTTCAGGGTTTAGGGCAGTGCAGTGGTGTTCGGGCAGTGTAGGGGGTCGTGCAGGGGTGGTGTTTCAGGGTTTAGGGCAGTGCAGTGGTGTTCGGGCAGTGTAGGGGGTCCTGCTGGGGCTGGTGTTTCAGGGTTTAGGGCAGTGCAGTGGTGTTCGGGCAGTGTAGGGGGTCGTGCTGGGGCTGGTGTTTCAGGGTTTAGGGCAGTGCAGTGGTGTTCGGGCAGTGTAGGGGGTCGTGCTGGGGCTGGTGTTTCAGGGTTTAGGGCAGTGCAGTGGTGTTCGGGCAGTGTAGGTGGTGGTGCTGGGGCTGGTGTTTCAGGGTTTAGGGCAGTGCAGTGGTGTTCGGGCAGTGTAGGGGGTCATGCTGGGGCTGGTGTTTCAGGGTTTAGGGCAGTGCAGTGGTGTTCGGGCAGTGTAGGGGGTCTTGCTGGGGCTGGTGTTTCAGAGTCTAGGGCAGTGCAGTGGTGTTCGGGCAGTGTAGGGGGTCTTGCTGGGGCTGGTGTTTCAGGGTTTAGGGCAGTGCAGTGGTGTTCGGGCAGTGTAGGGGGTCGTGCTGGGGGTGGTGTTTCAGGGTTTAGGGCAGTGCAGTGGTGTTCGGGAAATGTAGGGGGTCGTGCTGGGGCTAGTGTTTCAGGGTTTAGTGCAGAGCAATGGTGTTCAGGCAGTGTAGGGGGTTGTGCTGGAGGTGGTGTTTCAGGGTTTAGGGCAGAGCAGTGGTGTTCGGGCAGTGTAGGGGGTCATGCTGGGGGTGGTGTTTCAGGGTTTAGGGCAGTGCAGTGGTGTTCAGGCAGTGTAGGGGGTCTTGCTGGGGGTGGTGTTTCAGGGTTTAGGGGCAGTGGTGTTCGGGCAGTGTAGGGGGTCTTGCTTGGGGTGATGTTTCAGGGTTTAGGGCAGTGCAGTGGTGTTCGGGCAGTGTAGGGGGTCTTGCTGGGGGTAGTGTTTCAGGGTTTAGGGCAGTGCAGTGGTGTTCGGGCAGTGTAGGGGGTCGTGCTGGGGGTGGTGTTTCAGGGTTTAGGGCAGTGCAGTGGTGTTCGGGCAGTGTAGGGGGTCATGCAGGGGGTGGTGTTTCAGGGTTTAGGGCAGTGCAGTGGTGTTCGGGCAGTGTAGGGGGTCGTGCTGGGGCTGGTGTTTCAGGGTTTAGGGCAGTGCAGTGGTGTTCGGGCAGTGTAGGGGGTCTTGCTGGCAGTGGTGTTTCAGGGTTTAGGGCAGTGGTGTTCGGGCAGTGTAGGCGGTCTTGCTGGGGGTGATGTTTCAGGGTTTAGGGCAGTGCAGTGGTGTTCGGGCAGTGTAGGGGGTCTTGCTGGGGGTAGTGTTTCAGGGTTTAGGGCAGTGCAGTGGTGTTCGTGCAGTGTAGGGGGTCGTGCTGGGGATGGTGTTTCAGGGTTTAGGGCAGTGCAGTAGTGTTCGGGCAGTGTAAGGGGTCGTGCAGGGGGTGGTGTTTCAGGGTTTAGGGTCAGTGCAGTGGTGTTCGGGCAGTGTAGGGGGTCGTGCTGGGGGTGGTGTTTCAGGGTTTAGGGCAGTGCAGTGGTGTTCAGGCAGTGTAGGGGGTCGTGCTGAGGCTGGTGTTTCACGATTTAGGGCAGTGCAGTGGTGTTCGGGCAGTGTTGGGGGTCGTGCTGGGGCTGGTGTTTCAGGGTTTAGGGCAGTGCAGTGGTGTTCGGGCAGTGTAGGGGGTCGTGCTGGGGCTGGTGTTTCAGGGTTTAGGGCAGTGCAGTGGTGTTCGGGCAGTGTAGGGGGTAGTGCTGGGGCTGGTGTTTCAGGGTTTAGGGCAGAGCAGTGGTGTTCGGGCAGTGTAGGGGGTCGTGCTGGGGCTGGTGTTTCAGGGTTTAGGGCAGTGCAGTGGTGTTCGGGCAGTGTAGGGGGTCGTGCTGGGGGTGGTGTTTCAGGGTTTAGGGCAGTGCAGTGGTGTTCAGGCAGTGTAGGGAGTCTTGCTGGGGGTGGTGTTTCAGGGTTTAGGGCAGGCATGGTGTTCGGGCAGTGTAGGGGGTCTTGCTGAGGGTGATGTTTCAGGGTTTAGGGCAGTGCAGTGGTGTTCGTGCAGTGTAGGGGGTCGTGCTGGGGTGGTGTTTCAGGGTTTAGGGCAGTGCAGTAGTGTTCGGGCAGTGTAGGGGGTCGTGCAGGGGGTGGTGTTTCAGGGTTTAGGGCAGTGCAGTGGTGTTCGGGCAGTGTAGGGGGTCGTGCTGGGGGTGGTGTTTCAGGGTTTAGGGCAGTGCAGTGGTGTTCGGGCAGTGTAGGGGGTCGTGCTGGGGCTGGTGTTTCAGGGTTTAGGGCAGTGCAGTGGTGTTCGGGCAGTGTAGGGGGTCTTGCTGGCAGTGGTGTTTCAGGGTTTAGGGCAGTGGTGTTCGGGCAGTGTAGGGGGTCTTGCTGGGGGTGATGTTTCAGGGTTTAGGGCAGTGCAGTGGTGTTCGGGCAGTGTAGGGGGTCTTGCTGGGGATAGTGTTTCAGGGTTTAGGGCAGTGCAGTGGTGTTCGTGGCAGTGTAGGGGGTCGTGCTGGGGATGGTGTTTCAGGGTTTAGGGCAGTGCAGTAGTGTTCGGGCAGTGTAGGGGGTCGTGCTAGGCGGTGGTGTTTCAGGGTTTAGGGCAGTGCAGTGGTGTTCGGGCAGTGTAGGGGGTCGTGCTGGGGGTGGTGTTTCAGGGTTTAGGCAGTGCAGTGGTGTTCAGGCAGTGTAGGGGGTCGTGCTGAGGCTGGTGTTTCACGGTTTAGGGCAGTGCAGTGGTGTTCGGGCAGTGTAGGGGGTCGTGCTGGGGCTGGTGTTTCAGGGTTTAGGGCAGTGCAGTGGTGTTCGGGCAGTGTAGGCGGTCGTGCTGGGGGTTGTGTTTCAGGGTTTAGGGCAGTGCAGTGGTGTTCGGGCAGTGTAGGGGGTCGTGCTGGGAGTGGTGTTTCAGGGTTTAGGGCAGTGCAGTGGTGTTCGGGCAGTGTAGGGGGTCGTGCAGGGGTGGTGTTTCAGGGTTTAGGGCAGTGCAGTGGTGTTCGGGCAGTGTAGGGGGTCGTGCTAGGGGTGGTGTTTCAGGGTTTAGGGCAGTGCAGTGGTGTTCGGGCAGTGTAGGGGGTCGTGCAGGGGCTGGTGTTTCAGGGTTTAGGGCAGTGCAGTGGTGTTCGGGCAGTGTAGGGTGTCGTGCTGGGGGTAGTGTTTCAGGGTTTAGGGCAGTGCAGTGGTGCTTCGTGTAGTGTAGGGGGTCGTGCTGGGGGTAGTGTTTCAGGGTTTAGGGTAGTGCAGTGGTGTTCGGGCAGTGTAGGGGGTCGTGCTGGGGGTGGTGTTTCAGGGTTTAGGGCAGTGCAGTGGTGTTCGGGCAGTGTAGGGGGTCGTGCTGGGGCTGGTGTTTCAGGGTTTAGGGCAGTGCAGTGGTGTTCGGGCAGTGTAGGGGGTCGTGCTGGGGGTGGTGTTTCAGGGTTTAGGGTAGTGCAGTGGTGTTCGGGCAGTGTAGGGGGTCGTGCTGGGGCTGGTGTTTCAGGGTTTAGGGCAGTGCAGTGGTGTTCGGGCAGTGTAGGGGTCGTGCTGGGGCTGGTGTTTCTGGGTTTAGGGCAGTGCAGTGGTGTTTGGGAAGTGTAGTGGGTCGTGCTGGGGGTGGTGTTTTAGGGTTTAGGGCAGTGCAGTGGTGTTCAGGCAGTGTAGGGGGTCTTGCTGGGGGTGGTGTTTCAGGGTTTAGGGCAGTGCAGTGGTGTTCGGGCAGTGTAGGGGGTCGTGCTGGGGCTGGTGTTTCAGGGTTTAGGGCAGTGCAGTGGTGTTCGGGCAGTGTAGGGGGTCGTGCTGGGGCTGGTGTTTCAGGGTTTTGGGCAGAGCAGTGGTGTTCGGGCAGTGTAGGGGGTCATGCTGGTGGTGGTGTTTCAGGGTTTAGGGCAGTGCAGTGGTGTTCAGGCATTGTAGGGGGTCTTGCTGGGGGTGGTGTTTCAGGGTTTAGGGCAGTGGTGTTCGGGCAGTGTAGGGGTCTTGCTTGGGGTGATGTTTCAGGGTTTAGGGCAGTGCAGTGGTGTTCGGGCAGTGTAGGGGGTCTTGCTGGGGGTAGTGTTTCAGGGTTTAGGGCAGTGCAGTGGTGTTCGGGCAGTGTAGGGGGTCGTGCTGGGGGTGGAGTTTCAGGGTTTAGGGCAGTGCAGTGGTGTTCGGGCAGTGTAGGGGGTCATGCAGGGGGTGGTGTTTCAGGGTTTAGGGCAGTGCAGTGGTGTTCGGGCAGTGTAGGGGGTCGTGCTGGGGCTGGTGTTTCAGGGTTTAGGGCAGTGCAGTGGTGTTCGGGCAGTGTAGGGGGTCTTGCTGGCAGTGGTGTTTCAGGGTTTAGGGCAGTGGTGTTCGGGCAGTGTAGGCGGTCTTGCTGGGGGTGATGTTTCAGGGTTTAGGGCAGTGCAGTGGTGTTCGGGCAGTGTAGGGGGTCTTGCTGGGGGTAGTGTTTCAGGGTTTAGGGCAGTGCAGTGGTGTTCGTGCAGTGTAGGGGGTCGTGCTGGGGATGGTGTTTCAGGGTTTAGGGCAGTGCAGTAGTGTTCGGGCAGTGTAGGGGGTCGTGCAGGGGGTGGTGTTTCAGGGTTTAGGGCAGTGCAGTGGTGTTCGGGCAGTGTAGGGGGTCGTGCTGGGGGTGGTGTTTCAGGGTTTAGGCAGTGCAGTGGTGTTCAGGCAGTGTAGGGGGTCGTGCTGAGGCTGGTGTTTCACGATTTAGGGCAGTGCAGTGGTGTTCGGGCAGTGTAGGGGGTCGTGCTGGGGCTGGTGTTTCAGGGTTTAGGGCAGTGCAGTGGTGTTCGGGCAGTGTAGGGGGTCGTGCTGGGGCTGGTGTTTCAGGGTTTAGGGCAGTGCAGTGGTGTTCGGGCAGTGTAGGGGGTCGTGCTGGGGCTGGTGTTTCAGGGTTTAGGGCAGAGCAGTGGTGTTCGGGCAGTGTAGGGGGTCGTGCTGGGGCTGGTGTTTCAGGGTTTAGGGCAGTGCAGTGGTGTTCGGGCAGTGTAGGGGGTCGTGCTGGGGGTGGTGTTTCAGGGTTTAGGGCAGTGCAGTGGTGTTCAGGCAGTGTAGGGAGTCTTGCTGGGGGTGGTGTTTCAGTGTTTAGGAGCAGTGGTGTTCGGGCAGTGTAGGGGGTCTTGCTGGGGGTGATGTTTCAGGGTTTAGGGCAGTGCAGTGGTGTTCGTGCAGTGTAGGGGGTCGTGCTGGGGGTGGTGTTTCAGGGTTTAGGGCAGTGCAGTAGTGTTCGGGCAGTGTAGGGGGTCGTGCTGGGGGTGGTGTTTCAGGGTTTAGGGCAGTGCAGTGGTGTTCGGGCAGTGTAGGGGGTCGTGCTGGGGGTGGTGTTTCAGGGTTTAGGGCAGTGCAGTGGTGTTCGGGCAGTGTAGGGGGTCGTGCTGGGGCTGGTGTTTCAGAGTTTAGGGCAGTGCAGTGGTGTTCGGGCAGTGTAGGGGGTCTTGCTGGCAGTGGTGTTTCAGGGTTTAGGGCAGTGGGTGTTCGGGCAGTGTAGGGGGTCTTGCTGGGGGTGATGTTTCAGGGTTTAGGGCAGTGCAGTGGTGTTCGGGCAGTGTAGGGGGTCATTGCTGGGGATAGTGTTTCAGGGTTTAGGGCAGTGCAGTGGTGTTCGTGCAGTGTAGGGGGTCGTGCTGGGGATGGTGTTTCAGGGTTTAGGGCAGTGCAGTAGTGTTCGGGCAGTGTAGGGGTCGTGTAGGCGGTGGTGTTTCAGGGTTTAGGGCAGTGCAGTGGTGTTCGGGCAGTGTAGGGGGTCTTGCTGGTGGTGATGTTTCAGGTTATAGGGCAGTGCAGTGGTGTTCAGGTAGTGTAGGGGGTCGTGCTGAGGCTGGTGTTTCACGGTTTAGGGCAGTGCAGTGGTGTTCGGGCAGTGTAGGGGGTCGTGCTGGGGCTGGTGTTTCAGGGTTTAGGGCAGTGCAGTGGTGTTCGGGCAGTGTAGGCGGTCGTGCTGGGGGTAGTGTTTCAGGGTTTAGGGCAGTGCAGTGGTGTTCGGGCAGTGTAGGGGGTCGTGCTGGGAGTGGTGTTTCAGGGTTTAGGGCAGTGCAGTGGTGTTCAGGCAGTGTAGGGGGTCGTGAAGGGGTGGTGTTTCAGGGTTTAGGGCAGTGCAGTGGTGTTCGGGCAGTGTAGGGGGTCGTGCTAGGGGTGGTGTTTCAGGGTTTAGGGCAGTGCAGTGGTGTTCGGGCAGTGTAGGGGGTCGTGCAGGGGCTGGTGTTTCAGGGTTTAGGGCAGTGCAGTGGTGTTCGGGCAGTGTAGGGTGTCGTGCTGGGGGTAGTGTTTTAGGGTTTATGGTAGTGCAGTGGTGCTTGTGTAGTGTAGGGGGTCGTACTGGGGGTAGTGTTTTAGGGTTTAGGGTAGTGCAGTGGTGTTTGTGTAGTGTAGGGGGTCTGAGTGTTTTAGATTTAGTGCAGTCCTGTTTGGGTCAGTGTAGGGGGTCGTGCTGGGGGTAGTGTTTTAGGGTTTAGGGTAGTGCAGTGGTGTTTGTGTAGTGTAGGGGTCGTGCTGGGGTAGTGTTTTAGGGTTTAGGGTAGTGCAGTGGTGCTTGTGTAGTGTAGGGGGTCGTGCTGGGGGTAGTGTTTTAGGATTTAGGGTAGTGCAGTGGTGTTTGTGTAGTGTAGGGGGTCATGTTTTAGGGTAGTGCAGTGGTGTTTGGGTAGTGTAGGGGGTCGTGCTGGGGGTAGTGTTTTAGGATTTAGGTTAGTGCAGTGGTGTTTGGGTAGTGTAGGGGGTCGTGCTGGGGGTAGTGTTTTAGGGTTTAGGGTAGTGCAGTGGTGTTTGTGTAGTGTAGGGGGTCGTGCTGGGGGTAGTGTTTTAGGGTTTAGGGTAGTGCAGTGGTGTTTTTGTAGTGTAGGGGGTCATGTTTTAAGATGCAACGCTCCAATACCTGACCAGTCTGCACTACATAAAACTGCAAAAAAACTAAAAATAAAAAGTGTTTTGTACACTTTTGTCATTGGGCTATATGTGGGCTACATCTGGGTAATATTTGTGGTACATTTGGGCTCTTTTTTCACTGGTGGCCATCTTGGAAGACTTCTTTGTTATGAAGTTTCCTAATTTCCTCATTTACTGCAGTCTCCTCAGTAGGAAATGCTTTCAGTTTTTTACTTTGATTCCATCAAGAAGTCATTCAGATGTGTCTCACATTTGCCATAAATTCAGAATGTTAGCACTCTAGTTGCTCATTAGATCACTGCAGTAAAGCTACTGCTCACCAGGGAGTTAACTGGAAGTCTGCTGCTGGTATTGAAAGGGATTGTTTCAGTTTGCATGTCAGAATTTTCTAATGAAATAGAAGAGGATTTGAGATCTCACTTAAAACATGCCCTAATTTTTCTTTCTGCAGCACTAACCATAATTTCTATTTCAAAAAGAACCCCCTCATTTTGTTCCTTTTTAAATTAAATGTTTTAAGTGTTACCGGTTTATTCCAATCAAGATGGCTTCAGGTGTGCCATACTTTTGTCATAAGTAAGGCTGTTAGCGCTCTAGTTGTTCTTTAGAACACTCTGGGAAGCTGCAGTAGAACACAAAGGCATCAACTGGCAGGCTGCTCCTGTTGAAATATAACAGGAAGATATTTGAGATCACACTTGAAACATGTCCTAATTTTGCTTTCTACAGCACTAACCATAATTTCTATGACAAAATGAACCCCATCATTTTGTTCCTTTTTAAATTAAATGTTTTAAGTGTTACCAGTTTATTCCAATCAAGATGGCTTCAGGTGTGCCATACTTTTGTCATAAGTAAGGCTGTTAGCACCCTAGTTGTTCTTTAGAACACTCTGGGAAGCTGCAGTAGAACACAAAGGAATCAACTGACAGTCTCTGCCCTTGTTGGATGTACATATTTTACTGAGAATGTCAGACTTCATTCTCACATGACTGAGAAAGATAATGTAAATTTACAGAAAATATGCTCTCATTTTAGCTTCTGGAGCACCTTCCAAAACTCTATGGGACAAGCATGTGAAAATAGTTTTCTCTCAAACATGATTCATGATATCCCAGCAGAAGGTTTTTCACAGGGTAAAATCACCTTAGAACACACCACAATTCCTGAAATTAGTATGGTACCATCAACAAATGAATTCTAATGTAACTAAAGTCTGTTATCACCCTTTATAGTTCTCCTTTTGGTAACCCTCAAAATCTTTGATTCACTACAATGCATTTCAATGGGGTACTATCATGTATATTGGTCTCAAGATGGCTGCCAGCAATTCCAGGATGAAGTGCTGACAGCCAATCAGATCTCACAATGACATGTGTGGTTAGGCTCCGCCCAGATATATATGTGATTTTACTTTTGATTTTCTCAGGAACTACTGAACAGATTTACACCATTTAAGCAAAAGGCACGACACTGAACCAAAGGCTACCTCTTTGCCAAATTTGGTGTAATTCCGTTCAGCAGTTCGGGCTGTAGCTGCGATGAAAGGTCCCTATGGAAAAATGAATGAGGAAAACACGTTTTGGGACCCCCCTTTTTTCTCGGCCCCCGCTTGACGAATCGACGAATCACCCTGAGACTTTCAGGATAGGAGCGGACCGGAGCGCCCCAACAAGTTGGAAACTTTCGCGAAGATTCGTCAACCGGCGCCAACGTTATTTCAAATAGAATGTTGCGGATTTCCTATGGAAAATAGGTCCTAACTATAACTATCTACTGGCGACCGCCAGTAGATAATATATATATATATATATATATATATATATTTCCTCCAAGGCTATCTCCCGAAGGTTTTCAGGATTTTCGACGAAGGATCACTGCACCACAACCGGCAAGTAGTTTCAATATTGCTTTATTTAAACAAAGGTGCAAACATGAACGGTAGAGGACCAAATGCTAGCTTTCTGCCAAATTTGGTGTAATTCCTTTTAGCCGTTAGGGATGCAGCTGTGTCTAAAGAGTCTATGGGAATTAACTTGGGAAACACACTTTTTTTTACCCCCCTTTTTCTCGCCCACTGCTTGATGGATCACCTCGAAACTCCATGCACAATATATATATACAAATTTACATGATCTCAGTAGTTTCAATGTTTAAATATAAAGAGTGATGTAATTTAGCATTTCTTAAGTGATAGAATATGTGTAGTTATAAGCAGTGCATGATGTGAGCGGAAGTTATAGTTAGTTCACTAAACCATAACTGGTGTATGTCAATGTTTTTTAATGTTACCTTGTGTCTCATTCCCAAACCTGTTTTTTTAACATAAGTTAAAGTTTTAGCACCTAACTATAACATCACTTTAACATTTGTTTTTTACCTACTGGCATTCTCCATCTTATAGTTGGGACCATGTTTCGATAGGAAAAGAGTTTTTTGACTTGCCTATATATTTGATGAATCTTCACGAAATTTTTCAAAAAAGTGTCATAGTTAGTCTTGTTGTGCATGGAGTTTCGAGGTGATCCATCAAGCAGTGGGTGAGAAAAAGGGGGGTAAAAAAAAGTGTGTTTCCCAAGTTAATTCCCATAGACTCTTTAGACACGGCTGCATCCCTAACGGCTAAAAGGAATTGCACCAAATTTGGCAGAAAGCTAGCATTTGGTCCGCAGATTGTGCTTTTTATTATTTGTTGTAAATCTGTTCAGTAGTTGTTGAGAAATTTAAGGAAATCCAAATTTGTATATCTGCCATCACAGCTAATTTGCGAATAATAACAAGCTTGTGCAGTGAACTGCAGAGCTCTGATTGGCTGCCAACACTTCAACCAGGAACTATTGCCAGCCATCTTGGGACTCAACTTCAGGCGAGTCCCAAAACAAAATGTGAAAAAAAGAAAAGGGGCAGGGTAGGAATACCCTTACCCTAAGCCTTGGATTGGGGTCCCAGAGGGAACCCGGCAGGACGTAAAAGCATGTTTTAAAAAAAAAAATTGCTGCAAATTCACAGCAAAAATATTAACACAAAAACGAGCGTGGGCTCCTGCACTTGTTTTCAAAAGGGCCTCCGGGTGAGGTGGTGGGTGTACAGGGCCCCCCTCATAAGGCTGTTAGAGCCCCAGGGCCCACCACCTCCCTGGGGCTAAAGTAGTATTATTGAGGGGGCCAGGTGGACCCACGACCTCTGAGGACCACTCCTTCCCCAGAACTAAAAAACACAACATGGGGGGCCCGCGGACCACCATCTCCCTGGGGCCAAATATTTTCAAAAAGAATGGGAGAGGGGCTGTGTGGCCCCCCTCCTAGGCCATATATGGCCCGGGGACCACCACCTCCCCGGGGCAGGCCCGTGCTCAGAGAAGGAGTAAGGCCGTGTGGCTCCCCTTCTGGAGCCATATATAGACTAGGGGACCGCCACCCCCCAGGGCCGGCACCTGCTATGTCTTGGCTTGCCCACCCCCTGGACATAGATTGTAAAGAATAGGACTGCGACCGAACAGTGTTCGGTCGCATCCTAATTGCTGGGTTGGGACCGCCGACAGTAGGTCGGTCGGTCCCAGTACCCAATCGATGTCAGACGGACTCAGCTCCATCCGACATCGAAATCGGGCCCTATATGAAGTACGTGCTTCTTTGTTTGGTGGAGAAGTTGTCTTATTCCTCAGCATCACAACTTGTCACCAAAATCATTGGGAAAAGCACTGGAGGCCTTTTGGTAAGCTGCCCATCATCCTGGCAAAAAGCAGGAAGACCTTTGCATACTACTAAGGTGGACGGGGCAGGCAAAAACAGGAGGAGCTTCCAGGTGATTTGCACATTCACTTACTTGTAGTAATTTAAAGAGAGAACCATGGACTTTTACCTGGATAGGACAAGAAAGAACTCACTCATCACAGTGACTGCATATTGTGGTCTAATAGATCAATGATGTATTCACCTCCATGAAGGGTTTCAGATCGTTTTTCAACATTGAATTGCTGAGAAAACACACTTGCTTTGGCTAAGCGCAGGAGTTAGAATCATTTGTCCTTTACAGAAGTAGAACTTCAACTGGGGCACCTGCTAAGTTTTTATGTGTAAATGCTTCTTGTTGAGGTTTAATTTCTATGAATTGTGCATCAGGGCCAGATCGGAATCTCACCTGCCCGTTTATCGAACAAGAGTCCACACTTTTGCGTAAAATGTCTACCAACTCGAATACACTCTACTGGTTAGTTAGTAAGTACCACGTCGTTGGGTAAATGTCCAGTGTGTATTCTACACAATAGCTGCATAATGGACCACAAGGAAATGTCTCCAGCAATGTTGTGTGCGTTTCACAATGTGATAATTCCTTGTGTCCCGTTCTTCAGAAATTTGTAATAACTTGAATCCTCCTATGAAGAGGACAACAACAGTAGAAAGAGGTACATCTCCACCAAATTAGGGAAGTTCGTCTTAGATATTCAAAGTAAGTGCTTCCTTGTTTGATGGAGATGTCCTTATATTTGTCTGCATCAGGAATACATCAGCAAAATTGATGGGAAAATCGTTCGGGGCCTTTAGAGTATAGGTGTAAATGGATGTGTCAGTGACTGTATAGATGAGTGAATCAGTGTGTCAGTGATGTATGGGTGAGTGAGTGCGTGTATGAGTTGTTTGTGTGAGTAAGTGGGTATGTGAGTGCCTGTGTGGGTTAGTGAGTGGGTGTGTAACTGCCTGTGTGGGTAAGTGACTGGGTGTGTCCCTAGCTGTATGGGTGAATAGATTTATGGGTGACTGAGTATGTGAATGAGTGGCTGTTGGGGTGAGTGAGTGGGTGTGTGTATGTTTTGGTGGATGGGTGAGTGCCTGTGTAAGTGTGTGGGTTTGTGAGTGCCTGTATGGATGGGTCAGTGGGTGTGTGAGTAGCTGTATGAGTGGGTGTGTGAGTGATTGTATGAGTGAGTGGCAGGGTGCATGACTGGCTGAATGAGTGAGTGATTGGGTGTATGGGTGAGTGAGTGGCTGTGTGAGTGGCTAAATGAGTGAGTGCATAAGTAGATGAGTGATTGCGTGGGTGAATGAGTGGTTGTGTCAGTGACTGTATAGGTGAATCAGTGCATGTCCTAGTATCTGTATGAGTAAGTGAGTGGGCGTCTGAGTATCTGTATGGATGACTGAGTGGGTGTGTAAGTGGCTGTATAAGTGAGTGAGAGGCTGTGTGACTGGCTCTATGGGCGAGCAAGTGGATGTCTGAGCATATGTATGGGTGACTGAGTGGGTATGTGAGTGGCTGTATGGGTAAGTGAGTGGGTGTCTGAGTATGTGTATGGGTGACTGATTGGTTATGTCAGTGACTGTATGAGTGAGTGGTTGTATGAGTAAGTGAGAAGGTGTGTGAGTGACTGTATGGGTGAGTGGATGGCTGGTTGCATGGGTGAATGAGTGGCTGTGTCAGTGACTAGGTGAATGAGTGCATGTCTTAGTATCTGTATGAGTAAGTGAGTGGGTGTGTGTGTGAGTACCTGTATGAGTGGGTGAAAGGATGCGTGAGAGCCTATATGCATGAGTGAGAGGGTTCGTGAGTGACTGTATGGGTGAGTGGCTGTGTGAGAGCCCCCTTATGGGTGAGTGAGAGGGTGTGTGAGTGACTGCAAGGGTACGTGAGTGGATATGTGAGTACCTGTGTGGGTGAGTTAGGATCAGTTGCCAAAGTTCATGAAAGCGGCAATCAATTGCATGGGTGTTTATTAGCATCCCTACCTAGTAAAAGAAACTGATGGGAAAGGATATCAACTGCTTTTTATACACGAGGACCCTCTGCATGACTATGTCAAACAAATATGTCTATGGCACTAGATGTATCTTGATACCTGTAAGCATGTATCACTCCAAAACCTGTTGTAAAAAAAAAGAATAGAAATATGTTAGTATTTGATTTACAAATTTTGAGAAACATAACAGTATACATTGCTAATGCTGTAACAGTATTTCTGATGGATACATCTGCCTGTGGGTTCCTCACCTTTTGAATTACCCCTGCGCCAGCATTCCGCGGAAATTCTTTTCCTAGCTCTCCCACGTCGACGAGGAGGTCATAATAGCAGGGCTCCGCTCGCGACTCCGTATGACGTCATCGGAGCCATAAGAAGACCTCGTCGGCGTGCTGACGTCAGTTCCCTTTTTTCCGCGCCGTCGACGCGTAACGGTTTTTTCTGGGACTCTCCATTTTTAACGAGATTACTTTGTTTCTTCACGTCTTCTTCGTGTCTCTGTTGAAATGGCTTCTTCGAAGAAGTCAGGTTTCAAGCCCTGCAGGGAGTGTGGGGGCCATATGTGTATTACAGACCCTCACGACGACTGTCTTTGGTGCCTTTCTTCGGACCACGACGTTGAAGGGTGTTCTTGTTGTCGAAAAATGAATCCTAAGGCGTTGAAGGAGCATGAAGCGAAACTCTTCATGGCAAGGCGACGAAAGAAAAGAGGGGTCGTAAGCGCTCAAAGTCTTCGACCTCGCATACTTCTAAGTCTAAGCAGCATAAGAAGTCGAAGAGGAGACACGGTTCTCGACGTCGCTCTTCAAAGGGCAAGGCTTCGAGGTCGGCTTCACCTGTTCAGCGACGCCGGGAAAAGGACTTTGTTTCTCCGTCGCCTTCTCCTTCTGATCCACTCGCCGACTCCGAGGGCCTGTACCTGTGTCTTCACCTGTGCGGGCGCCGGTCTCACCGGCTCCGCAGCCTCAGCCTCCAGTTCGGCCTCGGATGGATCAAGACCAAGGAGGCCTGGATCCTTATCCTCCTTTTCCAGGACCAGGAGCAGATCCCTCGCATTTCCTGAATGCGATGTTTGGCATGTTTGCCAGGGCATCCTACCCTTCTGGTGCGCCTTCCGGCCCTGTGGGTCCACTTGCCTTTAACTTGGGTGTTCCCCAACAGTATGCCCAGGCGCCTTTTGTGCCTTTTATGCAGACTGCTCCATCTTGGCAGTTTCCGGCACCGAGGTTTTCGACTCAGAATCCTCAAACTCTGTCTGGTGTCGATTCGGCGCCGTCTCGAATTCGTTCGGCGCTGCTGCCTGTTTCTGAAGGTCCTCCTTTGACGTCGGCTCCATTGTCACCGGCGCCGCGGCTGGCGCCGCCAACGCCAATCCCGAAACAGCGTTCCAGGAGGGAGGCACAAAGGCTGCTAGAAGAGGATGAGTACCGGCAGGAGCAGGAGGAAGGGGAGATACTCGACTCCGTGGACGACTTTGAGGGTCTGCAAGAGGCCAGTGGTTTAGACACTTCCCCGGAGTGGGAGCTCTCTTCACCAAAGACTGTCCTCTCTCCGGATTTTGCCCCTTATCTTGCGGTGATTAGGAAGGCTGCTGAATTGTTGGATCTTCAGTTGCCTTCAGCAGAATTAAAATCAAATATTTTAACTGAAGTGCTTAATACTTCTTCTTCAGTTAGTGAGCCTCTACTGCCTTTCAATGAGGCGTTGACGGAGCCTATCTTGGAGGTGTGGCAGAAGCCCTTGACTGCTCCTGCAGTTTCCAGATCTATTGCAAGGAGATATAAACCAGCTCCTGGTCATCCAGCCTTTCTTTCTGCCCACCCATCTCCTGAAAGTTTGGTGGTTCAGGCTTCTTGCTCCAAGCAGTCGTCTGGGTCCTTTCCTACCACCCTGGGGGATAGGGATTCTAAGAAGATGGAACAGTCGGCCAAGAAAGTGTTTTCGTCAGCAAGTATGGCACTGAAGTCTACGAACGCCACTTGCTTGCGTGGGAGGTACATTCATGCCCTTATGGATTCTGTTAAGCAATTGGCCCCTAAGCTTCCTGAGGAAGATCAAGTTCATTTTCTTGAGGCTCTCTCGATTCTCAAGCAGCTGCCCGACAGGTCATTCAGTCGGGTTTGGACACTGCAGACTCGGTTGCCCGGGTAATGGGTTCTTCGATTGCTACGAGGAGGCATGCCTGGCTCAGCTCTTCCGGTTTTTCACCGGATGTTCAGGCTACTCTATTGGATCTGCCTTTCGATGGTGCAAGATTGTTTGGTACCAAACTGGACTCTGCTCTGCAGCGTTTTAAAGATAGTAGAGCTATGGCAAGATCTTTGGGCCTGCAGTCTCAGCCTAGAGGGTATGGCTACAAGAGGTATCGAGGCTTTGGGAAGACGACTTCCTTTCGTGGCCGTCAGCAGCCCCAGCAGCAACAACAGCAAAACCCTCTATACAGGTCTTACAGAGGAAAGAATAGAGGCCGTCTTCGAGGAACCGCTCGGCAGCAGTCCTCCTCCTCTTCTCCTGTCCCCCCCGCTGGTACCACGGAAAAGCAGCTCTAGATCCCCCATCTAGGAGCATGTTGGTCCTGTAGGGGGTTGGGTGTCCCACTTTCTACAAGATTGGAATTCGGTTACCTCAGACCGTTGGGTTTTGAATCTTGTGGAAAATGGGTACGCCCTCCCTTTTCTAGAGTTTCCACCTCCTTACCCTCCTCGCCAGGATTGGTGTTCAGAGGATCATTTACTTCTCTTACAACAGGAGGATCTTGTCTTGTTGCAGAAAGGGGCGATAGAGGTGGTTCCAGAGCAGGAAAGGGGTCAGGGATGTTACTCCCGTTATTTCTTGATTCCCAAAAAGGACGGTCGGTTGAGGCTGATCCTGGACCTCAGGATTTTGAATTTTTACCTCAGGCAGGAAAAGTTCAAAATGTTGACCTTGGCTCAGGTTCTTCTTGCGCTGCAACAGGAAGACTGGATGGTGTCTATCGATTTGCAGGATGCGTATTTTCATCTTCCCATCCTGAAGTCGCATCGGAAGTATCTCTGGTTTATAGTAGGGTCGCAACACTACCAGTTTGCGGTCCTTCCGTTCGGTCTCACTTCCGCGCCTCGGGTCTTCACAAAGGTGATGGCAGTGGTGGCAGCACATCTCAGGAGGTCAGCGGTTCCTGTTTTCCCTTATCTGGACGACTGGCTGCTGAAAGCCAAGTCTCCAGAGATGGTGTTGCGCCATTTGCATGCAACAAAGCAATTGTTGTTCAACTTGGGTTTCTCGATAAATGTACCCAAATTTCACCTGGTGCCTTCTCAGCGCAGCCTGTTCATAGGGGCAATTCTGGACACTACTGTGTGTCGAGCATTTCCGCCCCCGCAGAGGATTCTCGACATACAGGAGATGATTCCCTTGTTTCACGATGGAGCGGTTGTTCCAGTCCTGAAGGTCCTACGCCTGCTCGGTCTGTTCGCTTCCTGCATTCTGTTGGTCAGTCATGCACGCTGGCACATGAGGGCACTCCAGTGGTGCCTCCGCAGGCAGTGGTATCAACACAATGGAGATCTCAGGGAGAACATCAGAATCTCCAGAGACACTGCAGCGGAGCTGTCTTGGTGGAGTGTGCAGGGCAACCTGTCTCAAGGAAAGCCCATTCAGTCTCCTCCACCGGTGGCCACAGTGATCACGGATGCCTCCACTCTAGGGTGGGGTGCTCATCTGGGGGATCCGGAGGTCAAAGGTCTTTGGTCTCCAGAGGAAAGGTTGCTTCACATCAACCTTCTGGAATTGCGGGCGATACGTTTGGCACTAAAGGCCTTCCTTCCGTCCCTTCGTGGTCAGTCAGTTCAGGTCCTGACGGACAACACTACCGCAATGTGGTACATCAACAAACAGGGAGGTGTAGGGTCGTTTCCTCTCTGCAGAGAGGCTCTGCGACTCTGGTCCTGGGCTCAGGACCATCAGATTTGTGTAATGGCAAATCATCTGGCCGGTGTGCTAAATGTACGCGCGGACAGTCTCAGTCGGCATTACTCGGCCGATCACGAGTGGGGGCTTCATC
Source organism: Calotriton arnoldi (assembly GCA_963921515.1). NCBI lineage: Eukaryota > Metazoa > Chordata > Amphibia > Caudata > Salamandridae > Calotriton > Calotriton arnoldi. The sequence goes on along the minus strand of CAWUFW010000765.1, from coordinate 3,419,902 downwards.
CGGAGGTGGTCCATCTCGTCTTCAAGATGTGGGGATTTCCTCGGTTGGACCTCTTTGCCACTCGCGAGAACGCGCACTGCCCGTTGTTCTGCAGTCTCCAGTTTCCGATGCAGGGAGAGTTGGGGGACGCGTTTCAGTTGGATTGGAGTTCGCAACTCCTTTACGCGTTTCCTCCCATACCCTTGATTCCTCGAGTTCTGAGGAAGGTTCGCCAGGACCGGGCCCAAGTCATATTGATCGCCCCGGATTGGCCAAGAAAGGTGTGGTATACAGATCTACTTCACCTCTCGTCGCACCCGCCGCTCCGTCTCCCTCTCAGGGCAGACCTCCTCTCGCAATCGCAGGGGCAGGTTCTACACCCCCACCTCCAGAGCCTGCACCTTCATGCCTGGAGATTGAACGGGGGAACCTGAGTTCTTTCTCTCTCCCACCGGATGTGGTGGATGTCATTTTATCTTCCAGGAGATACTCCACCAAATCTATTTATTCCTCCAGGTGGTCCAAATTCATTAAGTGGTGTGGAGAGAGGTCCATTGTTCCTTTGAAGGCACGTTTGTCTGATGTGCTGAGTTTCTCTCTTTCCTTGGCACAGCAGGGTTGTGCTGTGGCTACGGTAAAGGATTACTTGTCGGCCTTGTCGGCTTTCCTTTGTTTGCCGGACCAGCCGTCTTTGTTTAAATCACCTGTTGTTATGAGGTTCATTAAGGGCCTTACCAATAAGTTTCCTCCCAATCCTTTCATTATGCCTCAGTGGGATTTGAATCTTGTTCTTACTTTTCTGATGGGTTCTCCATTTGAGCCTCTTCATAGCTGTCCTTTGAGGCTTCTTTCTTTCAAGACGGTCTTTCTGATCGCTATTACCTCGGATAGGAGGGTAAGTGAGCTTCAGGTTCTTAGTTCTAAACCTCCATTCTTGACCATTCATGCAGAAAAGATGGTTCTTAGGACCAGGGCTGCTTTCCTGCCTAAGGTGGTTACCCCTTTCCATTTAGGACAGTCTGTTACTTTACCTTCCTTCTATCCTCCACCTCACCCTTCCAAGGAGGAGGAGAGACTTCATCGCCTAGACCCTAAGAGGGCGGTCAGTTTTTACCTGGACAGGACCAGGGAACTAAGGCTGGATGATCAGCACTTCGTGGGCTACATTGGACGGATGAAAGGAAAAGCTGTCCACAAACGTACACTCTCCAGGTGGATCATCTTGTGTATCAAGATCTGCTACGCCCTGGCCAAGAAGGAGCCTCCTGAAGGTATTAGAGCTCATTCCACCAGAGCTAAGTCATCTTCTTCTGCTTTGGCTAGAGGTGTACCTGTTGTTGATATTTGTAAGGCACAACTTGGGCCTCCCTCCACACCTTTGCGAAGCATTACTGCTTGGATTCTGAGGTTAGGAGGGACGGCCATTTTGCACGTTCTGTTCTGCAAGATTTTTTGGTATAATCAGGTGGACACCCTCCTCCGGGAGAGGTACAGCTTGGGGATTCAATTCAAAAGGTGAGGAATCCACAGGCAGATGTATCCATCAGAAGAACAAGTTACTTACCTTCGGTAACGCTTTTTCTGGTGGATACAGTACCTGCCTGTGGATTCCTCACTGACCCACCCGCCTCCCCGTTGTCCTCCTGTTTCTACCAAAAAAAGTTATAACTGTTTGACATGGATGTTTTTAATATGTCATTTTCATGCTTACAGTTTGCTGCTAGGAAGTGCTTTGTTTATTGGCTTTTTCCATTCTGTTGATGTATATACTATGTGTATTTGTATATATATATATATATTCATCAACAAAGCAGTCCAAGAACGAAGGGCGCACTTCTCACAGCTGGTGCGCGTGGCGGGGCCGGACTTGCCCCGAACGATAATTCCTCACCAAACAAGTATCACGCTGCACTCTCCCAGATTTAGTTTGTAAAGATTTATTCAAGCCATTTACACTCCTTCTCCACCTACGCGTTTCGACCAGCAGGTCTTGGTCACGGTGTATAGCGTTAGTCCCTCTACGCTTTCAGCTATTTATACCAGAAACCCAGTGAACAATTTATGATGCATACTGGGAATGGTAGTTCACATTAAAAAATAGCATGTTTATGCATGCCAACATAAAAAGCAATTGTTAAATCATTTTGTGATGTCTGACGATTACATTAGTCTTATAAAATAATTAGGACGATTACACCAAAATATGCAAATATATAAGGCAGTATTAGTTTTCTAAAAAGATACATGTGGCATGGATTCACATTAGTATGATCATAAATATGATCAAATAACCATTAGTCTCAGTGACTGGAACGCGCTTTGCGCTATATGTTCAATAATTGGCTCAGTGTCCACATTTAGAACATTTTAACTAAATATGCATGTCTGCATCTCTTTCCATTCATGTATCCCTCACGATCTTTCTTTATTTGTGGGCTCAGTGCCCTAATAACTGCAAAGCATTTCATGTTTTATTTTGGTCAAAAGTCTAAAAGTCTTTTACAGATTTGATATTTTTGTTCCTATTTTATAATATTTCACTCCTTGCTGAGTAATGTTTCATTTCTTCTGTTACAGTACAGATGCCACAGTATCCTTACAGATGTATATGTAATTCTTCATCCCCGTTAAGTCCCATCGGGGATTTGGTCTTAAATCTTATTATTAACCTAGATTCCAGGCGTCTTAGTTTTAGAGTTCTATTCCCACCTCTCTCATGGATGGGTACCGTTGCCAAGCCACTATATGTCATGTCCTGCCATGTTTTCCTCTCATGTGTTGTCATATGTTTTGCCATGGCATATGTCAAGTCTCTGTTCTGAATAGCCCGTATGTGTTCTAGGATGCGTTTATTTAAGGGACATATCGTGCTTCCAATGTAGCGTTTCCCGCAATGGCATTCCAACATATACACCACATGAGTTGTTTTACACGTTATGGTGTCATTGATGTTGAATGTTTTGCCTTGTGGATCCTTGATTGTTTTCATGCTTCTCCCGATTTTACAGGCCTTACATTGGCTGCATTTCTTAAATCCCTTTGCATTCCTTGTAACCACATACTTGGTTGTTTAATTTCAAAGTGGCTTCTGACCAGTTTATCAGACAACGATGGTGCCTTTCTATAAGTTATTTGCGGATGGTCACCCAACTCTTTGCCGATGTCTGGATCTTTACTTAGGATGTTCCAGTATTTTTTGAGGGATTTGCGAATTTTAAAACTCTCTTTACTGTATGTCATCACCATTCTTATAGGTTCTTTTTGTTGTGTCTCCATATTCGCATCATTTTTCTTAATCAATGTTTCAGCTCTTGTAAGGCACCTAGCTTTCATCTCTCCCCGTTTGATATCATTGTATCGATAACCTCTTTGTAAAAACCGTTTTTTAGTGTCTTTAAATTTAAGATTCATCTCCTTCGTGTTTGAGCAGTTCCTCTTCATCCTGATAAATTCACCGTATGGTATGTTTCTTTTTAGTGTCTCTGGATGGAAACTCTTTCCGTGTAGCACACTGTTTGTTGCCGTGCTTTTCCGGTAGACAGTTGTTTCTATTTGGTCTGCTTTCACATACACTTTAGTATCCAAGAATACAATTTCACTTGAACTGATATTATAGGTGAATTTCAGGCCAACATCATTGTTGTTCAATATGTTGAAGAACTCTATAAACTCATTCTCGGTTCCATTCCAAAGGAGGAAGAGGTCATCTATAAAACGCAGCCACAATGCCACCTTGGCTACGTGATGGTCATTTTCCTCTCTCCAAGCTATGATCTTCTCCCACCAACCCATTACTAGGTTGGCGTAGCTTGGAGAGAAGGAAACTCCCATGGCAGTGCCGCAGCATTGGGAGTAAATGTTCTTATTAAAAAGGAATACATTGTTCCTTAAACAAAGTTCTATCATTTCAATGACCATCTGGCAATGTTAAAGTTGTTCAATAGGCTTTTGTTTCAAGAAATATTTTATCGCTTTTATGCCTCTGTTGTGATTAATAGACGTATAAAGAGACACTACGTCGATGGTTACCAGCATGTAATCCTTACACCATCCGGTGTTCATAAGCATTCTTAGGAAATCCCCAGTATCCTTGATATATGATGTTAGGGTTGGGACCATTGGGGCCAGAAAGTAATCCACGTATGTGGAGATATTTTCATATAGGGACCCACAGCTGGAAATAATGGGTCTCCCTGGTGGCTTTGTTAGTGTTTTATGCACCTTCGGGAGTAAATAAATGGTTGGTATTATCGGGTCATTATTGCTCAGATATTGTACCTCCTGATCATTTAGTAATCCCTTCTCCTGCCAGTTCTTAAGCTTGATATTCAAGTCTTTAACCATGTCATTTATAGGATTTCTCTTGAGCTTTTCATAGTTATTGATATCATTTAGTTGTCGCATTGCTTCCATGATATAATCATCCTTATTTAAAATAACTATGTTCCCTCCTTTATCGGCGGGTTTTATCTCTATTAGAGTATTATTCATAAGTGACTCTAATGCTGAGCGTTCCTGCTTGCTGAGATTCTCTTTATTATCTCCATGTTTAACATTGCTCATTTTTTCCAATTCCATGGTTACTAACTCATAAAAGGTGTCTATCTTGTTTCCGGGATGTAATGCTGGGCAGAATTTGGATTTATTTTTAAACTTTGTGATCAGGTGTTTGTCCGTTCTTATGCCCATCTCCTGTAACAGTTGTGTGTCAGGGATGTTCTCCTCATTTATTTCATTTGCTAGGCCATACGCCGTTCTTAAATTCGAAATTTCTGCAATCGTGAACTCTTGTGTTGGTTCTTCAATTGAATTATTGCTCATTTCCATGTTCAATATACTTTGTCTCTCTTGTCTGTTGAAGAACTTGGCCAACTTTAATTTCCGTACATATTTGTAAAGATCTATTTTGGTTTCTACAATATCAAAGTGCTTTTCCGGACAGAATGTAAGTCCTTTATTTAAAAGGCTTTCTTCAGCTCTTGTTAAGACATGTTTGGAGAGATTGATGATTAGATATGGTTCCATTAACTTCTCATCCTCTACATCTTGGTCACCCGATTGCGAAGATGGTATCCTTTTGTTTTTTCCTGAGCTTCTTCTGGTTTTGCGTCGTTTGACTTTGTTGTTAACTGGCCTCTCCCCCTTCCTCTTCCTCGTTTGGTACCCCGTCCTCCTCCCCTTCCTCTTGGCATTTGTTGATCCAGATACACTAATTTCATTTCGTCTAAAAAAGTGGTACGTTTTCCAGGTAGGATTTGGCCCTCCCCTTCACTGAAGTCTGTGTCTGACTCGCTTCGTGTGGTATTAGGGGATTCTTGTGGTTGCTTTTTATTAACACTCAGCTGTTGCTTTAATGTTTCAAATCTTTTTGCAAATGTTAATATTGTACCACAATCATAATCGTGTTCATCCCTTCTGAACTTGCGTTCTTTGCGGTCTTCAACATCACTTTCGTGTTTGTCAAGGTTACGTTCCATTTCCTTCCTTAATTTCTTGGATTCGTCCTCTTGTTCACATGTCAAAATACGAGCCTCAAGCTCGGCTATATTTTTGTGCAAATCTTGCACATCCATTTTGGCATATTTGACTATTATGAGCATCATATTATGCGAACACTGCATATTATTTCTGCCCCACTCTTCCAGCATTTCTGGCTTCGTATCGGGGTGGTTGGGTAGGGTAAAAATCCGAAGGCCTCTGGGTACTCTTTCACATTCTATGTATTTTTCAAGCGTGAGAATTTCCCAACTCTTTGTTATTTCCTTTTTAACAGTCTCTCCAATTGGACATACATTTGTTTTAATGTCGCTTCTCCTGTACTGGTTAGTTTAGCATCCTCTCTTCCGTGGCTTGAGGATTTATTACCTTTTTGAAACATTAATTCCACCCTTTGGGCACGTTTCACTGCTCTCTCCTCCATGGTTGTCACTGGAGAAACCTAGTATTAGTCAGATATACACAATCAATATACGTGTCCCGCCTGTGATTGATGATAGGACTATGCTGTTTCGAAGGAGTTTCTACATGTATTTGAATGGCTTCTGTCGATTACAATCTTTCTTATCTGGGCAGTGTTACTTTATTAACGGGAGCTACTGGTCGCACTTCGTGTGCTTCTCGTAGTTCCCTACCACTCGCTGCGACCCTCTTGTGTGTGCCCACTCGTGAAGCCCGCTTCGCGCTCTCACCCCTTTGTCTTGGAGATGGCGCTGCAGTCACGGGAAGCGTCTCCTCTCCCCTTACGATCCTAATGTAACGTGGGCTCACACACTGAGCGTTTCCCCTTTTGGATCCTCTTCAAAGTTGAACCGGCCGGTTCAATTCTACCGCAATACAAATCCAAGCGGTACTCCGATAAAACATGAGCCGCGTTCAGGCAATTTTTATCAACTCTAGCGGCGTCTGAAGAAAACGTAAGTCGGGCGCTCCTTCGTTTAATCCATTCATCAACAAAGCAGTCCAAGAACAAAGGGCGCACTTCTCACAGCTGGTGCGCGTGGCGGGGCCGGACTTGCCCCAAACGATAATTCCTCACCAAACAAGTATCACGCTGCACTCTCCCAGATTTAGTTTGTAAAGATTTATTCAAGCCATTTACACTCCTTCTCCACCTACGCGTTTCGACCAGCAGGTCTTGGTCACGGTGTATAGCGTTAGTCCCTCTACGCTGAATGAATGAAAGAGATGCAGACATGCATATTTAGTTAAAATGTTCTAAATGTGGACACTGAGCCAATTATTGAACATATAGCGCAAACGCGCGTTCCAGTCACTGAGACTAATGGTTATTTTATCATATTTATGATCATACTAATGTGAATCCATGCCACATGTATCTTTTTAGAAAACTAATACTGCCTTATATATTTGCATATTTTGGTGTAATCGTCCTAATTATTTTATAAGACTAATGTAATCGTCAGACATCACAAAATGATTTAACAATTGCTTTTTATGTTGGCATGCATAAACATGCTATTTTTTTATGTGAACTACCATTCCCAGTATGCATCATAAATTGTTCACTGGGTTTCTGGTATAAATAGCTGAAAGCGTAGAGGGACTAACGCTATACACCGTGACCAAGACCTGCTGGTCGAAACGCGTAGGTGGAGAAGGAGTGTAAATGGCTTGAATAAATCTTTACAAACTAAATCTGGGAGAGTGCAGCGTGATACTTGTTTGGTGAGGAAATATATATATATATATATATATATATATATATATATATATATATTATGTATACTGTGTATACTTGTGAAAATGTGGTTGGTCCGCCCGTTTGCCTCGTGGGCACGGAAAAAATGGGTGGAACTGACGTCAGCACGCCGACGAGGTCTTCTTATGGCTCCGATGATGTCATACGGAGTCGCGAGCGGAGCCGTGCTATTATGAGTCCTCGTCGACGTGGGAGAGCTAGGAAAAGAATTTCCGCCGAATGCTGGCACAGGGGTAATTCAAAAGGCGAGGAATCCACAGTCAGATACTGTATCCACCAGAAAAAGCGTTACCGAAGGTAAGTAACTTGTTCATCACAATATAGTAAAACATTTAATTTGACCTTTTTACTGCTCTAACCTTTCATACTTTTATACCATAAATGATGTTCTATATGAAGCTTCATCCTTGAACAGTGGGTAAAAAACAATCATATGGACTGTAGAAAAAAAACATAACTGCACAGTAAATCACTATTGATAAGTGACACTATGCATTGAACTCACTACAGTTCGTTAAACAGTTGTTTTGCCTATACTTACAATACTAATGTAAACAAACGTACTCTCAAAACCTTTCCCTTTATTGTTATACCTGGTACCCAAGTACTAATAAATGTAAGCCACACTTGAATTTTGGGGATCTTTCTGAAAGTATCACCCCTAGTAGGCCGAATGATGTCTAAAGCACTGATGATCCATGTAGACGAAATACAATACATTACATTTCTCCCCCCAGAAATAGAACATAGAACTTTGATTCAAAAAACATCCCAGCATTCCACAGAAATTTTTCTTTTCAGCTCTCTCACGTCGACGAGGGCGTCACAATGGAACAGCTCCGCACGTGACTCTGTGTGACGTCATCGGAGCCATAAGAAGACCTCGTCGGCGTGCTGACGTCAGTTCCCTTTTTTCCACGCCGTCGACGCATAACTTTTTATCCAGGGCTCTCCATTTCTGGGAGTTTACTTTGTTGCTAGTCTTCGAAGTTTTGTAGCAGCGACCATGGCTGCGCAGAGGAAATCCAGATTAAAGCCATGCTGGGAATGTGGGGGTCAGATGACTGTTTGTGATGTCTCTCGTCGGAGCACGACGTCTGGGAGTGTTCGTCATGCAGGCGCATGAACCCAAAGGCTTTAAAGGAGAGGGAGGCCAAATTGTTCATGGCCAAAGCCAAGAAACAAAAAAGAGGTCGGAGAAGGTCGAGGTCCCGTTCCAAGTCATCGACTCCCCATACCTCAAAGTCATTGAGGAAGCATAAGAAGAAGAGGCGCCATGGGTCCCGGCATCGTTTGTCGAAAGATGAGACGCCAAAGTCGGTGTCTCTGGCTCCCCGACGTCATTGGAAGGACCAAGTCTCTCCATCTCCTTCTCCTGAGGTGTCTCCGGGCCGTTTCCGGCTCCGAGAGCGGTGTCTCCACCGGCGCCAAGAGTAACAACTCCTCCACTTCTGCTGTCCACTCGACCTCTGGCTCCAGGGTCTCCGGCGCCACAACGGAGTCGATTGTGCCACCTCCTCGAGCAGTCTCGGAGCCTGCTGTACCAGATCTAAAGTACCCTGCCTTCCCGACTCTGGGTACGGATTTGTCAAATTTCCTGAATGAGATGTTCGGCTTGTTTGCCAGAGCGGCAAACCCTACTGGTGCGCCGGTTGGCCCCATTAGTCCGCTGGCATACTCCCTGGGAGGTTTGCCACCTCATTTCCCTCAGGCACCTTTCATGCCTTTTATGGAGATGACTCTAGGGAGTTGGCCTCTCCGAATGCTGAGATTCTCGACGCCGGTGCAGTCTCTGGAGGTACGAGTACCCCTGGGTGGATTTTCCCCAGCATCGTCTGGTTCCGATCTGGCGTTGCCTCGACCAGCGTCAACTTATGTCCCGGTAGACCTTCCTTCGACGCCAATCCCAAAGTCCCTGGCGACGCATCTGGCGCCTCCGACGCTGGCTCCAAGAATGAGGTCTAGAAGAGAGGCACAGAGGTTGATGGAAGAGGAGGAGTACCAGGAACAAAATGAGGAGGCTGAGGAAGGGGAGATTGTGGACCCGGATCAGGAGTTTGAAGGTCTGCAGGTAGCTAGTGGAATGGATACATCCCATGAATTGGAGCTCTCGTCTCCAAAAGGTCTTCCAACTCAGGAAGTGTCTTCTGAACACTCTGTAATCAGGAAGGCAGCAGATCTGCTGGAGTTAACTCTGCCCACAGCAGAGTTGAAGTCTATTATTTTGAAGGAGGTGCTCCATTCCCCTTCTTCTGTCTCGGAGCCTTTGCTTCCTTTCAACAAGGCTTTGACTAAACCCATCCTTGATGTGTGGCAATAGCCGATGACTGCTCCTGCCGTGTCCAAGTCTGTGGCGGGGAGGTATAAAGTGGCTCCAGGGGATCCTGCTTTCCTGTCTGTTCATCCATCACCGGAAAGTTTGGTAGTCCAGGCTTCGTGCTCCTCGTAGCAGTCTGCAGGGTCTTTTCCTTCTACTCCGGCAGACAGAGAGTCCAAACGCATGGAGCAATCAGCAAATAAGGTGTTCTCTTCAGGCAGTATGGCTCTCAAGTCATCTATTGCTACTTGCCTTTTGGGTCGCTATATCCATACAATTATGGACTCGGCGAGGGAAGTGCTCCCGAAACTACTGGAGGATGTTCAGGGTCATTTTACGGAGGTTCTTTTGGACGCTCAAGCTGCGGTCTGCCAGGTCATACAATCAGGTCTGGACATTGCTGACTTGGTTGCCAGGGCAATGGGTTAGTCTGTGGCGACCAGGAGGCACGATTGGTTACGGCATTTGGAGTTCTCCCCTGATGTCCAAGCTACCCTGTTAGACCTGCCTTTCAACGGATCTCGTTTGTTTGGGGCCAAAGCGGACTCAGCGCTGCAGCATTTTAGGGAAAGCAGGGCCACAGCAAGATCTTTGGGTCTTCAGTCCCAGTCCTGGTCTTTGGATACCACATGTTTCGTGGTTTTGGCAGGACTTTATCCTTTTGTGCGAAGCAGCAGCTGCAACAACAGCAACAGCAGGCAAACCCCCTGTACAGGTCATACAGGACAAAGGGCAGAGGTCTTCTGCGAGGTTCAGCTCGGTAGCCAGTCTCCTCCTCTTCTGCCCCTCCAACTGGCACAGCAGGGAAGCAGCTCTAGCTCCTCCATCCTAGAGCTTGCTTGTCCTGTAGGAGGACAATTCTACAGAATTGGAGGTCTGTTACTTCAGATCTCTGGGTGTTGAACCTTGTAGAGGATGGGTACGCCCTACCCTTCCAGGAGTGACCCCCTCATTTCCCCCACATCAGGGTCTGTGCTCAGAAGAGCACCTCCTGCTTCTACAGCAGGAAGTTCTATCTTTACTACAAAAAGGTGCAATCAAGGTGAATCCAGAGCAGGAGAGGGGTCAGGGATGCTACTCCCAGTACTTCCTGATTCCCAAAAAGGATGGTCGTTTGAGGCAGATCCTAGACCTCAGGGTCTTGAATTTTTACCTCAAGCAGGAGAAATTCAAGATGTTGACCCTGGCTCAGGTTCTTTTGGCACTGCAGAAAGAAGACTGGATGGTGCCGATCGATTTACAGGATGTGTATTTTCACATTCCCATCCTGAAGACACAACAGAGGTATCTTTGTTTTACGGTGAGGTCTCAACACTACCAGTTTGCGGTCCTTCCGTTCAATCTTACTTCCGCACCTCTGGTCTTCACAAAAGTGATGGCAGTCGTGGCAGCACATCTCAGAAGGTCGGGGATTCCTGTTTTCCCCTATTTGAACGACTGGCTGCTCAAAGCAAAGTCACCAGAGATAGTGCGCCATCATTTGCAAGTAACAACATGACTTGGGGTTTTCGATAAATGTACCCAAATATCACCTGGTGCCCTCTCAGCGCAACCTGTTCATAGGGCAATACTGGACACTACTGTGAGTCATGCCTTCCCGCCTCTACAGAGGATTCAAGACATCCAGGCTATGAGTCCACTGCTTCAGAATGGAGCTGCTGTTCCAGTCCTGAAGGTCTTGCGTCTGCTCAGTCTGTTCACTTCCATGCACACTGGCTTATGAGGGCCCTCCAGTGGTGCCTCCGCAGGCAGTGGTTTCAACACAATGGAGATCTCAAAGAGGTGGTCAGGATCACCAGAGACACTGCAGCGGAGCTGTTATAGTGGAGTGTTCCAGGCAGCCTGCATCAGGGAAAGCTGTTTCAACCTCCTTCTCCGGCGGCCAAAGTGATAACGGATGCCTCCACTCTAGGGTGGGGGGCTCATCTGGGGGATCTGGAGGTCAAAGGCCTTTGGTCTCCAGAGGAAAGACTGTTTCACATCAATCTTCTGGAATTGTGAGCAATACTTTTGGCTCTCAAGGCCTTTCATCCCTCCCTTCGCGGTCAGTCAGTTCAGATCCTGACGGACAACACAACAGTGAGCAGTAGGGTCGTATCTTCTTTGCAGAGAGACTCTGCGACATGCATGATCGTGAATCATCTGGCCGGAGAGCTGAATGTGAGTGCAGACAGTCTCAGTCAGCAGTACTCGGCCGATCACGAGTGGCGTCTCCATCCAGAGGTGGTCCATCACATTTTCAGGATGTGGGGGTTTCCTCGGTTGGACCTGTTTGCCACTCACAAGAACACGCACTGCCCGTCCTTCTGCAGTCTCCAGTATCCAATGCGGGGAGCATTGGGGGACACGTTTCAGTTAGATTGGGGCTCACAACTTCTTTACGCGTTTCCTCCCATACCCTTGATTCGTCGAGTTCTGAGGATGTTTCCTCAAGACCAGGCCCAAGTCATATTGATCGCCCCGGATTGGCCGCAAAGGGTGTGGTATACAGACCTCCTTTACCTCTCATCACACCCTCCGCTCCGTCTCCCTCTCAGGGCAGACCTCCTCTTGCAGGGGCAGGTTTTACACCCCCACCTCCAGAGCCTGCACCTTTATGCCTGGAGATTGAACGGGGCAACCTGAGCTCTTTCTCTCTCCCACTGGATGTGGTGTATGGTATTTCATCGGCCAGAAGACACTCCTCCAAATCTGTCTATTTTGTTAGGTGGGCCAAGTTTGTTAAATGGTGTGGAGAGAGATCGATTGATCCTTTGCAGGCCCATTTGTCTGACATTCTGAGTTTCTCTCTTTACCTGGCTCAACAGGGTTGTGCAGCAGCTACTGTTAAAGGATACTTGTCGGCTTTTCTCTGTTTACCAGATCAACCCTCTTTATTTAAACCTTCCATAGTTATAAGATTCATTAAAAGGCTTGCAAATAGGTTTCCTCCCACTCCCTTTATCATGCCTCAGTTGGATTTAAATTTAGTTCTCACTTTCTTAATGGGTTCTCCCTCTGAACATTTACATAGTTGTCCCTTAAGGTTCCTAGCGTTTAAGACAATATTTCTGATTGCAATCACTTCCGCTAGGAGGGTGAGGGAGTTGCAAGCTCTTAGCTCCAAGCCTCCATTTACGTCATTCCATGCGGATAAGATAGTTCTTAGGACCAGAGCAGCTTTCCTGCCTAAGGTTGTCACTCCTTTCCACCTAGGGCAATCCATCACTTTATCCACTTTCTATCCTCCCCCTCACCCTTCTAAGGAGGACGAGAGTCTTCACCGCCTGGACCTTTAGAGGGCGGTCAGGTTCTACCTGGACAGGACTAGGGACTTCAGGTTGCACAACCAACTCTTCATCGGATATGTAGGCAAGATGAAGGGCAAGGCAGTCCACAAAAGAACGCTGTCCAGGTGGATCATCCTCTGTATCAAGATCTGCTACACCTTGGTCAAGAAGGAGCCTCCTGAAGGTATTCGAGCTCATTCTACCAGAGCTAAGTCGTCTTTTTCGGCTTTAGCTCGAGGTGTCTGTGTTATAGACATCTGCAAGGCGGAAACTTGGGCCTCCATCCACACTTTTGCGAAGCACTATTGCTTAGACTCGGAGGTGAGGAGGGACGACCATTTAGCATGTTCTGTGCTGCAGGATTTTTTGGTATAGGTAGGCAAGCACCCTCCGCCAGGAGCAGGACTGCTTGGGGATTTAATTCAAAAGGTGAGGAATCCACAGGCAGATGTATCCACCAGAAGAACAAGTTACTTACCTTTGTTAACGCTTTTTCTGGTGGATACAGTATCTGCTTGTGGATTTCTCACTTACTCACCATCCTCCCCGTTGCCTCCCTGTTTATACCGAAAAATAAGTGATATGCATTTTATGTATTTTATTATTGAAATAATTTGATACTTGACACTAGGAAATGTCTATGATTTAGAATTTCCAGTTTTAGTTGTGTTTTGTATACTATGTATACTTGTGAAAATGTTGTCGGTTCACCTGTTCGCCTCAAAGGCATGGAAAAAAATGGGTGGAACTGACATCAGCACGCCGACGAGGTCTTCTTATGGCTCCGATGACGTCACGCGGAGTCACGTGCGGAGCCGTTCCATTGTGACGTCCTCCTCGACGTGGGAGGGCTGAGAAGAGAAATTCCAGTGGAATGCTGCGCATGGGGGTAATTCAAAAGGTGAGGAATCCACAGGCAGATACTGTATCCACCAGAAAAAGCGTTACCGAAGGTAAGTAACTTGTTCTTTTGGTTTCAGTTGAAGGTTGCTGTGATTCCATTGTGTTCATCCAGTTTCAGTCTTTAATTAGAGAGTGTAGTATCCTCATGTTATATTAACTCCTTTGTGGAAGACAAAAGGACTCTTGAATTTTGAACAACTTTTTGAAGACAACACCCCTGATAGCCCGAATGATATCTAAAACATTGACGACCCACATACAAGAAACCTCGTACATTACTTTTCCCCAAAAATACTCCTTAGAACTTTGGTTGAAGGACCAAAGGTAAGAATTTGGTAGTTTGGAAAGAAGTTTTTGTTTAAATTTAACGTTGCTGTCATTGCATTCCGTCCATCCACTTTCACTCTTTAAATTGACATTGTAGTGTCCAGATGTTACATTAACTCCTTCGTGAAAGATAATAGCTGTAGTAGTAGAAGTTCTTCCAGAAATTGATAGTTGTCCAGCTTTGACTTTTGTTATTTCGGTTTACAGTTTAGATCCATCTGTAACATTAATATAAGGTACTTCCGAGTTCTTTGTAGATACAACGTAGACATAACATCTGATCTACAATTTGGGCAGGACATATTTTGGTTTGCGTGTTTAATCATTCTGTCAAAAGGCACAGTTTTGCAATCCAATAACGTTAAGTACAGAAATCGCTAAGAATTTCCTGAGTGGTGGATGTAAATGAGCAATCTTTACAGTCATGGTTCCATTTGTAACAATCCAAATAAGTCATTAGTATGTATTTCTTCTTCGTCTAGTACTCCAAGCATGACCATTATAAATTCCTGTGCGTCTTGTTGTGTGTTGAGAGTAAATATTAATGATCCGCTACATATATCTAAAAGGCCTCGAATGCTTGAAGCAGAATGCAGTACAGATCTGTCACTAAGTAAACTTTGGAGCAAATGATACAGTGCAGAACACAATCTCTCATCTGGTTTTTGTTCAATTTGATTTACAAGATGTGGTATATGAAACAGTACATTGAGAACAACATTTGCATAGCAGTTCACACCTGAACTGTTTTCCAGCTGGTATCCTACAATATCTTTGCTTGAATCTAATTCTTGCAAAATTGCAATTTTCTGTTTCAAACTTCTGCATGGAAAGTCGCATTAGGAATGTTCTCAATATATCAATGGATTCCTGTTGGGCACTGGAAATACTGCTACAGTTCTACTTGTATACAGGGGCCTGTTTACGTCTTCACTGTACCTCTTCAGCTATCACTTCCTCAACATTTCTAGGAACCATCTCCTCTTTTGGAATGGGAATACCAACCTTCACTTCATTGTTTAAATGTGTTTTTATTGATTTTAATTTTGTATTATTCCAATACACTTCAGGCAATACAATTACAATACATAGCGAAACGTATCTAGATTAGACATCAATACATCATAAACATATCTGGTATTTTCTTTCAGTGTAGATTTGCCAACCTTATGTTCATAGAAGTAGACTGTTTGCAACACAACATTAATATAACCAAGTGAAACCTCACATTGACTCCTATAGTTGAAATTATACCGCTTGAACATAGCAACACGATGCACTTCTGATGCCTACTTAATGCAAGGTCTACTTGCTCGGCCGCACGCAGCGCTTGGGTGTGTTTTAGTTGTACTGTACCCTAACCCACAGTATGCCTACCTCGCAGTGATTAGATATTGTGTATTGTGTTGACTGGCTTGGACAGTTAGTCAGTAGAGGGTCTGCGTCCGTCACCGTGTACGCAGTTCTGGATAAGGCGCTATCATGGGTCTTGCGATCCAGTCATGCCTCCTGGGTCTAGTTCATATTTCGTTCAGGTGAATGAGTAGGCCCCTCAGCCTGATTCTGCCATATTATGCAGAAATCCGCCAGAATTGCATACCATCCTTCACTTCATTACATCGACCAGTTGTTTCAACTGCATACAGTAAAGTGTTCTCTTGGAAGTAGCTTTCCTAATTAAAAAAAGGGACTTAATTGAATGGCCGTCGGAGGCTCCTGCAGCGAGGCAACCAGGCAGCTAGCTGGGGTGGGACTCGGTCCCCTAGCACTCTTCACTTTCCAGCACGGGAGACGGAGCCAGACCTCCCGGCCCCGCTAAAGGCACCACTTCGCTCCCGCAGCGCGGGACTTAATTGAAGGGCCGTCGGAGGCCCCTGCAGCCAGGCAACCAGGCAGCTAGCTGGGGTGGGACTCGGTCCCCCAGCTCTCTTCACTTTCCAGCGTGGGAGGCAGAGCCAGACCTCCCGGCCCCGCTAAAGGCACCACTTTGCACCCACAGCACAGGACTTAATTGAAGGGCCCTCAGAGGCCCCTGCAGTCAGGCAACCAGGCAGCTAGCTGGGGTGGGACTCGGTCCCCCAGCTCTCTTCACTTTCCAGCGTGGGAGGCGGAGCTGACCTCCCGGCCCGCTAAAGGCACCACTTCGCTCCCGCAGCGCGGGCAAAGCCTGGGCCAAGGGCGGGCCCGTCTACACCCGGAGGAGCCCAGAGGAGGCTGGGCTGGGCCTACCCTCTTAGTTTACAGATTTTGGGAATCGTGGTGTCGCGCCCCAGCTTTGCGAAGTCACCTGAAGGTAAAATTCTTTACTTCCCCGCTGCATAAAAAAAATATTATGGGGAAACGGAAACCTACACCTGCTTTAAAATCCACTGATACTACTTGGGACGGCTTTCTCCATAAAGCAGTGGGGCGATTAACAAAGAAATAGAGCTGGCAGAGCGAAGACTTTCGCTACCTCCCCTCTCAGATTCACCTCACTCTGCTAACGCTGACCCTTGCACAGACACGGTTGAAACGGACATTGAGCTTAGGACCCAAGCACCACTTTCACCCACTGTTATAATTGTGAATCAGGTTGGACCACGTGCCACACATGATGCAAATGAGAATGCCCCCAACCCAACCGTGGAGAAAAATGGATCTCTGCCAACAACAGGGGGAGAGGAAACTAATTGAAATGGCAGGGGTTGATCACAGACTGAAGGACCACTCACCGATGGTTAAGAGAACCAAACAAACCCACTCATTAGATAAATCATGTAGAACATGCGCAGGGGCAGTAAGAGGGGGCATACATGGAGGAACAGACACCTCTATTGAAACAAGCATTGGCATAGCCAATAGGTCTCGCCTTTGGGACGTTATAAGTGTTTAGTGAGAGCTATTGGCAATGTTTTTAAGGTATGTTGTAGAACAATGTGGCTGCTGTGTTCAATACTGTAAATATTTTGTGCAAGTTGTGCTTAGGGTAGTGACGTAAGGGTAGTGGCATGGTGTGGAATGTAGTGGTGAGTTGTGATATGATGTGTGTTTGTGGGATGTATGTGTGTAGTGTGTTTTGTTGGTGTGTATGTTGGTAGTATATGTAACTTCACTAAAAAAAATATTTTGTAATGAGATTAATTATGTGCGTACTGTGATGCGGTTAGTGGCTTTTGTAAGGTTTTTAAAAACAAATAAATTGTTTTGTTAGTTGTGTGTTAGTTTTCTATATGGCTACGCAAAGGCTTTATTTGAAAGTAATTAGAATCTGAAAAATTAGTGCAAAAAGCTCCAAAATAGTTAGAGGGTGTATAATATTTGTAATAGTGCCAGTCGTCTGGGACAGAAAGCACCTATTATACGGATGGACAAATGTAGAAAGTATCTACTGAATGGAAGTGAATTTATAGAGGCACAGAAAAGAGTTAATGTTGAGTAAGGGCTGTAATAAATGTTATTTAAGGTGACGTTGTATGCCTCGTTTAGAAATGGTTGTGCTGGTAGATTTTGCCTATTATTTTTGAACATGTATTGTGTTTAGTATGTGTGAATATAAATTGTATTTGGTTTTGCAGCCAATTAAAAGCTTGTTATGTTGTGGAAAGTCAATCGCAGCAAATTGTTGTGGCAATAAGAGGCACGTTGGCAGCACTGCGCAGCCAGTCACATGTTAGTGTAGCATCTGTGGAAGGTATGTAGGTTAAGGGCGGAGTCAGTCAGTCTGAAGTTGTGCCGTAAAATTCCGGGAGGGTTGGGGTAGAGAGTATCGTGCCTAGATGGTGTTTGTAAAAAGGAGACAACAATAGTGAATCATTTGTCAGTCCCGAGGCCGGCTCAACATCTGGTGATTCTGGGCAAATCACTTAATCTGCCCGTGCATAAAATATCAATTTTATCTCTTCCATTACATTTTAATGTTAGGATGTACAACGTCTTTATACGGAGGACTAATAGTACGAAAATGAAACATAAAGATCATAAAAATGAAGGAAATTGTTGTCATTGCGTGCACAAATTTAAGCGCATGTATTATTGTGAAAATAAATCTTTAGCCTTTGTCATCAACGCCAAACGTTCGAAGGGCTGTTATTAGCACAAAAAAGTCATTTAGCACTGGCGCCACGTCACTGGTGTCCTGTTTGTGCCTGCGAAGGGGTAGGGAAGAGTCCGTCGCTTGCCCAGCCAATTAAAAGCTTGTTACGTTGTGGAAAGTCAATCGCAGCATATTGTTGTGGCAATAAGAGGCACGTTGGCAGCACTGCGCAGCCAGTCACATGTTAGTGTAGCATCTGTGGAAGGTATGTAGGTTAAGGGCGGAGTCAGTCAGTCTGAAGTTGTGCCGTAAAATTCCGGGAGGGTTGGGGTAGAGAGTATCGTGCCTAGATGGTGTTTGTAAAAAGGAGACAACGAGTCGAAGGGAAGACGCTGTCTGTGAAAGGCATACAGCACTGGACATTCAGTCAGATTGCAAGCGAAAGAGAAAGCACTGTAACCTGACCCACGAGGAATGCAGCTGCCGCCCTGCGCGCCGCTGCTCGCTCCCGAGAGCAAAACGCCGTGGGAGTGAACATTAAAAAAAGAGGTGGGACATGCGCCCGCCTTTAGCCATTTGCGTGTTTTCATTTTTGAAAGACACACGCAAAAGCCAACCACATGCGTGACGGGAGTCAGACTCACACAGAGTAGTTTAAAGTACTTACAAGAAGCCTCGCAGAGCAGCGCATGCGCGCTGCGCTAGGCTCGACCTAAAAATCAGTAAACTAGTACTAGAGGCTCTGGCCCCTATTTCAGCTCGACTAGTCCGTATTGAAGAGCAGCTTTCCCGTGTGTTGCAGGACTTAAGTAAGAACTCAGTAAACAACTTACAGAGTGATAAGGCCACCCAATCGAGTAGCACAGATAAAAGCATAGATAATGTTCCTCTTAGTGCTTCTCTTGATAGGATGGTCCCTACAAGTACAATACCGATTCCAAGTAAGGGTGTTTCTCTCTGAGAGCCCCCCCATGTTAATCCTCCGGTTCAGACCCCCTGGGAACTCATGTCTCATAGGAATAACCAAAAGATGGGGCAGGGGGTCTCAAATCAATCGAGACCTGAGTTGTTGTATGGCGGTAGTTCCGAACAAGGAAACCCAAATGCTAACAGCCTAGCATATAGTTCCCCAAGCGGGGGGGCGTAAAAGACACACTAAACCTACCCCCAGATTGTACACCATATACATTGATTTTGACAGGGGTCCCCCATCTTTCCCCTGGCCGCCAAGAAAGCTGTCAAAGCCTTATTAACAAATCAGCTCACTGGTGCTCTAATAAAATTTAATCCCAGATAAACTGGTTTGATTATATCATCATGGCAAGACTGGTGAACTGGCTGGGATATACGGGCAAATTTATTGAAGGGGGTTGTGTGGTCCTTAATTTTAGGGACGCCAGGTGTGTGCACTTTACCTTGAGGCACTTTAAAGACACACCTGGTGAGAATGAATTGAAACGGGCTCACCCATTGGCTTTTTTCTACCCCCCCCCCCCAATCAGGGATCTATTTTGAGACAAGGGTCCCCCCGTTTAGGCTTGAAATTACACTCCTCCACACAGCCTCCCTCATTCATCCATCTGAACCGCTTTGATGCTCTCTCAGGAATCACTGATATCGATTGACTATATATTCAATCTAGACAGGCAGTTGAGAAGGGAGGAATGGGTCCGCAATGTAACTATCTAGGGAGAGATTCACATGAAGGTGACCCTGATAGCAAAGGGCTTGTATATTCAGTTGGTGCCATACCGCATATACCCACTAACACTAACAAGGGTCTAGACAACCCCGAAAACATTTCCCTCCTTTCTAATTCCATTCCCGAAGGTGATCCCGTAGTTGAAGGGCCCGGACTAGTAGCCTATGTTACTGTGTCTGCTGCTAATAGCATATTTGAGGGTCTAGCAAATCAGGGACACACCACCCTTCCCTTTAAAATTATTTCCAGGAACATTGCAGGAATTCGCCCTAAACTGACGAACGAGGTATGGTTAGAGTATATTAGGGGTTTTGAAATCATCTGTCTCCAGGAAACCTGGTCTAGGGATGACATTGTGTTGGATGGTTATCGCTCCTTTACTGTCCCTGCAATATCTTCTCCAGCAGGAAGGGCTAAAGGAGGGCTTGTGCTGTTAATTTTGGTTAAATACGGATCCATAAAAGCCCTTGGCGTAAGCTCATCACCCTGGTATCAATTAATTATGATTTCTAATCTGATACAGGCTAAGATACTAGTGGTGAATTGGTATTACAACATCTTTGACCAAAATAGCCGACATGTTATTGAATCCCTACAGGTGGAAATCACTCAAATCACCGGGAAGTGGCAGCCATTATGTATCCTCTGGGTGGGGGACTTTAACTGCACAAGCTGTAAGTATAGCTCCCAACATGTCTGTGGGCTGCTGGATACTGAGGGTCAGCCCCAATCACATTTTATTCATTCGCCTCAAGGCAAAGCTCTAAATTCTATCATCATTGGGAATGATTTAGGCCTTATTAATAACTTGGCCTGTAGTTCCCTACCCCAGTGTCCTACTTATGTTGGTGGTGGCAGGGAAAGTTTTATTGATTATATGTTTATATCTAGGAAATTCATTCCGCTTGTCAGCGATTTCGAGGTGGAACCTAACTGTGCTAATGACCATAATCCCCTCATAGTTTCTCTCAGCGGTCCAGGTGGGGAATGGCGATGATCGTCTGATTCATTATAATCTGAACAAAAGGGTAAGACTAAACTGGGGCAAGATAAATCCTCTTCAATTTGAGAAAGAAACAATTATAGCAAATTATCATCCAATCATGAGGTGTTTACAGCAAGATTCCCCCCGAGATGAGGTTGTCCGGGAGTTCGAGCTGCTCTGCTCGGACGTAACTAAGAGGCTAACCAGACCTGTCCATCAAAGGGAACCCCATGAGGCACAGTGGTTTAACACTGAATGTACAAAGGCCCAAAAGAACCTTAAAAAAGCCCTTCATGTTACCCCTCGTGACAGAAACAATCAAAAGTGCAAGGCAAATATACAAAATCACTATTAGGAAAAGAAAAGAAGAATTGAGGAGACTGGCATGGGAAGATCTGGAGAGAGCAAGCTCCCTCAAAGATACTAAAAGCTTCTGGGACATCATTAACCGCCCTCTATTTACAGAAGAAGTGAGACAGATGGACTCACTGATTTTGGGGGATGTCTGGCAATCCCACTTTACTATTATATTTAACCCACATCTTAAGCAGTTAGAGGAGAATATTGGGGACCTGCCTGTAGATTTAATTGCAGCTTCCCAACTAAGTTCATCCATCTCAGTATCTGAGGTTGAGGAGGCTTTAGTGAAGGGAATTTGTTTGAAAGCCCCAGGCCCTGATGGGTTCCCACTTGATCTGTTTAAAAGGAATCCCAATTTGTGGGCACCTCTATTGACAAATGTTTTTAAAGCAGTAGTTATTGGCCCCGTACCAGCAACTTGGAAGGAGGCCATTGTGGTTCCCGTTTTTAAAAAGGGCAGTAGGAGTGACCCAGCTTGTTATTGGCCAATCTCTCTCTTCCCGTTTTTAAAAAGGGCAATAGGAGTGACCCAGCTTGTTATTGGCCAATCTCTCTCAAAGATGCTACAGCAAAGGTATTGTGGAGGGTCATCCTTGCCCGACTAGAGGCCTGGGCGTCCACCATAGGGGTCATGTCTAAAACACAATACAGCTTTAGGAGGGGGGTGGACACCACTGAGCAATGTCTCAAATTGTCCCCGATCATTGGCAAGTACATGAAGGCCAGGAAGGGTTCTATCCACCTGGCCTTCATGGACTTGTCAAGTGCCTTTGACACCGTTAATCAGGAGAAATTGTCGGCCCTGATGGGAAAAATGGGCGTTGAAGAAGCACTGATTTCCCTCCTACGCAGGTTACACGCTAACACCACAGTTGCTATACGATATGGCACCCAAGGGGAAAAGACTAAGCCGATTGTTTCTACAGAAGGTGTCCGGCAGGGGTGCATCTTAGCCCCCTTTCTCTTTTTAATTTACACAAATGGCCTAGAGGCTTTTTTATTAGGTAAGGATATTGAATTTCCTCGAATTGGTGGCAATCCCATCCCACTACTATCAGACGCGTACGACACAGTGTTAATGGCAGTGACAGCAAATAGCCTCCAAAAAATCGCTTAATGCTTTAACCGATTTTATGTCGTCGCTTGACTTAAAAGTCAATTTTATTAAATCTTATACCAAGGTGTGTGGCCCCAAATCGACAAAAACTAGACATTTTGTTGTAAGTGGCAAAAGAATAGATAAGCTGAACAATTTTACTTACTTAGGGAACTTATTCAACAACCTGATGAACTGGGAACCACTCATAACAGCAAGGGTGCAACACACAAGTAGGGCCGTGGAGGGGCTATTTTCTCTTCGCATGCAAACTAGGTCACAAACCTGTGAGAGAGCTAGTTACCCTTTACAAAGCTAAATGTTTGTCTGTGGCAACCTATGGGGCCGGGGTGTGGGGTCACTACAAAAGCCGCCAACTACAAGTTTTGGAAAATAAATTTATAAAAATGTTATTGATGACCCGAATAGCGCCCCCACACTCTTCTGTCATCAAGAGCTGGGGTTAGAGTTCATAGAGGACCGCATAGGTAGTGCCCCTCTGCTCTTATGGGCAAAAGTTTGGCTGGCTGATGAATTAATGTTCTCAAGGGACGTAATCAAAGATTGTATCAATGTGGACAGCGCCTTATCGATCGCATGGCTCCGATTTGGGAGAGATACATTTCAAGAGATACGCTTGGGGCATTTTTATGACAATCGTGAAAGCATTCCCCCAAACGCAAAAGTCATCATCAAAGAGGCACATCACTCTAGGGCCAATAAGTGATACTCACAACGCGAGGAGCAGGGCCTCTCACGTTCGATCCGCGTCCAACAGCAATTTTATCTAACCTTCACCACCAATGTACAGATCAGATTTCTTTTAACTAGATTTCGCTTATGCACTTTGCACTTTTTAGTGGCATTCCCGTGTCAAATAGGGTGGGCCGATAAACTCATGCCCTGACCGTGTGATAACTCGGCAATTCAGAGTAGAATGCACTTTATCCTATTCTGCCCCCTATATAAAGAGGCATGGGGAAAAGAATTTGCTCCACTTTTAAGGGAAATTCGTCCTTGCACATATATTGATGGTTTTTACTTTTTGCACACTTTGGCCACTTCTGTTATCTGTACTGCTGTATCTAACTATATTAAAGTCGTGATGGCTATTAGAAAGAGTTATGAGCTATAGAAGCTGAATAAGGACGTAATTTTTCATTGTTTAAATTTATACTGCTGGAATTTTTATGGTCTGGTAAATACTATGCGGTCCTTAACTATTCCCTTTATGTATTGTACTTTTAACTTTCAGAATTTTATGAACTCTTCTCTTTTTTATTTCCTACTGTGATGTTTTACAAATGTGTTATAAACTTCTTAAACTGTAACGTTTTTATTTGTCAAACTTTTATGGTTCTTAGAACCGAAATAAAGTTGTTTTGAATTGAAATTGAATTAAAGAAAGGCTCAGCACTAGATGCATGCTTCCATTCACCTCTAAAGATTTTACAAGGGGGGTGTGGTCAAGATGGCGACCGAAGCAGATGTAGCTTAGAGAGCTCCGCAGCCAGCCCATCTAACAATCCTCAACAATCCTGCCCACCCGAGCCCTCAAGACGCTACAACAACTGCCTGCGTTGCTACGAAGGTCGGTAGCAAGAAATAGAGAGCTGTGGATGTCCTCGCTGCCCCGGGGACAGATTGGGCGAGCTGGGCCTACGCTGCCTCGAGGCGGATTGGGACGCGAGGCCCCCGTGAAGGCTGGGGTGCCCGCCGGGACGCCAGAGCGGCTGTCGGCACCATGTCCGATGAGGATTCCCAGGTGCAGAGGCAGCGAGAACTGTGCGTAACCCCCCCTGGCCTCGTAGTCTCCCCTGGCACGGTGCGGGGGCACAGGCAGGCATGGCCTGGTAGTCGAGGCCGGGGCCTGGTGTGATCGCCGAGAGTGGAGGTGGCGGTCGGGAGACGCCCCCGCCCGTGTTGCTGCGAGGCGGATACCGGCGAAATGAAGGCAGCGGGGAGCGGGGCCAGATCGGGCCCCGTGGACAGAGCGGCGGCGCCTTGCTGAGACGAGCCCCAGAGTGGAAGGGGGCTGCACCGGTGGCGTAGTCGCGGCCCAGGTTCCCGCGTATACAGGAAAGCGGGTCGGCATTGCGTGGCTGGGTCCGGAGATCCCGGAGGGTGCGGAGAGCGAGGAAAGGACACCCCCTCCCGTCTAGGACTGTGCAGTGGCACGCGGCAGGAGCTCCTGAGAGTGGAGGACGGCGCCCGGACCGGCCATCCCCCTCTGGGGGCCTGAGGTGAGATGTCCTGACCGGAGGAGGTGGGCGGCAGCTGCGTGGGACCAGGCAGTAGAGGAGAAGCGGCTGAGAGCGCGACCCTGGCGCTGGCTACCCACCCTTGATAAGTAACTGTGTGTGGCGCGGTGGAGACAAGGAGTCACTGATAGAGTAGTACAGTTTTGTTTATTACTCCAGACCAAAACAAAAGAATGTAAGGCTTTTAAGGTCTCTTCGTTGCAACCAAACGTCTTCTCTTCTCTTCTTGTCAGAGAATAGGGGAAAACTGCAACCGTCTCTCCTTCGACGGATCCTCCGTGAACACTCACAGCGGTTCAGCAGCAAACATAGGGGAAACAAAAAGAAAACACCCCGTAAGGCGTCGGCTCTCTTCCTATTAAGTGCACAAGGGAGGGAAAGTGACGGGAATGAGCACTGTGACCACAGCACCAGTGAATCAGTCGCGTTTTCAGTAGTAGCAGCGTTTAAGCGCAAACGGAGATTAGCACACAGGAGCGCGCCCCGGTATTCCTCCCGTCTCCCTTCCTTTGGCTTCCCCGGCGGCCTTGCCCCACACTGCCCCTAGCTGTCCCCGTACCTTGTGAAGCCACAACCCTCCTGGGCCGCGGCTGGTCTCTGCGTGTTGCCGGATAGGTTCCGGCTCCCCGTCTGAAACTCCTCCTGGGATAGCCTCTCGGCGTCCTTCTTCGGGTAGAGGTGTCTCGTCAACTCCGGATGCCCACAGGTCTCCTGAACCAGGGGTCACGAAGAAGGTCTGCACTCTGTGTCTGTCTTCCTTCGAGTCCGGTTTCACCTTTCTCGCTCCTTCCGTCTGGGTTTCAAAACGCTCCTCTCCTTCCGCTTTGAATCCAAAAAGGTCATCTGACCTAGTCACGTGAGTGGGTGGGGAGTCTCTTGCCAGTACGGTCTTAAAGACACAGTGCCGCTCCGGTGTCATGCTCTGCGAAAAGAGGAGGGGACAGGGAGAAAGGTAAGGAGGAAAATGTTCCTGAACAGTGTCCGGTATCTCGGTCTCACAGGGGGGCTCCTCGTCACACACCCCTACCCCAGCCTGTTCACGGTCGGGGAACAGAGAGAGATGGGAAAGAAAGTCCGCATTCCCATTGTCAGAACCCTTGCGGTGGAGAACCTCAAAAGAATAGGGCTGAAGGGAGAGGAACCAGCGCAGTATTCGTGGGTTGTTTCCCTTGTTCTGACTCATCCACAGCAGTGGTGCATGATCTGTGTATAGGAGGAAGTGGGTGCCCTCTAGGTAGTACCGCAATTTGTCCACTGCCCATTTGATAGCGAGGCACTCTTTTTCTATAATTGGGTACCGCTGTTCCCGAGGGTATAGTTTGCGGCTTAGGAAGAGGACCGGGTGCTCAACCCCTTCAGGGGATCTCTGTGACAGTACCGCCCCCAGTCCATGTTCGGAAGCATCGGTTTGCAACAGAAAAGGTTTGGAGAAATCGGGTGACCGCAGAATCGGAGCGGAGGTTATAGCGGTTTTTAGATCATGAAATGCCCTCTCTGCCTCTGGAGGTGGTTGTTGGAGGTCTTTGGTCTTGACATTTTTTTGTAGTAAATTTGTAAGGGGGGTGGCCAATTCAGAATATTGGGGTTTGAAGCGACGGTAATAACCAAGAAGGCCCAGAAAAGCCCTAACTTCTTTTTTTGTGGTAGGAAAGGGGGCCTGAGTTATCGCTTTCACTTTTTCTAGCTGGGGTTCAATGTGTCCATTCCCAAGGAGGAACCCTAGGTATTTGACCTTCTGGAAGCCGGCCCTGGATTTCTTGGCGTTTATGTGTAACCCTGCCGACTGAAGAGCTTGAAGGACCTGCTGGCAATGCTGGAGATGGAAATCCCAGGTGGGGCTATAGATAACAACATCATCAAGATATGCGGATGAATATGCCTGATGACTTGCCAACACCCTATTCATGAGCCTTTGAAACGTGGCAGGGGCCCTGTGTAAACCAAACGGCAACACAGTAAACTCGTACAAGCCTGTGGGTGTGGAGAAGGCTGTTTTTTCTTGGTCCTGTGGATGAAGGGGCACCTGCCAATGTCCTTTTGTGAGGTCAAGGGTCGTGATATATCGGGCTTCACCCAGTTTCTCAATCAACTCATCGACCCGTGGGAGGGGATAGGAGTCGCATTTGGAAATGGAGTTAACAGCTCTGAAGTCAATACAAAACCGGACGGAGCCGTCCGGTTTCGGCACTAATACAATTGGCGAGGACCATTCGCTCCGAGAGGATTTTATCACTCCTAGGGCGAGCATGTTCTTCACCTCTTGATTTATTGCCTCTCTGCGAGCAGCTGGTATACGATAAGGCTTTTGTTTGACTATTTTCCCTGGCTGAGTGTAGATCGTATGTTCGGCCAGAGAAATCCGGCCTGGGAGATCGGAGAACAGGGAATACAAGGACGTAGCATTTCCTGTAATGTTTTCATTTGCCCTGTAGACAATTCCTGATTGACAACCAGTTGGTGTAGGGTGGTATCCTGTTCGGTTACCGGTTCAACTGTATGTAGGTCTTTGGGAAGCGGTCCTTGCCATTTTTTCAAAAGATTAATGTGATATAGTTGGGATCGTTTAGGACTGATCTGCACCCGGTAAGAGGTTAACCCTACTTTGTGTATGATTTTGTATGGACCTTGCCAACCTGACCTCACTTTTGTTAAAGCGGATGGCATGGGGACTAAAACCCAGTCCCCCACCTGTAGGTGTCGACACTTTTTCCCTTTGTCGTAGTGGACCTGTTGTTTAATCTGAGCCTGTTCTAGGTTAGCATCGGGGGAACTCCCTCAGCTTGTGAAGTCGGGTACATAAGCTTTGGGTGTATTCCAGGAACGATTTAGTCTCCTCTTCCTTTTCTTGTTCCCAGACCTCTCTGGTGATTTCTAACAGGCTACGGGGTTCCCGACCATAAAGCAGTTTGAAAGGGGAACAACCGAGGCTAGTTTGGGTCTGACTTCTGACTACATATAGGGCCAAAGGGAGTAACATATCCCACTTCCTTACCCTCTACACTCAACAGCTTCTTTAGGGTCAACTTCAGGGTTGCGTTGTAACGCTCACACAAACTGTCCGTCTGGGGATGGTAAACAGACGTTTTGATGTGTGATATATCCAGGGACTTACATATTTGGGCCATCAGCTTAGAAACGAAGGGTGTTCCCTGATCGGTGAGAATTTCACGGGGAAACCAACTCTTGAGAATAATTCAAGCAATTTGTCGCTGATGTTCTGGGTAGTGGGTGCACGCAAGGGAAAGGCCTCGGGGTATCGTGTGGCGTAATCCACAACGACCAAGGCATACAAATTACCCTTCTTGGTTCGGGGCAAAGGACCGATGAGGTCCATGCCTATTCTCTCGAATGGTGTACCCACAATAGGAAGTGGTTGTAGGGGAACGGGTGGAGGTTTGTAGGGGTTTTTCTTTTGACATACCTCGCATTCTTGACAGAACCGAGTGACGTGCGAAAAGATTCCGGGCCAATAGAAGTGTTGCAACAACATTTGAGTGGTCGTCTGCACGCCCCTGTGTCCTGCCAACAAATGCGAATGTGCAAAAAACAGAACCTGTTCACGAAAGGCTTGTGGAACCACCAGTTGGGGTGTATCCCCCTGCTTCCCAATCCTATATAGGAGTTCCTTATTGATCTGAAAGAGGGGGTAGACCGGATTTTGTTGGAGAGCAGACTGTCGGGCATGGTCCCAGGCCACTTGAAGGGTAGGGTCGTTTAGCTGACTGTACCTAAAGCTTCTGTCTGTGAGCCAGGGGGCCTGAGTGAGGAGAGAGGAGCAGGCTGGAACTTGGGGTTTTAGGGACCGGAGACTGTTCTGTAGTAGCGACAAGAATGACGGATTGTCTTGCCCTATGATTATTTGTTTAGGGAGAGAAGGCAAGACTCCAAGCCAGGCGTCTAGTGTCTGGCCATTTGGTAGAGTTACAGGAAGGCTGATCAAGGGATAGGTGCGAATATCCCCATGTACGCACCTGATAGGAACAGTTTCTCTCGTTGGACGGGTTAAAGGGCCTATCAAGGACTGTAACACTACTGACTGGTGACAACCGGAATCCCACCGGTACTCCCCTCACTTTTACACTTACGTAAAAACTGGGTCCCATTTCTTCTGTATAAAGTATGGAACGGGGTATACAGCTTATGTCCATAGGTTCATCCTGGGGTTTTTTCCGTGGACAGTTCCTGGCGATATGCCCCCATTCCCCACACTCAAAGCATTGTGGGTTTCTGTGGGGAAGAGGATCAGGACGGAATGGGCGGGACTTCATAGGCTCCGGGTTGGGTTTCAGGGGTTTTCTTTCTGATTTTCCTGGGGGAGCAGGAGGGCGGGTGGTTTTGTCGGAGTCCCATGGTAAGGAACGGGGTTGGGCCCTATAGAAGGAGGTGGCCATCTCAACCGCTTGTTCTGCCGTTAACTGTGTGTGTTGTTTGAGCCATCGTTGGATAGGGAAGGGAAGGGCTTCAATATACTGCTCCAAATATATCATGGACATGATTCCTTCCTTTGTGTTGCTTTCTGGTTTTAGCCACTTGTCTGCGGTGGTTTTTAATTTAAAGTACAGGGTTTTTGGATTGTCCGCAGCGGTTCCTCGTTCCTTTCGAAAGCGGACTCTGTAAGCCTCAGCATCCATACCCATATGATCAAGGATGATGCCTTTTATCTCTTGGTATGTTGATTGACCATGGGGGTTAGCCACCTGATAGGCGGCCTGTGCCTCCCCTGTGAGGAGAGGGGCTAAAAAGAAAGGCCATTTGACCTCAGGCCATCCTGACGCCCTAGCAGCCCTCTCAAAATTTAACAAAAACGCATCCGGGTCTTCACCAGGCGAATATTTTTGGAGCGAGACATTGGGGCCACTCCCTGCGCGTAACTGTAGCTGGGTTGTCAGTTCCAGGCGGTCGTCGGCTACTTTCTGCATTTGTTCCGCTTGATTGTGCATGTTGTCTCTAAGCAAATCCCTATCTGCTTGGGCGGAGGTCATTTGTTTCTCAACCGCCCACTCCAGCTTCTCCTGGCCACGAATCAACTACTGGATTAAGTTCTCCATGATTATGGGAGGCATAACTATCCCACTTCTGACACCACGTGTGGCGCGGTGGAGAAGCAGACAGGGAGTCACTGATAGAGTAGTAACAATTTCGTTTATTACTCCAGGCCAAAACAAAAGAATGTAAGGCTTTTAAGGTCTCTTCGTTGCAACCAAACGTCTTCTCTTCTCTTCTTGTCAGAGAATGGGGGAAAACTGCAACCGTCTCTCCTTCGACGGATCCTCCGTGAACACTCACAGCGGTTCAGCAGCAAACATAGGGGAAACAAAAAGAAAACACCCCGTAAGGCGTCGGCTCTCTTCCTATTAAGTGCACAAGGGAGGGAAAGTGACGGGAATGAGCACCATGACCCCAGCACCAGTGAATCAGTCGCGTTTTCAGTAGTAGCAGCGTTTAAGCGCAAACGAAGATTAGCACACAGGAGCGTGCCCCGGTATTCCTCCCGTCTCCCTTCCTTTGGCTTCCCCGACGGCCTTGCCCCACACTGACCCTAACTGTCCCCGTACCTTGTGAAGCCACGACCCTCCTGGGCCGCGGCTGGTCTCTGCGTGTTGCCGGATAGGTTCCGGCTCCCCGTCTGAAACTCCTCCTGGGAAAGCCTCTCGGCGTCCTTCTTCGGGTAGAGGGGTCTCGTCAACTCCGGATGCCGACAGGTCTCCTGAACCAGGGGTCACGAAGAAGGTCTGCACTCTGTGTCTGTCTTCCTTCGAGTCCAGTTTCACCTTTCTCGCTCCTTCCGTCGGGGTTTCAAAACGCTCCTCTCCTTCCGCATTGAATCCAAAAAGGTCATCTGACCTAGTCACGTGAGTGGGTGGGGAGTCTCTTGCCGGTACGGTCTTAAAGACACAGTGCCGCTCCGGTGTCATGCTCTGCGAAAAGAGGAGAGGACAGGGAGAAAGGTAAGGAGGAAAATGTTCCTGAACAGTGTCCGGTATCTCGGTCTCACAGGGGAGCTCCTCGTCACACTGTGCCTGCAAGGGATTTTTTTCAATGTACTTAGTTCTACAGTTTGAAATATACAACAATGTTGGTAAGCACCAGCCGGTAACTTACAATTGAACAAACTGGAGAAGTGTGGCTCAATGGTTAGAGCGGCAGACCCTGATGCAGAGATCTGGCCCAGGACCAGGGTTCAATTCCCGCCTCGGCGGTTCTTGGGCTCAATTTCCTCGGACCTGATAATTCTCGCCTCGGTGCCTATTCTAATCATGGGTCCCACTCTGCAACTCTGGGCAATAGCTTGCTTAATCTCCACAACGGCCCCAACAGCGCTGGGATGCCTGGCTTCACCCTGGGGGTGCCCAGGAATGGACATTTCACAGGGAAAAGCCAGGAAGGGTTCCACAGCGGTATGCGTACAGCGCCAGGACACCCCTTTGGGGGTATAAGTGCGCTTTACAAGTACAAATTACATTACATTACAATCAACAATTCAATTAATTCATTTGAGTCACAATAAATCTACCAGAGATAATCTTCGAACAGGTGTGAGTTTTTCAAGATACAAACTTTTTTAATGTAAACATGAAAGGGAACAAAAGACTGGAACAATACACAATGACCGAGGTTAACAGATGATATGCTAGAACTTATACCTCAGGGTCATTAGTGTAAGCATCTATTCCAAACAAATACACAAACGGAAAATGAGCCTGATAAATACAGACATCAATTCCTATGGGAAAATAAATCACTGAGGAAATCGATGAGGTTGTCGACGTTTCGGTCTTTGTGGTGTATACATCCTTCAGACCATCTTCAGGATGGTGAATTGAAAATGTTGTATGACCCTAATGCGTATTTCAAATGGAATTCCTAATCCTGGTTAAGTCAATAAAGGATCAAAATCTTCCTGGTCAGGTCATAGACTCCGGAAAGAAAGCTATTCAAGAGCTTAAAGTATGTCCAAACAAATTGTAACACTGTGACCGAAGCAATCCACAGGGATTTGCTTGTGTTAAAGCTTGCATCGGTCGAGCTAAAAAATGGGGCAAGGCTCCTACGACAAACCGCTGTCACTGCAGACGGCTTCCCACACTGGCTGCGCACCCTGGCCTGGTGGTAGCTGAGAGGATAGCCTGGACCCAAGTGAGCGTGCTGCACCAGTCCCACTGGTGGCACTGGAGGAAACGAGTGGCTCCTAGATGCATAGAGGGGAGGACTGAGGAGGCTGTACCTGCGGCCGTAGGAGTCCCCATCCCTCTTAGTGACTTTGAAAATAAAAAGTGGGAAAATATCAAAGGCCGCGCACAAGGACTGGGCGAACTGTACCAGGGGGTCCTGATCTTGCCTCCCCCGCGGTGCTGGGACAGCATGAACTCCTTTGGTGCTCAACTAGAAAAGCGTCCAGGAATACCAGAGTAAGCTACAGTGGTTAAGCACGAGCGGTAGCCGCGAAATGAGGACGACCGCGATCTTGCTTGCCTCCCTCTGTGGGAGTTGCGGAGCGCTTTCCTGATCGCCACACAAACAAGCGGGGTGTAATTATAGTGGGGCCCCCCACGATTGGGCGTTGGACTGTGAATTGGGTAAAGACAGGCCCCAAAGAACAGCACAACAGATGAAAGTGGATCACTATACAGCTCAGATGGTGCCCCCTAAGCCGGACCCGCCGCGAACGGACTCGACAGGGAGCAGGGCGGTGTCGCCGGAACCTACTGGGGCCCAAATACTTGCGGCAATTGAGGCATCTAGTGTAACAGTCCAGGCAAAAATAGATGCCTTCTCGCTGGACGTTGGGCTGTTGCGTGCTGACCTCCGCACAGTTGCGGACCGCTCGTTGGCCACAGAACAGACCGTTGTGAGCTCCAGACAGAAATCACCACACTAAAGACAACACTAACTGAACTCACACACAGGACGATAGCCCTGGAACGCCGGGCTGAGGATGCAGAGGGGCGTACTCGCAGATATAATCTGCGCTTTGTAGGATTTCCGGAGGGGGTTGAGGTGAAGGAGCCGGAACTTTTCCTGGAAAGGTGGATCAAGGAGGCCTTCCACGCAGCTGAACTCTCCTCCATCTTCATTGTTGAGCGGGCGCACCGGGCGCCGGCGCCGCCAGGAGCCCAACCCAGGACACTAATAGCCAAGATCTTAAATTTCAGAGACCGGGATTGTATCCTCAAAGCGGCAAGGCGAGATGGAGACCCTGCCTTCGGAAATCAAAAAATCTGTATATTTCCACATTACACCCGCCTGGTTTAGAAGCAGAGAGCGTCCTTTATTGGGGTGAAATAAAAGTTGCGTGCCATGAACCTACAATACATGCTCCTGTATCCAGCAAACCTTAAGGTTCTCCATGATGATAGAGCCCACTTCTTCACAGCACCAGAGGCGGTCTGGGACTGGCTGGAGGTCCACGGAAGAAGAAGACATTGCCCAGAGGGAGAGAGGAGGGGAGACCCCCAACTAACCCTAAGAGGGGCAAGAGCAATGGCCGAAATCGGAAGTCCAGGAAGTCCTTTAGATCGACGCAAAGAGTGGTGGTCAGAAGGGATGGATCCCTGGACTTGGAACAATCTGATTCTGGTGGTGAGGGCAGGAGGTCTCCCAGAATAGATCAAGCGACACAACAGGCGGAACAAGAGGCTACCAGAGCGCTAGTGGAGGAGGTGACGGCCACAGGCTCTGAGACGAGTGCAGGAGATATCGTTGAGAACACACCACAGTTGGGAGGCTCCTCAGAAACTGATGGACTGAGGCAACAGAAGCGAGAAAACAGGTCTAACAAGATGGACAATGAACTGGGTCGCGGTAGAGTAGTTCTCCTCCGCCCCCCGGCTGGAAGACCGGACTCGGTTGGGCACCTATATCGGACGGGCAACTAACACAGCCCCCCCACTCTTCTTCTTCATCTATTTCCTTTAATTCTCTTCTATTCTTTTGATCTCATTCTCCCTTTGGAGCGCTATCTTTTCTAGACCTATTCCTTAATTGTCTTCTTGAATATTTTTGGATGACGGGGGTATGAGTGGGTAGGATAAACGGAGTGAAGAGTGGGTGTGCGTGATGTCCATGGTCAGGCGGGTGCTGCTGACGGACACATAGCGGATCTGGGAAGCGTGTTAGTTTCTGGCCTGGCAGAGGATACTCATTGGATGATTGAATGAGGAGTGCGTGTATGCAGACTGTGAGGCATGAAAGGTACGAGGAGTGGAAATGTGTTGTTGTATTTGTTATGGAGCTTTGGTGTTACAACAGAGGAAGTATGCCTCTTCATGATGTTCCAGGGTAGGGATGGGAGGTGTGGGGTTGGGGGTTACATGGGGATGCACGCTTTGTTATTATTGTGTCTACCCGGGGGGTGGGATGCTCGAATTGTTCAGTTCAAGGGCCTCGCTGGCAGCGATGGGGGCATTGTACAACACGTACGCGAAATAGATAAGACAGACAGGGGTCGGATGATATGGGACAATACAAAATTATAACATGGAATGTGAGGGGGTTAAACTCATTTGTTAAGCGTTACAGAATACAAACATATGCGGAAACAGGACATCCAGATCGCCATGCTACAGGAGACACACCTGCTTGACACCGAGACACAGAAACTCCACAGGACGTGGAGAGGGCAGCTGTTCGCATCTACCTACTCTACCTATGTTAGGGGGGGTGGCCATATGGGTAGCCCCACATGTTCCGTTCAAACTACATACTTATGAGGCGGATGTAGAGGGCAGATACGTCATAGTGCACGGTGTGCTTGATGGTATTGAGGTGTGCGTGGTCAATATATATGCCCCGAACATAGATGACGGGGATTTCTTTAGAAATATAGAAACCCTGCTTCCCCCGTATATTGGAACACCATTGATATGGGCGGGCGACTTCAATTGTGTGCTTGATGGCCTATTGGACAGGTACCCGCCGAAACAACACACTAAACCGCACATGACAAAAGCCTTGGGTGAGGTGATGAGCAGACTCCACTGTGTGGACATTTGGCTCGACACGCATGTAGGTAAGCGAAGCTACACTTGTTATACTCCTGCCCATGAGGCGCAGAGTAGACTTGACCGCTTCCTGCTCTCTCGGGAGGGAGGTGTATGGTGAGGTGACCGGGACCGAAGTGTTGGGCCGCTTTTTGTCGGATCATGCCCCGGTATTGCTGGTGTGGGGACCTAAGAGACTTAGGCCACGGGTTCCACTATGGCCATTACAACCAGCTGCGTTACGCGATCCGGTATTCAGAGAAGAACTCAGGGACGTTGTTGCAGGGTACTTCACCACGAACTGGTCAACCACTGCGACCAGGAGTACAGAGTGGGATGCTTTCAAAATGGTTACTAGGGGGGACTGTTTGTCTAGAGTGGGAGGCACCAGAAGGCGACTAGAGGTGGAATTGACAGAGGCAGAGGATCGGTTGGCCAGGGTTCAGCATGAAGAGCAGGTTGTGGTACGCCCCAATGACTCACTCCTGCAGGCACAACGTAGAGTGGGGGGATTTGGGATAGATTGGACTGCTTAGTTCGGAGGGAATATCGGCAATTATTACATAGAGAGGGTGATAGATCTGGACGCTTATTGTCGTGGCTATTAAAACGTGAGGGCCCCTCCCCGTTGATATTAATGTTGCAGAGCTCTGATGGAGCCAAGGCCACCACACAGACTGGGGTCAACACTGTGCTATTTAAACATCTATCTGAAACCTACTGCGAGAACCAAGGCCTTGGGGTCCCAGTAGAGGGGGGGTATCTCTCGGATGTTCCCCTCCCACATCTCGCAGATGACCAAAGGGAGGAATTAGAGGCAGCGCTTCAGCTAGGGGAACTGCAGGAAGCACTGCGGGGCATGGCTCGCTACAAATCGCCGGGCCCGGATGGGCTCCCGGTGGAATTTTATCATACATACGCAGATATTCTGCTCCCACGTCTGCTGGAAACTTTGCAGGAGGCGAAAAAGTCCGGAAACTTGCCTCAATCCATGAGAGAGGCACAGATAATAATGCTCCCCAAGCCCGGTAGGAACACGGAGGATCCGGCAGGGCATAGGCCTTTGTCTATACTGGGGGTGGATGCCAAATTACTAGCTAAGGTCATTGCCAATAGATTAAGAAAAGTAGTGACCTCATTAGTGCATGAAGATCAGTGTAGGTATAAAATCCAATAAAATTAAGATGACTCTTTGGTTGCTGTGTTCCAGATGTAGATTTATTGTTGATATGAACATAAGACACAGCATATAATAAAGATAGTAGAATCAAGTAAAGTTCCAGTAAAGGCCCCACCAGGAGCAGCTGCCCTGCTGCTCAGCCTCCAAGGTAACTGACAGTACACTTAAACATACACAGATAGAACTAAGGATGACATCATAGAGACAGGCTGAGCAGCAGAGTACAAGAGACTAAGAAAGGACAAGAAAGAGAGAAGAGCAGGGAGAAGCAGGATACAACACACCTTCCCCTTTAAACGAAAAGTTGAAGAAGATAAAACAGAGAGCAGAAGAGTAGATAAAGGAACAACATAAAACGCACAAAAATAAACACCCTCTTCAGAATGGTGGAGAGAAGAGGTAAGGGCGAGGGTACCAAGATTGTACCAACACCATGAGCTAACAAGAATAAAAGTGGTTATGGTAAACCACTTGACAAAATCAACATTAGAATGAAATTAGGAGGAAAACCCTTCTTCCCCGGAAAAATGGAACTGAACACCTCAATGGAAATTTGAGCAATAAAGGTTCAGTACCGACAATCATAAATAAAATCTGAACACCTCTAACAAATAGAGCACAATAAAGTGGTTCATTTAAATTGACAATAAACTGAGCCCCTGCGGCTCCTCACAGCAAGTATTTGAACTCCTCTAAAATAGAGCACAATAAAGTGGTTAATTTAAATTGACAATAAACTGAGCCCCTGCGGCTCCTCACAGCAAGTATTTGAACTCCTCTAACAAATAGAGCACAATAAAGTGGTTCATCTGGAATGACAATAAAACTGAGCCCTTACGGCCCATCACCAATAAGCATAACTAGAATGGAGCACCTCAATAGATATTGAGCAAATAAATGGCTCCAACAAACGTAGCAGAATTAAAATCCCTACAACTAACCACCAGAATAAATATAATTAAGCACCTCAATGGAAATTGAGCATGAAAATGGCCCTGCACCAGTACACATTAACAAAATCAAATACCTCAAAAATACATCACCAGAAAATACAATTGGAAATGAACTCCTCAAATAAAGTGAGCATCAAATGGTTCATTTCAGTACAAGTAAACATAGAAAGAATCGAGCGTCACAATTGCTCATTAGCTGTAATAATAAATGGCATTAATCGCCTCAAACAAATAGAGCCCTAAAGAGGCTCCCCACAAAAATATTAGAATGCCCAGCACTGAGCTATCCTGAGCTTCAAAGGAAACATTGTAAACTGACATGCATGAAATGATTTGCATAAAATATCACATAACAGGCAATTAATCACAATAAACTTTAAATCATCAGATCAACAGCACAAATCGTAAATTAATTAAAATGCAAGGTGCAGCGGACAACATTTTAAACAAAACAAATTAAAATAATAAAAGTAGTCACCGTTGTCTGATTTTCGGACCTCCCTGACTTGTAGACTGAAGTGAAAATGAAGACACCGATACTCTTTTCCTTTACAGACAGTCACCAAAAGCAAAGAAACTGGCAGCACGGAAGTCTTCATGGAGAAGCTCGGTGAGGTAAAGGTTACCAACCATCACCGTTTACTAACCGCCGGTAGAACTGCCAAATAAAATGATGTCCTTCTGAAGCTGTAATTGTATTAAGATGCCATGGCACACATTATCCAACTGCAAACGCGTAAGCGTGATTCCTTGCACCAAACAAAGATGTGTAAACACAGCAATGCAGGTCGGGCACAAGAAGGCAAGAACACTTTTGAAAGGCTGTGTTGCAACAAATGACGCAGGCGGAAATAGGCAGGAACAGTACAAGGTGAACTGACTTTAGATAGGACGAAACGCCAACCCTAAAATGGCGGTACGCAGTGCACGCTGCACCGGGTGGCTCTCGGCACGTAGGTGCTGGATAATCCATTGTGATGTGCATTTCAGCAGCGAAGCTTCTGTGGACGTCAGACAAAACAGGTAAGCCTTATGCGCATTTTCCAGTTCGCGCACAGTTTTCAAATGGCAACATAACAGTTAAACTGTCCGCAATGGCATCGGGAAAAGGAGCAGTCCCTGAAAGCACAGATTTATGCTTTAACTTTCACTCGAAAGCAGCACATTCACAGTCACTTCAAACCGGGACCCGATCCTTGACCCCGATTAAAGTATGAAATCATAAAACTTCAGCACATGTATATGGGCTGACATCCTCGTGGCAAGAGCTCCAACGATGCAGACTCTCCGGCTCCCCTCAGGTGCAATAGCCAACTGTTCACAGCACACCAACACAGGATTATTTCACAGATCTGATGACAGCACTTCCCACTCAGAATAAACGATCTCACTCTCAGTCATTTAAAAGTTGGTACCAGGCAATTAAAAGCATCAAACACTTCAGCAGACTGCAAAGACTCAAACTTGTAATATTGAATCCCCAATCTTCAAATGAGTAATCTGTTTGTAATCATCCGATGCGAAGGCAGATTTTTGACATGTTCCAAGCAACATACAAACGCTCAACTTACTTCTGTAGGCTGTCTGATGTTATAGACACCGGTGGGGCATTGAAAGCGTTGAGCAATGGGTTTAATTCAGTTCCTCTTTAATTTCTTAAGTAATTCCTTCTCTTTACGCGTGGTTTCTTATCCCATCCTCGTCGCCAGTGTAAAATCCAATAAAATTAAGATGACTCTTTGGTTGCTGTGTTCCAGATGTAGATTTATTGTTGATATGAAGTCATAGGATAAATAGACACAGCATATAATAAAGATAGTAGAATCAAGTAAAGTTCCAATAAAGGCCCCACCGGGAGCAGCTGCCCTGCTGCTCAGCCTCCAAGGTAACTGACAGTACACTTAAACATACACAGATAGAACTAAGGATGACATCATAGAGACAGGCTGAGCAGCAGAGTACAAGAGACTAAGAAAGGACAAGAAAGAGAGAAGAGCAGGGAGAAGCAGGATACAACAGTAGGTTCATACCTGGGAGGGGGACGCATATGAACTTCAGAAAGCTGTCTCATGTCCTCCACTCAGTGGCTGATAGCGAACACCACGCTGCGGTGGTTGCCTAAGACGTCGAAAAGGCCTTCGATACGCTACAGTGGGAATTCCTTTGGAAATTTCTCAGAAGGATAGGTTTTGGTGGGGAATACATCTCGTGGGTCAAATTGCTCTACTTTCAACCGAGAGCTCGAGTGCGGAATGGGAACCAAGTATCGGAGGCTATATGGATTGAAAGGGGCACGCGGCAGGGATGCCCACTGTCCCCACTCCTTTTCGCTTTGGCAATGGAGCCATTGCCGGAGAGACTACGGAGAGATATGGCGCCATGGGGTATAGCGGTAGACGGCAGAACACACGTAGTCTCACTATACGCGTATGACGCTCTCTTGTATATCAGACAGCCAGAAGAGGCGATTCCTGCACTACTGAGGATGCTAGACTCTTTTGGTGCGGTATCTGGTCTCTGAATTAATCAACAGAAAACAATACTGTTCTCGTTGGGAGCCCTTGCGCGAGGGACCCCCCAGGACCTTCCCGAAGTAGAACTGGACTGGAAACGCGATCATTTCAGATACCTGGGTATTCAGGTAGCGCACCAGCCAGAGACTCAGTTCGACCTCAATATGGGCAAAGTTCTCACAGGACTAAAAGCGTCCATACAATTTTGGAACAAGCTCCCCCTCTCGATCATGGGAAGAGTGGCTCTGTCAAAAATAGTGGTGCTACCCCGCTGCCTATATGTCCTGCAAAACTCCTTCTGTAGAATCCAAAACCCCACATTCGATACACTAAACAGTCTTTTGATCTCGTTGGTGTGGGCTGGAGGTCGAAGCAGAGTCAACCTAGAAACACTCAAGCTGGACATGAACGTGGGAGGCCTTGGGTTGCCTGATCTCAGGTTATACTATTTAGCAGCTTTACTACAATATGCAGCACAATGATGCATGGAGGAACGCACGGTGGACAAAGAGTTATTGGGAGACTGGAATCAAGGGACAACTTCAGAGATATCTCATGATGGGATCGAGGGCCCCAAAAAACGTCCCTCATATAGTGCAGCAGGTTGCGGAGGCCTGGGGCCAGGCTGTCAAGCTAGTTCTTCGCAGGGCACCGTATGCTAGCGCGTTGCCACTTCGGTGGTTACAGGGGTTTCACAATATCCAGGTGACAATGGACATCTCAAAGTGGTACGAGGGAGGATGCGAAAGAGCTGGGGATCTATATCAGAATGGAACCTTCCTGACCTTTGAGGAGGCACAAAACTGGTTCCAGGTACCAGCAGGGCATTTCCTGCAGTACGCCAAGGTCTTCACGTACGGTCCGGGACATATGGACCACATTTCCGGAAGAGCCGCAGGAGTCACACACACTATCGACACTGCTGGATCCGGGGTCCTGCAGAGGCCTGATCTCGCGCATATACAAAGCGATAAAAGAAGACTGTGTGGCCGACGTTTGGGCTACTAGGGGTAAATGGGAGGAGGACTTACCTACTCCATTGACAGATGGGGAATGGAAAAGAGCACTAGCACAGGTGGCTGAAGCGACAAGTGACACCAGGTTAAAGCTCATCCAATTCCATTACTTGCATCGCACATATGTAACCCCACAGCATCGAGCGCGGTTCTCACCGGGAGCCACGTCTTCCTGCCCAAGATGCGGCACTGACCCTGCCACTTTTTTACACATGACCTGGAGCTGCATACGTTTACAATCATCCTGGAACCAGGTGGTACAGACGCTTCGTGTATCAACAGCAGTGTGCATAGAAGTCTCCATAAAACAGTGTTTACTGGGTATCCTCCCAGCACCGAAAAAAGGGACACGGATACGATATAAGTTCTTGATGATGGGCCTGGTCCTGGCAAAGAGACGGATTGCGATACATTGGATTCTCTCTTCACCACCCATGTTGAACAAATGGAAAGATGATGTGTGTGAGTGGGGTGTGGCGGAAGAATGCCGCCTCAGGGCAGTGAGAGTAGACGAAAATACTGAGATTGACTTGATGGATTGGGGACAAATGTTAACAGAAGTGTCCGTAGCAGCAACCCAGGGCAATGACGAAACTACACCCACGCAGCAGTCCACGCATGCTTCACAGGTACCCAGCACAGAAAATAATACAGACCCTCTCACACACACATTAAATTAGTTATGCCAGCCGATCTGAACACCCACACGATAAATAGATAGAGATGCCGACCTCTGCCGGGGGGGGGGGTTCCATGTTTCTTATGTTCATTGGGATATGTTTATGATTACAGGAATATTAAAAGGGCATTGCAAATGTATTGTGATTCGATATGTCGCGGAGGAAGTAGTACATCAATATATGGAACTGAAATGTAAGGATGCATACGATAAAGATATAAGATGTAATGTGATGCAATGCCATCAATAAAAACAGTTTAAAAAAAAGATTTTACAAAAATTTGTTTTATTCTGAAGTCTTTTTTCTGACTTTTTCTCTTCATACACAACAGTTTTATCCAGTGTTTTTCGTTCTGTTTAATATTAAGATAAAGAGTTTGCGTTTCAAGGCAAATACTTTATCTATTACAGTTGCTATATGTTGCTTGTGCTTGTAAGCTGCTTTTCTTCTCTGATACTGCTTTATATTTCTTTCCAAATTTTGTATTACCCTACTTCTAAACATTCTTCTTCTTATGTCTTTGTACTGTTTCTGCCTTGCTGTCAGATGAGTTGTTTGTTTAGAACATTTTCCACTTTGAACATAAAGTTTTCATTCTGTTCACATCATTTTCCACATATTTCATTTGTCTTACTACTGTTTTAAGAAACTGCTTAGTTCTCTTACCAGCAAAATGTTTTCCCCAGGATATTCTCTCCGCCGTCTCCTTTTTTGTTCTGAGTTTTTTCCGAATAGTACTGTTTCTTTTGTGCTTTTCTCCTCTGCTCCTATTTTCTCATTTTCAATTCTTATGTTTGAACCTAAGTAGATATCTGAGAACAAAATAGACAATGAATTTTATGTTCGGTACTTCAACCAACTAAAATCGTACATATATTATTATATTAGACATTCGTACCATTCCAGAGGTATAATATATAACACATCTACTCCCTGTCAAAGTACATGTCTTACTTCTAAGTACATAGCACGCTGTAGCTATGTAGCCTAGCCTTAGCTTAGCTGTAGCCTACCTTAATAGTGACTTATATGTAGTAGATAGATAATTGAAGGTTTACAAGGAGTTTTAAATGTGAAGTCAGCCTAGCAGCAAAACTGCACATGCAGGATCTACAACAGCAGGCCCGGGACATGTTAAAAGGGCTACTTGTCTGCATGGGTGAGTTGTTATGTCAGCTCCTCCGTACATATCTGAATGTGTGCCTCAGTCCCTTTTTGGGTGTGTCATTGGATATTCAAGGAAGTATATTGGTATTTGAGTGGCTCTCAGAGTGACTCTATGGGTCTCTAAATGTGTATGCAAGGGGCTGCATGGATTGGTTACTGGTTATGTTACAGAGTATTGGGGTATGTAACTGTGTGTGCAGCTGCCTCCATTGGGCCTGGTTACATAAGAGCTGTGTGTGTGTGTGTGTGTGTGTGTGTGTGTGTGTGTATGTGTGTGTGAGTGAATGTTGAGGTGCCTCTGTCACTGTCCGACTGGCTGTGTGAGTGGCTCGATCCTTTTGTAGATGGTTATGTTAGTTATTTTGTGACTGTGAGACTGGATGTATAACTGAACATATGGTACATGTTTTAAGGCCTATTTGTCTGGATGGATGACTTGTTAGTGTCACTTCTTCACTACATACCTGAATGAGTGTGTCAGTGCCTATATGGGTGTGTCATTGGATATTTAACTAAGTATGTTGATAAATGTCTGGGTCTCTTAGTTACTCTATGGGACTCTCAATCTGTATGTAAGGAGCTGCATGGATTGCTTGCTGACTGTGTTAGTGAGCATTGGGGTATGTAACTGTGTGCAACTCCCTCCCTTACTACTGGATACATAAGAGCTGTATGTGTGTGTGAGTGAATGTTTAAGTACCCCTGTCACTGCCTGACTGGCTGGATTAGTGGCTCTATCCTTTTACACATGGGTATGTGAATTCTAGTATGGGTGGGAGACTGCATCTATAACTGCAAAGATGGGTCTGCAAGTGCGCATTTAACTCAATCACTCTTGAAATAAATGTATTATCTTTTCAGCTGATACCTCCCTGTCCTATGGCCTACCTACAGCCTATCTCAGGAGTGACTTGTATGTAGAGAAAAGGAGTTTACAGCTTACCAACATGTTTTGAATGTCAACTCGGCCTAGCAGGAAAACTTTGTA
The DNA here is from genome assembly GCA_963921515.1 of Calotriton arnoldi. Classification (NCBI taxonomy): domain Eukaryota; kingdom Metazoa; phylum Chordata; class Amphibia; order Caudata; family Salamandridae; genus Calotriton; species Calotriton arnoldi. The sequence continues at coordinate 3,376,992 of CAWUFW010000765.1, read as the reverse complement.
CTCATGCTGTGCCATAGCAGGCTCGAGACATGTTTAAAGAACTATTTGTTTGGATGGATGACTTGTTAGTGTCACTTCTTTACTACATACCTGAATGAGTGTGTCAGTGCCTATATAGGTTGTCATTAGATATGTAAGAAAGTATGTTGATATATGTTTGGGTCTGTTAGTTACTGTATGGGACTCTCAATCTGTATGTAAGGAGCTCCATGGATTACTTGATGGCTGTGTTAGTGAGTTGAGGGGGATTTAATTGTGTGTGCAACTGCCTCCATTACTGCTGGATACATAAGACCTGTGTGTGTGTGTGTGTGTGTGATGTTTAATCACCTCTGTCACTGTGTGTATATGTATATTAGTGGCTCTATTCTTTTACACATAGGTATGTGAGTACCACTATTTGTAGGAGATTCTATCTATAACTGGAGGTATGGGTCTGAAAGTGAGCATATAACTCAATCAAACTTGAAACATGTCTTTTCTTTTAAGCTCATAGCTCTCTTCCCTATGGCCTACTTATACGCTATCTCAGGACTGACTTGTATGTAGTAGAAAAGGAGTTTAAGGCTTACCAACTTCGTTTGAATGTCAAGTCGTTCTAGCAGGAACAGTGTGTACACATGCCCTACTGTATCAGACCCAAGACATGTTTAAAGGCCTATTTGTCTGGATGGATGACTTGTTAGTGTCACTTCTTCACTACATACCTGAATGAGTGTGTCAGTGCCTATATTGAGTCTGTTAGTTACTGTATGGGACTGTCAATCTGTATGTAACGAGCTCCATGGATTCCTTGATGGCTGTGTTAGTGAGTTTTGGGGTATTTAACTGTGTGTGCAACTACCTTCGTTACTGCTGGATACATAAGAGCTCTATGTGTGTGTGAGTGAATGTTTAAGTGTCTCTGTCACTGTATGACTACATGTATTAGTGGCTCTATCCTTTTACACATAGGTATGTGAGTACCACTATTAGTAGGAGACCCTATCTATAACTGGAGATATGGGTCTGAAAATGAGCATGTAACTCAATCAAACTTGAAACAACATGTCTTATCTTTTATGCTCATAACTCCCTCTCCTATGGCATACCTATAGCCTATCTCAGGAGTGACTTGTATTAATTTATTTTATTTATCAAATGATAGTATGTAGTAGAAAAGGAATTTAAAGCTTACCAACATGTTTTAAATGTCAACTCAGCCTAGCAGGAGAACTGCGTATACACGCTGTACTGTAGCAGACCCGAGATATGTTTAAAATCCTACTTGTGTGGATGGATGACTTAGTAGTGTCAGTTCCTCAGTACAAACCTAAATCAGTATCTCAGTGCCTATATGGGTGTGTCATTAGATATGTAAGTATGTAGGTATATGTTTGACTCTCTTAGTTGCTCTACGGCACTCTTAATCTGTATGTAAGGACTTGCATGAATTGCTTGGTGGCTGTGTTTCGAGTATTGGAGTATGTGTGCAACTGCCTACGTTACTGATGGATACATAGGAGCTGTATGTGTGTGTGAGTGAATGTTTAACTGCCTCTGTATGACTAGGTGTATCAGTGACTCTATCATTTTATACATAAGTATGTGAGTTTCATTATAGATGGGAGACTGCATCTATAAGTGGAGATATGGGTCTGAAAGTACACATGTAACGCAATCAAACTTGAAACATGTTTTATTTTTTCAGCTGGTCCCTCCCTGTCCTATGGCCTACTTACAGCCTATCTCAGCCGTGACTTGTATGTAATAGAAAATGAGTTTAAGGCTTACCAACATGATTTGAATGTCTGCTCGGCCTAGCAGGAAACCTATGTACACATGCTCTACTGTAGCTGGCCCGAGACTTGTTTAAAGGTCTATTTGTCTGGATGGATGACTTGTTAGTGTCACTTCTTCACTACCTACCTGGATGAGTGTCTCAGAGCCTATGTGGGTGTATCATTGGATATGTAACTAAGTATATTGATATATGTCTGGGTTTCTTTGTTACTCAATGGGACTCTTGATCTGTATGCAAGGACTTGCATGGATTACTTGGTAGCTGTGTTAGTGAGTATCGGGGTATTTCATTGTGTGTGCAACTGCCTCAATTACTGCTGGACACATAAGAGCTGTATGTGTGTGAATGTTTAACTGCCTCTGTCACTGTGTGACTAGGTGTATTAGTGGCTCTATACTTTTACACATAGATATGTGAGTTTCAGGATTGGAGACTGCATCTATAAGTGGAGATGTTCACTACATACTTAAATGAGCATCTCAGAGCCTATATGGGTGTGTCATTGGAAATGCCACTAAATATGTTGATATATGTCTGGATCTCTTAGTTACTCTAAATCTGTATGTAAGGAGCTGCATGGATTACTTACTGGCTGTGTTAGTGAGTATCGGGGTATTTAACTGTGTATGCAACTCACTCCATTACTGCTAAATACATAAGAGCTGTATGTGTGTGTGAGTGAATGTTTAAGTGCCTCTGTCACTGTGCGACTACATGGATTGTTGGCTCTATCCGTTTACATATAGGTATGTGAGTACCACTATTGGTAGCAGACTGCATCTATAACTGGAGATATGGGTTAGTGACTCTTGGGGTTTATTACTATCTATACAAGTGGCTCTGTTGCTTCTCAGTATATAAGTACTATCACAGTCTTTAAGTGATGTGTAAGTGCCTCTGTCACTGTCTGACTACATGTATGAATGGCTCTGTAGTTTTCAAAATAGGTATCCCAGTGAGTGCATACATAAGTAAGTGGTTGTACAACTAGGTATATTGCTCTCTAAGAATCTTTCTAACTCACTAACATTTAAAAGTGCATATTCTGCCATTCAAACACACACTTTCCAACTCTATTACCTGCCTACAACTTACATTACAGGTGGCTTATATTTAATTAATGAAAAAATTGTAAGACTTTCGAATGTATTGTAAATGTCAATACTACATAGCAGTGTGAACTGCAGACAAAGGTTCTGGTGCAGCACACCTTACACATATTTGAATTCCCTCTGCACTGTGTTTCACAGGCATACAATGTCTACTAATATATTATTTACAGATCCAGGCACACCTACAGCACCAAACGTCAGCCTTACAAATAAATTAAGTATTCCAATTGTGGATAAGGTAACAAAACTATATGTAGGACAGAAAGATATTCACTTGACCGCTTACAAAGTTTTGAATCTCCAAATTCCAACAACATGACTCAGTACATAACTATATTTGTTACCAAGTGTTTCATCATCTAAATGCCTATATGTCAGACTGTTTACATGCATATACCAGTTACTGTTCAGATGGTTGACTAGTTGCATAAACGCTTCACTTCATATATAATCAATTATTTCAGTCCACTTTAGGTATGTTACAGAATATCTAACTAATATTCAAACTTTACTACATTAACCTCACACTTATAACTCACTATATTTTTCTATATATACATTATCAATATCCCCATTTTTGACATACCTTTGAATTTACTTGATTGATCCTCAAACTTTAATACACTTTCACTTCAAAATTCTTTCCACGCAAAATGATAAGTACCACTCTCTGTAAGAAAGAACCAGTAATGGCAACTTTTCCCTCTCTTTTTCCACAGATACTGAGTGTAGTTAGCAAATCAAAACATTCCCGTCATTTTTTTCTGTTCTCACTCCAGTTTTCATTGGTCAATTTTTTTAACATTCTATTAGTCTCCTGATAAGCAGCCCAATCTGGTAGTGTCTGTGGGTGGATTCGGGTCTCTTTTGCGACACCCAACGCAGCACCCCATGTAACTTCATGAAAGAGTCGCAAATCCACATGGGAGTCCGTTAAAGCATTTACAATGATAGTACTATCGTTTTTTAACTACATTTGAGATCCTATAATATTACTGAATTAGAAAATTGGTATTTCACAATACATTCTATCTCTAAACTACTCTGGTTTGTAGTTTCAAAGAACAGTGTAATTGGAAAACTTCCCCCACACTACTTTACCTCAGTTGCCATAGCAACCCCATTTGAAACACTCTACTGTACCAATAAGTCAGAAGTTCACAGCACTTTCTATCAGGAGCATACCAGCTTCAAGTTCAACTGTAGCAGGTGTGGTTGACTGCTTGAAAATGTAAGCATATCCACAATAGTGTAACTTGTCCTAAATTTATCCAGAACCAATCACAGATCTACTTACTTTACCTATTAAATCACTACCTATTTTTAGCTCCCAAATTAATTACACCCCCAATCAAATACGTTCTTTTCTTAAACCAGGTCCACTCGTCCATTTTATCTGCCTTTTTATTCTATCAATTGTCACAATCAGCTGCAGCCTTCTTCTGTGTGCTACTGCTCCGTTCCTTCAAAATGGTTAAAGTGTGGATTGTGGGTCACAGCTATGTATTTTTGGGCCAGAGAGTGTGCTAGAAAAAGTGGCATTGACAGTGACTTGGGTTTGCCTAATGTGGACATTACTTGGATTGGCCAGAGAGGGTTAAAGTGGCAGCAATTGCTGCCTTTGGTTGGGAGTATAGAAGATTGCCAACGTCCAGACCTCTTAATTGTGCACTGTGGTGGCAATGACCCAGACACTCTTACTGAGTTGTTAGGATTGGAAATCGCAATGAAGGAGACCTTTGGCCAACTAATGGCACTTTTACCTCACACTGCCTAGGTGTACTCCAACATTTGCCAAAGGCAGGAATGAGAATGGTCAGATGAATTCTGTCCACAAATAGACCAAGCCAGGAAACATGTTAATAAAACTTTTCTGCATTCCTTAGAGACCACAACAACTTGCGCATTGTCATAGACCATATATATAGAAGTAATGGAGTACATTTCTCTGAAAAAGGCAACAGGATATTCTTCAGCAACTTGAAAGACTGCATCCTGTTTTAGGTGTAGTTATCATCTACACAAAATAAACATAAAGGTTCTTCTAAGAGCTACTCTGTTACCAAACACTAAATAATTTTCACTTTTAATTCTTTTTTCAACATTTATTCGCGGATCCACAAAGCAAAAGCACATATTCAATGCACAGCAGAACATTTAAGATTGATAACTCTCAGTTTAACTGTATGCAATTGACAATGGCTTTGTGACTCGTTTTGTGAGTGTCTACATGTGTGTGTAAGTGGCTGTATAAGTTTCTCAGTGGGTCTGTGAGTACGTACATCACTATCTGAGTGGGTGTGTGAGTTGGTCCATGAGTGTCTCAGTGGGTCTGACAGTGGGTGCATCCGTGTCTCAGTGGGTCTGTGAGTGGGTGCATGAGTGGCTGACTGGCTCTGTGAATGTCTGCATGAGCTTCTCCATGGGTGTGAGTTGGTGCATGAGTGTCTGAGTGGGTCTGTAAGTAGGTGCATGAGTGCCTAAGTAGGTCTGTGACTGAGTGTCTGAGTGGGTCTATGATTGGCTGTATGAGTGTCTGAGTAGGTCTGTCAGTGGGTGCATGGGAATATGAGTGGCTCTCTGATTGGGTGTGTGAGTCTAGACTGGGTCTGTAACTGGATGCATGAGTGTCTAAGCGGGTCAGTAAATAGGTGCATGACTCTGTGAGTGGATCTGTGTGTGCGTGTGTGAGTGTCTGACTGGGTCTGAGTGGGTACTTCAGTGTCTTAGTGGATTTGTGAGTGGGTCCGTGAGAATACGAGTGGGCCTGTAAGTGGATGGAGAAGGTCTGAGTGGGTGTATGAGTGAATGGGTCTGTGAGTGAGTGCCTGAGTATCTGAGTGGGTCTGTGAGTGGGTCCAAAAGTCTCTGACTGGGTCTGTGAGTAGGTCTGTGAGTGGATCCATGAATGTCTGTGTGGGTCTCTGACTGGGTACATGAGTGTCCGACAGGGTCTGTGAGTGTCTGCATGAGTCTCTCAGTGGGTGAGTCAGTGGGTGCATGAGTGTCTGACTGGGTCTGTGACTGCATGCGTGACCCTCTCAGTGGGTCTGTGAGTGCGTGCATGAGTCTCTGAGTGGGTATGTGAGTGGGTGCATGAGTCTCACTGAATCTGTGAGTGGGTACATGAGGGTCTATGAGTGGGTACATACGTGTCTGAGTGGGTCTGTGAGTGGATGTATGTCTCTGAGTGGGTCTGTGAGTAGGTGTATGAGTTCCTGAGTAGGTTTGTAAGTGGGTACATGTGTGTGAGTGGGTGCATAACTCTGAGTGGCCAGCACTTTTGTGAAATCAAATGTCATCAGTATAGGGAAGAGGAAAGTGAAAACTGCCAATAGGACCGAGAAAAGACCAAGAGCTAGCAAGACCATACTGTCCTTTTTAAATCAAGCAGTGAAGGTGTTATCAGATGAGATTTCTTGTGCCGAGATAGAGCTTGCAGTCAATCATCAAGCCACTGTTTTAGTTAGAGATACAGAAGGTGAGGGGGCTGTTGGTCCCACCACTGTCCCCACTGACCTCACCCTTGTGCCTTCTTTTTCCTGTCAAGCCCTAACCTCTAATCTTCCAAACACAGAGACACACCTCACTAATAATAATGATACTATCAATATGTGTTCTGGTGATATCCAAACATTGGGCGCCCGACGCAAAACAACAAACCCAGGACAGTTGTATTCTAATAAATCAACCAGGAAGTCTGCAATTGGCTCTAGGAAGGCCTCCGTGAAATCTGTACACGAAGTTAATGCTGAAAATCTCACCGCCCCAAGACAAGATAAAACTGACAGCTACCTTGCAGTACTTTTCAGTAATTTGGAACACAAGATTTTTTCAGCCTTTAATGCTTTTGCTACCCGTATTTCTGCACTGGAGCAGATAGTGGGAAATCTTCTTTTTGATAAACAATTTTTATTGATTTTTAGACATGGTAAAAAAAAAAAGAAAAGTCCAGCAATATAGCACAGTACAATAGGAGCGAAAATTCCCACTCGGTTAGATGGTTAACCTTTGCAATGCATGACCTCGCAAAGTCCCATGTGGTACAGACATATAAGCAAGCGACACAAATTTAATCCACGAGACCCAACCATTTGCCCCATACCCTACGGTATTTCTTGGGTATCTCCGCGCTTCATACATAGGTTTTTCCTGTGTGGCACACCAATCTACCCCCTCACGCCATTTCTTGAGGCTAGGTGGAGTGGGACGTTTCCAGGTGGCGGCTATGTCCCGCTTAGCTACAATCATTGCCGTGCTAAAAAACAATTTCTCATTTCTGGACCCATCCAGCCCATCTGTGATCCCCAGGAGCGTGTGCAGTGGGTCATGGGGGACTTCCCAACCCAGGACTTCCGTAAGTTCCTCCTCAATGCCCCCCCAGAATCGCACCAACTGGGGACACACCCAGACCATATGGAAGAAATCTGCCTGGTCTTCGCCGCAGCGCGTACAGGAGGCAGTTGGATATAGGCCTGCCCTGTGAAGGCGTGCAGGGGTCAAGTAGGCAGCATGCAAGTAGTACAGTTGAATCAGGCGAAGTCTAGCCGATGCAGTGATCGTCTTAGGCGCCATTAGTACATCCCTCCAATCTTACTCCTCCAGTGGACCTACCCATTCCTCCCATTGGTTTCTGAGCCGGTCCAGTGTGGCTTGGTGTTGTTGGTTAATGTGCGATAATTACGGGAGATGCCCCCCTTCCCCAGATTCCCCATCATAGTCTGCGCCTCTGGTGGGCTATATTATGGTATTGCTGTGCCGTCTGGTATGTGTGAGTGGAGAGCATGATGCAGCTGCAGGTATCTGTAGAATTGTGACGGGTGTAAGGAATACCTAGATTGTAGGTCCTGGAAGGAGCGTATGTGACCGCTGGCCGACACATCCCCGAGCTGGGAGATCCCTATAAGATCCCAAGACCGAAATCCTTTTAGCCCACTAATCGCCTTGAGCCACGCACCGTGCCAGAGCGGCGTGTGTTGGGTTAATTTATGTGTCCATTGGGTGTGGCGCAGTGATGCCCGCCAGGCCAGAAGAACAGTGCGTGTCACCCCCGGTAAAGTGCAAGGTATAGACCCCCCCCGTACATCATAGTTTGAATTCGGGGTAGACCCAGCTCGCTCAGTTCGAGCCTGTAGGCCGGATCAGACCATCCCCCATTAAACCAATCATGCAATGTGAGGAGGCGGGTCGCCAAGAAATATAAATATAAATTGGTCATTCCCATGCCCCCGTCGAAGGGCAGGATCCGGCAGTGGGTTAGAGCTATGAGGGGTCTCCGACCCCCCAGAGGAATTTGCTGGCTGTGCTGTCCAGCTCTCTAAACCAGGCCCGTGGGAAGCAGAAGGGGGTGTTTTGAAGGACGTAGAGGAATCTGGGGAGAATCATCATTTTGAACAGGGCGACCCTCCCCAGGGGATTCAGCGGCAGCGTCTGCCATTTGCAGAGGTCTTCCTTTGCCTTTTTCACCAGCGGAGTTATGTTGAGGGACCAGGCGAGGTCGGGGAGCAGGGCGACCCAGATCCCCAAGTATTTGAAGGATTGTCACCTGAGGGGTATTGTGGTTTGCCAGTCATAGCAGTCCCTTGCTAAGTGTAAGGGGAACAAGACTGACTTACTGGGGTTAAGCCGTAGGCCGGAGGCCTGCCCAAAGGAGTGTAGCACCCGGAGACAATGAGGGCCGGAGAGGGCCGGTTCCGCAAGGAAAATTAAGACGTCATCTGCGTACAGGGCAATTTTGTCCTCCTCCGAGTTGGGCCACTCCCATCCCCGGATGTGGTCATCCGACCGAATGAGGCTTGCCAGGAGCTCCATCGCCAAGGCGAAGAGGAGGGGTGAGAGGGGGCATCCCTGCCTCGTTCCTCTACGAATGGGGAATGCCTCCGATAATACCCCGTTGACTAGTACCCGTGCTTGGGGTCGAGCGTAGAGAACCTTCACCAGGTTGCGAAAGCGTGGGCCGAAACCCATCTCAACCAGCACGTCGCCCAGGTACTGCCAGTCCACAGAATCGAAGGCCTTCTCGAAATCGACGAGAAGAAGTGCCAGGTAAGGAGTGAGCAAGTGGCGGTTTGCTAAGGCCAGATGGAGACGACGGAGGCAGTGTCTAGTCCCCCGCATAGGCATAAACCCACACTGGTCGGGGTGGTCCAGTTTGGTGAGGTAGGGCCTCATCCGCTGGGCGAGAACTGTAGCGAATATTTTAACCTCTGTATTTATGAGGGAAATTGGGCGGTAATCCGCACAGTGGGGTGACGGTGGTTGTGTTTTTGGGAGAATGACAATTGTGGCAACGTCTGTCTCCGGCGGAAATGAGCCCTTCTCTAGGGCCTCTTCAAAGAGATCGGTCAGGTGCGGGACAAGAGTCTCCCGGTATGCAGCGTAGTACTCCTGCGGGAGCCCGTCTTGACCTGGGGTCTTGCCCGGCGAGGTATGCGCTATTGCTTCATTAATCTCCTCACGGGTTATGGGGAGGTCCAAGTCAGCCGACTCGGTAGTGCTAAGGCGAGGGAGGCGGAGACGGCCTGTGCCAAGGAAGTCAGAGAGGAAAGTTTCAGGGCTCTGCCCAGAATAAAGCTCGCGATAGTAGGAGGCAAAGGCTCGGGCCATCGCCATAGGATACCTTCTGTATCTCTAACTAAAACAGTGGCCAGACCATCCGGGCCCACAATCTCCGGAATAATGCGGTTGGCCCTTGGGTATGTAGCTAATCTGTGGAGCATCTTCCCATTCTTGTCGCCCCATCCGTACACCCTAGCTATAGATGATCTCCAGAGGAGCTTAGCGGCATCCAGGGAGAGCTGCTTGATTTCGCCCCTCAGGCGAGTGAGCTGCCTCTCTTGGGCGGCATCACGGTCGTTGGGAGGGCATTGTTCAAGGAGCAGCGCTTAGGCCTCTCGCAGGGTGATCTGGTGTGTTTGGGCTTGTCGCTGAAGTTTAAGTTGGCCCTTGGCGAAGCCTTGGATGGTGGCTTTGCCCGCTTCCCAGAGGGTTCCCGGGGAGGGAACAGAGCCGGTGTTGGCGAGGAAGTATTGCTGGAGTTCCACCCCAACCGCCTTTTTAAACTCCTTTTCCTGGAGGAACCAGGCGTTCATCCACCAGGTTGGGCGCGTCGAGGGGGGAGGTTCTCCAATACTGAGAAGTACTGGTGAGTGGTCGGAGATACCCCTGGGAAGAATACGGATGTCTTTAATCGTTTGGCAGTCAATAGAGGGGACGAATATAGCATCTAGATGCGCCTGGGTGTGGTGTGCAGCTGATGTGTGAGTAAACTGCCTGCTTTGAGGGTGCCAGATTCTCCAGGCGTCGCCCAGGCCTAGGGAATCAGCCCAGTTCGTTAACTGCTTGGCGTGGGTGATTCTGGTGGCGGACGGTGAGCCTGTAGTGTCGAGGTGGGGGTTTAGAACCACATTGAAGTCGCCCCCGACTATTGTGGCACCCAGAGGGAGGGAGGTGAGGAGGTCGGAGGTGCGTTCCAAAGTCGCTGTGAGCATCGATGGGGGTGAATAGATGGAGGCAAGGTTGAGGGGGTTCCCGCCCAACGTTCCGCACAGAGTCACATATCCTCCCTGGGGTTCGTGAGTGGCCTGTGTGAGCACAAAGGGAAGATTACGCCTTAAAAGGATGGCCACCCCCCGGGAGCCCCGGGCAAACCCTGAATGCCAGACTCTATCGTACCTGTACCGTGCTAGAAAGGGGCAGTCATTCCCCACCAGGTGAGTCTCTTGGAGCAGGAGTACGTCAACAGTCTGGCACTGGGCATAGCGCAGGACAGCCGTTCGTTTGACCCTATCCAGGAGCCCATTAACATTCCAGGACAGTGTGTGGAGGGACGCTCCAGGAACGGTTGTGCAAGTCATGGTGGCCGCTGGCGGGAGCGAAGGTACACCGGACCTGGGCTAGCAGTGGGTGCACATGGGGTCTGGCGCAGGCGCGGGACAGTAAATGTAACTGTACTTTGCAGGCGATACGTGGGAATATCATAGTGTGTGTTAAGAAAGCTGGTGGAGCAACACATCAAACCAACATCAACAATGGGACAACGGTCCAGGCAGCCTGGGGCGATTCAAAGAACTGTGTCCTGCCCTGGAAGATGACGCCAAGGCGGGCCGGGAATAGGAGTCGATATTGAAGGCCAAGAGTCCGCAGTTTCTTCTTCACTTCCATATAGGAGCGTCTCTGGTCCTGCACCTCCCTAGTATAATCGGGAAATACCATGATGGGGTGATTTTGGAACTTTAGGGGTCCCAGGGACCGCTCCTCACGCAGGATCGCGTCCCGGTCTTTAAAGTTGAGGATCCGGGCTATGATGGGACGAATCGGGGCCCCGGGTGGCGGCTTAGGCGCGAGGGACCGGTGGGCTCTTTCCACCGCAAACCATGCGGAGAGCGTGTCCTTGGGCATCCAGGAGGAGAACCAGGATTCGATGAAGGTGGACATCTGTTCTTTCTCGGCGCCCTCAGGGAAGCCCACCAGGCGGAGATTGTTGCGGCGTGAGCGGTTTTCGACATCCTCTGCACGCCTGTGGAGCTCCTTGGTATGGGACTGCAGGCGGGTCACCTGTTCTTTTAATTGGTGGATGTCGTCGTCCGCTGTGGAGAGGTGAGATTCGGCCTCCGTGATGCGGGCCGTGGCGTTGCGCAGATCCTGTCGGATAAGGGACATGTCTACCCTGACCTCACCGATCTTCCCTTCCACCGAGGCCTAGGACGCACTGATTGCCTGCAGGATAGCGGCCAAGTCTTTACCCTGAAGAGAGGGGCCACCTTCACCCTGCCCTGCGGGCTCATGGTCAACTGTGGTGAATTGGCCGATCTTCGTTTGTGTATGGGTGGCCGAGGATTTAGGACCCCGGTCTTTCCCCATGGTGGGCGATGAGCAGCGCGCTGGCGGAGGGTCAGGGTCAGGGCAGATCTGATGAGGTCCCCACGAGCCGAGGCCGGTTGGGCGCCCCTGGTTGCAAGTCAAAAGTCCGCTGGGGTCTGAGGTCCAGGACCCCCGACTGTGTGCCTCTTCAGAAGTTGCAAAACAAGAACAAGGGAGACCCTACTCGCCAGGAACCAGGGTAATTAGGTATGTAACAGAGACAGCGGTTCCTGCGGGGCAATGAAAACTATCTTGATAATAATATGCACAATCGCAATGATAAAGGGTTACAATGACGTCAGAAAGAAAAGCTAGCAAGGACACAGATGACTGTATTCGCAATATTGTTTTTATATGTCAAACAATGTATCAATATGTACATAAAAGAAAAAACATAATAGTGCTAGGTGTCCCCAGTGAAGTTGGAACCAAACATAAAGCATAAAACTTTTAAATTAGTGACAAATGTGACTTGGTTTCCGTAAGAAAACGACCATAAGCAATTGTACAATAATCACAGCCACTGTGTACAGTAATCAGGGCTGATTGAATTGGTTCGTTTTGCTAGATTGTCGACGACGTTTCAACCCTTTTACACAATACAGGGTCTCTTCAGGACCTATGGGTGTAGGGACATCTATGATTAAAGAAAAAGAATGTCACTAAGGATACTGCAAGTGACTTCGTTACTGGTAGGGAATACACGAGGCCTTGTAGTACCTGAATTGCGGTTGCGCAGCTATGTGAAGAGTGTGACACACCGGTTTAGTGAAAAAGGAATGAAAGATACTCACAAGGGACCCAGCTGGGTACTGCACGAGTGAGAAAGAAAAATAGAGGAGGGTTAGGCATGGAGTCACAGAAGTGTACTAACTAAGAGGTCCTCTACAGCGGATAACTTACCCCTTCGTGCGTATCGGAGTGAGGGGCTGGCAACCAATTGGATGTAGGGCGCGGTCGGTGCTGCAGGGTAAGGAAGAAGGTGTGCTCCGCCTGTGGTTTGAGCGGAGAGATCTCTGTGGATAATGTGGAGACCCACTGTCAGAAGGGCGAACTGAAGTTCATTTGTGCAGCACGAATAAGAGGAATGTGGAGGCTTACCAGAAGAAGACTGCACATGTGGTGCAGTAGCGACTTGTGAATAACTGGCACGGTTGGCTGACACGGGTACTGGATCGTGACTCCGTGTCCTGGTATCTTCTGTAAAAGTAAAGGTGGGTGGTCAGATAAAGTGGTCCTACTGTGCAGCTTAGGATTGTACGTAGTTTTAAGAGGATCAACTCTATGGGTGTGCTGGTCTTACTGCGGTCGGGCACCAAGTACTGTGCCGCAACCTACTGAATATATGCCAGTACCTCCCTGGTGGGGGTAAAATGCAAGGGAGTGTCACTTTATTAAGGCTCCGCTGGTTGGCTTGGCTGTGGTGCACTGCTCTAAATTGATATTGTGCTGTGCGCTCTGTGGTGTTTTACTGAGCAGCAGCTTGGTGAATGGCATGTCTGCTGTGAAAAGCAGGACAGTGCGCATTTTAGAATAGGGTGCCCTGGGGGTACGTGCAAGAATAATAGCGCTCTGTGCTGTAGGGCTGAGCAGCAACTAGGTTATTAGCATGCCTGCTGTAAAGGAGTAGGACTGTGCGCTTTCTAAAATACGGAGCCTTAGAAGTACGAGCAAAATGGATAAACTAAATGGCGTGCCACTGTTAAGAGTGAAGATCTATAATTATGAATAGTGGCCATCGGGGGGAGTGCTCACCTTAAAGTTGAATAGAAGAGATCTGTGGTGCGTGTCTCAGTATCGCAGAGCGGTAGATCTGATCAATCTGTCTACCTGGGTACAATGACACCGGACCCTCTGCAACGCGGGAATAAATAGGCCTCGTGCACGTCAGGGTCTCAGGGACCCAATTCACGGCAGGCATCACTTGTGATTGCCGCTCGTGGATGTAATCAACTGTTCTGTGCTCCAAAAGAGATGAAGGAAAGACCAGTGTTTGAACAGTAAGAAGATAGTGGAGAAGAGAAAAGAAAAGTTTCTATTTATTTGCGCAATTGGAAAATTATTACCGCAATTACGCGCTGACTTGACACAGTGTATTAAATAAAGCATAGGGCTTGTCTTATGGCAGGTGAAATTAAAATGTGTCCAAACAGGCCATGGTAATGGATTATTGTGGACGCATACAAGTGATGCCTGCCGTGAATTGGGTCCCTGACGTGCACGAGGCCTATTTATTCCCCGCGTTGCAGAGGGTCCGGTGTCATTGTACCCAGGTAGACAGATTGATCAGATCTACCGCTCTGCGATGCTGAGACACGCACCACAGATCTCTTCTATTCAACTTTAAGGTGAGCACTCCCCGATGGCCACTATTCATAATTATAGATCTTCACTCTTAACAGTGGCACGCCATTTAGTTTATCCATTTTGCTCGTACTTCTAAGGCTCCGTATTTTAGAAAGCGCACAGTCCTACTCCTTTACAGCAGGCATGCTAATAACCTAGTTGCTGCTCAGCCCTACAGCACAGAGCGCTATTATTCTTGCACGTACCCCCAGGGCACCCTATTCTAAAATGCGCACTGTCCTGCTTTTCACAGCAGACATGCCATTCACCAAGCTGCTGCTCAGTAAAACACCACAGAGCGCACAGCACAATATCAATTTAGAGCAGTGCACCACAGCCAAGCCAACCAGCGGAGCCTTAATAAAGTGACACTCCCTTGCATTTTACCCCCACCAGGGAGGTACTGGCATATATTCAGTAGGTTGCGGCACAGTACTTGGTGCCCGACCGCAGTAAGACCAGCACACCCATAGAGTTAATCCTCTTAAAACTACGTACAATCCTAAGCTGCACAGTAGGACCACTTTATCTGACCACCCACCTTTACTTTTACAGAAGATACCAGGACACGGAGTCACGATCCAGTACCCATGTCAGCCAACCGTGCCAGTTATTCACAAGTCGCTACTGCACCACATGTGCAGTCTTCTTCTGGTAAGCCTCCACATTCCTCTTATTCGTGCTGCACACATGAACTTCAGTTCGCCCTTCTGACAGTGGGTCTCCACATTATCCACAGAGATCTCTCCGCTCAAACCACAGGCGGAGCACACCTTCTTCCTTACCCTGCAGCACCGACCGCGCCCTACAACCAATTGGTTGCCAGCCCCTCACTCCGATACGCACGAAGGGGTAAGTTATCCGCTGTAGAGGACCTCTTAGTTAGTACACTTCTGTGACTCCATGCCTAACCCTCCTCTATTTTTCTTTCTCACTCGTGCAGTACCCAGCTGGGTCCCTTGTGAGTATCTTTCATTCCTTTTTCACTAAACCGGTGTGTCACACTCTTCACATATCTGCGCAACCGCAATTCAGGTACTACAAGGCCTCGTGTATTCCCTACCAGTAACGAAGTCACTTGCAGTATCCTTAGTGACATTCTTTTTCTTTTAATCATAGATGTCCCTACACCCATAGGTCCTGAAGAGACCCTGTATTGTGTAAAAGGGTTGAAACGTCGTCGACAATCTAGCAAAACGAACCAATTCAATCAGCCCTGATTACTGTACACAGTGGCTGTGATTATTGTACAATTGCTTATGGTTGTTTTCTTACGGAAACCAAGTCACATTTGTCACTAATTTAAAAGTTTTATGCTTTATGTTTGGTTCCAACTTCACTGGGGACACCTAGCACTATTATGTTTTTTCTTTTATGTACATATTGATACATTGTTTGACATATAAAAACAATATTGCGAATACAGTCATCTGTGTCCTTGCTAGCTTTTCTTTCTGACGTCATTGTAACCCTTTATCATTGCGATTGTGCATATTATTATCAAGATAGTTTTCATTGCCCCGCAGGAACCGCTGTCTCTGTTACATATCTTCAGAAGTTGCGGCTGCGTGTTCAAATGTGCGCGGGCGCCTCCCAGGGCGAGTGCCAATGATCCGTGCCGAGGGTGAGCAGGGGGGGAAATCATTTCACCTGCGTGCCAGGATGCGGGCCAGGACAGCGCCCATTGCGGAGTGTCGGAGATCCTGCGTGCACACTTGTACAAACACCAAGTCAATGGTGGGGGGGGGAGAATGATGAAGGGCAAGTCCAGCGGGAGCCGTGCTCACTTCCCACCAGGAGGCCACAGCCCCTTTCACGTTGCAGGGCAGGACTCCAGATGGGCGCCGCTAGCGCCTTAGCACATATCAGAGGCCTCCGGTAGTCACTCCATGGGCCCCGGTCCCACCTTCCAGGATGAGCACCAACCAAGAAGCCGTCCTTCTCAGCCTCTAGCGATGACAGGCTGGGCCTACCATCAACCCACCGCCAGAATGCAACCCACCGCCAGGCCCGGGAGCAGCAATGGGGTGACAAGGGCGCAGCGGGCCCCAATCGCCGAGGAAGGGAGGGGGAGACTCTCTTTTGAGCCCCCCTGCTGCCCGAGCGTGGCAGCCGAGACACCCCCCAGTGATGCGGGATCAAATGATTGCGGGAGTTCCAGTTAGGGGCGGGCTCCTTCTTCCCAGCTCTCCACGTTCCACTCGACCCGCCAGGCCCTGAATCAGAGCAAGGCCGCGGGGCCCGGATCCCGGTCTCTGGCGCCGTTCGGGCCGCGGGGCGGTCCAAGTCAGGCAATGTTGGTCTAGGTGACTGAGGGCCGCCAAGGCCCGGAGGAGGCAATGTAGGAGTGGGAGAAGGGGAGCGACGGAGGGGGCCCTCACCCAGGACCCCACGCTGCTCGATGGATGCAGCCGGTTCCGCCCCCCCAGCCCCGCTGCAAGCAGTCCACAGGGAGCACCGCTCCGGCCGGGTCCCGGCACCACCCGCCGCTGCCTCCGCACTCACCGGATACTACAGGAGCTGCAAGTCTCTCACAGGCTGCTGGAGTCGCGCCCGTCGGGCCGGGGCGCCGCTGGTCAGTAGTCACGCTCTGGGTCTGGCAGGGCTGGTGGGAGGGGGGGGAGCCGGTGCTACCACGGATGATCTTGCCCTCCGCCGCCCGAAATGGCGGCCGGAACCGCAGTCTCGCTGCAGCGCGGCCCGTGGTCAGGCCCCCGCGGCGCCAGGCTACACCTCCAGCACAAGGGCTCAGCCGATAGCTGGGGTGTCACCCCCAGGCCCTGCAGCCGTGCGCCACACCTCTGATCTTCGGCCTGCGAGGGGCCGGTCACGGGCCTCACAGGATCCTCCCGTTGGACTGCCAGCGAGCCATCGGGTCACCAGGCACTGTGTTGGGCCTCTCCTACCGGCGCTTGATCTCCAGGCGGGGGGCAGGACAAGACAGCCCCGGCTGAGGCCCGCAAGGCCTACGAGTCCCAGGGTCCCACTGGGGGGAGGAGGCCTCCTTCGTGAGCCGTGTGAGCGGACGACCCGCGTCGAGCCACAAGGGAGCGGGGGCAAGTCCGCCATGCGTGGATGCCTCTTTGTGTCGCCGGGCCGCCGGTCTCCGCAGTAGGCCACAGATGGATCGAGCGTGGGTCACGGTCCCACAGCGGCAAAACAGGCTAGGACATCACGGTCCTGGGAGCGGGTGCCGCCATTTGGAAGAGCGGTGGCGACACGGTGATCTGGTTGGCACAGTAATGCGGGGTCGTTATGTGGATTTTCGCCGTGGGTGTATGCCCTCGGTGGGGGCAAGTCGTTGGCTACAGGATTGGAGGATGGATGGCTGCCGGTACTAGTGGATCGTGGCGCGGATGACGGAGGGGTCCGGAGCACTCTTAGAGTGCGACCGCCATCTTGAGGCGCCAAGCCACGCCCCAGTGGGAAATATTAAAGGGTCTGTGGATAACATCCAATTACATATCAAAACCGGCCCAGTAAATTATCCTTGAGTACAAACAGCTGCACCTTTAAAGCAGGAGATTACATTTCTACTAGTGATCCTAAGGCCCTCAAGTCGCATCGTACCCCCTCTGTCTCAGGTAACTTATAAGGCTCCATTACCTCCACATGCTGACGTTTGCTTTCACCACTCAACTGCTTCATCCTCCAAAAACGGCGATGTTGCTCATCGGTCAGCTTCTGTTTTTGCTCGGCCGCCTTGTCTGAGTAACCATTACAACCTTACAACGGCAGCCCTCCATATATCTCAAAAAGTTTTCTCTGAAGATCATCCTTGTAATCATATCATTCAGTTGCCCCCAGCGGTCACCCCCTACATTCTTATATAATGGCTGACGTCCCTCCTCTAAGGAAGAATGTGCAGGAAAGCTACGATCAACTTAAGATCAAAGTAGTTCATTGGTTGGCCACTAGGGTGAATGCAAACCAGCCTCTATTCCAGCCCCTGGCAGAAGAGATTATCATGGTTCGAGGGTGGGTTCGATTGGTCCGTCTAGGAGGAGGTTTTTTGGGTGACTGTATAACAGTTAATTTTAATAACGCCATGCGAGCTGGCTTTATTTTATGCACATTGGGGGGGAAAGGTGCTTCAACGGAACGAATATCAGTACTCTCCCTGGGTTTCTTCTATCCACCGATGTCTCTGGGGCCTGGCAGGGGAGGCCTGTGCTCGAACAAGAAAAGACTTCGTGATGGATTGCCCAATCTTCAATGCCACAGTAGTACTGCAACTATACAACTAAGCAACCCTTTTTTCACCTTTGAGCCAGCTGAAAGATCCTGATTGACTGGACCCAGCCCCTAATGTTGAGGATCCGGGTATGGCGCCTGAGATCTATAGCCTTGGTACTCTTAGAGTTCTCGGTTGGAACATAGCTGGGGGTTCGGAGTAAGCGAGCAGATGCCGGATGGCTGAGCATGATGACAGACGTTGACATTATTTGTTTGCAGGAAACGTGGGATGTTAAGGATTTTTACATTTGGATGGTTTTACCTCATATATAGTACCAGCGACCCGTTCATCCAGTGGGCGTGCTAGCGGTGTCCTAACCACTTTAGTAAGCTTGGGCCTCAGCTGTAAAGTAGCTGTTTTGAAATCTAACTCAAAGATTGTTTGGTTTTATCTTTCACTAATAAGTGTAGATTGCTTTTTATTAATTTTTATAATGCAGCCATATCTAAGAATGAACTGGATGCCATTACTAGCCTCAAAGCACTTATAGAAGACTTTTATCAAACAGAACCTCCATTCACTGTGATCATGCTAGTTGGGGATTTTGATTTACATCCATGTTATTCATGTCTCAAGAATAATGACTCAGACCTTGAGCACTTAACTATTGACCAGGTGTATTTTAAGCACAGACCCCCAAGGTGATTCCGTTAATAGTATAATTACTGAACTCAACCTGATCAATTTAATGGATCGTATTCAGGAGAACTCAGTTAAGAGAATACCTATGTTTAAGGGGGAGGCCATAGTTCTATAATAAACCATGTTTTTGTTTCTTTCTGCTTATCTTTAGTTCTCTTAGAATTTAAAGTAATAAGGCACAATTTAAGCGATCATAATCCCCTGATGGCTGTTTTCCTATGGGACAAAAAATCTATTGGCATAGTACCCTTATAAAAGGAGCCAACTTCTCTGACTGATCAGGGATGACGGGTGTGGTGGGCCTCTATTGTCCCCTCAGATTTTTTTCATAATTTGGTTTCCACCTGCCGAGCTGATTTCCATTCCTGTCTTTCAGAGGAAGAGTCTGTGCAGGGTATCATGAAGTCCTTTTCAAATATTTGTAGGTTTTTTAAAACAGCGCTTTGTAAAGTAGGTGTGCCCTCTGTGACCCATGAAGTAAGATGGTTCGATAAAAGGTGCTCTAAAGCTCATAAGGATCTATGGAATCGCCTGCATAATACACCCATGTGCCAGGAGAAGATTAAAAGAGCTAGGGCTGCCTATAGATTGGCCTGTAAGGATCGCAAGGCCCAGCTTAAAGAAGTGGCATGGGAGAATCTACTGATTGCTAGCGTGATAGTGCTGCTTTCTGGAGAGTGGTAAATTGTCCTCTTTTTAGCAGTGACTACCTTTCGAATCAGGCATGTACTATTACACCACAAGCTTGAGTCGATCACTTTAAGGCCATCTATAGTTCGGAGGAAGAGGATAGCGAATTAAAGGACACAAGGGATGATCACTTAATTGTTTTTCAGCTGTCTGAGGTCACTGCAGCCATCTCTCGACTTCCACCAAATAAAGCCCCTGGGTCCGATGGGGTACCAGGGGGACCTTTTTAAATCCTATATAGACCTTTGGGCGCCCATATTAATGGTGATTTTGAATTCAGCAGCCAATGGCCCCCTTCCATTAACCTGGTCCCAATCAATAATAGTCCCTGTTTTTAAAAATGGCAATAGATCTGACTCCGCCTGCTTCAGGCCCATATCTCTGATTGACTCAGAGGTGAAAATTATTGGTCGTATTCTGTTAGATCGTCTTTCATCTTGGGCTGAGGAGCAAGGCATTTTATCTGACCTTCAATACGGGTTCAGGCCAGGACGGGGTACCATTAAATTTGAATCTCTACTTATTGATTTGTAAGTATACCAAGGTCAAGAAGGGGGCAATCCATTTGGCCTACATGGACCTTAGCTCTGCCTTGGACAGAGTTAATCGATCCAAATTGTGGACCATGATGGCTCAGATGGGAGTAGAACCTGCACTAATTAACTTTTTGTATGATCTACATAAGGACCTCTCAGCTAGTGTAAGATATGGGCTCAATGGGGAATGCACACATCACTTTAAACTGCAGCATGGGGTTCGTCAGGGTTGTATTTTAGCACCTTTTTTATATTAATCAATTAGAACAAGCACTGACTGACCCATGTTTGGATGTTCCCAAAGTGGGTGGCCATTCAATTCCGGCTCTGCTTTATGCGGATGATACAGTTTTAGTTGCCCTGACGGCCAAGGGATTACTAAGACTTCTTATCCTTTTTATTGATTTTATGAACAGCCTTGACCTCTCCACCAACTTCTTGAAATCACATGTGATGAAGTTTGGACCGCCTAAAACGAAAACCATGAAATTTATAGTAGGTGGACACCATTTCAGTCGGGTAGATGAGTTTAGATACCTAGGGGTTCAGCTGGATTCTGGCCTTAATTGGCATCCACTTATAACTCATAATGTGATGTCTTTTAATAGAGCTATGTTCAGCATAGGTGACTTCTCATGCCGGCTTGGGCACACGCGCATAAAATCTGTCCTGGAAATTTTCAAGGCTAAGTGTGTCCCAATAGCCAGTTATGGCAGTGGAATATGGGGCTATGGCCCAGTCGCCCCAATTAAAATAGCAAAAATAAATTCTTAAGAGGCCTTTTGGGAGCCCCATAAAGTGTACCCTATGAAATTG
The DNA here is from genome assembly GCA_963921515.1 of Calotriton arnoldi. Taxonomy (NCBI): domain Eukaryota; kingdom Metazoa; phylum Chordata; class Amphibia; order Caudata; family Salamandridae; genus Calotriton; species Calotriton arnoldi. Next base: position 3,355,968 of record CAWUFW010000765.1, on the reverse strand, counting down.
TTCACGAAGAATTGGGATTAGGTTATATCACTGACCAGCTCCAACTCTGCCCTTTAAAACTCTGGCTTTCAATTTGGACAAAGAAGGAACTTGATCTCAATAGATTAATTATACAAGACTGTTTGAACATGGACAAGCCCTCCTTGAATCTGTGGTTGGTTTACATCTCCCATAACATGATATCCCTAGGGAGGCCCGACTTATATACCAATCCTAGCAGCATAGTTAGATCTGATCACAAATGGGTTGCGGAATCGTTTAGGAAGAAGATGGCAATCGATCGCGAGGACACTGCATTATCGAAACTCTCGGTCCGACACGTGATATTAGAAAAAAACCGCAAGTGATCTGGAACCCTACTTGACATGGAAATTGATATATTTCAGGTTAAACCTATTCCCGCAATTAGTTCCTTTTAATCATGGTTGTTTTAAGGACTCGAAGTTGACCCTATGTGATTGTGACAACGTTTTGGTTAATGATACATTACATATTGTCACGATCTGTGCGAAATTTAATAACTTATGACACAAGTTTTTACGACCACTTTTAAAGCCAATGAATTTTGCCCAAGTTAGGCCTGCATTATTGCATTAACAGTTTTTAAGTACACTTACAGTATGTTTTTTTCTTTTACGTTATCTTAATAGGGTCTTAAAGCAAGCGTAAAATTATGCTGATGTTAATCTTTGTGCTCTGTTTTAAATTGATCTGTCTTTTATGATTTTATTTTTAAACTCGAATAAAGAAATTGATGATCAGTGGGTGCATAACTCTGAGTGGGTGAGTGAATAGGTGTGTGCGTGTCTCAGTGGATCTGTGAGTGGGTGCATGAGCCTCCTAGTGAGTCTCTGAGTGGGTCTGTGAGTGGGTGCACAAGTGTCTCAGTGGGTCTCTGAGTGGATGCATGAGCCTCTGTGCGAGGCTCTGAGTGGGTGCATGACTGTCTGAGTGGGTCTGTGAGTGGGTGCATTATCCTCTGAGTGGGTAAGTGAGTGAGTGCATGAAAGTCTCAGTGGGTCTGTGAGTGGGTATGTGAGTGTCTGAATGGGTCTCTGAGTGGGTGCATGTGTCTGAGTGGGTCTGGGTGGGTGCGTGAGTGTCTGAGTGGGTCTGTGAGTGCATAAGTATCTAAGTGGGTGAGTGAGTGTCTCATTGGTGCAAGAGTCTGAGTGGGTCTGTGAGTGGGTGTGTAAGCTGATGAGTGGATGTGTGAGTGGGTGCATGACTGAGTGGGTCTGTGAGTGGATGCAAAAGTCTCTGAGTGGGTCTGTGAGTGGGTGCATGAGTGTCTGAATGGGTCTGTCACTGTTTGCATGAACATATGACTGGGTCTGTGAGTGGGTGCATGAGTCTCTGAGTGGGTCTGTGAGTGGGTGTTTGTCTGAGTGAGTTTCTAAGGGGTGTGTGAGTAAGTGTGTGAGTGTCTGAATGGGCCTGTCGCTGTTTGCAAGAAAATATGACTGTGTCTGTGAGTGGGTGCATGAGTGTCTGAGTGGGTCTGTGAGTGGGTGTGTGACTGAGTGGGTCTGTCAGTGGGTACATGAGTGTCTGAATGGGTCTCTGAGTGGGTGCGTGTGAATGAGTGGATCTGGGTGGGTGTGTGAGTGTCTGAGTGGGTCTATGAGTGGGTGTGTGAGTGTCTGAATGGGCCAGTTGCTTTTTGCATGAAAATATGACTGGGTCTGTGAGTGATTGCGTGAGTCTCTGAGTGGGTGTTTGCGTGTCTGAGTGAGTCTCAGGGGTGTGTGAGTGTCTGAGTGGGTCTGTCACTGGGTGCATGAGAATATGATTGGGTCTATGAGTGGGTGCATGAGTGTCTGGGTGGGTCTGTGAGTGGGTGCAAGAGTCTCTGAGTGGGTCTGTGAATGGGTGCATGACTGTCTGAGTGGGTCTGTGAGTGGGTGCATGAGCCGATGAGTGAGTGGGTGCATGACTGTTTGAGTTGGTCTGTGAGTGGGTGCGTGAGTCTCTGAGTGGGTCTGTGAGTGAGTGCATGAGTGTCTGAGTGTGTCTGTTAGTGGGTGTGAGAGGGTCAGAGAGGGTCTGTGAGCAGGTGCATTACAGTGTGAGTGAGTGTATGAAAGTATATATATATATATAAATATTTTTTTTGTCTAGGTTCACTACTCCTCCATGACGCTACACAGGAAGGGGGCGCACTGAGCATCGCGATGGGTCCGCGACTCCAACCACGTGAAAAAAAATAGTTTCGGGTATTTTGATACTCATAAGTGGTCCCTCAGAGACCCCTCCAATGCACACATGGAGTCAGGGTACCCCTACCCAGACCCCTTGTATAGTTTCCAATCTTTGTTTTCATCCCCCAGGACGCGCTCCCGGTTTACAAAATGGTAGCCACAACTTTCTACACAGAGTGCGGCCAGCCAATCATAGCATTTTTCCTGGCGCTAGGGTTTGCGCAGCTCCGTGCAGGCGTAGCAAAGGATCCACGTCCCTATATATACACATTTAGATTTCTTTTAATATCGTAAAAATTACTGGCCAGATTTACACCAATTCACAAAAAGGTCTCTTTCTGGACCAAGAGCTACCTTTTTGCCAAATTTGGTGTAATTCAGTTCAGCAGTTCGGGTGTAGTCCTGTTTAAAATCCCTATGGGAATTTGCATGGGGAAAACATGTACGGGACCACCACTTTTTTCTCAGCCCCAGCTTGACGAATCACACTGAAACTTTCAACATCGCATCTGAACCGACTCAAACTAATTTTGAAAATTTCATGGACATTTGTCAAACGGTGCCAAAGTTATTGTCAAAACAAACACTGCGTAAACTAGGCCCTACCGATAACTACCGACTGGCGACCTCCAGTAGAAAAAATATCTTTATATCTTTGTCCCAAAGAGACGCACTCCCAAACAGGCTGTTACGTGGTGTATTTCGACTGGCAGCAAAATCAGGTAGTTTACATCGGGACAGCGTTCCTTCTGCCTTACGCGTTTCGGGCTCCCCAGCCCTTGGTCACAGGCCACTGCATGAAGAAAAGGCAATACATCAGTTACCACATTTAAATACTAGTCCCGCCCTCAGTGGGCCTCAAGTGAATGAAAGTGCATTCTGGTAACGGTAGGCCTTTACTAAAACAATTAATCCTTATGTAGGTTTTTTCGTCATGCAATTTTTCATCAAATATCATAGTCCCAATATACATACAACCCCTTGATCACCAGTGTTCGCCCGAAACGCGTTTGGCCTGATTCTGTTTTTGTCCAGTTACTGTTCCTTGCAGATCAATAAAGTATGGAATCTGCCGTCTGAGTGCACCTTCGCCCGGGGACAAACTTTTCTCTATTTTGAAAACAGCCGGTCCAGCCTTTGAAGAGTGCACCACTGCGAGAAAGTCAAGCAGGTCCGCTGCGGCAAGGATTGCAAGCCATGAGTGGGAGCGGCAGGAATGTAAGATTCTGCGACGAGCTGTTTTATGGCACATGAACAAACCCACTGGGGTAACTATATGGAACATTTTGCACTGTTTTAGCAGCAAGTCCACATGGATATTACTTTTGGGACTTCACTTACCATCATGCACTTGTGAATCACTTGAGGCCCATCTGGGGCGGATTAGCTATTTAAACACAGAGGTTGAGTGCAGTGAAACCTGTTGCTGCGGACTTTGCTGGCCAGTGATCAAGAGCGTGTTCGCCCGAAACGCGTTTGGCCTGATTCTGTTTTTGTCCAGTTACTGTTCCTTGCAGATCAATAAAGTATGGAATCTGCCATCTGAGTGCACCTTCGGCCGGGGACAAACTTTTCTCTCTCTCTATATATATATATATATATCTATATATCAAAAGATTTCCTCACAACAAGAAAGGTAACGAAGCCGTGTCTCAAGTCACAAAACTTTTATTTGTCGGCTGTTGTTGGACGCGTTTCGCCTGCGCAGCAGGCTTGCTCACCAACATTTGAATAAAGTTTTTAACCTGTATTTAAACACCATGACGTGCCACATCACATGAAAACTACAACATTGGTGCAATGTGTGAGAAGGTGGCCTGGTATATGCTGTCCACTAATTATAGTGGGCACCTTGCACCAGTCCAAACAACCCCTTATTGGAGATAGGTTAAAGACAACCTTTATTGAAAGCTATCCTAGTGGTAGCTATGGAGAGCAGCCTTCAGGCTAAGTCTTGAAGGAATGTAAAGCAGCTTGATTTACCAGTCTATAATCTCTTGAGTGACCAAATGAAAGAGGACCACACCAGGTATATATTCAAAATATATGTATTTATTGCTAAACACACCCTCTAGTCTCTTTATGAGGCTAGAGTTCGAAAGTACATAAGTTATAAGTTAGTTATCAACAGTAATAGCACAAATACATGTTTGAGCCCTAGGGGCGTACCAAACCATATACCAATAAAGTGGTATAAGAACCACGACTGAGCTAGACACAAGGCCTAGAGCCTGCAGAAGTGCTTGGCCCTCAAGGAACCACCCAAGGTAGTGACACAGGGGACCCACGGGGGACGCGTGCAGTGTGAGAACACAGCCGCGAGCCGCCGTTGACTTCTATGGGGAATGTCGCGGTTGGAGTTTTAAAGAAAAAGGACACTTAGAGGAGGACTTGGAGCAAACCCCTTTAGAACTAGGCTGTTCTAGAGTCTATACCCACGGGAGCACCGGAGTACTCGAGTTACCTCACCCAGGGAAGCCGGGTGCATAGGTGTCTTTCGGGGTCGGGTTTCGTCGTCGTTTTCAATGGCGATTTGCTGCAAAGTGCTGCTGGCAACCAAGTCGAAAGTGTTCGGGTGGATCCAAAGGTGGATCGAAGATCTGAAGAACCTGAAAGCAGAGGGGACAGAGTCTGGGTCACTAGCCAGTGACCAGGAAGGCGATGAGCAGATGCCCACCGATGTCGGGTGCTTCAGGTAGGTTGACGGTCGTCTTGACTCTTCAGCCACGAGGTCCAGGAGGCGTCGACGACAACCAGGAGCTGGATTCGAGCTGTCCCATGATGTCTGTCGGTTGCAGAGGTGTCGGCGACCGGATTGGACCCAACAAGCCTTGGCAACGGCAAGTCACGTGGAAATAGAAGGACGGTGGTACAGACCAGCAAGGTCTGAGGGACTCACCCAGCGAGGGTAAGTCAGGGCACGTCTGGAGCAACCAGGGAAGCCCAAGCAGAAGAAGAGTTGCCTTCGGGAGGGCCCACTAGCCAACGGACTAGCGACCGCGAAGGAGCCTCGAGTGGACGCACTTAGAGCTGGCTCACAGGACACTCGTGGAGTGGAGGCCAGTGATCTTCGGTGCAGTCGGTGCTGGAGGCGGGGGCTACTCGGAGCCCAATGCACAACTTCGTGGGAGACCAGGAAGAGGATGCACTTGCAAATGTGCTCGGTGTCCAGGGGTCACGGTTCCACGTTACCCACAACAGCTACGGGCCTCAGCTTTGCTGGGGACTCAGGGCAGCCTCGGGGAAGTCTGGAAATCCACCTCTGGTGATGCAAAGACTTCGGCGTCCGGCGGGAGCTTCGGCGATGCAGACCGGACAATTGCTTCTTAGGTGCCTGCCAAGAAGGGGAGTCACTCCTTGACCCCAAGGGAGATTCTCCAGTCCTCTAATCTTAAAGTAGAGCGTCGAAGGTCCAGGATTCTGTATCGGAGTTTCGTCCAGGTAAATCTAAAGTCCTAAGGACTGGGGTCCCATACTTATACTAAGTTAGGGGGTTGGACCTACTCTGGGGACCCACCTATGGGAGGGTCAGGGAAGAGGGGTGGTTACACCCATTTCCCTTTGTCCAGTTTCGCGCCAGAGCAGGGGCAGGTAGCCCCTGCAACCGGTTTGAACTGGCATATGCACAGGGACACCAAATGTGCCCCCAGTGCAGGACTTCAAAGCACCAGAGGGTGCTCCCGCCCAGCCCCAATACACACTATCCTGTCTGGGGAGGTGGTTACACCTCCCTTCGACAGGAAACCTATTGTCCAGGCCTCCCCTGCCGGAGTTTCAGTCAGCAGCAGGAGGCCAGACCCGTGTCTGTGGCAGCGGCATCCATTTTGTGATGCCAGGGCTCTGGAAAGAAGTTACCGGGTAGCCCGTGGGTACATGTCTCTCCTCTAGAAGGGTGGAATGCTACCCCGCCGCCAGGACTGGCGGGGGGTAGTATTCCAAGATGTTTGACACCAAACACGACATGTTTTGGTGCAGCCAGTCCAAAGTTAGCATTGTACCGCGAGGATATAATGCACTTAAGAGTATATGGTCAGGCTGTACCACAAACAGCATCAGAGGAGGGACTCCGAACGCTGTAGAGGGGCTCTGCTCATGCAGGGGCACCCTCTCACATAAAAACCAAGCACTCTGCCTTCAGGATTGGTAAGGCCTGCCATAGGAGTGACTTATAGGTTTATATGTGTGTGCAATGGTAGTGATATAGGTAGCCTATACCACTGTAAGGGGTGCATGCACCACCTTACCCAGGCTGCAGTAGCAGACCTGTGGTGTCATTTTGGATGGCCTTCCAGGGGTGGCACAATACATGCTGCAGCCCCTGGTAGGCCTCTGAGGTACCTATGCCCTGGGTACATAGTATACCATATACTTATAAGGGCACTCCAGATTCCAATCAGAGATGTGCCTAAGGCACATGGAAACCATTTTAGAGAGGAAGCAGCTAGGCTGGGGTTCTGATTAGCAGGGCCCCAGCCAGACTAAAGTCGAAAAACAGTGAAGCATCAGCAAAAAGTGGGGGTACCCATGTGAAGCAGATCCTACTCTCCTACACAATGGAAAACAGACTCGTAGTTTTTCAATTTTTTACAAAGCCAGTGTAAAAAACGGGGATCTTTTTTCTTTATTTTCAATATGCATCGCAAGAAGGTTCTATTAAATTCATAGAATTGAATTTCATTACAGATTACAACAGAATACATTGTGTACTCCCGCAAAACAACCTCCATTTAGGCAATTTCATATCATATTTGCCAAACTCCTACCATCAAGCCCCAGTGGGCATTACTTACAGCTTACTCATTGCATACCATACTGCGATTCAGCTCAAGTGAGCGAAACCCCTCACCGGACATACTACAATCAAACTTTGTTATCCATTATCCCCTTCACCATTAAAAACAGTTAAAAACAGAGAGAATTCTGAAGCAGCCAATACTAATTCATTTAGATTCATAAATGTGTATGGAAATCTTCTTCCATATTAAGTCCTGAAGGGGTCTTTGTGTCGAGTTTTATTATATAGCTAGACTCTAGCCTTCTTAACTTCTTTTCACGATTACCTCCACGTATGCTTTGCGGGATTGCATCAATCACAAAATAAGATAAACCATCTATGTTTTTGTTATGATGTTGATCAAAATGGCGTGCCACTGGGTATGTCTTATCACCATTCTTAATGGCGCGAAGGTGTTGCAGCACGCGTTTATGAACTGGCAGGATTGTGCTGCCTACGTACCTCAGGCCACACGGACACTGGAGCACGTAGGCAGCATTATCAGTCTTACATGTAAACTGTCCCTTTATTTTCACTTCTCTTTCCGTGAACCCTGTTTTATATACATTAGTATTCTTCCCATGAACACAGGCCTTGCATTTTGCACATTTGATAAAACCATCTCTTCTACTAAGCCATGTTGTTTTCACAGGTTTGACTGTGGGCAGCATATTTTTAACAAGTGATTGTTTAAAAGATTTAGCTCGCCTAAAAGTAATTTGGGGTCTGCGTTGTACAAGTTTTCCCAAAACTGGATCGTTTCAAATTATGTGCCAGTGCTTACATAAAATTAACCTCAGTTTTTTTTCTTGGTTATTAAATGTAGTGATCATTCTACACTGGTTAACATTCGCCAACTCTGATCTAGCCTTAGTTTTACTTTTCTCAAAGAGAATGGATTATCTTGTTCTTTTCTTTGCCTTCGTTATAGCCGAATTTATGCACTCATCTGTGTATCCCCTCGCTTTAAAGCGGTTTTTCAGACAGGCCAATTCCTTTCCTTGCTCCTCTTGGTTACTACAATTTTTTATAGTCCTCAAGCATTCCCCATAGGGGATACTCCTTACCAGATTACCAGGATGGAAACTTGTTGCATGGAGCAACGTATTGCCCGCTGTGGGCTTACGAAAGAGTTTTGTTTCGAGTTTCCATCCTTAATATAAACTGTTAAGTCAAGAAAATTCACACTTGTTCCACTGATAGTGATAGTAAATTTCAAGTTGAGATTGTTCACTTGCAATTTATTTATGAAGGCCTTTGCTTCTCTTTCTGAGCCTTTCCACACTGACACTGACCCCCTATTTTTATATACTACCTAAAATACACAAGGGGATCACACCAGTACCTGGCCGCCCCATCGTATCAGGTATAGACTCTATACTTGAACCCTTGTCACAATTTTGTGACCATTTTTTGCAACCACTGGTGAGCCAAATACCATCCTACATACAGGACACCACTGATGTATTATGCCTAGTCTCAGAATTCCAGCCCACGAACGATATTGATCTCCTCATCACACTAGATGTTGAGGCGCTCTACACAAACATCCCACAGAGAGCGACCCTAGATGTGATAGAGGAGGCATTAAGCTTGGCACCTTGGGACTCCCCCACACCACCCAGTTTTGTTCTTGAGTGCGCAACTTTGGCCCTGACCGAAAAAAAATTTGAGTTCCAAGGACAATTATACCACCAGACGCAAGGTACTTCCATGGGGAGTACCTTCGCTCCAAGCGTAGCTTGTCTGTATATGGCGGCCTTCGAGGATGAGTTCATCTTCCACGATTCAAATCCATACCGGCCAAACATACGCCTATGGAAAAGATTCATAGACGACATTCTTATCTTCTGGTCAGGAGACTTGACATCATGTGAAGAATTTTATGTCTGGATGAACACACTGAACCCATACCTCAGATTCACTAGCACCGTCTCCCACAAACAGATACCATTCTTAGATCTCACGATCAAACTTGAACAGGTGAGCTTGACTACCACTATGTACAGGAAAACAACAGATCGCAATAGTCTGCTACTCTATAGTAGTCATCATCCTCGCGCCTTAAAAGAGAACCTCCCCTTTGGGCAATTTTTAAGGGTGAGAAGAAACTGCAGTAAAATTGAAGACTTTAAAACTGAATCTGAAATATTGGCAAAAAAACTGGCATCACGACACTACCCTCCACGAAGCATCGCCCTCGGCAGAAAGAGAGCTAGGAATAATAATCGCGAAGCACTTCTTGAACAGAGAGAAAAGACCCCCAATGATACACTCACCTGTGTTACCACCTTTACACCTGCATCCAACACACTTAGCAAAGTGATTAGGAAACACTGGGATATACTTAACACTGGTGCCATGAAATTGGACCCACCATGCTTTGCTTTCAAGCGCTCGCAAAATTTGAAAGATATGTTAATTCACACCAGACCCAAAACAGTGACTCCAGTTGCCCAAAGAACTCTATGGGATTTACCACCGGTCAAGGGCCACTATCCCTGTGGGTCTTGTATGGCGTGCACTTTCACCTCAATACATAAATCCATTACTTTCTCCAACGCCTTCACTTTGGAGTTGCGGGCTCATACCAACTGCAATACATCAAACTGCATATACTTGATCAGCTGTCCCTGCAATCTGCAATATGTAGGGATGACCACCCGCCCCATCAAGACACGCATTGCTGAACATCGGAGCAACATTCGCTGTCAGAAAAGTAATACGAAAATGTGCTCCCACTTCCTAGAATTGCGCCATTCACCTGATTCATTGAAATGGGTGATCCTAGAGACATTCACTAAGATCACCAAGAATGCCCTCTTTCTGAAGGAACAGAGATGGATACACCGATTTTCCTCACACACCCAAGGATTAAATGATGATATACCTTGGAATGCGTTGAGGGTATGACTTGACACTGTAAATATCCACTGTTCAACTCATGTATGGGATGCATACACTTGTGAATAAACCCCAATCACTTAAATATGGCTTCCATGCCCTGTCTTTCAGTAAAGTATACCTCTTGACGGAAACGCCGGTTAGGCAGTACGTTATAGATACCACTAAGTGAATCCACTTTGATTTGATTGTAAACTAAGATGTCATAAATGATTAAATTCCCGGTGCAAAAACCGTCATGCCGTGAGGATTACTAGTTGTGATCCTAATTACAAACGATTGATACGGAACTATATGGGTTACATTTCACATACACGTAGGATTTAACTTTTAAACCAAGATTCAAAATGATTAAAGCGGCGCTAGGAAACACCACTCTAATATGGCCGCTAAATCTAAAACGCACAGTTAGACCTACCTCCATCATGGCCGCCGGTGAGATTAGCACTACACGCACGAGTCTTTCTAGTACATGCACCCCGCCTCCCGGAAGCGCTTAGCGGGTTTAAATACATTGCAGGCTTTCACCCTTCTACCACCCGGGCCCGGTAGAAGTGGGTAGGTCTGAAGGCTACGTGTTACTGGCACAAAGTGAGTACCCTGAGTTGAACGGATGCGTGTTGTGTGATACGGCTGCTATGTGGGGGTTACGCTATCAAAGGCTTGTCACTACTTGTACTAGCTCGCTACCTCTCACGCAGGACAAACCCCTGATTGGCGATCCGGCCGACACGCAAAGTTTTCAACAGTATACTCACTCGATCTGACACTATTTTGAAAGCAGCGCTTTCCTGGCCACATAAGATAACCCCATGATTGAGACTTAGCTATTTGGCGAGTACGCCATGCTCTTTTCAGTATGCTTAATCGATCCTACATCAACTATAAGCAGCGCTTACCTAGCCACACAGAAACAAACCCCATTGTGGTCTAATTTTGCCAGGACGCACCATCACGCTTTTTCGATTCCCTACCACTTTGAAAATAGCACTTGCCAGGCCACGCGTCAAAATCCCAGTAAGCAACCCGCGTGTGATCATGGCTGTGGGTTTCAACTGATGTATAGATTATTGAAATTGCAGGTCAATCTAGCTTACATTGTATGGAATTAGGAGGTATATACTTGTTAATTACTCCGGTCACAACTGCAATTATGGCTATTTACTCCAAATGCGATTAATGCCATGTCTCTTTGGTTTTTCCCTCCTTGCTCATCCCAGTACATGAGGAACCCCTCGTGTTTAAAACCTACCGGGTACTGTGAAGCCTGGTTAGTCCACAGTTCTGGGTGAGTCCTTCTGCTCTCTCTGCGACGCTGTTGAGTGCCACAAGGGCTGAAGTTCACGCTAGTTCACCTCGTGCACTCACCGTGTGGCACCCTGTTTTTAACTGTTTTTAACTGTTTTTATGCTCACCACGAAATCCTGAGAGCCAGTCTTTCACAGGGAATATGAGAGAATTCACACCCTATAATTGTACTATTCTTACCTATGTGATTTGTTCTCTCTCCACTCTCCTCCAGTACTACCAGGTATCTGACTAGTTAGTCGTATGGTTGATGTGAGTGTGCAGCCACAACACCATTTAAGTTTTAGTTGTAGATAGTATACCCCCCTTGTTTGGTCCTGACGAATCGCCCGTAGACTATTCATATGGCGAGAAACATGTTGACCTACTACCTATAAGAGCGCCATAAACTGAGACTTAACCTCAGCCTAGCGCCTTATATATTCCGTTTTTACTTAGGGTAGGAGACCCTTCTATTAAAATTGTTGTCACAGGTACTCCCAACCCTATTTTAGATTCACTTGAAATACACCTTCATCTACACACACTTCACCAAACGGCTGTTGGAAAAAGATCTCCGCTAAAGTGCCCCTATTATAGGGAGCCCGTCGGGTATTGCACCGCCGACTCGACGAGGAGCAGCCCGATGATGAAGCTTGACACCCGACAGGGTGTGTGAGGGCATTATAATCCAATGAAATGGATTCCCAACTTTGAACCACTCTGGTCAGGTTGGTTTAGATTCCCTGTATCTGACTCTCAATTCAGAGGAACAGCGTAACTCTTTTGTGATAATGTGTGTGTACATACACACACACATTTCTATCTATCCATATATATATTTATTTATTAATAGATGTATATAATTTGTCTACCAAAATGTTACTATTTTAAATTTAAGGAGCTGTTGAGTGACGTAAAAGATGGGTAGGCTGAGTAAATAGACGTGGAAAGGGGATGTTGGACTTATGCAGACGTCTCTCTCTTAAACTAATTTTATTCCTTTAAAAATTACGTCATGTCTCAAATTACTAAAAACTAACACATCCCTTCACATTTTAGGTATGAATATGTTTCTACTTCCTTTTGAAGTAGGTTCACAACAATACACAGTCATGCATTAGGAAAATCAAAAGACCAAATAACAAACAACAAATATAATCCACTAAGCTCCCTCGCCCCCCAAACCTTCTCTCCTGCAGTACCTTTCACTTCCTGTCCCTTGCTGACCAGTGATTGTATCGTGGTGCATTACAGTCCTCCTCCTGCTCAGTCCTCACTCTCGACCAGGCTGGGGACCATTTGGTCATTGGGCTGTCTACGAGAAGCTGAATAATAATTGTACAGTTTAGAATTTTCTAAGAGTTTAAGCTATCTGGGACAGGAAAGGTCCTTGAAGTCTCCCCCCCAAAAATCCAGGAGGCAAACCCACTGATCGGTGAAATCTTTTTCTTCTCCCTGTGCCAGTTTTGTCAATTTTCCATTCCCAAGATTCACCATAGCCTCTCAGTCCTTACCGAGAGCGGTTACTGTTGTCCCCACCACCCAAGGATAGTTTGCTTTATCCTCCAGAAGCAGGTTAGAGATGAGCCTACCAAGGGTGCCATAAAGCGAGTAAATATCCGAAGATGGGCGCCCCAGCATGACCACTTCGGGCATCTAGACAGCTCTGACCCGATAATTTCCATGATAATGGTCAGCACTGAGGACCAAAAGGGTCTCAGCCTGGGAAAAATCCTCTCCAACAAACTCGACTTCCCCTACTCTTCATTTTGACTAAACGTGCTGGGGCATAGTGCCATCTATAGAGAATATTAAGCAGCGTTTTTTTTATTCCCTTCGTGTGATTCTCAAAATGATTAGCTCTTATCATTATTTCTTCACATTGTTCTTGATGTAATCTAATGCCCAATTCTCTCTCCCAGGTTCACTGAAATCTGTGCTTGGCATTTCCATGCTTGACACTGAGCATATTATAGATGACTGACGTTGAATATCTATCTCCTGTATAGTTTAGGAGATATTTTTCGAAAGGGGTGAGGCCTCTGTTTCCTCCAAGTTTGATTCTGAAGTCGAGAAGCCAGTGGCGTAACTGCATGTTGCAGTACCTTTCTATCCCCGTAAGAGCGTACTCCTCCTTCAACTACTCAAAAGACTTTATCGATCCCATTTCAAACATGTCTATCAGCATTTCACATACCCTCCCCTCTAATCAGTTATAATAGGAGGCTCTGTTCAGACCCTGAGTGAACCTATGATTCCCCCACAAGGGCGAACATCAGGATGGGAAGAAAGTAAGGTCACATTTGACTGCTGTTCTGTCCCATACATCTAAGGTGGCCCTTTTGAAGTTGACAGGTAAAGTGTTCTAGTTTGCTCAGATTTAGTTTCCAGGGACTTCCCATTGTGGTCCCACCGCCATTGCGTTGTCAGTCATACATCACCCCTTTTAATGTTTCCTTTGGGTCCAGTGTATCAGGAAGTGGAGGTGGGCCGCCACATAATAGCAGGAGAGATCTTGGATTAACAATTCCCTCCTAGCGAGGTTGTAGTGTGCCCTGCTTCCTGACAATTCTCTCTGCCTTACCCTGTCATATAAGGGAGAAGCACATTGAGTGGAGATCGGTGATGCAGTCCTGAGGAATATGGAGGACCAGAGTCTGGAACATGTAGAGGGTCTTGTGCGAAATTGCCATTTTATAAGTCACAATACTACCTTGGACGGACAGCAGTTTGTATGTCCAGCTGTTGAGCTCAGGCTTAGCTCCTCACTTCAGCCATTGTAGATTAATTTCTTTAGTATTTGCCAGGGTAGGGCCCAGTGCCACACCCAGGTAGGCTGTGCTCAAAGATGCCCAGTGCAACTGGGACATTGTTTGCACTTGTTGGGCCACTAATTTAGGGGTCGAGATGTTTAAGATCAAGAATTTGGTGACATTAATTATAAACTCCAAAACCCTTTGGAATAGTTAGAGTTCCTCGAGTACCTGGAGGAGGGAGCCGAGAGGGTCGGTCAGGGATAACAGAATATTGTCCTTGAGCATTGTTAGTTTCTTACTATTCTTTCTCTTGCTGGCCAAATTGGATTTCCTTGATTCGAGGATTAGTCCGGATGCGCTGGGCCAGGGTTTCTAATATGAGAGCAAAGAGGAGGGGTAAAAGGGGGCATCCCTGTCTCGTCCCTCAGTTGATTGTCACCCAATTTGAATAGAGCCCATTAATCCATATTCTGGCCTTTGGGTCATGATAACTCACTAGAAACTAGGATATAAATATGTTGCCTGTCCCAATGGTCTGTAGAACATCTGTCATGAAATCTCAGTACACCCTGCAGAACGTTTTTCAGCGTCGAGGATGACCATGATAAACTGTTTAGATCCTGTGGTGCCCATGTCCAGGAGGTGGAGAATTTTCTTCGTGTTGTCACCTGTTTGGCATCCTGGATTAAGTCTGACTGATCGGAGTGTATCAAATCTGCCATCAAATTTGTAACTGCAGGTTAATGATTTTTGTAAAGAGTCTGGCGTCTACATTGAGGAGTTACATTGGGCGGTATGGTCCGCACTCACTGGGATCTTTACTGGGTTTGAGAATCAAGGAAATGGTGGATTCAGCCATAGTGGGGTGTCCCAGCCTCTCCAAATTTTTCCTGATACACTTTAAGAAGCAAGGAAAGAAGTGTTGGGCGAAGCGTTTGTAGAAAGCTGCTATAAACCCATCTGGGCCAGGGACCCTGGATGGATGCAGCTTGAATCTGGCTGTGAGGATTTCCTCCTTCGTCAGTGGTCTATCAGGGACCTCCCAATCCGCGTGGTGCAGCGTGGGTAAACGGGCTTCTGCCAAGTACCTCACATGCTCTTGTGGTTCAGTCTGCTCCCTATTATATAGTTGGGTATAAAAATTTCTAAAGTATTCCGTCTTCTCCTTGTCCCCTGGGCATGTTTGCATTGAGGAGACTTGATCTCTGGTATGATAGTCTAGGCTCGGTGTGAACTCAGCAAGTTCGGCAAGAGTTACAATACCTGATTTGTTACCATGTTGGTAGTATTTATTAAAAAGTTGGGCCAACAGGTACCCTGACCTGTCAGTTTCTAGATTTTCTAATTTTGGGTATTTGATTGTTTATGGTCCTACTCCAAATCCTCTAGCACTTCAGTCAGCTTAAGGCACAAAGTCACTCACATTTTCTGCAGTCGGGCTGCCTCAGCACTAGAAGAACCACAAAGTATTGCTTTCAGGGCATCCAAGAGACCGCCCGTAGTTATTATTTGCAACGTAGTCCATGATGCCATCCCTGACATTGTTGACAATCACAAGTTCCTTTAGGGAGAGTCTTGTAGTCACCATGTCTTCCAGCTTCCCGGTGGGCTAGACTTGGTGCCAGCTAGAAAGAGACTGGCTCATGGTCAGAGAATGTGATGGAATGGTGGATGGAGTCTAGTAAGTCTGGGACCAACCATCTGTCAAGAAAGACATATTCCAGTCTAGCGTATGTCTTGTGAACCCCTGAATAGTGAGAATGATCCCTTTCCAGTGGGTGTGTGGCCCTCCTCCTGGCATCGATCAAGCCAAGCGCCTCCAACAGTTGTTTGCCATCGAATGATAATGCCGCTGAACCCCCATCTGTGTCCACTGTCGGGTCTATTACCAAATTGAGGTCAGCCTTTATAATCATTGGCGCTGTTGACCAAGCTGTGAGAGCGCGAATTGTATCTCCTTTCCCTGGTTGGGGCTATAAACTGAAGCCAGTGTCATAGTTTAGCCTCTCAGGGATCCTCTTAATGGATTCCCTGTCGTCTCTAAGAACCTCTTTAACCACCAACAGACATCGTTGATGTACTAGGACAGGGGTCTCCAGCCTTTTCTTTTGTGAGAGCTACTTCTGATCAGTAAAAATCATTGTGGGCTACTCAAGGCTAAGCAACTCAAGCATTGTTATCAGACGCCCCCACACACCGCTTAATCGGCTTTAAGGCTAATGTCCATGGAGCCAGATGCTATGATTTAAACAAAATACTTTGATTAGGGGCACTATGAAAGGGCTGCCGTATGTGTCAGTGAGAGCGTGGTCTTTGGGGGTGTAAGAACATGTGTGCATATGAATGGGATATATGTGTATGGGTGACTATGTCATATTTACTTGTGGCACAGGACATACCTTTCGCCTTATGTGGCACCGTTACATGTATAACCCAAATAGGAGAAATTTAAAGTGCAGAAAAATGTTCAGCAAAAATATTCAGAGTATGAAACATTTTTCTGTACTTTAAATTTCTCCAACTTAAAATAATTGCTTTATTTTTCACTTATAAATATGGCACTGTACCAAGAAAATTAAACTGAAGAGTTAACTTTGTGTGGATTCCATAAAATTCCTCATTTACATTTTTTCCCATTTCCAAGTGTCACATTCACAGACTCCAGGCATCTTGCTCCCAGTGGCCTGTAGACATGGTGCCATATTTATAACAAAAAAATACATTTGTTTAAATGGGAGGAATTTTAAGTGAATAAACATGCTTCATAAAACATTAAGAGGTATTATTATTATTATTTGGCTTAATTGAAAGTGAAGCAATACATAAATACTTAATTTTTCATAGAAAACGTTTTCTTCACTTTTTAAATTTCTCCCATTTGAAAAAGGACTATTTTTCAGTTATAAATATGGCACAGTGCCTACTGGTCACTGGGAGCAAAAGGCATGCTGCTTATAAATGCAACACTTTGAAATGGGATAAAATTCAAATGAAGAGTTAATCATTAAGGTAACTTTTCAATGTTCTCCCATTTAAAAGCATTCAAAAACATCATTTTGTTCTCACGCTCCATTATTGAGACCACAAGGACTTTTATTTAAGAGTTAAATACTTCAGTGCTTCAGTTCTTCACATCTGTGATCCATCCTAGCCCATACATCTGGCTGACCACTGCTCATTATAAGGCTGTGCTATATGCAGCCTGATGCTAATAATGTAAAGTAAACACATCCTTCCCTTAAAGTTAAAAGAAAAATTTGATCTTGTACTTATTTAAAAATGAGCTCAAGGCTGCGAGCTACTTTGCAGGTGTCTCGTGGAGCTCCTGGTAGGTTGCGATCCACTGGTGGGAGACACCTGTACTAGGGTTACCACCTCTGTTGCTTTCTTCCCCCTTGACAAGATATATTGGCATGGACAGTCCCTTGATTTCAGGAAGTAGGGGTCAAGTTTTAAGAGGAGAGTTTCCTGAATAAAATAATATTGTTGTGCAACAAGGTTAGTTTATGAAGGATAGTATGGGTTGTTGAGACCCCTCACATTGTACGTGATTACATTAAACAAGTTCATCACCGTGGTTGTGGTAGGGAGAGTAGTGTTGTGCATTCCTGTGTAACTGGTCAAGAATGATGTAGGGGAGAATCTTGTGGCTGACAGCTAACCTTTTTCAATATCTCATAATCCCCAAAACAACAAGAACTTGTTTAATTACGGTTGTGGGCAAAAAATTACCTATAACAAACCAACAAGTGAAATAAAGAGAAAAGCCTCTAGAAAGGAGCCCATCACAATTTATGATTCATACTGTAGTCTCACCTTGGAAGAGCACAATGTTAAGCGAACAAAAAGAACAATTGAAAGTCACAATCCTCGAAAGGTGGGAAATAAGGCCACTGTCGATGCTGTACTGGGTAGGTACCTGCTTCGGCCTGCTTTCTCTCCTTCAAATACCAGCTAGTACTGTGACCCCACATGGTCCCCCTCGATAAGTCCATTCTGACTCTGTCATCAGAGGGGCAGCAGGGAGATTCAATCCTCTGTCCTGCCGTCTCCACCACCTATGTGTGGGACACTGGCTCGCCCACGTGAGAGTCTGACGGGCCGCTCACTTTTTGTACCTGCTCCAGTGCTGCCTTGCAGCCCAGCAGTATTTCCTCCAGTTTGAGATTTTTTCGTCCGCTCCTACTTCGTGCCTGTTTCCACTCTGGGCTTGCTGGGCACAACGGCTCTGACTTCATTGCCACATCTGTGTTAGGAGGGAAAAGGTTTGACTCTCCTGAGCCTCATGCAACGATTGGGTGGTCCAGCGTGTTTGCCCTTCCACTCAAACTTTAAGGGAAACGGGTGCCCCCATCTGTATCTAATGTAGTTCTCATACAGGAATGTAGTGACCAGGCGGAAGACTCGTCGTTTTATCAGGGTTATAGTGGATAGGTCCTGGGAAATGTGTATGTCGTCCCCATTATATTGGATTGGGACACCTCCAGAATTGCTTTTACGTCCTAAAAGTGGTGGTAACAGACCAGTATGTCAGGGTGCAGCTTGGATTTTGGAGTCGATGCTCTATGGGTTATGTCAATGCAAAAGCGGATCAGGGCTGTGCTCCTCAAGAATCACCTCTGCAAGGCCCTGAATATATACTTTCATGTCTTTGCTCTCCCTGCCCAAGAGCACTTCCCTGATTTGGAGGTTACATTGATGTGATACATTTTCCAAATCTTCCTGTTTTTCAGGAAGAGTGGCAGTTGTTTGTTCATGGCCACTAGGTGAGAACAATATTCCTCTAGGTCCAGGGTGTGCTCATCATCCGTCCTCTTCCTTCATCTCTAGAGTCAACTCTGGGGCCCAAGTCCTGGAGATCTCATCTTAATGTCTTAATTCAGTAAGATTTTGTTTCAGATCCTGGCAGACGGCGTCAATTTCATTTTGATTTCAGTGAAGAAATGCATCATGAAAGTTTTAGTGAGAGCCTCTGTGTCATCCGCTTAAGCAGCGGGCTCCCGCTCCAGATCTTTGCCGGTCAGCTTAGTGCCTGTCTTTCCCTTTTTAGTTGATCGCATCTGATGGAGATATTTATTAGTCGCTTCATATTTGGTTCTTGTGGCTGCCATGTCGTCTGCATCCTCGAGAGGGAGGGCTCTTTTTCTGTAGTCTGCCACCAGGGACGGGCAGCTAAAGCCAGGTTGTGGACCCCTGTCCATGTGTAGTTTGTGTACATGCCAAATTGGTCATACATGACCCATGAAACTTCCCCCAGGTTATGGGCTGCAGATCAAATGCACTAAAGAGAGCCCAACCCGGGGGCCTCCCTCCCATCCATCTGCTGTTCAGGGGTCTTATGTTCAGGAACCCTACACTGTAGGTAGTTTGTATTCACTTTGTTTCTTGGAGAATGTTAGTCTCTGTCTCTATAGGGTCCCGGGAAGTGCCCAGCGACACAACCCACCTAGCGTGGGCTTCAAGGCATCAGTGGTATGAACCAGTGCCATCACTGATGAGGCCTGAATGTCCACCGCCAGGCCCAGTCGCTTTCGCCTCTCCCAAGGGCCTAAGCAGGTTGCTTGCATCAAAGCGCTTAAAAACACGCACAGAAATATACCACTCCAGTGCAAGGGCTCGGTGCCCAAGTCCTCAATTCCCAGCTCAGGCGGCTAGCTATGGGCGCAACAGGGCCTGACTAGGGGCTGCCATCCTGCAGAAGACACGGTCCCTCCCAGTAGCACCGCCCATGTCCACCGCTCCAAACTGTCTCGAGTTCATCAATTTTTCTGTCTAGGGCAGGGAGCAAGCCTCCGTGAGGCTGAGCATGCTCCAGTCAGCTCCTTTGAGTGGGCAAGCTCCATCAGCTCAGGGCGCCGCCATATTGTACAGGGTACGGTGGATCTAACCCATGCCCCTCTGGTTGTCAATCGCAGCACCGGCAGGGCTCACCTCATTGTCACATGTGGGGAGTCTCTTAATTGCAGTTGCTCTTCTCTGCTCGGAGAGATGGCATCAGGGGGCCAGAAGGGTGCTAAGTGTTTGCTGCGGCCTGGCTGAGTGCTCTGGACTTACGCGTCTGTCGCCACCTTGGGCTTGGTCACAATCTCCCCTCTCATTTTAACCCACTGGTTTCATACCTGCGGTGTGCATTTACTTGGACCTTCCTTTCTCTGCAGGAAAGGCTTTACATTTAGCAGCTCCAATTCCAACAAAATGGCATTCAGGAGTGCCCCACATTTGTCATAAATTCAAAATGCTAGCGCTCTAGCTGTCCAAAAGAACTATGTGGTGATGCTGTAGTTGATTACTAGGGATTTAACTGACAGACTGCTGCTGATGTTGCAATTAAATGTTTCACTTTGCATGTCAGAATGATTTACTGAAATGAATGAGGAAGATATTTGAAACCTCATTGAAAATATATCCTCATTTTACTTTGCTAGAGCACTAACCTTCATTTCTATGACAAAAAGAAACCCCTCATTTTATTCATTTCGAAAGGAACTGCCTTAGTTTTACAGCTTTGATTCCATCAAGATGCCGTTAAAATGTGCCACTCTTTTGTAATACATATAGAACGTTAGCACCCTAGTTGTTCATTGGAACACTGTGGGAAGCTGCAGTAGAACACTTGAGAATAAACTGACAGGATGTTACTTCTGCTTTTGGAAATACAAGTTTTACTCAGAATATCAGACTTTATTTTCACATGGCTGAGGAAGCTAGTGTGAATTTATGAAAAACATACTATCATTGTAGCTTCTGGAGCACCTTCCCTAACATCTATGAGAAAACCGTGAGAGAAAACAGTTTTCACTTGAACACGGCTCATCGAACCCCTGCAGAAACTAAGCATTTTTCAAAGGACAAATCACCTGAAAATTCACCAGAATTCCTAAAATGAGTATAACACCACCAACAAATGATTTATATTATGACTAAAATCTGTAATCTCACTTCATATGTGTTCCTTTTTGTGACCCTCAAACACAGGCTTTCACTACAAAGCATTTCAATAGGTATCATGAACCTGAGTCTTCTAATGGTTGCCACAACATGTTGTTCACATTGTGGCCATCTTGAAACCCACATGCCCTTGGTGGTCAGGGTGTGGTCTCCTTCCCCCCCTTTTTTAATTCAGATGTTCAGGATTTAGTGACCATGTCCCTGAGTCCTGTAATGTCTGCCACAACATACTGTTCATATTGTTGCCAGCTAATCAGGATTGACTAGTCTCTTTTAAATTGGCCAGTCAGAGCATATCTGGACACAAACTGTCCAAATATACCTAACTTTTTAAGGCCACCCGAGGCCGTCTTTAAACAGTGATTTCTCCAAAACAGCTGAACAGATTTACAGCAAATCTCAAAAAGGATGCTTTATGAGTAAAGTTCAAACTTTCTGCCAAATGTTGTTTCATTCTGTTCAGTCATCTTTTCTGTATCAAAGAGCAAAGTTTCCTTTGGGAATTAAAATGGGAAATTGCACTTTGGGGAGCACTCTTTTCCTTCATCCCCTGCATGATGGATCAGCGCCATACATTCCATGAAGTAGCCGAGGTGGGTGAACTTTTTTTTTGTTGAAAGTTTCGTGCAAATTCGTCAAACGATGCCAAGAGTTCTAAACTTCTAAACGAAACAAAAAACTCTTTTCCTTTGGAAACTCTTACCTAGCTACAACTACACAGGTAGGTAGGTAGGTGTGTGTGTTTTTTTCTTTTTTTTAAAAATATAGTTCAGTCTGCGTTTCCATAGGGAAATCATGTGTTTGTTTTTGTTTAACTTTGGAACCATTTGACTATTCTTCACAGAACATTCCACAGGAAAGTCCTATACACCTGGCTCCTTCCTGGAAAGTTTTGGGGTGATTCTTCAAGTGAGGGCATTTTCTCCATTGGAAAATTGAACAGCTATACCGCAAAAACTGCTGAAAGAAGTTACACCAAATTTGTCAGAAAACCAGATCTTGGTCCAGAAAGTGTGCTTTTTGTGATTTTATGTAAATCCGTTCTGTAGTTTTTGAGCAAATACTGCTCAAAATCTTTGTATATGTCACGCTGTGGAGGATCCGCAGTCCTGACAAGTCTTAAGCTGAGATCTGCTTGGCTGCCACAAAATCAACAACGATGTGGCAGTAGCCATCTTAAGACTCAGGTCCCAAGTCCTAGAAAAAAAGGTACACAAAAAGTATAAGGGGGCTGCTCTCCTGGTAAACGTTCCCAGAGGGACCCTGCCCCCTCCCACCCCCTGGGGCCAAAACATTTTTTTAAAATTTTGCCTTAATTTCGCTGAGGATCCGTAGCAATTTGTTTTTACAAAAAAGCACTACTATAAAACAAAAAAAAACAAAAAATACCACCTGGGGTTGCCTGGGCCCAGAGGGGGTGACGCTAACACATATTTTGGGGAGGGGGCTCATGGCCCCCCTTCCCAAGCCTTTAGAAGGCCACGTGGACCCCATCCTCCAGGGCCAAACTTTGAATAAAGGGCAGAGGGTGCTCAGCCCCCCTCCGCAGTCCTGTAAAGCCTCGGGGACTAAATCCCCTGGGGCCGATTTAAACTAAAGTGGAGGGAGGCCCCAAGCCCCCCTCCCCAAGCCATCATTGGCCCTGGGGAACACATCCCCCGGGGCCAAGCCTTAATTAAACGGGAGGGCGGCACGCTGCCCCCCCTCCATGAGCCTCAATGGGCCAGCTCGCAGCCCCCATCCCCCAGAGCCAGCAAATTCACTATGTCCCAGCGAGCCCATACCCGGGACACAGTAGTTTCTCTGCCTGTTAGAGCGGGAAACACATGTCTGCTCCCATCTTGTGGGAGCTTTAAAAATGGTCTCGCCCGGTGGAAGAAGACATATGTTTCCTTGCCTGCAAAACTCAGGTTGCTCCCACCGCTTCCGGGTGAGACTGCTGCAGACCGTCGACTGCCAATCGCCGACTCCCGGCTGAAGACTAAGGCTGCTGATTTGCGCCTTCTACCGCACTCACTGCATTTACCGCTGCTCCAAGTGCGGTACCTTGTGGGTGAGCCAGGCAGCCCAGTAGCGGTTTCCCGCATCAGTGGGTCCAGTGCGTCGGCGCCAATCAGGGGCACAGAGGGAGAGAGGCTCGGCGCAGCTGCATTAGCTGCCTCCCGCGGAGTGTGAGCCCGGAACTCCTGCAGAAGCGGCCCAGCTAGGACTGGGTGCGGCTTGCGGGGTACCTTGAGCTCCTGCTCTGGCTCCCCCTCCCCCCATGCACCTGTCTTCCTGCCTGGTTTTTGCTGGTTTAGCTGGGCAGCGGATGGTGAATGGAGAGTCCGTGGGGGTCAATTGGATCATCCCCTTACCATCCAGCTGTCTAACCATCCACCCAACAGGGCAGTGAACATAAGGAGAGGCACAGAGAAAAGGCGACTCAAGAGGTTATCACGCAACCATTTTTTGAACGCAGCCCAGGTAGCCGAGCGCCGTAAGCATCGAGCTCTGAGGAGCGAGGGAGCAGCGGGGTCATGGAGCGAGGTGTAAGGTGCGCGGTGGAGGAGAATCGGCCGCTGTACAGCAGAGGCACCAGCTTTTCCGACCCTTCTGACCTCTCTGAGGAGCACCTTATCTCCCCAGCACAACGTCGGCTCTGCCCGAGCTCAGCCCACGGTCGCAGCCTCAGACTACTGCCACGGTTACCGCTAGCTTCCGGCTCAGTGGCTGGCCGGCTCCGACAGCCCCTGGAGGGGCTTGGAGGGCTTAACAGTGGGCCCACCAGCTGAATCTAAAGCATCTACCCATAAGGCCGGGACAGGACAGAGACAGAGGCCAAGACAGCGTGGACAAAACAGGGCGGCAAGTGTGGTGGGTGAGTGAGCAGCGGGGAGCACATCGCTTCACGGGGGTGCAGGGGGGGTGGAGAGGCTAGGACCTTGAGGGAGAGACTGACACGAGCGGAATCAGTCGGCATTAGGGCGATGTGGCTTGCTCAGTTGACGATCTCTCCCCCCAATCCCGCCAGTCTGCCACGCCACCACCGCTCCACCACTCTACCTCCTGCCACTTACCTCTTTGCATCCTTTCAGGACTCACCGCGAGCGCAAGTAAAAGCGCTATAGCAAGAGAGGGAGGACAGCGTACAGCACATAGTGCACAGTGGACAGTGCACAGCGGACAGTGGGCCTGCAGAGGCAAACAGCGAGCTGCCCCACACACATTAAGACAGGAGGGAGCATTTTGTGCCGGCTCCAACGCAGGGCTTGCCTCTCAGCAGCGGTCCACTGTCCCTCCCCTAGGGACCCTGCCAAGCACCAAGTACTAAGCACCGAGGCCCTAGAAGCCTAGTGCCTGGCAGCACCGCCCGCCTGATCTCACTGCAAGGCTACAACCCCCAACACTACGCTCCAGGCCGCAGATGAGGTCAGGGAGAACTAGGGTGGCCATACCCCCCAGGCCAGGGGGGGGAAATGAAAGAGACAAAAGTCACATTCCACTGCTCAGCACAGTGTCCATTCCTCACTAATTGCAACTGACATGGCGTCACCAAGCAGTTCAACCCATCACATCCTCTCAACTCATTCAGCTAAACCGAATATCTACACAAAATTCAGTTTTGTTAAAGACGCAGGTTCTGCTCTTTATTCAAGCAATGCCACCCTTAAGTGTTTGCAAACCCCTCTACTACCTCTACAACTACAACTCCTAACACCCCTTCCACTGCCGCAGGAAGAGGCCTGTCCATGCATCGAAGACCCAGCTAGCCCACTCCCACACAGCAACTCAACTGTAAACCCGATTGTTTCGACATCAACATTAAGCACAATGGCTCAAGTCCCACGCTGCCTACCTTAATCCAAACAGCCTGGGACCTCAAACTCCACGCCGACCACAGTGAAACAAAATTTGCCCCTAGCCAGGCAACTAGGAACCTCAACACTTATCAATCAACAAGGAGCACCACAACAAGACCGAAACAAGCTCCAAGTTTCAACCCTTCCAGCAACGGACATAGCGCTTGATCTGGCTCCATCACCGGCCACAGAGGGGGGACCGGCACAACCCAGGTGCTCAGCGCGCTCAATTCCTACTCTAAAAACAGCTGGCCCATGGGGGCCTACACAAGAAGGACTCAGCCACAACCAATCCCATATAGAAACAGAACGTACCATGAGGAGCACGCAGACAACTCAGAGCTGGGTCAAGTGGCCGGCTTCATCCTGCCGCAAAATGGGAGCAGCATTATAGGGCTCATATGCTCTGAGAAGGGCATACAGAACCATCAGGCAAAATCCGGACACAACTCTAGCCCCATCTCACCATCGATCAGCAGTAACACAACACCGGTATCAACACCGCGGCCTCCAAACACAATCACATCAATGCCTGCAACAGCTTGGCCGTCACCCCATCCAGGCAGGCTGCCTGGAGGGAAAGGGTTAGGAGGGACCGCTGACCTAACCCATCAGGAGTAGGGGAGGGCGATCCTCTCCTACCTGAACACACAAGAATGGGAGGATATGCTAGCTGAATACTCGCCTGATCAGCAACATAGGGCACCTCCGGCCAAGGAGCTCAAAGTAAATTCACACAACTGAAGCCAAACGACTGGGGAGGCGACTGAGGATGAGCCCAAGGGGGACGGAACCTCCAAAGAACAAGCCGGCAGCACTTGGGTCTCCCTCCTAAATACCATGCAACTGGCCGTCGAATTGCTTCAATATCAGTCTGACAAGATGGATATCCAGCTCTCCCTTTTAAACACCCTGGCACTGTATACCGCAGGCATTGATAAGAAACTGGGGGATCTCAACGGTCTAATAAAGAGAGCTCAATCTGAAGTCCAAACCAACTGCGGCTGCAGCGTCATAGTAGACAAACTATCCACTCTCCTCTCAATGCTAAATAGCATGTTGAAGGACATGAGAAGCTCAGCTACAGCTCCTACAAGCAAGCCTCTAATTGGAAGTAACATGGCCCCCTGGGCGGTTCAGGGGCAGCAAAACATCTTGAACAACCTGGAGCGGTGCCAACACATCCAGCAGGCGGGCTCAGACATCAAGGAAGCCGCCTGGACAATAGGATCGCTTGGAATATCGCCCAAGGCGCCTCAAGAAGGAGTTTACGCCCCGAAGCTCAACTCCAAGCAACGCTGTCAGCAGAAAAGGAAAGGGCGCAATCAGAAAACTCTATTGGACCCAACACCACTCTTCCCCATCTTCTCTGGACAACGCACAAAAGCAGACATACAGCCATATACTTTAACCACTCAAAACAAGGATCGGTCGACTCTCGACAACCAACCTGACAACCAATGTGACCAAGGAGTCTCCCTCCCCTCACAAAACACCGGATGACCACGTACAGAAAACAAAAACGAAAACGGAGCTCCGACATTATGCGAGAAGGCTCTGTATAGAAGCAGCCATCATCTGTCCCATGGTCCAGATCTCAGCCAAGAGCCCCCCACTACTCCCACCACCGAGAGCAGACTTGGCTGCCAGCAGCAGCCGAGAGACACACACCAGCACCAGTGCCAGCAGCCCCAAAGGGCATGGAGACAAACAGGGACACAGGTAATGGGCTCGGCCACGATTACTCAGACAACAAAACCGGGTCATATAGAGACACGGTGCACACTACTGGACACTCAGCCCCACTCATCAATGAACGCCAGAGCCGGTAGCACACCGCCCAGATAGAACGGAACCCCCTGCACTCCCCCGAACAGGCATACCGCAGGACAATCACAATCGAGACAAATCCAGAAAAAGCAACACAAGATCACCTAGCAAGGTGGTGAAAATCCATCTAAAGGAAGCAACTCACCTTATCCGCCAACACGGAACAGGGGTGTTTGACAACAAACCATCCCAGCCAACACAATCACTAAATATTATGCAGCTGGAAACAAACTTTACACTTTTTAAGCCCATGTACATTTCAAAAGGGCATCCGGACACTCTGAAAAGAGGGAACATCCTAAGGCTGCTGCAGGCAATCCCAATCCTTGCTGACCTGACCTCAACTGACTTACTCTCAATAGAGTTCATCCGCCCGCAAACCCTTTGATGCCAGAGATTACCAAGGCCACATGGATAACATCCACAGTCGCCCAGAGAGTACTAGCAGAACATCGTATCTTCAAAGTTTGGGGAATTGACATCGCCCCTAACCAAAACCCAGGATACCCGTCACCTCTACTCGCACCAATTCCAAGGACCATACTCACAAAATCACAAGGGTGCATCAAATCAGTGCTCAGAGGGGCCTTGGGACAATCACCCCAACAGAGAGGGCCAGCACTATGGCGTACCTACAAGATAGACCCTGGGTAGAACCAGCACCTCGAAATAGACCTTCAGGCCTTGGACTAATCACCAGAACAATACCCACCTTTTCAGAAACGCAATGACGGTGCCAAGAGAAAGAAGGTGGCATGAGAATCAAGGACATCACACTCCGCCTATGCTCATGGAACGTTAACGGCCTTTCAACAAACATTTTGGATCCAGAATTCCTGCTGTATCTAAATACATTTGACATAATCATGCTGCAGGAAACATGGCTCGCTGACCCACACTATCTACAAGGCTTTATGTGCTTCGCCACATCGGCTGCAAAGTGCGGCAAATTTGGCCACCGATCAGGGGGACTGGCAACCTATGTATCCACGACCAGCATAACATCGGCAACGCTAGTTGGCTCTTCTTCGGCAGGCACCATAGCAGTCAACATCACCATCTCCCTCTGGGGAGGACAAGATGAGGTGGCGCTAGTCAACACATACATCCATCCAAAACACAAAGCCAAGGACTCAGAAAAGCTAATAAGCCAAGTAACAAGCTTCATAAGATGGAAACTCAAACTTCATTCTTTCTGGGGACCTAAACCTATACCTTTTTAGCACGAAAGTAGGCAAAGAGGCCAGCACCCAAACTTCACTCTGCAACATCCCAACCCAATGCGCACCACTACATGGAAGCAAGAGCCGCAAAAACAATCGCATCCTGGAAGACCTAGAACATCTCATCTTTAGGGCTCCTAACGGAAGATTCCCAGGAGACTTCCCCCCCGTGCCATCACACAACTCCTCTTAAACATGCTCCATACTAGACTACACGTTTGTAAGCCTATCACTGTTTCCCTGCATCCATGGGTTTAGATTGGGGGACAAAGGAGACAGTGATCACCAACCACAAGAAACTCTGTTAATAGCAACCGCACCCTCTTCCATCTACAGAGAAGTGGCCTTAGGCACTAGATACACCTCAAACCTCAGGAGGATCAAATGTGCGGTGTCAAAGGTGGAGTCCCTATCAACAGCAGCAATTGACCTCTTTCAGTCACAAGCAACAGACACAAAGGACCGCTTAACCAACTGGGAACACTTTACTGCTACATTTCTTAATCTCTATGCCTCGTCATCTGAAAAACATCATCGCCAGCCACTCAGCCGGGGAAACAGGATCCCGAAAGCTCAAAGGGTCCAATCAAAGCTTCTCAAAAAATCAGTAAACGGCACTCTAAAATCTCTGAGAAGGCAGCCAGGGGCCTCAAGCCTTCAACTCCACCTGCGACAACAAACAAACGCACTCCAAAAACTGAAATAGGGAATTAACAAAGAGCAAGAAGAAGAAACTTGGGCAAGGCTCCTGCACGACATAAACCACAATGACAGCGCCCGCTTTTGAAAAACGGTGAACACCATAATCCACCCTCTTCACGAGGGCATCTCATCACACATTCCAGAAGAAACCTGGGCAATATTTTTAACTGAGCATTTCAATCATCAAACTAGGGGTGACTAAACAATCAATCTAAACAGATTCTCATTAAGGGATCGCCAAGGTGCAGACCTAAAGGAGGCAGCCACGTCAACCATGCCTGTCACCGATCACACATCTGAGCTTGAGGCCAGTGTCTCGACAACACTCTTAATAAAGAAGCAGATTGCAAAAGTGAGAAGAGAATGGGCGCCGGGCCCGAACCGCATTCCACAGGCACTGCTCAAACAGAAGGCGACTGATTGGGCAAATCAATCAATCAATCAATCTCCTTTATTCGGATATACAAAATATCCACAAAAGTACAGAGCAAAGTACCAGCAAAAAATACATTAATATATTCTAATTTAAAACATACAATAAATACCTAATTTTAATACAATAGATGCGATAATATCATATACATATACATACAACGACACAGCAAGAATAGGATATTTCATAAAAATATAACAGCATAATGAGTAAAGTGCATGTATTATGACAGGTATCGGTCATTAAAGTACGTTCTACGACAACCAGAGTCCAAATTTAAATGCTAATACGAAGGGGAGAACAGTTATAAAAGTACACTCAAGTTTTGCTTAAATAATGTCCATAGAGGCACGTGAGCGGACAGCCATTTTCAAGAATGTGCAAACACGAAGAATTAAATTTTCCCCATCAAGTTTAAGAATGACACTATACGCTACCCTAAAATCATCAATACCCAGGGCTTTAAAATAAGGGATCAATAATTGCATGCTGTATTTTCGGTAATAGTTACAAAAGAATATAAAGTGTAACATAGATTGATTTCCACGGTTGCCACAATAACATGGCATTTGCTCAAGGTTGATGTTGAAGCCTAAGGGGAAGCACAATAAGTATTTTAGAGTGCCTGATCTAAGGCGAAAGAGCAAACTACGATCCCAGCGGTTAATAGCTTCTAGAAGATAACCAGCTGGCAGGTATGGGCGGGGAACGTCACCCTCTACCGTGGATATATAGCGAAATACTGTGGATTTCGGGAATTCTCGTTCATACCTAGTACCTTCATAATGTTTATACAGGGCCTTCTGAATGATCTTTTTATTGATGCCTTCCAAGTGGTTTGGGTTTGTAAAAATATGTGCAAGATTTATACTAGTCAAACTAGCCCTGACAGCAGCCAACCATGGTATGTCAATGCCCTTATCACATTTAAGGCAGTCAGTTATAATTTCTCTGGTCAGTGCTGCCGCTGGATTTTGCCATACTTTCAACCAAAATACGGCCGGGCGGGACCTGATATAATCTTCCACATATGGCAAATTCAACTCTCTGTGACAAATATAGGATGATGAAGAGATCGGTGCCCCCAATACTCTCCGGCAGAATCTATTTTCCTCGATCTGGGTGCTGTTGCTGTTTGTGTGTCCCCATAGCTCTGCCCCATATGTTACTATGGGTAGACACTGAAGGGCCCGATTCTGATGCGGGTTGGAAAAGCTTCCCGACCGAGGGCCTGATTCTGATGCGGTTAGGAAGGCCTCCTAACGGCATTTGCTCCTTCCAAATCGGATCGGGAACGTGTCTTCCCGACCGAGGGCCCAATTCTGATGCGGTTAGGAACAAATGTTCCCATTGAAGTCAATGGGAGTTCAACCAAATCGTATCTGGAAGCATCCGGATGCATCCTACTCCGCCGGTCGGACTTTCCCGATCCGAGTGGGTCAGACACCATTTCCCAACCGATTCGGTCGGGAAGCTTTTCCAACCCGCATCAGAATCGGCCCCTGAGTTTTATATATTTTCAGTAAAGATAGCACTACCTCAGATCTTCTAGGTTGGGGAAGACTCAAAACTGAGTTAACCGATTTTGAGAATTTACTCCGGCCATGTGCAGAATGGGCCGCCCAAGAACCGTTATCAGAAAATACTAAGCCCAAATAGGGGAAAGTGCGAGTGCTTATCAGTTTTTCTGAACCTAAATTAATAACTTTGATAGGATATTTTTGGGGCCACAACACATTAAAAAGATTTTTTAAATTAGTACAAAGATCTAATCCATCCATAAAATCAACAAAACCCCTAACTAAAATGCGGAGAGAGTTCGGGGTGCGACCCATTATAACCGCGTCATCCGCGTACAACAGGGCAGGGAGTTTATTACCATTCATCATTGGGACATCTGTATTCACAGTTGATAATGTATTATGCAGCTCATTGATATATAAAATAAATAAGAGAGGGGCCAGTACACACCCCTGCCTGACCCCTCTACCAATGGGTATGTCCCCTGATACTTCCCCAGCCATACTAATCCTAACCCTTGCCCTTAAATTCCTGTGCAAATACGATAAAAATGAACTAAATCCTCGTCCAGCCCGTATCTTAAGAGACATGCCCACAGACGCGATCTATTAACAAAATCGAAGGCGGAGGTCAGGTCCATAAAAGCCAGGTAGATTGGGGATTGCCGGGCTATTGTATATTTGCCTATAATTAGATTAAGATTAAGGCATTGTTCCACGGTTCCCAGGTTGCTTCTGAAACCTAACTGGCATTTATTTAAAATGCTTCCCTCCTCCGCCCAAGACCTGATTTTATTAAATAATACCCTACCAAGTATCTTAAGAGTATTATCGATCAGGGAGATCGGTCTGTAGCAGCTCGGGTTGGATCTGACCCCCTTTTAAATATTGGGACGATTATACTAGAGGCCCATGTTTCAGGAATATAAGAGTTTGTTAAGTTGTTAAAAACGTTCAGAAGAAGGGGTGCCCAAAACTCTGTGTTATACTTTATAAGGTTAATCGGAAGACCATCCGGGCCGGGGGCCTTGTTCCCTAAACTCTGATCGATGGCATCCTCGACTTCAGTTAGCGTTATATGTATTCTTGACACAGGGTGGATGTCGCTGTAGTCCCCATTGTCAGGCGGAGCTGTGTATATTTTAGAAAAATGCGCTTCCCATGCTTCAGCAGATATGTTACTGCTTATCGGGGTGATTGAAAGGGCCCTGGTTCTCATGTTTTTAACCGCAGCCCAAAAGCCATTTGTGTTATTGAGTCTTGCAGCGCATGCCAAGGTGTCCCACTGTTGTTTCAAGATTACCTCTTTTCTCTCCTTGACCACCTTTTTATATTGGCTCCTCAATGATCTAATAAGGTTAACATCCCTTGGTGCCGCTTTCATAGCTGCCCGAAGCTCTCTATTTGCCTGTGAGCATGTGGTGTTAAACCATTTTTTATTATTGTTTGACACTGGTCTTGAGATTATTTGTTTGACACCTGCGCATAAATCGGTAAAAGCAGTGACTACCTCAGAGTTAGGGTCAGTTAACGACAGGCAGCTGTTAACAAATAGTTGATATGTTGACAGCATTTTTGAAAATACTTTATGGTTATCTATACCTTTCCATATAATTCTTAAATTGTCTGTCGAGGGTGCTAAGTTACACGCCCCTGGTTCCTTGGGGGCTACCCTGAGTGTAACAAGGTTAGGGTTATGGTCCCCATACATGGTAGGTATAACCTCGGCTTTGACCAAGAGATCTTCCAATACGTCTGATATAAAGACGTAGTCTATTACTGAGGCACGGCCACATCCTCTATAAGTTGGTAATGGGTGACTGTTGCAGTGGTTTATATCAGCGATATCCATCACATTGAGTAGATTATATTTTGATAAATAGCCCAGTAACTCAGTCCCCCGTCTGCATGGGGGTACTTGGAATATATAAGCAGCACCTGCCCAGTTTACCCCTGAAATTTTAGCATTAAAATCACCACCCAAACAGATTCCAACTAACTTATGTTACTCATCGAGTCTTGAATCTCTGAGACAAAGTTAAAAAGATTCACAAAATTCAAATTAGGTTTGGATAAAAAATCATTATTATAAAAATTAATAAAACAGATTGAGACCCCACGTGTATATATCAGGGCCTGAAAACTAGTTCTATGTGTAGGAATAATTTTGACAGTGCCTCCCGAAGAAATGTTAACCCAGATAGAGAGGCCGCCTGACGGTCTCCCATATGTCGAGGTGTCTGCCATAACATTAAAACATTCGAACCCTTCAAGATACAGTTCTTTTGTTGCCCAGGTCTCTTGGAATAGCAGTACGTCAAATGTGTTTACCATCTTTTTGATTGGGCAAATATTTTGCAACCCCTTTTCTCTGAAGTCAGATTATTAAATAGAATACCAGAGTCATGGAAGGGCTCAACGATTGTACCGATCCATAAGAGTGGTGACAAGGCCCTGCCGGGCAATTACCGCTTAGTGGCACTGATCGAAAATGAGGCACAATACTTTGCGGGCACCGTACTAGAGGACCTGACAGCCTGGGCAGACACAAACAAGATAATACCTTTAAATCAGACTGGTTTCTGCAAAACATCAGGTACAACAACAAATATCCTTGCAATTTCATTACTTATCGACGCAGCCAAAACTGCCAACCATCCATTACACTTATGCTTCATCGATTTCAGTGCTGCCTTCGATAACGTTGAGAGGGGAAGCCTGTGGGGGAAGCTGGCATCCTGGGGAATTCCACAAGCTGTCCTAAACATCTTGGCACTTCTCCACAAAGACACCTGGATCCAGGTGAAACTGGGTGGGGGATCTCACCTCTCTAGAAGAGTGCCCACAACCAAAGGCCTGAAGCAGGGTTGCGTGCTCGCACCCACCCTATTCAACCAATTCACGGCCAACCTCCCACAAGCACTCAACATCTGCAACTCGCATGCGCCTAGGCTAGGAGGCAAAACACTGACTATTCTCATGTACGCCGATGATGTAGTCCTGCTCAGTCACACCCATGTGGGTCTGCAACACCTTCTCGATGAACTGCAGAATTACGCCATAGAGAACAACCTAAAAATCAACTTCAGGAAAACAAGGACTATGACAATCAACAACAAAAGGAGTCGGCAGAGAAGATGGCACCTGGGCGGAATACAAATGGAACCAACCACCGACTATAAGTACCTAGGTTTCATTATCGATAAGGAAGGGTCTTTCGCCCCTCAGAAAGATGAAATCAGAAGAAAAGGGGTGGTTATAGCAATAACAATGAAAAATCTCGCATCAGAACTGATGGGGCCCACACTAAGTCCCCTCCTAAAGGTAGCACAGGCCAAACTATTACCCACGATAACCTATGGCAGCGAAGCAATGCGGGCCGAGACGCCAAACTACTCGACAGCACCTGAGTCAAAGTGTACAGAATTATATTCAGTCTCCCAAACTACACCTCACCAGCCCAAGTAAGGCGGGAGTTTGGCTTACCAAAATAATCTCTGTCCAGGCATGGCGCTTATATCATCTGCTGGAACACGATCATATCCTTCACTCCAAATACCTTAAACCAACTTTTATGGCCAGAACTCTAGCAGAGGGATACCTCCCCTGCAAGAAGCTACCTGCAGGAATCTCTGGAAACCGTTGGGCTCACCGACCTTTGGAATACACAGCTCCCTCACTCAACTGTCAAGAAACTGGTTTGGAAGTCCGTAAAACGACGCTCACTGATAGAGGACAAGGCTACTTTCTTAGCCAGATCTCATGCCTGGATGACCCTAAACACTTGCAAAAAGCTTGACCCTGAAAAATATTTCAACCAAGGCTACTCCAAAACCCTAAAAATGAAATTCCTTAAGCATCGACTGGGCCTCCTCCCATGCACCCAGAATCTCCCACCATGGCAGAGGGCGCCGACCCAAACTGCTTGCAGCTTGTGTGATACGGGAACAGGAGACATTCTGCACTTAATCTGTACCTGCAAGGAGCTACTGCAAGAAAGGAAACAGCTCTTAAAGGCGCCCCTCAAGCAGAGAGGAATTCGCTCTAGGAGGCAAGCGGTGCTGGCATGCTTTGATCCGGGGGACACACAATTGAACTGCTGCGTGGTAAAATATCTCATGCTGGCCGAGCAAAAAATGCCACAAGCTACCGACTACTGAGACGGTCGGGCTATCAGTTGAAGACGCACCTGGAAGCTCACCACGTAGTGGTCATAGGCTAAAAACTCAGCACTAGGCCCTCTTGCCAAGACCCCTACTCTTTTAAACAAAAACGTCATGTCTGCAACTGTATCAAAGCAAGAACCGGATTCCAGTAAATTCTCAAAGGAAAATCGCCACGCACATAATATCACAAAAAAAAAAAAATTCTCAAACTGCTCCAAAACCCACACATGGCGTTTCAATGAATAATCTAAACAACAGCGGAAGCCTGATTGTCTCTACAGTACTCCGTGTCAGGGATGCAAACCTGGGAGACCTTCTATTTTTCTCCTTCCCCCTTGCTCTTCTCTCTCTGCTTCCACTCTTTACTTTCTTGAACTATGAACATCTGGCAAACGGCCTGGCATCAGGCTGAATGGAGTGATCTCGGTTTTCAGATGAAAATGTTGCTCTTTTTAAAAACCATTTCACTGCATCATCAAAATGTGTCACAATGAGCTATATCCTGGCTGCCCCATGCCTGCCAGGTTTTATTTTCAAACATGAATTTGTTGCACTGCACTTTATTGCGGGAATCAAGCAGACCGCGAAGAAACTGTCTTATAATCTGACAACGCTACTATTTCCTCTTTTATACCGCAACGATAACAAAAGAACGTTTTAGGATGCACCAATTTTTACTCACCCGACACCTGTCAGATGCTTTTACCAGACATGCATGTGCGGCACTGCACTTTACGGTGTGCATTAATTGTATTAACAACGTGTACCAATGGTTTTATCGATTGTTTTAATGCATTGCAATGGTTTTTAGTAACTATGCAAAATAAAATAAACTTAACTGAAAGGTTGCTCCCACCGCGCAGGAGCTTAAAAAGCGGCTGCTCTCGCCATTCGAGAGCAATGCCGGCTCTCGAAGACCCAGGGTGGGTACATGCAGGGAGACGGCTGGGCCGCGGGCCCTGAGGTGGCCCCCGTAGCCCCCAACAAAGTGTTTGCGGTTGCCCCAGGTGGGCACAGGGGCACTCACTTTAGTTTCCAGTGGATGGGGTCCACAGAGCTACTATTGGCTCTGGGAGGGGGGCTGTGTGACCCCTTCCCCTTAAAAAATAAATAAGAAAGGTCCTGGGTCCCATAGCGGCACAGGGAGGGGGGGCTGCACACCCCCTCTCCTTAATTAAAAGAAAGGCCCTGGGGGGTGGGGTTCTCGAGGCCCTAAAGTCTAAGATAAGGGTGACACACGACCCCCTCCCCATAAAAAATAATACGGTCCTGGGGTATGGCAGTCCCCAGTGACTGTAAAGACTTGGGGAGGAAGGCCACACACACCCCCTCCCAAAAAATATATATATATTTTTTAAAGCATGGATGGATGGGTGCTAGCACGGCAGCCAGTGGGGCCACGGGAGCCCTGGAGCTCCCTACGGCCCCTTGATGTAGGTTGTTGCCAGGCCCTTCATCCAGCCTCTCTCTGTGCACAGACGAAGTGTGTGCGTGGCTGGGGTTGGCTGCCCGTGGCTTGTAAATATGGTGTTTTAAACATACAAAACCACTGAAATTCACCTGTTAAAGTTATTTCAAGTAACCATAACTCGCTCCCTCAGTTAATTATAACTTGCACCCCCATCCTTTTTTTTTTTAAACATGTTTTTATTTAGCAGTTGGTTCAAAATTAAGGCACTTGGAAGTAGCATGGGCATCATGGAGCCAATCAGGGTGACAACATGCCCCTATACTTTTTGTTTTATTATTTGCTGCGGATCTTCCACCAATTTGTGGCAACATTTAAAAAAAAAAATACATATTTGGCCCCATGCTGGGTCCCTCTGGGACCCCACTACCAGGAATAGGGGGTCAGGGTATC
The DNA here is from genome assembly GCA_963921515.1 of Calotriton arnoldi. NCBI lineage: Eukaryota > Metazoa > Chordata > Amphibia > Caudata > Salamandridae > Calotriton > Calotriton arnoldi. The sequence continues at coordinate 3,319,518 of CAWUFW010000765.1, read as the reverse complement.
TCCTATTCCCCCTTATATCTTTTTTATATCTTGAGTCCCACGTCCTAAAATGGCGGCTGCCACATCCTTGTTGATGTAGTGGCAGCCAATCAGAACTCCTCTCAACCCCGCGGATCTTTCACTGAGTGAAATCTACAATGTTTTTTTGCATTTTTTAGCATTAATTGCTCAAAAACTGGTGAACGGCTTTACACCAAATCACAAAAAGCATTCTTTCTGGATCAAGATCTAGCTTGCTGCCAAATATGGTGTAAATCTGTTAAGCCGTTTGGGCTGTAGCTGTATCTAAAGTTCCAGTGGAAAAATGAATGGGGAAAACGTATTTTGCGACTCCCTCTTTTTCTCGGCCTCCACTCGGTGGATTACCCTGAAACTTTCCAGGAAGGAGCTGAGGTGTAAAATATATTTTTTTAAGTTTCGTGAAGATTCGTCAAACTCTGCCAGAGATATAAACAGCCAAAAAAATGCATTTCCTATGGAAACAAGATCCTAACTATAAACTACCCAGTGATGACTGCCACTGGGTAATATATATACATATACATCTTTGTCCTGCAGATGTATTCAGGCCTCTTTAAACACTTAAACTCAGGGGTTACCATCCATTTGTAGCGGCACAGAAATTGATATATCATAGAGCACTATATAACAGGGGCCTGCTAGATCTTTAGTAGGCCATGAGATCTACCCTCTGCCAACTGACACATCCACAGTGTGAAAATAAAATATGTTGCAAACTCTCTGAAGGCCTTCCCAAAGTGCAGTGCTATACAAAAGTAGCATAGCAGCATGTGTGCTAAAGTAGTATAAAGAGATGTCTTGTATCAAAAATAATTTAAATCAGATTACCAAGTAATAACAGCATTATATATAATCTGTTGCTTTTGCTTTTTTCTTTGCTCTGAGGTAGGGCGAATCTTTTGGATCTTGAAAAATTAATGTACAAATTTCTGCGATGGGTCCCAATATCCCTGTTTAGTAAATGGAAATTGCACTTGGTAACAGCTCAGGAAAGTTTTGTGTTAATCCAAAGAAATATTTCAGGACCTGTGCATTGCAAGTTGACTGGACGGCTTCTGTGTACTTTTAGTTACAGATCCGTGTGGCCGCTCTCTTTGCTGGCATTGAAAATCGCAGCACAGGCCCACGCCTACCCCAGGACCCCCAAGTGCCAGAGCCGTGAGGTGAGCAGTAGTCTTCAAGAGGAATTTCATAACAACCACTGTCAGAGCTCTCTGCTGAACCACATCTTCCGGAAGCATGTGAAACCGAAAAAGCAACATGAAATTCGGCAACTGGGCAAGGTCAGTCTCTAAAACAACTTTAGAAATCACTTTTTTCTTAAGTGCCTTTATGTTTACTAGGTTTCCACCAAGGATTTTAAATTGAAACAAGAACACAGTTTGACTGAGAAAATTACAAAGTTTAGAAGGCTGAATGTTATGCTTAGGAAACAATTCTGTTGTAGTTTGAAATTCACTTTTCTCACTACAATGCCAATTTCCCACATTGTTCACTCTATCTAGTGGTTGAGTTTGGAAAACCTTGTTGAGTCTGAACCTGGTGGCAGAAAAAATTGTGTACTGTAGAATTTATGTCCCTGTACATTGTGGGCTTTGAGGGACATGATCATGAACAAGTAAATACATGCCCAAAACTAAAACAAAGAGTTCAGAAAATAACAAGTTATAATATTCCAAAACAAACAGTATATGTTATTCACATTTGCATATCTCTATTTCCATGACATACTAGTGTATTCTCAATCTAGGCTCCTTTTGTGCAGAACTAGAAAAACCATCAATTGGTTTCGTCTGATCTCTTTTGGAGTTTGATTGTGTCAGATTAATAAAGAGTTTGTGCAAAGTTAATTTTAAAGTGTTTTGTGTAGGTTAGTGTTGTGGTAAATTGAGTTCTATCTTGGGAAACATTTGTATGGCTAGGTGAATGAGGAAATTGTTGAGTGAAAAATGTCAGTAGAAAATCCCATAAAAGCCCCATTGTAGGATTTCCCAAAAATATTTTGTGTTCATGGTAAGGACTGTTTATGATATATACAGAAAAGCGTAGGATAACCGAGAAGGTTAGCCCATCCAGGGCTCAAATATGTGGCAAGAATTCATTGGAATACATATGAGTGCGACTTAAAAATATTACAGTGTACGGCGTGATGCGCAAGTTAATCTGATGAAATAAGTAAGCCCATCCAGGGCGGAGAAATTAGTTAAGATTAACGTATATATGCTTTTTAACATGGCGATGCATTGTTAATGAATTACTGATTCGCATCACAATGTCACCCAAAATTAATCTTGCACTTTAAACTATCTCTGCATAGCAGCACTAACGTTTAATCAATCGTGATTTTTGCTTTAGGAGTAATTTTGCAAAGCGGCTTATAGAATGAATTATTCTTTGATTTTAGTATACTTTGCACATTCTAAGATGGCGCCTGTGAAAACATGCACTTTTGAAGGTTTAATTTCGCACTCTATGCAATAAGCCCATCCAGGGCTCAATCTGTGCCGGAATATAGAGCGCGAGTGAGGGATTCATGAAATAGTTATGAAATTTTGCATGACAAACTCTTCTGCATATTAGCGTGTATAATAAATTAATGTGCCAGTATTTGATTTTCTGTATACTTTGCACATTCCAAAATGGCGCCTGTGAAAATATGCACTTTTGATAGTCCATTTTCGCTTTTCATGTATTGATCTTGATACAAATGAGGCTGTCAGAATGGCGTCCGTTGACACTGACGAAGGCAGATGCCGAAACGCGTTTGTTTGATTTGTGTGCGCAAAATAAATCAGTGACAAGGATTTTACCCAACGTGAGTGCAGGTCTTTCCTTTGGGACTGGGAGCGTGAGATTTCAGCGAGACTGCCCTCGCAGGACCGCGAGCACCCGTGAAAGAGTGCGAATACATTGGGGCAGAACGAGCGGAGCTAAGAGATATATATATATATATATATATATATATATCTCATAAATAAAGTGATGTCATTTGAGATGTCATCAGTGATGTCACTGACCATGTCATGAGTGATGTAATATGTGAAGGTCATAAGCAGTGCATTGCGGGGGCACTAGTTAAAGTTAGCTCATCTAATTATATCTGCTGAATTTCTCTGGCTTTGTACGAGTGAAATGAAATGTCAGCCTAACTATAACGTCCCTGTAACCTTTGTTTTTTCAGTGGCTATATATATATATATATATATATATATATATATATATATATATATCACACACACACACACACACACACATCTTGGTACATCCTAAACAAGCCTTTCGGTAAGCCACTACCTTTGTTTGTGTATGTGTTATTTTTAGTTAGGCTCACTGAATGCAGAAAGCCTATTCTGAAGGTATTTTATCAATTTTATATATTTAATAGATTTATATAGCACTCCTGCACCAAAAGGTATTAGGTTCCTCTACAATGAACAGAGCGAAACAATACAGAGAATTGAGTCATGCATATAAAACATTAGAATCAGTGAATATATGGATTGAAGGCTAAATTCGTTGAGAATCAGTGTCACTCATGTTGATAGTGCATTGAACAGAGGAGTGCTGTGTTCAGTTATAATCATGATTGCCTGACTAGAGTAGAGTAGAGGTAGTCAATACAGTTCAATTTAGAATGTGGGTGAAAACCTGACACCTATGTCCCATATTTCAGTGCCTGGCTCTATCATCAGAACAGAGATAGTGGTCCACCATCTGGTCAGTAGGGGTTATGTTAAACTACAGAGACCCTTACAGTGTTTCTCTGCCACTGGTGTGGCCTTACAGTGTAATTGGACTACAGGATGTTCTCACACCCTGGATTTGAGTGCTCCATCACAGACTGGAAACTGTTTCTGATTGTTGAGTTGGATCAATGTTAGAAAAGAACTTTTGTGTATATGTATTTATTGTATTTGTGTAGTAATGGTTAATGTTAGTATATTTGGTCAGAGTTATTTATTCATCCGGATCAATGCCATCCTGGAGGATTGGTGTGTGTTTCCTGGCATAAGTTATGTGCCCAAAGAAATTGGATATAGAGTCTTATTCGATAGCGTAATATAATGATGATTTATGTTAAAGATATTTGTTTAGAGCTGTATTTCCACTATTATAGCCCTCTGTCAAAGTCAAGAGTGTATTCAAACCCTAATCTTACGATTACATCACAAACTGGCGTCTGTTTTCTGATTGTTTGAGTTAGATCAACCGTCGAGTGGTTCTGGTTAATATGCTAATGTTGTGTATGTTGTTGTTTGTGTGTAGTAGTCATTATTATTGTACAGTGTGTGTGTCAAGGACATACCGTTCGGTATGATTGGTCTGTCAATTGCTCAACTTTGATGAATCTAGTAGATAAAAGTCTGAGCAAAGGATTTCTATCCCCAGAACATAGAGCTTTCAGGTCAAGGAAACCCAGCATGTGGGACCAAGTGAGCCTCGGGCCTCTGATTCCTGTCCATCATCCTTACCTGTGTAGAAGTAAGACCAGCCTCTCTTTTGCCCAGTCAGTGTTGCAGTAGATCCGGTGAATTTTCTTGGTCTAGTCGGAGTTGTTTTCTACCTAGGTCCTAGTGAATGTAGGCATTCTTTAAGAACATCTCTGTACAGCCAATATTAGATCAAAATGAATCAAGAATTGTCTTCCTGTCTGTCAAGCCATGAAAATTATCAAATGTTTACAGTTACTCTGCAGCTATTGGCTGTGGCTTCTGCTCTTTTACAGATCTCTGGGGCATTTTTAGATCATGATAGTGGGCACTGTATCATTTGATTTTATTACTGGATGCTTACATAACAGCCAGGTGTTTTAGTCAGGGTTCCGAACTACCTCCACCCTTCCCAACAACCGTTAGGGTCCAAGTGTCCAGTATCAGATTATCTCATTCATGTCCTCCTATAATGAATAATGCCTCCCCACCTGCCTCCTTTCTATAGAATCTCCACTCTAAGCTTCTGATGACACACTATTGGCTTCTGCACTCCCATTTTGGAGCAAGAGACCATTGTGAGCAGTTGGGCAAGTAGGGATGGGCTTGGGAGCTGGAAGAGAGAGAGAGAGAGAGAGAGAGAGAGAGAGAGAGAGAGAGAGAGAGAGAGAGAGAGAGAGAGAGAGAGAGAGAGAGAGAGAGAGAGAGAGAGACACACACACACACACACACACACACACACACACACACACACACACACACACACACACACACACACACACACACACACACACACACACACACTATCCTTGTGGGGACTTGAGTGTGATAACACACTCACGCTGTGGGGACTTGATTGCACTGTGGGGACCCGAAGCCAGGTCCCCACAAGGCAATGTCTTCTAAATGATAAAAAATGACTTCAGGAACATCTGTGTCGATTTTTACAACTTTTAAAAAAATTGCCTTGTGGGGACCTGTGTTTCATTAAGTGTGTTTATATTTTTGCTCGCTCTGCCCCTGTAGACAGGAGGCGGTACTGCAGTCTTAAACACACTTTGCATTTAAACACACTTTGCTCACTAGAAACACACAATAGAAGCAGAAAGGACAGCAATTTCAAAGTAAAAGCTGTATAGCACTATGTTTATCCAAATATTTTTCATTCAAATTAACATTTTCTCTATTTATTAAAATAAAACTTTATTGGCATGAAACTAGTGAATTTATATTTTTGGGGTCTAAAAATTGTTAGTGGTTTTATAACATTGCTAAAAGCAATTTGGGTCAGTTTCAAATCCCAGAATACTTCACTATTGCCATTTGATCTTTTTCTGCAATTAAAGAATGATGGTGCAATATAATTCGGTACAATATAAACTGATTAGATTGTTTGTTTAAATATTAATATACACCATGGAATATGTTCTTTTAGATGATGGTTAGATGAGTGAGAGACTAGCATTATTTTGTGATAAGAGCTACATTTTCACAGGTAGCGAACTGAAGCAATGTTATGCCCACAGCATGGGAAAGTTTATTTTTTACAGAAAAGGCATGTTCTTATAATAATAGTTAACTTCTTAGAATATATATTCAAATATCGCCATAATATGTAAGTACACTTAAAACATTTGAACTGCCTAATGTAGAAACTGTTCCTAAAGCTTTCTAAATTAAAATAGTTTGTTGACATTCACAAGGGTGGGTGAAGAACAATTATAACAAGCATTGGCAAAGTCATTGTTTCGTCTATGCTTTGCCAATGTGTTTTAGCGATCTTGTACACCAACGTGGCTGCTGTTCAGCATGGCGAAACTTTAGTGGTGTAGAGGAGAGTGGTGTGGAGTGTCAGAGTGGAGTGGAGTACAGTGGAGCAGAGTGGAGCGGTGTAGAGTGTTGTGGAGTGGCATAGAGTGGAGTAGAGGGCAGTGGAGTGGTGTAGAGTGGAGAGGAATGTTGTGGAGTGTCGTAGAGCATCACGCAGTGGAGTGCCATAGAGTGAAATGTTGTAGAGTGTGGTCTAGTAGAGTGTCATGGATTGTTGTAGAGTACAGTTGAGTTGAGTAGAGTGGAGTGTTGTAGAGTGGAGGGGGAGAGTAGAATAGAGTAGAGGAGAGTAGAGTAGAGGGCATAGAGTTGAGTGACATAGAGGGGCATAGAGTAGAGTAGAGGGGAGCAGAGTAGGGTAGAGTAGAGGGACGTAGAGTAGAGGGACGTAGAGTAGAGGGGCAAAGAGTAGAGTAGAGGGGAGTAGAGTCGAGTGGCATAGAGTAGAATAGAGTGAGGTGGCATAGAGTAGAGTGGCATCGAGTGAGGTGGTTTAGAGTGGCATAGAGTAGAGTGGCATAGTGTAGAGTGACGGAGTACAATAGAGTAGATTAGAGTGTCATAGAGTAGAGTGGCATAGAGTGAGATGGCATAGAGTGGCATAGAGTGAGGTGGCATAGCTTGGCATAGAGTAGCATGGCATAGAGTAGCGTGGCATAAAGTAGAGTGGCATAGAGTGAGGTGGCATAGAGTGGCATAGAGTGAGGTGACAGAGTAGAGTGGCATAGCGTAGAGAAGCGTAGAATAGAATAGAGTGGCATAGAGTTGAATAGAGTAGAGTAGAGTGACATAGAGTGAGGCGGCATAGAGTGGAGTAGTGTGTCCTACAGTAGAGTGGAGTTGCGTAGAGTACATAGAGGGACTTTGGTAGAGTACATAGAGGGAGTTGCGTAGAGTGGAGAAGAGTGTTGTACTGTATTGCAGAGTGGAGTGTCATAGAGTGGAGAGTCATGGAGTGGGATTGAGTGGAGTTTTGTAGAGTGGAGTAAAGTGTCATAGAGTAAAGTGTCAAAGAGTGAAGTAGAGTAGAGTGGTAAACAGTTGAGAAGGTTGGTGTAGAGTGGAGTGGCGTACAGTAGAGTTGCATAGACTGGGTTGGCATAGAGTGGCATAGAGTAGAGTGGAGAGGCATAAAGTCGCGTAAAGTGGAGGGACACAGAGTAGAGGAGTAAACTGTTGTAGAGTGGCATGTGGAGGTAGAGTCTTATAGAGTGTAATAGAGTTTCATAGTGTGGAGTGTCATAGAGGAGCGTAGAGTGGAAGGGGGTAAAGAGGAGAGCCGTAGAGTGGAGACGGGTAGAGTGGAGGGGCGTAGAGTTGTGTAGAGTTGTGTGGAATCGCGTAGAGTAGAGTGTCATATATTAGAGATTCGTAGAGCTGAAAGACAGAGTAGAGCAGAGGTCTTCAAACTTTTGTCGGCTGAGCCCCCCCATCTAAACCTTTTTACACGTCGAGCCCCCCCCCCCACCACCACCTGACAAAAAAGTTCTGGAAGCTGGTACTCTGCATCATTGATGACCATTCCCTCCTGCAGAGCCCAGGTCGTAAGGGCAAATAATATTAAATAAAGAGCTCCAATTCCAGTCTTGAGCAGTACCTGGAAATGGGAGTGCTCACAAAATTTTGTAATATATTTTTTGCAGTTTTATATCGCGCGAACATGACCCAAAGGTATTGGAGCGCTTTACAGGAGCATCTTTTACATTGCACAAGCACACATTCATTTATTGTAAGCACAAGGCGATAAAGTGATTTTCCCAGAATCACAGGATGTTGAGCAGACATTGAACCTGGTTCCCCAGCTCCACTGTCATTAGCTCTGGCTGTTGCGCCACATCCTTGCCCTAGACAAGATATAAGAACAAGCATTGGCAAAGTCAATAGGTCTCGGCAATCAGATAGCTGTAGGCGATGGCAATGTAAGTGCATTTGTGTATGGCTCAGGGGCTGTTTTTATTGATATACACAAATGTATTATCACTGATTGCTGAGACCTATTGGCTTTGCCAATGCTTGTTTTAGAAACAGCAAACGTGTCTGGAGTTGTTCTCACTAAAGGTAGGTCCCTTTTGGAGGGGGAAGGAATGGCCTTTTCAGCACAGAGATGTGAGGGCTCAAAGACACAGGTGTCTGTGTCTTTGAGCCCTCACACATGCACATCTGTGCATGTGTGTGAAGCCCACACATGCACAGATAGATTATCACAATCCCTCAGCAGAGCAAAGCCCTCTTGCCTACACAGAGGGATGTTCACAATCCCTCGGAGGAGCCAAGGCAAACTCCCACTCTGGCACAGAGTGCCAGGCTATGTTACAAATTGGTTGGGCAGGGGGGTTATTGGCATATTAAGTTTTGTCACAAGAGGCAAATGGGAAGAGAGAGCCCAGACTGAGCGAGGGGGAGCAGGTTAGAAACAGAAAAGTGAAGGAGAGACCCTAACAAAAAGCAAGAGGGTGCAGCGTGGGCCTAGCGTGGTCTGGCTGGACAGGAATTTGGAAGGAATTCAAGACTGAGGAAATAAACAGCAGGCTAAACGGTAGACATATTTTTGCAGTTGATGTTAAAAGACGGATTTTACAACCTCATGGCTGTGAGTGGTGTATCAGGGGAGAAGAGATGGGCTAATTTGACCATGTTAGGATGTAGTTACGTCAGTTTTGAATGTACGTCTAAACCGAAGGATGTTGTGTTTGTGCACTCAACTTGCTTCTGAAACAAAGGCCTTTTTCACAAACAGCAAATGTTTCTGTAGTCGGTCTCTGTCAGTGTGAACGTCCGAGTGAGAACCCAGGTCTGCATGTGAACATCATGCTGCTCAGTGTCGGCATATTGCGCATTTGCAGGAACTTTTTGACCCTGATGGCTGGTGGGAATTCCGTTAAAACAAACATTCCCAGAATTCCCCTTCTTTGTGTACCTGTGTCCCTCGTGTCCCTCTTTGCTTTAGGCATTTGGGTAGTCACTGAAGCTAAAAAGTAAGTATGGGCAGTTTCTGTGTTTTTATTTAACGCTGACCTCTATGGAGAAACTAATATGCTGGCTCTCAAGCTGCCTCCAGTTGTTCCCCCAATCTAGTCCAGGTGTCATGCAGGGGTTGATGGTGCAGAGCTCTGCCCCCTTGGACTCCTGCAAGAGGGCAGCAAAGATTTGTTTGTCCGCCACAGTTGGCGACTCGGTGCACCAAGCGTTTTTGACAGCTGTAATGAATCTAGCAGCTTTAGAATTATTTAAATTGTATTGTAGTGTTGTAATTGCATTTATATAGCGCTTACTACTGAGGCGTTGAAGCGCTTGTCTTCACACCTTGAGTAGCCCATAAGGGGCTCCTAAAATATGCGCACATGCATTGATCTGTTCCTGAGACATATGGTGCATAGTGTACATGAGACCCTTGTATCTAGTTTCTGAGGCAGGAGTAATAGCAAGCATGCCCCAGGCTCCACTAACTTGAGGTTCATTTTAAAAACAAATACCCCAGCAGTAGGCACCCACATAGAATTCTGACACCTCCGCCGCCCCTGTAAATAAATATACCTGATCGGACGTCAGTATTAAATAAGGAGAGCAGTGGATTTCCAAGACTCGCATTTGCCGTTTCCTTGTAAAAACTGATGCGCACAATAGCTCTGCATCCGAAGTCCGCCTTACCGTCAAACGTAAGGAATAGGCAGAGTGGGGGCTCAGGGGTACTGGAACCAGAAAACAAACTGCCTCTGTAACCAGTTTACAACAGTATGTTAATATGCACATGGTCTTTAAAGACCTGTGAAAAACTCGGGCGTGCCGGAGATAAGACCCCAGACACTGCCCAGCCGAGCCCCCAGCAGCTCCAGCTGCTGCAGCAGCCCGGCTGAGACACACGACGGCGGGGACTGAAGCCCTTTCAGCTTAATAGGTGTTGCGTGCCTGGAAGCAACAATGAAAGGTGAAGTGGTAGGGTGGCGTGCGCACCCCCCTGAGGGGATGCTGCGCCCCCCCAGGGGGGCGCGCCCCACAGTTTGAAGACCTATGGAGTAGAAGGACGTAGAGTGGAGGCACATAGAGTTTAGGGTCGTAGAGTGGAGTGGAGGGGAGTAGAGTGTCATAGAGTGAGGTGGCATGGAGTTGAGTGATGTAGAGTGGAGTAGCGGAGTAGAGCAGAGTAGTGTGTCATGCAGTAGAGGGGACTGGCATAGAGTAAAGTGGTGTGGAGTACATAGAAGGAGTTGCGTTGAGTGGAGAAAAGTGTTGTGCTGTGTTGTAGAGTGGGGTGGCCTAGAGTGGAGTGGCATGGCGTGGGGTAGAGTGGAGTGTTATGCAGTGGAGTAAAGTAGAGTAGAGTAGAGTAGAGTGGCATAGAGTTGGGTAGAGTAGTAAACAGTTTAGTAGCTTGGTGTAAAGTGGAGTGACGTAGAGTGGAGTGGCATACAGTGGCGTAAAGTGGAGGAACGCAACTTACCTGCTGCGGAGTGCGTTCTCATATCTGGGAAACTAGTGGTGAATATATATATATATATATATATATATATATATATATATATATATTCATTTGCTGCTTGTCAATGGTGTGAGTTACTGTTTGGTTAGCACAAGTTTAGTGTGTATATATATATATATATATATATATATAATATAATATAATATATATCATAGGCTAGCCTCTCCCTTTCATGATCTGAGCTACTACAGAGCTGCTAAGCAATACCAGCATTGTCTGTGCATCCTGAAGTAGACAAAAAATGCCAGTGGTTTAAAGATGAAACTGTGAGTGCTATCTGAAAAGCCCATAACTCTAATGCCAGCCTGCCTTGTCATTGGATGGCAAGGAAACTCGCAATTCGTGGTGCATGAAGTTTGAACAAACAGCAAGGCTCCAACACAGAATTCAATGGCTGCTGTTTTTCCACAGTAAGTGCACTCAGTCCAGTGCACTCAGCCTTCTCCACTGAAAATGAGACATAAAGAATGGAAACAAAGGTGCTCGGTTTTACCTTGCAGTCACAAATGCTGTCAATAACCAAAAATTCAAAATGTGGCAAACTGCCTATTCCAGTTAACAATCACTGGGTAAAATATATTTTTTAATTCTCTTATTTTCACGTATTACGACTACGGAGCATCAAATTCTGTAACATTAAACGGACAGCGGAGACACATGAGCATGCACCAAAGCGTGCTGACTTTTAAAAGTACAACAGTTCTGAAAGTACAGACAAGTGCTGTCTGTTATTAAATGGATAATGGACAATGGACATTAGATGGCAATCGTCTGGGGAAAAAAAGATGCCTTAAATGTTGTTTCCCCGTTTTCCTCTCTCACCGTTAAATTAACACGAACTGTTATTTACAGAATTTAAAAATTGCAAAATTGTGGCATGAAGCTCCCTATAAAAAAACGATTCCTGCAAGGTCAGGCTGAAAGCAGAGGCACTGCAATGTATTTGTTTACAAAATAAAAGAAATGAAAACCTCCACTCTTTTCAGGCAGGGAGGAATCCCTGTATTAACAACTCAAAGCTTTCTAGGCCGTGCACTTGAAGGTGTTCATGTATGCAGATTGCGTTCTTTGTGTTCGGGCTAGGAGACAGGTTAAAGTCAAGAAACTGAGCCTCGGAGCACCTCCCCCATTTCCTGCTGTCCCAAATACATTCTGGAGCAATTGGAAACCTGGAAGGAGTCAACAGCAAGGCTCGTCTGTAAGAAATGCCTGGAGTAAAAGGCGCACAGTCTGTACTAAAGGTTAATAAAAGTTCAGTTTTTTGTAATTGTTGTGATAAAACCCAAAGAGAACTGATTATCTAAATCATTCTATTACTCTTCAACCCTAATATACCAAAAGATGGACTACATAGCACTGCGTGAAAGCGTGCAGCGCTACATTGAGAAAACTGTAAAAAATAAAATGCATGTCCACCATGCTCGTGCAAGGATGCTAAGCATTGTCACGCACAAAGGTCAGACATTAAATTCGTACTTAAAGTACACCATCAAGTAAATGGCTATGTGGAGACAAACAGCCATCGAAAGCACAAATTACAAGTTATGTTTAGAGAGTGTCACGCTACATTCTGCTTGCTCATTGTTTGCATTGGGTTTCATTTGCTGCTAAGATTTCAACCAAAGCCCGATCACGTTAGTTTAGTACGTCTGCCTTTACGTGCAATCATAGAAGTGGGATTTAACAGTTTAACTCATGTAAAATGTAGCACGCAAAGGAGTTTTTGCACACAAACGTTGATCCTCACTGTAGTTTACACCTGCTTGCATTGGGTTTCATTTGCTGCTAAGATTGCAACCAAAGCCCGATCACGTTAGTTTAGTACGTCTGCCTTTACGTGCAATCATAGAAGTGGGATTTAACAGTTTAACTCATGTAAAATGTAGCACGCAAAGGAGTTTTTGCACACAAACGTTGATCCTCACTGTAGTTTACACCTGCTTGCATTGGGTTTCATTTGCTGCTAAGATTGCAACCAAAGCCCGATCACGTTAGTTTAGTACATCTGCCTTTACTGCAATCATAGAAGTGGGATTTAACAGTTTAACTCATGTAAAATGTAGCACGCAAAGGAGTTTTTGCACACAAACGTTGATCCTCACTGTAGTTTACACCTGCTTGCATTGGGTTTCATTTGCTTCTAAGATTTCAACCAAAGCCCGATCACGTTAGTTTAGTACACCTGCCTTTACGTGCAATCATAGAAGTGGGATTTAACAGTTTAACTCATGTAAAATGTAGCACGCAAAGGAGTTTTTGCACACAAACGTTGATCCTCACTGTAGTTTACACCTGCTTGCATTGGGTTTCATTTGCTGCTAAGATTTCAACCAAAGCCCGATCACGTTAGTTTAGTACGTCTGCCTTTACGTGCAATCATAGAAGTGGGATTTAACAGTTTAACTCATGTAAAATGTAGCACGCAAAGGAGTTTTTGCACACAAACGTTGATCCTCACTGTAGTTTACACCTGCTTGCATTGGGTTTCATTTGCTGCTAAGATTGCAACCAAAGCCCGATCACGTTAGTTTAGTACGTCTGCCTTTACGTGCAATCATAGAAGTGGGATTTAACAGTTTAACTCATGTAAAATGTAGCACGCAAAGGAGTTTTTGCACACAAACGTTGATCCTCACTGTAGTTTACACCTGCTTGCATTGGGTTTCATTTGCTGCTAAGATTTCAACCAAAGCCCGATCACGTTAGTTTAGTACATCTGCCTTTACGTGCAATCATAGAAGTGGGATTTAACAGTTTAACTCATGTAAAATGTAGCACGCAAAGGAGTTTTTGCACACAAACGTTGATCCTCACTGTAGTTTACACCTGCTTGCATTGGGTTTCATTTGCTGCTAAGATTGCAACCAAAGCCCGATCACGTTAGTTTAGTACATCTGCCTTTACTGCAATCATAGAAGTGGGATTTAACAGTTTAACTCATGTAAAATGTAGCACGCAAAGGAGTTTTTGCACACAAACGTTGATCCTCACTGTAGTTTACACCTGCTTGCATTGGGTTTCATTTGCTGCTAAGATTTCAACCAAAGCCCGATCACGTTAGTTTAGTACATCTGCCTTTACGTGCAATCATAGAAGTGGGATTTAACAGTTTAACTCATGTAAAATGTAGCACGCAAAGGAGTTTTTGCACACAAACGTTGATCCTCACTGTAGTTTACACCTGCTTGCATTGGGTTTCATTTGCTGCTAAGATTGCAACCAAAGCCCGATCACGTTAGTTTAGTACATCTGCCTTTACGTGCAATCATAGAAGTGGGATTTAACAGTTTAACTCCTGTAAAATGTAGCACGCAAAGGAGTTTTTGCACACAAGCGTTGATCCTCACTGTAGTTTACACCTGCTTGCATTGGGTTTCATTTGCTGCTAAGATTGCAACCAAAGCCCGATCACGTTAGTTTAGTACGTCTGCCTTTACTGCAATCATAGAAGTGGGATTTAACAGTTTAACTCATGTAAAATGTAGCACGCAAAGGAGTTTTTGCACACAAACGTTGATCCTCACTGTAGTTTACACCTGCTTGCATTGCTTTTGCATCATCTGTGACCAGGACCACTGGAATAATGCAGCAGGGCAGGGCCAAATTGAGCAGCAAGGTTGATTAAATTATACAGCAAGAAAGGGAAAATTATATGACATAATGTTGCATATTTTGTGGCAGTATTAAATCACAATGTTATCATTTTTACACATTGTAACACTGTGTGGGCAAAGGTTTCACCTCAGTAGTGTCAGTTTAATACTCAAATACAGAAGTCAGCAAATAAAGGTGACTGCACAGAAAATAGCTTGCAACTGCGCAGCAAAAGATTTCGTGCCAAAAACGTATTTGTTTTTAGTAAATCCTTCAGGTTATGCAGAAGATGATGGATTATGTGACAGGTGCAGCAAATCTATAATTATGCTTGATAGGAAAGATGCTGGCACATTAGAGGTTGAAAAATAATAAATTAAAACCGTTTGCACATTTTTCCGGAACTTGAATTTTTTCACTTCAGAGTCTCACAATAATAATTTAAACATGCATTGAAAAAGGCCTATAGGTCTGGTGTGAAATGTAATCCTTGCCCTTCAAAGCCTTTTCATCAATACCAGGTACATGGGCTTCAGAATTAAGGCTTCAAAGGGGCACTAGAAAAAGAAAATTGTATGCCATCCTAATCCATAAGAACAGAGTGTCCAGCTTTCCATTCAGTGCACCTGGAACTGCTAAGACCAAGCAAATTGCAACCTCATGGTGTGTCTGGGGGGTGTATCACATGTTCAAGGGCTTGCAGGTCCAGCCAAAGGTTGGGAACTAACACATCAGGCCGGCCTGGGTCATGGGTTTGGAAAAATGGGAGGAGGCAGAATAGACAGATGTGCAGGGCCTCAAAGGCGATAAGGTGTCAGAGAAGTATGTAAATAGAAAGCCATATCATTATTAACCTGAAGGTTTGTGAAGTGGTGGGAGTTTCTTTTCATAGAGCTACTTCTCTACTTTCCATACATCTACCTGACAACCATTAGACAGTTTATTACAAGCCACACCAAGCTGATTGCTGCTGGGCAGGCCATCTCAGGCTTCTCAGTTGACAGCCTAGCCTCGGTTGGCAGCCAAGGTGGGAGGCCACTCCTGTGGCTCCTGAATTAAGCACTGCACTACTGCTGAGACATGCTGGTTTAACTCCATTCTAAATTTAAGAGCTGCAGAAACCCAACACCTCCAATCTAAAGCTCACCATTCGGTACACACTATAGAAAAAACACAAATCACCCACACCCGGCTTTCCACCTTCAATCCTGCAGCCGAAATGGCAATATATGTATGGATCGCTCTGACTCCAATGCCCTTCCACTGTCCTTCACTTGTCCTTAATTCCATTACCACCTGGGGCATCTCTGCTATTACCTGGTGGTATGAATTAGCACAAGATGGCATGGGCACCTTGCATCTGACAAGATTGTTTCTCCACCAGGGATGTGACCTTTGTCACTCTAGGATAAGGAGTCATGGAATTTTTGTGTAAAATCCAAAGATCACATGTTCATAGTGATGCACCAGTCTACAACGATTAGAATGAGAAGAAGCATTTCATAGACTCTACATCAGCATATTGTCAACTGCTACTTAGACTACTGCTGTGGGATGTATGGCGTTACATCACATTCCGTTGTAACGCATGCCTTTACCATGCAAGCGATACAACGTGAATGCCATTAAAACTCAAAACTTTATCACGCATATTTTTTTAACAAATATGCCTTTACCACGTATGCCTTTACAACGAGATTCATTGTAAAAGCATGTATGATAAAAGCATGCGCGTGGTATAGGTTTCCCTGACCCCTACCTTAAACCCTAAACCCGGTCCCTGGCACACCCCACCCCGGCCCCAACCCTTCTAAAACAAATACCCTTCCCCTGCCCTAAACCCTAAAACCCTACCCCAACACAACTCCCCCTGGCCCCCAGCCCTTCCCCTGCCCTAAACCCTAAAACCCCACCCCTGCGCGAACCCCCTGGCCTCCAGCCCTTTCCCTACCCTAAACCCTAACACCCTACCCCTGCGCGAACCCCCTGGCCCCCAGCCCTTTCCCTACCCTAAACCACTACCCCTGCATGACCCCCTGGCCCTCAGGCCCTCAGTCCCAGGTCTTACGCGTTTCGAAGCGTCTTTGCTTCTCTTCAGAGGCCGTGTCAGCAAGCAGTTCAAACGCGTAAGGCCAGGGACTTTTACATGGGGATGGGAAGCCGCATGCCTTTGTCAAATAAAAGTTTTCAACTTACCTGCTGCGGAGTGCGGTCTCATATCTGGGAAACTAGTGGTGAATATGTAAACGCAGCGCTCCTAGGCCGCGGAGATGACGCACCGCCTACAACTAATCAAGGACCCGCAAGAGTGAACTATTCACCTTTGTAGGGGCACAGCAGGCGATCCATTTAGGCATGCGAAGTTCCATCCTGGCGCCCACTGGTGGGCTGAGAAAAATGATGTCCCAAATTGCGTGTGTAGCAATCAAACCCATTGAGGAGGTTCTAATTTTGGCGAAAACTACTACAATTCCCAGCGTGCATTATCCAATGACTTACTATCACAGAGGCACATCGGAAGCCAGAAAATGCTAAAATAGCGCGCAGGGGAATGTGGGAGCTTTGTTTGAACTGCTTGCTGACACGGCCTCTGAAGAGAAGCAAAGACGCTTCGAAACGTGTAAGGCCAGGGACTTTTAATATATATATATATATATATATATATATATATATATATATATATATATATATATATATATATCCAAAAGGCTGCTTCTCGCCTCCCGCAGGTATTTCCTCAGCAAAGCAGACACGGACCCACAATTGAGTGCTTAAAGTTGCGGTTTAATGTCGGCCATTACGCGTTTCTGTCTGGAACGGACCTTGATCACATGACAACGCTGTTGAATATCAAAGACCATTTAAAGTGCTACCTTCTGACACGTGATTAATGATGTGCAATAGAACTAAAAGAAACACTCTTAACATTCGATACATGAGTCGAATCTTCACTTTCTATAGACCAGAGAAGGAAACCAATACCATCTGTCTCTGTTAATAAGATGTCTTAAATACATTTAAAATCAAAAGGAATAGTCAAGTCACAGTTGATATTATTATATAAATAGCCTGTAGAAACGTTCAAATAAATAACCAACAAATTAATAATTATATTAATTGAACCATACGTAAAATGTAAAAATACATATCAGATTTTAAAATGTTTCTAAAAAACGGCATTTTCGGTAAAAGACATATAAAATAGTATTGTTATATAAAAGTTATGGTATCAAAACTAGCAAACATGCTAACAATGAAAAATTTAGAAGAATGTTCGCACAGTTTGAGAGAGATGACCCAGAGTTAGCACCTGAATCTGAATTTGAAGATCAGCACAATAATGAAGATAATTCTGAGGAGGTGGTAGAGTCCACCCACTCAGAAATAGAGAAAGGGCCCACAAAGGATGACCTCCTTCTAGAAAGGTTGGCCAGGAGATTGAACTTAGAAGCTCAACTCCTGGACATAGAAATAAAAAAAAAGGATTGGCCTAGGACCTATCTCTGGTGGAAGTAATTTTATAACTAGGGAGAGGGAAGATTTGTATGACTGTAAATTCCCCAGAGGGATTGTCACTAAATATGCAGATGATGATGACATCACTAAATGGATCACTGCTTTTGAGAGAGCCTGCATAGCCAGGAAATTAGCCAAAAATATTTGAGACTCTCTCTCTTTTGGGAACTATTCTGAGGAAAATGCACAGAGGGACTCCTGACATTGGATGAAAAAGATTCAGAGTCTCATAACCTCATGAAGGGTACCCTGATTGAGGGCTTTCGACTCACCACTGAAGAATACAGGGTTACATTTGGGGAGACTTGAAAAACCCAAAGTCAGTCCTGAGTTGAATTTTCGGACTATTTAGTGAAAACACGAGGTGGTTGGTTAACAGGTAACAATGTTCATGGCTATGAAGGTCTATGCAATTTAATTATAAACTAGGTATCTTTTAAGTAATTGTTATTGTGAGCATTGACAACAGCATCTGGTAGACCTAGGTCCACTTTCTCCTCAACAGTTGGGGAAGAAGGCAGACCACTGGGTCAAGACAAGGGTAACCAAGACAACCACTGATGGGGGTGACCAAAAGAAAGAGGGCAAAATGACCCCCCAAGGAAAAGTTGTTGACCAAAAAGATAAAAACAAAAATAGGTCCTTTAAAGGCCCCAAAAAACCTGTTCAGGAGGTAGGGCCCAGAAACTCTTGAAACCCCAGAGGTTGGTACCAGGGTAAAAACTGGGATCCCAAAAAGGCTTGGTGTCATGAATGTCATGCAATGGGACACTGAACTGGAGACCCTAGCTGTAAAAACAAAAAGAATGCCTCTAGGACACCTGCAGTAAATGCATTGGCAAGTCTTCAGATGGGATCACAGGTGGGCCCGGACTATGTCAGAGAGCCTGCTGAGGCAGCACTAGTCACATAGAGTAGAGTAGAGTGGATATAGCAATCCTGGCTGTCTGGCCCAGTAACCTGGAAAAAGACAGACAACAGTGACATATAAATGGGGTTCAAGTTGAAGCTCTGCGAGACACTGGTGCCAGTGTCACTATTGTGACTGAGCAACTGGTGTACTCAGACCAGTACTTGCTTGGAGAGACGTATACAGTCCTTAATGCTGACATTCAGGCTAAGGTGCACCATTGATATTTGTGTCCTTAGAATATGGAGAGGTTACTGGCCACAAAAAGGTGGTGGCATATTGTGCGATTCCTGTTAAGTTTCTGCTTGGCAATGATTTGGGGACCTCAGCATAAAGAAAAAGGTAGAAAGGAAAACCCATGTAGCGATATTGGGAAATACCTGAATGGGTGTGTGTAAAAACAAAAGCACAGATCAGAACCCAGGGTGAAACAGAAGTGTTGGAGCCTGAAATTATGGCCCAACTTTCCAAGAGAAAAGGCAAGAAGTCTTGGAAACCAACTTCTGATCAGACAGACCCCAGATCAATTTCCCTTCCCTCAGGGAGAAGACTTGTCAGCCCCAGAGGGAACTGAGCCCAGGAGCTTGGGCCTTACACTGCAGAGCTTTTGGGCCCAGGAGGACCCTCTCGGTAAGCTGTGCACTAGGGGCAGAGAACCTGTCCCACTCTTGAGATCCCGAAGCAGAAGTTGCTGATCAGGAAAAGG
The DNA here is from genome assembly GCA_963921515.1 of Calotriton arnoldi. Lineage (NCBI taxonomy): Eukaryota > Metazoa > Chordata > Amphibia > Caudata > Salamandridae > Calotriton > Calotriton arnoldi. Next base: position 3,300,034 of record CAWUFW010000765.1, on the reverse strand, counting down.
GAAGTGTCAGTGATTTCCACAGGACCTATTGGGAGGAGGGACTCCTATGCACTGAGGCCAGAGACCCCACAACTAGTGTCACTAGGAGAGTGATAGTGACTCAGATGTTTAGGGAGTTGCTCCTAACATCGGCCCATGACATTATCCCAGCTGGGCATCTTGGCCAGACCAAAACTTGGAGCAGGTTAGTTAACCACTTCTACTGGCCATGAATGTCTCAGAATATAAAGGAGACAAGATGCCAACTGCTCCCTCAGACACTGACTGGGATAGTGATGAAGGGGCATGGGAGCCCCGAGGAGGCCACTGTGCATGAAACTTTGTGCTGAATTGAATACACACATTGAGTGCTCTAGGAGATCCCTGTCAGAACACTTGAGCACTACTCTGCCACCTAAGCTGAAAATATTGAGTGCATTGCTTCTGTCACCCATGCCAGTTTAGAGCCATTTGTGACCATATGCCCCTGGGCTGCCAGTGGAGGTGGGCAAGGCAGAGAATTCATGGGAAGAGATGAGCCAAGGGTCTGGCTTAGCTCTCAGAGACAAAATGCATGTTGAGCTTTATTTTTCCCTTCTCTGAACTCAGTTTCAGCCCCCGTGCACCAAGGCCTTCATTGTGTCTCCCTTTACCACGCACTATCACCACATTCTCCAAGTGTCCCTGTCTGCAGCAGATGAGGGACTGGCCAGTGTCTCTTTATGTATTTTTATCCAGGAAATGGAAAAACCCGTGCCACTGTACAGCCCCTCCTCTAGTGCAACCAGTAAGACTCAGGGAATGATGTCACAGTGCGCAGAGGGATGCAGGCGAGGAAGAATGTACAGCTTCTCAGCTTAGCTTCTTTTGCAGAAGATGCTCAGAGGACCTCGGGCTGAGATAGAGCTAGACATCTGGCTCCCGCTTTGGAAATGTGTTTCTGAAAAACTAAACACTTTGCAGTGAGGGACCGAAACTACATTGCACCAACTTGTCTAAATACTCTACCTTCAGAACAACCGCTTCGCAGGTGCTTGTTCTTAAAGTATTTGAGCCACCCACCAAGCAGGGAGTCTATCTAAATATGGCATGTGGTCCTATGTCAGGGAGGCGCAAGCCAGAGCCTCTACTGATATGGTTGGCTCCAAAAGCTCATAATTAAAAGTGGATCAGTGATTCCGATGCAGTAATTTTGCACCACAAATCGTAATACTGCAGGTATAATTTCAAGATATAAAATTACAGTTGGAAATATGAGTTCTTCCCTACAGAATGCTGAGTTACAGGGGGACATCGTTGTTGTAGCACTGATTTTTGTAGGTAAGTCCTGAATTTTGGGTGATCTCCCAGTGACATACCCAGTCAGGTTTGACCTAGTGAATCTGTCTTTGAAATATCCAGACGGTTTCGTATAGGATGTAATACCACCGTACTCAGAATTCTCGATTTGGCCAGGAACTTCTCTTTCCCGAAAATTCATATTGAAGGGTTAAGTCTCCTGCTGTAATGTGAACTTACACCATGGGTTATTAAATACAATAACCATTGTGTGTTCTATGGAAGCAAAACCTGTGTTCCGTAGGAGGAAAGGTAATCGTTAAAACCGTCTTTAACAGTGACGACATGCATTAATTTTGAGGAAGGCATATCTTAGCACAACAGTTTATACCAGAAGTTGAAAATTGCAAACAATCCACAGAAAGCACATTATGGTATTTGCTATGGCATTGCTTGAAACTTCTGTTTTGCAGGAGATGTGCGCTCAGTACGAAAACTGTTGTCTGGAAGTGTTGGATACAGCACAAAAGGCACTAAGAATCCCAATCTTTTGAAAAAGGTAAAATGAAAGTAACAGTAAAACATTAAATGATAACACATAAAAATGTACAGAATGTGCAATTCGCAATATTTACTTTTAAAGCATGTTGGACTTTTTTTGTTCGTTTTTTGCTCCATAGCGTGTTGACAAAGCCCTTTCCACAGTCCACTATTGGAGATGTTAATATTATCTGCCTTGAGAGGAAGCTGAAGGCAGGACTTGGGATGGGCAGCTAACTACGTGCAAGTACACACCTGCGCATAACAAAAGGGCCATTAGCATTTCAAGAGGCCAGTGCGCCGCCGGAATCTCATGAAGTCAGTTTACGCTGCAGACTGGGGGATGGGCCCTGTAGCCAGGAAAACACCTTTGAGAAACGAGCATCAGGTGCCTCAGATCTGAGACCCTGAGTGCAGCAAGGATGGGGTTAAGGCGTCCAAGAGGAGGCACACTGATCGTAGCCTCCACCTCAGAGCGAGTTTACATTAAAAGCAATAAGACATGTGCAATTTGAAAGTGTGTACAGCAAATGTAAAGGTATCCATGTTTTCTAGTTGTAAATTCACAAAGAATTCCTTCTATGGTTACAGTTGTCTCGGGCGTTTTTTACTCAGTAAAAGGGACAAATATTTTCCAGATCCTTTCAAAAGCTGAACACATATTTTGTAGCGTTTTCAAAAGATTCTCACATTGACGTTAATTGGAGGTCTGGTATATGGAATATGCGATGAGGTAGAAATGGTGAAATCTAGTGTGATATGGGAGGGAATGGGATGACTTGCACCCAACATTTTTACACAGAGAAAAGCATAGTTGAGATTAAGAGGGTGAAGGGTCTGCTGTCCCCATGGATGCAAGGTCAACAGGCAGTAATAAAAAAGACCCCTGCACAGCAGACAATATTGAGAACGGACAAACCTATTCAAATAATTTCACAGCTGGAGCCTTTCAATTTGCAAAGCAGGCTGCAAAAATAACGTTCAGAGTATGCAACATTTGGAATTTATCCAAGCTAATACGAAACGGCCTAGGGCAGGGTGAGATGGGGTGAAAGAGAAAGAAAGAGACATGGAGAGAGGGAAACAGACAGAGAAATAAGACAGAGATACATACAAAGTCAGAGAAAAAGAGAGGGGATGCTGAGAGAGACAGCAAGTGGCAGAGAGAAAAGTCAGGGGGATTGAGAGAGAGAGAGAAAGAGAAAGAGAGAGGGAGAGAGAGAAAAGAATAAAAAGAAAGGGAGGGACATACAAAGACAAAAGGAGAGAGACACAGGAGAGAGAGACATGTACAGAGACAGAGAGAAAGACATGCACAGACATGGAACGCCAGAGACAGAGAATGCTGGGAAGAGAAGCAGAAAGACAATACCAGCACTTCTCAGGATGGCTGATATATTTGTGAACAGGATTTTCTTGCCTTTATTCAGACTTTACAATCACTTCAGGACAGCTGCCCCTTTCATGGGATTGTATCCATTGGAAATGGCACCAAGTGGCACACCCAAACATCTAAGCACAGATATGCTTTATAACCAGGGCAACTAGAATTATGCAATTCTGCAGCTGCGTCTTTTTTCACATAATTATGAATTTGCCACATAATCTGTCATCTGCTGCATAATCTGCAGATTTTAACTATCTAGCTCAAAGAGATCAAAAGTTACTAACAATGTGGTAATGTGTTCGACAGAGATTAACTGGTCATCTTTCAGTTGCAGCTTTCCGTAGTTGGTTGGTAAACTGGTCCTAACAGGGTGAAATCTTTACACAGGCAGTGTTACCATACGTAAAAATGACAAAATAATGAAGTAATACTATCAAAAAATGTGCTGCATTATGTTGCATAATTTCCCTTCCTACTGCATAATTTAGTCAACCCTGCCACATAATTTGGTGTGCCCGTCTGTAGGAAAGTGCCCCTTTTTGCATGGTTACCTCCCACTTTTTGCCTGACATCTGATGCAACCTGACTTGAGGTGCCCTGGTCCCTGCCAATCAGGTTCCCAGGGCCTGTGTTCTTTCCCCAAAACTCTACCTTTGTACCCGCAATTGGCACATCTCTGGCCACAGTTAAGCCCCTTGTAAAAGGTGCCATCTGTACCAGAGGCACTTTGACCAGAGAAGGCCTCTAAGGGTTGCAGCACCTAGTGTGCCACCCTTAGAGGCCCTGTACCTTAACACCCACAAACTGCCATTGCAGGCTGCATGTTTTGGTGAAGAGAAAAGTGAAGAGTCGACATGGCACACATCCCTGTGTGCCATGCCTACAATCCACTGCCTGAGGCCTAGGTAAGTCACCCCTCTAGCAGGGTGCACTAGCCCCAGATGAGGGTACAGTGGCATGAGCCCCATACCCCTACAATGTCTAAGTCCATTCTTAGACATTGTAAAGGTAGTAAAGCCATAAAGAGTATATTGTCTGGGAGTTGGTCATTGCAAACTCCACAGCTCCATCATGGCTTTACTAAAACCTGGGACATTTGGTAGCAAACCTCTCAGCAAACTAAACCCACTCTGATTCCTGTGTGGGATTTAATGTAAGAAGCACTCAGAGGGCATCTTAGAGATGCCCCCTGAAAAATGACCAGCCCTGGTGTGGTTCCTTAATGGCTATCCATCATTTGCAACCACCAGACAGGTTTCCGGACCCCTGGGTTGAGAGTCTTCACTCTCTGGGTCCAGAAACAAAAGCCTATCCTGGGCAGAGGTGTCACGCCTCATCCCCCAGTATGGGTTGGGTCAACGAAGGGGAAGCTTCAAAGGCCTGTCGCCTTTGTAAGCTGTCCCAGCCTTTTGCTGCCCCCAGCAGCAAGCTAGGAAGAGAGGTGTGCCCACCTTTGCCAACCCCACCCCTCAGGTGGGGGAGACGAGGTGACACCCACTCTTCAGTGCCCGCCATCTTGAAGATGAAGGTCCCAGCCAGTTAGGGAGAGGCTCATGCCTCCTCCCACTGGAGGGTGGAATGATAGGGGTGTCCTCACCCCAAGGAATGAACCCATTGGTCCCGGCCTACACACCCCTTTTAACCCCCTAAATCTAGTATTTAGTGGCCACCCTGAGCCTGGCCTCCTCAGATTCGAGGAAAAAAGAAGGGCTGAAGAGCCGTGCTGACCGAGGAAGAAAAGAGAGGTATATCAATTGGCAGGAGATTCAGGCTAGGTGTGGTGTGCGGTGCAAGCTCTTCTTTTTAGGGTATCTCCAGATTATGCTGCTGCTGAAAAATTGTCAGCCATCGAGTATTGCCTGAATATCTGTACTGGCTCCTCTTTTCAGAGCAAAGCTAAGGGGCGTGGGAAATTGCTACAGACTTTTACGGAGTCAAGGGGAGTGCTCTATAGTAACGAATTCTAGATAAGATTACTCAAACGCAATGCACTTTCTCAGAGTGTGAATGGCAGATGATTTTGCAGCATGGTAATAAGGCATTAAGAGCAGCAAATGGTTTATGGTTTAGAGTGAGTATGAGTTATTGGGTGATAAGGAATTTAAGGGTGAAGGGTGGTTATGGGTTGTAAGGTTTGCCTTAGGGTTAAGGGTAGGTATATGTTTTTGGGTGGCAAGGGAATATTGAGAGTTTAGGATGGATATGGGTTTCTGGGTGGCAAGGGAATTTTTTAGGGTGAGTATAGGTTTTTAGGTGATAAGGGCTTTTTAGGGTGGGTATGGGTTCTGTGGTTGGCAAGGGAATATTTAGGGTTTAAGGTGGGTGTGGGTATTTGGGTGGTAAGGGATTTTTAGGGTTTAGGGTAGGTATTGGTTTTTGTGGCAAAGTCAATTTTAGGGCTTAGGGTGGGTATAGGTTTTGAGGTGCAAGGGAATTTTTAGGGTTTACTGTGGGTATACGTTTTTGGGTGGCAAGGGAATTTTAAGGTTAAGAGTGGGTGTGGATTTTTGGGGGGCAAGGGAAATTTATGGTTTTGGGTGGGTATGGGTTTTTGGTTGATAATGGAATTTTTAGGGATTAGAGTGGATGTGTGTTTTTGGGTGGTAAGGTACTTTTTCAGGTTTAGGTTGGGTATGGTTTTTGGGTGGCCAGTGAATTTTTATGGGGTTAGGGTGGGTATGGGTTTTTGGGAGCGCGGGATTTTTTAAGGTTAGAGTAGGTATGGGTTTTTGGGTGGTAAGGGATTTTTCGGGGTTAGGGTCGCAAGGAATATTTAGGGTTTAGCATGAGTATCGTTTTTTTGGGTGGTAAGGGAATGTTTAGGGTTTAGGGTAGGTATGGGTTTTTGGGTGGCATGTTATTTGTTAAGGTTTAGGGTAGCAAGGGAATTTTTATTTCTAGGGTGGGTATGGGTTTCTGATTGGCAAGGTATTTTTTAGGGTTTAGAGTGGGCATGGATTTTTGGGTGGCGAGGGAATTTTTAAGGTTAAGGGTGGGTGTGAATTTTTGGGGGTAAGGGAAATGTTATGGTTTCGGGTGGGTATGGGTTTTTGGGTGATAAGGGAATTTTTAGGGTGGGTATGGATTTTTGGGTGGTAAAGAATTTTTTAGGGTTTAGGCTGAGTATGGGTTTTTGGGTGGTAATGAATCGTTTAGGTGTAGTGTTTCTATGGGTTTTTGGGTGGCAAGGGATTTTTCAGGGTGGGTATGGGTTTTTGGGAGGCAAGTGAATTTTTGGGTTTTAGGTGGGTGTAGGTTTTTGAGGGTAAGGGATTTTTAGGGTTTAGGGTGGGTATGGGTTTTTTGGTTGGCAAGGGGATATTCAGGGTTTAGGGTGGGTGTGGGCATTTGGGTGGTAAGGGATTTTCTTTTGGGATATGTATGGATTTTTGGGTGGCAATGGAAATTTTAGGGTTCAGGGTGGGTATGGGTTTTTAGGTGAACGTTACTTTTTAGGGTTTAGTGTGGGTATAGGTTTTTGGGTGACAAGGGAATTTTCAGCATTTAGGATGGTTGTGGGTTTTTAAGTGGCAAAGGAATTTTTAATGTTAAGAGCGGGTGTGGTGTTTGGGGGGCAAGGTAAATTAATTTGTTTGGGTGGGTATGGGTTTTTTGATGATAAGGGAATTTTCAGGGATTAGAGTGGATGTGTGTTTTTGGGTGGTAAGGTACTTTTTGGGTTTAGGTTGGGTATGGTCTTTTGGGTGGCCAGTGAACTTTTATGGGGTTAGGGTGGGTATGGGTTTTTGGGAGGTGAGGGATTTTTTAAGGGTAGGGTAGGTATGGGTTTGGGTGGTAAGGTAATTTTTGGGGTTAGTGTTGCAAGGAATTTTTATGGTTTAGCATGGGTATCGTTTTTGGGGTTACAATGGAATGTTTAGGGCTTAGGGTGGGTATGGGTCTTTAGGTGGCAAAGGATTTGTTAGGGTTTAGGGTGGCAAGGGAATTTTTATTTTTAGGGTGGGTATGGGTTTTTGATTTGGCAAGGGATTTTTTAGGGTTTATGGTGGGTATGGTTTTTTGGGTGGCAAGGGAAATTTTAAGGTTTAGGGTGGATGTGGGATTTTGGGGGCAAGGGATATGTTAGGGTTTGGGCTGGGTATGGGTTTTGGGTGATAAGGGAATTTTTAGGGTTTAGGGTGGGTAAGGATTTTTGGGTGGTAAGGAATTTTTTAGGGTTTAGGCTGGATATGGGTCTTTTGGGTGGTAATGAATCGTTTAGGTGTAGTGTATGGGTTTTTGTGTGGCAAGGGATTTCTCAGAGTAGGTATGGGTTTTGGGAGGCAAGTGAATTTTTAGGGTTTAGGGTGGGTGTAGGTTTTTGAGTGGTAAGGTATTTTTCAGCGTTTAGGATGGGTGTGGGTTTTTAAGTGGCAAAGGATTTTTTTCAGGTTTAGAGTGGGTATTTATTTTTGGGGGGCAAGGGAAATTTATGGTTTTGGGTGGGTATGGGTTTTGGCTGATAAGGAATTTTAGGGATTAGAGTGGATGTTTGTGTTTGGGTGGTAAGGTACTTTTTCGGGTTTAGGTTGGGTTTAGCTTTTTGGGTGGCCAGTGAACTTTTATGGGTTTAGGGTGAGTATGGTTTTTTGACAGGCGAGGGAGTTTTTTAAGGTTAGGGTAGGTATGGGTTTTTGGGTGGTAAGGGATTTTTGGGGGTTAGGGTCGCAAGGAATTTTTAGGGTTTAGCGTGAGTATCATTTTTTTGGGTGGTAAGGGAATGTTCAGGGCTTAGGGTGGGTATGGGTTTTTGGGTGGCAAGGGATTTGTTAAGGGTTAGGGTGGCAAGGGAATTCTTATTTCTAGGGTGGGTATGGGTTTCTGATTGGCAAGGGATTGTTTAGTGTTTAGGATGGGTATGGTTTTTGGGTGGCAAGAGAATTTTTAAGGTTTAGTGGATGTGGATTTTTGGGGGCAAGGGAAATGTTATGGTTTAGGGTGGGTATGGGTTTTTGGGTGATAAGGGAATTTTTAGGGTTTAGGGTGGGTATGGATTTTTGGGTGGTAAGGAATTTTTAGCGTTTAGGCTGGGTATGGGTTTTTGGGTGATAATGAATCATTTTGCTGTAGTGTTTGTATGGGTTTTGGGGTGACAAGGGATTTTTCAGGGTGGGTATGGGTTTTGGGAGGCAAGTGAATTTTTAGGGTTTAGGGTGGGTGTAGGTTTTTGAATGGTAAGAGATTTTTTAGGGTTTAGGGTGGGTATGGGTTTTATGGGTGGCAAGGGGTCGATTCCGATTCGGGCCGGAAATCTCTCCGACCGAGCCGGACCCGGAGAGAATTCCGACCGAATCGGACCCTAGCAGTCCGACCGAACGAGTACGATGCGCACGCATGCTATCGGACTCGTGTCGGTCGGACTCCCAGTGAAGTCAATGGGAGCCTGTCGTACAACGCGTACGCGGGCTCCCATTGACTCAATGGGTGCGAGGCGGACAAGGGCGCCCCCTACAGCGTGTACGCGTCCATGCGCATCGCGGCGTACATGCACAGGTAGGGGGGACCCATGGGTCCCCCCTGTGTGCGACTTGCGCGCCTACGCGTACAGGGGGGTCCGACGCGAACCCCCAAAGTCCGGCTCCGACAGCTTTTTCGAGCCGGACGGCGCGAGTCGGTCGGACTGCTCGCGGCGCGCATCGTACTTACCCGGCCGGGAAACGTCTCCATAGCGCGGTGCGAGTCGTGTCCATGCGAGTCGGTCGGAGCGTGTTGAAGCCGCGTTCGAGTCGGTCGGCGATTTCGCGGGTGCTTGCATCGTACTCGCTCGGCCGGACCCGCGTACGATTCGGTCAGGAAACAGGGCTCCGAATCGGATCCGGTGAATCCGAATTCGATTCGGAGCACTACCGGCTGAGATCGGAATCGGCCCCTTAGTGTTTAGGGTGGGTGTGAGATTTTTGGTGGCAAGGTATATTGTAGATTTTACAGTGTGGGTTTTTGGGTCACAAGGGAATTTTTAAGGTTTAGGATGGGTGTGGGTATTTGGGTTTCAAAGGGATTTTTTAGGATTTAGGGTGGGCATGGGTTTTGGGTGGAAAGGGAACAATTAGGGATTAGGGCTGGTATGGGTTTTTGTAGGTGGTAATGAAGCATTTAAGGTTCAGTGTTTGTATGGGTATTTGGGTCACAAGGGATTTTTTTATGGTGGATGTGGGTTTTTGGGTGGCAAGTGAATTTTTGGGGTTTAGGTGGGTGTAGGTTTTTGAGTGGTAAGGCATTTTTAGGGTATAGGGGAATGGGTTTTATAGGTTTCAATGGTATTTTTAGCGTTTAATTTTTGGTGGCAAGGGACTTTGTAGGGCTTATGATGTGTATGGGTTTTTGAGTCACAAGGGGATTTTTAGGGTTTAGGGTTGGTGTGGGTTTTTGTGCGGCAAGCGAAATTATAGGGTTTAGGGTGAGTATAGGTTTTTATCTGATGGGTATGGTTTTTTGGTTGGCAAGTGAATATTTAGGGTTTAGGGTGGGTGTGGGTGTTTGGGTGGTAAGGGATTTTTTAGGGTTTAGGGTAGGGATGGATTTTTGGGTGGCAAGGGAAATTTTAGGGTTTAGGGTGGGTCTGGGTTTTTAGGTGCAAGGGAATTTTTAGGGTTTAGCAATTTTCAGCATTTAGGAAGGGTGTGGGTTTGGGTGTGGGTTTTTAAGTGGCAACGGAATTTTTAATGTTTAGAGTGGGTGTGGATTTTTGGGGGGCAAGGTAAATTCATGGTTTTGGATGATAAGGGAATTTTTAGGGATTAGAGTGGATGTGTGTTTTTGGGTGGTAAGTGACTATTCCGGTTTAGGTTGGGTATGGTTTTTAGGTGGCCAGTGAATTTTTATGGGGTTAGGGTGGGTATGGGTTTTTGGGTGGTAAGGGAATTTTTGGGGTTAGGGTTGCAAGGAATTTTTAGGGTTTAGCGTGGATATCGTTTTTGTGGGTGGTTAGGAATGTTTGGAGCTTAGGCTGGGTATGGGTCTTTGGGTGGTAAGGGATTTATTAGGGTTTAGGGTGGCAAGGGAATTGTTATTTTTAGGGTCGGTATGAGTTTTTGATTGGCAAGGGATTGTTTAGGGTGGGTATGGTTTTTTGGGTGGAAAGGGAAATTTTAAGGTTTAGGGTGGGTGTGGGTTTTTTGGGCAAGGCAAAAGTTATGGTTTTGGTTGGGTATGGGTTTTTGGGTGATAAGGGAATTTTTAGGGTTTAGGGTGGGTATGGGTTTTTGGGTGGTAAGGGATTTTTTAGGGTTTAAGCTGGGTATGGGTATTAGGGTGGTAATGAATCGTTTAGGTGTAGTGTTTGTATGGGTTTTTGGGTGGCAAGGGATTTTTCAGGGTGGGTATGGGTTTTTGGGAGGCTAGTGAATATTTAGGGTTTTGGGTGGGTGTAGGTGTTTGAGTGGTAAGGGATTTTTCAGCATTTAGGATGGGTGTGGGTTTTTAAGTGGCAAAGGAATTTTTAAGGTTTAGAGTGGGTGTGGATTTTTGGCGGGCAAGGGAAATTCATAGTTTTGGGTGGGTATGGGTATTTGGATGATAAGGGAATTTTCAGAGATTAGAGTGGATGTGTGTTTTTGGGTGGTAATGTAGTTTTTCGGGTTTAGGTTGGATATTTGGGTGGCCAGTGAATTTTTATGGGGTGATTGTGGGTATGGGTTTTTGGGAGGCGAGGGATTATTTAAAGTTAGGGTAGGTATGGGTTTTTGGGTGGTAAGGGATTTTTGGGGGTTAGGGTTGCAAGGAATTTTTAGGATTTAGTGTGAGTATCCTTTTTTTGGGTGGTAAGGGAATGTTTAGGGCTTAGGGTGGGTATGGGTTTTTGGGTGGCAAGGGATTTGTTAAGGTTTAGGGTGGCAAGGGAATTTTTATTTCTATGGTGGGTATGGGTTTCTGATTGGCAAGGGATTTTTTAGGGTTTAGGGTGGGTATGGTTTTTTGGGTGGCAAGGGATTTTTAAGGTTTAGGGTGGGTGTGGATTTTTTCGGGGCAAGGGAAAATGGTATGATTTTGGGTGGTTATGGGTTTTTGGGTGATAAGGGAATTTTTAGGGTTTAGGGTGGGTATTGACTTTTGGGTGGTAAGGATTTTTTAAGGGTTTAGGCTGGGTATGGGTTTTTGGGTGGTAATGACTCGTTTAGGTGTAGTGTTTGTATGGGTTTTTAGGTGGCAAGGGATTTTTCAGGGTGGGTATGGGTTTTGGGAGGAAAGTGAATTTTTAGAGTTTAGGGTGGGTTTGGGTTTTATGGGTGGCAAGGTAATTTTTAGTGTTTAGGGTGGGTGTGAGATTTTTGGTGGCAAGGGATATTGTTGATTTTACAGTGTGTATGGGTTTTTGGGTCGCAAGGGTTTTTAAGGTTTAGGGTGGGTGCGGGTATTTGGGTGGAAAGGGATTTTTTAGGATTTAGAGTGGGCATGGGTTTTTGGTGGCAAGGCAACATTTAGGGGTTAGGGCTGGTATGGTTTTTTTTAGGTGGTAATGAATCATTTAAGGTTTAGTGTCTGTATGGGTATTTGGGTCACAATGGATTTTTTATGGTGGCTATGGGTTTTGGGTGGCAAGTGAATTTTTGGGGTTTAGGTGGGTGTAGGTTTTTGAGTGGACCTGGGCATGTCTATGATCACACATACTCTCTTTGGCAGCCGTGGTAATATTATAGTCACACACCATCTCTGTGGGGACCTCGACATCTCTATATTCACACGCTATCTCTGTGGGGACCTGGGCATTTCTATGATCACACACTATCTCTGTGAGGACCTCAACATCTCTAAAATCACACACTATATCTGTGGGGACCTGTGCATGTCTATAAACACACACTATCTCTGTGGGGACCTCGACATCTCTATAATCACACACTATCTCTGTGGGGACCTCGACATCTCTATAATCACACACTATCTCTGTGGGGACCTGGGCATGTCTATAATCACACACATTCTCTTTGGCAACCGTGGTAATACTATAGTCACACACCATCTCTGTGGGGACTTGAGCATTCTTGTAATTACACGCAAGCTCTGTTTTGGCTTCAGCATCATCAGCTTCTCATTCTCTGTATGGGGCTTTGTGAATACTGATAAGTAGTAAAGTTAGACTTTTGGTCTAAGTTTACATTGTTGAAACTGAAAAGTTAGATTTTTTTCTAAGTTTACCGTTGTAAATAAGGCCCTATTTTAATGAGGACTTAAACACAATCATCTTCATGCACTATATCTGTGGGGACTTAAACATCGCTATAATAACACACTATCTTTGTGGGGACTTGAACATCACTATAAAAACATATCATCTCTGTGGGGACTTGAACATTCCTGTAATTAAACGCAAGCTCTGTTTCGACTTGAAGCACCAGGGGTGCCATGAGGCACAGGGTTAAGACTGATTTGCATATAGCTGGGTCTAAACTGGGGTGGCAAAGTGAGCTAAAGAATGATGATGGATTCAACCCAGATCTGTGACTGGGGGTGAGTGACTGAAAAGTTTCAGCACTCCGTCCATAATCTCCTTGTGTTTGCTTTGTTCGCCCTAAGTTGGCAGGGTATGCCCAGACGTGGGTCCCTTGCTCACTTTGCCACTGGATTCAAGCTAGCCTGGCTGATGAGGCGGTGTTACCTGAAACCGGTCCAAGGATGCTTGTTTCCGGTCCAGGGAAGACCTGGCTTGGAAGTCCGGGCTGGACTGTTCCCATGAGGCACAGGGTCAAGACTGATTTGCATATAGTTGGGTCTGAACTGGGGTGGCGAAGTGAGCTAAAGAACGATGATGGATTCAACCCAGATCTGTAACTGGGGGTGAGTGACTGAAAAGTTTCAGCACTCTGTCCATCATCTCCTTGTGTTTTCTTCGACTTGAACATCATCAGCTTCACATTCTCTGTATGGGGCTTTGTGAATATTGAAAAGTAGTAAAGTTAGACTTTTGGTCTAAATTTACCTTTGTGAATGGGGCACTATTTTAATGAGGACTTAAACACAATCACCTTCATGCACTATCTCTGTGGGGACTTAAATATCGCTATAATAACACACTATCTTTGTGGGGACTTGAACAACACTGTAATAACACACTATCTTTGTGAGGACTTGAACATCACTGTAATAACACACCATCTCTGTGGGGACTTGAACATCTCTATGATAACACACTATCTCTGTGGGGACTTGAACATCATTAGCTTCACACTCTTTATAATGGGATTTAAGCTTTGAATGTACACACTATTTCTATGGAGACTTAAACACAATGATCTTCACCCACTATCTCTGTGGGAACTTGAACATCTATTTTGGCAAAAATGTAAGCAGCTAATCAAGCTCTGGGTTCCACTTGACCATATTCCTTGGTTCCATATGTTAATTTCTTTATGTGTTAGTTCCCTTATCTCCTAAGATTTTAAGCACTAATAAATAGGTTAAATACAGCTTTAAGTCTCTTTCTTTAAGCATGATATGATATTTTCGGGCACATTAACATAATCTGTCTTTAATGTATACCCCTAGTATATATGCAGCAATTCATATATGAATAGATTGTAATGTTGTTTGTGTATATTGTTGATAAAATAAACATTTAGCCATGTGCCTTCGACTGTATTCAATCACAAATAGTGTTACGGACTAGGTCCCCACAAGGATGGTAGCACGTGTTCAAGTCCCCACAAGGATGGTGCTGTGCGCACGATTAAATAACAATATATTTGCAAATTTGAAGCTGGATCCTGTATCATGAATTTTTTCTTAACATTTTTCTGTTATTAGTGTGTTGTAAAAACATTGGGAAAGGTTAGTCCCCACAAGGCAGGTATTCACACATAGTCCCCACAAGGATGGTAACACGTGTATGTGTGTGTGTGTGTGTGTGTGTGTGTGTGTGTGTGTGTGTGTGTGTGGGGGTGCGTGTGTGTGTGTGTGTGTGTGTGTGTGTAAGAGAGCTGTGTCAGGAGGGTATGAGAGTGTGTGCTTGTGATTTCTGATGGGATGAGAGGGAGCTGTTGCAGATAAATTGTTTGATATGAGAGAGCCTGGCGAAACCAATAGAATTCATTACAATATAACCTGTGTAAACAAAGATTGTCAGAGGCAGTGGCTGTCTCAACATGCTTTACCCCGAGGTATTACAACTCCACTGCACTTCCATACTAATGTACAACTTCAAACGTAAGGAGAGTGGGATAAGGGAAAGATTTTAATGCTGTGTGTCCCACATGACCAAACCACATGATCTTAGACGGATCATCGTAGTCCACTTTTGGGGCATGCTCACAGGCTGTCCACTTTGCCATGAATGCTTGTGGGCAAGAGCCTGAGGTAACAGTTGAGAAAAGGGTAGAGGCACTGTCACAGGGAAAATGGGAGCCTCAGATCCACTGGCAAACTTTATCCACATCATGGGGATGGGGCTTTGTTCCTGTGTCCTCGACTCTGTAGTGAGCCACAGCCCCCTGCCACCGCAACAAGTACATGTCCTGCCATTGCTTTATGCCTCTTACTTGGAGAGATAAAGCAACATTTTAATAGTAGTTCTTTTTTTCTTTCAGCTGGTCAAGCAGCTGAGCCATGTCACCAGCTGTGAGCATGTTGTAGACATCGGATCTGGCCAGGTCAGTTAATGTCCACCAAGAAAACTGCTTTTTGGGGGAATTTCGCACGGTTGGGAATACATTATTCCCACTTTCATTAGAAAGTTTAATGTCACACATTGTACACATTGTACATAGTGAAACATAACTTGTTTTCCATAAACCACCTGTTCAGCCTTATATTTTCTCTCAGTTTATGGAAAGGTTTTACATGAGCAAATGTGTTGCAGCATTTGAAGTTAAATTACATCCAGGGACAGTCCATCTATCTTTTGTAGCATATATTTTCTTTATTTTATTCTTTTAAGGAAAATAATCTGTAAGTTAAGTTTGTGGGTAAAAAGGTTTTGAAAGTAAATATGTCTTTGAATATAAACTCTTTATGTTAACCATTTTCTATTACATGCATTAAGAAACGTTTTAATGTAACTGTTAACAGCACTGTGAGGTATGTTTTTGTCAATAATAAACCCAAGATGACTAACAGAAAATAAGCAGGCTCATTGAGTTCAACACATTTTTGTCTAAAAAAGAATATTGTAACTCTGAGGTTGCATTTAACCCCACGGAGATGTGTGCATTCTCGTACTCTTCTCCCGTTGCTGCCTCTTCTCTCCTTCCCTTTACACCGAACTCCCTGCTCACCACCTTCTCTTTTCTCCTCTAGTCTGCTTTTCCTCCTCTCTTCTTTCTTATATCATCTTCTCTTTCTCCTCTCATCCTTCCTCCTTTCCTCTCTCATATCTTGTTTGCTCCTATATTCTCGCTTCTCCCCCTCCCCTCCCATCCCTCTCTTCTTATGTCTGTATCCTCTCCAGTTATTATTACCTCTCTTCTGTGCTTCCCACTCCTTCCCCTTTTTATCTCTACTCTCCCTACCTCTGAGCTCCTCTCTTCCATGACGTCCCCTGCATTCTTCTCTTCTCCTCTTCCTTGATCTTTTCCCCTCGCCTTACCTTCCTCCTCTGCCTTCCTCTCTTCCATCCTACTCGCCTCTCTCCCTTCTCATCTCTGTTCTCTCCCTACCTCTGACCTCCTCTCTTCCTGTTATGGCCCCAGCCTTCTGCTCTTCTCCTCACCTCACTTCACTTCACCTTACCTCCCTCCTCTCTTCTCCTTACCTTGCCTTTCTCCTCTGCCTTCTTATCTTCTCTCCAGTTCCCAGCTCGCCTTTTCTCCACACTTAAAAGCTTCTCATCTACCTTCAAGTTTCTATATTTTTTGCTCTGGACGCTCTTCTTTTCTTCCACTCCCTAGGGTCAGGAAATATTCTTGAAATACATGCATAAACATATACTGAAAACTACAGTGGCACTAGATAAAATGCCTCAATAAGGTTATAGATACAGGTATTCAGAAGCAGTGAAAAGGTAAAACAGAAATAAGAGACAAGGAAAGCTCAGCTGCAAACAAGAGGATCAAGTTATCCCCTCAGTAAGCAACAAAAGATTTATGTAGATGTAGCAGATTGAAATACCATGAGTGTAGAACAAATTACTGAAAATTCCGCAGTAAGCGAATAGCAGGCAGTAGACTATATCACAGAATATTCCCAGAGGTCAGGAGAGCTTTATTTAACATGGGTTTCTAGGATACGTGCGAGTCTCATAGGCAAAGGTTACCGCTTTTAGCCGTACCTGATTCAAGCAAGTTTTCAAATCTATGGACTTAGCCATATTAGTGAAGGTTGTGAAAGCCAATGCAGGAAGTGGCTTAACCCCTTCGCTGCTAGGCCTTTTCCCCCACTGTGCTAAGCCTTTTTTTGGCTATTTGGGGTAGTTCGCGCTTAGGCCCCTGTAACTTTTTGACCACATAAGGTATCCACGCCAAATTTGCGTCCTTTTTTCCCAACATCATGGGGATTCTAAAGGTACCCAGGGTTTGTGGATTCCAGAAATTAGCCAAAATACAGCTAAATTTTGTTTTTGGGGGGAAAAATGCGAAAAAAGGGCTACAGATGAAAGCATCTGGTTTTTTCCCTGCAAATGGTATCAAAAAAGGGGTTGTGGTGCTGAAATTACCATCTTCCCAGCTTTCAGGGACAAGCAGACTTTTGTCAGAAAACCACATTTTTTTACACAGTTTTGGCATTTTTCTGGGACATTGCCTATTTTTGCTATTTTATGTGCTTTCAACCTCCTTCCAGTTAATGGTAGAAATGGGTATGAAAGCAATAATGGATCCTGGAAACCTATACATTTTGGAAAAGTAGACAAAATTCTGAATTCAGCAAGGGGTCATTTGTGTAGATCCTTCAAAGTTTCTTTATGGAAACTAACAGTTAAATATAGGAAAAATTGAAAATTAGTTGAAAAAAACAGCCTTTTGTGTCAACGTTTTCACATGCAACTTCTTCTAATTATGACAACTCTTTGAAAGCAATATACCGTTACATCCGCTGGACCTTTCTGGTTGTGGGGATATATAGGACTTGTAGGTTCACCAAGAACCCGACGAACCCCGAGCCAAAAACTGAGCAGCGACTTGCAATGGTTTTTATTTATGTACCGGGTATATAGCAATTATTCTGGGAAAATGTATACATGGAAAAATCGGTATAGAAAGACACCTATGTATTTCTGAAATGGGAACAAAATATAGAGTTTAGAAACAGTAGATATTTGCACATTTCCGAAATTGGGAATACTCATACTAGCATGAGAATTATCGATCATTTTTCAAAATGACTTCTTTTTACACATTGTCTTTCATTTGGAAGGCAGAAATGCATCGAAAGTCAATAGGTAATAACAGTTGCTTTACAAATCTGAATTACCCTAAGTCTCCCGATAAAAATGGTACCTCTCTTGTGTGGGTAGGCTTAGTGCCCTCGACAGGAAACTGCTCACAACGCAACGTGAACACACCACATTTTCACAATGAAAAATTACCCTTTTTTTGCAAAGTGCCTAGCTGTAGTTTTTCAACCCTAGCTCTGCTGGCACCTAGGGAAACCTAGCAAACCTATACATTTTTGAAAACCAGGCACCCAGGGAAATCCAGGATGGGGTGACTTGACTGCCTTTCACCAGGTTCTGTTACCTAGAATCCCTTGCAAACCTAAAAAATTGTCAAACAAAACACATTTTCCTCACATTTCTGTGGTGGACAGTTCTGGAATCTGCGTGGATCCACAAATTTCCACCCACCCCGCGTTCCCCAAAGTCTTGCGAGAAAAACGGTACCTCACTTGTGTGGGTAGGCCTAGTGCCTACGACAGGAAACGGCGCAAAACGCAACGTGGACACACCACAATTTCACAGTGAAAAATGACCCTTTTTTGGCAAAGTGCCTAGCTGTAGTTTTTGAACCCTAGCTCTGCCGGCACTTGGAAACCTAGCAAACCTATACATTTTTGAAAACTAGACACCCAGGAGAATCCAGGATGGGGTGACTTGACTGCCTCTCACCAGGTTCTGTTACCCAGAATCCCTTGCAAACCTAAAAAATTGTAAAAAAAAAACACATTTTCCTCACATTTCTGTGGTGGAAAGTTCTGGAATCTGCGTGGATCCACAAATTTCCACCCACCCCGCGTTCCCCAAAGTCTTCCGAGAAAAACGGTACCTCACTTGTGTGGGTAGGCCTAGTGCCCGCGACAGGAAACGGCGCAAAACGCAACGTGGACACACCACAATTTCACAGTGAAAAATGACAATTTTTTGGCAAAGTGCCTAGCTGTAGTTTTTGAATCCTAGCTCTGCCGGCACCTAGGGAAACCTAGCAAACCTATACATTTTTGAAAACTAGACACCCAGGGGAATAAAGGATGGGGTGACTGGACTACCTCTCACCAGGTTCTGTTACCCAGAATCCATTGCAAACCTAAAAAATTGTCCAAAAAAACACATTTTCCTCACATTTCTGTGGTGGAAAGTTCTGGAATCTGCGTGGATCCACAAATTTCCACTCACCCCGCGTTCCCCAAAATCTTCCGAGAAAAACGGTACCTCACTTGTGTGGGTAGGCCTAGTGCCCGCGACAGGAAACGGCGCAAAACGCAACGTGGACACACCACAATTTCACAGTGAAAAATGACCCTTTTTTGGCAAAGTGCCTAGCTGTAGTTTTTGAACCCTAGCGCTCCCGGCACCTAGGGAAACCTAGCAAACCTATACATTTTTAACAACTAGACACCCAGGGGAATACAGGATGGGGTGACTTGACTGCCTCTCACCAGGTTCTGTTACCCAGAATCCCTTGCAAACCTAAAAGATTGTCAAAAAAAACAAATTTTCCTCACATTTCTGTGGTGAAAAGTTCTGGAATCTGCGTGGATCCACAAATTTCCACTCACCCCGCGTTCCCCAAAGTCTTCCAAGAAAAATGGTACCACACTTGCATGGGTGGGTCAAGGACCCGTGACAGGCAAGGGCCCAAAACCTATTGAGGCGACATCAAAATTACCTATCACAAACCAACCTGGTTTTGCAAGGGGGGTCCCATGAGTTTTTGGCCCTGGGCTCGGCGACCATCTAGGGAAAGCTACCAAACCCACACATTTCTGGAAACTAGACACCCGGGGAAGTCCAGTGAGGTATGGCTTGCGTGGGTCCCCTAACATTTTACTACCCACAATCCCCTGCAAACCTCAAATTTAGCTGAAAAAATCACTTTTTTCTGAAATTTCTGTGTGGGAAAGTTCTGGAATCTACGTGGATCCACAAATTTCCTCCCACCCAGCGTTCCCCAAGGTCTCCCGATAAAAATGATACCTCACTTGCGTGGGTGGGTCAAGTACCCACGACAGGCAAGGGCCCAAAACCTATTGAGGCGACATCAAAATTACCTATCACAAAACAACCTGGTTTTGCAAGGGGGTCCCATGAGTTTCTGGCCTTGTGCTCGGCGGCCATCTAGGGAAACCTACCAAACCCACACATTTCTGAAAACTAGACACCCGGGGGAGTCCAGCGAGGTATGGCTTGCGTGGGTCCCCTAACGTTTTCCTACCCAGAATCCCCTGCAAACCTCAAATTTAGCTGAAAAAATCACTTTTTTCTGAAATTTCTGTGTGGAAAGTTCTGGAATCTACGTGGATCCACAAATTTCCTCCCACCCAGCGTTCCCCAAGGTCTCCCGATAAAAATGATACCTCACTCGCATATGTGGGTCAAGTACCCACGACAGGCAAGGGCCCAAAACCTATTGAGGCGACATCAAAATTACCTATCACAAAACAACCTGGTTTTGCAAGGGGGGTCCCATGAGTTTTTGGCCCCGGGCTCGGCGGCAATCTAGGGAAACCTACCAAACCCACACATTTCTGAAAACTAGACACCCGGGGGAGTCCAGCGAGGTATGGCTTGCGTGGGTCCCCTAACGTTTTCCTACCCAGAATCCCCTGCAAACCTCAAATTTAGCTGAAAAAATCACTTTTTCCATACATTTTTGCGTGGGATCACCATGCCGGCACAAATGTCCTACCACCCAGCGTTCCCCTTGTTCTCCCGAGTAAAATGATACCTCACTTGTGTGGGTGGGCCAAAGGCCTGTGACTAGGAAGAGCCCAAAACATAGGGATTTAGAGTATCGCACCGAGAATTCTCAGCGCTACATGTTTTTTAAAAATACGTTTTTAGCCAGTTCTGCTTTGGACACCCACTCAAGTGAGGTATCATTTTACTCGGGAGAACAAGGGGAACGCTGGGTGGTAGGACATTTGTGCCAGCACGGTGATTCCACGCAAAAATGTGTGGAAAATATGTTTTTTCAGCTAAATTTGAGGTTTGCAGAGATTCTGGGTAGGAACGTTGGAGATCCACGCAAGCCATACCTCTTGGACTCCCAGGGTGTCTAGTTTTCAAAAACATGTGGGATCGGTAGGTTTCCCCAGATGGCGGCAAGCCCGGGGCCAAAAAACCAGGTGCCCCCCCCAAACCAGGTAGTTTTGTTCTAGGTAATTTTGAAGTCTCCACAATACGATTTGGGCCATTTCCTGTTTCAGCCACTTTGCCTACCCACACAAGTGAAGTACCATTTTTATCGGGAGACCTGGGGGAACGCTGGGTGGGAAGAAATGTGTGGATCCACGCAGATTCCAGAGCTTTCCCAAACAGAAATTTGAGAAAAAAGTGATTTTTTTCAGCTAAATTTGAGGTTTGCAGGGGATTCAGGGTAGGAAAACGTTGGGGGACCCACACAAGCCATACCTTTCTGGACTCCCCCGAGTGTCTAGTTTTCATAAATGTGTGGGTTTGGTAGGTTTCCGAAGATGACCGCCGAGCCCGGGGCCAAAAACCCAGGTGACTCCCCTTGCAAAACCAGGTTGTTTTGTGATAGGTCATTTTGATGTCTCCTCAATACGTTTTGGGCCCCTGCCTGTCGCGGGTACTTGACCCACCCTCGCGACCGAGGTACCATTTTCATCGGGAGACCTCGGGGAACACTGGGTGGTAGGAAATTTGTGGATCCACGTAGATTCCAGAACTTTCCCACACAGAAATTTGAGAAAAAGTGATTTTTTTCAGCTAAATTTGAGGTTTGCAGAGGATTCTGGGTAGGAAAACGTGAGGGAACCCTCGCAAGCCATACCTTGCTGGACTCCCCCAAGTGTCTAAATTTCAGAAATGTGTGGGTTTGGTAGGTTTCCTAAGATGGCCGCCGAGCCCGGGGCCAAAAACCTAGGTGACTCCCCTTGCAAAACCAGGTTGGTTTGTGATAGGTCATTTTGATGTATCCTCAATACGTTTTGGGCAATTACCTGTCACGGGTACTTGAACCACCCATGCGAGTGAGGTTTTTGGCCCTGGGCTCGGCAGCCATCTTAGGAAACCTACCAAACCCACACATTTCTGAAAACTAGACACTCGGGGGAGTCCAGCAAGGTATGGCTTGCGTGGGTCCCCCAACGTTTTCCTACCCAGAATCCCCTGCAAACCTCAAATTTAGCTGAAAAAAAACACTTTTTTCTCAAATTTCTGTGTGGGAAAGTTCTGGAAAATACGTGGATCCACAAATTTCCTACCTCCCAGTGTTCGCCCAGGTCTCCCGATAAAAATGGTACCTTACTCACGTGGGTGGGTCAAGTACTCGCGACAGGCAAGGGCCCAAAACGTATTGAGGAGACATCAAAATTACCTATCACAAAACAACCTGGATTTGCAAGGGGGGTCACCTGGGTTTTTGGCCCCGGGCTCGGCGGCCATCTTGGGAAACTTCCAAACCCACACATTTCTGAAAAGTAGACACCCGGGGGAGTCCAGCGAGGTATGGCTTGCGTGGGTCCCCCAACATTTTCCTACCCAGAATCCCCTGCAAACCTCAAATTTAGCTGAAAAAATAATTTTTTTCTCAAATTTCTGTGTGGGAAAGTTCTGGAATCTCCGTGGATCCACAAATTTCCTTCCACCCAGCGTCTCCCCCGGTCTCCCGATAAAAATGGTACCTCACTTGTGTGGGTAGGCAAAGTGGCTGAAACAGGATATGACTCAAATCGTATTGTGGAGACTTCAAAATTACCCATAACAAAACTACCTGGTTTTCGGGGGGGCACCTGGTTTTTTGGCCCCGGGCTCGCCGCCATCTAGGGAAACCTACCAAATCCACATGTTTCTGAAAACTAGACATCCTGGGGAGTCCAATGAGGTATGGCTTGCGTGGATCCCCCAACGTTTCCCTACCCAGAATCCCCTGCAAACCTCAAATTTAGCTGAAAAAAACACATTTTCCACATATTTTTGCGTGGAATCACCGTGCTGGCACAAATGTCCTACCACCCAGCGTTCCCCTTGTTCTCCCGAGTAAAATGATACCTCACTTGTGTTGGTGTCCAAAGCAGAATTGGCTAAAAACGTATTTTTAAAAAAATGTAGCGCTTAGAATTCTCGGTGCTATACTCTAAATCCCTATGTTTTGGGCTCTTCCTAGCCACAGGCCTTTGGCCCACCCACACAAGTGAGGTATCATTTTACTCGGGAGAACAAGGGGAATGCTGGGTGGTAGGACATTTGTGCCGGCACGGTGATCCCACGCAAAAATGTATGGAAAAGGTGATTTTTTTCAGCTAAATTTGAGGTTTGCAGGGGATTCTGGGTAGGAAAACGTTGGGGGACCCACGCAAGCCATACCTCGCTGGACTCCCCCGGGTGTCTAGTTTTCAGAAATGTTTGGGCTTGGTAGTTTTCCAAGATGGCCGCCGAGCCCAGGGACAAAAACCCAGGTGACCCCCCCTTGCAAAACCAGGTTGTTTTGTGATAGGTCATTTTGATGTCGCCTCAATAGGTTTTGGGCCCTTGCCTGCCGCAGGTACTTGACCCACCCACGCAGGTGAGGTATCATTTTTATCGGGAGACCTGGGGGAACGCTGGGTGGGAGGAAATTTGTGGATCCACGTAGATTCCAGAACTTTCCCACACAGAAATTTGAGAAAAAAGTGATTTTTTTCAGCTAAATTTGAGGTTTGCAGGGGATTGTGGGTAGGAAAACGTTAGGGGACCCAAGCAAGCCATACCTCGCTGGACTCCCCCGGGTGTCTAGTTTTCAGAAATGTGTGGGTTTGGTAGGTTTCCCTAGATGGCCGCCGAGCACGGGGCCAAAAACTCATGGGACCCCCCTTGCAAAACCAGGTTGTTTTGTGAGAGGAAATTTTGATGTCGCCTCAATAGGTTTTGGGCCCTTGCCTGTTGCGGGTACTGACCCACCCACGTGAGTGAGGTATCATTTTTATCAGGAGACCTGGGGGAACGCTGGGTGTGAGGAAATTTGTGGATCCACGGAGATTCCAGAACTTTCCCACACAGAAATTTGAGAAAAAAGTGAATTTTTCAGCTAAATTTGAGGTTTGCAGGGGATTGTGGGTAGGAAAACGTTAGGGGACCCACGCAAGCCATACCTCGCTGGACTCCCCGGGTGTCTAGTTTTCAGAAATGTGTGGGTTTGGTAGGTTTCCTAGATGGCCGCCGAGCACGGGGCCAAAAACTCATGGGACCCCCTTGCAAAACCAGGTTGTTTTGTGATAGGAAATTTTGATGTCGCCTCAATAGGTTTTGGGCCCTTGCCTGTTGCGGGTACTTGACCCACCCACGTGAGTGAGGTATCATTTTTATCGGGAGACCTAGTGGGACGCTGGGTGGGAGGAAATTTGTGGATCCATGTAAATTCCAGAATTTTCCCACACAGAAATTTGAGAAGAAAGTAATTTTTTCAGCTAAATTTGAGGTTTGCAGGGGATTCTGGGTAGGAAAACGTTGAGGGACCCACGCAAGCCATACCTCGCTGGACTCCCCCGGGTGTCTAGTTTTCAGAAATGTGTGGGTTTGGTAGGTTTTTCTAGATGGCCGCCAAGCCCGGGGCCAAAAACCCATGGGACCCCCCTTGCAAAACCAGGTTGTTTTGTGATAGGTAATTTTGATGTCGCCTCAATAGGTTTTGGGACCTTGCCTGTCGCGGGCACTAGGCTTACCCACGCAAGTGAGGTACCATTTTTCTCGGAAGACTTTGGGGAACGCGGGGTGGGTGGAATTTTGTGGACCCACGCAGATTCCACAACTTTCCACCACAGAAATGTGAGGAAAATGTGTTTTTTTTGACAAATGTTTAGGTTTGCAAGGGATTCTGGGTAACAGAACCTGGTGAGAGCCAGTCAAGTCACCCCATCCTGGATTCCCCTGGGTGTCTAGTTTTAAAAAATGTATAGGTTTGCTAGGTTTCCCTAGGTGCCGGCAGAGCTTGGGTTCAAAATCTACAGCTAGGCACTTTGCAAAAAAAGGGTCAGTTTTCACTGTGAAAATGTGGTGTGTCCACGTTGCGTTTTGGGCCGTTTCCAGTCGCGGGCACTATGCCTACCCACGCAAGTGAGGTACCATTTTTCTCGGAAGACTTTGGGGAACGCAGGGTGGGTGGAATTTTGTGGACCCACGCAGATTCCAGAACTTTCCACCACAGAAATGTGAGGAAAATGTGTTTTTTTGGACACATTTTTAGGTTTGCAAGGGATTCTGGGTAACAGAACCTGGTGAGAGCAAGTCAAGTCACCCCATGCTGGATTCCCCTGGGTGTCTAGTTTTAAAAAATGTATAGGTTTGATAGGTTTCCCTAGGTGCCGGCAGAGCTAGGGTTCAAAATCTACAGCTAGGCACTTTGCAAAAAAAGGGTCAGTTTTCACAGTGAAAATGTGGTGTGTCCACGTTGCGTTTTGGGCCGGTTCCTGTCACGGGCACTAGGCCTACCCATGCAAGTGAGGTACCATTGTTCTCGGAATACTTTGGAGAACGCGGGGTGGGTGGAATTTTGTGGATCCACGCAGATTCCAGAACTTTCCACCACAGAAATGTGAGGAAAATGTGGTTTTTTTTTACAAATATTTAGGTTTGCAAGGGATTGTGGGTAACAGAACCTGGTGAGAGCCAGTCAAGTCACCCCATCCTGGATTCCCCTGGGTGTCTAGTATTCAAAAATGTACAGGTTTGCTAGGTTTCCCTATGTGCTGGCTGCGCTAGGGCCCAAAATCCACAGGTAGGCATATTGCTAAAAATAACTCAGTGCCTAGTCGGCTTTCTGCTGCCCTGGGGGGGATATCGGGGGCGGGGGGTTACCCCGATATGCCCCCAAGGGGGGCAGAAACACTGTGGCTATTTTTTTGGGGGGGTGGGGGCATTGGTATACCCATTCTGGGCAGCCCCCACGCATAAAAAAAGCCAGCGTAATCGTTGGCGTCTAGTGGGCTTTTTGCCCCCCCCGGGGGGGCAGATTGGGGGCTACTGCCCCCATCTTCCCCCCAGGGGGGGCAGAAAGGCTGTAATTGTTGCGGGTGGGGGTGGGGGCATTGACATGCCCGTTTTGGGCAGCCCCCACCCTAATTAAAATTTGCCCCAAAAAAATCCCTGGCGTCTAGTGGGCTTTTTGCCCCCCCCGCGGGGCAGATTGGGGGCCACAAATTATAATAATAAAAAAAAATCCCTGGCGTATAGTAGGCTTTTTGCCCCCCGGCAGATTGGGGGGTACTGCCCCCCAGGGGGGGCAGAAAGGCTGTAAATGTTGCGGTGGTGGGGGCATGGACATGCCCTTTATGGGCAGCCCCCACCCTAATAAATTATGCAGCAAAAAACAAATCCCTGGGGGGCAAAAAGACTAAATCACACCAAATAAATTTGGGGGGAGCAAAAGCCCTTGCCCAAGGGGCCGCTCCCCCCTCCCTGGTGTCTAGTGGGTGGATCCCTGCTTGGGGATCGCCCGTCCCTGCTTGGGGATCGCCCTCCTGGGGCGATCCCCAAGCAGGGATCCACTGGGGAGGGGTACCATTGGAAAGGGGAGATTCTCCCCTTTCCAATGATACCTCTCCCGTCTTTCTACGTGCCCGGGACGGCTGAGATAGCCCCCTGAGCACATAGAAAGTGAAACTGAAATGAGCCTAAAGGCTCATTTCAGTTTCGGTTTCTGTGCAATGACGACAGCGCGACGTGCGCGCTGATCGTCATTGCACAGAAACCATGGAGGGGCCTGGGGAGCTGGGAAGCTCTTCCCCAGCTCCCGAGGCTTTGGGGAGAGAAGGAAATCCCTCTGCTGTCTGCAGCAGAGGGATTTCCTGCCCTGTCCTCATGACGGAATGGTTCCGTCATGAGCACAGGGGCACTGATGCTCATGACGGAACCATTCCGTCATGAGCATCGAAGGGGTTAAGGTGATGCAGATGACATCAGGCCTGAGTGCAAAATAGCAAGTACAGAAATTGACTCCCAGGTAAATTGAAACTGGCTTATTCTGGATTTAAAGCTTACAGTTGAAGGAAAACATTAAGAATTGACTTAATGACAGACCCATGATCAGCAACAATGTTCAATACAAATCCCAGTTTGGAGAAGCATAAAACACTGAAATCGCTGGACATTTTGCCACATTGGTTACTTTTGTATAACAAGCATTTGGAATGCGATAGGTCTTGCATTTGTGAGAGTTTGAGCTATTGGCATTGTAAATTACAATGCCTTTTATTTAAGTGTTGGTTTTTAAAACATAACTAAAAGGCATTGTTATTTACAATGCCAATAGCTTAAACTCTCGCAAATGCGAGACCTAATGCATTGCAATTGCTTGTTTTATTAACTCGTCATAAGTTTAAAATTTTTTAAACTAGTCCGGTTTTGGAGAGGATTGTGCTAGGGCAAGGTACGGGACAGGAAAGAATGGGCGCAATTACATAGAAGATTAGTGGCCTTCACGCGACCAACAGAACAGGAAACCGCCTATAACATGAAACTTGTTTACAAGAGAAAAGCAAATAGAGGCCTGCCGATCAAAACACGTGCTCGGTCTCCACTTCAAATTGACTTGTGTGCTTGGTGTCGTTTTATCTATCGAAGGTTCTGTGTGAAAGGAAGCGTCTCATCGGCATGACAGAGCAAGATGAGCAGAGAACGAAGCTTTAACGCAACCTGAAAACCAAACACCACGGGCAGGTGAAGCACACCTTCCCTAACTGAGCCTGTCCTGCTCATCTCTACACAGCAAGATGCGACCGCAGGCAGTGTTTCTAGCAGCACCAAGGTTAAACAAGAAAGGCGCGCTGCCATTGTGAAAGTATAAGCGGGCCCTGTGCTGAAACAATAAGCAGGGCACCCGGGGGCGGGACGGGGGTGACGGGCTGCGAGCCATGTTAAAGTGTGCGCCGGTGTTATAGATAAAGCGTAGTATGCGTTCTGGGTAAAAAAAAATGTTTTTTAAAAAAAAGCAGGCGCCGAGTTAAAGAGAAAGCACAGTGTGCGTTTTGTAAAAAAAATAAAAATGTTTTAGATATACGATGGCCCCTTGTGTCAGGGCGCTTCTTTTGCATGTTGGAAGCTGTAAAACATAAGGCGTGCCCGCTGGTATAATAAAATAAACAAGCATTGAAAATGCAAAAGGTCTCGCCTTTGATTAAGTTAAAGCCATTTGTTTTGCTAATGGTATTGTATAGCAAAGCAAATGGCTTTAACTTAATGAAAGGCGAGACCTATTGCATTTTTAATGCTTGTTCCTATTGGTCACGGTTACAGTGTCCAGGTCCTGAACGCAGATTCTACACGATATACGGGACACACAACTTAGTTTTCAAATATAAGTCAGGAACGTGAGACGCGAACAACGAGGTTGAAAAGAGAAGCAATGAATAAAAAAAGTTTAAGCGCATTAACTTGGGGAGGCTAAGTTGCGCGCTGATGATCTAAAGCTGTGGCATGAAGGTCCCAAATTGAGGCAAGTCCCATGCTGTTCACGTCTGAGAATTAGAGGGGATTCCACTGTCACGAAGAAGGTCTGGAGATGAGGTCTCCAAAGGAGTTAGGGGCAGCGCCATACATAAAAAAAAAAAACACCGTGCCAGCCTGCCTCAAGCGCTCCTCCCAAGCAGCCCTGCCTGCCGATCACATAATCTCCCCGTGCCTGAATGTGCCCTTGTGTAACTTAACCGGAGCTCATGTAAAGCGCTCCAATACCTTCAGCTAGAGTTCGCGCTATAGAAATCTGCATAAAAAAAAAACACTGTGCCAGCCTGCCTCAAGCGCTCCTCCCTAGCAGCCCTGCCTGCCGATCACATAATCTCCACGTGCCTGAATATGCCCTTGTGTAACGTAACCGAAGCTCATGTAAAGCGCTCCAATACCTTCAGGTAGAGTTCGCACTATAGAAATTTGCATTAAAAAAAACACCGTGCCAGCCTGCCTCAAGCGCTCCTCCCGAGCAGCCCTGCCTGCCGATCACATAATTTCCCCGTGCCTGAATGTGCCCTTGTGTAACGTAACCGGAGCTCATGTAAAGCGCTCCAATACCTTCAGGTAGAGTTCGCGCTATAGAAATCTGCATTAAACAAAACACTGTGCCAGCCTGCCTCAAGCGCTCCTCCCGAGCAGCCCTGCCAGCCGATCACATAATCTCCCCGTGCCTGAATGTGCCCTTGTGTAACGTAACCGGAGCTCATGTAAAGCGCTCTAATACCTTCAGCTAGAGTTCGCGCTATAGAAATCTGCATAAAAAAAACACCGTGCCAGCCTGCCTCAAGCGCTCCTCCCGAGCAGCCCTGCCTGCCGATCACATAATCTCCCTGTGCATGAATGTGCCCTTGTGTAACGTAACCGGAGCTTATGTAAAGCGCTCTAATACCTTCAGCTAGAGTTCGCGCTATAGAAATCTGCATTAAAAAAACACTGTGCCAGCCTGCCTCAAGCGCTCCTCCCGAGCAGCCCTGCCTGCCGATCACATAATCTCCCCGTGCCTGAATGTGCCCTTGTGTAACGTAACCGGAGCTCATGTAAAGCGCTCCAATACCTTCAGGTAGAGTTCGCGCTATAGAAATGTGCATTAAAAAAAACACCGTGCCAGCCTGCCTCAAGCGCTCCTCCCGAGCAGCCCTGCCTGCCGATCACATAATCTCCCCGTGCCTGAATGTGCCCTTGTGTAACGTAACCGGAGCTCATGTAAAGCGCTCCAATACCTTCAGGTAGAGTTCGCGCTATAGAAATCTGCATAAAAAAACAAAAACATGCCAGCCTGCCTCAAGCGCTCCTCCCGAGCAGCCCTGCCTGCCGATCACATAATCTCCCCATGCCTGAATGTGCCCTTGTGTAACGTAACCGGAGCTCATGTAAAGCGCTCCAATACCTTCAGGTAGAGTTCGCGCTATAGAAATCTGCATAAAAAAACAAAACACCGTGCCAGCCTGCCTCAAGCGCTCCTCCCGAGCAGCCCTGCCTGCCGATCACATGATCTCCCCGTGCCTGAATGTGCCCTTGTGTAACGTAACCGGAGCTCATGTAAAGCGCTCCAATACCTTCAGCTAGAGTTCGCGCTATTTAATCACTTTATAAAAGACCATGCGCGCATTCTGACTGCGTTCCCATGCCACGGTGTATATAAGTGGATTCCTACTGTAGCTCAGCAGGCAAGGGTGGCACTGGAGGCTAGGTAGAGTTTACGTGTAAGGAGCCGGAAAGGATGGGATGAACGGATTGACCGGTGGTATTCTGCTTCAGTAAGATTGTGCCTCCTGGTGTCCCGGGTGGCTTGGGTGTGTCCGTGCATTTGCTGTAGGTGCCGGAGTGTGCCCGTGCCGGCGTGCACACTTGGGTCGAATTCAGTTTGTGGCGTGTGCATACACCCGCCACGGCGCCCAGGTGTCTGTGTTGTGGCTATAACCCCTAATGGGCTTCTCCGTGTATGTCTGTTGGAGCCTGGCGGGTGTATGAGGGCGACTGGTGATGACAGTGCTGGAATATGGTGCTTATGTGAAGCGCTCCGAAAGCTTCGGGTCGAGTTCGCGCTATATAAATGTTAAGAAGTTAAGAAAAACAAAGTAAGAAAAAGCAGCTACGCAAGCCATGCACACCTTGGAAGGACGCCCAAAGATGCGGAAATCCTACTTAAACAAGCCCGTTAACATATGAAGAGCTTTCTCACAGCGCCCAATCAGAGAGCCGGACTGGCGCGTGCAAGGCAGCGTGACGAAGCTTCTGATAAAAAACTTTGTCACGACAGCTGTAATGCAGGCGAGCCAGTCCGGATGGGCCGGACAAAAAAGCGAAAAGTAGGCACCCCAGAAACCTTATTTCCAATGGCAGCCCACCGTTTAACATAAACGGTGACGCAAGCCAATGGGAATAAGGGGCGGGGCTTCAAGCCCTTTTCTCAAAGTCCTCATCTGCAATAAATCTCGCCGAGCGAGCTGCGCATGTGCGCAGCAACGCTAGGCAAGACCTAAAAACAAGCGGTTGTGGGAGAGAGCATCCTGCCTACAACAAGTGGTAGGAGAAGGTAGTTTAAGCAAATAGTGCTCACCAACTAGATAAAGCAGACCAACACCAGTAAAAAAGGTCCAGTCCTCATGGGAGGTTACAATTGCAGACAAGGTGGTACCAAGGAGGGACTACTAAGCCTATTTACAAATGAAAAGCAACGATTTCAAAAGGACAGTAACTGGAGCCAATTGAAAAGATGGGCGTGAAATGGGCGGAGCTTCTATGCCTAACTTTAATACAGCATACCTCGCAGAGCAGCGCATGCGCTGCGCAGGCTCGACCTAAAAAGGAACCATTTTCTATCTGGCCTCTCTAGGGACTTATTAGAAAATGTCCCCTTTTTCACTGCTACGGGGTTCATTGTTTTAAGTATTCCTAACATGCTACCTATTCATTGCCATGTCATGATGAATACTTGGATCAAGCAGCGCCACTCACATACATTACTAGAAATGTTCTGAAAAGCTTTGTGCCCATACTGTTAATAATCCATATTTGTAAAGCACGAACGTTTCACCCCTTAAGGTTTCAAGGCGTTGGTGGCCTTCGGGGAGATTAAGTGAGCTATTGTTATGTTATGTTATTTGGATTTTTTTTTTTTTTGAAATTTTTTATTGAATTTTACAATGAAAATACATCAAGAGGATAAGGAGGCAGTAATAAATTGTGAAGGAATACATGAAAAATTCTATAAGGATAAAAAGTAACAATAAATACATGACATTTGTTGATGAATAAAAGTATATAAATATGGAATATATAAATAGATATATTGTGAATAAATAATTACATAAATAAATAGAGAAATCGTGAAAAAGCAGAGAAGAAGAAGAGAAAAGTAAGGGGAGGGGAGGGGAGGAGAATGCAAGGAGGATAATAAATAAATATGTAAATGACATAAATAAGAAAGTGAAATAGCATATATTAATAATTGATTAAATATAAATAGATCAAATATAAATATGAGTCAGTGACTGTATATGAGATCATCATAATAATCATAGAGAAATATGTTATCATAGGGGGAGAAAAAAAATCTCACTTTGCAAAAAGTTTAAGACAAAGTAGATTTGGGAGAGAATAGTAAAATAGTGTAAATAAGAGAAAAGGAGAAAAGAATAAAATATGAAGGATAATGTGGAGGATTGGAGCCAGGGTATAGAGAGGTGGGAGAGAAAAATAGGAGGAGAGGGAAGGTAATAATAAAAAGAATATGGGAAAAGTGGAAGAAACAGAGCAATTAATAATAGGAAAGACATAATAAACAAAAATGTAGAACAATGAGTTAGTCTCCTTGGTTGGGTGCAGTGAGAGGAACAGAAGCATTAGTCGTATCATCAGCTTTCGTCTTTAGGAAAGGTGACCAGGTTTGGAGAAATATGTCAGTTTGATCCTGAATGTTATAGATCGTTCGTTCATATGAAGCCGTTTGTATCATGGCTACTAACCATTCTTCTTGTGAGGGTGGAGAGGATGATTTCCAATGTTATTTGGATTTTTAACACGCACGGCTACTCACGAGTGTCCCGGCGCGATGTCTAAAGGGGAAAGAGGAGACTATCAAACGAAAAGGTGAGTTTTCAAATTTTTCTTGAATACTGTCAGGTCTTCGATATTGCGTAATGCCAGGGGAAGTGCGTTCCAAGCAACCGCGGCCTTTCGTGTCAGTGAGCTACCACCAAGCCTCTGGTTCTTAAAACGAGGAACCAGTGCGAGGCGATGGGATGCAGATCGCAACTGTCTCGATGGCACATAGAAGGCGAACCGCTTTTGAAGATAAGATGGTCCAAGGCCATGAAGGGCGCGATGGGCTAGGACCAGCGATTTATACTTCACCCGTTCAGCTACGGGAAGCCAGTGAAGGGAAAGCAGGTGATGACGCATGCTGTGCCTGGCGGAGATGCCCAGAAGAAGTCTAGCTGCCGTATTCTGGACCACCTGGAGCTTTTTTATCAGGTAGCCAGGGATCCCAATGTAGAGCGCGTTGGCATAATCTAGCCGGAACAGGATGAGAGCACAGGTGACTGTTTCTCTAGCTGCTTGGGGCAGGAGAGGAAAGAACTTTCTTAGAGTCTTGAGGAGGCCAAAGCAATTGCCGGCCAACTTCTTGATGTGGAATGAGAAGGAGAGGCTCTCGTCAAACCATACCCCCAAATTCTTGGCCTGCTTCCCTACAGAAGTGGGCAGAGAGAATCCCGGAAATTGGGAGGGAATTTTCCATACAGGAGAATCTCTGACTTCGCCTCATTACATTTTAATTGTGCAGCCGCTAACCATTTAAAAATGGAGGAGAGACAATGGTGAGCCGAGGAGACCGTTATCGTCATTGTCCCAATTGAAAAGCAACTGGGTGTCATCGGCGTAGGCCATCACCTTGGCTCCCAGGCTCTCGGCCAGATAGACTAAGGGTGTCATATAGACGTTAAAGAGAAGGGGGCTATGGGAGGACCCCTGAGGAACTCCCGTAGTCACAGACTGTAGAGAAGAAGAGGACGGAGGAATCCAAATCTGCTGGGCCCGACCCTCGAGAAAGGACCCAAGCCATTTCCAGGCAGTACCCGACACACCTATACTGGTAAGTCGTGAAAGGAGAAGAGAGTGTGGGACCGTGTCGAACGCCGCCGAGAGGTCAAGCAGAATCAATACTGCCCTCCCGCCGGCGTCCAAACACTCCCGGATGGCCTCCACGACCTCCACCAGCACCGATTCAGTGCTGTGAGAGGCTCGGAACCCTGACTGTGCAGGATGCAACAGACCCTCCCTCTCAACAAACTCAGTGAGTTGTTTGGTGACAACCTTCTCGCACACCTTAGCCAGGCCAGGTAATAGGGAGATTGACCTGTAGTTCCCTGGACTGTGAGGGTCTAATGACGGCCTTTTTATAAGTGGCAAAATCTTGGCCTGCTTCCAGGGCGCTGGGACACTGGCTGTACGTAGGGACAGATTGATGATGCTATTCACTTCTGATGGATGCATCTGCCTGTGGATTCCTCACCTTATGAATATCCCCTGCGCCAGCATTCTGCAGAAATTTTTCGTAGCTCTCCGCGCCGACGAGGTTGTCATGGCGTCATGGCTCCGCACGCGGCTCCGCATGACGTCACCGGAGCCATAAGAAGACCACGTCGGCGTGATGATGTCAGTTCCCTTTTTTCCGCGCTGTCGACGCTAACAGATTTTCTGGGACTCTCCTATCTTTCTTCTGATACTTTGTTTCGAGACTTTATTTGTTTCTGTTTTAGACATGTCTGCTCAAAGGAAGTCAGGTTTCAAGCCTTGTAAGGAATGCGGAGGTCACATGTCGATCACTGACCCGCATGATGACTGCCTTTGGTGTCTTTCAAGTGATCACGACGTCGAAGGTTGCTCTTCTTGCAGGAAGATGAACCCGAAGGCGTTGAAGGAAAGAGAGGCTAAGCTCTACATGTCCAAGGTGAGAAAGGAGAAAAGGGGTCGTAAACGGTCGAAGTCGAGGTCGTTGACTTCGCATGGATCGAAGAGAAGGCACAAGAAGAAGAAGAGACATGGGTCTCGACGTCGTTCGCCGAAGCCTCGAGCCTCGAAGTCGCCTTCGCCGGCTCCTCAACGTCGTGTCAAAGACTTTGTTTCTCCTTCTCCTTCCGAGTCTCCACAGATGTCTCCGTACCGGTCTCCTTATGTGGGTACACCGGCGCAGTCTCCGGCGTCGGTGGATTCTCCGGCTCCGGATGGTGCATCGAATCCAGTGGATGATGTGACTCCTGCTGCTCCTGTGGCTCCACCTGTGGCTCCAGTGGCCCGACTCCGGAAGTTCCTCTTGCGGAGGTCGAACCGGCGCAGTATCCTTCGTTCCCGGCGCCAGGTTCGGATCCATCGCAGTTCTTGAACGCGATGTATGGCGTTTTTGCCAGAGCCACATGCCCCTCTGGAGCACCTTCGGGTCCCATGGGCCCATTGGCATTTAATTTGGGTGTGCCTCAGCATTATCCTCCGTCCCCCTTTATGCCATATATGCCGATGGCGCCGTCTTGGCAGTTTCCGGCGCCGAGGATGTCGACGCCGTTTGGTCAGTCCCCGGCTCCATCTGGCGTCCTTTCTTCTCGAGTTCGTTCGACGCAGCTTGCTGTCATGGATCCGCCTTCGACGCCGCTGCCGGAGCCGTCGACGCCGCCGAGGATGCGTTCTAGAAGAGAAGCTCAAAGGTTAATTGAAGAAGAGCAGTATCAAGCTGGTGACATGGAAGAAGGTGAAATAAATGAGTCTGAGGACTTGTTTGAAGACTTGTGTGAGGCAAGTGGTTTGGATGTTTCACCAGAAGTGGATTTTACTTCGCAGAAGGCTTCTCTTTCAAAGGATGTTGCTCCTTATCATGTCGTTATTAAGAAGGCAGCTGAACTGTTGGATCTACAGCTTCCTATGGCTGAATATAAGCCAAATCTTCTTACAGAGGTTCTTCATTCTCCTTCCTCTGTAGTTGAGCCTCTCTTGCCTTTCAATGATGCCCTGACGGAACCTATACTAGAGGTTTGGAGTAATCCTCTTACTGCTCCTGCAGTTTCTAGATCTGTCTCTAGAAGATATAGACCAGCACCAGGGCACCCTGAATTTCTTTCTTCTCACCCGTCACCTCAGAGTTTGGTGGTTCAGGCTTCATGCTCAAAGCAGTCTGTGGGTTCTTTTCCTCAAGCACCGGCTGACAGAGATTCAAAGAAGCTTGAGCAGTCTGCAAAGAAAGATTTTCGTCAGCCAGTATGGCTTTAAAATCCACCAACGTAACTTGTTTGTTGGGCAGATATATTCATGCCCTTATGGACTCTGCCAAGCAGATTCTCCCGAAGTTATCTGAAGAGGATCGGGGTAATTTAAGTGAAGTCTTGGCGGCTGCTCGCCAAGTAATCCAGTCGGGACTGGACACTGCAGATTCGGTGGCAAGGGTGATGGGCTCATCTGTTGCTACTAGGTGGCATGCATGGTTGAGGTCTTCGGGATTTTCCCCGGATGTCCAAGCTGCTCTTTTGGATCTTCCCTTTGACGGCTCTAAGCTTTTTGGGGAAAAAGCTGACTCTGCGTTGCAGAGATTTAAGGACAGTAAGGCCACGGCGAAATCCTTGGGTTTACAGTCTCAGTCAAGAGGCTATGGCTACAAAAGGTACCGTGGGTTTGGGAAATCTTCCTTTCGTTCCCGTCAGCCTCAGCAGCAGCAGCAGAACCCTCTGTATAAATCCTACAGAGGTAAAGGCAGAGGTCGCTTTCGAGGAGTTGGACGACATCCCTCTTCCTCCTCCTCTTCTACCTCCCCAACCCCTCCCGGTAATGCAGCAAAGCAGCCCTAGATCCGCCATCCTGGATCATGTGGGTCCTGTGGGAGGCCAGCTTACTCATTTTCTACAAGATTGGAAATTAATAACTTCGGACCTTTGGGTTCTAGATCTTGTAGAAAATGGGTACGCCCTTCCCTTCAGGGAATTTCCCCCACCTTACCCTCCTTGTCAGGGGTTTTGCACAGAGGATCATTTGCTACTCCTTCAGAAGGAGGTTCTTACCCTGTTACAAAAAGGTGCGATAGAGGTGGTTCCGGAGCAGGAGAGGGGTCAGGGGTGCTACTCCCGGTATTTCCTGATCCCCAAAAAGGATGGCAGGTTACGTCCCATCCTGGACCTCAGAATCTTGAATCTGTTTCTCAAACAGGAGAGGTTCAAGATGCTTACTCTGGCGCAGGTTCTTCAGGCGCTGCAACAAGAGGACTGGATGGTGTCCATCGACTTGCAGGATGCGTATTTCCACATTCCAATCCTGAAGTCGCACAGGAAGTATCTCCGTTTCACGGTTGGATCGCAACACTACCAGTTTGCGGTCCTTCCGTTTGGTCTTACTACCGCACCTCGAGTCTTCACCAAGGTGATGGCAGTGGTGGCTGCCCATCTCAGAAGGTTGGGGATTCCAGTTTTCCCCTACCTGGACGACTGGCTGTTGAAGGCAGCGTCTCCAGAGATGGTGAGTCATCATTTGCAGGTTACAGCCCAGCTGTTATACAAATTGGGTTTTTCGATAAATGTACCCAAGTCTCACCTGGTGCCCTCTCAGCGCAACCTGTTCATAGGGGCGGTACTGGATACCACTGTGTGTCGAGCATTCCCTCCTCCGCAAAGGATTCTCGACATACAGGAAATGGTTCCCTTGTTTTACAATGGAGCGGTTGTTCCAGTTCTGAAGGTCCTTCGCCTGCTCGGTCTGTTCGCTTCCTGCATCCTGCTGGTCAACAATGCACACTGGCACATGAGGGCGCTCCAGTGGTGTCTCCGCAGGCAGTGGTATCAACACAATGGAGATCTCAGGGAGTCTGTGAGGATCTCCAGAGAAGCTGCAGCGGATCTGTCTTGGGGAGCGTGGAGGGCAATCTGTCTCAAGGAAAGCCTTTCCACTTTCCTCCATCGGTGGCCACAGTGATAACGGATGCCTCTACCCTAGGGTGGGGTGCACATCTGGGGGATCTGGAGATCAAGGGTCTTTGGTCTCCAGAGGAAAGGTTGTTTCACATCAACCTTCTGGAATTGCGGGCGATACGTTTGGCGCTCAAGGCCTTTCTCCCTTCCCTTCGCGGTCAGTCGGTTCAAGTCCTAACGGACAACACTGCCGCGATGTGGTATGTCAACAAGCAGGGAGAGTAGGGTCGTACCGTCTCTGCAGAGAGGCTTTGCGACTTTGGTCCTGGGCTCAGGATCATCGGATTTGCTTGATGGCAAATCATCTGGCCGGGGTGCTGAACGTGCGTGCGGACAGTCTCAGTCGACAGTTCTCCGCCGACCACGAGTGGAGGCTTCATCCAGAGGTAGTTCGACACGTCTTCCAGACGTGGGGGACTCCTCGGGTGGACCTGTTTGCCACTCTAGAGAACGCGCACTGCCCGTCATTCTGCAGTCTCCAGTTTCCGAGGCAGGGAGCGTTGGGGGACGCGTTTCAGTTGAGTTGGAGCTCACAACTCCTTTCCTCTTTTCCTCCCATACCCTTGATTCCTCGGGTTCTGAGGAAGATTCGCCAAGACCGGGCTCAAGTTATATTGATCGCCCCGGATTGGCCAAGAAGGGTGTGGTTCACGGACCTTCTTCACCTCTCGTTGTACCCTCCGCTCCGTCTCCCTCTCAGGGTAGACCTCCTCTCTCAGATGGAGGGGCAAGTTCTACACCCCCACCTCCAGAGCCTGCACCTTCATGCCTGGAGATTGAGCAGGGGCAACTTGAATTCTTTTTCTCTCCCGCCTGAAGTGGTGGACGTTATACTATCGGCCAGGCGACACTCCACCAAGTCTGTCTATTCTTACAGGTGGTCTAAATTTGTTAAGTGGTGCGGAGAGAAATCTATTGATCTCTTAAAAGCCCATCTTTCTGATGTTCTTTGTTTTTCCCTTCATTTGGCCCAGCAGGGTTGTGCTGTGGCCACTGTTAAGGGATATTTGTCGGCATTGTCGGCATTTTTGTGTTTACCTGATCAGCCTTCTTTATTTAAGTCTCCTATAGTCTTAAGATTTATTAAGGGGCTGACAAACATGTTTCCTCCCACTCCTTTTATTATGCCCCAGTGGGATTTGAATCTGGTGTTAACTTTTTTAATGGGTTCAACGTTCGAACCTATGCATAGTTGTCCGTTGAGACTTTTGACTTTTAAAACGTTCTTTCTGGTGGCTATCACTTCGGCTCGAAGGGTGAGTGAGCTCCAAGCTCTTTCCTGTAAACCTCCTTTTCTGACCATACATGCTGAAAGGTTGGTACTCAGGACCAGGGCTGCTTTTCTGCCTAAGGTGGTGACTCCTTTCCACCTAGGGCAGTCCATTACCCTTCCTACTTTCTATCCTCCCCCTCACCCATCCAAGGAGGAAGAGAGACTTCATCGTTTGGATCCAAAGAGGGCGATTAGCTTTTATTTGGACAGAACGAAGGACTTTCGCCAAGATGGCCAGCTCTTTGTTGGATATGCTGGTCGCATGAAGGGCAAGGCGGTGCACAAGCGCACTTTATCCAGGCGGATCATCTTGTGCATCAAGATATGCTACTCCCTGGCTGGTAAGGAGCCTCCTGTAGGCATTAGAGCTCATTCTACCAGGGCTAAATCGTCTACTTCTGCCTTGTCTAGAGGTGTTCCTGTGTTGGACATATGTAAGGCGGCAACTTGGGCCTCCCTCCACACTTTCGCGAAACACTACTGCTTAGATTCCGAAGTGAGGAGGGATGGCCATTTTGCTCGCTCTGTTTTACAGGACTTTTTGGTATAGAAGGGTGGACACCCTCCTCCGGGTGAGGTACTGCTGTGGGATTCTATTCATAAGGTGAGGAATCCACAGGCAGATGTATCCATCAGAAGAACAAGTTACTTACCTTCGGTAACGTTTTTTCTGCTGGATACAGTATCTGCCTGTCAATCGTGCCTGTTGGTCTAATAATATTGCTTTTAGTATTGGTCATGACTGCAGCATGTTTTTGGCTACCAGGTGCTATTTGGGACTTTTTTTTTTTAAAACAAACTTTATTGAATTTTTTAAGTTGGTTGCAATACATCTTATCAAGTACATATGGTGTTTTTGTTGTTTGTGTTCTGATCATTTACCATATATCAGCTTTGTACAGACTATGAATCTAGTTGCACGTAACAGTATATCATATTACAGTCAGTACGAATAAGGAGCATTTAATATGAACATAAAAGATGTGATAAAAACTCGGAAGACAATTGCTTCCTGTAATTTGAGCTATTCCTGTTAACAGAAACTCCCTCTTCCCTCCCTCCCTCCACCCTCCTTCCTGGTCTGCCGTTCTTCTTGTGTTTATCGACCTAGTGCGCCAAGTACGAGATCAGTCTATCCATTGCTGCTGGTGTGCGGCAGGGTGGTAGGTAGAGCCTATACGTGGTCCTCGGCTCGTGTACCCTATGTGTAACATGGTAGTTCATGGGGTAGGATTGATGTGTATAGGTAGGTAATCAATCTGCTTGAATTCTTCTAACATGATATCCCATTCTAGAGAAATGGGATGTTTTCGTAGTCCACGCGCTTCCTCGCGTCTGAGTGCCGCACTTTCGGCGCTGCACCACCGAATTACCTCTTCCTGCCACGTGCGTACTGGAGGGCACCTAGGGGATTTCCATCTCATAGTAATCGCTCTGATGGCCAATATAAGGGCAAGGTCTAAGAATCGCAATTGGACCTTCAGGGCACTGGTACGCTTGCGGAGGCCCAGCAGACATTCTAATATGTTGTCTTGAATTGTGAGGTGTGTAACCTACCCAAGTGTATTCCGGATCTTTCCCCAGTACTCACTTAGGTGAGGGCAAGCCCATAACATATGGATGAATCCCGCCTCCTCTGCCTTGCATCTGGGGCACCAGTTTTGGGCTTCTGGGAACATGCGCTGTATTCTCTTTGGGGTTAGGTAAGATCTATGTAAGACCATAGTCTGTATGAATTTGAGTTTAGCATTACGGGAAACCCGTTTGGGGTGTTCTAGGATACTCTCCCAGGCTTTATCAGTGAGTTCCATGTCAGTGGTCTCCGCCCATTTCGTGCGGAGTTCCATGAGGGGAATATAGGCTTGTGCTCGAATGCCTGTGTATAGCCATTTGACTAGGTGACCACCCCGCCCCATGTAGAAAAATAGATGTACTAGTTCATGTTGCGGTGGTTCTTTTCGGTGATGCGCCCATGTCGTCCTAATGTAGTGAGCAATCGTTGCGTGTAGTAAATAAAGGCGGTCCGGTGCGCCGGTAATCCGCACAAAAGTGTCATGGTCTAATAGAGTGCCATCCCCAAACAGGGACCCAACCTCCTCCACGCCAGCCTCCGCCCAGTCATGCAATCTGGTCTTCGTGAGCCTGCCCTCAGGGATTGGTATTCCTAATAATGGGATATTACTCGCGTATGGGATCGTACCTGAGGTGTAGTGTAGGGCCTTCTTCCAGCAATGAAGTGCAGTTTTTAACAAAGGAGGTCCGTCCGGGGGGATTTTTATTTTAGGGAGCAGTAAATTGTGTAGGGTTCCACGTTCGAGGTCACGGGTGTTGTATCCTATTTCCTGCAGGTTCCTACCTGCTGTCCAGTAAGACAGCCACTGGAGCTGACATGCATAATAATACGCCCGGAAATCGGGGACCCCCAGTCCACCCCTGTGTGACTCTAATTGTAGCTTCTTGAGGCTAACCCTACGTCGACCTTTCCCCCAAATGAGCTCCAAAAGGAGTGTGTCGAGGGTGCGAAAGGTGGATTGTGGAACTATCAGGGGCAGATTTACGAAGAAATATAAAAGGCGAGGTAGCATCACCATCTTAGAGATGGCAATCCGCCCCATTACTGATAATGGTAGGGAGGTCCAGAAAGATACGCTCGAACGTATCGCAGTGATGGCTTTCATTAAGTTACCATCCAATTGATCCGCCTGTGCCCTATAGATGTGAATTCCCAAATATTTGAATGTGTTATGTGCTACCGGTAACTTGTAGGTGCCAAATTGGAGCACATCTGGGCGTAGTCCGTCTCGGAAATAGAAGGCGTTAGATTTCCCCTCGTTAATGGTTAAGCCAGATATACATTCGAAGGTGGAGAAAATGTTGGGAAGGGGTTCTGCCCCAGCTGTCAAGTCACACAGGTAGATGAGGATATCATCCGCGTATATTGAGATTAAGTGTGCAGTGCCATCTATTGGTATCCCCAGGTGTTCGGCCGACCGTCTCAGGGCTATCGCTAGTGGCTCCAACGCTAAAACAAACAAAAGGGGGGAGAGAGGGCACCCCTGCCGCGTGCCCCGATGTATAGTATATTCGCGTGAGATATGGCTCCCAGTGCGTGCCCTGGCGGTGGGATTAATGTATAGCAGATGTATCCATTGGAGGTAGTCTGGGGGGAGGCCAAAGCGTTGCAGGGCCGCGAACATGTATCCCCATGTTATGGAGTCAAAGGCCTGGCGTAAGTCCAGTGCCAAGCATCCAGCATTA
The DNA here is from genome assembly GCA_963921515.1 of Calotriton arnoldi. Taxonomy (NCBI): domain Eukaryota; kingdom Metazoa; phylum Chordata; class Amphibia; order Caudata; family Salamandridae; genus Calotriton; species Calotriton arnoldi. Next base: position 3,258,632 of record CAWUFW010000765.1, on the reverse strand, counting down.
TTATGCTCCACAGGGGTAGCCATCATAATATGATGTAATCTTCTAGTGTTTAGAGAAGTGCTGCGTGTAGGGAGAAACCCGCATTGGTCTCGATGTATAAGGGCAGTGAGGACAGGTAATAGTCGATTAGCAAGATCCTTGCTTAGGATTTTGTATTCAGTTGCCAATAAAGACAAGGGCCTATAGCTAGATAAATCGGTGCCATCCCGTCCTGGTTTTGGGAGTGATACTACTAGGGCTTGCATGGTGGAGTGTGGTAAGTGACCGGAGTTCAAGGCCGAATTGTATAGTTCCTCCAGCTTGGGGACTAGGATGTCTGAGTAAGTCTCATAGAATTCGATAGGCAGGCCATCTAGGCCGGGGGCCTTATTGCGGTTTAAGCCTTTGATTGCAACTCGTATTTCGTGTTGGGTGATGGGTCCTGAGAGATCTTTCCGCGCATCTGCTGTGAGTTGGGGGAATGTCAGGCCATTTAAGAAGTCGTCTACTAGTCCGTCATTGGTGCACGCTGGTGCGGTATATAAATTGCTCAGGTAAATGCAGAATGCCTCGTTAATCTCAAGTTGAGTATAGACTAAGCCCTTGTGAGGGGTTTGTATGCTAGTGATAATGGGCGGTTCCGGGTTATCCCGTAGTATCCGGGCTAATAGCGTACCAGACTTGTCGGCCTCCGTATGTTTCCGCCGCGTGAAAGCCTGGTGGTCAATAACTCGCAGAGTTTCTAGGGTCTCAGCGTGTCTAATGCGAGCATCTCGTAGGGATTCCCGTTTGTCTGGGTCAGTCACCGCTGCTTGTTCCAAGTCCGTCATAAGGGTTTCTATGCTAATAAGGCTTTTATGTATTTCCTGTCTAGCCCCCACTATGGACCCAATTGCAGAACTCCGCACCACTACCTTGAGCGGATCCCAATCTATGAGGTTGGAGGAAGCTGTATTCCAGTTTTCGGTGAAGTAATTGTTGATGGTGGTATATATAGTGGCGCGAAACAGGGCATCCTCCAGGAGCTGGGGCCACAGTTTCCAGGTAGGGACTGGGGTGGGGACTCTACCCCACGTGAGTGTAAGCTCCAAAGGGTTATGGTCAGAGAAGGTTTTGGCTAAGTAGGTGGACTGGTGTATTTGTGTGGCGATAGTGTGAGAGCATATGAACCTATCAAGTCTGGTGTGGAGTTGGTGGATTGGTGAGTAAAAGGAATATTCCCTATGTGTGGGGTGCAATAGGCGCCATACATCCGTCAGTCCCCAGCCATGCAGCCATGTGTTTAGGAGGTCAGCTTGTTTGCGGGCTCCAGCACTATGTAGTGGAGGATGGGATCTGTCTAAGTCCACATCGAGGACAGCGTTGCAGTCCCCACCTAGGATCCAGGGTATAGCGTCCCATCCAGTCAGAGCTTCACCCAGGCTATGAAAAAATTTATCCTGATCAAAGTTCGGGGTGTAGATACTTCCCAGAACTACAGGTAGTCCGTCTAGGGTACCCTTTAGCAAAATATATCGGCCTTGGTCATCTGTGCGACGATCCAACTCTGTAAACGGAACCCCATGGCGAATCCATATAGTCGCCCCTCTTGCAAAGGCTGAATAATTAGTAGTGAATATGTGGCCCCTCCATTTTTTACGGGTCTTCAAGGCCTCCGAGTCCATAAGGTGTGACTCTTGGAGGAAGACAATGTGTGCCCTTCGTCTAAGGAGGTGAGCATGGACTCGGTATCGCTTATGTACCGCCCCAAGCCCTCGCACGTTCCAGGTCAGCAAATTATATGATCCTAAGGCAGTGTTATTGCGAGGCATAGGTGGATATTATGGACGTTGCTCTGTGCGATTCGGAGCCAATTAACTGACACAGACCAGGAATACCCCTTCCCTTGTGAACTAAACGTACTCGGCGCAGCCATTAAACTGTGCTGGGCCAAACAAATAACCACAACATACAACTTCAATAAAATGGTGCATTCGCTTCGAGGGGGGTCGTTGCCGCCGACCATAGTATAGCTTGCTTGGCTACAGAGCTCCGGTAGCCCTACAGAACCCGGGGGGGGTTTCAATATATATATCAGTGCAGTTCGTAAAGAGGATCGCCTTAAGTATTGGCGTTGGGTCCTGACAAGGGGGGTAGTATAATCACCTGGCTTTAATCGAAATCGATATTAGGCTATGTGGGCTATGATTATCAATATACATAAACAGGAGGGGAACATAGTATTTCAGAGCATACTGTAGTAATCATATATACAGCATAACAAGCGATGTACTGGATCCTAAAAAGGATACTGGTGTGCCTTGTATATTCTTCTTGAAGCATAAGGGACCCAGCCGGTGTATTTAAACAAAGTAATAAGACAAACCCCTTCAATTCAATTATCGATCAATTCATCCACAGTCTGGGGCGTCACTGAGGGAAACAGAGTGATGCTATGCTCGGAATCTGACTGAATAGTGCTGTCCTCCGAGTCTGTCAAGATCTTGGAAGTGTCCTCACGGAAGGAGCCAGCCACAGCCAGCGCTTCCGCTCTGCCTGATATCTGCTGATCGTGTGTCGGACCAAGTTTTGTAGAGTCCTGCGTTCCCTGCTTATGGCCACGGGTGCGTGATTTCTGTGTCTTTATGGGACTTCGTCGCGCCATGTCTGAAGGCTCGTCTTGACTCCGTTCTACGCCCATCACTTCCAGCCATTCCTCTACATCGTTTGGGCTGTTGAAGAAGTAGGTTTTCCGGGCATGGATAATTTTCAATCTGGCCGGGAACAGTAGGGCATATTTGAGCTGAGCTGCACGCAACTTTTTCTTGACCGCTTGAAAGGAGGTCCGTTGACGCTGGACCAGCACAGTATAATCGGGGTAGAGAGAGATCCGCTGGTTTTCGAACTGGATTTGCGTTTTTTCTCTCGCTTTTTGTAAGAGCATGTCGCGATCTCTATAGTTTAGTATTCTAACAATCAAAGGGCGAGGAGGCGCTCCGGTCTTTGGTGCTCCAGTTGGGATCCGGTGCGCTCTCTCCACACAAAAATATGGGGATAAGCCATCCCGAGCTACATATTCTCGGAACCAAGCTTCCATGAAGTTCGCAGGGTTCGTGCCTTCGCTGCGCTCCGGAAGTCCAATGACGCGTATATTATTTCGGCGATTTCGGCCTTCCGCATCCTCGATCCGGTCTTGAAGGCCGCTAACTTGGTGTTGTAGCTGTTTTATCTGTGTAGCATGTTCCGAAAGTTGAGGGTCCATTTTGGTCAGGGCCTTCTCATGTTCCCGCACTGTGTCAGCGAGTTTCCCATGATCCGCTCTGAGGAGGGTAAGGCCAGTCGTGAGGGCTCCAATTTGGTGTTCTATCACTTTCCGGGAGTCCCTAACTTCCTTCAGTATTAGGTCCAGTTTGTCCGAGGGGGTCTCAGCTGATCCGGAGGAGGAGGCACCCGGTGACGGGTCTCTGGTGGTCGTTTCAGGCATTCCGGGGGGGCCACCCGTAATCTGGCTGTTGTCTAATACTTTCCCCTTGAGTCTGCCCATCTTGGTCGTCAATAGCTAGTAAGTGCAGCTGAGACATACAAATTGGCAATAATAAAGGGGGAATGCCGCCGTCTAACGTGATGGAGGCCCAGCAGCACCGCCCCACAGTGCGAGAGAAGGCAGTCCAACCAGACAGTCTCGAGCGTCTCCGGAATGCAGCCACTGAAATCTCTCGACAGTTATTTAAGTTAATGCGGGCCGAGGTACAGCACGGTAAGAGCGGCGCTACTCACTGCTCCGGCTAAGTTATTATGAGATAGAAGGGGGGTGGGGGGGGGGAAAGTTTGGAATCTGCCCCGCGTCTGTGGTGACTTAGCCCCACCAAATCCTGATGATCCTCACCGAAGCTCCCTGGTCGGCGCCGTTTACCTGAGTGGAGTTAGGCTCCAAGTCTGTAGGGGATATTGTTGGCTAGTACTCACTGCAGCCCACTGCCTCACTACGCCCCGCGTCGTTCCGGTGTTTTCTGCCCTCAGGAGGGGCCAGTCGTGGGGGCCTGCTGCGTTTATTGGTGGGGGTGGGGCGCTTCGCCACCTATCTGTCCGGAGGCCCACCTCCCACAGTGTCCCCGCAGTCCAGTGGTGATAAGGGCGCCTCGCGAGGTGCTCCGCTGAGAGGGCCGATCCTCCCGATCCAAGAGCCGCTGTTCAGCCGATGCCCCCCTCTCTCTCTGTGTCCGGCGGGGTAGCGCTCGTGTGTGGAGTGTCCGGTCCGCTCACTTTATTCCGCCGGCATCGGTACGATGCGGGGGAGGGGGGGGGGAAGGCACTCGCCCCGTCCAGCCCCCAATGCAAGGCGCCCGCTCTCACCTTCCGGACGCCGGACGTTGCACTGTGGGCCGATCAGTCCCACCGGTGATGTCCAGGTGCAGCAGAACTCGGCCCAGCAGAGCGTGCCAGGCCGGCGCGGCCCCCCGGCCAGACAGGGACAGCCGCTAGTCTCGTCCGGAGCCGCAGGGAACACCGGCAGCCAGGAACAAACAAGGCCGCTGCACTCCCGCCTCCGCGGAGCGCCGCAGGTAGGCCGCAGACACCGCGAACCCAGGCGAACACCGTGATCCGCAGTGCCGTCTCAGCCTCACTAGGTCGGATGCCAGATCACTTCCCGGGCCTTTAACAGCAGTGCCCGGGACCTTTAGGCTGTGTAGATGACCCTCAATTTGGCGATTCCACAGGATAATTCCCCCCGGGGTCTGGAGCCTCACCGAATCGCGTCCGCCATCCTAGGCGGCTAGCCACGCCCCCGTGCCATTTGGGACTTTTAGATAATCTATAGGAATACCGTCTACCAACTGTCTTCTATTGAACATTGCTTCTTCCAAAGAATGCAGCTGTGTTTTATCAACGCAACCATATCTCATAATGTAAAACCATCTCCTCTACTCAAGTCTAAGTGACAAAGCATTCCTTGCTTCTGGCTTGCTTATTCCAACATAACATCTTCTATATACCAGAGTGCCAAATGAAACAAGCTTTTTCCCAAAAAACCCTTTACATAGAAATGTGACTGCTGTTCTTTCAAGTGTGTTTTATGGGGCATTGTGGTCCATCTGCTTTATGCTCATAGGCTCTCACTGACACACAAGAGTTCTCTAAAGAAGAAAATGTGAATATTATGAAAGCAGATGGCATATTACATATAGCACATTCTTACAGATTGCTACATGCCTAATATTCAAACATCAAAGTCTTTGCAGTGATGAGGGTCACTATTTCAGTAGGGTCAACACACGTTCATACCTGATCTTCATATGTTTCCCAAGCTGTAGGTCTATCTGCAAGACAATGTTATTTCTCTACTGAAACCCATATTATGAGACCAACAGACAAGATTGACTTGGGTGGCTCAACTCAGAGCTCCGCTGCTCTGCTCTTCTATCCGTAATGTCAGTGAAGTCCCGATCTTTCTTAGAGAGAGCTGACCAGTCATTATATACCCTATGGATCGCGTAATTTGAGAAAAATTAACCTCATCCTCATGATGTAGCGTGAGAGAAATAACATGTGAATTGCCTTGTACACCCATGTTAAAATATTGTTCTATTATGCATTTTCTTATGCACCAGCAATCGAATAATATACGAAGTAGAAGCGTACTATCCAAACCCGCGGTAAATGCAGTGCACATTGCTGCACAGTAATGAAAACAAACACGTTAGCTGTTGTAAATGAATAATGACGTATCAGGCCTAAAGCCTCAAAGTGCCACTAAGCAAAACACAATATGAGAGAGCTCCTAGTAGACATATAAGGCACAACGAATGACAAAATATTTATTTTATGATGCATTTTTAGGTCTCGGCCTGCATTAGCGCTTGCGCTGGTCTGGCCGAGAGTTTTAGTAAGCGGGTTTTGGAAGTGCAAACCCACTGGCTTTCGGCTGACGACCAGCTTGCGTTCACGATGGCGTGCACGCGCACAGCTGCCATCCATTCCTCGCATCGCTGGCGAGGCGCCATCTGCCTTTCCTCCCCCTCCCTCACCCCTCCTCCCCCTCCCTCACCAGAGAGCGCGTTTCCATTCCTCGCATCGCTGGCGAGGCGCCATCTGCCTTTCCTCCCCTCCCTCACCCCTCCTCCCCTCCCTCACCAGAGAGCGCGTTTCTTGGCCGCGCGTCTTGTTATGTTAATGTTCCGATGTTGCTTGTTCTTTTGCACTTAGTGCTGACTAATCCCTTTAAAGAATTAAATCCCTTGACTGCTGTCACATTATTATTATTTTTATGTGTGTTGCGACCCTCGCTCGGTGTCATGAGAGGATTTTTTATGTAATGTCCTAGTGTTGCTTGTTCTTTGTGCACTTACTGCTGGTCAATCCCTTCGAAAAATAAAATTCTTTGACGGCGGTCACGTTATTATTGTTTTTATTCGCTTTGTGTAGCTCGCTTGGTGTCTTGTGAAAACCATTGTTCTTGGAGATCCAGTCTAATAGTCACCGCATGATCTGCTATCCACGCAGGGGATTCGTATTTAGATTCCGCCATCCCACTTTGTGATATGTGAAGATCTGTTTACTACAGTGTGACACTTCAGAAACGGATGCTTTTAGATGCGATTCACTTGTTTGTGGAAACACATGCAGATTATTATATTATAGTGCCGCTTAATAAGAAGGGATCGGCTAATTCAAACTCGTACGCACAAAGTGAATTTTCTTCTCTTGTTGAGCCTACCTGCATGCACTTTTTATGTTAATGTACTGGTGTTGCTTGTTCTTTGTGCGCTTACTGCAGGCTAATCACTTTAAAGAATTAAATTCCTTCATGGTTGCTATATTATTATTGTTTTTATTCGCATTGCATACTACGCTCAGTGTCTCTGACACTTTGGAGCGACTGTGAAAACATACTGAAAAGAGAATACTTAGCACATCTGCTCTGTGGGGAACTATAGATCTATCTATAAGGCGTGCTGCGAGTAGAAAATCGGAGTTTTACAACATGCGCAGTGAGACTGTAATATAAACCTACCCCTGTGGTGCTGACTCCGAAACCATTTAGTGTTGTATCTTGTAATGTGAGCATGCGCAGTAGAACGGGTTGTATTGTTTTTCTCTATCGTTTACCTGGAATAAGGTAACAGACATATTCTAAGTGTGGGGTTCTCTCTGTGATATTCACATTTCTATTTGCTCAGCACGGTACCTGGGAGAAGTCTCTGAAGAAGTCATTTAAGTTATTGGACAGAGATGTCCAGTCAGGAAATAAAATAAGTGAGTTGTATTCTACATTTGGGCTTAATAATGACCGCTATATTCTGTAATAGATGTGCACACTTTTGTCAGCTGCCTGCCACATCGAAGCACGCCTCACAAATGCTATAGACTACTATGGGAAATGATCAAAAAGACATTCACATTGACATTTCTGTTAGCTCGGGCATTGCCGAGACCTATTGGCTTTGCCAATGCTTGTTATAACGAGCTACTCTATCAAAATGGTGTCAAAATGTTCTACATAGAAACAACATTGAAGATGTGTGGCATTCTTTACAGAGAACTGGCAACATAAAGAAGCCAAGTATGCAACAAAGAAAAGCTTATGGAACTCAACTTTTAAAAACCAAAACGGGATAGTGCATGAGTTGGGGTCACAGGGAGTAAGATAATTACAGCCTTTACATGAGGCTAGGATTGGGCCAAAAACATGAACTATGGAATAGAGAGGTCAGGAAAGTGTAGGGAAGCATAAATGGAGGAGGTAGGGATAGGAAGAAGGGCACGAATATGACATAAGCATGAAAAGTGGGACTAGAGGGATGGAGGAATAGTTGCAGCATGAGGTGAAAGAGAGGCAAAGACAAGAAAGTAGTAAGAAAAGTAAGGAGAGCTGAGTAAAAGAAAAAGCAGTACACAGGTGCATGGGTAAGCCACAGTAGGACCTACAGAGAGAGAGGGAGAGAGCGATGCAATCAAGAAATGAGGGCAGAGAGACTAACCGAGGTAAAGTTTAAACAGGTGTACATTTAACTTTTTGTGGAATTTAAGGAGGTCCTTTGAAGATGTTGGGTAATTTGGGAGAGAGTCCCAGAGGATGGGATTGCTCCTGAAAATTATAGCTAGTCAGCCCTGTGGATTATGAATTTTAAACCACAGGTCCTTTTGAGAGCTTGAATTTAAGGTTAGGGTCAATCTTCTACTCTAAACACAGTATCACCTGAACAATAGATGTTAAAGAGGGGTTCAAAAGGTTAAGGATTCAAGATGACCAGCCACAGGCCAAGTAATACAACCAAAATGGCAGAGGTGAAGAGGAAATACCCCTTTGTCTCTCTGGGACCTCAAAGGGGCTGATACAGGCACTCCAAGTGCACCGGGTAGTTTAGGGACATTGGACGTAACACTAAAGATGTCCTAGAAGCATTGCTGCATGATCATTAAACTTCTGGTGATGCCTTCTTGCAGTGATGGTTCTAGTTAGCTTGGCTGCATGCATATCGTGGCTTCCAGGAGCCATGGTCCGTTGAGGCAGCCTCCACACAGATTTCTATTACGATGGGCCTTTTGTTGCTCTTGCTGGTAGATAGATGTTGTCTCCTTTCTTTACATGGCAGTTTACACTCCCTTCTTCAGGTCAGGCCACAGTAGCAAGCCTTAGTCAATGGCTTTTCTCCTGCCCCATATTTTGGTGTTAACCAATAAGAGCCTTCCTTAGCTCTGGTATGCAGAGTCCTCTTGAGGTCCATTAAGTAACAGCCGTTAGGAAGCCACTATTAATCTTGACTTTGGGGTCACCTGTGGAGTCAGCCAAAGACAAGTGTTGTTCAGCGTTCAGAATCCTCCTCTTACACTATCAAAATTCCACTAAGATCTTGGTGGGATTTTGGTAGTGTAGTTGAGGCTATTTAGAAGCAGTTCATCAGTCAGTTCATCAACTTTATTCGGAAAAATACCATCACAGTTACATTAAAAGCATAACATTTCAAAATCAGAACACAGTCAGCTTATAATTCAAACATTTTGTCATTCACAGACAAAATGTTTAAAATCAGCTCATTTCACATACCAAGTCCAGTGATATCCAAATATATAAATCATGCAAATATTAATAATGGAACTAATTCATACCTTTTCCTCACTACTAAAAGTGCACATATAAAATGTAATACTGTGCATCTTATTTCTTGAGTCTCAAGACATTGGAAATATATCGTACCTTGCTTATGAAATCTAATAGCAGATGCCCTAAAGATTGGCACTAAGAATCGTGTTTGTAAAGTGCCATATAAAGTGCAAAATAAATTAAGATGAGTAGTACTTTGCTAAAACGTGGTGTTACAGGGAGAATTTGGCAGACTTACAAACCAGCCTCCCTGGTAAGGGAAGACTACCAAGAAGTGCAAAGTACTAAGGCGAAAGCAAGTCAATTAAAAGTTGTGTTGTGAATTCTATGTCAGGACCCGGGGGCTCAGATTATGCTTTCTTTCATTTATTTTTGCTCAGCAGCCTTAAAAACAATAATAATTCAACCAAAGACTGCAACTCCCAAGAGTCTTTGTGCTAAACAAACAACAACCATAGAGTCAGTCCTATATATCCAACTTCAAGGAAAAGCACTTCCTCTTTCTTTGCTGCTCAGCAGCCAGATAAGTGCTTTTCCTTCAAATTGGATATCTTGACTGAGATTTACAGTTGTGATTGGGCTGTTTGTTCCTGTGGGGCCGTTCTTTTTCCCCAGGTCGTTTATCTGTCACTTACAGTGTATTGGCGTGCAAGCATTACAGCTGTGGCGGGGTGCGTGTTGTTCCTGGACCCTGCTCAATGGTCTGTTGTTGATCGTGCGGTGCTGGGCGTCCCTGGGTCTGTGCTAAGAACAGACGGCTTTGCTACAAGAGGCGAGGCCAAGATGGCAACATTTATCACAGAATTTGTTAAAGACCCTAAGAAGGGTCTGGATCGCTCCTGGCCATCCTGCGAGGACAAGGTCTTGGATATTCTGGAACCTCTGGCCAAGATCCTGGATATGGCCGAGGATGCCAAGGCATCGGGTCATATGATCGACCACACGATCGGGCGGGTTGGGCTCAACGGGCCCTATGTTTCTTAGGCAATGCCAATTGTGCCTTATCAATGGAGAGCAGACGCTCTTTGTTAATTAAGATTGAACCCAGATGGGTGAATTAGCCACCACAGAAGCCAGCCTGGTAGCTAATGGAGGTCTCTTCAGAGAACCCTTCATCAAAGAACTCTCACGCTTCATTCACATCTTCTCATCGCTGGACAAAGCCCAGAAATCAATCAAAAAGGTGATTTATTCAGCATATTTTTGGAGGGGCTGGAAGAGGTTGGGGGTGCTCCTCCAACCAGGCCTACTCTTCTAACCCCCAGAAATTCCAGACACAATTTTCCGTCCAGTGGCAAGACCACAAGAAATTTGGGGGGTTCTACCCCTCAAGAGGTCGGGGCAGAGGACGTGGCTATAAAGGATCCTTTCAAGGAGCCAGCAATGCACCAGGTGACACCAACGGTAAGCGATAGCCCTTCTTTTCTACCAGGGGTGGGGGGACGGCTACAGTGGTTCAGTCAAAACTGGATATCCATTGCAAGGGACGCTTGGGTGCATCAGACTGTGAAAGGCTTTCACATCGAGTTTTATGGCACACCTCGACAGCACTCTCGTCCCGGTCCTTTGGTTTTCTCCCAAGAGGGAGCGCAAGTGGTAAACCAAGAGGTATCAGACCTCCTACAAAAGGGGCGATTGCCCTGACGATCCTTCATCCTTCTGGTTTTTTGAGCAACATCTTCCTGATAGAAAAGAAGGACAAGGTATTCTGCCCGGTCATAAATCTGAAGGATTTCAACCGATGGGTGGTGTATTGCCACTTCAAGATGGAGGGCATTCACCTTCTACTGGATACCCTACTGCCCAACGATTGGTTGGTACGGCTCTACCTAAAGGACGCCTACCTTATCATCCCATTTTTCCCCCCACAGACGTTTCCTTCAGTTCGAGTGGGACAATCAAATTTTCGAGTTCACATGCCTACGGTTCGGCCTGTCGTCCGCACCCTGGTTTTTTACCAAGGTGCTGCGACCGGCCATGGAATGACTTCGGGCATGGGGAGTTCGTCTAATAGCGTACCTAGACGACATTCTCCTGATGCATCAGGAAAAATCTCCGCTAATCTCACAACTTCAATTGACCCAAAATTTGTTGCAGGATCTAGGGTTCGTAGTGAACGCTCAAAAGTCGGAGGTCATTCCGGCTCAGCATATAATCTTCTTGGGATTTGAAATCGGACACAGTGCGACAATTCCTCTGTCTACCCCAGAGGAAGATATTACTGATTCGCAGGGAAATGCGCAGAAGTTTGGTGAAAGAGACCATTTCCCTTCGGCATCTGGCCAGGGTTGTAGGCCTCTTGTCCTTGTCAATCCAAGCAGTCTTCCCGGGGCCATTGCACTATTGGGCCCTGCAACGCCTGAGGTGCAGCACCTCCGGAGAGGTCTGTCTAATGCACAGGAGGTCTGTCTGTCAACAGAAGCCCAGACAGAATTTCAGTGGTGGCTCAATCACATGCAGGCTTGGCCATCGAGTCTGATGCCAGTCGGCAAGGATGGGGTGCATGCTGTGGTGATATTACCACAGGAGAACAGTCGTCCAAGTGCAAGGAAGCTCTACACATCAATTGCCTGGAACTCCTCGCAAGTTCCTTTGCGGTGAGGAGTCCAGGGGCCAACAAGGTCTCTTGTGCAATTCTGCTGAAGATGGACAACATCTCAGTAGTACGATACATAAACCGCTTAGGGGGTACCAAATCCAAGGGACTGGCGGATTTGGCCAGGGACTTCTGGAATTACTGTCTGGAACACAAGCTATCGATGGCGGCGGAGTACCTACCGGGAATACTCAACCAGTCGGCGAATTGGCACTCTAGGCTCCTAAATGATTACAGTGCATGGAAGCTGGATCCTTCTCTGTTCTAGAGGATCATGGATCGGTGGGTTCCTTGTCAGGTGGATCTTTTTGCCTCGAGGCTCAACCACCAACTTCCCCGTTTTTTCAGTTGGCGGCCGGACCCTCTGGCGGAAGCAACATATGCTTTTCTCCAGGATTGGAGTCAGTTTTGGGGGTATGCATTTCCTCCATTCTCAATGCTAGCCAGATCACGTCAATGGTCAGGTGTCAGAAGGCGGAGGTGATGTTGGTGACACCGCTCTGGAAGTCGCAAGTGTGGTATCCAGTTCTTCTGGAACTTTCTATGGATTTTTCAATCCGACTACCCCTGACTCCTCAACTTCTGACACACCCTCATGGCAACTTGCACTAGATCTGATGAGCTGTAGGACTACACGGGATGTTGGAAAGTCCTGGGCCTTTTGACGCAAGCTTCTTCCTTCATCAGAAGAGCTTGGGCAGACTCTACCGTCAAGCGATATGGCTCGGCATAGCTGAGATGGTCACACTGGTGTATGCGAAGGGATCTTGATCCCATGGGGGCAGATGTAGTGCACATTGTCAATTTTCTTTCGCAATTGGTGGATATGGGATTGGCCTACCGCAGTATCAATGCATGCCGTTCGGCGATTTCGGCAGGTCATGTGCCTATTCATGACGTCCCTGTGGGAGAACACCCTTTGGTCTGTCGTCTCCTGAGGGGTATTCGGTTATCCTTCCCACCAGAAATATTCCTCTCTTTGTGATGCTTAGAATGCTGAAATGCTGAAAATGCTGCGTTCATGGCAGGATAATCAATACCTGTCACGGAAGGAACTTACAGGTAAGGTAGCAATGTAGTTGTGTCTGATTTCCTGTAAGAGAGTGTCTGACATTTGTGCCTTCGATAATACAGCGCGCATGTTTACTCTGGAAGGAGTTTCATGTACTATTTTGCGCCATACGAAATCCAACACTAGAGTGGTTCATTACCCTGCTTTTCCCGGTCATCCAAAGTTGTATGTGATCCGTTGTCTGAGGGCCTACAAATGCATGACCGAAGAATACAGGCCACCAGGGGTAGCGCAGTTATGCTTTTTCCTCAAGAAGCCTTTCAAGCCGGTCTCTTCAACGACTTTTGCCCGCTGGGTGAGATCGGTCTTGCAGGAGGCAGGGATTGACACGACCGCCTTTGGAGCACACTCTACTAGGGGTGCTATGGCCTCCAAGGTGTTTACATTCGGAGACGGCCTAGAGGATATACTCAGAGCGTGGATTGGCCTTCAGAGTCAACCTTCAGGACCTTTTATTTCAAACCAATTACTGACATGGCTTCACTGGTTGTTAACCAGCTTTAAACTTGCATAATCTGAGCCCCCGGGTCCTGACATAGCATATAAAATGTCCTAGCTAATGTGAAGCAAAGTTTCAATTCTATTAAGGACTCGGAGGCGAGGATTATCCCACCCGATTGGATACAATCTTCTACCCTCCCGGTATTCTCAGGGATCTCTGGTTGGATAAGTAATTGACTTTAGAAACACAATAAGGGATTTTCAATGTTTGAATACTTTACATTGATTTAAAGCAGAACTGCTTTTAACATGTCTTAAATGCCTGACGTTGCATTGATTATGGTTCTCTGACTTTGTAACTGAGGCTAAATGTGATACTTGATGTTACATGGAGTGGTTCTTTGATTCTTACCCGGGATGTCTTATGTTTTTCTGTAAGATCAGACCAGAAACAAGAATTCTGAGAGGAAAACGGAGTTCATGATGCTTCGCTCAAAGTAAGAGGAAGTGCTTTTCCTCGATGTTGGATATATAGGACTGACTCTATGGTTGTCGTTTATTTAGCACAAAGACTCTTGGGAGTTGTAGTCTTTGGGCTAATTAATATTGTTTTTAAGGCATCTGAACAAAAATAAATGAAGGAGAAAGCATAATCCTCGCCTCCATGTCCTTAATAGAATTAAAACTTTCCTTCACGTTAGCTAGGAAATTTGATATTACTTGAGGTAACCAAGTAGGGTTCTGTACTAAGTTATAAGGGGACTATACGTGGCTACAGTCAGCATATCTTGGGATTGTTCTGCCCTCTCCTTTATACACTAGTATAAGAACAAGCTTTTAATCCTTGATGTGCTATTTTCATCAATCATCTCCGGGTTAGAGAAATATTCTGGGACACCAAGCTATAACATGGTCTGTTTAATATACTTAAGCCAAGGAATTTTTAATGAATGCTAGTGGGTGCCGAAAGGAGACTACGCAAAAAGACATTTTCCACTCTTTGAAGAGCTCCAGAGTTAACGTGACCCCCATATACCTGCCCCATAAAGAGCTATTGGAATACATTTACTGCTATACAGCTGTAGCACCACCTTCAGGGGTCTGTGACCAAGCTTGATGGCACAACATAGAATCGCTTCGGTCATTTTTGCAAATTGTGGCAGTTTGATATTTATCAAATGTCCCCACTGCAATAAAGTATCAACCATAATTCCTAAATAATTAAATGTAGTGACTTTACTATCCTCCACACCCCCCAAAAAATGTGACTTTGATTTCAAATATCTCGGTCCACTTGTCATAATAAAAGATTTACTAAAATTTACCTTTAAATCAGAAGCAGTCATGGTAGTTTCTGGATTATGATCCTGCTACAGACCTCTGGTTGCTAGACGTAGCATGCACAGTTAAGGACGTTTGAGGGTGGGGGGGGGGGGGGTAGTTTCAGGGGATAGTATGGAAACCTATTCTTGCGGGGAAGGCATTTTGGTTCTTCCCAATCCAACCAGACAGTTTGAGGTAGCTGAAGGGAACATAAACAAAGAAAGGAGTAGGATGTTTCATCTATCTTGGACCAAGTGGAGGAGAACTGCCAACTTAAATAACTGCTACTCCATGTGCTCAGTAAAAATAATTGCTATATAACAACAATTGGTTCTGTAGGGAAAAGTACAAGTTCTTTCAAGCTAGGTTATTCTTATCCTGATTAACTAGGATATACCAATGAATGGTGTGACACATATATTATTATAAACAACACAAAAAACACTGACACAAAGTAGTAGTTTTCTCGGTATGTTAATATTCATATATCGTAGAAACACAAAAGTGCTACATATCACAAACACAGGACTGTTATGCAACATAATCATAAATTAGTGTCATACGAAAAATATCCAGGATCAAGGAGGGTCCTAAAAAAAGAACCTCTTAGAAAGAAATCGTGCAGATTTAGATTTCTTGCAAGGTAATGAATCCAATCTGAAAGGCGCTATACTTATTAGGCCCAAGAAGGAGGTTTCGCTGGGAAGCTGAAACCACGGAGATCCACGAAGGATTCTCTTGTTAACTTTCTTCCACAAGGACAGAGTGAATGAATCCATCCACTGTTTCGGACTACAATGTCCGGACTGAAGAGAAAATAATTGTATAGACATGGGTCTCTGAATACTCAACATAAAACACACACACAATGGGCATTTTTATGGGAATGGTAGGACCTTTATAGGGAAGGGCTCTAGGCACTCCTTCACCTGGTTTGCAAGTAAAATGGCTTATACTTCTGAGTCTTAGTGCCCTACCATCACTTTCAGTCACTTAACAGCCAGGCCTGTCAGAAGCTTTCTTCGCGTCCATATCTAAAACATTGTTCCTGACCCAAATCACAAATGGCTCATGGGCTTCACTGAAAGCCCACTCTTCGTGTATTGTTCGTCATGAAAGGTCTCAAGCTTAGAAAGGATGAGCATGATACAGGTCAGTGAAATCATATTAGAAGAGGGGTTCCCCACTAAAAGCTGCATAAGAACCAAAATCCCTACTTTAAAGTATCATCTAAGTATGTAAACACACTATAATAATTCTCAGGTATTATTTTTCAATGTAATTGACTTACTATGTAGCTTTGCTTTTCACAAGAAAAACAAATATTTGTATTGAAAAATAAAACAACAGATATTTTGATGTAGTTACATATCTCTTTGGATTAAACTTAAAGTAATCATTTTCTTATCCCTTGGAATGTGCTGATTTCAGTTGTGGAAACCTTAGATTCAATATGGCTTCTCTTTTCACCAAATAATACCTTCAAGCTACTGTTGCTCCTGAAATCAATTAATCTTTTGTTTTGCAAAGAAAATACCTTCTAAAAAGCAAAATAGCACACCTAGTAGCCAGGAGCACAACATTATTAGAGATATACTTCTCAGGCCTGAACCAGTTGTTTCAAGGAAGCTAACAAAAAGCAGACTACGGCTGAAAGGGGGAAGGGGTAATAAAAGACAGGTCTTCTTGAATTGTTTCAGAATTAATGGTCTTTGGCTGTGCCTGACTTAAAAGAATGTAGTCTGGTCAAAGAAAAACCCAGAGAGCCACCTCGTGATGAGCCTTCCCTCTAGATGCCTTACCATGAAGGAACAACCCAGACAGGACGTTTAGCAAATAGCCACGACTGAGCCCTTCTGATGGCCCTTCTCACTGCCTGGTATTAGAGGGCAGTAGCCACTGTTAACAGTGATTGGGGATACATTTTTGGTGTACCTAATTTCAACCAAGCTGGGTTGTATTGCCCACAACCTCTTGAAAGATGAAGCACTTCTTATGGGCCCACAACATGCAGCACCCAATGGAGGGAAAGCACAACAGGAAGATGAACAGGGTAGGTTGCCATAGCTTTCAATGCTATGCAGAGGACATCTGTCTGAACACAGTGCATGCACTGCTTGGTGTCAGAGAAGCCTTTTGCTTGTCTTGATGAACACCATCCGATACCGGAGTGGGCCAACTCCAGTTTGGAAACTCTAACGCCCCCACTGCAGCAACGAGAAACATATTTCCACAGCGTTTGTGGGGAACGGCCGGTGGTAGTGGACACGCAGGAAGAAAGCAGGCCGCTAAATCCATTAGCATGATCGTGGGAATATTACCACATATACTCCCTCTTCATCCTCTGCCTAGGTTTAGTACCTATGAGTGTCACGGTTTTAGTGCTTGTAAGGGAGTACCTGTCACAGCAGGAGTAGGGCTCGTTCATTGGTGATGTTTCAGTGTTATTTAGCCTGATCAGCCTTTATTAAGGTGTTGGGTTGTTTGCCAAATGGGTGCTGCATATCCATAGATACTTTATTTGTGTGTTATTTTTCTCTTTGACAGGTGTCTGTGAGCGCTGTTGTGCAGCAGAGTTTAGAATCAGTCAGTGCTGAATCACCTAAATGCAGTATTGATCCTGATCTGTAGAAAATGTGAGACAGTTGGAAGGTGGAGACTAAAGATTGAGAAGTGCTAGAGAGGGCAGTGGCCCGGAGTCACAGATTTTCACAGGTAACTGTGATAGAGACCTTTTTTACGATAAGCATTTATACATATCTTTTTAAGTAACCTGGGCTTGTCTCTCCACCTATACTGACGAAAGTTTCTGGTTCCTGAAACTCTGTTTGTTTCAGTCAAAAAGCCCACTTCGTCAGCAGGAGAACTGTAGATGAGAGGGAGAAACTGACATACATTTTATTTCACCTGAACTGCCAGGGTTTCAGCCGTTATGGAGCATTGAGCTAACTGATAAATTCTTTGTTTACCTGACATATTGTCATAGAAAAAACAGATGTGACTTACTTAGTATAAGGTGCGGCTCGAGTGTAAAGGAAATAAGAGCATGGAATGGATAAGACCCCTGTATATACATTCACCCACAGTCCTATGGGAAATAAATATATTTTTCCATATACTTTTAATACCCTTTCATTTTTCGTGAACAGGGTTTTCTAAAGCAATAACTCACTATAACTTTGTCATGATGGCAGTTAACAAAACCTATAGACGCTGTGATGAACAAAAGTTCTAGTGTGTCATTTGCAGGACTGTCAGCTGCCATTCCAAGTCTGAGTTGCATTCCGAAAAACAAAAAAATGTACCTCTGATGAATATCTGACTGGCAAACTGCAAACTCAAGCACCGCAATTTAAAAAGAAAGAAGTGCAAAAGCTCTGTTTCTTTACTCCGTCCAGCTAGGGCAGTAAAGCGACTGACTGCTGAAAAGAAGGCCAGCTTCAAAGAAGGAGGCCACCAAGGCAGAAACAAACTGTTATGTTGCCTGCTTCCTCCTGCTGCATTCAAAAGGTAAAACTGCCAAAGATGTGACAGCCCGTGACCAGCCTCATTGTACGCAGCGTTGCGTCAGGCAAGAAGTTAAACAAGAGGAAATATATTAAATAGCAAAGTACTTTTCAGTTTGAAAGGGCACCCATTTTCTGTTTAGAAAAAAACTGCAACATATAATTACAGGAACTTAAACTTAGTGTTAAAAATACAATTTTTCAACATCTTTTGTACTCGTGATGGGTTATGTTTAGGATGGGGAAAGGGTATTTGAAGTATACCTACCATACAATTATGGATGGGTAGCCATCAGTTACTGGGATGTTTTTCAGCTAGGAGTTCTGAGAGACATAGACAACTCGAGCTTCACACTCATTGTCTAACCCAGCATCACTCAGAACACCTTGGTGAAAAACACCCCTGTAATTGATGGCCATCCATCTACAATTCTGTATGTTTATGATAAAGTAGAGATAATTGTGGTGTCATCTCAAGCTTCACTGCAAGGCACGGCACAGCCATTTTGCAAGGGTGTTGTACAACGGACCCTGCCCATAACTTTCGATGGGTCCAAACACGAATATGCTGTGGGTGTGACCCGACAGCCATCTCTCATTTGGTTCACCACTGCTAGAAATCAAATCCCAACATTACTTTCCCCATAACATGTTCATAACAGACAAAACAAACTGAGTCATCAATTAACCTCTCACGTAAATGTACATGTAGCCAACTGAAAGTCTTGGTAACTGGTAGATAGCAAAAGATTGGCTCTAAGACTGTAACCAGGATGCTTTATTCAGGACTGTGGTGGCTCCAGGTCTCAGGAGACTAAAGGTAAGTTTCAAGTATTATTTATTGGAGCCTGGATGAAGACGAGCTGCTGGTGGCACACAAGTGAAAACTAGCTGCCACAGATTCAAAGCTATATTCCACATAGAACCTTCGCATGACGATGCAAAGGTTCCACAAGCCTGTGCAATGAGCACCAACCATACCATACATAGATAGATACTACATGGCTTTTCCCTTTTACAAAAATGGGCATAGCCCATCATGGTGCATGAAAATTACTCCCAAACATTTGCTAGGCATATTATTACAAATAAATAATAGTTGGAACACAGGCGTACAACCAAGCAAATCCATCTACACCTGTAAGAAAATTATATACAATTATACGAAATAAAAAAAAACTATACAGCAGAGCAAAATATAAATACCAATACCATTTTCATACACTTAAAACTGAAAGTTGATGCAATGACCATAAAAGCAAAAAGTTTAACCTTTAAAACAAAGAAGTAGTTTCCTCACCCTGCTACTCAGTCTCACTGTCAACCTCAGGTCCCATTTTGCCACACCTGGTCTCTGGTCATGTGTTTCGTCACCAGATCTGGGCTTCAAGGAATTCCAGTTGGGACCAAGTGAATCTTTCCCATTCCTATCTACTTTCTCTCCTCCATTATTCACTTTTACCACACTTCTAATGCTCCACCACTGTCCACCTTCCACTCGCACACTGTTTCCTTTCACATCCACAACTTTAACTGGAACACGAAATTTGGTTCCACCCTTTGTTGCATGTACTGGGTAACACACCTAAACTGTCTCTCCCTCTTTAAACTCTAGAACTTTGACCTTGTTTCATCAAAATATTTCTTCTGTTTCTGTTGCATTTTTTTCCACTCTTGACCTAATGCTCTCATCTGACCATTTATCCTGACTCACTTTAACCCACTTGTACATCCATGTTGGACAGAAGCAAGTCGTGGCTCTCCTTCCCTGTAGCAATTCAAAAGGTGAAGCCCCAGTTGACACATGGGGAGTGGTGCGATAAAACCATAGCATACTCTTCACTGCATTCACCACAACAGATCTGTTTGCAATAGCCCACGGAATACACTCCCCCAAGATCCTATTCATCCTCTCAACCAGTCCCTTTGTTAGGGGATGATATAAAGAACGTCTGAGATGTTTAATGCCACTCGTTTTCAGAACAAATTGACCACCGTTGTCTGATACTAACATGGCAGGAAAACCTTGTTTCGAAAAAAAACTTCCTTTAAAAATTCGACAACCATGATGATGTGACTTCACTCACAAATTTCACTTCAGGCCATTTGCTATAATAGTCCATCATTACTAAAGCAAAACGTGAAGTGCTGGCCAAGGAGTTGAATGGCCCCACGATGTATAATTCAACTTTTTCCCAAGGAGTCATGGGTAATTCAGTTTGACACCGTGGTGGGTCCTTAATTTCATGGACTTGTCACAGCTTGAACACATAACATACCCCTTAACCACTTGATCAACCTCCCTATCCATAGAAGGCCACCAAAATGTCAATCTCACACGTCTCTTTGTCATGGTGGCATCCAAATGACCATCATGAGCTCAAACTATGATATGATTCCTTAAGGTAATGAGGGGATCAAACTTGTTTGCTCTTAACAGGCCATCTTCCACTGATAATTCCTCAGCAACTTTGACAAAAGTTTTAAAATCAAAATCAAGATTCCTCTCCGTTGGCCAACCTGACTCTACATACTTCATGACCAAACCCAACGTAGCATCTTCTTTCAGTGCATTGCGCCAATCGTGCTCCGTAAAGGTACCCAATTGGGGTAAATCCACAGATGCCACTATACAATCCTCCATATCTTCCTCACATCCCAATTCTTTATTCTCCTCCACAAACTCAGATGAGTGTGAAAGGTAATCTGCGCATCTATTTTTCTCACCTGGGATATAATCAGGTACGAAACCACATTGTAAAAGCTTTGTCAAAAGCATTGCAATACACGAAGTAAATCCTCTGCCATTCTTCCCACTCAAAATGTAAACTAATGGTTTGTGATCTGTCTGGATCACAAAACGTTTACCCCACGCATAATTTCCAAATTGCATGATTGCCCACCAGCAAGCCAAGAGCTCTTTTTCAATTATTGAATACTGTTTTTCAGTATCAGTCAACACTCAGGATGCATATCCAGTGGTCTCAATCTGAGAATCCTTCACTTGGCTGAGGACTGCATCCTACCCCACATTGCTTGCATTCACCGTCAAAATGCACTGGAGTTCAGGGAAAACCTTTTGACTTTCCATGCTCCATTCAAATGTTGCAGCTCTCCTTAGCATACAGGACACGGGTCTCAACTTAGTTGCATAATCTTGTATGAAAAACTCACACAAGCCAAAAAATTTCTTCAAACCAACTTTATCCACGGATGGTTTGGCTTTAGTGATACTTTTAACTAAACTTGGTTTGATTCCCTGACGTGTTACAAAAGGTCCCAAATACTCTACTTTGTCAGTGAGAAAAACACTCTTGTCCCCCTTGTGTCTGGAATCTACTCAAGACTTCATCTAAAATCCTGTCATGAGCTTGCCTGTCTGGGCATAAATTAAGACATCGTCTTGAAAAATTGATGGGCTTTGTATCCCCTTGAGCATGTTAGTCATTACCCTCTGAAAACTTAACCCAAAAGGCATGGGGCAATACTGATATGTCCCAAGTGGAGAAACAAATGCTGTCAATTGCCTCAAATCTCTTTGTTGAGACAACAGTGGTCAACACAAACCCTCAATTACTGTCTGTGTTTGCAAGCAACCACCAAAGGTGACAACCACAATGAGAAATCAATAGGTTCAATTATGCCACTTTTACACAATGAGTAAAAAGAAAGATCCTTACGAATTCTGATAGGCACATTCCTGAGCTTATGTTTAACTGGTTTTGCCCCCTCTTTCACAATGATCTTGTGTTTGAAATTTTTAACTTTCCCTAGTTCGCCAGAAAATACATGTGGATATTTATTCATGATTCTTTCCAGATCCTCATTATCTCTAATGGCCAGCACTTGCTCTTTGGTGCCTGGTTTAAGAATCATGCCAAAGAGTCCCTGGTGGAACCACCATATAATGTTAAGGCCTTTGTAGTCTACATAGATTTTTCCAGCTATCCTTCGCCCCTTAAACTTCAAGATGTCTTCAATGGATCCACACAAATCAATACTGCCTCCTTCATATGACACAGCCATACGATCAGGAGGTAATAGTGGTCTGTTTTGCCAGACATTGTCATATCACTCTTGTGTAATCATAGATATACGTGCATCAGAATCCACCAGTAATTTTAAGACCTTATCACCCACATACAGATCAATTCATGAACTGGGGACACCCATTTTTGCATCATCACTTTTAACCACAAGAACCATGCCCCTCAAGTCTCTTCCAAGATGTTCTTCATTTTCTAGTACGCTTTCATCAGTAACACACTTAATCGATGATGACATTCTTGATTTCTGACTTTGACAGACTTACACAAAGTGACCACACTTGTTACATTACCTGAAAATCACATTTGTCGCAGGGCATTGCTTCCCATCTTTGACATGCATACGATTCCCACAACGGAAACATACATCTTGATGTGGACTTGTCTACTTGTTTCGTATCTCTTGTGACTTTGTTCAAATTGGTATTGACTACTGCTACTGCATCCAAATACTTATGTCATAGTTCTTTAGCAGACACCTACGAAGTTTCAATACTTTTAGCTGTCTTGATCATGACTTCTAACTAAGTAGTCCCCATATAAAACTGCTTTTGTTTAATTGTTTTATCAGTACAGTGACCAATAAACTGATGCCTCACAATTTGATCAGCAAAGTTTTCAAATTGGCAATCAGCCACTAATCTCTGCAATGCCGTTATGTATGCATCTACATCCTCGCCTGGATTTTGAACCCTCATAAAGAATTTATGTCTAACAAACACTAAACTTGGTTGAACATCAAGCCTTGCCTGTAGTTTTTTCACAGTTTCCTGGTATTCATCTAGCTCCTCTTATCCTTCCTCCCCTTCTAATTCAGGTAAATGTTTGAGAATGGCCCTGCATTCAAAACCCAAGAAGTGCAGTAATAGATATTTTTTCCTTTCTGGGCGAGAACCTAGTGCCCCCTTGGCACCCAGGTATGTCTCAAAGGCATCAAACCATTGCTTCACACCCAAAGGTGGATCACCTGGTGTTTGTAAGAACTGAGTAGAAGGATTTACAGCTTGAATTTTCCACAATAGTAGTAATAATAAAGCAGTGGAAACAATGTGTCTACTACAATATAGTACTCAGTAATGCAAGCCCAAAGCCTACATACATTTGTATATGAAGTGAAAAGCCTACACTGTATTATTGAGTGTTTTTTTAAAACCAGATTTATACTTGTTCATGTACTCTCCCAGTAAATGTTATATAAAACCATAATAAAAACAACAATGCTAGATTAGTTCCTATTCATACAGTTCTACTTGGGGTTAAAATCGCCACCAAAGTTGTTAGTGAACAATGCATATATCATATACAAACACAAAATGTGCCCTGTCAAGTGTAGTTCACACCAGGGCAATCATCCCCTACACAGCCATTTTGTAGAGTGGACAACACACCAGCTTTTGACCCATGCTCACTCGTGTTAAGGGCACCATCTGAGGATGTTTAGTCAGAGATGATAAATGCTGTGCAAATCAGTGTCTGCACACATAATTCCCATCAAACAGTTATGCTGTGCGCACCAACATGAACACCCACCATGGACGATTAGTCGTGGACAAAAATGCTGTGCGCATCAGCGTGCCCACCCGAGTGCAAGTCTGTATTCAGACAAGTGCTGTGTGAGTCAGCGGTTTGACACACATACGCAATCCACCTTCTGTTGTTGCTGTGCGCATCAGCGTGCGCACCAGGATGGAAGTCTGCATATGAACATGTGCTGTGCACTTCAGCGTTTCAACGGCCCACACTCAATCAATCAATAATAACTTTATTCGATCTTAAACATTAAGATCATAAAAGTACAAGGAAAATACATTAATTGATAGTTAAAATACATCACCAACAATTTCAATAAAAAAGATCGCAAAAAGTGCAGGCAAGAAAACAAAGTAATAAAAAAGCAGATAGGAACTTCAGTAGCTCATAAAGTGCTTTGTGCAAAAAAGCAGCATACCATATAAAAGTGCTAAACAGTGCCATTTGTAAACAATACCATTACATTGGGTAAAATACATCAAATTGTCCAATATCTCTTAAAATACTCATGAGAACTTGGGATACTAATCACCCAGCAGCATGTGTTCATAAAGTGCTTCGCAATGCAGCGTTCATTAAGGTGCAGTCTATTATCTCATTGACCTCCTTTTAGATAAAGCCAAGCATAAATACGATGCAACACAGTAATTAACATATGGATTTGGGAGTGTTTGGATAAAAAAAAGGGCCGGGCGGCATTGAATAAATTTATATTTTAACAGCAGTGTGCGAATATACTTTTTCCGAAGGCTAAAATAAAATTTACAGAAAAATATAAAATGTAAGTTAGATTGAGTAGATATATTATCACAGGGGCAAACTGGAAGTTCATTTACTGAGTACATCCCTGATGGATAAGCTAACATACATGGGATAAAATTTAGTCTAAACCTTAACAAAACAAATCTATGTCGGGGGTTTGTGACAAATGTCAAGTATGAGTTCATTTCTCCTGAAATAAACGGAAGGGTTAGGTATAATGCCACCGTAGTTTTGTCGAAATTTAAAATATCTCTTTCCTTTCCTCTATATTCTTTAGCACGTGTTTTAATTACAGTTTTTGATGTGCCCATACATGCAGATGGGTCGGAGTAAAGGGTCTCTAAGCCCAGCTTTACCAGTATGTCTTTTACATAATGTAACCATGGGACATGATTTACCTTATCAAGAGATAAACAATCTTGAATAATATTTTGAGTAAGTCCCACTGTATCTCTGGTCCAGATTGAATGCCAGAGTAAAACCGGAGCTATAAAGGTCAAATCAGATATAAATGGGACTTGTAGTTCCTGGTGCATAATATAATTAGAACAACTTTTAGGGATGGAAAATAGCTTTTTATAGAACATATCTTCCTTTTGTTGTAGCGAATCAACTTTAGCTATACCCCATATCCCTGCGCCATATGATGCAGAGGCGATAGCTCTGGTGCCATAGATTTTTTTAATTGGTTCAAGTGGTTTTGTGCCCAATTTCCTTGTGAAGGATCGAATAGCCATAGCATTTTTTTCTAAGACATTACATCTATTCTCCACCATATTCTTCCAAGTCCCTGCACTATTAAAAAGTACCCCCAGATATAAAAAAGTTTTGGTTATTTCAATTTTCCGAGAGGCAATAAAAAAAGATGGTAATTTTTTTGGCTGCTTTCCAACTATTAGGACGAATGTTTTTGCTTCGTTTACTTGTAGATCTAGTGTGGCCATATATAATACATAATTATTTACCAATTTTTGTAAGGCTACACCTGTCCTCGCCACCAGAACGGCATCGTCAGCATATAGTAATATGGGAAGCTGTTTCTTATTTACCCTAGGTACGTCAGTGACATCCGCAATTACTGCTGACTCTACCCCATTTGTGTACATAGAAAATAAAAGGGGGGCTAAGACACAGCCTTGCCTAACCCCCCGACGGATTGGGAAGGCTCTTGTGCATTCGCCCTGAGAACCATATCTCACACACGCCGTAGACTGGGAGTATAGCTGTCTGATAAATGATATGATATTTTCCTCCACTCCCATCTCTTTTAAAATAAACCATAATTTTCCATGTGAAACAGAGTCAAACGCTTCTGAAAGATCCATAAAAGCCATAAAAATATTACCATCTTTAGCATGAGTATATTTCGCCGTAATTAAATTCAAATTTAAACACTGGTCTAGTGTCCCCATCCCTTTTTTAAAACCATATTGAGTAGAGATTAAAATATTTATTTCAGCAGCCCATTTCTCAAGTCTGTTTAGTAGTAGGTGGGCCATTAATTTACAGGTGCCATCTATAAGAGAAATCGGCCGATAATTCTTAGGCAACGCTTTATCTCCTTTTTTAAAAATTGGTACAATTACTGTAGTTTTCCAGGAGTCCGGAAGGGCACCTTTAGCTACAGCATTAAAAACATTAGTTAGAAATGGCGACCAAAGTCCCAAAGGTTCAAAAAAGAAATCAATCGGAGCACCATCGGGACCTGGGGCCTTTGCTCTACTACATTGTTTCAATCCATTTTCCACCTCTGTCATTGTGAAAGTAATCGGTGTACCTATATTAGGACAGATTGGGCAATCATCATTCAAATTTGCTAACCCGAATATCGCAGTATAGTGATCCACCCAGGCTTCTTCTCCCACGTGTGTACTTAATGAGGGATCTGTATCTTGACATAAAAACGGGGAATTAACTATCCCCCAAAACTCTTTGGAGTTTTTTAAAGATGAAGCTAGCTGTAATTTTCCCCATGCCTCCTCTTTTAACGTCATGAGTCTCTCTTGTCTACATTGTTTATATTGACCTCGGAGGAGGCTCACCAAGGCAATATTCCTTGGTTTTTCCTTCAGAGCTTTATGTAACCTGTTTAGGGCTTTTGTACAGACCCTATCAAACCAACGTGGAGTCTTTTCTACACTTGCTTTAGATTTAGATTTTAAATTACCTTCCACCACCTTCAGCAACGATGCAAAAGCCTTGACTATACTTTGCGGCTCGCCGTGCAAATTGAGACATATAGCAGTTTCTTCCTGGGTACACCCAATTACAGTAGGGATTAGGATAACTTTATTTATATCTGTCCATTTTAGCACTATGCCATTTCTTCTTGCAATTTTTGGTGCCAAAACTTTTTTAGCTTTGCTATTAAAACAGCCCTTCCATTGTAGTTTAAAAGTCAGTGCGGCATGGTCACTGAAGTGTGAGACAAATGTTCCTATCTGATTTAAAAATCTCTTAAAAGAAGTTGCCACCACTACATAATCTAACGTTGATCCATGCATAGGGTCCCCAAAAGTTTTTACCAAGGTGCCTGTTACTTCATCTACAGGGTTAAAAATCTCCAGGTTTCTCGTAACCATGAGTCTGTGTGTATAAAATGGTAAGGTATAACCCCTTCATCATCTAACAATCCACATATTGGCAATAGAATTTTTGGGCAACTATGAGTATTAAAATCACCCACCCATACTATGTGTAAAGGTTTATGGTAGTTTCTTATTGCTTTTTCTGTTTCATTTTCGAGAGAATTAATTACCTCTGCCATATTACCTTCAAAGAAATTATTATAATAATTGACCAATAATATGTCCTCTTGACAATCCCCATCTACAAACTAATAAATGGTAATACGGTGACTGCACATTTAACTCAGTTATTCTTACGCATAAGGTATTCTTTATCAACGTTACTATGCCTCTTCTCGCTCTTCCAGACCGTGACGAGATTGCAGGGGTGTGGATTATACACGGAACCCATCAAAAAACACAGCGCCCACCTCCCATGTTTCCTGTAGGCACACTAGGTCATAACTGTTAATTATTAGTGACCAATCTTCATTTTCCCTCTTAGATCTAAACCCCGCTATATTCCATACTAATACTTTCATAGTATCACTTTCCTGATCCTGAAGCTGGACCCCTCTAGTAGATATTACCTCCTGATGTGTCTGAGAGTGCAGGGTCTCTCCACTATCCTTATGTCAATCACATGCCTCTAAATCCTCCAAGGGCGCAAACCTATTTGTTAGCGGTATACCTGCAACAGTATTCTCTCCAATAAAGAAGGATGCCGCAGCATGAGGATAAGAAGGGGGGGCAAAAGGACCAGGAATACAATTCGTCCTCATGGTCATCATTGAATTTAACCCCAAAGGTCTGTAGAAAAAACCCAAGGGTACATCGTAAATTTGTGTAAACGCCACAGGGGAATTAGGAGTCATACCCAAAAGATGTTTCACATAGTCCTGATTCTTAAAGTTAATTACAACACAATCTCCCCAAATTATTTTCGAAGTATTACCCACCCACAGAACTCTTCTAGCCATATTAATTTGGCTACCAATATTAAAACATTTGGAGTTCATAGCAAATTTAGTTAACCAGTGAGTAGCTTTGTTCATCAATTGTTGTGTGGTTTCCATTTGATTATTTTTCAGAGGTGGAACATTTACCAGTATCATTACATAAGGGCATGCAGCTGGGGGAGGTGAAGATTGAACTTATGGTGGGATTGGTGTCCTCCCTGATCCCCCTGGGTTTCCCCTTGGGCAGTCTGAATCTGGGTCTGAGTCAGGTTACCGGTGTCAACAGACTTATGTGGGAATATACCTTGCTGGTTCTGGGATGATATTTTACAATGGTTAACAAATTGTCCAGAATTGGCAATGTTAACAGGGGGGTAAAAGAGGGGATCACCAGGGTGTAACAAATTTGTGCTTGGTCAGTAAATATTTACATTTCTCGTTTCCAGTGGCTCACCCAAACCACGCATATCACGTATCTTACCACTACTTTGTGCCCTCCCCTCCATTACCGTTTTACCTTTAGTAACTACGGAGGTCGATGCTAATACATCAGATCGACACTCAGAGATGACCACTGGCTGCAACTCAGTAAGTGAGGACCCATTACATTTACACCCACATGCCGGGTTCACCCTCTGTACACTAGCACAGACATTTACCCCTCTATCATTAAATTTCGCCATCTGTGCCTCAATACATTCGAGCCTCTTTAGGACAGGTTGTAACAAACGGGTCAAAATGGCTTCAAAGTCTTGCAAGGGGTAATCAGACTTCCCAGGACCAAGTACAGGCTTCATAAGAGAGCCCTTACCCCCACCTAAGGCAACGTTTGAGTTTGACTGTCTTTGTAATCTGCCTCCTCCTCTTTTTTTTCACCGGGGGTTCAGCAGGTGAACCTGTAGAATTTGGGCAGGCAGTACCATTAGGCTGAGATTCTGGAATCAATACTGCGGTCTCAGTTTGCGTAGTGGTGACATTACCTGCACCCAATTGTTCATTTATAGCAAGGTTAAGAAGAGGTGCTAGCAATGCAGGGTGCACCTCACCTCCTGTTAGTCTTTCCTCTGCTCTCTCAATTTCTTTTGACAGTACGTCTGCCGTCTTCAAGAGGAAGGAGTCCAGGGTATTTACGACATCCACTCCTTGGTCGCGCTGAGTAGTTTTTCTTTTCCCCATATCCTGATTGTAGGCGTTGGAGGGGTGGCCCGGCCCAGCCTCCTCCGGGCTTCGACGGGCGTGGATGGGCCCGCCCTTGGCCCGGGCTTTGCCCGGGCACGTCCCGCACCGCATCGGTCTTTTCTAGCGCCTCCAGGCGCTTGGAATGGCGGGAGTTGTAGTGTGAGCCCACTCCCCAGCACAGGAATCTCCTCTCTTGCCGCTACCACACGGCCCACACATTGAATCAAGCGCCTTCTTCCTTCCCGAGTTGGCAACGCAAAGATAGTTGGGGCGCAAACTTTGCTCCCACAACAGCACCAGCTAGCTCAAAATGGCCTTCTCACGCCACTGACATTAAACGTCACATTGTAGACACTTTGGCTATGAGATGCTGCCAGGACAATAATGCACTGCATGTCACATTCACGTATGCGTTTCAGCAAGCAACTCAGCATTCTGTGCCCCTAGCCTCTGCATCACTCAGCTGATACACGTCACACCTGTGTATCCAAAATGCCTCACCAAAGTACAGCCACAGACGATGGGAACACCCCTGGTAACATCTGTATGCCGCAATGATCGTTGTGGCCCTCTCTTACTTGAAGGGAACCTCGAAATGCTTAAACATCTTAGTACCAAGAAATCTCATCACTGGCACTGTGTCAGCAGCTCGTCACTCGCTCATTGCCAAAAAGATGTGGTGGCTCAAGGACGCAGGAGACCAAAGAGAAGTTTCAAGTAGTTGTTTATTTGTGCCTGTATGAACACATGCTGCTGGTGGCACACAAGTGAAAACCAACTGCCACAGATTCAAAACTACATTCCACGTGGAACCTTCGCGTGACAATTCCAAGGTTCCATGACCCTGTGCAGTAAGTGCCAACCATAACATACATAGATACTACAAGGACCTAACCACAGGGGCCTCCCCATTGGCCTTAGGAGCTGCAGTACGCCCCTGGTATGTCAGGTCTTGATTAGCTTCCCGTACTACCCTGCACTCTCGGGGACCCTTCCTGGACTGTCCTTTCCTCAAAACCATGAACTAGACGGCCTCCTCCCTGGGGTACAGCCTCAACCAGAAGGACTGGTGCTTGGCATCACTCTCCATCATTTGTGGGTAAATCACTTGCATAGTTTCGGAACTTCCTGAAAAATGACACATTCCTCATGATATCCTCACCTTTTGACAAGCAGCTAACAATGTGCCCTGCCCGTAACTTTCCATGGGTAAGGCTCAAACGAAGCTGGAATTTGCTCACCATTGGCCTGCAACCTTCGAAGGGTTATTTTCCAGTGCATAATGTTCAATGAGTTGAGATAATCTGATAGCTCTTGTACCTGAGACAGGGGACCATTGTCTGTTCAGAGTTCTTACAGCAACCCATTAGTTGCTTTCACTTTTTCACACCTGGGAATCACTTCGCACACTGACTTAGTCTATACTGTCTCTACCACCAGATATTTGGAGTAATCATCTACTAACACAAGCATATTCCTTCCATCCGGAAGGCTGCCGAAATCTGCACTCGTATGTATCCAGGGACCACCAGGATTTTCTTCCGTAATGACGGTTCCGTAATGACGGAAGATGGAGGATCAGAGTTTCCACCAGCTTAACACATTTGACATATATTCAACATCATCTCGACCAGCTCATCAATCATAGCAAATCAGACTTTGCTTCCAATTTGATTCTTTGTTTTCACCATCCCCCGATGTCCCCCTTGAGATTAATGGATCTCCTGCATGGCAAAACTCCTTGGTCTAACTAAGTTAGTGCCCCACATGAGACTGCCCTCTGGAGCGATTGTCCGCTCATGCTGGATGTTTTAGAGTGCGCCTAATACTTGTTGCACCTCCCTAGTTCTGTGCGAAAAATAGGACTTGAAAGTGGCCAGTTTCCAGTCTTATTGTCAGCTATCGCCATTTGAATGCATTCATCTGCCGCTGAGCCTCCAGGATTAAGGCCAGACATATTGGCAAAGGCAGAGACTGCTCCACCATAAATTTGACTATTCCTCAGTTTCTTCCGCTGCACGTTGTTCTTCAGGTGTGGCAAAGGCATGGATGCCAAGACAAGTAATCAGCTATATTTTGGGCCCCAGGTTTGTATTTGAATAATGAGCCTTGAAACAATGGATTCAATAGCTTATGATCCTTGTGCACCATAAATGAATGACCATAGAGATAGAGAATTTACAAAATGTGAGCTTAAACTCACAAATATTATTTCTCAGGCCATACAAAAATATGATTCACAAAAGAATTCTAGGAGTACTTGGTAACCCTGGAGAAGACTCCTGGAAATCTTTGTGGATTTTGAAAAAGGTTACAACTGGGTCATACAGGCCACAGTAATAAATTTGCGGCAGAATATTGTGATTCAGCCCATTGTGTATTGTATTGTCTCTATGGAAGTGACCTACTTTGCAACAGATCCTAGACACTTTATGGTATGTCGATAATTGTTTTTATTGCATTCATGCATTTTTGACCCACACCTGTGACATCCATCCATACTTTTAGGTCTCTAGTTAATACATATCTTTCACTCTCTGACTAAGCTTTTGTGACACAACAAGCAATCAGAACTTTCTTCCAGTTTTTTTGTGAGCCATATTTATGTATAGTACACTTGTCCCTTTTAACATATGTATTTTATTAAGCATGTGACCGGTTTTATGATTTGTACCACACTTTTTAAGTCAGGTTATAGCGCAGCTGTCTGCATGTGTACTGTTACCACTATTTTAAAATGCACATAGAGTGTGCTTTGCCTCCACCCAGAGGAGTTTTACTTTCTCATCTGATGATGTTGGATATTTAGTGTATCATTCCACCTTCCAGGAAGCAGGTGCTCTTTCATATGGGCTTTGGAGCACTGCCTCTCCGACATTTCTGGCCTTTTATTTTTTTTAAAGGAAATTGTTCATGGTGATTGTAACCCTTGTTGTATGAGAAAATAAGGCAGATTCAATGCACTTTCAATAGCACATTCACCAATGCTCAAATACCAACCATTTTTTTTTTTTTTTTTGGTAAACGAATTTTATTCCATTATCAATTAATGCATAGCAAACGAAAACATACATAGTGCATTAGGATTCAGGCATGCCCGGTAAATAAGCATCACTTAGTCCATGGGATCATGAGTAAAGAGTGTCCACTGTCAATCGCAAGCTAACAGCGGGTGTGACCCATACCTCAAGTGTTCCTGGTATATGTTACATAGTGGAGTGAGCTCACAAGGACAGTCAGCGCATCCCTCCATTCGAGGCACTCTGGCCCCTTAATTCAGCCCGGTGGTATTGTGCATCATCACTATGAACAAAAGCAAAAGATCAAAAAACGAACCCTCCCCCACCCACTCCCCCCTCCCTCCCTAACAAAACTCCCCCCACCCTCACAGGCATGTCGCTCTATCCTCTGCGTTCCAGCAAAAGTGTGACTAGACAGTGAAATCGTTAGTACTGTAAGTCTAAGGAAGCAATCCAAGAAAGGGGCGCCACCACATTCCGACCTTCTGTGGGCTCTCAGGTCCTATGTTAGTGTGGGGACACACGACCAGTCAATCCAGCAGCGCCACTCACTCAGGGGGAGGCGCATCATCCTCCAGGGGGCACTTAAGCAGTTCTACCAGCGCTATCCACACTCTCGCTGCCTCCAGCATCTTATCGTTGTCTCGTCTCTGGGCCATTTGTAACCTCAAGATCCCGTCATAACCTGCCCATTTAATGAACTCCCTCCGCCACCTTGGGGCACTAGGGGCACCCCTCCCCTTCCAATGGCTGGTAATTTCCCGCTTGGCCAACACAAGACCCAGGTCAATAAATTTACTAGTAACTTTATTTCGGGCAGTATGGGGGAACCAGTGCAACAAGCAATATCCCGGGGTCTGCAGAGTGTCTCTGTCTGTCACGTCCCTCAGGGCAGTCGTCACCTCCACCCAAAACCCCCCCAGCAGCGGGCAATCCCAGAACATGTGTAAAAATTCGGCATTGTTGAGGTTACACCGCGGGCATGCCGACCGAACTCCAAAATATTCGTTTATCTTATGTGGCGTGAGGTATGCCCTGTGGAGCACAAAAAAGTGGATGAGTTGGAAGCATGCATTCCTGGAGCCTTTCCATGCCCTCTCCACTATTGCATCCCAAGGCTTCTCCCCAAGGGGCACCCCAAGATCTGTCTCCCACTTAAGCCGCAAGCTCTCCAACGGGCGCCTCACCTCCTGGGTGAGTCGTCCGTATAGGCAGGTAACCACCTTAAACGTCCCAGCCGCTGAGACCACATATTGACACGGCAAGGACACCGGGGGTTCCACCAGTCCCGCCCTCCAGTGCTTACGGACAGCTGCCGTCAGGGCCGGGTGTAACAGGAAGTCCCCTCTAGGGATATCATACCTGTCTATCAAATCATTAAAGGGTAGCAGGGTGTCAGCCTCATATAGGTCCCCAATCGTGGTAATCCCCGCCTCCCCCAGGCCCTCAACCCCTGCCAGTCCCCTCCGTGGGGAAGAGCCTCGCAAACCGACAGAGGAATCTCAGGCGCGTACGGGGGTCCCCGCCCAGCTCTCCTGTGAACCCGGTTTCAACACTGGCGCATCGCCCATAAGTCCCCTGGAGCTTCTCTTTCACCCAAAGGAAGTCGCAATAACACCCGAGAGAGTTGCCGCAGCTCCGGGTCTGTGCCGCCTCGGACCCCTTCAGCTCGAAGCCTACCAGCCAACCATTTCGTGAACCACTGCAATTGCGCTGCATGGTAGTAGGCCTCAAAATCAGGCATTGCAAAGCCCCCCTCTCGCCTAGGCCGCATCATGGTAGCCAGCGCCACCCTGCGTCTCCCTGAACCCCACAAAAATCCCGCAATCATGGTATTGAGTTGCGTGAAAAATCTCCGTGAAATCCAGAGCGGTAAGGAGCCGAAATAATAAAGCAAGCGCGGCAGCGTGACCATTTTTAACAGAGCCACCCGTCCTGCCACCGAGAGCGGCAGGGACCCCCAGAACTCAAAGTTACTCTTGGTGGTTCGAATTGCCCGTGCGACATTGCCCTCCAAGAGGTCGGCAGCTTCATGATAGATGCGGACCCCCAGGTAGGTGAGGCATCTACTCTCCCACTTAACATCCAGAACATCTGGCGGGCAGGCCCTACCACTCAAGACAGGAAATAGACATGTCTTGTTCCAGTTAACCCGCAGCCCCGCTTCCCTCTCCAACCGGGAGAGCAGGTTCCTGGCGCCCCGCAAGTCCGCCTCCGAGTTGGCAAGAAACAGCAATAGGTCGTCAGCATATAATGCTATAAATTGGGGTTGACCCCTCTGAATCAACCCCCGATAGTACCCTCCCGAGCGCGCATGCACAGCCAGTGGCTCCACCGCCAGCGCAAACAGGAGAGGAGACAGCGGGCATCCCTGCCTCGTCCCCCGGGCCACGCTGCAGGCCGCCGATATCACGCCCCCCGTACGCACCCTGGCAGTAGAGTTTTGATATAGGATCGCCGTCCAAGCCACAAACCCCTCTCCCAGGCCAAATGCCCTGAGGACGCTAAAAAGGTAGGGCCATTCCAAACTGTCAAAGGCCTTCTCTATGTCTATCGACAGAATGCACGCCTTGTCACCCGCAGGAGTGGAGTCGTCCAATATTCGAATCAGGCGCCGTATAGTCATAGCCGTGTTCCGCGTCGGAATAAAACCTGCTTGATCAATGTGCACAAGCGTCATCATGTGAACCATCAAGCGACTGGCTAAGATGCGACTCAATATTTTGTAGTCGAGGTTAAGCATAGCCAGAGGGCGATATGCAGTATGGTCCCATGGAGGCTTATCCGGCTTTAGGAGCGGCACTATCACTGCTTCCCGTGTAGAGACAGGTAAGCACCCAGCTCGCCGTGAGCTATTATACAGGGTCAGTAATCGAGGGGCCAGTACCTCCACATACGTGGCATAGAACTCAACCGGGAGCCCATCAGTGCCCGGGGTTTTATTTCTGGCCATACGCTTGATGGCTCCCCCGATCTCCCCAAGGTCTACGTCTCGGCCTAATGTTGTCGCCGCCGCCACGTCAATCTGTGGGAGTTCAATGTCCTCCAAGAATCCCTCATCCGGCAGAACTAACGGATCTAGCTGGCTCCGGTATAATGTAGTATAATAGTTCAGGAACTGTGTGTTGAAGTCCTGCTGCCCATAATAGGTAGTACCATCCCTCCCTCGTAATTCCAGGATCGGTGTCCCCCTGCGCGCTGGGTTAGCTAGCCAGGCCAGTAAGGCCCCAGATTTATCCCGCTCCGCATGTGCCCTAGTCTCATAGGCCCTACGATCAAAACATCTCAACCTCTCCACCTGCGTCGCAAGCTCTTCCTTAGCCTCCAAGAGCTCTTCCTGTCTGTCAGCCCTCTCTGGTCTATCCTTTTCCACCTCCCGGAGCCGCTCCTCTGCTTTCCGCACATCAGTTAGAAGCACTTTACGAATGCCCACCACTTCACTAATGCAACGGCCCCTTATGACAACTTTGAAAGCATCCCATTCAACATGGGGGCTGGTGGCTGTGCCGGTATTAGTCGCGAAATATTCCTCTATGGCGTTGCCTATGGACGCCTTAAAGACCGGGTCCTCCAAGGACTCCGGCCGAAGACGCCAGCTGGGTATCGTGGGTCTAATCCTCATCCAGTTCAGGACTATTAGCAACGGGTTATGATCAGATATCGTCCTGGATAGGTATTCACTAGAGGTAATCCCCCATGTACATCCGGGGAGCAGAGGATAGCGTCCAGTCTAACATGCAGCTCGTGAAGGGCCGAGAAGTAAGAATAATCTCTTTGCGTCGGATGGTGGGTTCTCCAGGTGTCCGTCAATCCCCACTGTCGCTGCCAATCTCTGCGGGCCTCCGCAACTCTATGGGTGGGGGCGTCAGGAAGCGGCGGGTGTGATCTGTCAAGGAGGACGTCCGTTATACTATTGAAGTCCCCCCCCAGGAGGACCGGTCCAGTCAGGGCCTGCGCCAATGTCCGCGAAAGCTGGGCCAGGAATGCAGGTTGATCAATGTTGGGGGCATAGACACTCCCTATAGTGATGTCACGGCCATCTAAGCGCCCCATCACCACCACATATCTGCCCTCCGGGTCTATGATCTGCCTAACACACTGAAAGGGGACCCCCGCCCGCACCCAGACCAACGTCCCCCGGGCAAAGGCAGAGTACGTGGTATGAAACACCTGTCCTCTCCAACGGCGCTGTAACGCTGCCCCCTCCTGACGCGTGAGATGAGTCTCCTGTAATAATGCAATTTGAACCCCCCTTCGAGTGAGATAGGCATGGATTTTGTGTCGGCGGGCCATAGTGTGCATCCCCTAACATTCCAAGTCATACATTTAAAACCTACGGTGGAACCCATAAAGTAATCTCTAGGCCTCTCCGGTGTAGTGTTCCCTCAGCGACATGCCTGCCCGAGAACTCAACCCAAAATCCCCCGGTAAAAAACCAACCCCAACTCCCACACCCCAGGACAGGCGCACACAAACAAGTCCCCAACCAAACAAAAGCACTCAAACAGCAAATCATGGGAGTGGCAGAACGTAATCCAACCTTGCTAGGTTCAGAGCCCTCCCGGCCCTCCCTCGCATGTCCATACAACACATGGGGGCCCCCCTATATATGGCTACTGCATCTGCCAGCTTCAAGCCCATACAGCCAGTAAAATCCTCCCCTCTGCAGACAACCGCAATCACAATCAACCCCTTTAACGTAGTACTTGTGATGCGCACAGCCAAACATGCCATCGGCCGTCTGCGGGGTGACATCTGGGAGGTCTACGTCCAAGGTCCCCGGGACACTACTCGTCCCTGAACTTCCAGATCTCTCCACCTCCGGATCTGTACTAGTACTGGCTGGGCTCACCGAGCCCCGACTAATCTCTGCTACTGCTCGAACTGCCCTGGAGCGCTCCTGATTTCGATCCGCAGGCGACGGGGATCTTCGCGGAGGCAAAGCAGGGGACAGCCGCCGCCGTGGCGATTCCAGGGTTGGAGAGCGCGGTCCACCATCGCCGCGTGTGTCTAGCCAGTCCCAGGCATCTTGTGGAGCAAGGAAGAACCGTGTCTCCCCATCTGCAGACACCCGGAGCCGAGCCGGGAACAGCATGGCGTAGGGGAGGTGCAATTGTCTGAGTTTCCGTTTAACTGCCAGAAAGGAAGATCTCTGCCGCTGTACCTCCCTAGTATAATCGGGAAAAATCATTACCTTGCTGTTCCCAAGCTGGAGAGATTGCTTCTTTCTGGCCTGTTGCAGTAGATGATCTCGATCTCGGTAGTGTAGTAACCGCACCACAAACGGGCGCGGGGGAGCGCCAGGTTTAGGCAGTCTGGCCGGGACCTTGTGAGCGCGCTCCAGGGCATAAAAGGAGGAGAGGCCCTCCGGGGCCACCTCTGTTCGGAGCCAGGATTCCAGGAACTGGACGGCGTCAACCCCCTCCTCCCGCTCTGGAACCCCCACTATACGAAGGTTGTTCCTTCGCGAGCGGCCTTCGCTGTCTTCAGCCCTCACCTCCAGCACTTTAACTCTAGCCTCCATTGCACTCAAGGCATGCTGCAGGGTATTAACTTTGTCCGGGATGTCCTTTACAGCGTTCTCATTAGTAACCATCCGCTCTTTGAGCTTGCGGTGATCGTCTTTTAATAGAGTGAGATCAGTTCCAATGGCATCAATTTTTGCCTCTAAGGCTGTTCTGGAGGATGTGATGGCCTTCATGATGTCAGCCAGAGTGAGGTCTCCCAGCGTTCTCTCCTCACGACTCCCCACCGCACCATCCTCCTCATCCGTGTGGTGATCCGGTTCATCTAATCGCAGGACCTCAAACCCTTTTCGTCTGGACGTGCGGCCCATCGCAACATAGCAGCCGGAGGCAGCAAACAACCTCAGCCACCGCGCGTGCAATCTGGCCCCCCGCTCAGTACCCTGTTCTGTCTCTCCCGGCGGTCGGGTTCAGCTCCGGTCCACCGGCGTTCTCGCTGACCTCCACTGCGGTAAGGGGTCGTGGGATTCAGGCTGTGCGTGGGCGGGTGGGTCAACCGGTGCAGGAATGTACAACACACCAAGCCCTCTGCACCCGGTGTCAGTCAAGGGTCCGAAGGCCAGCAAGGCCGCCCGCGTCGTCAGGGCACCCCTCCGCTTCCCCACACTTCCCAGTCAAGCCGAGGTCCACAAGTCACCACCTAGATTCTTCTCGGGGCCTCCACCAGCCGGGGGCAAGGATCGCAGTGTCGCAGCGATTTCAGTGACTCATTCGTGTGCCCTCGTATTGTGCCTGTCGCAGCTAGGGGATTCAGCCAGCCTCATAGCGCAGGGCGCCGCTTCAATCAGGGCAAACCCCCCCTCCAGCCGCTCAAAACGTTCATGGGGCTCCGCACCTTCCTCTCTCGCACTGCTCACCCCACGCCGGGCACAGGACGCCCCTCAGCCCTCGTCACTTTCTGGGGCAGTGGGCAGCAATGCTAGTCGCGTCCTCGTCACCTGCACCTGGCGTACTCCGGTGCCGCAATGGACCCCCGCCGGCGACAAACTGAGGAGCACCCTCTCAGTAACAATGAGGCCTCTCTCAGCCACTTCCAGGGTCCGCAGGGCTGCGAGCTTCCCTTTCGCGCTC
This sequence comes from Calotriton arnoldi, assembly GCA_963921515.1. Lineage (NCBI taxonomy): Eukaryota > Metazoa > Chordata > Amphibia > Caudata > Salamandridae > Calotriton > Calotriton arnoldi. The sequence continues at coordinate 3,219,974 of CAWUFW010000765.1, read as the reverse complement.
AGCGCCGCTATCTGAGGGTCAGGCACAAGCGGGGTCCCCACCGGAGGTCCGGTGCCACTTCAGACGCTTCTCCACGTCCCGCCACCAGTCCACAGGCGCCCCGCAGCCTCCTGCTCCCAATCACTCCTAGGCCTCTGGGGGGCCAGTCGGGCCCGGATTCAGCGCGCCCCCACCGGCGCCGGTCTCGTCCCTCCCGTCACTCATCCGCTTCCAGCACCAGGAGGGCCCTTTAATCAGCAGCTCCCCGCGTCAGGGACAATGGCCACCAGTGCCTCTCCTCGTCCCTTTCCACTCGCTCACTCACCGGTTCTCGCCCCTGGCATACAGAGCCGCCATTTTAGGGCCGGGGCACCACATCGAGTTTGGCGCTTTCCCGCATCAGCCGCCGCCTGGATCCCAGCGCCTCCGTGTACCTCCAGCACCTGGGCAGCTCCGGAGCCCTCTTTCCGCCCTCCAGCCGCAATGCACAGCTCTCCGGTCGCGGCCGACGGCAAAATCCTCGCTGTTAAGCCGCGGCCGCCATCTTAGGTCGTCACCACCGGGATCGAGCAGGGCACTAAAGTGCGTTTTAACACCGCACTATCAGCTCCCGGGCGCCGCCGAATCGTCTCCAGGGGCAGCAGGCATTCCGACAGGCTGTGAGCCCCCAGGGACCCCCGCAGCACGTCAGGATATATTTTTACAGAGGGAGGCCACGGAGGAGCTCCGAGGTCCGCCGCTGCTCACATCGGCGTCAAGCCACGCCCCCCTCAAATACCAACCATCATAGGATTTGCAGAACTTACATGCTTTCAGCCCTGAAATGTTTGGCCTGCTATTATATGGGATCACACCCTCACAGTAATGTACTGACAACCTCGCTGATTGAATGCCCCCTGGACACTTTGGGCTTGGACCCTGCACTGCCCGAGGCAGTATAGCGTTCGGATGAGAGACGCTGTGCAGGAAGTTGCTGGCCAATAGCGTGTGGACTTTTTCTGCATTCAGGATCGTTCTGTACCTCCATCCTGTCCAGGCGACATTAATGACTGAGTGTCTTCTTTTTCTTTCATTCCGTTGGACACCGGACTTTGATCTCTATAGCCAACATGTATGAGACAATGTAATGCTATAAACGAGCCTCAGAATGCGGGGTATTGATGGATATATATGGCTTGTCCGCTGCTTGATTTAGACCTCATGTTCAGGTATTGCCTGATTGATTTTTTGTAGAAAGTGCCTATACCACCTTTTGTCCGAAGGCTGCTGGCTCTGCTTTTCACTGTTATTTTTCCAGGCGCTGGTCTTTCTTGATTTCCATCTATTAGATTTTGATTGTCTTCCCTGAGGTTGAATATGAACACTTGAGAAATAATGATATAGTTCCATCTGATCCCGCACATCATGTGACGGACGCCCTCAAGAAATCGTGCACGATGGAGGGTTTCTGATTTTTTTCACCAATAAAGTATCGATTGGTCCTTATGAAGGTGGAACATTTATTAGAACAGATCTACCGAGACATACATCGACGTTTATAACCATCCACTGTCATTTGCCCAAAAAGGAGGAATTGAACATTTGATGGATTCTTCTTTATCATTGGGACTTGAGACGTGCAACAGGGACCTTGTTTTTTAAAGTTTTGGACTAAATTGGTTAACTGTTACCGGCACGTTTGTTAAGGGGCTCCTTTATGAAGATATTAGGCTTCTATAAAAATGTTGTTGTAATTTGAATGAATTATTTTGATTAAAATGATTTTTTTGTACTATCATTAGGATTTTAGCTTTTTTGTAGTCTTCGATTGAATGACATAACTAAGTCGAGTAAAGTTAAATTAATTATCACAATTGTGATGATTCAATTGATTATTTTGGTATTGAAGAGTTTATGTTGCATTTTGTAGTTTGTGAGTATTCTTTTGCTCTAATATCCCACATCACTCTATTTCTGTTTTTGGCCAGATGTCAGTCATCAAGAGTGAACTTTTCCAGTCTTAAAAGAGTGGAGTGGGATCAACAAATCTCACTGCCCCCCACCTCTCCCTGTTATGAGTTGGGCAGGGTTCCCCCGAGCCTGCAGAGGCACCAATGCAGACCAGTGTGCATGTGTCACCGGTCACATGCTGTAAACAAATTAAAAACCCATGCTTTGATTTAGATAAAGCATGTGCAGTGTATCTGGTCAGCATCAGCTTACGCACTTGCTGCTAGCTGGGAGTGACATTAGCATGTATATGCTGGCCCACTTGCTACAGTGAGGTCGCTGATAGTATTGATTAAATACTGGTTGGCCCATTTCGCCTGATCGCTGCTCAGCGCCTGCTGCTCATATGCTGCTCAGTGTCTTCAAATTCACTGTACTGGCAAGCTGAAGCTCAGCGAAGAAGAGTAGGACCTCTGTTTGGTTTGAAAAATGTGTCACACCTGCACGCTGCAGTCACTTCCTTTCTTTCTACACCATGTAGCACACATCCTGAGCTCCGCTGACAGTTTTGATGGTTTTTGACGTTTCCAAATTGTTCTTCAAACAGTGAACTGGTGAATATATCCCCTCTACAAAATACAGGTTTTTCAGCCATGTTGAAACCCACAAAAGGTGTGTCTTTAGTGTCTGGGCTCCAGCCTGACTCCAAGTTATGTGACCAGTGAGACCTCATGCACCCGAAGGCGATCCAAGACCGGGAAGCAAAGCTGTACTTCACCTAACACAAGAAGAAATCACACAGGTCCTGCTCCTGGTCCATTTTCCAGGCCCACTCCCGGTCGAGGGACTGTTTCTGAGACAGCTCTATTTTCTGCTCAAAATTTTCAGGTATGTAGAAGCCAAACTTAAAACGCAGACACAAAAAAGTGAAGCAGGACTCGACCCATTCCGCTACTCTGGTACCAGAGAGAAAGTGTGAGGGTGACAAGATCTGAGCCACATTCCTTCGAGGTCACCGGTCCAAAGCCTCTACTACGACACAATTACCAGCAGAGACTCAATTCTCTTTTTGCCTCTGACTTTGACTCTGCACTTGAAGAGGCTGCATCCCAATATACTAATTATGATGGGAATGGAGATAGCTTGGTGAACTCTTTTTTCTTGGCCAGGTCCCCTCCATCCATCTTAATTGGTAAAGGGTTTGGCATGTTGAGTGACATGACTTCTTATTTCTTCATGTTGATCTTCAGGCCCACTTGTTGTGCATAGATGTTAATGCAAGACGTCTTTTCCTGCATATGCTGGTGTGACCTAGCCATGACTGAGGAGTTCACCTACCTAGGCAGTACTTTTAGACATGATGGAGGTGGAGGCAATGTCATCAAGAGCAGACTGAACAAGCCCAGGAATGCCTTTAGGATGCTGAACAATGTGTGGAGGTCATGTCAGTACAGCACCAACACCAACCTAAGGCTTTACCAGAATTGTGTTCTGTCCACACTCTTGTATGGATCAGAATCCTGGCGGATGATAAAAAGCAGCATCACTAACTGTCAGCCTTCATGACCAATAATCAGAGAAGAATCTTACACAATTTCTGGCCGTAAACCAACTCCAACCAGGAACGTATCAGCAGATGCAAGCAACGGAGCATGAGCAACACTATTATGGGAAAAAAATGGGGAAGGCTGTGACACACCATTAGAATAGAACCAGATTCCATCACAAAAACAGCTCTCCACTGACCCCAGAAAGCAAACGAAAGAGAGACAGAACACCTGGAGACAAACTGTGCAAGCAGAAATTAAACCACTGAACCACAACTGGGAAACAGTACTGAAAATTGCCCAAGACAGACAGAAATGGAGGTCCTTTGTTGCTGCCCTACATGTGAGTCGATATAATGGGCATTAAGTAAGTAAGAAGGGGATGGCTTGCTCCTAAGTATACTGATGATTCCCTATACATTGACTTACAAAATGCCACTGGGCTTGACACCTCTCCAGAAACCGAAATTTAGTCTCCAAATGGCCCACAAATGCAGGACAGCACCTCATTTGTTGTGGTGGTTCTGAGGGCAGCTGAAGGGCTTTAATTGCAGTTGTCCTCCATTGAGACTAGGACAAATGTTCTGACAGAGATCCTCCAACCTGGGCCTGCGACCATTCAATGACTGCCTCATGGACACCTTGATGGCTGCATGGTTGAAGCTGTGTTCTTGTCCCTCTGTTAATTGGCAAGTAGCCAATCGACATCAGCCTGCACTCGGTGGGCCAGTTTTTCTTACCTAGAACCTTAACCCAGATAGTCTCATTGTACAGGCTTCAACCAGTAAGATTAATCCGAACAAATTTCCAACTAGTCTCCCGGACAGAGAATCCAAATGGCAAACAAATGTTTTCTCCTGCCATCTTGATACTATGGTCAATAACCATAGTATGTCTATTGGAATGCTACATGCATGCTTTATGGGACACGGCCAGCAAAATCTTGTTGGTGGTCTCCAGAGACCTTAGGGCCTTCTAAGTCAGACAAACCATGATGGGCTAAAAAAGCAGCAAAATACGTATCCATACATGTTGGGATACCACGGACTGCATTGACAGAGCAGTTGGCACTAGTATTGTGTTACGAAGGCACACCGGGACAAGGTTGACCAGATTTTTCAGTGACATACAGGCTTCGCTCATGGGCATACGCTTCAATGGATCCTGACTCTTCACAGAAAAGATTGACTCTTTGCTGCAAAGCTTCAAACACATTCGGGCCACATCATGTTCCTGGGAGCTGTTGACTCCTGCAAAACAATTTCTCCACCAGTTCTGGAAATTTGGTGGCTTTTCCAGGGGTCTAGCAACCCTCCCAGCTGGTGATGCAGCAGACCGTTTTGCCTTTCGGGGCAGCGGATGTGGCCATTATGACAACTGGGGCACAGTCCTCCATTTCATCCTCCCTTACTGCAACAGCTGTCAAGGTGATTTAGTTTGTCCTCAGTGACTCACGCCCTAATGGTGCAAGGTAGGATTAGTTATTTTTTCTCAGGTTGGCGAGCCATCATTTCTGACAGATGGGTCTGTTCATTATTCAAAAGGGCTGCACCCCTTTCCCTTTACGTCTCTAGAGGTGACAGGAGCAGCAGAACATATTCATAGTACTTCATAGTTGAATTTTCATCCAATTTCCCGGTTGCCCAGTTTCTCCAAAATTTTGGAGAAACATGTGAATGTTCTGCTTGCAACTTACGTGGAGGCCCATCATTTTTTACACCCTTCGCAGTCGGGTTTCAGGGTTGGGCACAGTACTGAATCCATCCTCCTAGGAGTCACTGCTCATCTCGGACAACTCCTAGATGGGGTGGAAAAGCAGCGCTTATTCTATTAGATCTTAGCGCGGTCTTTGATACTGTGTCCCATTCCATCCTGAACGAAAGATTGGCAACACTGCATCTTGAAGGAACAGCGCTGGCCTGGTTAACAACATTCCTAAAGGATCGGACATTCCAAGCCTTCTGGGAGACGCAGGCTTTAACTTCTGGAGTCCCTCAGGGCTCAGTGCTAAGCTCAATGTTGTTCAATATTTACATCCGCCCACTGGCATGTTTAGTGGAGAGTTGTGACTTGACCATATTCTCTTACGCAGATGGCACACAAATCATCTTCGCTCTGTCATCTGCACAGGGTCATGGACTATCCGATCGTAACCTTGGCTTGAGTATTGCCTCTTAGATGAATAATAATTCCCTCAAGCTAAATGATAATATGACAGAGGTCAAGATCCTGGACAAGAATCCTCAACTCTGTGGCCCACAACATTGGCCGGAATCCCTAGGTGCTCTTCTTGACCTTTCCCCTACGGTCAAGAATCTGGGCTTTGTAATGGAGGAGAACCTTTCTGTGAAGCCTCAGGTGATCAAAGTTACCGCCACATGTTTTGCTGTGCTCAAGTGGTTAAAAGAAGATCATCCGGATGATTCCCCAATCAGCCCCAAAGTATGGTGGTCCAAGCCCTAATCTTGTCTAGATTGAACATTGGTAACATCCTGTACTTGGGTATAGATCATGCATCCACCTGACGCTTACAGATAGTTCAGAACTCAGTGGCTAGACTTCTGTATCAGCTCCCGAAGTATGTTTCGGCCTCTCATCTTTTTCAAGAGCTTCATTGGCTCACAGTTTCAAAGCATATTCAATTTAAAGCTCTGTGTAACATCTTTTAAAGCCAGAGCTGAAGCAGGCCCATGCTACATACAGGATCTGGTGGTGCCTTATCAACCCACACGTATGCTGAGATCTCTGAACCTGGCCCTGTGTACTGTACCTAGGTTTCGCTAGGCTCGTATGGGAGGGTGCTCCTTCTCTGTTTTGGGTCTGAAACTGTGTAACTCCGTCCAAAGCCTCTGAGAAATTGCACCTCCCTACTTGCATTCCACATAAGCTTAAAAACCTGGCTGTTTTGAGCTGTTCATCTGTTTAATCTCTTTCTTTGCTGAGTCCTTTTTGGTAGCTGCGCGCTTTGCAAGAATATAAATACATAACATAATTAAATAGTAGCCATCCAGTTGGCCGGGTTCCTCAATGCCAGAGCAGATGAACTGAGCAGCCTCCGTCTGCCAGATCAAGAGGGGCGTCTGAATCCCTATGTGGCATTGGGTGTATTCGATGGGTGGGAGAGCCCTGGCTATGTCTATTTACAGTCGAGAACACTCCGTGTCAACCATTTTGCATGTTGGGAGTTTCTGCAAGGGCACTTGTTAGGAGACTCATCCCTGTTAGTATGGTGCAAGGATCTCTTACACACCTTCCCGCCACTTCCTTTTCTGCCCCAGGTTCTCAAGAACAAGAAAGACAGAGGCCCAAGTTATCCTAATTGCCCTGGACTGGGTCAGTAGAGTGCAGTATCTGGAACTCCTGAGCATAAGCATGTATCTCCTGGTCCAGTTACCACTTAGGGAGGATTTTCTGGCTCAGCAGCTGGGCGGAGTCGTTCATCCAAACCTCTACAACTTACACCTCTGTGTGGGGAGATATAGCAGCATCAGTTCATTGCGTTTAAGCTGTGTCCTTTATTCAAACCTGCACAACTTACACCTCTGTTTAGGGAGACAGAGTGGCAGCAGTTCATCGTGTTTGAGCTGCTGACCGATTTGATAGAAGTTATCCTCGATGCCAGACACCCTTCCACAATATGATTTATTCTGGGCACTGGGAAAAGTTTGTTACCTGGTGTGGTGTTAGAAACCCTAATCCCTTACAAGCTAATCTGTCAGACATTCACTTATTTGTTCTGCCCGGGAGACCCTTGCAGTGGGCACTGTAAAAGTGTATTTGCCAGCCCTTTCGACCTTTCTCCTTTCACCAGGCCAGCCGCCCTTTTTAAATCACCAGTTATGATGTGGTTAATTAAGGGTTTGACACACATGTTCCCTCCCAAACCGCTATTGTTGCCCCCGTGGAAACTTAACTTGGTCTTGACATTCTTTAGGTGTACACCTTTTGAGCCAATGCATATTTGCTTGCTGCATCTTTTGGCCCTGACAACCTCTCTTCCTCATTACCATAATGTCAGCCTGAGGCATGATTAAACTGTAGGCACTTTCAGTGCAACCACGCTGCGCCACTTTCCTTTAGAAAAATTGGTACCGAGGACTTCTTACCGAAGTTTGTAACTCCCTTTGACGTTGGGCAGTTGAGAACTCTGCTAATGTTCTTGTTCTCCCCCCCAACCCATGGTAGAGAAAGATATGCTACACTGCTTGGACCCCAAAAGGTTTGCGAGTTTTTATATCTGTCGTACCAATCATTTAAGTACATGTGGTGAACATAAGAGATTTAAGTACATGTGGTGAAATAAAGAATATCGAAGATTCTTGTAGCTAAGGAGTTTTGCAGCACTTGACAAGTAAGTGGCTCCCTTGGAAGGTCGAATCTCTAGGTAGGAAAATAGAAGGGCAATGAGTAAAAACATTGTAGTAGGTGAAGAAGAAGATATCTACCCTTTGAAGGAAAATATTCATCTATGTGAAGGGAGAAGCATGAAAATAAGTTAACCCCTTACTACTGAAGCTTTTTCGACCCCTGTGCTGAGCTCTTTTTTGATGTTTGGGACACTTCGCACATAAGCCATATTAACTTTTTTCTACAAAAGGTACCTGGGACAAATTTGGTCCTTTTTCCCCACAGTTCTTCCAGGTGGAGCTAAGAAAATAGCCAAAGAAACATATTTTTTTAAAGAAAAATCGAGAAAAAAATCCTGACCAAGAAATTATATATTTCTTTTTACTAACAATTGCATTGACAAAAGGTTTGCTGTGCTGAAATCACCAGCTGCCCAGCTTTTAAGAACAAATTGAGTTGTAAAAAGCATTTATCAGTCTTTGCTTTTTTCTGAGTGGATAGTCCATTTTTCCTATCTTTTGTGGTTTCAACCTACTTGCAGTTTGTGGTGGAAGCAGTGTGGAAACCTAAGGGTGGAGAAGAAAGCTATACATTTCTGAAAACTAGACATAATTCCAAATTCAACTAGGGGTTGTTTGTATAAATCACTCATGGTTTTCCCAAAAGAAACTATTTATTAAATCATTTTTCTCACATTTCTGTGCCAGAAAGTTCTAGAATTTGTTGGTATCCACAAAATTTCTTACCACCAAGCTTTTCCACACTTCTCCTGATAAAACCTTACTCTGCTTATGTAGCTGAGCCTAATACCCACGAAAGAAACGAATCAAACCAGGGACCATGTGAAGAACATATTGACCTTACCCAGGCTTGTTACCGATGCGATCCACAAACTCTTCCTTCACATCCCGAATTTCGTTTTCTAAAAAGGAAATGGTTTAGCTGCTCGGACTAGGATCATTTTCTTTAGAAATTGTTTGTATGACCCATTGACAGCCGTACAAAACGGAGGTTGGCTGTACATGGCCAAAGTTGTTTTGAGCATAGTGGGCGGCACAAGTTATGGAGTGTTGTGTGCAGTAATATTCATAACTAGCAAATTTCATTGGTTTTACTTGTTTGACCCAGAACCACAACACACTTTGCAACAGCTATATTACATTACATAGTGTCCCTTAGACTCCATGACATTGTGTATCAAATATAGGTATTTACATTGAAAATAAAGTTTTAGTTTGTGGTTGAACTTAAAATAAAAAATTATGAAAAAGCTTTAGTGGATTTTTCTTTCTCTCTCTCACTTCCTAGGGCCATCTTTCCAGATTCTTATCTTTCGGCCTTGATTTGCCAATCACAGCTGTTGAAGCAGATGAACATCACGTCCATATGGCAACAAAGTTTGACCAGCAACTTGCCATAACACTACAAAAGGAGAGAGAAAAGCAAGCAAGGGTAATAATTTGTGAACAGAGTTTACTTTTTTTTTAATGATAACTTTATTTTTTTAATTTTATGCAAATTCACAGCTACAAAGCAGTTGACAGCAATATGCAAGGCAAGGAAGCGCACACACACAATGCACATTATTATCACTAGATGGTAAAAGTCTGAGAACAATAAATCACTCCTCGTCATTCATGTCAGTACTATCATCAGTCACCAGTTCAGAATCTGGATCTAGCAATGTGGCAGAGAGGTTTCAGCATTCAGCCCGGTCTTCCGTCACCTTCTCATCTCGCCTACAAGTTATCATATGTGTTTCCTTCACTCAATGACATCCCAATGCCAGTGCACAATCTCAGGTGCTCTCTACCCCATCCACGTAATAGCAACCCCCCATCTTGGCAAGACCAACACTAATTGTAAGAATTTGTATGGCATCTTCTTACCTTTTGGATGCTTTACTTTGCCCAGCTGGCAACACTCTAGAGTAAAGGACATTGGCAGATGCGTGACCCTGTGTATGTCTTCCACCACTTGAGTCTAAAAGTTCTGTACCTGGCGGCACTGCCAGGCTAAATGTATAAAGCCAGCATTGTCCACGTTACAACGGGGACAGTTATTTGATCGGGTCGGGGATAAAAGGTGTAGGTCCCTCGATGTAAGATACGTGCTGTGAAGGACGTTGTAATTAATCAATTGAAAGCTGGCATTACAGGAGACGGAATGTGTGAGCTTATCAACTCGTGTACAGTCCTCGTTTCCTAGGGGGATAACCAGAACCATATCCCAAACCACACGGGCCCACGGGAGTGACCCCAGCGCTTCAGCACGCATGGACCTATATAACAGAGCAATCAAATGGCGAGCGGATCCACAAGTTAAAAGGATACCTAAGGTTTGTGTGGGTTCCGGCGCAGTAGGGTAGCACGACCAGGCCTCTCTGGTGACATCGGCTAGGCCAGCGTGGTGCAAGAAATGTCCAGACCCAAGCGTGAATTCTGGTACAGGGTACAGGTTCCCCAGGTAGGGGCAGCCCCTATCCTACAGGCTCTAAAGGACATAGGGGCAGATCTACAAGAAAGTGCCGCAGCGTGGCGCTGCAAGCCCTTTGGCTGCGCCACGCTGCGGCACTTTCAGAGCACAGGAATGCGACATATTTACAAGAATATGTCGCATTCCTGTGCTCTCCCTGCGCTGGCGCACAAACAGCTGCCAAGCGCCGGCGCAGGCACCCTTGCACCATGGTGCAAGGATCCCTGCGCCATGGGGAGATTGTTTTTGTGCAGGAAGGGGCACCTTTCTGCACAAAAACAATCAGTACAGGCTTTCCTCTTTCAATGCGTGCTGCAGAATGCAGCACGCATTGAAAGAGAAAACGAGGAGAAATGAAAACATTTCTCCTCGGTGCGCCTCGCTACGCCACCTCTAGGGTGGCGTAGCATTCACACGCATCTCCAGAGTTACGATTACTCGTAAATCTGGAGATGTGTCTTGTTCCATGGGTGCTGCGTGGGAACACCCACAGCAACACCCATGGAACGCCCCTTCAACGCAAAGTGCTGCGTGTGAAGGGACGGTATTTACAAGGAGAGGAAAAGTCACGCATGGTGGCTTTTCCTCTCCTTGTAAACTATCGAGGAGCCTCTGCGCCACCAGTACGTCACGAAAAGTGACGTACTGGTGGCGCAGGGGGCTTGTAAATCTGCCCCTCAGTGTCCATCATCTGTCTGACCAGGGTTAGCATCCAGATTCTCAGTTCTCTATGGAATGGAGCTCACTTCAAGACTACCTGAGCAACATTTTGCCTAAGAGCTGAGGTCTGTTGGACTGTATGCGGGATCTCCGTGGGGAGCTCAGACCCCTCCATCAGGAGTTCTGCTGGCGATCTACTGCTATGCTGCAGGCTAATAGACGTTTTCCCCAGTTATCACCCTGATCTAACCGTCGGGCCGCATGCTTATTCTGATCTGGTCATAGTAGCCAAAGCCACCCTGCAGCGCTGACCCGCCCAAAGTAAGAATGGAGTTCAGTTATTTGAAGGCCCTAGAATGGAGGGGCTGAATGAGTGTTGTAAGATTATACAGACAGCAACAGAACAATTTTAGCTATAGCCATTCTTCAATTCCCATCAATGAGGGTGGCAGTGTGCTCGAAAAGTTCACAAAGGACCACAGGGAATCAATTACCCTGTCCATAGTCATCTGGAGCTGTAATTTACATGTGTGAGCAACCCTGATTTCGAGGTACCGTAATTAAGTCAGCTCCCATCTCAGGCCTAGGGCGGATAGCCGGTGTATCGTAATGTCGACCAAGGAGGCAAAGGGGAACAGCAGTGACTTGTTGCGGTTAAGGCGAAGACCCAATATCTTACCAAATTCATCCAGCATCCTCAGCAGTTTTGGCAGAGCTTGACGGGGGGATGAAAGATTAAACGGCATCGTTGGCATAGGAAAAAAAAAGATGTGATGTCTCACCCAGTAGTATAAGAATTGAAGTATATTGTGCACACCAAGAATTTAGAGAATAGACAAAAATTGAAGCTATGTGCGTGCTAAACTGGTATGTATGTGTCTATCATACATAAAACATTCTGTGAAATAGAGGCTAAGAACAATTAGTTTCCTAAACCCAGTAAGCACTGCTTGAGGGAATATATCACATTAATAAACAAGCTTATTCAATGCTAGGTTCAAATTGATCCACTGCAATTTTTTACATCGCACCTACCTTACACCAGTGAAGTTGAGACGCATCTCCCCTAACAAGGATGACAAGTGTCCCAGGTGTGCATCTGAAAATGCAGATTTTCTCCACCTGGCGTGGGAATACCCTGAACTGAGACAGTTCTGGACACGGGTGGCTGAAAAGGTGCGCACAACCACAGGTCTTCCGCTAACAGATGAACCACTGCAATGCCTGTTTGCCCACATACGCAGACCTAAAAAACGGAAAATGCCCCATAAATTCCTGTGGCTGATGCTTGTCTTGGCCAGATGTAGGGTGGCCATAACGTGGATGGGGCAGAGAAGCCCAGACATAGCAGTGTGGCTTAGAGATGTTAGGGAATGGGCGTTAGCTGAGGAAACTCACAGGAAATTAACAAAGAAAGATGAAGGGCTACAGGTAGACCTCACGGAATGGAGAGAGTTGAGCAGTTCTGTGCTTGCATCAGGGGAGGGAGGGACGGGGCTAAGCCACTCTGTGAGTAGCGGGAGCGATACAGACTGAGAGAAAGACAGGGGAGGGAGTGTAAGGGCGTATAGAGGTAACGGGTGCTCGCCCCAATGTAAGCTCTCTTTAATGGTGTGCTGTATGATGTGCTACTCTTGGTTACTCTACTTGCAGACTGCAAGACATCACAGGCAGGCTTCACCTAGGGAGAATTGAGCCCAAGGCGCCTACGAAATATTGTATGCTGTAATCTTGGTTTTACTTTTTATGACAAAACGGAAAAATAAAGTTAAAAAAAATAAATAAACAAGCTTATTCATAATTCCAAAGTCATGTTTCTTTTACTTGTATTTAAATTCTTCAAAAAAGTCTTTGCTAATACAGAGACCACTCTTAAATTTCCCAAAAACAATATTTTCATTCACAAATATCCAATTTGTTAATAACTCATTATTTAACTTGTATTTTGCTCTGAACTAAGAGCGTTGTGCCCAATGCATTTCGGGACGAACTCCCTTCCTCAGGGGCTGCGTATAAAAATGTCATTATCGACACGAACACTGCTTCGGTTGAAACAACTGGTGGTTTGGGTCTATCTATTCTTTAAATTTCAATATACTTTTGGGGACATATTGGCATGGTGTGGTGTTCAACACTATCTACAAATTTCACAATTGACTACAGATCTTGGAATTTCATGTTATTATATCTTTTCAATTGTTACTGCTGGGTTCAAGTCCAACTTGTTGCATTTGTTTGTTTGTTCTTACAGTTATGATACACAGCCCCTGAGGAAGGGAGTTCGTCCCGAACTGCATTGGGCACAACGCTCTTAGTTCAGAGCAAAATACAAATTAAATAATGAGTTATTAACAAATTGGATATTTGTGAATGAAAATATTGTTTTTGGGAAATTTAGAAGTGGTCTCTGTATTAGCAAAGACTTTTTTGAAGACTTTAAATACAAGTAAAAGAAACATGACTTCGGAATTATGAATAAGCTTGTTTATTAATGTGATATATTCCCTCAAGCAGTGCTTACTGGGTCTAGGAAACTAATTGTTCTTGGCCTCTATTTCTCACCCAGTAGTATGCCGCATTCACTCAATTCCCTACGCACCCATATCGCCAGGGGCTCAATTCCAAGTGCAAACAACAGCTGTGACAATGGATAGCCCTGCCGTGTGTCACGGCCCAGCTGCCAGAGTTCCAATTGGCATTGTCCAATGCGCACTCGCACTGTTGACTCCGAATAAAGTAGCCAAATCCATCCACAGTTTTGCGGGCCAAAGACGGTAATCCACAGCACCTCGAGAAGGTACCCCCAGTCCACTGTATCGAAAGCTATTTCAAGATCGATCGCAACCAGTGCCAGCTTTTCCCCACGATGCTGGACCTCATGTAAGACATGGGATAATCGTTGGATATTCATGCCAGTGCTGCGCCCCAGTACAAAATCGCACTGGTCCTCATGGACCAAACATGCCATTTAAGGTGTCAAGCTGCAGGCCAGTGCTTTGCACAGCACCTTTATATCTGTATTGATTATCGTTAGGGGTCTATAAGTGGTGGGGTTATCCACCGCTCCCCCCAGCTTGAGTATCATGCAAATCTCTCCCTCCTCCATGGTAGGCGGCAGTATCCCTTCGTCCATGGCCTCGAGAAAGAACTCCAGTAGTCCCTGCACCAAGATAGCCGCATATGTCTGATAAAATTCAGACGGGAACCCGTCGCTCTCGGGCACCTTAGATCACGGGTGCGATTTCACGGCCGTCCTAATCTCCTCCAAAGTCAGTTGTTCATCCAGCTCTTCCGCAGAAGCCAACTCAAGCCTAGGGAGATCCAAACTTTCTTAAAAGGGGGTGTACTTGAGAGCAACTATGGTTGGATCTGCTGTGTAAACTCTCTGTAGGTGCAGACGGAACGTGTTCATGAAACCCACTCTAGAAATGATGTTCATACCGCTCGGGGTAGACAAGCGAGTGGTTAGGGGTGGGGTTTGTTTCCTACGGAGTATCCAGGCCAGTAAGCCCCCAGACTTGTCTCCCTCATGATGCAACTGTTGTCTATATTATTTTAGGGTATATTTATCAAGACGATTCCACACGTCAGTTATGCGGCAGTGAATCGTGTGTTCCTCCTGGAGGATGGCAGGTATGGGTGAATATTTCGCCTGTACTCTAGCAAGTTGCAATTCCTCCCCAGTCACTTCAGACTGGAGTTGGCGGTGGACTCCGCATGTCAGTCCTATACAAGTGCCCCCCAACACCGCTGTAAGAGCCTCCCATTCCGTTGCTCTACTACCGGTGGAGCCCCAGTTAGACTCAAAGTAACCCGCCAGAGATTGTGAGAGTGCATCACGCCCTACTGGATCATCAAGGATATCTGTAGGCATCTGCAAGACCTCCGTCCCTGTGGTGCACCACCCGATGTCTCTACACAGCAGACGGTGGAATGATCAGACAAAAAACAAGCCATGCAAGTTATTCTAGTACCCTCCGGGTCAGGGAACCCAGCCACCAAGACCCTGTCCAGTCTACTATATGTATTGTGGGTGGTAGAGTGGCATGTATATACTTTCTGTGTGGGGTGTTGTCATCGCTATGCAATGTCCAGTCCAATGTTGGTTATTAACTCTTGGAGCACCGGCGTCATGTGTGGTTTCGCTCCCGTCCCGGCAGGAGTCTGTTCAGGTCCGAGTCTGATATACAGTTGAAGTGTCTGAACCAAAGAAGGGGAAGATGGACCTTGTGTATGAGCAGGTCCTCTATAGTGAAGAAGAACCTGTGGTTATCTACATTGGGTGTGTAGGAATTGAGTATTTTTAAGTCAGAACTGTCCAGTGAACCCTGTATCAGGACATACAGGCCCTCCACATCCGCCTCCATATATGTGAGGGAGAAAGGAATCCCTGGTAAAACCCAGATCAACACCCCCCAAGCGTACGTGGAAAAAGAGGCATGATAGGTCTGACCCCGCCATTTTTAGCTAATCCCGAGGCTCCTGAGTCATCAAGGTGTGTTCCTTGCAAGCATGCTATGCCGATGATGTGGCGTTTGAGAAATGTGAGTACCTTGTGTCGTTTAGTGTAAGTCCTCAGACATTGGATGTTCCAGGTTAGGAATCTGCATTCAATCCCCATCCCAAATCTGGCGCAATAGTGGGTACACCCCTCCCATCCTCACAATCCAGTCCCGCTTCTGACCAACTGCTAAGTTAACCAAGTAATGCAAACATTGCCAGTAAAACAATCCAAACCTCTCCCACCCACGGACAAACATGGTACAACCAATCGACCATCTATGCCCACCTAGTGCATGTGACAGGACTCGCACAGCATCCCCGCCAGTCCAACCACGGCTGGCTAAATCAAAGAGTTGAATAGCTACCCGGCCAGTCAGTTTAACCAACTGGTTAGCAGTTAACTGTGCTGCACACTGTCCCGTGTTGTCTAGATGTAAGTGAACGTATCTGGCGTTTTAATCTCCAGCTCTGTCTGACTCACCTCGAGCAGCATCATCTGCCACCTGCGTTCCCATCCGAAGACTGAGAACAGTCATATATCTGGCCACCCAGAGACAAATCCATGACCCACATCTTACAGGAACGCACACGTTCAGCCAATAATCATTCCATCCAAATTTGGCATACGTTGAGCATCAGTAATCATTCACCCTCAACATTCTCCCACACCTCCGGGGCAACCAGAGTATCAGGCACAAAGTCCATTGCTGGGCTGGAAGCCCCAGTTCCAGTGTCTTCTGACTGCATTTGGAGATCCAAGCCCTGATCAGCGTTCGACTGGTCTAGGGTATTCAGCTGCATAGTACCGTCGTCGCACTTTTAGGGCTCGTCACCTTTGAATGTGGTTGGCACACAGATCTCCGAGCATGTATCCTTTCGCCGTTGCCAGCTGAAGCCTGCCGGGTAGTCCGAGTTGTCACCCCTCAGCTCAAGCCAGTCCCATACCTCCTCCGGGGACTCGAAGAATTGGGCTTTTCCTTGATGAAGGACTTTAAGTTTCGCAGGTTATAAGAGCATGTACCTAAGGTCGATCGCTTTCAATTTTTGTTTTACATTAAAAATGTTTGCCTCCGATCCTGCACCTGCTTCATGTAGTCTGGGTAAATCGCAATTTTAGCATTGGCCAAGGGAGGGACTGGGTGCTGCCTGGCAGCACGAAGTATGCAATACCTGGCTCTTCGGCTAAACAGATCTGCAGACCCCCCCCCGCCAAGCGCCTTGAGACCCTCACGGGTGAGTAGCGCGCTTACAATTCCCTGATTGATTCCCTGATTGAATCCCTGTCGAGGTACTTGAGGATCTTTGCTGTAATGTTACGACGGTAGCCCCAGGCTGTGGAAACAGCACTATTGCCCTATGAGCCTTTTCGACCACAAAAAAATCAAGACAGTCCCAGTGGCTTGAACACGTTCCGCATCCAATTTTCTAGGAATCTTTCTGTGGAGGACCCCTCCGCTCGTTCAGGAACTCCCAGGACCCTAATATTACTGCAGCTGGAGCAGTCCTCTGCGTCTTCAGCGCATCTGTCTAATTCTGAAGTGGTAGTGGTCATATGAGACATCTGGAATTTGAGGACTGTGACCTCCTCCTGCAGTTCAGTGATATTGCCCTTCGCAGATTTGACTTTATCAGAAACCTTTCTTAGGTCAGCCTGAAGAACATTGACATTGGCTGACACAGCTTCAATTTTATTTGTGAGGGCAGTACAGGACCCCATGATGGCCACCAGCAAGTCAGACCTGGACGGCTCTGCATCTTCCCCTGGCAAATTCTCAGCATCTAGTGTGACTATTTGCCTCGTTATCCTCTGGACGGGCTGACGCAGAGTGGTATATTGAGTTATGGTGTTTGTCGTATGAGTGCGGGCAGGTTTGTCCTTACCCATGGTAAGGAATGGGTCTCCAACCAACAGACTCGGTGGCATAGGACACAGTCACAACCCAGGAACTTGCATTGCAGAACGGGCACCTGCACAGAACCCCACAGAGGGGGGAAAGCACCCTCAGGCACAATCAGCCCACGTCCGATTGGAACATGGGGTTACGTGCAACCATCCAGACTGCGAGGAGCTGGACAACGCTAAGGGTCCGGCGTGCTCTCACAGCAGGTGGTGATGCGCAGGCCGCGTGATCTTACTGGTGTCGAGTTATGCCCCAAGCCCTCAGGGGAGAGCAGTGTTCCATCAGAGCTGGCATCAGAGCAGGCAAGGGTGAGCAGTGCAGTTCCTCCAGACTTGCCCCAGGACACCTCACGGGATCAGCCGTGATGGGGCCCAGCTGCTCTAAACTCCAGGCACTACAGGTTCAGGGATCCGGCAACACCTCCCCAATCTCAGGGCCTCCTCACCCGACATCCACAAAGGGCGGGTGATGTGTCCTCCGTCTGTTCCACGTGGCCCGGAGCGGGATCCCTGCAGCACCCACCCTCTCTTGGGTTGGTGTTTGCCAGCGCAGTTGTCGCCCAGAAGATGAAATGTGCCTGTCAACCGCACTCTAATGGTGACACATAGGCGTAGCGCTGAAGACACAGCCCTCCCTTGGAGCTGGAGCAGTCAGGAGGGTGCAGCAGTGGTCGCCAAAGGAGCCGGAGATAGGGCCGTCTCTGGCCGCCCCGACCAGTACCGCCGCCACTCAACCACAGGAGCAGCGGGACGAGACACCCAGAGAGCCTTGGCGGGCAATGTCTGTCAGGCTGAGAAGGTCTGGCTTCAGTTGTTCCCCAGGTCATAGTGGGTAGGCTGGTGTTAATGAGCTGCTTCAGTGGGGAGAACCCCCTGTGGGCCCCAATTCAGCTCTCTGAGGCCGATGGCCGGACCTTCACTTTACTCCACGAGCCCCCAGTCTCTCCAAGGTTGCTGCGCTCCTCTGCAGACGGTGGGAGGTTGCTGTCACTCCACGGTGCTAGATGGCACGTCTTTATAATCAGGTTGGCAGGATCAGGAAGTCAGCAGGGTCCATCTGCGACCGGGCCCGCACCAGACACCCCACAGGCCCGATGCAGGGGCCGTGCGGCGCCGGGGCCACTGTAGGCTGTGGCTGCCTCCCCGCATAAGGGTGTCAGGGGCCCCCAGGGGCAGACACTCGTCCCCATGGCTGGCACAGCATCCAAGGCACAGCAGGCTTCCAGACGTATCGGGCTACTTCTACTTTCCTCACGAATCAGACCTTCAAGCTACCTATATTCTTGCCGCAACTAGAGTCTGAAGTGGAAAGGGCCCTACACACTCTGGATCTTAAGAAGGTGCTCATGTATTCTTTGGTAAAACGTGGGGGCAGATGTACGACCGTTTTTTGCGGTCGCAAAAGGGTATTCAACCCGTTTGCGACCGCAAAAAACGGTGGTGGTATGTACCGACGCTATTTTGCAAGTCACAGACTCCCAAAATAGGGTTTGCGACTCGCTATTAGGAAGGGGCTTGCCAAGGGCGTCCCTTCCTAATAGCGAGTCCAGATGGAATGTACCACTGTTTTGCAACCTCATTTGCAGTCGCAAAACACTCGCAGTTTAGCACCTACTTTAAGTAGGCGGTAAACCATTCACAAACGGGAACGGGTCCCCTTTTGTGGATGGTTGCGAAAATATTTTTTAAGAGCAGGCAGTTGTCCCAGGGACCACTGCCTGCCTTAAAAAATGAAACTGAAAAGTTTCATTTTTCTTTTTTAAGTGCATTAGAAAACGGGCTGCATTTTTAAAAAAACTGCTTTATTGCAAAAGCAGTCACAGACATGGTGGTCTGCTGACCCCAGCAGGCCATCATCCCTGTGAGTGCTAGCCATTCCCAATTGGGTCGCAAATTGCGTTTGCCTCATGAATATTGATGATGCATGCAATTTGGGACCCCATTGGGAATCGCAAACAGTGTCTGAGACACTGTTGTACATTGCATTTTGCGAGTCGCAAAGCGATGCAATTTGCGAGTCGCAAAATGCAAGCGTCGTACATCTGGCCCTAAGCCTTTTAGGAAGTTCAATCAAATTTGTGTAGTCTTCACCAAACAAAAGGGATCATGCCATCTATAAAGCAGGCATTGCAAGATTAACCATTAAGTGAATCCAGACTAAAACCAAGCACTCTTTCCCTGTGTCCTCTAGAGCCCACTCTACACAAAAGAAGGGGGTGCAATGTAGCCTTTTTGTGCAATAGTCCTTTAACGGATATATGCAAGGCTGCTACTTGGTTAACACCACACAGTTTAACTAAGCATTATTGTGTAGACATTCTAGTACGTCAGCAGACTTTTGTTGGCCAAGCTGTCCTAAGAACATTCTTTCAAACCTTCATCATCTGCTCGCTAGCCACCGCTTTGGAGATATAGGACCTGATTTAGGTCTTGGTGGATTCGGTCCCGCCGTCCCTTTTCTGTTGGATTCTCCGTCCGACTAGTAGGCAGTTCACCCCCTCTATTTAGATGCTGGCCGGTGGATGGATAAAAGACCATCGGAATGGCTCTGTCTCCACCCACCAGATTTTTTCACCCACTTCAACAGCACCATAGGCAAAAGCGGCTGTCTGAGGAAGTACAGCCGGTTTGTCTGCAAGGCCAATCACGATGTGTCTTCCTGCCGACGTAATAGGCGAGGAAACCTCCACACCCGAGTTGGCGGATTGGAATGGATATAAGGCCGAAACGTACTTTTTTTCTGTTTCACACTTCCTTTTCCGTCATGGAGCCGATCATCCAAGTCCTTCCTTTGCTGCCTCTACTTGACCACGAAGCAAATCAACCCCATCGCCGCTGGAATCGAATGTAAGCTTCTATTTTTACTTGTTACCTTTTGACTTATCTGTTTACATTTGATCTGGACTCGTGCATGTTGAAATCTCACTTACAAGCAATAACATACCAATGTGTAATGCATATGTGTGTAATATTGTCATTAAAGAAATTTAAAGAAACACACCTGTATCATTTTATTGTATTTTTAAATTTGGTGCAAGCTGCCTTCATGATAATGGAAACTTACACATCAATCAAAAAAATATAAAACTGGCCATACAGATGTGTTAACTTAATTTTCATAAACGATAAAATCATAAACATATGCATTACACATTATTGGGATAATTGAAATGTAATATAATGTAGAAATTGCACTTGTCAAGGTGAAACATATATTTTAAAATAACTGTAAAATCAATGTTAGTTCCAAACGTTAATCTTTCAATATATTTATCAGTGTAACATTTCCCTTTGTCTAGTGCATTTCCTGTATTTTATTAAATGTTATTTGTCTCATTATCATTTTAAGGTGCAATGCATATTGTATTGTATTGTAATTGTATTTGTATAGCGCTTACTACCCCTGACGATGCGTCAAAGCGCTTTTTCGGCGAGTAGCACGCTACTCCGGGACCCATAGAGGATTAGTGTTGAATTAGTATAGTGAAACATGCAAGTAAATTTTAAGTGGTGGATATGTTAGTCAGTTATTTGGATTCGGAAGGATAGCAGAAGGATAGAAGAGGAAAGAAGGTTTGTATTTATATAGCGCTTCTAACCCCTGATGGGTGTTGAATTGCTTTTTTTGGCGAGTAGCATGCTACTCCGGAAACCCATAAAGGATTAGTGGTGAATTAGTATGGTGAAATATGAAAGTAATTTGAGTGGTGGATATTAGTCAGTTATTTGGAGTGAGAAGGATAGTGGAGGGATAGAAGGGAAAGAAAGGTTTGCATTCATATAGCGCCTGTTGCCCCTGATGGGTGTTGAAGCGCTTTGTTGGCGAGTAGCACGCTACTCTGGAACCCATAAAGGATTAGTGGTGAATTAGTATAGTGGAATATGGAATTAGAGAAGTGAACATGCTAGTCTGTTATGTGTTTATTTTCATCACTTATCAAGTACAAATAAACACATCTGTATTAACACTTTACAAAAAAAATCAATTTATTGGTGCGTCGGTCATCATGATGAATGCTTTCACAAAAATGTAAATGCCCATCACATAAATTTTTTACTAGTGTATGGACTTTACAAATTTTTAAAAACTGTTGCATTTTCAGTCATAATTGTAAGTTAAAATATGTAAATCACATTTTCATCATTAACAGTTCTAGAAATCAAACAATTGTAAATGAAAAATGTCAGGACAAACTTGGTGAAATAAAATTTGTTTTATTAAGAAATGAGATACTTCTCTCGAATCAATATATTTTAAACAGTTAAATAAAAAATCGGGATTGTCACTAATACATGATGTTAGAGTGCTGCCCCAAACTTGCCTCCTAAACCGACTGCCAAAGGGAAACCTCCTCAGGAAGGGGTATCTAGTGAGCATAGAGCAGGACCTCAAGGGTCTTTCTTGGAAGGGTTGGGTTTGGGTTTGACAGGGATTATGGCCAGGTAAGACCGAAATTCAGGAGGAGGAGTAGGGGTCAGAGGGGTGGGGGAGGATTGGATTTGGGAGGTAGATGGAGCTGCAGTGTGTGATGTGCGTGTTATTGTTGGTTTTGCAGTTGCATGTGGGTCTGGTGTATGTTGTATATGTTTGGGTGTTTGTTTCCTGGCAGGTGTATATTGTTCAAGTGAGTGTGTGCGTTTTGTTTGATGACTGTTGTTTTGCGTGTAGGTGTGCTGGTGCGTGAGGGATTTGGTGTGGATGAGTGTGCTGTTGAGGTGGTTGCTGGGGTTGTGGTGCTTGTGGGTGTATGTTTTGCAGTTGCATGTGGGTCTAGTTTATGTTTGGATGTGTGTGGTTTCTCAGGTGTTTTGTATTCAGGTGAGTGTGTGCGTTTGGATTTGGTTGGCGTTTTGCTTGTAGGTTTGTGTTTGGATTAATCTGCTGTTGAGATGGTTGTGGGTGTGGTGGTGCTTGTTGGTGTGCTGGTGGTTGTGGGTGTGCTGGTAGTTGTGCTGGTTGTGGGTGTGCTGGTGGTTGTGGGTGTACTGGTGGTTGTGGGTGTACTGGTGGTTGTGGGTGTACTGGTGGTTGTGGGTGTGGTGGTTGTAGTGCTTGTGGGTGTGCTGGTGGTTGTGGGTGTGGGTGTGGTGGTGGTGATTGTAGGTGTGTTGGCCGTTGTGGTTGTGGTGTGTGTGGGTGTGGTAGCATTTGAGGTGCCTGTGGGTGTAGTGTCAAAAGTGTTTGTATAATATTTGGGTGTTTGCTTGTGTTTCTTTATGAGTTTGTGTTTATATATGTATATGTGTGTGTGTGTGTGCATGTGTGTGCGCACAAGCGCTACTAGTGTCTGTTGAAGTGGGTGCCTGCAAAGAAGTGAGTGTGCTAAGTATAGGGCTGGGACTTGAGATTTTGGATGATGAAGGGGCCTGAGTTGAGGCACAAGGTTGGGATGGTTGGGAGGCTGCGACCAGTGAGGAAGCTATTTTAGCAAGTGATTTCTGCATGCCAGACATTGAATTGTGAATAGCATTCAGAAATGTAACCATTTGTTGCAGCTAAGGCACTGGATGCAATTCACGATCGCAATCTGGCCTACAGAGATGCTGCGTAAGAGGTCAATAGCCTCCTCACTCAGCGCAGCCGGGGTGACAGGGGCAGGGTTTGAGGTGCCTGTGGCGACGGATACCCCAGCCCTTTTAGGGGGACAGGTTTGGCCAACTGGGGGGGGCAAGAGGGAGGGTGGAGATGGGTCTCTGGGTGGCCGACTAGGATTCAAGTGGCACAATTCCTGTAGAGTCCTCCACCGCTAAGGAATGGTCAATTTACGGAGGCCGCCAAAGATGTTGATGAACCAGTGGCCTCGGTTCCAGTCCCCTCACCCTCCATGCCACTGTCTCGATTGGTGTCCGTGGTCTCATCACCCTAAACACAGGGGCCATCTGTTTCCCCGCCTTCGTGGCCACTGTTCCCTTCGACTGTTCCTGATGATGCTGATGATCCAGCGCTTACAATAAAAATAATTTCTCCTACTATGCTTTTGGTCATCCAGGTGCAATTATTTCTCTAACACACACACTATATCCATATGACGGTGGGGCCCATAACACCGCATATACATTCACTTACTCATTTGTTCCCTGGATTTCCTCCATCATGAAACCTAGGAGAAAAACGATTCGCTGGAAGGAGTCGGGATACCTCTTTTATAATGACACAATAATTCTCATTTTCTTGTAAGGTATTCCGCTCATTGGTCGATGGACCAACTAGTAGGAATCAGTTGATGGTGATTAAGACCAGCTCAATCACAATGAACTCTTTACCATTTCATTATTAATCATTATACTAAAGAAAAATCACTGAGTCATTTGTTTAAAGAATAATAAAGTTTAGATAATGTTTTGAATGCAGGAAATTTGAGATTAATCTTATTATTCAGTTCATTTCATTTATCATCAATATAAGAATAGTTGAAATTGCATGGCACTTTTATTAGACGGAAATGAGGTTATCATATTAAGAACTCTATAAATCAACCTTTCTATCTCTCTGGGAAATCCTAATAATTCTAATAAAAAATCTATCAAATAAGAGTTCTCCTAAAGCAGCATTTTATACTCAACTGGAAAAGGAAAATAACCGCAGCAGCATCAGCTCGTCAGCGTCAGCAACCGCAAACTCTCCCATCTACAGCATCTAACTTCTTCAGCATCTCCCGCAGCATCCCGCAGCATTCTACTCCAGCATTCTAACCCCTCCCACCAAGAGTAGGTCTTCTTATACCCTAATTCTAGCTTACAGGATAAAATGTTTCTTCTTACATGGCGCGATTCATTCTCATTGGTCAAAAACTCAGGTCCCTATACATTTTAATCAAACTTCCTGGTCTTAACCAGTTCCGTGTGGAATGTCCATGCAAGCATCGTTTCCCACAGTTCATGCACTTGCTCATCCGTTTCGATCAGTCCAAATTGTATCTTTTTCTGCAACAATTTGTATAACACAGTTCCTTCTATTGATTCAACCAGGCTTCTCACGCTTCTTGCTGATCATCTTGGCACACATCTGCTTAGAAGGGTCACAGCAGCCTTGACCATACTTTCATCTTAGCCTCTCGGCATCAGCACGTGATCATCCCTTTTCCACAGCCTCTCTCCTCTATCACATGGTCGCATCCGCTCATGCGCACTCTAGTAACTCGCGGCCATTTTATATTGCTGCTCGGCAGGCCTAAGCGCACTATTTTTTAAAGAAAACAAAATGTTATTAAAACAAAGAAATATAAACCCTTTCGTTTCCCTCCCGTCTTTCTACGTACCCCAATTAGGTATTACCTAGCAGAAGTAACATATAAAGCTGTCCCTTACTTACCATCGCTTTATTTTGCAACCACATGTTTTATTCAAAAGCACAAATCATGCATTTTATTATTATTTTAGTACGCAAAATATTATGTTATGTTATAAACGCAAACAATTATTAGTCCATTACTTTGCACACTGAATTGCGTGTTACCATTAACCCTTTACATACATTGTTGGTTATTTACTTGAACGAACATGTTTATTAATATTGTACGAAAATATTAGGAGGTTAAAATTTTTATATTTACCCTGCTCCATCACTGAAAAGAAATATACAATAGTGGTATTGTATCTGTCTAAATAGAATTGATCCTGAACTTTTTTCTCACAATATTTTCAACATTTTCAGATTTCTCCTGATTCAAAGCTTTCAAACTTTGGTTCATTTTTATCATTATCTCATGCATGTAGGGAACTTGTTCAGAAACCATTTGGTCACATTTTTGTAAATTCACATTAATGCTCATATGTCATTTGTGATCTTGTCACTTAACCATTTGAAACTCTCTCCAGGAACTGTTTAACACCTCTGAATGGTTCTGATTTATTGTTTAGAATTGTGAATTTATGCCACAAAAATCATATAAAGGAAAAATACCTTTGTACAATGTGTGTACAGGACAAAATAAAATGGAATTATTCTCATTCATAAACATTAAAATATGAATCAATGTGTGTCAACAATTTCTGCAATGTTGTACCAATATTTGTATGAACTGAAAGCCTGTTTCTTTTGTTTGGGCATTTCACAATGGGAACACTTTCTTCAAGTAACTTAAGTATATGGACAAGGTAACAGGCCAGGCGGCGGGCTATGGCGCCTCCCGCTAGCGCGTAGCCTCAGGTGATGCTCCTCCCCCCTCCTATGATGGCGTTTGGTGAAGCAGGAGCGGGAACGGACGGACGCTAAGGATTGCCACGGTTGTTGAACTTCGCCGCGTACACACCCTCAAATGCGGCGGCTGTATTTTCGGCGGCTGCATTTCTTGGCAGCTTTGAGGCTTTGCGGTTTTCCTGTGGTTAAGTCGGAGAACTGCTCCGGCTGACGCTGCCGGCTGGAAATCGATTTATGGGGGACTCCGTTTATTTGTTCAGCTGTTCAGCTGAGACTGGAGGAGAGTAGAGGATCCGGCTATATTCCACCCGATGTAATAGCTGTTGCTAGAGACTCTGCAAGGGGGTTCAGAAAAACTGAGAACCGGAGCCGTATGGGTTTTCAATTAACTGAAGCTTAAGAATTCTGGAAAGCCTAAAAACTCTGGAAAGTCAGTCAATTGGAGAGAGAGAGACCGTGACAGAACCTGGGACTGTTGCTGGAGAATGGCAGGAGGGTGAGTCTTGATGTGCTCATAAATTACCTGGCGAGAGGCTTGGGCGGTTTGGCATTGGTGTTCTAAGCGGGGGTGTCTCGATAAGCATTATATAATGAAGAAACAGCTGAGACTCGCCGCTGTTGCAGCGAAAGTGGATGCTGCAATTATAGCCAAGGCTAAAGCACGCACTGCCAAAGGGAAGCTGAATTTGACTGTAACTAAAGTGGGAGGTAAAATGCGTCATGCGGAGTCCTCCTTCAGTTCACAAAGCTCCGAAGCCGATGATCTGTCTCTGAGGGAGATTAGTTTAACAGAGGCTTCAGGAATTAAGCCAAGGGATATTAACTTAGCTAGCTCACCAGGAGGTGGCGCACTTTATAAAAATCCAGAGCAAAAAAATGCCAGAGACTTTCCTCTCTTTTCTAAAAAGATGATACCTCCTGTTACCTCTCCATGTTCAGATACGCTCAGCTGAACTCTCTTAGCCCAGAATAATCAAGACATATTAGAAGATACGATAAAGTCAGCTGCAACACTAGAGCCAGTAACTGCTCTAGTTCCAGCATCCTCCTCTCCTCCAGGGGTCTCTTCTCCGGACACTCAAGGAATACAGGCACAAGTTGAAGATCCGCTGATGGCTTCACTTGATTTGGAACAGCTTAAAAATACTGCGTTAACACTGGCAAAGGCTGTCGCGACTCCGCTTCCTCAGTCCCCGCCTTCTCTTCTCTCTTCTCGTGAAATGTCCATCCAAATTCAATCCAATGAAATTATGACAGTTCAACAAGAGCAGCAAGGCCAGTTAGATCGGCAAGACCAGTTAGTAGCCTCGGCCTTAGCTTTAAGAAAGTCTAAATCACTGGGTCCTTTGATGCCCGAACATAATAACGAGACTCTATTTGGAATTAAAGAATGTGATCTGGTTCTTGAGGATGAGAATGAGAAGGCTATGTCATATCAGCTGGATGTTAAAAATATGTTAAATATGATTCTCGAAGAAATTCGCGATATGAAAAAAACACAACAAACGGATATCGCAATGATACAGCTGCGCTTGGAGAAGATAGAAGATGCAGTAGCCAGCCTTCCAACTCGAATCCAGGAGGCTGAAGCAAGAATCTCTCTGGTTGAGGACCAAATGAATGGTATTCTGCAGCAAGTAGATTTAGCCTCCCGGGAGAAAATAAGAATGGAAAATAAGATCGAAGAACTTGAAAATTTCTCACGTCGCTCAAATCTTCGTATAGTTGGTGTTCCGGAGCGGATAGAAGGCACGGATATACTTAATTGGGTCGATTCCTTTTTAAGAAGGTTGTGATTCCAGAGTTTACGGGTGATCTGACTGTAACCAGAGCTCATCGGGTCCCAGCGCATCTTTCTCCTAACCTGAAGTTTCCCCGCACTATACTTGTCAATTTTGCAGACTTTCGTATAAAGGAAAAAATCTTGTCCAAGGCAATTCTGTCTAGACAGTTTGAGATTGAGAATGGCGCAAAATGCAGAATTTTTTCCGACTTGTCTGCGGAAGCGGCAAGAAGACGCAAAGAAGTTTGTTAAGCTATTGTATCTTTTCAAGGCCCAAGGGGCACAAGCCTCTATTGCTCAACAATCTAAGCTCAAAGGCCTTGTGCAGGGGAAATTTCACTTATTTACACGCATTGAAGAGGCGCAGGAACTTCTTAAAGCTATTTCAGCTGGAAAATAACCTGGGTTTGCTTATCTTTAGTAATGTCTTTTCTTGTTTGAAAAAGGAGAGCACCATCTAGATTCTGCTACTTCTCTGTAAAAAGTTTTGGCTTTTCACGGTTGTTTTTATGTTTCCTATTTTTTTTTGGGGAGGTTTAGGGATTCCCTTTTTTTTTTTTTTTGCTTTAGGAGGGGGGTGTAGATCACTTCAGGTGCAACTTCAGGGCACCATTATTAGTATTTGGGGGGGTAGGGAGAAGGTGGGCAGCGGGGCTAGCCACTTTCTCAAAGGGGAGGGTGTGGGTCACTGGGGTGATAAAGGCTGCATAGCCAGAAAACGAAGTCCATTTTTTCTAATCTTTATACATCCATTTTTTAGATCAATGTTTTTTCAATTAATACGTGGGGTGCCGTTTAGGTGGTTAGATTTGTTTCTTATTTATTATGGCTAGTAAGGAGATTTTGAAAGTGGCACGCTGGAATTCTCTTCCATTATCTATTTTGGGCAGGGTTGCACTGATTAAAATGTCTGTTCTTCCACTTTTTAACTTTCTTTTTTCGGCCATTCCATGTATCTTATTAGGTTCTTTTTTTCCCGAATAGAGTCTATGTTTACAACTTTTCTCTGGGCAAAAAAACCCCCTAGTGCACTTAGCACTTTATACGAAGGGTCGGAACAGGGAGGTTTAGCTCTTCCGAATATCAGGGATTACTATTTTGCGTATTTTGCACAATATATATCCAGATTTAAGCCTCAACAACAATCAAATCTTTTTATTAATAGTTTTATGAATTTAATGTGTAAGGAAAGTCAGATCCACTCCCCTTTATCAATTTTTAAATCTCCTAAATTGGTGCTGTATAAGTGCCTACAATGGGTTTTTTTAAACGTCAGGCCCTCTATAAAAGATATTCTATCCCTGTAATTAATTCTTCAACTTTGTTATCTGGCCCTATGTCATTGTCGAGGATTAGAGAATCCACAGAACTCACATTAAAGTGGGCTAATGCTGGATTCCGTAAAGTCTCAGATTTTTTGAGAAATGGTAGATGGTTGAGCATGGCGGAAATGTCACAATTGATTATTAACGATTTTCTTCTTTTACGGTCATATAGCATTTTCAGCAAATTCCTCAGTGAATTAGACTTAACCCAAATTTGCGATCAACATCATATAGTCCATGAACTCTTAGAGGATACAATTGTTAAAAAACCTGGGGAATGGAAAAAACGCTTAGCCTTAGTTAAGGGTCTCGATCTTGGGCAGAAGGCAATTGCAAAATGGATGAAACATGAAGGAGTAGAAATCTCAGCCAGTATGTGGTCAGTAATTAATAATCTTAATTTCAGCACGTTAAGAGGAGCGAACTGGCGAAGGATGTTGTTCTTCAGTAAATGGCAACTTTATCGAACTCCTCTTTCCTTTCCAAAATTTATATCAATCAATCGGCACAGTGTTTCCGCTGTATTAACCATCCTACTGCCAACTGGTCACACATTATTTTGCAATGTCCTAGGATTCAGAGGTTTTGGAAAGACATTTTTTGTTATTTGGAATGTGAATGCAGTATTGTGTTAGGATTGAATAATCGGTTAATAATCTTAGGTTTCGATCCAGACCTTCTCCTGCCTGACAAGTTTGTTAAATTTTTATACATTGCAATGGTGGTAGCCAGATCACTTTTGTTGCAAAAATGGCGTACAGATCTCAAACCCTCTGTCTATGAATGGGCTCGAAAGATGAAATCAGTTAAAAAGAGTGAACAAACTTACGCTTTACGAGTAGAGGGGCTCAAGACGTTTGAAAAAATCTGGGCAACCTATTTTGATTAAGATTTATTTGTATCAGATTTTTTTGTATCATCCTCTGTGTTATCTAGAGCGGACAATAATTTTTGAGAGTTGAATTGATCTGGTGGCTACACCGATGCTTGGGAGTGGATACTGCTTTATGCTTGCTTAGAGGCTTAATTTGAGGATTTGAGGTTGTTTTTTTTTTTTTCATTGTTCATGACTTCTCAGTATTTATTGGTGCTATTTATTGATCTCGTATTTTTAATATCTTTTTTATGGATGTATTTATGGGTTTTAAAATGTTTGTAATCTGGACTTCAATAAAAATATTAAAAAAAAAAAAAAGTTACTTAAGTACATTTCAAATGTTAAAAAGAATACATGGATTCAATACTGAAGTTGCATATTAATGTATCACGCCCTATGTATGTACTTATGGTGTTGAAGAAATTAAGAAATATTTTTGGGAGGATTTACAGATGATTTCAACAGCATACGTAAATAGATAGGGCTTGATACATTTCTAATCCAATTTAGTACAGAGCAAAAATACTTTTACATTTGACTCCAACTTTTCTGAATTTTTTTCCAGTTTGTTTTACCATTGTGAAAAATTGTCAAACATATGCTGGCTTTCACTTTAGGCAAAGATTGGTACAGCATCACAGTAAATATTTCATACACCGATTTATATATAATTTTTATAACAAATATTACAGTGCAAATCACAATATGCAACAGATTAAACATTGATGCATTTATACAATTTCCTAATGAGTCATGAGTTATGCCTAATTTTGAGTTTTCCAGATGGGATACTCCAACTTCTATGTGAAGAAACATTCCATCTGCAAAAGTCTCTTTAAGTATCTTATTTTTGTTTATCATTGATTTATCATCTGGACATAACAAAGGGCATTTAAAATATGTTTTTGGGTATGTGTTACACTGTCACTTGCACACATTCCTGTCTTTGTTTTCAAAAAATGTATGCCTATCAAAATCTTTTTTCAAAAAACAGATTGGCGTACATGCACATTTGTGAAAGAGTAAGACATCATGCAAATCTGTCACTTTTAACATAAATTAAATTGTATTTTTGATTCAAAACATATTTGCAATATGTTTTTAATCAAAAATGTAGCCATTTAAGCTTATGTTTCTAGTCATTTTGGTTCACAACTGACTTTTGTTTGATTATAATACCAAACTATTGTTTGTTTTTAATACCAACTCACCAATGTGACGTTTGGAACATCCATTGTATCATAAATCCTTTTTTTGCTGTGTTACCTGTAATAGGGCTTACGTAACATCATTCACAGTTGTGACGGAGTTCACACTTGACACAATTATAACTTGTGGCCTGTTTGGTACAACTGCCCCTTATAACATCAAACAAACTCATGCATATTTGTTGTTTAGGCAGGCATGTGTCTGGTCAAAACAGTCCTTTGGTGGTGATCAGAAATTTGGTGGTTTCTTTTTCCACAAATTAAGATACAAAACGCATCATCATACAACTTGGGCAAAACTTGCACCTTGAAGAACTCCTCTTGTGCGTTGGACATGTGTCAACCTTTATGTTCATGTAAACGAAATGGAGCCATGTCAGGTCCCCAAACAAGCTGCACAGCCATATGTATACATGAATCAGATGAGTCAAAAGACTTGTACCAAATTATCACAATTTAAACTTCTTTTTGTCCACATATTCTCCATTTTTATTCTCCAAATTTTCATCATTCTTCAAAGGAAAAGAAACCGAGAAAGGAAGAAAATACCTGACTTCACTGACAAAAGTTCTGCTTGACAATGGTGTGCTACAGTGGAATGGCAGAGGATCATGGTCTGAAACAGATTGCGTTTTATAGGGTAGTATGCAGGTGTAAACAATTAAGCAAAACACATCAGGTTTGTGATGCTAGTATCCATCCAAAATCCACAGTAATAGTACAATGTTGAACGTGTCCCGAGACGGAATCCCTCCATCTGCAATCCGCCCCTAGAACAACGCCAGCACAGCTGTGAAATCTAAATAGGCTTGGCACAATCCTGCCACCCTGACAACGACAGAGTAATGTTAGCCAGCAGAGGAGTTCACCGCATTGGCAGTGGTGAGCTGCTTACACGACGGATGTTCAGCCATCACACATCTAAATACGGCAGGCGGCATTCCGTCAGCTTAACAGACTACTTGTAAACTCTGCCGCGGAGGGACAACGGGAGTCCCGCCAAGATCTAAATCAGGTCCATAGTCTATGCAGAGCATGTGTCTCTACAGCCACACATGTTGCGAACGGAAAATGTTATTTACTCTGTAACCATCTGTTCATAGCGTGTACTGCTATAGATTCACATGCAACAACCCTCCTCCCCAAAGACAGCAGTGATCACAGATGTTTATAGATCCTTTTCACTTATTTTACTAGGCACAGCACAGTATATCTTCAACACTACTCTCTACTTACAATACTTACTTGCTGAGCGGTAAACAATCTGAGGTGCAGCCAGTGTGCTCGTGCATTGTGAACCAAGGGCAGATAAACACCCGGTCGTGTGACTTAAACTTCCCTGAAGATGAAGAGTCCAGGACCAACACTAGATGGCAGGAGTACTGCATGTGCGCACAGTTTAAGTGAGGGAGCGAGAGTACGTGTGTGTGTGTGTGTAAAAACAGGTTGGAAAATGTTTACTTGTTGATGAAAGTTTGACTTAATATATGATATTGCAAGTCAGGTTTGATTGACTGGCCCATGCTTGCATGAGTAATTAGTTTGTTTTAGTTTCTCTGTTTTTAGCCCACTGCTGGTGCCCAAATATTTGTTATTTAAAATTTCTACTGGTTTCTATTAACTACATAAGTAAAATCCTGTACTACTACACTACCAAGCGCTGGGATATACTTCAGTCACATGTTGCTACATACGTAAATTCAGTGTAAGGATGCAAAATGACAACAAGTTGAGTGTTTAAGAGACCTATGCCATAAAAAAGAATGCAGTGGCATCAGTTAATCTTAAAAGAGAATCCTTTCCAACGACCACCTTAATATCTAAACTTTTAATATACAGTGGCCACAGTGATGTTCTTTATAATGTAAGTTTGCAACCCACACCTTCATCTAAAAACACTTCAATTAAGAGTAAATCCGCCTGTTACCTTTGGTTAAATCACAGCCATTTTCTTTACCATATTTATCACTCTTGACCTAGCCCACACTCTAACCCCTAACCTAACCTTTTACATAGCCATTGCACCAACCAAGTCACTTTTTAACTTAACTAATTGTAGGTGTCATGTTACCTATAATAAAAACTTAAGATTTAAGCTAAATCTAACCCAGCAGTTCTTTTTTTTTTTTTTTAGTCCTCAGATAGCAATATTCTAAGGGTTGGAGGTGTCAGGGGCCCATTTCCCTTTTTGAACCGACTCTTTGGGGCTTCTCCTGGGTAATCGCATCTTGTGCGTGGAGCTTGTCCTCTTGCCCTCTATGCTTGCGCCCCTTTTTGTCCATTTCCCGTGCAATTCGGATCTGGGCTGAGCTAGTCACTTTGACTACTCCTTCAAGTTCCACTTGAAAGCTTCTATTGCATTGCCTAATCATAGGACCAGACAATTTATTTAACCATGGCTTAATTATGAAGTTTGATTCTCCCAGATGTTCCAAAATTTATTTCTCCTTCCCTTGTGACGGCTCGTGTCTAGTGAGTGTGTTCTGTGTACAGAGGCTAGCCAATCTCTATGTGTTGGAGGTGAACCTTTTACCCAATTAATACATATTTCTCTTCTTGCTAAAAGTATTAATATGAAGAGGATTTTCTCCTGGTCTTTACTCAGCTTACTTGCTCCCCCCTCTATCTGGCTTATCCCAAAGATAACCAAGTTTATACTCACCACAATCTGCCGTCCCAGTATTTTTGACAGTGTCTTACCCGTGTCCATCCAAAATTCCTCCAGGCTTGGGCACTGCCGGAACATATGAAGATCATCTGCACCCACCTCTCCACACTTGGGACAGCTTCTCTCTCTTTGACCTCTGATTTTTGATAGCCTCTTTGGGGTCCAATATGCTCTGTGGATAGTGAATAAGTGGTTCCTTCTTAATGGAGCAGATTTCACAATTTTCCAACATGTAGCCGTAGATTCTTGCCATTTATGTTGGGTATCCAGTTCCGGCAGTACGCCTCCCCAGATCTCGTCAGGAATTTTGTAGTCGTCTTCCCCTTCTTGTATCAATGCCCAGTACCAATATGCGACTTCTCTTTTTTGATTCTATTACTCTGTATCATTTCCTCAGCTGCCCCATTACCGTTTTCAGTGTCTTTTAGATTCTTGACCCAACTAGTTAACTGGTAATACTTAAATCTCGAGATTGTGCCTCTGGTTTGTTCTCTCAGGGCCTCCCATTCTATGAGAGAGTTCTGTGTCAGTAGCTCACCCCATTTTGTAATGTTGTTTTCTCTGAGGGGGTTTGCTAGCCTATCTTTTAGGCAGTCTGGAGTTCCTGGGGAATTCCAAATCGGCGCATATTTGCTGTAGTATGGAATTTTGAGTGTCTTCCTCATCTGGAACCAGAGTGAAGCTGCCGCCCTCAGGGTTTTTAGTTTTATTTTCTTAAAGAACTTGGGATGGCCAAATTTATAGCGATAGTGGCTTTCTTTCTTTCTTGCTGACTGCCGCCTTCAAGTGGTCCGGGTATTGATCGAAGCCTTCCAATAGTTTCCTTACATTTTTTAATTGAAATGCTCTGCAGTATTGTAGTATGTCAGGACTAGCGATTCCTCCTTGCGTCTTATTTCTTCTCAGCTTCTTCCAGGCTATCCTTGTCCCTTTAGCGGCCCAGATGAAGCTGCTTAATTCCCCTTGTAATTTTTTTATTTTGTCAGTGTTGAATTCTAGTGGAATAGTACCAACCAGCTAGGTGAATTTTGGAAGTATGGCCATTTTTACCCCAGCAGTTCTTAACCTAGGGTCCGAAAACCGTTGGAGGTTCCGCAACTCCTACTCAGGAGGTCCATGACTTCATAACTAATATTAAAATATTAAATAATATTAGCCGATTGATAAAGTACATGTACATAAAAAGCCAAAATGTGAAATTAAAAATTTTAAAACGCTCTATAAATGTCAAGGAATTTGAAGTTGAAGTCTAAAAATTAAGCTGGTATCCTTATCTTGATTCATGGGAGCAGCACAAGTACAGCAAACGCAATCTGGTATGCACCGACATAGCCTGCATTGCTTAGAGTGCTCAGGATGATTAGAATTGTTATCTAGCTTGCTAACTCATACTTGCTGGGATTATGATCACCTGTCAAGACATCTGTCCATCTGCCTTAATGACGGCCGGTTAATGCTTGGCCATCCCGTAGCGCACTGAAGCGACTCTCAAGCCGCTCGCAGGTTTGGGGTAAGTTAAGCCCCCGAAAGTAACTATTCCTTCGAATGTATTGCTGCGTCATTTGTCTGAAGAAAAGCGCTAGTGCTGAAGTAACAATTTCAGTTTGCCACTCCGGTCTAGATTTATTATTCTTTTATGGTTACACTCCTGTGTCACCCAAAGCAGCACTACATACTGCAGGACCCGGCCCAGTGGAAGCGTCCAAACCGTTTCCGTGTGGAAGCATTTTTTACCTTGAACAGGTGTACAGGCATAATACAACAAGCATTGGCATATTCATAGGTCTCGCCTTTGGGACCTTATAAGTGTTTAGCCATGCAGCACATTATGACCCACCGGGCAGATTTCTGTAATGGAACTAGTACTTATGTAAAGTGCTTTGATACCTTCATTCGCGCTACATGTGCTTAGTGTAGTGACGTAAGGGCAGTGGCATGGTGTGGAATGTCGTGGTGAGTTGTGATATGATGTGTGTTGGTGGGATGTATGTGTGTAGTGTGTTTTGCTGGTGTGCATGTTGGTGGTATATGTAAGTAATTTAATGTTGCTGAATTTACCGACTTCAGAAGGATGGAATGCAGAGAGTACCGTCCTCAGATTTAACCTCTTGACCTTCTGATCACTGCATCTTCTAACGGTGACTGTTGACCTCGCAGAACCATCCTATTGTGTTTATAGCACGTGTTGGAATATTCCCATTTTGCTGGCGAGTTCACTCTGTTAATTTGTATGAACTCAGCCAGCCACGCTTCAGCATGCTTCTGACAACAGGCAGCTATTATATATAAACAACTCTTCCAGATGCAGAACTCTCGGACCTGGTCCGGAGATACAGCCAGCTCATATTCAAATGCAGAGCGGAAGAAAGCCCGCAGAGTAGCAAAAATTAGGGTGTGTTTAAATCCTAAATGTATTTCACACTCTAACAAAAAAAAAGCTGTTAGCGCAGGAAGGAGTTGAACTGCACGGCCTTGGAGAGCTGAAAGGAGAGGAGCAGGACATGGTTATCACAGCGCGTACCTCCTTCCCAGGCGAGGCCCGGCGTGGTCGTGTTGGGATTTTAAAGTGCTATCAAGAGAGTGTGCATTCAGGAAGCAATGGAGGGGGAGAAACAGAGGTGCGGGTGGGTGAATAAGTGAAAGAGATTTGTGGACAGCATGGTTTTAGGATGACTTATTTCAGTTAGTTTGTTCCTTCCTTCACTTGTTATGTTTCACTAATACTATTTAGTAGTCATAGCACTGAGAGTGAGAATCATAGCTGGTTATGCTTTTCATATAGTACACAGACAGAGGTTACAACTTCCACGGCAGAGGTACTCTATCCTGCCTTCCCATAGGCCACAAGCCTGCTCTGGCCGGTGAAAAACAGCTATGCTGGGCCTTTGGCAATAAGAGAGCAATGGAAGTCCCCTTTCTTCCTCCCCATCTGCCCCACCCAGGAGGTGCTTCTGGAAGGCTTCCTGCTCTCTCTCGAGTGCCCAATGCCATTACACGAGTTTGTTGGCTGCTGGTGGTAACAACATGCCAATTGGAGAATGTCTCAGTGTATAGATCCTTAAAGGGCAATGCCTGAATCTTGCCATGTCCACGGCTCAGTTTCTTGAAAGGTGGGTGGAGATTAAGGGTACGCGGACTTGCAGATATGCCTTGCTTTGCCAGATCTTCACGGTTCTCATTTACGCTGTTCTAATAAAGAAGATGGGCGTCTCGAAGTTAAAAGTGAATCCCTTAGAGACTACCTCCTTCAGGACATGAGTTACAGAACCTGACAGGGGCCGTAAAACAAGGTCTGTTAGGAGAGACAAATTGTTCCTAAAGGGATACCCAAGAACACAAGCTTAACTTACTCGCGCCGATCAGGATTACAGTCTGCCCCTTTTACTGTAGTCAGGAGACAAAAGTGTGCGTCGTATGCAAGATAAAACAAAAAGCAGTAGAGAGAGTGAGGTGGGGTGAGGGGAGGAGAGAGAGAAGAAGAGGGGACCTAGAGAGACTGGTGTATGGGCGCGGAAGAGGGAGAGAGGAAGGAGTGGAGTTACAAGTGATGGAGACTGTAGGAAGAGAGCCGTGTCAGAGCGTGTGGAAATGAGACAGGGTCTGTGCTCTCTTGCGTGCACTCATTACTGAGGTGTTCGGATGTCAGCAGGCCGAGGCTGTGTAAGCACAAGTGTGCCCGGCCTGGCCCTGCCGGTGACACTGGAAGACGGATCGTGCGCTAGAAGTGGCCCCAAGACAAGCAGTGGAAAGAAAAACAAGCACTCGTGCTTGTGCTGGCATCCACCTTGCGGGAGCGAGCAGCGGCGCGCGGGCCATCTGTTTTCAATTAGCGCGCGCGCCGCTGCTCGCTCCCGCAAGAAGGATGCCAGCACAAGCACGAGTGCTTAAAAAGAGCTGACCGATTCCTAAAGGTCACTCCTAGAGCAGCGCTGCGCGCTACGCTCTAGGCGAGACCTAAAAAGGGGGGGCTCTGCTTGATAATGCAATTCTACGGCCACTTAAAGCAAACGCCCCCGCTGGGAAAGGAGTTCACTTCTATAATATCCCTGGGTCAGAAGGTTAAATGACAGAGGGTGGGCCTTAAACTTGTGCACCCTTAACTTGACCTCGTGCTCCACCTGCTGGAGAAGTTCAGGAAGTTTGGGCAAATGTGGAAATAAATGCCATTGAACATTCGTGCAAACATCCCTTGCTAATGGGGTTGCGTACCATACTATGCTATCCTTGCGTGTTCTGC
The DNA here is from genome assembly GCA_963921515.1 of Calotriton arnoldi. NCBI lineage: Eukaryota > Metazoa > Chordata > Amphibia > Caudata > Salamandridae > Calotriton > Calotriton arnoldi. Next base: position 3,182,396 of record CAWUFW010000765.1, on the reverse strand, counting down.
CCGAGCTTCTAGGTAATAAGCGGAATACATCCCTGATCTCTAGTCCTGACCGAATAAGACAGAAAGGCATTAATGTTCCTTTATCAACTCCCATTAGTGACGCTGGCCACTCATCCTGTGTTTAATTTCTGCCCATTTACACGATTTACCCAGGAACTCTGTCGCATTCGGCTGAATAATATCGCTCTGCAATAAAAGCGTGCAGTGTCGCAGTGAGTCATGTACGGCATCCACAGGCAACGCTGCTTACACAGTCCTTATGGATACAACATCAATCTGTGCAACAGACAGTATAAAGGGCAGGTGGTACTCCTGCAATCCTGCTCGGCAGCATTACCTTGTAATTTTCTCCTTCTGGGGTGGTTGAATAGAGTGCGCTCATTTTTGGATACCTCCATCCATATTTTATTCATCCATAATATCAACACTACCCTGCACTACCCTGCACTAACCTAAGGTTAGTAAGACAGAAAGGCATTAACATTCCTTTATCAACTCACCTTAGCGACGCGGGCCACTCATCCTGTGTCTAATTTCTGCCCATTTACACGATTTACCCAGGAACTTTGAGGCATTCGGCTGAATAATATTGCTCGGCAATAAAAGCGTGCCTTGTCACGGTGAGTTATGTACCACATCAACAGGCCACACTGGCTGCCTGGTGCACGAAGGTGGCACGACCAGCGCCTGCTAAACATATGGCGATAAGGCCCATTAAATTGGCCAGAGAAACACAATGTCCCGGTATTATTCCTTTCTGATTCACTATTGCGCTTGGGTGACCGATAGGGCAGTGCACAGATTCGCAGTTCGAGCAACCCACCACTGTATATCGCTAGTTTACCACGTTCTGTTGAATCTCTTGAGTCCCCTAGCCTCATTCGCCTCATGCCCCATTAGGTATTGCCTTACCCTACATTTGGCTCTCTTTGCGTGTCTCACAGGGAACTAATACTACCAAGATCTCTAGGGGGTCTACCCTGATTCGAGCAACCTGCCAATTAACCCGGAAGCACCGGTGACTCGATGGGGTTACCCCTCGCAACAGGGCTCTTGAGTGCACCATTACATTATATTCTCTGCACCCCCGCCAACGCCTCTCACCTTTCGCTCTATACCGCTTCTGAACAATGACTCCATTACGCCAACTGCTGGGGGGGGAGCCCCCCCTGCCTTTGCAAGTGCGACCTCTGACAAGGCTGCTTTCTCGTGGGCACCACCGTCCTGGCCCCGGGTGCCCATCTGGGGGGTGGGATCTCCATTGCTGACCTCTTCGAGCACCGCCGGGACGTTGCTTCCTCTTTGCCGATCATGCAACTCCCAGCCTGGATCGGCCTCTTCTTTCCATTGAAAACCTTTCTCCATGGGCGCGCAATCCAGGGCCCGGTGCAGCAATTTTTAAATCCAAGGTGATGAGGTGGGTCACTGGGCAATTGCTCCTGAGGCGGGACCTCCGAACTGCAGCCTCGCCCGCCACTCTGCTGGCTGGTTACCTCCGGTCCCCGCCGGTTGCCACCGGTTCCCCGTCGTCCCCCGGCGAGCTGCTCCTCTGCTGACTCCGCCGCCTCTCTCCTGGCCTCCTTAGTTCTCAGGGAGCGAGCGGGGCCTCCTTCCTACTGCCGTCGGTCATCCTTCGACGGCTGTTCTCCAGCAGGGATCTTCACCCCGCGACGACTCCTGCAATTCCGATACGTTTTGGGTAGGGGGGTTCAATGATTGCAGAGGGAAACCTGCCCCCCTTTTGGACCCCCCAGCTGCTTGCCGCCTTCCGTCCGGATTGGGCGGCTAGCTTGGGGGCGACCAATCCGGTCGCCCCCTTTTTCACGGGCTTACATGGGAGGGGTTCCAGCCTCCAGGGGCGTTTGGCACGGGCCCCTATCGGGTCCAGCTTCGCCTCCCCCGGCGCGTGTTTCAATGTGAAATTAACATTTTTAAAACGCTCTATAAATGTCAAGGAATTTGAAATTGAAGTCTAAAAATTAAGTTGGTATCCTTATCTTGATTCTTGGGAGCAGCACAAGTACAGCAAACGCAATCTGGTATGCACCGACATAGAGGGAGCAAGTATTAAAAGCAAAAAAGTCATTGGTGTACAAATTTCCCTTTGCAAAAAGTGGTTGCAAAATGCGCACCCACATTTGCATACAGAATGGAATTTTGTGATTCGACCTATGAGCTAATAGGTCAGTTCACAAAATTCTGAATCGTAGTGAGTCATAATTCGACCTACCGCATTAATATGCAGGAGCCAGGTCACAAATTGCGACCCTCTACAATTTGCTAGAGTCGCAGTCATGTTGGCCTGTTGGGGTCAGCAGACGACCAAGTCTGTTATTGCTTTTATATAAAGATTTTTTTTAATGCAGTCCGTGTTCCTTAAAATAAAATGGGGTTCATATAAAAAAACGAAATGTTAAACAAATCGAGTAGGCAGTGGGCTCGAAGACCACTGTGTACCCCTAATAAATCGTTTTTGTCATCATTGTTAAATGGAGAAGAGATCTCCTGAGGACCTATTCCCGTTTGCGAATAGTTTACCATCTGTTTTGAATTGGTGGTAAAATATTAATATTTTGCGACTGGATTTTGGTTGCAAAAGGAATCAGTATTTGGAAGGGGCGCCCTTAACAGGCGCCTTCCAAATAGCAATTCCTTAATTTTCTTGCTATTAAGCCATTTAACAATTCAGAAAAATTCCTGAATCGTTAATTGGGTTTAGTACATCACAAAAAGTGTTTTCGGAGTTTCAAAAATTTACCAAATAGGAGAGTTTGCAATCATTAAAACAGTTTGTACATCAGGGCCAAAGTGACATGCTAGAGTTTAGCCTATCGCTTCAGCTTTTGGGGAAAAAAACTGCATTTTGAAAAGATCCAACCGTCCATTAAAATTGAAATTTCGAATTTTCCATATTTGTTTGTGAGCTAAATAAAATATTTCATAACTTGTGTATTTTTTTTATGTATACGTTTCTGTATTTTTGTGCATTGCTTTGAGGATCAAATAGTTGAAATTGCTCAGACCAGGGTTCCGGGATTCCAGAAGTGACTAAGGGGTGGGCCACAGAAGAAAAACGGTTAGGAACAGCTGATGTGTCCCTGTCCGTAGACTAGGGTCCCCTGTATTATGCAGCAATTGAGTTCCAAAGTAACAAGGTTGTCTAATTTATGTAGCAAAGTAGAGCATTGTTTTGAATTGAAGACAGATGATGGCCCACGCTCTGCAGCATTATTATCTGGCACCCTTTTGTATTTCAGCACACCTTACAAAAGGGAAAAAGTCCTTTAGAAAACAATATTCACAGCAATTAATGTTTTCGTTTGCATGGCAGCATGGGAACAGCATTTTATTAACAATGGCCTTTCTACCGCTAGGAGTTAAAACATTTTGTAAAACAGAAACAATTTTGAAAATAGTTGAAAACAAACCTCCAAGTACACACTTTTGTAGTGAAATATGTGCCTGTTTTATTCTGTTGATTTGAAACGTACTTTCAGTTTTTTTTAATTATTCTTTTATTTGTTTAATTAACAGCATAACCATCGTTAAACACTTGGCATTCAGTGTACCAGGTCAGAGAATTGGTCATTTCTTTCTGTTTAAGCATAACAAGTTTTATACAACATTTTGCTAGCTACAGTTTGTCATGGAGCTTGTTGATTCATGTTCAAGTATTCCCACTAGGGCTTCCAAATCTTTTTATTTTTCTTAACTCAAAAGTTTCTTGCTTTGAATACATGATTCCACTATAGCACAGACATTCACGTCTCTGAACCGTTCTCCTAGTTTGCTGGACGTCCGGTACTTCCATACTTTTCTACGCATTTCATTCACTGGGAGTTATTTTGAGACGTATGTCAACAGTTTCTAAAGAAGATGAAAGGGCTTTGGTATCCTTCTAGATTTCGAGTGTTCCTTTAATTAAATGCTTCTTTTGAGAAAAGCGCCTTTGTTGCATGAAGGAGTAAACATTTCCAGACAAAGGCAGAATCAGTCTTCCGAGGATACTGATGCCATCTGAGCATAAGTTGTTCTCTTCAAAGCTCAGAGCAACAATGAACACCCGAAAGGTGACCATTGTATCTTTTGGGGATTTCAATCCCTTTGAGCTACACCCCTTTTATATTAACATATTAAAATTATGCAGCAGATTTTGTGGCAAATTGCGTCAAGTCCATAATTACACAAGTGAAAGCCACATCTGCAGAAACGCTAATATTAGTTGCCCTGCCCCAACATTTACACAAATCCTACTCCCAACCCAAACTATAATCGTGACTGTCTTCCTTACCATAAATGCAACCCATGTATATACATGCATTTAACTTCAGCGAAAGTAGATTTGTTGTAGTGATTTTCCTGTACTTTTCTGTGTAATTACTTTTCATTGTAGAGGATTCTAAGTAGTGGTATTGTCTGTGATGTATTTGTTGTAATGACCAAGGGTCAGATGTATCATAAAGAAGGGAACCCCCTCTGATTGTACAATTTAGGTCTGGGAGAAAAGGGGGACAAAACACCAAACAAAACTGTCAAAAATTTCCCACTGATATTAGTTGTGTGCAAATATGCCTATGAATTTCACTACATATTTGTAAAAAAGAAAAAATGTTGAATACAATGTATGGTTTTTAACCCTTTTGATACAAACAATGATATAAATTATGTTAAAAGAATTTAAAAAATAAATAAAAATACTTTGGACAAAGTAGCTTTTGTTGCATGCATCATGTCTCTAATTGAATGTGCATAACCCATAGGAGCTTTTTTGCCCCAAAGGAAAAAAATATAGGTCAAGTGGGAGGTTTTTGACAGTTTTGCAAGGGTCAGATGTATACAGCCTTTTTACAGTTGCAACGCCCTGATTCGGAGTGGGTGACCGCAAAATGCTTTTTCTAATGTACAAATCCAATTTTAGGAGTTGGTAAACTTGGATTTAGAAGGGGCATGTTATAGGTGTCCCTTTCAAATACCGAATCGGTATGCAGCGTATCAATGTTTGGCAGCAATAACAGCCTCTGAACACCGAAAATCTACTGACTCCAAACTTGGAGAGGTAACACATTCACAAAAGGGAGGGGATCCCCTTGAAAACATTTTTGTTTGTGAATATTAAAAAGAAGCTTGTTGGCAAGAAAGCACTGGTTCAGTGGACCACTCACTACAAAGGGGCCGATTACGATGTCGTTAGGAAGGGCTCCGGATGGGATTCGGTATTGCCGAATCCGATTCGGTACCCTTGTTTCCTACTGAATCGGACACTTTTCCTAACGATCGATTACGTTGTCTGGAAACCGTACGAGCAGTCCGAGTTGGTTCCGAAAGGCATTGGGTCGGTCGGAGTCTTTCGGAGCCGAATCGTTCAGCTCAATGGGCACGGTTTCCGTATGAGCAATTACGATGATCGATTCGGACAGCCGTTCCGACTCGGTTTGTCTGAGACGAAATGGCTGTCGAAATCAGTCTTTGGGGGCCCGTTGCAAGCTCCCCTTCACCCGGAGGCGTCCGAATGTGGCCCGTGGGGGTACCCAAGGGACCCCTCTTCCCAACCATGCACAATGTGGCAGGCACCATGGGGTGCCCGTCACAGGGCGCAAGGTTTTCCCCAACCACCCCTTATTTCAATGGGAGCCTGTGTTCTCGTTCGGAACACAGGCTCCCATTGAAGTCAATGCGAGTCCGACCGAACGATGTTGGGAAGCATTGTAATCGGTCGTCCGGACTAGCAGGACACGATTCGGTAGGAAACGAGTCCGGAACCGATTTGTTCGGGACAGTTTACTAACGAGATCGTAATCGGCTTCTAAGTCTAAAATAACCGTTTTTTAAACACAACCCTGTTTCCTTTACAGAAAACCGGCTGCATTTAAAAAAAAAAGTTTACTTTATTGAAAGGTGATCACACATGGTGGTCTGCTGACCGTAGCAGGCAGCCATCTCTGTGATTGCCTCCAGTCAGAGTCAGTCACAATTTGCGATCTATCTTATAAATATCTATGAGGTAGATTCAATTTTGACCCCTCCCATATTGGAATTTTACGACCTAACCTATTGGGACCTAGGTTGGTTTGTAAAATTCTTTACTGTTCACAAATTGCGACCAGTTTTTTGCACAACGAAAATAGTACTTCTAGCCTACAGCCCCATGTTTAAGAATCTATGATATTCTGTCTGAGTCTTTGAATATTGCATTAGTTCAGTTTTATAGAGTACACCCTCAAAATGAATCACTGACTAACCATGCCCTTTTCCTCCTCCAGGATCCAAAACTGCACAGCAATCCCAGTATACCGTTCCGTGCACCAAGACATGTGTTAGGGCGGGTGAACCCCAGAGCATCATGGGACGAATTTGCGCTTCTTTTAGACTCGTGTGATTATCCAATTTCAGAACCTTCAAACGTAATAGACACTGAGTGTCAAGTTGATGATGCTTGTTCTGTAGTCCATGTACACAACTTTCAAGTTGGTTCATCTGATATGGCGAGGAGCCTTCGTTCACAGCCTTCAAATAAAAGAGAAGTAAGCACTGGTGATGATAACATTGGTCACGAAAACCATTCAGCAAAACATGCGAACAGTAGAACAAAGTCTAAAAGGCAGACATGCATACAGGATGTAAACAAGAAGGGCTACCCATTAGTAAACCCTTCCATTAACTTGAAATCTAAAGCCAGCAGCTGCCAGAAAAACGATACCTTGGAAGATAGCAGACCCTGTGATTTTTGTGCTACACACAAAGCACATGGAATGTCATCTGCACATACTTTGAGTCCATTCAAAAGCAGGTGTGTACTAACAGGACTGCATGCCTGTGGTGACCTCAGTGTTGCAATGCTTAGACACTTTGCCAGATGCCCCAATGTTGTTGGAATAACCTCTGTTGCATGTTGCTACATGAAGCTTACTACCCAGGAAACGCCACTGCCCCCTGGAGTTTTGTTCCCGCCTATGTCGTCTGAGTCAGTGCAGGAAACAGAGTTTGGCTATCCCCTTAGCACTTGGGTGTCACAGCTTCCAGGCCACCAACTTTCTTACAAATCTCGGGAAGTGTCATGCCACGCCATTGAAGACTACTCCAGTCGCCTGATGAATGAAAGCCCAACCCTTAGCAGTCACTGTTTTAGAGCTGTTCTGGAGACCATCATCCGGGATATTGATCCAACCATGAAGCGCATAGGTGTACAGACAATAAAAAAGGCTCACAGGCTTTCCTTTGAAGAGTAAGTATGCAGCGATATATAATTCCATATTGTAGATGTTGCGTTTACAATATTTCATAAATGTTGTGTAATATAGCTGAAAGATATGAATCTTATTGAAAGTATGAATCAGAACATATTTTGTGACGTTACCTGTACAGAAGAGTGATAAAGAACTCAAGTTTTGATTTTGTAGCAGTGACGGTAAGCAGTTTGTTGTGCTTTCAAGAACGGTCTATAACAGTGTTGTTGATAATGTAAGTCATCTGGGAAAGTTAACAGCAACGTCTGAAAAAAAGCTCCAACCTACACGTATGTTACTTTTTGTGTTGGAAATGTTAAGGTCTTAATTGCATACTATTGCAGTGTTATAGAACATAGTCGCTGTGAAATGTAATTCCATGCTGCATGTGATGTCACTCCCTGTTTTTGCCCATGTCAATGACAGACACCAGGATCACAAACAAAAGAAGTCAACATTTATTCTTTGGGTGGTAAGGCTTGTCCATTTTACCCTTTTTAAAATTTGGATTTGGGTTACTAACGTTATCTGATAGGACACTGCCTCAGTAGAGACTCCATGCTGGGGGTTGTAAGTATAACAACATTGTGAAGTAAAAAGGGAGGTGACTGTGGGTTCTGAACTTGGAAATATTATGTACTTGCCATAACTGAATGAGGTAGAATTTCCCCAAATATAAGATGGGATATATAGTTTGCATTTTTCCACTTTTGGTCATTGCAGAAGGTTACCCTAAAGAATATATACTTTTTCTGAGTGAAAATGGTAAAGATCAGATACCAAGAGGACATTGTTTTTCTTTCATTGTAATAATATAGACGGGCTGTTCTGGTAGAGACTTCTTACAGCAGATTCCTCGCCTTGTGAATTTTCCGCTGGTGCCATACAGGATCTGGAATCTTTCAAAGCAATGCCCTTGTGCATCAGCAGGTGTTGTCATGCGTGTGATATCGGGGGTCCCTATATGTGCGCCAGTTCGTTTCTCTCTGTGTCTTTCGATGCAGATTCAGAGCTAGTAGTACACCCCGGTACCTCTAGGCTGCGGAGCCATTGCACAGAATGGATTGCAGTAGTATTCCAGCTTCCCCTCCCCCACAAGCGGACTCCAATAGTGGTCAAACACCATCCGCTCCTAGAGGCTGCAGAGAAAATCTTTGGTACCCCATCAGTTCTTGCTGAAGCACCTTCGAGCACCAAGGATCCAAGGTGGCTGTCTGTTAGGAGCACGTCAGTAGATCCATTCCCGACGCTGACTGCACCACTCGACCTCCGCCCAGGGTCGGGCACTTCCTCGAGCGTGTCGCTGCCGGCTCCATCCTTGGTGCAAAAAACAGGAGGAAACACCTACTGTGCTTAGTATATCTCCCTATACCAGCCCAAGTGGATCACTCTATGGTATTAAAAGGACTCCCACCCTCTGGAATTCTAAGTGGCATGCTTCATCCACCTACCTCCTTACCCTCATGAGTTTCAAATAGGACGCTACTAAAGAAATGCAAACATAGGGACCAAATGGGTTGGTATGTATGCCATGTACGAATATGATGAATGGAAGTTTCACAATTGAATGCTTTCAAATAGGATACTAACGGGATCCTTGTGAGGTCCTGGTGAGGCATTGGTGTTATGGCTGAAACATGTTGACCCAAGGATACAGAGGATACTAATTTCCTTAGTGCATCCCCACCTGTTTTTAACTCTGTTGGGTGCCCTTTGAAAATAAAATTAACCCTCAGGACATCCTAGACTGTTTTAAATCTAGGATCCCACCCAATAACTAAAGAGCTCCTTGGCTACCAAGGTTGAACTCGTCCAGATACACTAGGTATCTGGACGAGGACTCTATGATGAAGTATGCCACTTGGAATTCCAGTGGGTGAAAGTCCTTTAAATACCATATGATGATCCCCTTGGGCTGGTATGGACAGATAGGCTAAATAGGGTAGGGGTTACCCCCTGTTGTTTTTGTATGGTAAGATGTTTGGGAAGGTGAGCGAACCCTGTATCACTTCTTACTCCCTCCTTCTTGGAATATAGTCCATCCTTGATCCAACATCCAATATTGTTCTCTGTGCCACAACTGACGCCACTGGCTTGAGCCTCTACACTGGTACCAATGTCACGACTCTGGACATGGATTTGATAGTTCTGGGGGTTTCCGAAGATCTGTCCCTACCCTCTAGACCACAGTAGTACACACCATCCAACCCAGACATTTCTCACTAATATGATGATGATGGTGATTACGAGGATAACTTATACAGAGAAGGAAACCTATTTGAAGACCCTCAAGATGCTATGGGTATGGATACCTCTCTAGCCATGGCTACAGAAGACTCTGCCTCCTTCGCCACGGTGATCAGGAAGGCGGTAGATGTTCTAAATCTCTACCTACCCATGCAAGAGGTCAAAACAAATGTCCTCACACAAGTTCTGAATCCCGCTCAGACCAACCAAGACTCATATTACTGGGTTGAAATCTCACGGGATCTCGCAGGAGTTCCTCAAATCAAAAGGAAGGGTGGGCCAGTATTCTAGGGTCCCGGGCCTTTTAACTGGAGGTCAAAGAGATTGTTAGAATAAAAGGCTAATAAGCTTTAAAACCACACCTAAGCACAGGGACAAGACCAGGAACGTGTGCATGTGGGAAATGCCATGGTTTGGGCAACAAGGCACAGATGAGATAGGGAAGAAGGGTGGTTGGTGGTCAGGGTCACAACAGTGGCGCTGTTTATTTAATTTAGAGACTAGCACAACAACAGTTGTTAGTGAATTCAGTATACCTTAAAAATGACTAATACCTGCCCCCAAGCCATTCTTATAACTTTGGGGGGACTGGAATAGTCCGAATTACCACACTTAAAGGAATGTAATAGTTAGTAGTTATGTTAGTACTGTCATTGGCAGCACTGACCAGGGCAATAGTTGGTGCAAGCTGCAGTGGCCTCCTGACAAGGGCCTAACACCTACTTTTTTTCACAAATTAAGCACTGGCCAGTGCTTAATTTGAGCTGGGGCTTTCCGGTGCTAAGCACCGGCACTTAATTGGTTTGCGGTGCTCGGCACCAGCACCTAATTGTCAACACCATACATAGAACGGTCTACCACATGGTGGCGCTGCTCATCTAATTTAGAGATGAGCAGAACAACCGTTGTTTAGGAATACAATATACATTAAAATTGCAAATACCTGCCTCCCCAGCCATTCCTTTAGCTTTGGGGACCTGGAATAATCTAAACTGTTGCATTTACATGCGAGAGAGATGATTACTAGTTGTTTTGGCAGTGATGACAAGGGCGATGGGTGGTGCAAGCTGCAGTGGCCTCCCAGTCAGAGCCCTGACACTTAATATTTTACAAATTAAGCACTGCATATGACCTTTGGCCATTTTGTGGACGAGCGGGTATAAGTACCTCGCCCGCCCGTTTACATGTGCTTGACTTTATCTGTCGGCCTAAGAACACTTCTGCTCGCCTGAGTCAACGATCCCGATCCTGATCCACCGCTCCCGGTCCCTGTGCCACGCCCAATCCCATATTCCTCATCGATGGCTCAACAGCTTTGGCTCCTCAAAACTTGCAAACAAAGAAAGACAGAGATTGGTATCATATTTAATTTGCAATAAACAACAACAAAAAGGCCAATGATTTTACTACAAAACAATTCAGAAGGGCGTGAAGGCATTGCTATTCCTAATGCTGTTTATTTTTTAAACCAGAACGGTCTCAACATCAGTACATGCTCATCAAAGGTTTGGACCAAGGTTTTTACCACTGCGATTATGACAAAAACAATTTAGACATTATAGGGAGCAAACGATACACAACATTTTGATACATTATTCAACCCTTGATAATTCAGTTACATAAGCGAACCCGATCCATTGTTGCCAAAATATTGCCATTGTTGACAACTGCACAGCGGTCCGTGAGACCAGAGACATTGTGTTTATTAATATTGAAACATTGTTGCCTATTGAGCGGCGGTCCTTGAGACTAGAGACATTGTGTTCATACTATTGGAACATTGTTAACAATGGAGTGGCAGTCCTTTCGACTAGAGACATTGTTTTTCTCACTATTGAGACATTGTTGTCATTTGCTGCTGAGTCGTTTCCCCTACATACTTCAGAGGAAACCTTGTTGAAAATCACCAGACAGCTTCCATATAAAGGCATTGAAATAATCCTGTAATATCACAAGATATCACATACACCAGAAGGTGCACATGTTTTCCTGAACCACACCCTGATCCTAGCATCACACCCTGATCCGAGCACGCCCGCTGAAGAAGAAGAAGACGCCTGATGGGTCTTTCTTTATTTCTCTCTCTTTCCAAACCCCCTTCCCCTTTTGGGATTATCACCAGCACGAGGTTGCTATGCACATTGAGGCTAGTGCTGAGGTTGGATGATTTGTGTGGCTCATGTGGAGGTCCTGTGTGTTGGCAAGTCTAACAACCACCATGTGGCAGACCATCATAAGTGCCGGTGTTGACGGTTAAGAGCCAGTGCTCAGCACCAGAAACCACTGGTTTAAATTAAGCACTGCAAGAACCATTATTGCCTTTTAACGAAGCCATTATTGACGTGGGCAAAAATGAGATATTGCCCGACAGTGAATAGCCAAGTGGCAAGACGACAAAGGCCTGCTCCTGGGGACCTGGATTTCCATTATCAGCGCCACACCCTGGAGTGGTTAGTGGTGTAGGCGTCTACCAGCTACCACAATCCCAATGCTTTTCCTATGACTCCACCTGAATGAGAATCCAAAAGAATAGAAATGTTTGCACAACTAATGTTTTCCAGCAGCAATTTTGCCCTTAGGTCTGTCAACACCGCATGCCTCCTGGGTAGATACTCACACACATTGTGGGACAGGCTGGCAGACATTTTGACGAGCATCCCAGAAGACATCAAATTGACCTTGCAGTGTCCTTTTTTCTAATGGCCAACACATGGTGAATTACATAATACTCTTTGGGCACTACTGACTGAACCTTGGTAGCCGGTGTGCTGCAGCACTATGTTCCACAGAGTATTCCTCATACGTCCAACAGTCTCTAATGGACATGCCTTTTGACGGCACTAGACTGTTTGGAGGCAAAGCTGACTCGGCCTTGGAGAGATTTAAAGAAAACCAGGCCACTGCCCGCTCTCTATGTCTAACTCAGCCTGCGCAGCAGTTCCGCCACAACAGCGCTCCTTTTGAGGCTTTGAAAGTAGTTTCCAGCAGAGGCAATGGCAATATGTGCCTCAACAGCACCACTCTGGGGAGCAGGCTAATATCGTTCAGGTCCCACGGGGCAATGCATTACCCAAACACCACCCCTGAGCACCCACAAAACCATCTAAATTTGCCCATGGTGGCACACAATCACCCGGTGGGAGGTCGGATAACCTTTTTCTTCCCCAGATGGCGGGCATCATGTCAGACCAATGGGTGATGCAAATCATTGGACAAGGATACTCCCTACTCTTTCTATTCTACCCCTTCAGACATAACGCAACACATTCCGGAGGATCACTTGTCCATACTCAGTGGTGGGGATTAAGTTCTCTTGCCCAAGGGAGCAATAGAGAGGGTACCAGCGTCAGAAGTCAGTACTATTTGTTACTTCCATTACTTTCTGGTGCCAAAAAAAGGATGGAGGTCTCCTCCCTATCCTAGATCTTCGCCCTCTGAACTTCTTCCTCTGGTAGGACAAGTTCAGAATAGTTACACTGCCCCACGTTCTGTCTGCTCTGGATCCAGGAGACTGGATGATAGCGCTGGACTTGCAGGATACGTATTTTCTCATCCACGTCCTACAGTCTCACAGGTGCTACCTGCGTTTTCAGGTAAACCATTAGCACTTTTAGTTCTCTGTGCTCCCTTTTGGCCTTACCAGCGCACGTCAGGTGTTCACCAAGGTGATGGTGGTGGTCACAGCCCATCTGCGGAGGTTGGGAATACCAGTCTTCCTATACCTTGACGCCTGGCTACTGAAGCGGGCTCGGCTCAAGCAGTCTTAGGCCGCCCCCAGACGACGGCTTATCTACTAAGATCGTTGGGCTTTTCCATCAATGTCACACCTGACTACTACACAATGGCTCACTTTCATTGGAGCTATCCTCGATCCGGTGCTTTTTCGAGCCACCCCTCCGCATCAACGAGTCCAGGACATTGGGCTATGACCCTGATGTCCAACCCTAGATCTGGATCTCAGTGAGAACAGCTTTGAGACTTCTGAGCCTCTCGGCCTCCTTCATTCTGCTTAGCGGATCATCCCAGGTGGCACAAGCAGGCTCTGCAGTGGCATCTGAGCTCTCAGTGGGCTCGGCAGCAAGGGGACCCATCAGAGTTTATCCAGGAGATAAAGAAGTCTGCAAAAGAACTGCACAAGTGGCTGTTCAACAGCGATTGGACTGGCAACAGACCCCTCTCCTTACCCCACCCAGACTAACGGTTGTGATGGATGCATTGTTGCTGGGTTGGGGAGGTTAGCTGGAAGAGGTGGATATAAGAGGAGTCTGGTTCCCAGTGGAAGCTCGCCTCCACATCAACCTGAAGGAACTGTGAGCGATTTGTTTAGTACTGAAAAGGTTTCTCCCGACCATCAAGGGGGAACATGTGTAGATTCTCATGGACAACACGACTGCCAAGTTGTATTGCAACAAGCATGGCAGCGTGGGGTTGTGGGTTCTGTGCCAGGGGGCCGTTTGCCTCTGGAAGTGGCTGAATGCTCAGGGTATCTCCCTGACCACACAGCACCTGGCAGGAACTTAAAAAACTAGGGCAGACAAATGTAGCTGTTGTTGCCTAGCCGATCGCGAATGGCGGCTGCACTCCGAGGTGGTACAAGGTGTTTTCCTGCAATGTGGAAACTTTGGCTTGATCTATTAACTACTGTAGACAACGTGCAGTGTCCAGAGTTTTGCTCTTTGGAGTTCCCAAGGTCCCTCCCTTGGAACCACAGGTTCCTCCCTCAGAGATGCCTTCTGCCTACACTGGGGGTCCACCCCTCCCTCCCCTACCCTGAGTACCCAGCAAGATCAAAGAGACTAGGCCTAAGTCCTCGTAGAGGCACTGGACTAATCGTGGAGAGTATGGTACTCAGAACATTTGATAGAAATTTCTGGCTGCTGATTTCTTACCTTAGAATATATCCCAGGCATCAGACTGGATCCGGCATTTTTTTTAGCAATCCCCTTGCGTGCCGGTAGATGGCGTCATTCAGTTCCACTTGTTATCGTCCATGCCTCAAGTGATGTGCACGGTGCCTATATGAGTGCCACCCTAATGCTCTGACCTCAATTCCTTCTTATCTGCAGCATCAGCGCAGATCCGGATGAGCTCCCCTCAGTCATTTTTTTACTGTTTTTTTCGACATTTTGTCTCAGTCGACTAGTGTGTCTTTTTTCCCTTTTTTTGTTTTGGAAGATGTCTCCAAAGAAACCTAGTGGGTTTAAGCCTTGTCGTGCTTGTCACAGACAGATGTCTGTGACAGATCCTCACTTGGTGTGAGTGTGTGGTGCCTAGAGCAGGACTACGACTCCGCGGCTTGCAAGGAGTGCAAGACCATGAAAGCGAAGGCCATCCGCGAGCAGGCCATTAAGCTTTTGCCCGCTGGTCATGTGACTCCACGCCATTCCAGGTCCCAATCGCGAGGGAGGTATCGGGACCATTCCCGTAGTCGCTCACTTCAATCCCACCGGACTTCTTCTGGTAAGTCCAACAAGAAGAAGTCTAACAATTTGAAGCGCTTTTTACTTCTCCGCGTTGCTGCCATTCTTCAGACGACGCAAGGGAACAATGCCACAGATCCAGGCCACGCTCCCACATTGCTCCTGTGGAGTCAGTGTCTGACACTGGGTCTGCAACATGCTTCCCGAGTTTCCCGGAGCAACCCCGCCCAACTAGGAAAATGTTATGAGGCCATGAACCTCATTTCCAGGTGTGTAAACCCTCCTGGAGCACCTTCGGGCCCTAAGGGTTTGTAAGAGTCTCGACTGGGCCTCGTGGGGGATCCGCCCTCGGTGCCACTCAGGCCCTCAGGATCCGTTAGAGGATCCGGATCGGCCCCCATCACGACTTCACAACCTCCTCCCGAGACAGTTCCAGTGGCACCGTTCCTGGTGGCGCCAACGGCCATCGGCCGCACCGATACGGAGCTGACCAGGCCCACACGGCCTGAATTGAAAATGGATCCATATTTTCCTGGAGGGCTTCCTGAGGGAAATGTATGGAGGAGATCTGAGGATCCCTATGGGTATTCTGAGCCCCTAGAAGAAACCATGGCCGATCACACTAGGTATGAGGAACTGGCTGATGCCAGTGGTCTAGACACCTCAACAGACAGTGGCCTCCTATCTCCTCCCACAGTGACTACAGAGGAAGGGGCTTCTTTTGCTATGGTGGTCCAGAGGGCGGCTGAGTTCCTGGACCTGCAGCGGCCCATGGTTGACATCAAGACCAATGACTTGACAGAGGTGCTTCAGCCGGGGGTATCCTCATCAAACCCTTACTCCCCTTTAACAAACACCTCACAGATGTCCTGCTCGGTTCTTGGGCCAAGCCCTCCAGAGGCACTCCTGTGCACAAGACCATCTCCTGCTGCCATCGCCCTGCTCCCAGTGATCTAGCCTTTCTCACCCAGCACCCCACCCCTGAGAGCCTGATGGTCCAAGCCTCAACGTCCAGGATAAATCCCAGTGTGTTCCCTACCATTCCACTGGATAGAGAATCCAAGAGGCTGGACGCCTTCGGCAAGAGCATTGTCTCTTCTACCAGCCTGGCACTGCGGTCAGTGAACACTGCATGCTTATTGGGCCATTATACCCACACTGTGTGAGATACGGTTGCGCAAATGATGCCCATGGTCCTGGAGGAGGCCGGCACATACTCTCTCAAGCTGTTGCTGATAGGAGAGTTCAAGCAAAGTTCACCCTCAGATGCGGATTGGACATAACCAATTCGCTGGGCAGAGCCATTGGTTCCACGGTGGCGCTTCAACATCACGCCTGGCTGAGGACAACTGGCTTTTCGGGGGATGACCATTCATCTCTTATGGACATGTCCTTTGATGGGACTTGACTTTTTGGTGAAAAGGCAAATTTGGCTCTTGAACGATTTAAAGATAGGAGGGCCACTGCTAGGTTGTTGGGGCTCACCATAGCTTTGCGACAGCCGCAATCCGCCTGTTGCCCCTTCCTTGGCCATGGTAGGAGATATCAGCCACGTCCCTTTCCCCCCTAGCCACTACGGCTAGCAGGCATCGCAGTCCTTTCGTGGACGTGGCTCCCACAAGCCTGTGGGAACCAAGGCCAGAGGTCGACCCAATCTGTCCCCCTACACCCCCCCCTGCAACTGCAACTCCAAAACATCTTTGGTTTGCCCTCCTACCACTCTGGGTACTCACTTGGTAGCAAGATGAGGCACCACCTGCCCAAGTGGCATGAAATCACCTACGATAAGTGAGTGCTTCAGTTAGTCCAATTGGCTATGCCCTACCATCCCAACAGGCCCGCCACCCTTACCACCGATCTGCTGACGGAGGACCACCTCTCGCTATTGTGACAGGAAGTATCAGTTCTTCTAGCCAAAGAAGTCATCAAGAGGGTGCAGGCATCAGAAGTAGGCCATGGTTGCTATTCCTGCTACTTTCTGGTGCAGATAAAGGATGGAAACCTCGGCCCTATCCTAAATCTATGCCCTCTCAACTACTTCCTGATAAAGGAACAATTCAAGAGGCTCACTTTGATTCAGGTTTTGTCTGCTCTCGACCCTGGATGGTAGTGCTGGACTTGCAGGATGCCTAGTTCCATATCCCCATCATGCCTGCCCACAGAGGTTATCTGCTGTTCATGGTAGGCCAAGATCATTACCAGTTCACTGTAATTCCTTTTGGCCTAACCACCGCCCCTGGGTAATTACAAAAGTGATGGCAGTATCTGCAGCTCATCTGCGGGGGTCAGGGGTCTCAGTGTTCCCCTACCTTGTCGACTGGCTGTTGAAGGCGGCCTTGCCCAAGGCAGTCATCTCCCACATTTAGACTACAACAGACCTTCTGCATTCGCTGGGGTTTATTATCAACGTGCCAAAATCACACCTGACTCCCTCTCAGTTGCTCCCCTTCATCAGAGCTCTTTTGGAGCCAGTGCAGTTTCAAGCTTATCCTCTGAAACAGCAAGTCCAGAATATTCGGGCTATGATTCTGATGTATCAGCCTCTATCGTGGATTGCGGTGAGATTGACTTCGAGGCTGCTGGGTCTCATGGCCTCCTACAACCTGCTGGTAAAACATGCCCTTTGGCATATGGGGGCTCTGCAGTGGGACTCTGTGTCAAGAGGCCCTGCGTCTCCGGACATGGATGGAACATCAGGACTAATTTCAGGTGGTTCGACATTTGGCATGCTCGCTGAAAGACAGAGCAGACGAACTCCGCCATTGCTGCATCATGGATCACGAATAGTGTTTTCATTGGGAGGTAGTGCAAGGTCTCGTCAATGATTGAGGAGAACCTCAGTTAGATCTATTTGCTACCACCAGGAATTCGTAATGTCAGAATTTCTATGCTTTGGAGTTTCCAAGGTGGCTCTCGGTCTGAGACGCATTTCATCTCGAGTGGAACTCAGAACTCCTATACGCCTTTCCGCTGATACCACTCCTGTGCAGAGTTCTCAAGAAGATCAAGAATAACTGGGCCCGCAGTGGTTTCAGGGGCATTGGATCGTCACCCCCCCAGGGATATCAAACCGGCGCATAGGTGGTTGCCTGACTTCCTTGACGACATGGGGCTGGTGGATGGGTGGAGAGTTCGCAACCCAAGTAGGAGCCAATACACCTTCTTGTCGGGTGCCCACCGCAGTCTCTCCCGCATCGATTATATCCTAGTCCCAGCGATACAAGCAGCTAATATTCGGGAAATTCGCCATCTAGGCAGGGGCATATCTGATCATTCACCGATCTGGATGCAAGTCGTCTTAGGCCAGATGAGTGCCGGGAAAGTCGCCCCCATCAATCCATGGCATCTCCGAGACCCTGACGCCCGGAAGAAAATAATTAAAGCCACAGATCAATACTTTCAGGAAAATGTGGGCACAGTCGAATCCGCCCAGACCCTGTGGGAGGCCTACAAAACGGTAATCCGGGGGCAAGCCCTCTCCCTGATAGCAGGTAAGAAAAAGGATAAGGACCTGGTGCAGGCGGAAGACGAGATACTTAGATTGGAGGGAGAGCTAGAACAGGCAGTAACCCCGGAGATGCTACATCTCTTGCATCTAAAACAAGATGAGTTCAAAGCATTGGCAGCAGATAGGGCCAAGGCTCAAGGAAGGGACACGCAGAGTAGAATCTACGAGCACGGGGATAAAGACGGGAAGTTAATCGCATGGCTAGATAGGAAAGAGTGGGCCAACCGGCTTGTGCCAGAGCTACAGCGGGAGGATGCTGACCCTACTACCGATCCGCAGGCAATCGCGGATCAGTTCGCTGACCATTATCAAGCAGTGTACAGCTCGACCGGGCGGTACACAGAAGATGAGAGCCGTGCCTTGATTCAGGATATCACACTTCCCGCTCTAACAGATGATAGCCGGAAGTATTTAGAGTCTGATTTCTCAGATGATGAAGTAGCTCAGGCAATAAGGGCAATTAACTCGGGAAAAGCTTCCGGTCCCAATGGTTTGCCGATCGAGCTCTACAAGCTCAGGCCCGATAAAATAGCTCCATATCTTCGCTCGATGTTTATAGACAGCAGAGACAGAGGGACACTCCCAGAGGATCAAAGGTTAGCAAATATTGTAGTTATCCTCAAAGACGGTAAGCCCAAAACCAGCTGTGCCTCGTACAGGCCCATATCCCTTCTTAACGCGGAGCCCAAAATTCTGGCGAAACTGCTCGCGATCCGGTTAGTAAAAGTGATAGATAGCCTGGTGCACCCCGACCAATCGGGCTTCATGCCACATCGCAACACAGCCTTAAACTTGCGCAGAGTGCACGGGGTATTGAGTAGGGCAGCCACCATTCGGGAGCCGGCGATGTTGGTCTCGCTAGACGCCACCATGGCGTTTGACATGGTGGAGTGGCAATACCTCTTTGCTGTACTTGATAGGATGGGATTCGGTCCCGTATTCGTGAGTTGGGTCCGTTTACTGTACTCGGAGCCACTGGCACAAATAGTGGTGAACAACCACAAATCAAGGATATTCCAACTAGGCCGTGGCCACGCGACAGGGCTGCCCATTGTCCCCCTCCTGTTTGCTCTGGCTCTGGAGCCCTTAGCGGCGTGGATCCGCAGGGACCCTGTTATCCGCGGTCTGCGATGGTCCCCAGAGTGGGAAGATAAGATATCCCTCTACGCGGATGATATTCTATTATACCTGTCTTCCCCGAGAGCCTCTATAACACGCACACTTGATATTTTAGCAGTGTTTGGCAGATATTCCGGATTCACGATAAATTGGTCTAAGTCTGTTGTTTACATCCTCCATGGAGACCCACCGGTGCTCCCGAGGAATTGCCCAATCCAGATAACGACAGAGGGTTTTCAGTATCTGGGCATCTTCATTTCCCTGAGCCCCACGCTTCGCTTTACCCGGAATCTCTTACCGCCAATGCAGAGGCTGAAAAGAGACGTGAAGAGCTGGAAGTCTCTGCCACTCTCGTTACTGGGCAAGGCCGCCCTTTTAAAATGATGGCCCTGCCCCGTTTCCTCTACGCCCTTCAAAACTCACTAGACCTAGTTCCCAAAGTGTACTTTCAAGAAATTGAGAGCCTCCAGAGGGATCTCTTATGGGACGGAAAGCCCCGAATCGCGTTACCCAAACTCACCCTAAACTGGTATGATGGTGGCATTAGCCTCCCTGATATTAAAAATATTATTGGGCGACCCATCTAGCGGCCATTAATCATGGGACCTATGGACACTCGGACGACCCGGGATACGCCATGGACAGATGGCTCCTCCCCGGAGGAAACTACAATAGGGCGCTTTATTCTAGACCCAATAAATATCCCCTGACGGGACCAACAGCGCATTCGGTTCATGTGTGGCATGTGGCGAGCAAGCAGTTGGGTTGGGACCGCCGACTTACCCTTGCAACACCCATATGGAGCGCCGAGAAGCTAGGGAACATGTGGCAAACCAAGGGATTCGATAAATGGGACCTCATCGGAATCTCCCAGATTCGGGATCTCTGGGTTGGGGATGAAATCCTCCCGTTCACTTCCCTTCAGCAACAATATTGCCTGGCAGATACAGAACGATTTAGATATCTTCAAATTCAGCACGCCCTCCAGACACACCTCGGCGGGCGCTCCTCCCTCCCAGAGGCCTCTCCCTTGGAGAGCAGAATACTTGACGGCCACCTACCCGAAAAGGCCATCTCCTTGATTTATAAAAAACTAATTAATAATATGGCAGATCCACTCCAGTCCCTCAGGGAGAAGTGGGTGAGAGATGGCTTGGAACTAGACGAGGAAGACTGGCAGGAAGCGGTCTCCTCCCGAGGGGGTGGCGATCCAGGCCAGACTGCGACTAGTGCAACTCAAAATCCTCCATAGGATTTACATCACCGGACCAGGCTTGGTTCGCATGGGCAGGGCGGACAGTGGGGAGTGCAGACGCGGATGCGGGAGAGATGGCACCTTTATCCACATTATATGGGAGTGTGAACGAATACAGCCCTACTGGCAAACTATACACCGCACACTCAGCGAAGTCCTCACAACAGAAATACTTCCGGAGGCACGCAGGTGCCTTCTGAACATCTGGGAGCCAACAGATCTCACCTCCTACACTAAGCAGTGGGCAACTTTGGCGGTCATGATTGCAAAGAGGAACATCGCACGACACTGGGGGCCCACCAACCACCAGAAATAATAACGTGGAAGGAAGATCTAGACTGGTGCATGTTCAGAGAAAAGTCAGTCTACATAGCCAGAGGGTGTCCCAAGAAATGGAATAGGATCTGGGGGCCATGGAACTCATACAGGGGAGATATCTGTACCCCCCGGCGCCACTGAATGAAGACGAGGACAGTACACCCCCTTAATTGTCATAGATTGACCATTTTGATTTGTATCCTCAATACCCGGTTTTATAGTGGTAGAAATGTAAGTGCGCTCTAACTAATCTCTTAATGTGATGTATATGTCGATTATATTTTAATAAAAAGAATTATTAAAAAAAAAAAGAATAACTGGGCCCAAGTCATCTTAGTGATCCTGGATTGAGCAAGGAGAGTCTGGTATCCCAAACTCCTGAGGATGAGCATCTGTCTCCTGATCAGGCTGCCCCGTTGGGAGGATCTCCTGTTGCAGCAACAGGGCAGAGTCCTGCACTGGAATCTGCACACTCTCGGCATACATGCGTGGAGAATTGTGTGGTGACAGTTGGGGGTGTTTGATCTCCCTCCCTAAGTGTGTGATGTCATCTTGGCAGCCAGGGGCTCCTCCACGAAAATGATTTACACCTGCCAATGGGACAAATTTGTGGCTTGGTGGGCTACCAAATCCTTTGATCCTCTGTCCGCACCCTTGTCTGAAGTCATTTTGTGTGCCTTATCCCTTGCCCAGAAAGGCCTTGCTTTTGGGCACAGTGAAAGGGTACCTTTTTCATATTTTGGCTCCCTGCGGTTGAAGAACAAAGCCTCCCTGTTCAAGTCACATGTTGTGACTCGTTTCTTAAAAGGTTTCACGTTTCCTCCTACATCCTTCATTATGCCCCAATGGGATCTTAATTCAAGTCCTCACCTTTCTCATGTGTTCACCATTTGAGCCAATGCACAGCTGCCCTCAGAGTGCTTACCATCAAAACAGTCTTATTCTGGTAATAACATCTGCCCGGATGGTTAGTGAGTTGCAGGTCCATTCAGTTCATCCCCCGTACACTACCTTTTTCTCAGAGAAATTGATCCTTAGGACCCGTGCCTCCTTTTTACCTAAGTTGTCACACCATTTCACGTCGGGCAGATCATCACATTGCCTACTTTTTTCGCCCCTTCTCCTCCTACCAGGAAAGAGGAGAGACTCCGCCATCTGGACCCAAAAAGAGCACTATCATTTTAAATCTATTGTACCATGGAGTTCTGGGTGGACGATCAACTGTTTGTTGGTTTTGCAGGTGCGAAGGAAGGCAAGGCAGTTCACAAACGAACCATCTCTAGAGGGATCATCCTCTGTATTTAAATCTGCTATGCAATGGCCAAGAAGAAACCCCCTGAGGGCATGCAGGCTCATTCAACAAGAGCTAATAGGCTGCGCCCACTGCGTTAGCCACGTGAGCATCGTTAGACAGTCAGGTCTTGCGAAATGGGAATTTAGCTCTTTCAGTCCTCCAAGACTTTTCAATATAACAGTCCACAGACCCACCTCCGAGGAGAGATTGCTTTGGTATCTATTCTAGGGTAAGGAATCTGCAGCTAGAAGTCTCTATCAGATGAACAAGTTACTTTCCTTCGGTAACACCTTGTCTGATAAACTCTATCTAGACACTGATTCCTTACTGACCCTCCCTTCCTCCATCGTCAATGAACTGTGTATCTAACATTCAAGAGATACTTCTGGACCGCATTCTGGCACACTAGTAATTTTTCCTCAGTTTGCCTCCATGATTTGGTGTGGAAAAGCAGTCAAGAACTGAGGTCAGGGCACTGGGGTGGATCCTATATAGGCACCGCGCTAGTCACTTCCTTCACGGATGACACCACGCAGAGTCGAATGACGCCACCTACCAGCACGCACGGATATTGCAAGAAAATTTCCAGATCCAGTCTGATACCTAGGGAATATTCTAAGGTAAGCAATCTGCAGTTAGATAGAGTCTTTACCAGATAAGGCATTACCAAAGGTAAGTAACTTGTTCTTCTGGTCATGATCATTTGTCCTCCAATCTGGCTGCCCCTTTGGGCAGACCTCCTGTTGCAGCAGCAGTGCGGAGTCCTGCACCGAGCCTGCACAACCTACATCTCTATGCGTGGAGATTGAGAGGTGACAGTTGATGGCTTTCGATCTTCCTCCCAAAGTGGTTGGTGTCATCTTGGCAGCAAGGCTTCATCTACCAAATCGATCTGTGCTGGATGCTGGAACAAGTTCATTGGTTAATGCTCTTCCCACAACATACAACATCTGAATGAAGAGTTACCAGATGTTCTCTTGCTCTGTTTGACTAGCCCAGCAAGGCCTTGCTGTGGCAACAGTTAAAGGTTACCTCTCGGCCATTTCTGTGGTTAAATAAAGGGCCTCATTTAGAGTTTGGAAGACGCGCTACTCTGTAACAAACGTGATGGAGATCCTGTCTGCCGAATTGCAAGGGCATTAAATCCTATGGTACTTGTAATTCAGCAAATGGGATATCCGTCACCTTTCTGACTGAGTTACCTGTCTGCCGAACCCTAAATCAAGGTCAGATTCTCTACCAGAAAAGCTGTTACCGAAAGTAAGTAACTTGTTCATTTAGAATGTTGGCCATGGAATTTCTGTTTCCCAGTGTGGTGGATGTACCACCTCCACCATGCTGCTGGTTCTGCCATTGCCCATAGGGGTAGGGGAAAGTACATAAATAACTGTGGATACTGAGAATTAGCTTCAAAGGGAGAGTACAATGTCATTACACATATCTAGTCTTCCTACTGGATGTTTTTGACAATGTACTTATCTGATGGAGTTAGTCCGCTTCCATCTCCATGGTGGTCTTTCACAAACTTAACTTAGTAACTCATGATAGTGGATCACACATTTTTTTTAAATCGTTGCTCCCCCAACATTTGTAGCAGAGTGGCACCACACCTTACCAGATCTAAAATAGAGGTGAGGCCACAAGTAAGACTGCTATTTTGGATGCTACCCCAAAGACGACCTTTCATCGACAGAGATATGAATGGTCATTCCAGTGTTTTCTGGCACAGTCACTATCACCTCACTTCTCTAGAACAGGCATAAAGTATCAAACAATCTGTTGGTCAACATAGCATGGAAGGATTGTTGGAGAATTATCTTCCTGGCTGCACAGTATAGCTGTGAAAATAATTGTAGGTCACGTTAGCTTCATCTGTAGTCCTTACTGAAATGTAATTTTAAAATGTTCGGAAGAGTTAACTTCTTAATCCCAACTGGAGAGCACATGAAATGTGACTGTCAGCTAATGCTTTCAATTATATATTTATATTTGTTTTGTACACAAACTTTAAAGATATGAGAACCTCTGAAATTGCCCTGTTATATGTAATGGTTAGAGTTACCACCATAAACCACCCAATGTAGGAGATTCAATGCATTGTCATTGGATTATATGTATGCTGATGATCACAAACTGTGTAATACCATATTGCGCTATAACTTTCTTTAATTTGAGCTTTTCCTCATAATTTTGGTAGAATTACAATGTTATGCCTGTGCCATATCAAACGTAGTGTTATTACTTAAATGTTGTTTACCTTTACTATTAGCATTACAGTGATCTATAATGCCCTCAATCATTTCAGTAGTTGAGGACTTTGAAAGGCCTATAATCTTGACTCAAAATGCAGATACTTTTATTTGCAAAGGAGGGAGTTTGTCCCTTTTGCCCACAGGCTATACAAGTATTTGCATGTGTTTGTGTTGCCTCTCAATCTTTTTACAGCCCAGCATCCCCAGACTTCAATAAAAGTTCAGAAGAAAGCCCCTCAGCTTCGTGAATGTCACAACCTTCATACCTCTGCAAACGTTTCTACAGACTGAAAAAACACAGTAAAGTGCAGTTGGAACCTAAACCTAAAAAAACACGTAAATTCACCAATCATGGCTAGATGATCTAGATATAACACAGGCCCGTCATATACTTCTCATGACCTCATATATGACATCATTCATAACATGTGAAATTACATCATTGATGTCATGTAACTTACTGAGCGAGTGTGCACCAATTCAGCCAGAGGCACATCCTTGAGTAAAGTTTTATTTTCATGTCAAGTTTCTTCCGAATCCCTTCAACCATTTTGTCTATATCTAGGAGAAAAGAATCCCATGAGAGTTAAAATAGGAAATTCAATCGAATCCTTTAAACTTCACCTCCTCTTATCAGATCTTGGATTGCATTGTATTCATGCGCTGAGCTGAACATGAAGTATTAACAAAAAACTATACATGTATGTTCCTGGTGAAGTTTGGTGGATTTGTCAAAAGTTGCCAACGTTTTTAGCATAAGAACTCTTTATACTTCTCCCTTAATTTAGTTTACAAGTAAAAAGAGTAAGCTAAACAGGCTAACCCTCTTGCACATTTCATGGAAAGTCATCAAATAACAAAATACCTTTTTAACTGTCTAGATACCACTAACTTTTAACCCTTCGAATCCCACAAATACATTTTTCTTACACTTATTTCTTAAAAAACTGCTGAACAGGTTACACCAATCGAAAGCACTCCTCTGAGTAAAATTCTAATTTAATGCTGAGTTCAGTGTAATTTCCATTCAGCGTTTTTTTCTGTGGTGGATTTCTGTAGGAGATGAAAAATGCTGCTTTTTAGGTTTTCGCCTGCACAGCGCTTGCACTATACTTGTGAAATCTCTTGTATTTAATATATCTTAAAAGGGGGCTCTTATCAGTTCCCAAAGCCGAATTACTGTGTTCATTCACTTTTGTATGGAACAATTTTTTTTGTTAACTTCCCCTGGCTGCACGCATTTGCGATACTTCTACTAAAGCTGTTCACGCTGTTTAAGCCCCATTCACTGTCAAGATAAGAGCTCTTTCCATGGAAAAGGTAGACAGCTTCTACCAGTATGCTGGAATGCTTGCTTTTTATTACTTAGTTGTGTAAAGCAGATGCTTTAGCTTTAGAACGTTTGTAGCATTTCCTGTTCATGCCTCAGTGCCTTATTTTGAACTTTGTAGGCATTATCGGAGTGAGGTTTTTCAACTTAATCTATATGATCATTATGATCAAATTCTAAATGTTGTAATAAACATTGCACATTAAAACTAAAGTTAATATATAAGAGCTATGCTATATTTTACTACTAAACAGCCAGCAACAAGTGCAGTTACCATGCAGACAACAGGGTCATGATTTGAATGGTGTGGCAGGTGCAGTAGCACTGGGTCCAAAAGTTGTCAGAACTCCTCTAAACACATAATATTGCTATATTCGACTACTAAACAGGCAGTCACAATTGCAGTTAGCTTTCAGTTAAAAAGGACTGATTTGAATGGTGCAGCAGGTGCAGTGGCACCGGGGCCAAAAGCTCTAGGGACCCCACTAAACCCAGATTATTGATAAAATGTAAAACTAAACAGGCAGTCACAAGTGCAGGTATCTTGCAGACAATAGGGTGATGATTTCAGTGGTGCACCAGGTGCAATGACACCAGGACCAAAAGCACTAGGCACCCCACTAAACACCTACAATTGCTACATTTTACTACTAAACAGACAGTCACAGGTGAGTTTACCTTGTAGACAACAGGGTCATGATTTGAATGGTGCAGCAGGTGCAGAGGCACCGGGCCCAAAAGTAGCGAGAACTCCTCTAAGCACCTAATATTGCTATATTTTACTACTATACAGGCAGTCACAAGTGCAGTTACCTTGCAGTTAAAAGGTTAAGGGGGGCTTGATTTAAATGGTGCAGCAGGTACATTGGCACCAGGGCCAAAAGTTGTCATAACTCCACTAACACCAAAAATTGCTATATTTTACCACTTAACAGGCAGTCACAAGTGCAGTTATCTTGCAGGCAACAGGGTCATTATTTGAATGGTGCAGCAGGTGCAGTGGCATTGGGCCCAAAAATTACCAGAACTCCTCTAAACACCGAATATTGCTATATTTTACAACTAAACAGGCAGTCACAAGTGCAGTTATCTAGCAAGCGCTAGGGTCATGATTTCAATGGTGAAGCAGGTGAAGTGACACGAGGACCAAAAGCTCTAGGCACCCCACTACACACCTAAAATTGCTCTATTTTACTACTAAACAGGCAGTCACAAGTGCAGTTACCTTGTAGACAACAGGGTATTAATTTGACTGGTGCAGCAGGTGCAGTGGCACCGGGCCCAAAAGTTGTGATAACTCCTCTAAACACCTAATATTGCTATATTTGACTACTATACAGGCAGTCACAATAGCAGTTACCCTGCAGTTAAAAGGGGCTTGATTTAAATGGTGCAGCAGGTGCAGTGGCACCAGGGCCAAAAGTTGTCAGAACTCCTCTAAACACCGAATATTGCTATATTTTACAACTAAACAAGCAGTCACAAGTGCAGTTATCTAGCAAGCGCTAAGGTCATGATTTCAATAGTGCAGCAGGTGCAGTGGCACCGGGACCAAAAGCTCCAGGTACCCCACTAAACACCAATTATTGCTATATTTTACAACTAAACAGGCAGTCACAAGTGCATTTATCTTTTAGGCACTGGAGTCATGATTTGAAACCCAGATTCGGTGAGTTTTGTACATAGGTACTCCATCCTCTATCTACAAGAACCTGGGCCACTGACACCGTTTATCTAGATGGTTACTCATCGTATTACTCTCCTGCTATTCCATTCAGATGTGGTAGGGTGAAGGGAGAACTAGCCACTTTGATTTCAGCAACCCTCCCTGGTAAACTGTTCCAAAATGTCTTGATTCCACATATCAATTTCTGATCTATGAGTGTAGGGGTGGCTGGGATCTTATGATCATAAATTATTATATCAACTTATTTGATTAGTCAACTGCTAATGTCATCCCAGCAATGGAAAGAGATCTGATATTATTCACGCCAAAATCAGGGAGGGATTTATATATTATTTGGCAAGGAGATTTTAATGCTCACACTTGTATATTACCTGCGAAGGAGGTTTGCAGCATGACAAACTCAGAAGGGGAGGACTTGACCCATTTTATTCATAATACATATAGCGAGGCGTTCAATAACTTTTTGTTAAAATTAAATTTTACCCTCGAAAGTGATGTGTGTTCAGTCTCCACTAGTGTGCTTCAGACTTTTTTTGGTAACGGTCACAGTAGTACAATTGATTATATTCTTGTGAGCGGGAATACAAGCCCCTTTATATGCAATTTATTTATTCTCCCAACATGCTTGTGACCACAATACTCTAACAATTGATATTAAACTATTTAGACCACAAACTAATCAAGCAATGTTAATTCAGGGTTTTGAGGTTTGGAAACAAAATGGTCTTGCATTGAAATGTATAGAGTGAATTATTACTTTCCGGTTTGATGAAAGAAAACGAGGAACTTGTGGACATTTGCTTAGATGAGACGGCTTGCGATGATTCTATAAATCATGAATTTGGGCTCCTATCACATAAAATTCAAGCCGCTCTCATCAGGTGCCCGCTTATGACGCTGTTCAGTGGCCCATAACTCCCTCAAAAAGCCCCAAAATAAGTCCCCAGGAGATGGCGAATAGGTGAAAAAATGTAGGCTCCTTTATATAAAATAAATACTCCATATAAATGGAAAAAAAGACTATCAAAGAACAAGCATGGGAAGCTCTAATTGAAGCTAGCAAGCATTCAGATTATATGGCTTTCTGAGAGTTCTAAATGCCCGCTATCTCAGGGAGGAACCTTGGCCTATAGTTAAAGCTCCTATACCCCCACATGAATGGGTTGAGCATTTTTCTCAGATATATTCACAAGCCCCTATAGCGGTTTCTGCCACTACAATGGAGACAAAACAAAGAGAGGTAATGGCAAATCCAACACCTCTTGAGTTCGATCCATCTGAGGTTATTACCGCTGTTAGCAATAGCATAAAATGGAATGCTCGAGGTCCCGATGGGTTTCCATTGAATATGTTCAGCGAGAATTTAGACCTATGGGCCTCAGTAGTGACAAATGTGTTGAGAGCAGTTTTCAGAAGTGTTCTGCTTACTGTCAATGATTGTCCTGATTTTCAAAAAAGGGAATAGATTATACCTTAGGTGCTGAGGTCTATCTCTCTTTTAGATTCAATATTAAAGATTGTGGGGAGAATCTTGTTATCCAGGCTAGAAAATTGGGCAGAACAGAATCATATCTTGTGTGATGTACGATACAGCTTCTATAATGGGATTTGGCACAATTGAACAATGTCTGAATCTTAACCTTTTAATCAGTAAATATACTATCGCAAAAAGGCTCTATCTACCTGGGCTTTACAGACCTATCAAGTTCCTTTGATTGCCTAGGTCATTCGAAGTTGTGGGCACTCATAGCCTGGATGGGGTTTAATGATTCCGTAGTCCAGTTCCTGAGACGGTTGTACACTGGCACACAGCCAGTGTTAGATATGGTAGAAACAGGAAATGTACTGTGCCATTTAGGATACATAGGGGAGTGGGGGCAGGGGTGTGTCTTGGATCCATCCCTCTTTACCCCATTTATAAATAATGTAGAGGAGTACCTAGTGGATAAGGCCTGGCACATGCCCCTTATTTGTTCTGTTATATGCAGACAACGCAGTTTTGCTTGCCCGTATATGAATTGGACTTCAACACCTTCTAGACAAATTTAAAATTTTGATGGCCAATCTACTTTTAAATGTTAATTTTAGCAAAACATTTACAATGAGTTGTGGACCGCCTAAAAAGAGATTGTGTAGCCATTTTGTAAATGGAGAGAAAATAACTAACATTTAAACTTTTTCGTATTTAGGTCTTCATTTTGACAATTGGTGGCATATGAACGAAATTAGGAAGCCCTATTTTGAGAAATCGCTTGCTGCTACATAGCTTTGTATGAAAATATTAAACGAGATGACAGATATATAAATAAGTAAATGTGTGTGTGGCTTATTATGATGCGGGTATTTGGGTATATTCTAATGTGGATATTCTTTAGAAGGTGGAAAATCTTTGGTCAAAAAAATTATAGCTGAACCTACTAGCTGGTTTTCTTCTATATGCCACTTTGAATTACGTCTTCAATATATTGAAGAACACATTAATTTATCTCTATTACTACTCTGGCATTTCAACTGGTCTAAACCGGCTGTTGGATTGTACTGAGAAATTATTTGCGACTGTTTCAATCAATTTATACTTTATTCGGTTTTACAGATAAACCCATAAAAGACATACATACATCATAGAACTCCAACATGCATATAAAAAGAAAACGATACAGTAAAATTGTTCTAAACCCTTAATTACAGAAGTAAGAAGAAATCGGTCCCACTGTCAGATTTAATCACAGCTGGACCTAAGCCTAATGGCAGCCCTTAAAAAGCTAAGCGTGTGGAGTACAGAATCATTTGACAGAAGTTGTAAAAAAATAAAAGCAGGTCTAACCCTCTTGAAACAAGCTTTTTAAAGAATAGGAATGATGGGTTTGAGGAATATTGCATCATGGATGCAATCTAACTACCTCAAACTAAACGGTGGTAAAACCGAGGTCCTCATATTCGGGAAAAATAAGGAACTTTGGGGCCCTCAACACTGGCCCTGTGAGATGGGTGTTCTTCCTACACCGGTTTGCCAGGCTCGAAACTTGGGCGTCATCATTGATGATGCACTCAGTATGCACGCCCAAGCTGTCAAAGTAGCGCCACCTGTTTCACAATCTTGAAGTGGCTAAAAAAAGTTATCTGGATGCTACCAGAACCTACTCAGAAAACTGTTGTTCACGCTTTGATCACTTCGAGACTTGACTATGGCAACGTTCTGTATTTGGGATCAAACAAGGAGGTGACTCGTAGGCTGCAACTGGTCCAGAACTCCGCAGCTAGGCTTTTATGCCGGATCCCCAGAACCTCCTCTATCTCCGGTCATCTTCGTGATCTGCATTGGCTCAGGGTGGAGAACCGAGTTAAGTTCAAAGCCCTGAGCTATATGTTTAAAATTAAAAATGGAGCTGCCCCCAAATACCTTCAATCATTGGTCCATCCTTATGTCCCTCTTCGCGACCTCCGCTCATCCACTCAGGGGAGGTTTTCTGTTCCAAAAACTAAACTATCGTGAATAGGTGGAAGGTCTTTCGCATACCTCGGCCCCTCACTCTGGAATGTCATGCCCCTAGCTCTTCGCAACGAAACAAATTATATTCAATTTCGTAAATCCTTGAAGACATGGCTTTTCAATCAATAGCCTGCTGCCTTGTTTAACTCTGTCTCTGATCTGCTTTCTGCGCCGGGAAACCCTTTTTGGGTAGCTGTTGCGCATTATAAGTTTAAATTTTTTTTTTTTTTTTTTTTTAAATAAATAAATAAAAATAAAAGACTTTCTGGGACCCTTCTAAAAGTTACAAAACATTAAAAAGTGCATCATATCCTGTAGAGACTGACCGTCGCAGCCACAGGGTATGAGATACTGTCCTCTATGTGCGCCATGCGGTTGGGCCAGAAGATAATGAAAAAGATCAAGCCGAAATTTAGTCAATAGGAGCGATCATGATTACTTTTAATTCCTAGAAGGTATGGTTCAACAGTGGGCACAGTTTTCAGGGCAATGTACCTTCGTACACTAGGCTTTTTCAACTCTATTTCCTCTCTATCCCAAAGGCGCCTTTCTAGAAAGCGCTCTTTCAGCCGAATTAAGTCCCTTCTACATATCGTTTCTGGATTATCAAATAGATCTACCTTTCCTACACTGCAAAGATGGTCTCTAACGTACTTTAACCAACGGATGCGAGTAACGTGGTCAAGAGAGAGACAATCCCTTAGAACGTCCTTGCTGAGGGAGTTTACCTTCTTGGTCCAGATCTTCATCCACAAGGCTAAGAAACAAAAGTCCAACTCATCGGAAAGAAAAGCCATCCCCAACTTTTCATGCACAACATACGACGGGGAGCCCTGCGGTAGAGACAGCACTTGTCTCAATAAGGTGTTTTCAACGATTTGCAATGCCTCATGCCCAGTGTGACCCCATATCTCGCTCCCATAAGTGACCTTCGCAATACATTTAGCTCTATAAATCTTCAGGAAGGCCCCAATCGGTTTCCCTCCCACTCTGGAGGCAAAGTTAAAAACGGCAGCAGTCAATCTGGCCAGGTCCCCTTTCTTTCGGGTAATCAAGGGGCGCCAGCTCAGGGCCTCATCAAACACTACTCCCAGATATGAAAAAACGTTTGTCTTGGGGATTGACTTAGTTCCTATCTTAAAAGTGTAAGGCTTAGCTGAGCCCGGTCCTACTTGCATAATGAACGATTTGCTGTTATTGACTAACAAGTCTAGGTCCTCCATAAAATGAACAAAATAGTTCAATAATAGTTGTAGGCCCCTAGCTGTCCTCGCCATGAGGACAGCATCATCTGCGTACAATAAGACCGGCAGACTACGCTTCCCCACCTGGGGGCAATCAAATTTGCAACCCAAGAGAACCTTCTCCAGGGAGTTAATGTACAGATTGAAAAGGAAAGGGGCCAGAATGCACCCCTGGTGCACCCCTCTCCTGATGGCAAATTTTCGGGTCACTTTCAGGTCTTTCGAAAACCGAACAACCTCTTTTGAATCATTATGAAGGTCCCTTAAAAACAAAACAATGTCCCTGTCAATGCCAATGGAAAGCATCATCTGCCAAAGCTTTGATCTGTTCACACGGTCAAATGCAGAGGACAGATCCATAAATGCTAAATGGATGGAGCCGGTGTGAGCCACGGTGTACTTGTTCAAAACCATATATAAGTTCAAACATTGATCCACTGTGGAACGACCCGGGCAGAATCCATATTGTACCTGGGTTAGGATGTTGTTTTCATCTGCCCAGGTCACAAGCCTGTCTAATAACATACGACCCACCACCTTCACCACTGAGTCCAGAAGGGAGATGGGTCTATAGCAATGGATACTGTCCCTGTCACCCTTTTTGAAAACAGGGACAATGACCGACAGAGCCCATGAGTCCGGGCGACCGGCCTGAACCGACGTGTCTATAATTGCCGTGAGTACAGGCATCCAAGTATCCACGTTCGCGATTTAAAGATCTGGCGGAATCCCATCAGGACCATGGGCCTTGTTTTTGGTCAGTCCCATGATACCGGCTCTTAACTCCTGCACTGTAAATACAACCTCGGATTTACCTGCCAAACTTTCCCACCTTTCCCCAGGGGATAGGTCAGACTGAAACATGCCCTCAAAGTGGCTTACCCAATCTTCCTCTGGGATGTGAGCATCCATTAAATTGCCAGTGTTGCCTACTAAAAAGGGGCTGTTGATAATGCTCCAGAACTTAGAGCTATTACCCAAAGTGATGGCCTCTACCAGTTCTGACCAAGGCTCCTCTTTCAGGGCAGACGTATGCTTTGCCAGGGCAACCTTATAGGCTCTTCGAAGGCTCTTAACGACCAAGGGGTCACGAGGTGTCATTCCCAAGGCATCTTTGAATTTCCTAGAGGCAAGGGAGCACTCGGAGTTGAACCATCTCGGTCCCAAGTGTGGTGTGTACCTACCTGGAGCCCATAATAGGTTCACTATATCACCTGACAAACCTCCAAAGGCCTCCATAATGTCCAAGGGATTAGCCTCACTGTCTAGACAAATAGCAAATTCCCTGTTGCACTGTGTTAAAAGGGACTCGTGTAACTGTTCCCGGACGATTTGACCCCACTTCAATCTCCTCCCCCCTTCCACGGCTTTTAGGGGAACCCCCAAACCCACCTTCATTTTTTTAATTACCCGAGGCCATCCTGTCAAAACACACACGGGGTTATGGTCGCTGTGTACGCTTGCCTTAATGGAGAAGTCCGAGATGTAATAATAAAATGGTGTAGAGATGAAAATAAAATCAATAAATGTCTCACACCCTCTCCCGATAAAGGTAGGGACAATATCAGCTTTCTCCGGAGGCAGCTTGTTCATAGCAGATGTTAAATCAAAGTCATGCAAGATCGCATTAAGTAGGGAGCCCTGGGAGGTATGTTCCGTGTGCAAACCGGCTTGGAGTGCACAGCCCATGGCATTCACCCCCTCGCCTGATGTCCCCACACGTATGAATGTTAAAATCCCCTGCTATAAGTATGTTAATGTAGTTCTGCCCACTCAAAGTGATGTGCCTCAATAAGGAATCCAGCCATGTGATGTTACATGCATCTGTTTCAATGGCTCCTGCATTATAGAAATTTAAAAGCAGGAGCTTGTTCGTTCCACTAGTTAATGATGAGACTCTTTCCTTCTCGACGCATATCAAGAAGTAGGCCGGCAACTGTTTCGGTCTTCTCAAAACCCTAAGGAAATTCTTTCCTCTCCTACCCCAGGCGGCGAGGGAAACGGTTACTTGTGCACTGATTTTGTCTCGGCTGGACTATGCCAATGCTCTTTACATTGGCACCCCGGGCTATCTGTTGAAAAAGCTCCAGGTTGCCCAAAATACGGCAGCCAGACTTCTTCTGGGCATTTCCGCCAGGAATAGCGTGCGCCATCATTTGCGCTCACTACACTGGCTCCCCGTGACTGAAAGAGTAAAATTCAAATCGCTGGTTCTGGCCCACCGTGCTCTTCATGGCAGTGGCCCTTCCTACTTGCAGAAACGCTTCTCCCTTTATGTTCCTTCTCAACCTCTGCGATCTATGTCCTTACGTTTCGTCCAGGTCCCTCGTTTTAAATACCAGAGGCTAGGAGGCAGCTCTTTTGCTTTGAAGGCTGCTGTTGCTTGGAATGCCCTTCCTCTTGCCTTACGTAATATGCAGGACCCAGTGGCTTTCAAGAAGAACTTGAAAACACACCTCTTTGTTTAAAGTCCATTTCCTCACCCCGCAAGGCACCGCGCCGGGACACTCGTGAGTATCTGCGCGTGTTACAAATTTATGTAACATAACATAACATTGCTAGTAGGGTGGGTGAAGTGTGGGGCAATGTAACTAGTCTCCCTTTGACTGCTAATGAAACAAAGGTTACCAGGCCCCCCCCCTAGCTCTCCCTATCCTAGAGGAGGTAGCGGGTACAAAAAAAGTTTTATAACCTTCCAACTTGAATCTGTTCTTGACAGCCCAAGTTTCCTGAAGGCATATTACGTCAAAACCTTTAACAAAAAGCAGCCAGTCAGAGTCATCAATCTTGCTTGCAAGCCCTGCAATGTTCCAAGAGATAGACTTACACCCCTCACAATCATGAAGGCCCGGGCCTGATGGCCTTGCCGCCTCCTGTGGTGGGAGGGCTGCGGGATCCTGTGTCAGTCACAAGATTCTAATGAGCTCAGGGGCGTGAACCTGTTAGACAAGCTTACACTTATTGTTGTCTCGTTCTGGTTCATGTGGTTCACCTCTTGAGGCCACCCCTGTGGGTTCTCAAAAGGTGGCAATGGATAATTCCAGGGCCTGTAAAAATAGCCTAATTGCCATTGGCCGAATTCCGACTTCTATAATTAAATTGCGCAACTAAGCATAATATTCTGGCTACCATGAAAGAATTATTAAAGTTAATAATGACACAATCCCCTGCCCATTCTTTCCTGGAGCTGCCCACCCAAGGTGTCCTGGTACCATGTTAATATGATTTTCCACCCTCGACCCCGGTGCAATATTCAAATTTAACCAGTGCACCACCTTGTTCTTCAATTTGTCAAAGTCTTCCCTGGTACCCGGATCCAGTGTGGGAACATTGGCCAAGACCACTACAAGCGGGGTCGATTCGGGGGGGGGGCAAATGAACGGTGCACCGACCCTGAGTGGTGTTGCTAAAGTCCCCTGAAGTCATCCCACCCCACCTTTCATCTAGAAGACAATTTGTACCACTACCTGCGGGACCTGGAGTCAGAGGAGACTCTAAATTCGGGAAGCCCCCCCACACCTACAGTTTACTGGTCTTGCTAGTTGTTTAGTGCTGGTCAAGGCTGATGCTGCTGTGGCAGGGTGTACTGTTGGCACGGGATGACACAGTCGCTGCTTGGCTACTTCCGGCATGGGCTTGTGAGAAGATGTGGGGCCAGGCTCCAGGCCAGTCTATTGCACATGTCCTTTGAAGTTGGAAGTCCTGTGGGCAGCATTGTATAAACACCTTGTGATGAAGCAGTCAAT
Source organism: Calotriton arnoldi (assembly GCA_963921515.1). Lineage (NCBI taxonomy): Eukaryota > Metazoa > Chordata > Amphibia > Caudata > Salamandridae > Calotriton > Calotriton arnoldi. The sequence goes on along the minus strand of CAWUFW010000765.1, from coordinate 3,146,263 downwards.
TTGATCACGCTATCCTCAATCGCAGATAAGCGAAGTAGGATTGGGTCTAGTTTGGAACCCATTGCAGATAGCAAAGCTGCCTTAAACATGTCAAGCAAGAGTGTCAGGTCCGTGCTGGGCTCTATAGTGGGCGCTGATGAGTTAGAGTGTGGGCCGGTACTGTTTCGCCACTTTGCAGAGCCCCCCGATGGGACTGTTTAAAATTAGATGATGTTGACCTGATAGCAAACGTATGAAAATTGTGTTATAATTTAGGTATCTCCATGTATTTTTGAAGATCCAGCAACTATGACGAGAGTAAGAGGGATCTCAAAACTCTTTTTTCCAGGGTAAGAAGAGAATTTAGGGAGAAAAGAGATGGGCTAAAAGCTACAGTTATGTCACATACACTTTTGCTAACAACCCACGGTATTCAACTATTACAATGGTCACTAATACACAACAAAACAGCAAAATCAAATTTTATTGATTTAGATATTTTCAGAGATCAACAAAATTTACAATTATGACTAATTACAATTTAAAGGAGAAGCTAAAAGGCATAACAGTCTAAGTGCGAACCTTAACAATTAGTACATTGGTAAAAACTATTTTAAAAATTTGTACAAATTATAACAGACAAATTAATCGAGGTGACTTTGCCAAGGCAATCAATTCAACGGTTTTGCATTTTTAATGTATGTAAGACACAAAGTTTTTAAAATCGATGTGTAGCTTCCTTCACCGAATTACTAGGACAAACAGAAAGAACATGCATAATGTCTTGAGTCCCGCCATTGCAGAGATCACTCATTCCAGTCTTATTTCCTTTATCGCACCAGAATTTCTTAGTTATTTAAAGGTAAGATGCCTAATCTTAACATAAGTAAAAATCGTCTGACACTATGTTTTAATGAACGCTTCAGATATCCTTGATTCTGCTTAAAAAATATACTGTCAGAGTGAAGATTATATATTTCTATTAGTGAACAGTGAGTTATGTCACTAATGCAGCTCGTCTGGCAGCAACATTTTTAGAAACACTTTAAGTTGTGCTGGTGTCCACATCTGCTGGTGGTTGATGGTACACTATAATTGTGCTAGTGTAACCTTAAGATTATTATTAAAGGTATAGTTTTTTACTTTTCCGTTAAAGGTTTCCTGCCTTACGAAGTCTCGTAGGGTGCTTTGCGGTGCATGTAATAAATTGTAAACCCATCTAACTACGTTCGCCAAAGATGTAGCATAGGCAACAAAGAGGTAGTTCTAAGCGTAATGCTTGAACAGGAATTGCTTGACTTAAAGAGATTATCTTCCGGAGGAGCTTCCCTTTGAATAAATTTAAAACAGACTATTTACTTATGGGAATATATTCAAGGGATAAGATCAAATGGGGGTATCTTTGCCCGATAAATATCCAAAAAGATTTTGAAATGTCGCCTACCGGTGGAACTATGAAAATTGTTTAAAGCACCTACATGAGCTATTGCCTTAGAACCTATGTGCGAAAGATGTGGCATATTTTTAAGAGACTTGGAGAAGACCCTTCTTAAGTATGTATATGTTTTTACTATGTCTAGGGGCATTCCACCCAACTTCCAATTAAAAGGACAATACCACCTCTTTCCTCTAAATGGCAACTCCTTGGTCTTAGCGACATTTATTTTCAAAAAGCTATCCCCTGCATACCTAAATAAGACGTTGAGATTTCGCTGAAGACCAATAGGAGGAAGATCAAAGATGACTACGTCATCGGCATACAAAACATGCACATTTTGAAGTGCAATTCGAGGAGAAAAACCATTATTATTACTAAAACAAGCAGGTAAATCACTAAGATAAATTAAAAACAAGAGGGGAGCTAGAATACAGCCCTGTTTCAATCCATTATGTGTTAAAATCTTAGGAGTCAAGCTTTACTCCAAGTGGACATATGAAGTGCAATAATAAGTAAATAAATCGTTTTGAATCCCCCAGTTAACCAATTTTTCCAATGGGTGGGTCTATCGACCCTATCAAATGCTGTAGAAAAATCAACGAATGCAGAATATATAACATGCGATTTAAAAACCATGTATTTATCAATGACAGGACAGTTTAGAATATTGCAATGTCATCAGTCACCAAGTGTTTCGGTCTAAACCCCGCCTGAACTAACGTAATCACACCCATCAAGTATGCACTTTCCTTCAGATAGTCCACAACACTTGAGGCGAATATCTTCCCTGTGGCATCTAGTAGGGCAATTTGACAATAATTACAGGTAGAGAACCGAGAACCTTTTTTATACAAGGGAACAACCATACTTCCTGTCCATGAATTTGCCCTCTAGCATAACAATAGGAGAAAAGGGGCGTAAGAAGTTTACTCCAGCCTTCTGGGTCGTTTTTCATTACTGTTATGGGAATCTTATCAGGATCCATCGCTGCGGAAGATCTTGCTTTCCCTATGTACGTCTCAATCTGTTTTTCCTTTGGTGGTGTTATTTACCAGTCAAGCACATCAGATGAAAACAGGGGCTCCTCACAATTATTTGGAATTGAGCTGTTCACATAGAGTTCAGAGAGATAGTCAATCCATTCCGACGGGGGAGGGATGGGTATCGCCGTAGGATTTTTCCTAATTCCTGTAAATTTTGCGATGAGCTGGCAGAAGGTTTTATGTTTTTCTGTAAGGCGGCTTTTTGCAGATCCATCCAATTCTTATCCATTATTTTATACACAACACAGATTTGTCCTTAGGAGGTTTCGTTTAAATACTGCACACTTGCTCATTGCTTTCCCTGGAATATGTGATATAAGAGAGATGCTCCCTGTGTGACTTTGTGAAAGGTCGAGAGGTGTGACCATGTGACGGGTCTTCAATGCAAAGCACTTTACATCTGCTATTTTTCTGCGGTTTTATTCCATTGCAACCAAGTCCTATATTATTTCGCTGTTAAAAAATCTAGGGGCATATTAGCAAGACCCACGTTAAAATTATCGCCGTTTTAGCGGCAGGAAACTGCCGCTAAAACGGCGATAATGGGCTTGCTAATATGCGTTATGGAATTCCAATAGAAGCCCAGGTTAGACGTCCTGCCCATCTAACCTGGGCTTCTATTGGAATTCTATAACGCATATTAGCAAGTCCATTATCGCCGTTTTAGCGGCAGTTTCCTGCCGCTAAAACGGCGATAATTTTAACGTGGGTCTTGCTAATATGCCCCCTAAATTTTAATAAAAGCAAGCCTGCTCTTTTTTAGTTTCAGCAGTTACATACTCCATTTATCTGCCTGTCTATAGCTAATTTTATTTGGCAGGCCAGGAGTATTAGAAGGTCCTTAATTGATAAATAGTTTTAATGATTTTATGTATTTTTGCTATGCTGTTTTATAGTTGTGAATGATGCTTTTATTGATATGATGGAAGGAATAGTAATTATGATACTGATTTATTTGTATTTTTTGTATTTTATTCTGCCTTTTATGGTTCATATATTAACCGAACAAAGTTGATTTACGGACTGAATGCGGGAAGTTAAGGCGGATTATTCAAAAACCCCAGAGCGGCTGTTAAGAAACTGAAGAGAAAACAGAACAGACGTTTATGTAAAATGAGCAGCCCATGGAGGGAAATCTTAGCGTGGGCCGCTGCGACGTTCACAAGGTTGCTGTTGGCAGCTATCCAGTTATAATAACTGCCTTAAGTGTATGAATGATGAAGCTTGCTCAGTCATAAAATCCCCTTTTTAGCTCTAGGTAAAATGTCAACTCGAGGACAGTGCCATTTCTTACTGTAGACTATACTCCTGTCACTGCATGCAGCAGTCTTGTCTCACTCCATCTGTTTGTACATCAGTCAGTGAGACCAGATAAATCATAGAGCTAGGCCGTACAGAGCACAATGCGCACTGCCAAGCCTGCAGCAGTAAGGGGCTCTTGCTTTGAGTTGCTACCCTAATGCAGCAAAGACACACAAATAGAAAGATTGTTTCGTTTTTTGAAAGCTCTTTAAATGTTTAAAGGGCTGTGCTGGAGCCATATTACCATGGCAATAATTTCATGAATAAGGAGCTTCACGTCAGCCTGATTCTGAATAATGAGATTAGAAATAGACCAGTGCTGGGATGGGCCCAAGGACAGTCCCAGAATCATCTTTTTACCCTTTTTAGTTAAAACCGATCTGTGTGTTTTTGTCAGAGTGAAGAACCGAAAGCAGGGATCTACTCAGGTGGAAAGTGGCACTACGGATAAATGTGTTGTTGTTTCAATTATTTACTGCTGATAAAGCGAAATCCAGGAGAACCACTGTTTTTCAGTATTTTGTAATTATGAAAAATACATCAAAAACACAAGTAAAAGCAAAATAACATTTTGGAACATGTTTTCTAACAAACTTGCTCCTTTTGAATTGAGTGAATGGTGCCTAACACAGTTCCATAGCAGGTTAGAGCAGAGCCACTGTTGGGAGCATCAGTACCCCTAGCAGGTAACTCTGATGCCTGCTGACCTTATCCACACATGTTTTAAACTATGACCTAAACAAATTCTCATCAGATTCTACTAATTCCTGGTTGAACCCTTGAAAGTGCCTCGTTCAAACTAAAAAAATATTTTTGTCTCCAATCAACCATTTTCAGTTTCATGTCTATTCGTCCCTTTTTTGGATCCTGTAATATCCCGCCTGTAAACTTTATATCCTTGTCTGAGACCTCAATATATCTACCTTTTTCACCTGAAAGGAACCTTGCTGTGGATTTCCATGTTCTTTAGTGATTCATATAACATTTGTCAGCGTAATTTTGAAATGCTGCTACCATTCTCTAATTCCATTGTAGTTGGATCCCAAAAACATTAATGTTTGGATGTGAATGCCTCCAATTTTTGTGAGACAAGCAGAATTAGGTTGGGTTGACAGATTGTAAGGTGTCAACAGATGTTTGGTTTTGTGGCAGCAAAGAATCCCTGTTCACTCTGAAGGATCGGGGCATATTGTTTTCTTGTTTGTTTGGAGGGTATGTCACATGGTTATAGCAGGGGCCTGCTACAGTTTGTAGGTGATCTGACGCATCCCCTGGCAGTTAAGATGGTTTATCCGTCACTGGCTGCCCCTTTACTCAGTTTCTACTTGTTTTCTTCTCTTTGCCTCACCACCCATGCACACAAACATCACTTCCCGAAGTTCATGGTAGAGTTCCTCTTGTTCTTCCAACGCGTATGTAAGTGAGCGTTATTTCTGTATTTCCCTATCATGCAAAAATAGGACTTACCCAACGTTCTCTGGGATTTGTGCATGGAGTTCTTGATGCTGGAGACTCGGAACATCTGCAGATTTACCAAGAGTGTAACTGTTTGCGAGCAACCCGAATTCTGATTTTTGGGAACACAAGGAGATTTTATATTTAAGAGATACAATTCAAAAAATAAGCTCTGCTGTCACATGCCCTAAAATCAGAAAGAGAGAGCGAGAGAAACCAAGTAAACTTTCAAGTTAATTTAAACGTGCCCACCAACTGATCTAGACAGATATAAATGATAGGAAAGTAATGGGAATAGGATCCTGAAGGAAAAATAAAACTTTCACCTGCAAATTTCATGAAAAGTAATCAAGCAGAATCCCCCTCTCTCGGATATAGTTTGGACATTTGTTCATGTCTCTGGATAGCTGTGAGGTGTAATGGGGAGAAAGAGAGTCAAAGTGAAGGTTTATTTAAGTAGTTTTGTGGCAAACAGAATAAGCTTTCCACATCCTAAAAATTTATGGGAAAGGGCTCTGCAAATAGTGCGTTTATTCTTGTGTTTGTTTGAAGTTTAAATCGGGGAAGGTAGATGGTGTGGGTGGAAGGAGGGTTAAATAATGGATTTAACCTAGGTCTCTTAACTGGGGGTCAGAGTTTGAAAAGTTTCAGCACTCTGTTTGTCATCTTGTTGTGTTTGCTATGTTCGCCCAAGTTGCCAAGATTATGCCCAGACGTGTGTCCCTTGCTCGCTATGCCACTGGACTCAAGCTAGCCTGGCTGATAAGGGGTGATACCCTGAAACCAGTCCCAGGATGCTTGTTTCTGGTCCAGGGAGGACATGGCCTGGCAGTTCAAACAGGACTGTTACCATGGGGAGCAGTGTCAAGACTGAATTGCATATGGCTGGGTTCAAACTGAGGTGCCATGGTTAGCAAAAAAACCGATTGATTTAACCCAGATCTCTTGACTGGGGGTGAGTGTTTGAAAAGTTTTAGCACTCCGTCCATCATCTTGTTGTGTTTGCCGGGTTTCATAATAGGCCATAATGCAAAATCGGAGGGGTGGATGTATGAGATGTTGGAGGTTAATAATAAAGGGTAGTGGTTAGCGATACTGTTCATCGAGCCCAGTGACCTTGGGGAGTAGAAAGGAGAATTGAAGGAAGGAGGCCAAAGTGGAGTGTTTCATTGTGCAGTACAGTTTATAAACGTTCAGAGACTGTGGAAACTGAAATATGATTACCACTGAATACACACATCAAATTGTATAAACAGACTATTGAGGTGCAGGGTACAAAAAAACAATTCAGTTAACGGTGATTATAGTGCAATTGGATCACAAATTAGATATTTTATAGTATACTCTAGACTACAAAGAGTGTGGCAGTTTAAAACAATGTAATGAACAGGAGTAAAAGTGAGTATGTATTTTTGGGTCACTGTTTTCCATATATACACTTTTAATTTAATAATTGCTTTTTTAACATGAGACCCAGGATATCCTGTATAGATTTAGGAGGGACTCAGACTGTAAATTGTGCTCCTTTCATTTCTATTGTACTGACATTTCTTGGATGCAGTTGTGTTCTAGGATTTTACAAGATAATAAATACTGTCCACTCTAGTCTTTTTTCTGGTGCGAATGCAGCATTGTTACACCGCATCTCTCTGCCTTTGGATCCCATTCATAATTCCCATATGAGCGACAGTTTGTTATCGTGTGTGAGCTGATGGGGATAATGGGACATTGAAATTCTGTTAGACTCCTTATAGAATGCTTTGTCTGTGTAATATCCAAAAATCAATCAAGATTAATTTAAAAAAAAAATGAAAACCAGGATAATGTTAAATTTGTTTTTATTTGAAAGCAGAATGTATGAATGATGCAGTATTTTATTTTTCAGGTATGCTTATCTTGGTCTGGAACGGCTTGGACTAAGAACTGATATTCCTTTGGATGGAGACTCAATAAAATCCATGTTAAATCAGCGCCAAAATGTAGTGGCCTACTTCAGCCTGGCTCTGCTGCTGGCTCCCTTGATAGAGACACTGATATTATTAGACAGGATGATATTTCTCCATGAGCAAGGTGAGTAAACTGAAAGCCTATATGTTTGTAAGTTTCAGATGACAAATATTATTGCTTTCTATTCATGTATTTGTATCTTGTTATTTATTCACAAAAGGAAAGGGTGAGTAGGATTTGAACAAGTGAGCAGGATTCGGACAATGCTTTATCTGAGTAATTCAGGTACTCATAAAATTGTTCTAACCCTCCCCATATTTTATTGGAAACCTCCTTAATATTATATAGACACATGTTATTTATTGGTGCCAATCGTGAAGCGTTGTTGTGCCACATATTTACTGTTGTTGTTTTTTCAGAAATCCAACGTGGCATAATGAAAACCATGGTTATATATTGAAACCATGGTTATATATTGAAACCATGGTTATATATTGAATTGCTTTACTTATATGTGGATTGGGATGAACGATTATCTTGATAGTAGTGAGCTAAATTTGGTTTTTGAATGCTACCTTTGAACTACTATTTCTTCAACTTCCAAATTAATGTTTCTAATAACTGACCCAATCTATTATCTGTAAATGTACTTTTAACAAACCAACTTGCATATAGAGGACGTATGTGAAAATTCATGACAGCGTTTTAATATCAAATTATAGTTGATTGAAACTAATATATTTTACATTGAATCCACGATTTAATCTAAACTATTCAGTCACCAGGGGATAACTACATCATAAGTTGCCTTCTGTATTGCCTAGACCTTAGAGAACTGTCATACCCAAATTCTACTATCCTTGATATCTCTATGAACATAAATCCAAAATTCTTTCAGTAACGGGGTTCATTCATCTGTAGTGCATGTGCACACCTAGTTAATATCCGTTAAATTTACTCTGTCTACAAGGGGTGTAATAACAAATTCAGCACTATACCACAATGCTGTGTTGATACATCTGTTGCAGTAATTTTATTATTGTTATAGATTCAAGTGTGAAATACAGTCCTGTAACTATGCTACCTCAAAAGCTGATATTACTACTCAACAAACTCTTTTTATGACAACAAATCCTGTCTCCAACCCCCAGAATCGCCCCCCACCACTCCAACCTTCCACCATGATTTCCCTTCCTAGCCGTTTTCCCGGTTGTTGAACCAAATGATTGAGCTCTACCACAGGGCCGGAAATTCTATAAGGTGAGGAAATCAACACTTTAGAGCACAACAAAGCATTGGTGCCAAATTACTGGAAAAGTAGCCATAAAATTCACTTTTTTGTGTGAATGTGCCACAGCTGTTTAAAGGCCTGGGCACAGTGGCCAGTTATCCAAGGTCCCCACCTTCCAGTGGCTCCTCTGCAACTGACAATAGTGTGCATTCATTTGCTAAAGACATCTTGGAAACATTCAGAAAGCTTCCCTGGGAATGCATTCCACCCATTGCTTACCATTGGCTTTGTGGTTTGTAACTTACATTTTCTGGCTTTCTATTTGCTGGCTTTGTTTGAGGCTGTCCAGGATGAGTTCATCCCTCCCAAGGAGTAAAGCCTTTTCACACCAACTCCCCTTGTATTCTTCCACGAGTGCTTCTTTCTGTAAACAGGCCTGTAAATCTAGTTCTTGTCACAATTGCTGTTCCTTCAACGACAGAGGTCAAAAGATAGGCTCTGACTTCTGAGGGAGCTTAGTGTTTATTTTTCTTTCTCTGACTCCAAAGTGAGAGGATTTATGAGACAATCTTGCTGGATACTGGGGGTAGAAAAATAATTTTTTCTAGCACACAACATTTAAATGAAGTGTGCAAGTATTTCAGAATTTGGCATGCACAAATTAAGCACATTTTGTTTTTCTGAAGTGTGTTGGAAACAAATACTTTAATATGTGAAAAACAAACCAGGACACTAGGTGATGCCCGTTCCACACATTATTGTTTGTGTGCTATATAGTTTTATTAGTAAAACTGTATGTCTGTGCGAATGTAATGGTCATTTCAATTGAGAATGAGTTGTGTGGAATGGCAGTGTGCTACCACATCATACATACTCCCCTCTACTCTGCACCACTCCAAAACCACTGCACTGCGCGCCACTGCACTCAACGTCACTATACTGTGCAACACTCTACGCCAATAAACTCTAAACCAGTCCACTCTAGTCTACGCCACTCCGTGTCACTGCACTCTACACCACTGCACTCTACTCTGCACCACTGTACTCAATGCCACTGCACTCTACGCCACTCTACCCAACACCACTCCACTCTACGCCAATGTATTCTATGCCTGTGCACTCTACAACACTCTATTCTAAAACACTGCATTCTATGCCAATGCTCTCTTTGCCACTGCACTCTACGCCACTCTACTCTGCATCACTCCACTCTATGCCACTGCACTCTGCGGCAGACCATGCCACTACATTCTATTACTCTATATTCTACTCTGCACCACTCTATGCCACTGCACTCTGTGCCACTCTACTCTACTCTGCACCACTTCACTCAATGCCACTCTACTCTGCACCACTCCACTCCAGTTTGCTATGCTGAACTCTAATGTGCACCACTGCATTCTACGACACTGCCTTTATGCCACGGAATTCTAAGCCACTATACTCTGCAACACCCTATGCCAAAGCACTCTACACCAGTCCACTCTACTCTAATCAACTGTACGCCAGTGTACGTGACTTCACTCTGTGCCATTCCAATACACAACACTCTGTGCCACTCAACTCTACAATACTCTATTCCGCTCCTCGCCATTCCACTGTATGATGCTCCAAGCCACTCTTCTCTACGACACTTCCTTTTAGCCATGCTAAACAGAAGCCACGCTGGTGTACAACATGGCTAAAACACATTAGCAGAGCCAATAGCTCTTGCTTAGGCCAGACCTATTGGCTTTGCCAATGCTTGTTTAATTTGATAGCTCATCATGCCCGGACTGTCCACCCTTAACCCTAACACTCACCCCCTAAGGAATTGGTGGCAATTAAAAGTCTTTTTTCTTTCCTTGCTTCACTTCACCTGTTCCACTTCACTGCTCTCTTTAACTCTCTCTCCATCCATCTCTATGAACCTACACCCTCCACCTCCAACTAAACTCTGTCTACTTCATCACTTTCTCAGTACACCTCTCCCCATCCATACCTCTTCTCTCACAATCTCACCTCTCTCACTAACACCTTGCGTCCCTACCTTGACCTCTGTACCACCCTCCCTCATCTCTCTGCATTAGCACTGTCTTTACTTCACATTCGTCTCTTACCACTTCTGTGCTCTGTTTCCACCTTACCTCCTTCTCTCTCTCCCATCTTCTTCACTTTTCTCTCACTTATCCTTCTCTTTATCTGGCTCCTCTATGTCTCTCTCTCCATCTCCCTATATACCTCTGTGAACTTTATCTCTCTCTCTCTATCTTTCTATATCTCTATGCATCTCAGCCCTCCACCTATCCACCTAACCGTTCTCTACCTTACCTTTTTCTACCTCATTTCTTTTCCACTTATCTTTTTCTACACAACCTTTCTCTCTCTCCCTACCTAACCTCTCAATTTTCATCACCATTTTTTTGCCACCTCACTTCTCCACCTCCCATCTCGCTCTCTTTCTACTGCTTTTCCTCTGCCACACCTCTCAGTACCTTACTCCTTTCTTGCTACCTACATTTACCTATCCCTACCAACTATTTTCTATCATTACCTTTTCTCCACGTACACCTCTTACTCTATTTCAATGCAACCTTTGTTCCTCACCTCTATCTCTATCTTTTATCTATATACATAATTTGTCTGTCTATACCTCACAGCTCCATAAGTCACTCTCTCTCTGTACATCTGTGTCAATCGTTCCTGTCTTTTGCTACCTTTCCACTGTCTCTCTACTTCATCACGTTTCTCGCCTTTCTCTCTACACTTCATCTCTCTTTCTACCCCTCTCTCTTTCTACCCCTCAACCCTCTCTTTCTACTTTTCTCCCTACATCACTACTCTCTTTACCTGGCATGCCTTTCTATGCCTCTGATCATCTTAACCCTTTTCCCCCCACCTCTCTTTCTACCTTGTATTTCTATACAGGTCTCTTACTACCTCTCTACCCATCTACCTCTATTTCTCTCTAGCTCACCTTTTTACCATACCTCTCTTTCGCAACCTCACCCCTTTCTCTATCCCACCCCTCTCCTTCATTTCATTCTCCCTACCTCTGTACCTCACCCTAAAACCTTGCCTATCGCTCTACGCCTCTTTGTCTACCCAAATCTTCTTTTTCTATCTCTGTATCTTTCTTGGTACTCACCTCCCTCTGTCTTTCTTACGTCTGACCCTTCATCACTGATATCTCTATCTCCCTTCTCCCTCTACTTCCCCTTTCTCATTACAACATTCTCTGCACCTCTCTTTCCTTTTTCTGTCTCCCTCTGTCTACCATTTCTCTTAGCTTTGGGATTCACAAGTCATTGTGCAACCAAAAATGTAAACACTTAAAAAGAGAGGAGGGAGAAGGCAGCGGCAGAAAATAAAGGAGAAAATGATCAAATTTCACCCGATAGGACGGTGACATTTTTGGAGCAGTACTGGGATTTTCACTGTTGCTATCGCGAATGGCAGTTGTGAAGGGGGATTTATTTGTGATTATGAATATCTAGCAACTAAAGCTACAATGAAAAGCGCTGTATTTCTTATTTGAATATTATGTACTCGTCACAAAAAATCCACCAATTCACTGTTATATGTCTTTCTTACAGTGGAAGGAACGGGCTGGTTAGACACTTATTTGTCGTAAACTATTTATTTTGCAAGACAATAAAATATCTAGATCTAAAGTGCAAAAAGAAATGGTTATAATGCTTGTTCACGTTTTCTTAGAGTACTATTTGGCTGGCTGCGCAAGACAGCTTAAGCTTTTAGCTGTTTCTGCCTGCCCACTTATTTGAAAGGTTAACTTTAAATTCAATATTTTTTGGGCATCACAGGGGATTAAATTAGTTGAAAATTGGTAATAAATTCAAAGATGTTCCTAACCGGGAGTGGGGGGGGGGCAAAATATTTCTTGCCTAGGGAACCACAAATCCTTAAGATGGCAGTGGTATACACAAGGTACTAGGTTCAGTTATTTCTAGTCAACAGAGGCAATCTTCTAGAGTGGAATTACATGTAAATGTAGATTAGCATTCAGGCAAACGGATCAGGACTCAGGACTCAGCTCCCTCTTGCCTTTAGAAGGATAAAGCTAGAGAAAGTTACCAAATGGGTGTCTATATGTTTGGAAGTTTGAAAGGTGTATGAGATATTTTCAGTGGTAAGTAGGTTCCACGGGTGCCATAGCCAATAAGAAGAACTTTTTTCTCTGACCTTCAGGAGTGCTATGGTCTGTTTAACTGTCATCTATGAGATCAGTTTACCATTTTTTGTATGAAGCAGCTAGGTAGGCCCAAATGGGAGACCTAATACAATAATGTTGAGATCTCAAGGAGTCTTGATAGTCAATGCTGTTGTAAGAGAAAAGGCCAGATGCACAGTATCCTCCCTCGACCTTCCCCTTGCAGTTCATTACATTCCCACTATGGAGACAGTCCTTCATTCTGTCTCTCAAGTTCTACATATTTTATCCCTGTGCTTACTGGAACTGCTTCTTCCAGATCTCATCTGAGTTTTTCAGTAGCTAGACTTGGACACTCTCCACCAGGCCTTTCCTCATTTCACCAACACTCTACTCTGTATTAAGCTCTTGAACGCTTCTTCTTCTATCACCAGAATCTGCATGAAAGTTTAAGACATTCACATCCAGAAACCAGTAGGCTTGGTGGCCCCACATATCCTCTCTGTAAGTTCCACATTTTGTTAAGTGGTGTATTCTATAGAAATGTTTTTAATATTTGTTGCAAATGTAGGAAATTGAGTATTGGTTAAGCAGGGTGGAAGCCCGACTCAAGCAACAACCACATACCTTGTCAGGGTGAACCACTGAAGTCACTAAATTAGCCTGTGCTTAACCCTCTGGTAGCTTGGCACAAAAGCAGTCAGGCTTAACTTAGAGGCAATGTGTAAAGTATTTATGCAGGGCACAAACAGTAATAAAGGGAAAACACAAACAAGAAAATGCCCAAACCAATTTAGAAAAATAGAGTACATTTTTATAAAAGATACCAGAGTGACAAAAATCCAATTAGTAGAACTGGAGATGTTCAATTTCTATGGTTTTTAGTGGAAGAATTGTGCCTAAAAGCACAAAGAGTTACTCATTGTAGAAATGGAAGGTGCACCAGAAAGGAAGTCAGAATCATATACTTCAGTCCATTAGTTAGCTTTATTGGTGACAAAAGTAAAAGTGGCCATCAGTCAACGCGTTTCGTTCCTTCGACCAAAGGAACTTCATCAGGGCTGAAACAATGACACAAGACACAGTATAAATCATCACACATGCAGAACATAAAAGACATAACAAAATTACCAAAATACATGTATATATGTAGAACTCTAAGGTGTCTACAGAGTAAAATAAAATGAAGACTTTGAGATGACGCACATAAACCCATTAGAAAATCAAAAACAATCAAGTCTATAGACAGCCCACACAACAATTATATACAAAAATATATAACATATTTACACATAAAATTCAATAAAAGAGACATTTCAGCCATATGTATCAACATATGTACAATATTATATACATGGCATGGACACCATGTCTAATCTATACAGACATCATAAATTGGTCAATACCTGGAAAAGCATAAATTCATAGGTGACTTCTAGGCATACAATTCAGACACTGATTATATATGAGCAGTGATAAATCTAGTGTCTCTAGTTCAGATATGGATGAAAAAGATAGAAGAACAGAGGAGAAGCAAAAGAAAATATGAAACCGAATACAAGAACGGCGAGATATACGTAAACTCTCACCTCAAAGTCATGTAGAATGTTCTATAATGTCATCCGTGATTGTAACAGTCGGGAAATCACCCCATAATACGGGTCAAGCAAATCAGGACCCGAATTGTAATCTGTGGGAGTGAAGCCCCTTTAATAAAGTGCTGCAAGAACTTATAAGTACATTATAAATGTCAACATTTTTAACCAAGTAACCTGTTCAAATCACTGCTAATATAAAAGCCTGCCTCTGCTGAGGAATACAGCAGGACATAGGTGTATATAACTAAACCGCCAGGGTGGCAGGTGTTCCTGAGGGGTGACTGAACACTCGTAATCCAAATCTCCTCATAATGACTAATAAGAAGACCTCCACTCCCCTGGTAAGAGATAGAGTAACCTGTGTCCAAAAAGTGGAAGTGGTGTTGCAATGAATATCCAAATATCAATATTTCATATGGGACACTAGCGCAGCAGATGGAATGCGTTCAGAGGAAAAACAAAGCAAAACAGACCAAATCCATAAAGTGAGCCCTGCATGCACTGAAGCAATTTACCAAGACACCTCACTATAATCGTTGATCAAGTATATGGAATCAATTTCGCCTCAATTTTACGTTAATAGGTAAAGACAGTCTGTACTAAAATGGTACTAGTACTACAATTGTACCATACGGGCCCATATGAGGGCAAAAAGAATGACGAAAGGTAGTCTGTGCCCATGTATTACCAAAAATGTCAAAACCCCATTATGACCCGTGGCGCACAGACATGGACGAAAAACACTGTAACTACTTATAAGTACCAAAAGAAAAAGAATATCTAAAAGTGTGAGAGGAGTAATAACTCTCACGATCCCGTGCACACTTACCGGGGTCTTCTGTGTCCCGAAAAACAGCAAATGAGCCAGTTGCAAAGTAAATACCGCGTGCCATGTCCGCACTCTTTTATGGCAAACGGCGAACAGTCAATGAGCGTGCTGACATCAATCATGTGACCTAGGTCAAGTGGCTACGTCAGAGAGGGTGTCACAGCCATAGTCGCCATCTTATAGTAGGGAAAAGGTACTGATTAAGCAGAACACAAAGACCTTACTGGTAAATATAAAAAGGCGAGACTAACAAAGTATAAGTATTTATGTTGATGAAAACACGCATCGCCCCATGTACTTATTTCATAAATGTAACAAATAGTCACGAGAAAAAAGATAAATAAAAAATGAAAAATAAAAATATGTATAAAGGTGTCATTGACACCGATAACAGATTGAAGTCAAGAAATAATATTCAATAAATTAGACCCCCGGTTGTCCGCCCAATTGCCTTAGGTTAAAAGACCCGTAAATCGGTGATGCCAGTCATCAGGGTAAATTAAACAAATAGCACAGATGTAACAAAATGGGCTCAGGCAAGCGCGATTGTTCCCTCACACCATGACAACAACAAAACCAACCTCTAAATCACAGCGACGGTGGGTCGTGCTGGGAGCAGTGCATATGTATCATGGGAAGATTCCAACTAAAGCACTGGTGTAAACAAGAGAAATATTAGCCAACATTACCCACCGGGTTTTGAAGTTAACAAAAAAACCAAAGTGCGGCACTCGACAGTACAACTGCCCAAGAATTATAGGATCAATGTGCCGACCAGAGGGCAAAAGACAATGAGTATGAACAACAAAGTACTGGTCATTATACACACGGTATTACATACCATCAAAGCCTATAATAAATCACTGTAGAATCACTAGAGTATGTACAGGAGACAGAGAGGTAAGGGAAGATAGAGTTATGTTAAAAAATACACACATACATCTGACGGTCATGTGGGATTCAGTATAGCATGACAGACATAAACTGGCCCACTACTAGGGTATAGCATATCACAACAGTTTACCCCAGGAAATAATGGATCTCCCCATCAGTGTTGTGTCCCTTCATTTTTGCCCTCAGTCGACAGATCCACTTTGCCTCTGTTTGCCTGAGTGTTCGTTCTCTATTACCTCCCCTTTTATCTGCTGGGATGTGGTCAATCCCATGAAACCAAAAAGTAACATCATAAGGGATGTATGCTTTGGTAGTGGTCTGACATGGGGTATCTGATGTCCTTATTTTTTATCGCCCTGCGGTGTTCTTGTATTCGGGATTTCAGGCAGCGTGTCGTGCTGCCTACGTATATTATTCCACATTTACATCCCAGTACATATATAACGTGGGTAGTATTGCAGTTGATAAAATGTTTAATGACATGTGACTTAGTGGTGTTGTACGTAAAGGTTAGGAATAACAAATAAGAGAGCTAGGACCGTGAGCGGGCCGTCCTTGTCCCTAGATAAGTATAGAAAAACAACTTGGACGGACCAATCTAAATGGCTATCCAACACTGCAGTGCCTGGCACCACAAGGGTTTGTTAAAAGAACCCTCACACACCAACCTAGTTGGTGTCATGCTTCATCATCGGGTTCCCAGCTGAGTAGTCGAATGCTACTCAGCTGTGCTGCAACACCTGGTTACAGTGGAGCTGGTTTTTTGATTTTTTGTGAGTGTGATGAAGTGGTGTAAATTAAAAATACCTCTGGGATTCTAACTGGTAATTACTTTATTCCCAGTGGCCCAGGGTGTATTTAAAAACAATGAGTGGATAATATTTTAAGACTAGTGATTGCGTCTTAATTATCCCTGGTCTACATGTTTCAGCCCTTTTACAAAATTTTATAGGGCTTTCTTCAGGACCTCTAACAAAACTAATGGTGAAAGTGAAAAAAGTGAGTGGTAAAAAGTTTAAACCACGTGTCTATGCATTTTAAGCACACACGCTAAGGTGTGCTGTATATGCTTACGTGGACTAACCGTAATTTGGGTCCACTGCTGTGCATGTACCTGTAAGAGAAAGTAAGACAATACAACACAGTACAACACTTAACACATAAAATATGCAAACCGGAATTCATTGTATGCCATATCCGTGATTTTCTTCATATACCTTCATGGTGGTTGCAGAAGCACTCAGTGTCAGGTATACGTGTAATGCCATTCATACATATAACATGCACTCAAATATAATGAGCAAAGTAACATGCATGTGACCGACTAGGTGTACATGCCAGGACTAATCAAAAGCGCTTAGTTAAAGCCTTTTTGAAAAGTACTAAACTGCGTGAAGGGTGAGGCGCAGTAGAGCACGTGGACTATCTAATTAATTAAGTGAAAGTCACCCTTAACGGCGGTCAAAAACAGCGTGGAGCCGGTTGAAACGCGCCGTGTGGACATAGCGGTATCACTGTTACTTGGTGATAGTCTAAGTCTGTGGGCTTTTGAAAAACCAATGGTTAAATCGCCTGTTTTAAAGACAATTACAAAAATTACGATATTTGCGAAAAATCATTGCTGATCTGGTCCCGGG
Source organism: Calotriton arnoldi (assembly GCA_963921515.1). Lineage (NCBI taxonomy): Eukaryota > Metazoa > Chordata > Amphibia > Caudata > Salamandridae > Calotriton > Calotriton arnoldi. The sequence continues at coordinate 3,128,760 of CAWUFW010000765.1, read as the reverse complement.
AGGGGTGAGCCCCTATTGTCACACACCGAGGAGGAATAAAAACAGGAAGAGGAAAGTCATTATATGTAGGGGCAGCGTCAAAGGTACATCCCTGCATCCAACAAGTACTCAAAAGGTCTTACTTCGTCAAGGTGCTCGCCCGCAATACCACCTACTCCGGTCTCCTCGGGAACAGGATGCTTCCCGCTGTGGTGACCGGAGCAGATATTTAAGTTACCGTAACGCGGGAAAACTTCCTGGTGTCAGCACGTCAGGACGCCTCCCGTGTGCCGGCCGAAAAAGACTAGACCGCTTATCCCAATCGCGAGAAGCGTGAGGCAGTGACGGATGGACGTCCTGCGGGTGCTTCCGTGGTGTCATGGCTGTCTGATAGCCACGTGAAGCGGAGCCATCTGTATGTCGAAAAATGATAAACATAGTATGGGAACCGAAAATTGGCACGAATGCTGGTTGAAGCGCAAGTATTAATGTGTAAAAAAACTTTTTGGTTAAATAGAGCACACGAAAGTGCACAGGATTTTGTGCGCTCTGCTCACAAAGATATACAAGTTGGATGAATATAGATTTTAAAAGCAGTGTTTATACAGAAAGAGTGTTTTGCAAAAAAAGGTGTTTTTGCAAAAACAGGGGGAGCACAAGGGATACAGAGCATACGGCACTAGGTTATCTCTGCTGAGAGAGACAGATGTTGGCCCAAAGTAGATGCAGGAGATTGCTAAACAGAATACTGTATATATTCATGTGCCACATATGCACAGACTGTGAAGGTATCCTTAACATTTAGGAGATCTTATGGAGGGAGATGGCTGACTAATAGGAAGTGATAAAAGGATGTAAATTATCTCAGAGTAAGAATGGCTAGCAAGGTGGTCATCTGTTCAGACTGTTCCAAGGTATATTGTCGTTCAAACCATGGAGGTGGGTGGACAAGCGATATATCCATTGCTGCTCTTTTTCCAGGAGTTGTTGTTGCACATTGTTGGTGTTCGGTTCCAGTTGTTCGATAACAAACCATTCCATGTCATTTGTTGTATGTCCTTTTTCCAAAAAGTGGTTTGTCATGCGTGTTGTATTACATTTGCACCGGATGTTGCTTCTGTGTTCACAGATGCGTGTCTTAACTCTGCGGCTAGATATGCCTATATACCTTAAACCACAAGGACATGTGATGAGGTATATGGCATTGGTAGTTTTGCAATTTGTGTGCTTGCGTATCTCCCAAACCTTTCCTGGTTCCAGATTCAGGGATTTGGTGGTCTTTGTCAAGTGACACACACTGCAATCACCGCATGGGTAGTGCCCGGTCACTTTCGGGAGTCCCCACGCATAGTGTATGGTATTGATTTGTTTGGTGTGCTGTTTAGGTCTGGTAGACACCAGGCTATTTTTCAGACTTTTCCCCTTGCGGTAAGAGAACAAGGGTTTTTCCCACTGATGGTTACCAGTGTTAAGTATCTTCCAGTGTTTCTGGATGATGTGGGCCACCTTGTTCGACACTGGGTTGTAAGTGGTCATGCAGGTGAGCGGGATAGTTGGTTCGGTTTGTGGTTTCTGTTCCAGTAGTCCCTCTCTGTTTTGATTGCGTGCCCTTTTCTTTGCTTTTTCTGTGATCCTGTCTGGATAGCCTCGTTGTTTCAGTTTTGAAGCTAGCATCTGTGCCTGATCTTTGAAGTCTTGTAGATTGCTACAATTTCTGTGCAACCTCAAGTACTGTCCATAGGGAAGGTTTTCCCTGAGTGTCCGAGGGTGAAAGCTGGTGTAATGAAGTAAAGAGTTCCTTGCCGTGGCTTTGAAGTGGGTATTGGTCTCAAATTTCCCATTTGAGTGTGTTATATCAAGGTCAAGGAACGTGATGGTCTTCCTGCTTGTGGTGTGGGTGAATTTCAGGTTAGGGTCACACCCATTTATCCAGGTGAAAAAGGTCTCAAGTGACTCTTCCGATCCTTCCCAAATAAGGAGGACATCATCAATGTACCTTTTATTGAACCGTATGTTTGTTACTGATGAGGTGTTGGGATTGAACAGATGTGTTTGTTCAAAATTAAAAACATACAGTCCGGCCACACTTGGGGCAAAGGTGCTGGCCATTGATGTTCCGTATGTTTGGAGGTACAGCTGTCCCTCAAATTCAAAATAGTTTTCTTTTAATGCCAACTCCGCACATCTCAGAATAAATGATTTTGGTGTTTTATATTCCCAGGTATTGGCATCGAGTGATGATTCCAGGACCCTCAGAGTGTCGTCTTGTGGCAGACTGGTATATAGACTTTCTATATCCAGACTTACCAGGAAGGACGTGTTAGGATCGAATGTTAGGTTTCTAATCTGTCCTAAGAGGTCTTTTGTGTCTCTGAGATAGGTGGTTGTGGCCTGTACTATCGGCTGTATAAAAAAGTCACAAAATTTCGGTAGTGGTTCAAGTACTGAACCTATACCCGATACTATGGGGCGCCCGGGTGCTGGCACTTTATTTTTATGTATTTTTGGGATGGTATAGAAGTATGGTACTTTTCCCGTGGTGGTAATAAGGAATTGTGCCTCCTTGTTGCTGATTTGTCCTCTGCTTTCAGCATCGCTCACCATTTCTTGGATGGTTGTCTTCAATCTGGTAGTAGGATCCTCCTGTAAAGGTAGATAATTTCGTCTGTCACTCAGGAGACGGAGGCATTCATTCTTGTAAGCTGTCTTGTCCTGGAGGACTATCCCTCCCCCTTTGTCCGCTGGCTTGATCACTATGTTTTCATTGTTTTTAAGCGTGGATAGGGCTTCAAATTCTCTTTTGTTGGTATTCTTAAATGTCTCTTTTTCTTGAAGGGTCTCTATATCTTTAAAGACCGCCTGCTCAAAGGCTGCAATCTCAACTGGTATTGCACTTGGGGGTGGTACAAAACTAGATTTGGTTTTGAAACCAGTGTCGCCTCTTTCTTGTGTGTCAGTTGCCACCGGTTGGTTCATGAAAAATGCCTTGAGTTTTAGTTTCCTAAAAAAGTCGGCCATTTCGCAGTGGAGGCGAAACTTATCAAGGCGGGCCATAGGAACAAAACCTACGCCCTTGTTCAGTAGGTCCATTTCCATCTGGGTTAGGACGTGTTCAGAGTAGTTGGTCACTAGGTCCTGCTGGAGCTCGTTCCCGCCTGTTGGTCTTTTGTTTTGCTCCTGGTGTGTGCTCCTTGGTTCTGGTCGTCCTCCCTATGCACTTGGGGCTGTCTTCTCCGTTTTCCTCGTCCTCTGCGGCCGTTCCCTAAAAAAGGAAACCGCTGGTTCTGATTCATAAATGGTGTCTGTGGTGGGGCAAAGGGTGGATTCCAGCCAAACATCATGTGTGGGGGCATCTGAGGGAATGCATGTGGAAACTGCATTGGGTTTCCTGGTGGTCCTTGTTGCCATGGTTGTTGCCAGTTATTTGGCCTTCCTCTGCCTCTTTGTCTGTTGCGGTAACTTCCTGAGCTGGAACCGCTGCTGACGGAAGAGTCGTCTTCTGAGCCGCCAGAGGAGTCATTGCGTTTCGGTGGTTGGTAATCTGCCTCCGCATATGGGTAAGTTTTTGAATATGAGAATTTCTTAAGATCCTTTTGGAATTTTTGGATCTTAGACTGCGTCAAGTTTTCCTTGTATCCTGCATGACTTTATTAACTTCGTCCAATTTCTTTTTGAATGCTGTCAAAGTAGTTCTGAACTGGTTCTCCGTAGTCTGGATCTCAATTACAATGGCATCTGAGAGTCTCTTGGCTGTTTGAATTATCAATACAATCCAATCCCTGGTACAATGCCAGGCGATCTTCGCCCAATCCCTCCGGAATGCGGCATCGTCCAGAAAAATACGAGGGGCATTGGTGACAATGAGCCCTCTAGGTGCCGTGTTACTCCTGAGATATTCTGTTAGGATAACTCCATGTAGTATTGTTCTGATATGGTTGCGTTTCATTTCCGTTAAGGTCGGCCAGTCTGTGCTTTGGGCTATTGTTTTGGCGATGTTGAGATCCGCCAACAAAGGTGGTGCTGACAGGATATCATTGACATCCTCATCTGAAAATGTCAGGCCCGGGTTTTCTGCCATGGTGAATTACACCAGGTGAGATTATGAGAAACTGTGATGGGCTCTCGCAGCTGCACGCTGCCTAATGCTAGGAAGAACAAATAAGAGAGCTAGGACCGTGAGCGGGCCGTCCTTGTCCCTAGTTAAGTATAGAAAAACAACTTGGACGGACCAATCTAAATGGCTATCCAACACTGCAGTGCCTTGCACCACAAGGGTTTGTTTAAAGAACCCTCACACACCAACCTAGTTGGTGTCATGCTTCATCATCGGGTTCCCAGCTGAGTAGCCGAATGCTACTCAGCTGTGCTGTGACACCTGGTTACAGTGGAGCTGGTTTTTTGATTTTTTGTGAGTGTGATGAAGTGGTGTAAATTAAAAATACCTCGGGATTCTAACTGGTAATTACTTTATTCCCAGTGGCCCAGGGTATATTTAAAAACAATGAGTGGATAATATTTTAAGACTAGTGATTGCGTCTTAATTATCCATGGTCTACATGTTTCAGCCCTTTTACAAAATGTTATAGGGCTTTCTTCAGGACCTCTCTAACAAAACTAATGGTGAAAGTGAAAAAAGTGAGTGGTAAAAAGTTTAAACCACGTGTCTATGCATTTTAAGCACACACGCTAAGGTGTGCTGTATATGCTTCGTGGACTAACCATAATTTGGGTCCACTGCTGTGCATGTACCTGTAAGAGAAAGTAAGACAATACAACACAGTACAACACTTAACACTTAAAATATGCAAACCGGAATTCATTGTATGCCATATCCGTGATTTTCTTCATATACCTTCATGGTGGTTGCAGAAGCACTCAGTATCAGGTATACGTGTAATGCCATTCATACATATAACATGCACTCAAATATAATGAGCAAAGTAACATGCATGTGACCGACTAGGTGTACATGCCAGGACTAATCAAAGGCGCTTAGTTAAAGCCTTTTTGAAAAGTACTAAACTGCGTGAAGGGGGAGGCGCAGTAGAGCACGTGGACTATCTAATTAATTAAGTGAAAGTCACCCTTAACGGGGGACAAAAACTGCGTGGAGCCGGTTGAAAGGCGCTGTGTGGACATAGCGGTATCACTGTTACTTGGTGATAGTCTAAGTCTGTGGGCTTTTGAAAAACCAATGGTTAAATCGCCCGTTTTAAAGACAATTACAAAAATTACGTTATTTGCGAAAAATCATTGCTGATCTTCGCCCAATTCCTCCGGAATGCGGCATCGTCCAGAAAAATACGAGGGGCATTGGTGACAATGAGCCCTCTAGGTGCCCTGTTACTCCTGAGATATTCTGTTAGGATAACTCCATGTAGTATTGTTCGGATATGGTTGCATTTCATTTCCGTTAAGGTCTCCCAGTCTGTGCTTTGGGCTATTGTTTTGGCGATGTTGAGATCCGCCAACAAAGGTGGTGCTGACAGGATATCATTGACATCCTCCTCCGAAAATGTGAGGCCCGGGTTTTCTGCCATGGTGAATTACACCAGGTGAGATTATGAGAAACTGGGATGGGCTCTCGCAGCTGCACGCTGCCTAATGCTAGGAAGAACAAATAAGAGAGCTAGGACTGTGAGCGGGCCGTCCTTGTCCCTAGATAAGTATAGAAAAACAACTTGGACGGACCAATCTAAATGGCTAACCAACTCTGCAGTGCCTGGCACCACAAGGGTTTGTTAAAAGAACCCTCACACACCAACCTAGTTGCTGTCATGCTTCGTCATCGGGTTCACCGCTGAGTAGCCGAATGCTACTCAGCTGTGCTGCGACACCTGGTTACAGTGGAGCTGGTTTTTTGATTTTTTGTGAGTGTGATGAAGTGGTGTAAATTAAAAATACCTCTGGGATTCTAACTGTTAATTACTTTATTCCCAGTGGCCCAGGGTATATTTAAAAAGAATGAGTAGATAATATTTTAAGACTAGTGATTGCGTCTTAATTATCCCTGGTCTACATGTTTCAGCCCTTTTACAAAATTTTATAGGGCTTTCTTCAGGACCTCTCTAACAAAACTAATGGTGAAAGTGAAAAAAGTGAGTGGTAAAAAGTTTAAACCACGTGTCTATGCATTTTAAGCACACACGCTAAGGTGTGCTGTATATGCTTCGTGGACTAACCGTAATTTGGGTCCACTGCTGTGCATGTACCTGTAAGAGAAAGTAAGACAATACAACACTTAACACATAAAATATGCAAACCGGAATTAATTGTATGCCATATCCGTGATTTTCTTCATATACCTTCATGGTGGTTGCAGAAGCATTCAGTGTCAGGTATACGTGTAATGCCATTCATACATATAACATGCACTCAAATATAATGAGCAAAGTAACATGCATGTGACCGACTAGGTGTACATGCCAGGACTAATCAAAGGCGATTAGTTAAAGCCTTTTTGAAAAGTACTAAACTGCGTGAAGGGTGTGGCGCAGTAGAGCACGTGGACTATCTAATTAATTAAGTGAAAGTCACCCTTAACGGCGGTCAAAACCCGCGTGGAGCCAGTTGAAACGCACCGTGTGGACATAGCGGTATCACTGTTACTTGGTGATAGTCTAAGTCTGTGGGTCACCACAGCGGGAAGCATCCTGTTCCCGAGGAGACCGGAGTAGGTGGTATTGCGGGCGAGCACCTTGACGAAGTAAGACCTTTTGAGTACTTGTTGGATGCAGGGATGTACCTTTGACGCTGCCCCTACATATAATCACTTTCCTCTTCCTGTTTTTATTCCTCCTCAGTGTGTGACAATAGGGGCTCACCCCTCCCGGGACCAGATCAGCAATGATTTTTCGCAAATAACGTAATTTTTGTAATTGTCTTTAAAACGGGCGATTTAACCATTGGTTTTTCAAAAGCCCATAGACTTAGACTATCACCAAGTAACAGTGATACCGTTATGTCCACACGGCGCGTTTCAACCGGCTCCACGCGGTTTTTGACCGCCGTTAAGGGTGACTTTCACTTAATTAATTAGATAGTCCACATGCTCTACTGCGCCTCACCCTTCACGCAGTTTAGTACTTTTCAAAAAGGCTTTAACTAAGCGCCTTTGATTAGTCCTGGCATGTACACCTAGTCGGTCACATGCATGTTACTTTGCTCAATATATTTGAGTGCATGTTATATGTATGAATGGCATTACACGTATACCTGACACTGAGTGCTTCTGCAACCACCATGAAGGTATATGAAGAAAATCACGGATATGGCAAACAATGAATTCCGTTTTGCATATTTTATGTGTTAAGTGTTGTACTGTGTTGTATTGTCTTACTTTCTCTTACAGGTACATGCACAGCAGTGGACCCAAATTACGGTTAGTCCACGAAGCATATACAGCACACCTTAGCGTGTGTGCTTAAAATGCATAGACACGTGGTTTAAACTTTTTACCACTCCCTTTTTCACTTTCACCATTAGTTTTGTTAGAGAGGTCCTGAAGCAAGCCCTATAAAATTTTGTAAAAGGCCTGAAACATGTAGACCAGGGATAATTAAGACGCAATCACTAGTCTTAAAATATTATCCACTCATTGTTTTTAAATATACCCTGGGCCACTGGGAATAAAGTAATTACCAGTTAGAATCCCAGAGGTATTTTTAATTTACACCACTTCATCACACTCACAAAAAGTCAAAAAACCAGCTCCACTGTAACCAGGTGTCGCAGCACAGCTGAGTAGCATTCGGCTAATCAGCTGGGAACCCGATGATGAAGCATGACACCAAATAGGTTGGTGTGTGAGGGTTCTTTTAACAAACCCTTGTGGTGCCAGGCACTGCAGTGTTGGATAGCCATTTAGATTGGTCCGTCCAAGTTGTTTTTCTGTACGTAAAGGTTACTCATGGTCACCTGGTGTTGCTAGATCGGGGGAAAGTTACAAGTTCAGGCCGACTTCGATGGAGCACCGGTCGGATACAGGGACCAGGTTAGCCCTGCTGAAATGTTAGAACCTTCTTAGTCCAGCGCAAAGAGTTCCGTACAAAGTGGAGGAGGCTGAGTGTCTTGGACGTTCGTCGCTGTAGCGTGAAGAGCAGGTCAGGCATCACGGGTGGTTGTCGCTGTAGTGCGAAGAGCTGGTTGAGTGCCACGGAAGGACATTGCTATAGCTTCGTGTTGGCGGTCGTCGCGGGCCATCGTGGTTTAGTGCAAAGTGCAGGTTGAGCATTGGCAGTGACCACAGACAGTCGTCGTCAGCACGAAGAGCAGGTTTCTCTGAAGCTTTGCGTTGGCTGTAGTCACGGGTGGCAGAGACTTGGCGCTTTCACTATCGCAAGGAAACCAAACATCACCATGTTCACCTTTAGGAGGAATACACTCTGATGCCAACCAAGGGTCCAGGACCTGGGGCCACCTCTTGGGGTTCAGGGACTCACTCCAGCAGAGGCCAGTAAGGCTGAGGCAAGTCCAGTAGCAGTCGGTCAGCTGGGCAGTTACAGGAAGGCCTTTAAAGTGTGTTGTGCCTTTGTAGTTCTCACAAGGCAGTCAACTGACCCTGGTTAACCTAGGATCAAGGCAAGCAGCTCCACTCTTCTTTCTCAGACAGCAGGGGTGTCCTCTGGCAACAGGGCAGTCCTTCGGTAACTTCCTTAGGAGTGTTCTGATGAGTGGGTCTGGAAGTTCAATATTTGTACCTGGTGCCAGACTTTGTGTGGGGGGACTAACCCTCATCTGGTTCTGGAAAGTTCTTCCTCTTCCCCTTTCAGGCTCTAAACTGTCTGAGGGTGACAAAAGACAGGGCAGGCCTGGTGCCAGATCCCTGTGTGCTGGAGGCAAAGCCCTTTGAAGTGTAAGTGGGGCTGGGGTCTGCGCCTCCCCAGTCATCCTGCCAGGATGGTCCATCCTGTCCTCGCCCAAGAGCCCTTTGTATCACTATCTGGTAGGAATGCACAAACTCCAATAACAGAGCCATTCACAGTCATTTGACCCAGGTCACTGGCAGAAGGCACAGATGATTGTGGCAAGAAAATGCCAACTTTCTAATAGTGGCATTTTCAAAATTGTAACTTAAAATCCTTCTTTGCCATTAAGGAGGCTCTTAAATTGCAGTCCATTTGGGTGTGAACAGCATATCTCAATCTTCTCCCAATCTCAACGCAGCAATTATTAAATGTAATAAGGTAATCCAATGCTAGTCAATGGGAGAGATAGGCCTTGCAGCAGTGAAAAATGACATTAGAAGTGTTTCACTGCCAGGACATGTACAACTGAAACGCACATGTCCTACCTTTTAAATAGCATGCACCCTGCCCTCTGAGTGGTTAGGGCCTACCTCCCAGGTGACTTATGAGTATTAAAAAGGAAGGTTTGAGCCTGGAAAAGGTTTATTTTGACAGGATGAAATGGCAGTTTAAAACTGCACTACAGCCTGCCGTGGAAGGCCTGAGACAAGTTTTAAAGAGCTACTGTAGTAGGTGGCACAATGAGTGCTTTAGGCCCACAAGTAACATTTATTGTACAGGCCCTGGGTACATGTAGTACCATTTACTGGGGACTTACAAGTAAATGAAATGTGCCAATTAGGTGTAGTCCGGCCTTACTGGGTTTGAAGGAAGGAGCACAAGCACTGTGTGCACTTTACCACTGCTAACCAGTGCTATAGTCCTAAAGCCAACAGAAACAAATTCAGCAAAAGAGTGTAGTAGTTCCCCTTCTGGGCCCACTTTGGTTCTCCCTTGGTTACATGTATTAGCAGCTTTAGTCTGCCTTCTCTTTGTGTAGACTTGCATAATACATTTGTTTTTGTGACATGATATTATTTTAGCACGCTATGCATATTATTTGTTATTTAGAGACTTTTCCTGGGATTTAGTCTGAACATTTCGTACATGGTCAAACAACATATGTGTACTGTTCTTCTTGCGCCCAGTGAGTAACATCTCAACATTTCTAGACATAACATGGTAGCACAGCTGCTGGATTTCTAACACAACAGTTTCTATAATATAAACTGTGCCTCTACCCCTTGGAGGTTAGAGAGGAGAATTCCAGCAGAGGGATCAGTGTTGGAATGGAGGCAGCAGCTCGCGTAAACAGTAAACAGAGTTTACACCTACGATGTGGACCACCTAACTATGCACACTAGGTATGGGGTTCGGCACTAATCTCAGAGATCACTAATATACCCCTGTGCTCACATAGTGAGGGTAGGCTAAGATAGATATATTAGTTGCCATGGTCGGGCTGTTCATAGTTTACAGTCTGTTAGTAATGTTAATTACTTTTCTTAGTTTTATTTGTTTACTAATCTCAGCAAACCTGCTTCAAACTAGATTGCAATAGTTTCAATAAATATATATTGTAAACTTCCTTTGTGTCTTTCTTCTGTTTATTATGGACATGCATGAGTCAGAATGAAAGGTGATGATCTGTTTCCACGGTTCCCTTCGGAACCAGAGGTTCATGTTCTAGTTTTGGCGTAATCACCTGTTACTCTGGAAGGTTAGGAGCGCATGCGAGGCACTGTGCGCTAGTCAGATTTGGGCATACAGTTACTGATGTGGTAGAGAGGCTCAGTCCCTACATTCTGATGTACTGTTTTCCCAAAGCACAGTTCTGTTTCCAAACAGAATTCCTGCAACAGCAGGGAGGGGTGAATGAAAAATGTTTGGAGTTATACCATTCCAAGGATGTCAAGTCTAATAGCAAGACTGTGGGGCATCATTGCATTAGATCACATCCTTGCTGATTCCTATGAAATCACACCACCGAGTTTTGATATTTAGAGCAAAATGCTGTGATTTCATTTAAACTCTTGTTGTTACTTGTCACATCTTCTTACAGCTTTTCATTTGAACGGTTGTTGCAGGTTTGTCTTCTTACAGCCAAGTCTTTACTTTAGACCATCCTGGACTAGTATTACGGTCATCTAATATGTATGTATCTTTGCATTTTTAGGTCTAGCGTAGAGAGGGAGAGGGGGAGAGAGAGAGAAATTTATATTGCTATTTGAATATAACGCTATTTGAATGTGCAATATGAGCTGTAACTGAAAGTGGAAGTACAGAGGTAACAGCAGAGTGCTAGGTGTATCAAGGCCAATCTGAAGCAACAAGCCGTAAAGGTCACACAAAGCAAAGTGGCCTGTGGGGAAGCCAAGAACTAGTCAAAACGAGACACTGGTCATGCTCATCACATACCCCAGGGCTGGGCTCCGCGTGATCGGCAGAATAAAAGGAAATTCGGCACAGCAAGACTGCCATGGCCCTAGTGCGAGCAAAGAAAATTGCACCTCATCACCTGGTTTGGTAGTTAAACAAAATGTCTATAATAGGGTGTGCAGGAGGCCCCAGTGCCACTGCATATGCTGTACCATTGACAGCTCAAGCGTCGGTCCAACATTGTGTGCAGGAGTCCGCTTTATTGCAGAGGCCGTGTCTACCGAGTTGTGCGGCCTGGACATGAGGGGCTCCTGCTGTGTGGCCCCCACTAAATAGAACTCAGCCCAGCCTCAATTTACAGAACTGCAGCCGCCTCTGAAGCAGGAAATTGTGTCTATGACAGACAGGAAGTTGAAAGAGGAGTGTTCCAGTCAATCTGGGCAGCAAAAGAGTAAAATACAAGGCGCCTTTTCTTCTACTTTTTTTACCTACACAAAAATGCAGCCTTTTACATTGCACCTCTTCTGCTGAAATAGGTTTTTTTAACCATAGCAATTCCAAGGAAAACATCTGATGATTTGAAGGCAGCAATAGAGCTCTCTCAGCGATGTTCAACAATCACAGTCACAAATCGAAGAGAAACAGTAATGTGGGTCTCGGTTTTGTGTAGTTGTATGTCTGTGTAAAGTAATAGCTTGCCCTCACAGCAGTAATAGAAGCCGGGCAGCTTCTTGGAAGTTGGCACGCTCCTCGCAGACAGGAGTATTTCACCTTTTGTCCTGCGCATGCGGCCCCCTCGTCACACGGTCGGGCCTTTAGCGGTTTGCGGAACGGCAGAGCCCGCGAGCTCCATTCCAGCTACAACCGGAGGTTTACCATTCTGAGCAGCAGACGGCACCTCCAGCAGGAGTGTAAAAGGTTACTGTGTTCCGCTTCTGTTCCTCTGAATCCTGAGTCTGCAAGGGTTGTTTGTGTTTGGTTCATGCTTCCTGTGAGCTGAGGCGGGATAATGGCAATAAGAAAGGAGCGCTTAGGTCACAGTGCAGTTAGCAACCTTGGCGTAAAAGAGGGGAATCAGTGCAGAGGCAAGGTGAGCTGTAGAAAACAGGTTTCATTTCTGTTCAGGTCAGAGCTGTTATTCTGTAGCATGCTATTCCCAGAGGGAGAGGATGTGGTGCAGCAGTCAGATCTGCCAACTTGGGAGCTGGGGATCTGTGTTCGAGCTTCGGCATCGACTCAACATCCTGTGATTCTTGGCAAATGATTTAATCTCCCCATGCCCGCGCTATATAAAGCTTCTAATTTAAATTAACACAAACAAAAAAAACAAGCAGCGATCACAGATAGGCGGGCAAGCAGTGTTGTGGGAGGGATAGGGATGAAGGGGTAGGGAGAGACAGCCCAGGGATTTTAAGTGTGAAGCGGTAATTTAAATTAAAGAAAAGAAAAAACAAGCAGACCTCAGAGGGGTGGTGAGGGGCGGGCAAGCAGTTTTGTTGGAGGGGTGAGGAGGTGAAGAGTTGGGAGGCATGGCAAATTAAGCTACCGAAGCGAAGTAAACAGAACACTTAATGAGCAGAGGCAGGCCAACAAAAAAAACAGTGCTCTTATAGCTCTCTAAATAACCCTGACGAGTAATAGAACATGCAACAGGGGCAGTCCTCATTGGAGGGTACAAAAGTCCAAAAGGAGGGACTACTAAGTGTATCCACCAAACAAAAGCCGTCATTTCCAAAGGACAGAAAGAGGAACCAATTAAAAAGATGGGCGGGTCACCAAGCCCCTATTCTAGATACATTAAATATGACAAAGTGCCTCTATGACCATAAATTCAAAACAACTTCTTCCAAAAGTAGGGAGAACCTCTTGCCTACTTTGCTGTTCAACTAATGAACTGGATTACTCATAACCACTCCATTTTGTGGGTCAACAAGCAAATCAAAATAGAATCAATTTGAAGGATAATCAATATTCAATTCAAACATTTCATTGAAAAAGGATTTTTACTTAATCGTTATTTCATTTTTCTTTGTTTTTTTTATATATAGATGTCTCGATTGAAGTACATACATTTATACTTTACATATTCATACATAGAAAAAGTGCAATAACTATATACAGTGCATAAATCAAATCACTTGTACATAAACAGTGTGTATAAAAATCAACGGGTCCTACTACATTGTACTCATATATCGGGATATTGTCTACTTGTCCTCGATGCTGAATCAATACGTGGTCCAAAGAAAGGGGATAAAGGTCAGAGAACGCCTCTGTATATCTTATCGATGTTTACACCACTGTTTGTTGGCTAAACTGGTCAGTTCGTAAAGTTCTTTTCAATTTGAGTATGGCGATACTCTCAGCCTTGTGAGGAAAGGGAGTGAATGAAGGGTGTGCCGACGCGTTTCGACCTTCGTGTGGGGACCAGGAGGATTCAAGGAAGGTCTTCTTCAGGGCTGGGATATTTTCATTTGTAAGACACTACAGGTGAAATATTGTGAAAGAAAAATTAAACTTGTGTTCTAAATAAAATAAAAAGTAACTCTGTTTTTTCAACAGCCATATGCTTTGCTCATACCTGCTGTCATTTGGGATCTATTTTCAATTGGGCTCTGAAGTAGCTCTCAATCTGGATGCCGGTGTCACTGCTATGTGTGCTTTCCTGCTGTAGGCATAGAGAAGGGATAGAGTCAAATGTTTGCCCTAAACCCGTTGGATTGGGCAATTAGTGTACTTTTTCAACAGCCATATGTTTTGATCGTACCTGCTGTCAATTCGGATCTATTTTCAATTGCGCTCTGAGGTAGCTCTCAATCTGGATGCCGGTGTCGCTGCTATGTGTGCTTTCTTACTGTGGGCATAATGAAGGGATAGAATCATTTGTCTGCCCTGAACCCGATGGATTGGGCAATTAGTGTACTTTACGTGCCCTCAGTCATGCATGTTGCAGTGTTTGGTGGAATAAAATTTCGGCCATGGGGCTCCCGTGGATGTGCTGGGCTGGCGCTCTCACTTTTCGCACCATTCCTCTGTGGCGTCTTGAAATCTTTTTGTGCGGCATGCTGTTACATTATTTACCGTGCTTTAAATTGTGCGTACTGGTTGTTGGAAGGAAATGGACCAAAATTGATTACAACGCGGATGTTTAAGAGGCGTTAAATTTTAACTTCCGCGTGTGCTCTGAATTAATGCTCTTTCAGCCATGCAGCTTCGCCGGTCCAACGTATTTGCTCTAATACTCTGTGACCCTCATGCAAGCCCTCCTCGTGGGTTAAAATGGTAAAGAGGATGTTTTCTTTACCTTTGTCTGGCCCCTCTGGTCGGTCTATGAATTCGAGTTCGCGCTCCGACATTTTCGTTCCGGATTTCGGCGTTCTGGGCTTTGGCGCTCTATTTTCTGTCTCCGGCTTCCGTGTTGGTCACGTGTTGGTTGGGGGCCAATTGAATTCTTATTGAGGTTGTCTTCATGTTCTTGACGTCGCGCCGCCCATCCGCTTCTTAATGTCTCGCTTGGGGCAGTTTCTATGCCTGACTTCCGGGATTCTGATTGTCAGGGCTGCCGCCTGGAAAGCGGAGTTTTTTCTTTTTTGGTCAGAACTTTATTAAACATGCTGGATAGGACATTATGTTTTGAGAACATTACTTTAAATGTTGAGTGGTTTAGCTTTGGCTCAATTTAACAATTGTGAGAGAACCTTATTTATTAAAGGCACTGATTTGATTGTTGAATAGTTGAGTGTAGGCTCCACTGGCACATCTTTCTTCCTGGTCTGATGCTTTAAATGAACAGGATTACACACAATGCATAATCTCAGAGATCTCATTGAGTCCATTGTCCGTAGTACCTAATTTCAAGATGTACTTTGCTTCAAAATTGGCCAGAACAGTGTCTATCATTCGACCTTTTATATGTTTCAACACTGTCCACTTTATCTCGTGTGGTGCATGGTTTTTGTCTATGCAGTGTTTTACCATTGGTGCAGTCATTACCTTGCACTTAATACATGACTTGTGTTGTGTTAATCGAGTTTTTATTGGCTGAGTGGTTTTGCCTACGTATGCTAGTTGGCAAGGGCAAATTACACAGTACACCACATTCGTGGTGTTACAATTCGTGAATTCGTCATGTCTGATACTTTTATTGCCATAGTTAAATACACTGCCTTCAATTGTGTTGCTGCATGAATTACAGCTGCCACACCGGTGGTGGCCTTTGACTGGGGGTAGTGATAACATCGACTGTAATGTTGATTGGGGCTTTTTCTTTTTTGTATTAGCCCGCACCAGGTGATCTTTGATGCTTTTGTTTTTTTTGAGAGCGAAAATCGGTGGTTCCTTGAAAATTTCCAACCTTTTCACACTTTGCCAGTTTCTTTTCACGATTTTTTTGATTTCATTTGTATAGCCAGAGAAAGTTGTCACACATACTAGGGGCATTTCTTTTGCTTTTTCTCTCGATGTTATCAGGTGGCTCTTTTTGTCAACTTTCTGGGATAATTGCGTTCTACCAGCTTTTCCAAGAGGATTTTTGCATTGAAGAAGTAATCTTCCTTCTTTGAACAATTTCTTCTTATTCTTAAGAATTGACTGAATGGAAGATTATCTTTCAGATTTCTTTGGTGAAAGCTCGAGAAGTGTAACAGCGTGTTTCTGTCAGTTTCTTTGGTATATAGGGAAGTGTAGATTTTTCCTTCATCGTGTTTCACCATTAAGTTAAGAAAGTTGATTTCCACATTGCTTGAGTTGAGAGTGAACTGGATGTTGGGGTTCCTTCGGTTTAACCATACACCAAACTGTTCTAATTGTTGGGACGTTCCCCTCCAAAGCATGACAACGTCGTCAATATACCGTCGCCATATTTTTATATGGCCTTCAAACGGATTGTTATTGTAGATCCAGCGTTCTTCATAGAGTGCCATAAACATGACAGCCATTTCTGGGGCGAAGGGACACCCCATCGCAGTACCTTTAGTCTGCAAATACAGCTCTTCATGAAATTCGAAAAAATTGTAGTTGAGGCATATTTTCCCCAGCTCCACCAAGAACGATGTCGGGACGGCATGTGGTCTTGTACGTTTGACACAAAAAAATGAGGGGCCCCTTAAACACCAAAGGAGTAGGGCACCAGTAGACCGTAGTCAAAATAGAATCCCCTTTGGGCGACTTAATCACTCAACATACACACACTTTTACAACAATTTTATCACCAGAACATAACAATACCACCATCAGAAACCAAGTGCTCACATTTATAAAAAAAAATTATTCAAATTATCTAGACAATGTGTCAGAATTTATTGCAATATCATACAAAATAAGAAATTTGTTAAAAACATAGATAAAAAACACTCAAACATATATAGCATTTGAGTTGCCCACGCTCTCTGAGGAGGCGAGGGGTCGCCTCGAGGCAGATATTACGACGGAGGAGCTCGGACTAGCTCTGAACTCCTTGCAGTCGGGGAAAGCAGCCGGCCCAATGGGCTTCCGGTGGAGATCTATAAGAGGCAGGCAGCGGTTGTGGTGGCCCCGATGCTGCAGATGCTCATCGAGGCACGGGAGGCAGGATGTCTCCCTCCGGATCAAAGGGAAGCGATGATAGTGACCATATATAAGCAGGGGAAACCACCGGACGTGTGTAGCTCGTATCATCCGATTTCATTGCTGAATGTCGAGGCGAAGGTCCTTGCAAAGGTTCTTGCAGGCAGATTGTTATCGGTCATATCCACACTGGTCCATGTAGACCAATCCGGGTTCATACCCCGACGGAGTACTCGGCATAATCTGAGGCGACTATACGGGGTGCTCCATCTGACAGAGGGGGCCGGGAACCCGCAGACGACCGCGGTGGCCTTGGACGCGTCCATGGCCTTTGATAGCATTGAGTGGCCGTACTTATTCATGGTCCTCCAGAGACTGGGGTGCGGTCCGCTCTTTTGTAGCTGGGTGCGGCTGTTGTATGCATCGCCCACTGCCCGAGTGCGGGTGAATGGGGCAGTGTCTCGATCGTTCCGGTTGAGGAGGGGCACTAGGCAGGGCTGCCCCCTGTCTCCCCTACTGTTCGCTTTGGCGTTGGAGCCCTTAGCGCATTGGATCCGAAGGGACCTGATGATTTGGGATATTCTGACGCCGGGGGGATGGGAGGAACGAATATCTCTTTATGCAGACGATATCATCCTGTATTTGGCCCGACCCTACCAATCGTTGGCCCGTGCGCTCCACCTTTTTGAATTATTTGGCAGCTATTCGGGCTACAACATTAACTGGTCCAAATCAGTGGTTTTCCCACTATTGGGCCCCCCTCCGAGGATCCCGTCCCGTTGTCCGGCCCCGGTGGCCGTGGCGGGGTTTAAATACCTGGGACTCCATATTACACGGGATAAGAATGAGTTCCTGGCTCGGAACCTCGAGCCTCAGTTGTCCCGATTGGGTGCGGATGTAAGCCACTGGCGCTCCCTCCCGCTGTCACTCATGGGCAGGGCGGCCCTTTTTAAAATGCTTGCTCTGCCGCGCCTTCTTTATATCCTACAGAACACACCATACCCGGTCCCGCCGCATTCCTTCAAACGCATTGATCAAGCGGTTCGTACCCTGCTCTGGGACGGGGGTACCCCGAGAATTGCGCTGCATAAGCTACACAGGGGGGTGTTCGACGGAGGGCTGGCTGTCCCCAATGTCAGGTTATATTACTGGGCGTCTCAGCTCCAGGTTGTCAATGACTGGGTGTATTCCGAGAGGGACGAGCCGGCCTACCGGGTGGACAGAATGGCTATGGACAGTGGCAATTGTGAGTCTCTCCTCTACGCGAAGCGGCCGCAGCAGGGATGGCCGGAACACACCAGGGTGGTAGTGCAGTGCTGGAAGGCCGCCAACAAGCACTTAGGGTGGGAGGGCAGACTGACCGGGAGAACGCCATTGTGGATTGGGGACCAGCTCCGTGAGGTGTCCGCATTGTCGGGGTTCAAGGGGTGGAGACTCATCGGAATCGAATATTTGGGAGACATGTGGAGGGAGGAGTCACCCCGTTCGTTCGACTATCTCCAGAGGGAATATGACCTCCAAGACTCACAACATTTCCACTATATCCGTCTGGTCCACGCCCTGGGGGTCCATGTGGGGCGCGGGGTGTCCCTTCCGGAGTACTCTCCGTTGGAAGATCGATTGCTGTTGGATCCCATTGAGGGTAAGCCCACCTCCACAATCTATAGAAAATTAATCAATAATAGCCCTGACCCACTGGTCAATCTGCGGGCAGCATGGGTGGCGGACCTAGGCAGTATTGAAGACGACTGTTGGCAAGAGGCACTCCAGTGCCCCAGGGAGGTGGCCATCCGCTGCAGATTCAGGTTGGTGCAGTTCAAAATTCATCACCGGACTTACTACCCACGCACACTTCTCTACAAATGGGGTAGAGTGCAATCCACACTCTGCGCCAGGGGGTGCCAGAGGGAGGGCTCCTTTCTTCATATCTTGTGGGACTGTCTTGAGATTGTACCCTTCTGGGTGGGAGTCACGGCCATTATGTCCAGGGTGGTGGGAGAGACTATCCCGATGGATCCGAGATGGCTCCTCCTGGGTATCAAAGGCGACACCACCTGGCCCCGGTACGTAGAAATCTGGCTGGTCCTGGCAGCGGGGGTAGCAAAACGCAACATAGCCAGATGTTGGGGGGCGCAGGCGCCACCGCAATTGGAGGAGTGGAAGAGAGACCTGGACTGGTGTCAGAGGGCCGAGGAAACGGTGTACAAGAGCAGGGGGTGCGAGAAAAAGTGGCAGAAAGTATGGGCGCCCTGGCGAAAGTTTAGAAGTGGTGGGTCACCTGCGGTTGAATGAACAGGATGACGAATGTCGAACATGGAGGGGGTTCCCCGTACCAGTGTCCCCGCTTTCCTCTGTAAAATGTGTTGCAATGTACTTTTGTATTTGCTGTAAGTTGTATGGTCCTCTGAGCTTGTTAATAAAAAAAGATTTAAAAAAAAACAAAAACAAAAAAACATATATAGCATAAAAAACGATTGTAGGGAGAACCAGCAAGAAAGATAATTTCAAGTCATCAATCAAGGCTAGTACATTAGATCAAGATCATTTGTTAGATGTGTATAAAGAATTTTAACAGCAACCAAAAACAAATGTCCACACAATCTACAGTACGCCTTTGCAGAATTGCGTCGACACGTTTCGGTGGGTATCGCTGCTTAAAACACCACCTTCCTCAGGACGAGAAATAATATCTCCCACACGAGAATATAAATCTATACACAATCACAAACACAAAAACAGAAACAAAATACATTTAAAATTCATATTAAAAATATTAAAAATATATAGCAGTTAGCATGTGATGGATGTACAAGAAAACAGTGTTAATATCCCGGTGATACATAAACAATAACACAGCCCATATCACTCATTCAGCGCACAGAAAAAATCTGTAAAGAGATTATGCATATATAGCTATCAATAAAAGAAGTCGATAAAAGAAAAAGGGAAAATTGGGAAAATCAGGAAAATCTTTCTCCAAACAGACCAGGGTAGAAGATAGTGTACCAACCCTCAGTCACCCCTCGTTCGTAAACGCTCCTAATATTTTACGAACAATACATTTGGGCATTCCTAGATACCATACGAAATATCCCACAATTACCTGTCAAGAGATCAGGGAACACACCCGGTCTCTGCTGCAGTAAAAAATTCTTTGCAGACCCGATATGAGGATTAATTAATCTCCCATCAAGGCTTCACTCTTGAGTCCCAAATTGTTCTGTAATAATGAAGACCTATATCAATGGGAAGCCCCTACTTATTCTTCTGATTATTAGTAATCATTACCCTCAACGGTAACATTACCTATCACTTGTATACTTTGCACTCCTCAAGATTATCGTTGAGGGAGAAGACAGTTCTATGCCTCTGTAAAAAAGCATAACAAGGCATCAGACTCTATTTATGTCTCTAACAACAGTTAAAGATAGCCCTATCACTGCTCCCATTTTTGTATTTCTTATTACCTTCCTGTGCCAATTTTGCATGTAGGCACTTCAATCTTGGATGTTCGGATTTATTAAAACAATCATGGCCTTCTCTAAATGCTCTTTCTCCAAAGTATACTCCGTCCTCTGGCAGTTCCTAGTGATCTGAAATGTATAGTATCGTACATGTCACTGCTAATACTGGACCAATTTTCGTTTCTTAATATTAAGCCATTTCACATCAGACCCGCCCAGCATACAGTGTACGAAACATTCTATTATATTTAGACTGTGCACCAACAATGGTTTTGTAACGCACACTCAGAATTATTGTTACACTAACAAACATATTTTAAATGCCCTATATCTGGAAAATTCCCCGTCTTAATGGGTAAGGCTATATATTAGGTCTTACTCATATCCAGTAGCCTAACTCTATTTCTGGTAAAGTTACACTAACAGTCAGACCAACACAGTACTAATAAGTCTAAAGCGACTTCCATCCAGCCCGGATTCCGAGGAAAGCACCGTACAACCCAGGTTTTCCTAACTCAATATAACAAGTCCCTGCAAGATTGCTGCGCCAACATCTATATGAAACAGCGTCAAAACATCTTACTCTCTACCGGCGCCTACATACCACCAAAACCCTCTTCTTACCTTGCACAAAACGGTTTCGCCACATACGGGGTCACTTTAGACTTATTAGTACTGTGTTGGTCTGACTGTTAGTGTAACTTTACCAGAAATAGAGTTAGGCTACTGGATATGAGTAAGACCTAATATATAGCCTTACCCATTAAGACGGGGAATTTTCCAGATATAGGGCATTTGAAATATGTTTGTTAGTGTAACGATAATTCTGAGTGTGCGTTACAAAACCATTGTTGGTGCACAGTCTAAATATAATAGAATGTTTCGTACACTGTATGCTGGGCGGGTCTGATGTGAAATGGCTTAATATTAAGAAACGAAAATTGGTCCAGTATTAGCAGTGACATGTACGATACTATACATTTCAGATCACTAGGAACTGCCAGAGGACGGAGTATACTTTGGAGAAAGAGCATTTAGAGAAGGCCATGATTATTTTAATAAATCCGAACATCCAAGATTGAAGTGCCTACATGCAAAATTGGCACAGGAAGGTAATAAGAATTACAAAAATGGGAGCAGTGATAGGGCTATCTTTAACTGTTGTTAGAGACATAAATAGAGTCTGATGCCTTGTTATGCTTTTTTTTACAGAGGCATAGAACTGTCTTCTCCCTCAACGATAATCTTGAGGAGTGCAAAGTATACACGTGATAGGTAATGTTACCGTTGAGGGTAATGATTACTAATAATCAGAAGAATAAGTAGGGGCTTCCCATTGATATAGGTCTTCATTATTACAGAACAATTCGGGACTCAAGAGTGAAGCCTTGATGGGAGATTAATTAATCCTCATATCGGGTCTGCAAAGAATTTTTTACTGCAGCAGAGACCGGGTGTGTCCCCTGATCTCTTGACAGGTAATTGTGGGATATTTCGTATGGTATCTAGGAATGCCCAAATGTATTGTTCGTAAAATATTAGGAGCGCTTACGAACGAGGGGTGACTGAGGGTTGGTACACTATCTTCTACCCTGGTCTGTTTGGAGAAAGATTTTCCTGATTTTCCCAATTTTCCCTTCTTCTTTTATCGACTTCTTTTATTGATAGCTATATATGCATAATCTCTTTACAGATTTTTTCTGTGCGCTGAATGAGTGATATGGGCTGTGTTATTGTTTATGTATCACCAGGATATTCACACTGTTTTCTTGTACATCAATCACATACTAACTGCTATATATTTTTAATATGAATTTTAAATGTATTTTGTTTCTGTTTTTGTGTTTGTGATTGTGCATAGATTTATATTCTCGTGTGGGAGATATTATTTCTCGTCCTGAGGAAGGTGGTGTTTTAAGCAGCGATACCCACCGAAACGCGTCGACGCAATTCTGCAAAGGCGTACTGTAGATTGTGTGGACATTTGTTTTTGGTTGCTGTTAAAATTCTTTATACACATCTAACAAACGATCTTGATCTAATGTACTAGCCTTGATTGATGACTTGAAATTATCTTTCTTGCTGGTTCTCCCTACAATCGTTTTTTATGCTATATATGTTTGAGTGTTTTTTATCTATGTTTTAAACAAATTTCTTATTTTGTATGATATTGCAATAAATTCTAACACATTGTCTAGATAATTTGAATAAAATATTTTTATAAATGTGAGCACTTGGTTTCTGATGGTGGTATTGTTATGTTCTGGTGATAAAATTGTTGTAAAAGTGTGTGTATGTTGAGTGATTAACCCCTTTTCCCCCTGTGCTAAGCCTTTTTTTGGCTATTTGGGGTAGTGCGCGCTTAGGCCCCTGTAACTTTTTGACCACATAAGGTATCCACGCCAAATTTGCGTCCTTTTTTCTAACATCATGGGGATTGTAAAGGTACCCAGGGTTTGTGGATTCCCCTGGAGGGGACCCAGAAATTAGCCAAAATACAGCAAAATTTTGTTTTTTTGGGAAAAATGCTAAAAAGGGCTACAGATGAAAGCGTCTTGTTTTTTCCCTGCAAATGGCATCAAAAAGGGGTTATGGTGCTGAAATCATCATCTTCCCAGCTTTCAGGGACAAGCAGACTTTTGTCAGAAAACCAACTTTTTTACACAGTTTTGGCATTTTTCTGGGACATAGCCTATTTTTGCTATTTTTTGTGCTTTCAACCTCCTTCCAGTTAATGGTAGAAATGGGTATGAAACCAATAATGGATCCTGAAAAGCCATACATTTCTGAAAAGTAGACAAAATTCTGAATTCAGCAAGGGGTCATTTGTGTAGATCCTTAAAGTTTTCCTTATAGAAACTAACAGTTAAATGAAGGAAAAATTGAAAATTAGTTGAAAAAAACAGCCATTTGTGTCAACGTTTTCACCTGTAACTTCTTCTAATTATGACAGCTATTTGAAAGCAATATACCGTTATATCCGCTGGACCTTTCTGGTTGTGGGGATATATAGGACTTGTAGGTTCACCAAGAACCCGACGAACCCAGAGCCAATAACTGAGCAGCATCTTGCAATGGTTTTTTATTATGTACCGGGTATATAGCAATTATTTTGGGAAAATGTATACATGGAAAAATTGTTATGAAAGACACCTATGTATTTCTGAAATGGGAACAAAATGTAGATTTTAGAAACAGTAGATATTTGCACATTTCCGAAATTGGGAGTACCCATACTAGCATGAGAATTATAGGTCATTTTCCAAAATGACTTATTTTTTACACATTGTCTTTCATTTGGAAGGCAGAAATGCATCGAAAGTCAATAGGTAATAACAGTTGCTCTACAATTCTGTGTTACCCTAAGTCTCCCGATAAAAATGGTACCTCACTTGTGTGGGTAGGCCTGGTGCCCACAACAGGAAATGGCTCAAAATGCAACGTGGACGTACCACATTTTCACAATGAAAAAATTACCCTTTTTTTGCAAAGTGCCTAGCTGTAGTTTTTGAACCCTAGCTCTGCGGGCACTTAGGGAAACCTAGCAAACCTATACATTTTTGAAAACTAGACACCCAGGGAATTCAGGACGGGGTGACTTGACTGGCTCTCACCAGGTTCTGTTACCCAGAATCCCTTGCAAACCTAAACAATTGGTAAAAAAACACATTTTCCTCACTTTTCTGTGGTGGAAAGTTCTGGAATCTGCGCGGATCCACAAAATTCTACCCACCCCGCGTTCCCCAAGGTCTTCCGAAAACAATGGTACCTCACTTGTGTGGGTAGGCCTAGTGCCCGCGACAGGAAGCAGCGCAAAACGCAACGTGGACGCACCACATTTTCACAGTGAAAAATGACCCTTTTTTGCAAAGTGCCTAGCTGTAGTTTTTTAACCCTAGCTCTGCCGGCACCTAGGGAAACCTAGCAAACCTATACATTTTTGGAAACTAGACACCCAGGGAATCCAGGATGGGGTGACTTGACTGCCTCCCACCAGGTTCTGTTACCCAGAATTCCTCGCAAACCTAAAAAAATGTCAAAAAAAACAAACACATTTTCCCCACATTTCTGTGGTGGAAAGTTCTGTAATCTGCGTGGATCCACAAATTTCCACCCACCCCGCGTTCCCCAAAGTCTTACGAGAAAAATGGTTCCTCACTTGTGTGGGTCGGCCTAGTGCCTGCGACAGGAAACGGCGCAAAACGCAACGTGGTCACACCTCAATTTCGCAGTGAAAAATGACCCTTTTTGGCAAAGTGCCTAGCTGTAGTTTTTGAACCCTAGCTCTGCCGGCACCTAGGGAAACCTAGCAAACCTATACATTTTTTAAACTAGACACCCAGGGGAATCCAGGATGGGGTGACTTGACTGCCTCCCACCAGGTTCTGTTACCCAGAATCCCTCGCAAACCTCAAAAATGATTTAAAAAACACATTTTCCCCACATTTCTGTGGTGGAAAGTTCTGGAATCTGCGTGGATCCACAAATTTCCACCCACCCCGCGTTCCCCAAAGTCTTACGAGAAAAATGGTACCTCACTTGTGTGGGTCGGCCTAGTGCCTGCGACAGGAAACGGCGCAAAACGCAACGTGGTCACACCTCAATTTCGCAGTGAAAAATGACCCTTTTTGGCAAAGTGCCTAGCTGTAGTTTTTGAACCCTAGCTCTGCCGGCACCTAGGGAAATTTAGCAAACCTATACATTTTTGAAAACTAGACACCCAGGGGAATCCAGGATGGGGTGACTTGACTGCCTCCCATCAGATTCTGTTACCCAGAATCCCTCGCAAACCTAAAAAATTGTCCAAAAAACACATTTTCCCCACATTTCTGTGGTGGAAAGTTCTGGAATCTGCGTGGATCCACAAATTTCCACCCACCCCGTGTTCCCCAAAGTCTTATGAGAAAAATGGTACCTCACTTGTGTGGGTCGGCCTAGTGCCTGCGACAGGAAACGGCGCAAAACGCAACGTGGTCACACCTCAATTTCGCAGTGAAAAATGACCCTTTTTTGGCAAAGTGCCTAGCTGTAGTTTTTGAACCCTAGCTCTGCCGGCACCTAGGGAAACCTAGCAAACCTATACATTTTCTAAAACTAGACACCCAGGGGAATCCAGGATGGGGTGACTTGACTGCCTCCCACCAGGTTCTGTTACCCAGAATCCCTCGCAAACCTCAAAAATGATTAAAAAAACACATTTTCCCCACATTTCTGTGGTGGAAAGTTCTGGAATCTGCGTGGATCCACAAATTTCCACCCACCCCGCGTTCCCCAAAGTCTTACGAGAAAAATGGTACCTCACTTGTGTGGGTCGGCCTAGTGCCTGCGACAGGAAACGGCGCAAAACGCAACGTGGTCACACCTCAATTTCGCAGTGAAAAATGACCCTTTTTTGGCAAAGTGCCTAGCTGTAGTTTTTGAACCCTAGCTCTTCCGGCACCTAGGGAAACCTAGCAAACCTATACATTTTTGAAAACTAGACACCCAGGGGAATCCAGGATGGGGTCACTTGACTGCCTCCCATCAGATTCTGTTACCCAGAATCCCTCGCAAACCTAAAAAATTGTCAAAAAAACCACATTTTCCGCACATTTCTGTGGTGGAAAGTTCTGGAATCTGCGTGGATCCACAAATTTCCACCCACCCCGCGTTCCCCAAAGTCTTCCGAGAAAAATGGTACCTCACTTGTGTGGGTCGGCCTAGTGCCTGCGACAGGAAACGGCGCAAAACGCAACGTGGTCACACCTCAATTTCGCAGTGAAAAATGACCCTTTTTTGGCAAAGTGCCTAGCTGTAGTTTTTGAACCCTACCTCTGCCGGCACCTAGGGAAACCTAGCAAACCTATACATTTTTGAAAACTAGACACCCAGGGGAATCCAGGGTGGGGTGACTTGACTGCCTCCAACCAGGTTCTGTTACCCAGAATCCCTTGCAAACCTAAATAATTGTCAAAAAAACACATTTTCCCCACATTTCTGTGGTGGAAAGTTCTGGAATCTGCGTGGATCCACAAATTTCCGCCCTCCCCGCGTTCCCCAAAGTCTTCCGAGAAAAATGGTACCTCACTTGTGTGGGTCGGCCTAGTGCCTGCGACAGGAAACGGCGCAAAACGCAACGTGGTCACACCTCAATTTCGCAGTGAAAAATGACCCTTTTTTGGCAAAGTGCCTAGCTGTAGTTTTTGAACCCTACCTCTGCCGGCACCTAGGGAAACCTAGCAAACCTATACATTTTTGAAAACTAGACACCCAGGGGAATCCAGGATGGGGTGACTTGACTGCCTCCCATCAGATTCTGTTACCCAGAATCACTCGCAAACCTAAAAAATTGTCCAAAAAAACACATTTTCCCCACATTTCTGTGGTGGAAAGTTCTGGAATCTGCGTGGATCCACAAATTTCCACCCACCCCGTGTTCCCCAAAGTCTTATGAGAAAAATGGTACCTCACTTGTGTGGGTCGGCCTAGTGCCTGCGACAGGAAACGGCGCAAAACGCAACGTGGTCACACCTCAATTTCGCAGTGAAAAATGACCCTTTTTTGGCAAAGTGCCTAGCTGTAGTTTTTGAACCCTAGCTCTGCCGGCACCTAGGGAAACCTAGCAAACCTATACATTTTTTAAAACTAGACACCCAGGGGAATCCAGGATGGGGTGACTTGACTGCCTCCCACTAGGTTCTGTTACCCAGAATCCCTCGCAAACCTCAAAAATGATTAAAAAAAACACATTTTCCCCACATTTCTGTGGTGGAAAGTTCTGGAATCTGCGTGGATCCACAAATTTCCACCCACCCCGCGTTCCCCAAAGTCTTACGAGAAAAATGGTACCTCACTTGTGTGGGTCGGCCTAGTGCCTGCGACAGGAAACGGCGCAAAACGCAACGTGGTCACACCTCAATTTCGCAGTGAAAAATGACCTTTTTTGGCAAAGTGCCTAGCTGTAGTTTTTTAACCCTAGCTCTGCCGGCACCTAGGGAAACCTAGCAATCCTATACATTTTTGAAAACTAGACACCCAGGGGAATCCAGGATGGGGTGACTTGACTGCCTCCCATCAGATTCTGTTACCCAGAATCCCTCGCAAACCTAAAAAATTGTCAAAAAAAACACATTTTCCCCACATTTCTGTGGTGGAAAGTTCTGGAATCTGCGCGGATCCACAAAATTCTACCCACCCCGCGTTCCCCAAGGTCTTCCGAAAACAATGGTACCTCACTTGTGTGGGTAGGCCTAGTGCCCGCGACAGGAAGCAGCGCAAAACGCAACGTGGACGCACCACATTTTCACAGTGAAAAATGACCCTTTTTTTGCAAAGTGCCTAGCTGTAGTTTTTAACCCTAGCTCTGCCGGCACCTAGGGAAACCTAGCAAACCTATACATTTTTGGAAACTAGACACCCAGGGGAATCCAGGATGGGGTGACTTGACTGCCTCCCACCAGGTTCTGTTACCCAGAATTCCTCGCAAACCTAAAAAAATGTCAAAAAAAACAAACACATTTTCCCCACATTTCTGTGGTGGAAAGTTCTGTAATCTGCGTGGATCCACAAATTTCCACCCACCCCGCGTTCCCCAAAGTCTTACGAGAAAAATGGTTCCTCACTTGTGTGGGTCGGCCTAGTGCCTGCGACAGGAAACGGCGCAAAACGCAACGTGGTCACACCTCAATTTCGCAGTGAAAAATGACCCTTTTTTGGCAAAGTGCCTAGCTGTAGTTTTTGAACCCTAGCTCTGCCGGCACCTAGGGAAACCTAGCAAACCTATACATTTTTTTAAACTAGACACCCAGGGGAATCCAGGATGGGGTGACTTGACTGCCTCCCACCAGGTTCTGTTACCCAGAATCCCTCGCAAACCTCAAAAATGATTTAAAAAACACATTTTCCCCACATTTCTGTGGTGGAAAGTTCTGGAATCTGCGTGGATCCACAAATTTCCACCCACCCCGCGTTCCCCAAAGTCTTACGAGAAAAATGGTACCTCACTTGTGTGGGTCGGCCTAGTGCCTGCGACAGGAAACGGCGCAAAACGCAACGTGGTCACACCTCAATTTCGCAGTGAAAAATGACCCTTTTTTGGCAAAGTGCCTAGCTGTAGTTTTTGAACCCTAGCTCTGCCGGCACCTAGGGAAATTTAGCAAACCTATACATTTTTGAAAACTAGACACCCAGGGGAATCCAGGATGGGGTGACTTGACTGCCTCCCATCAGATTCTGTTACCCAGAATCCCTCGCAAACCTAAAAAATTGTCCAAAAAAACACATTTTCCCCACATTTCTGTGGTGGAAAGTTCTGGAATCTGCGTGGATCCACAAATTTCCACCCACCCCGTGTTCCCCAAAGTCTTATGAGAAAAATGGTACCTCACTTGTGTGGGTCGGCCTAGTGCCTGCGACAGGAAACGGCGCAAAACGCAACGTGGTCACACCTCAATTTCGCAGTGAAAAATGACCCTTTTTTGGCAAAGTGCCTAGCTGTAGTTTTTGAACCCTAGCTCTGCCGGCACCTAGGGAAACCTAGCAAACCTATACATTTTTTAAAACTAGACACCCAGGGGAATCCAGGATGGGGTGACTTGACTGCCTCCCACCAGGTTCTGTTACCCAGAATCCCTCGCAAACCTCAAAAATGATTAAAAAAACCAATTTTCCACACATTTCTGTGGTGGAAAGTTCTGGAATCTGCGTGGATCCACAAATTTCCACCCACCCCGCGTTCCCCAAAGTCTTACGAGAAAAATGGTACCTCACTTGTGTGGGTCGGCCTAGTGCCTGCGACAGGAAACGGCGCAAAACGCAACGTGGTCACACCTCAATTTCGCAGTGAAAAATGACCCTTTTTTGGCAAAGTGCCTAGCTGTAGTTTTTGAACCCTACCTCTGCCGGCACCTAGGGAAACCTAGCAAACCTATACATTTTTTAAAACTAGACACCCAGGGGAATCCAGGATGGGGTGACTTGACTGCCTCCAACCAGGTTCTGTTACCCAGAATCCCTTGCAAACCTAAATAATTGTCAAAAAACCACATTTTCCCCACATTTCTGTGGTGGAAAGGTCTGGAATCTGCGTGGATCCACAAATTTCCGCCCACCCCGCGTTCCCCAAAGTCTTACGAGAAAAATGGTACCTCACTTGTGTGGGTCGGCCTAGTGCCTGCGACAGGAAACGGCGCAAAACGCAACGTGGTCACACCTCAATTTCGCAGTGAAAAATGACCCTTTTTTGGCAAAGTGCCTAGCTGTAGTTTTTGAACCCTACCTCTGCCGGCACCTAGGGAAACCTAGCAAACCTATACATTTTTAAAACTAGACACCCAGGGGAATCCAGGATTGGGTGACTTGACTGCCTCCCACCAGGTTCTGTTACCCAGAATCCCTCGCAAACCTAAAAAATGATTTAAAAAAACACAGTTTCCCCACATTTCTGTGGTGGAAAGTTCTGGAATCTGCGTGGATCCACAAATTTCCACCCACCCCGCGTTCCCCAAAGTCTTCCGAGAAAAATGGTACCTCACTTGTGTGGGTCGGCCTAGTGCCTGCGACAGGAAACGGCGCAAAACGCAACGTGGTCACACCTCAATTTCGCAGTGAAAAATGACCCTTTTTTGGCAAAGTGCCTAGCTGTAGTTTTTGAACCCTACCTCTGCCGGCACCTAGGGAAACCTAGCAAACCTATACATTTTTGAAAACTAGACACCCAGGGGAATCCAGGGTGGGGTGACTTGACTGCCTCCAACCAGGTTCTGTTACCCAGAATCCCTTGCAAACCTAAATAATTGTCAAAAAAAACACATTTTCCCCACATTTCTGTGGTGGAAAGTTCTGGAATCTGCGTGGATCCACAAATTTCCGCCCTCCCCGCGTTCCCCAAAGTCTTCCGAGAAAAATGGTACCTCACTTGTGTGGGTCGGCCTAGTGCCTGCGACAGGAAACGGCGCAAAACGCAACGTGGTCACACCTCAATTTCGCAGTGAAAAATGACCCTTTTTGGCAAAGTGCCTAGCTGTAGTTTTTGAACCCTACCTCTGCCGGCACCTAGGGAAACCTAGCAAACCTATACATTTTTGAAAACTAGACACCCAGGGGAATCCAGGATGGGGTGACTTGACTGCTCTCCCATCAGATTCTGTTACCCAGAATCACTCGCAAACCTAAAAAATTGTCCAAAAAACACATTTTCCCCACATTTCTGTGGTGGAAAGTTCTGGAATCTGCGTGGATCCACAAATTTCCACCCACCCCGTGTTCCCCAAAGTCTTATGAGAAAAATGGTACCTCACTTGTGTGGGTCGGCCTAGTGCCTGCGACAGGAAACGGCGCAAAACGCAACGTGGTCACACCTCAATTTCGCAGTGAAAATGACCCTTTTTTGGCAAAGTGCCTAGCTGTAGTTTTTGAACCCTACCTCTGCCGGCACCTAGGGAAACCTAGCAAACCTATACATTTTTTAAAACTAGACACCCAGGGGAATCCAGGATGGGGTGACTTGACTGCCTCCCACCAGGTTCTGTTACCCAGAATCCCTCGCAAACCTCAAAAATGATTAAAAAAACACATTTTCCCCACATTTCTGTGGTGGAAAGTTCTGGAATCTGCGTGGATCCACAAATTTCCACCCACCCCGCGTTCCCCAAAGTCTTACGAGAAAAATGGTACCTCACTTGTGTGGGTCGGCCTAGTGCCTGCGACAGGAAACGGCGCAAAACGCAACGTGGTCACACCTCAATTTCGCAGTGAAAAATGACCCTTTTTTGGCAAAGTGCCTAGCTGTAGTTTTTTAACCCTAGCTCTGCCGGCACCTAGGGAAACCTAGCAATCCTATACATTTTTGAAAACTAGACACCCAGGGGAATCCAGGATGGGGTGACTTGACTGCCTCCCATCAGATTCTGTTACCCAGAATCCCTCGCAAACCTAAAAAATTGTCCAAAAAAACACATTTTCCCCACATTTCTGTGGTGGAAAGTTCTGGAATCTGCGCGGATCCACAAAATTCTACCCACCCCGCGTTCCCCAAGGTCTTCCGAAAACAATGGTACCTCACTTGTGTGGGTAGGCCTAGTGCCCGCGACAGGAAGCAGCGCAAAACGCAACGTGGACGCACCACATTTTCACAGTGAAAAATGACCCTTTTTTTGCAAAGTGCCTAGCTGTAGTTTTTTAACCCTAGCTCTGCCGGCACCTAGGGAAACCTAGCAAACCTATACATTTTTGGAAACTAGACACCCAGGGGAATCCAGGATGGGGTGACTTGACTGCCTCCCACCAGGTTCTGTTACCCAGAATTCCTCGCAAACCTAAAAAAATGTCAAAAAAAACAAACACATTTTCCCCACATTTCTGTGGTGGAAAGTTCTGTAATCTGCGTGGATCCACAAATTTCCACCCACCCCGCGTTCCCCAAAGTCTTACGAGAAAAATGGTTCCTCACTTGTGTGGGTCGGCCTAGTGCCTGCGACAGGAAACGGCGCAAAACGCAACGTGGTCACACCTCAATTTCGCAGTGAAAAATGACCCTTTTTGGCAAAGTGCCTAGCTGTAGTTTTTGAACCCTAGCTCTGCCGGCACCTAGGGAAACCTAGCAAACCTATACATTTTTGAAAACTAGACACCCAGGGGAATCCAGGATGGGGTGACTTGACTGCCTCCCACCAGGTTCTGTTACCCAGAATCCCTCGCAAACCTCAAAAATGATTTAAAAAACACATTTTCCCCACATTTCTGTGGTGGAAAGTTCTGGAATCTGCGTGGATCCACAAATTTCCACCCACCCCGCGTTCCCCAAAGTCTTACGAGAAAAATGGTACCTCACTTGTGTGGGTCGGCCTAGTGCCTGCGACAGGAAACGGCGCAAAACGCAACGTGGTCACACCTCAATTTCGCAGTGAAAAATGACCCTTTTTTGGCAAAGTGCCTAGCTGTAGTTTTTGAACCCTAGCTCTGCCGGCACCTAGGGAAATTTAGCAAACCTATACATTTTTGAAAACTAGACACCCAGGGGAATCCAGGATGGGGTGACTTGACTGCTCTCCCATCAGATTCTGTTACCCAGAATCCCTCGCAAACCTAAAAAATTGTCCAAAAAACACATTTTCCCCACATTTCTGTGGTGGAAAGTTCTGGAATCTGCGTGGATCCACAAATTTCCACCCACCCCGTGTTCCCCAAAGTCTTATGAGAAAAATGGTACCTCACTTGTGTGGGTCGGCCTAGTGCCTGCGACAGGAAACGGCGCAAAACGCAACGTGGTCACACCTCAATTTCGCAGTGAAAAATGACCCTTTTTTGGCAAAGTGCCTAGCTGTAGTTTTTGAACCCTAGCTCTGCCGGCACCTAGGGAAACCTAGCAAACCTATACATTTTTTAAAACTAGACACCCAGGGGAATCCAGGATGGGGTGACTTGACTGCCTCCCACCAGGTTCTGTTACCCAGAATCCCTCGCAAACCTCAAAAATGATTAAAAAAACACATTTTCCCCACATTTCTGTGGTGGAAAGTTCTGGAATCTGCGTGGATCCACAAATTTCCACCCACCCCGCGTTCCCCAAAGTCTTACGAGAAAAATGGTACCTCACTTGTGTGGGTCGGCCTAGTGCCTGCGACAGGAAACGGCGCAAAACGCAACGTGGTCACACCTCAATTTCGCAGTGAAAAATGACCCTTTTTTGGCAAAGTGCCTAGCTGTAGTTTTTGAACCCTAGCTCTGCCGGCACCTAGGGAAACCTAGCAAGCCTATACATTTTTGAAAACTAGACACCCAG
This sequence comes from Calotriton arnoldi, assembly GCA_963921515.1. Taxonomy (NCBI): domain Eukaryota; kingdom Metazoa; phylum Chordata; class Amphibia; order Caudata; family Salamandridae; genus Calotriton; species Calotriton arnoldi. The sequence continues at coordinate 3,095,848 of CAWUFW010000765.1, read as the reverse complement.
GGGAATCCAGGGTGGGGTGACTTGACTGCCTCCAACCAGGTTCTGTTACCCAGAATCCCTTGCAAACCTAAATAATTGTCAAAAAAAACACATTTTCCCCACATTTCTGTGGTGGAAAGTTCTGGAATCTGCGTGGATCCACAAATTTCCGCCCTCCCCGCGTTCCCCAAAGTCTTCCGAGAAAAATGGTACCTCACTTGTGTGGGTCGGCCTAGTGCCTGCGACAGGAAACGGCGCAAAACGCAACGTGGTCACACCTCAATTTCGCAGTGAAAAATGACCCTTTTTTGGCAAAGTGCCTAGCTGTAGTTTTTGAACCCTACCTCTGCCGGCACCTAGGGAAACCTAGCAAACCTATACATTTTTGAAAACTAGACACCCAGGGGAATCCAGGATGGGGTGACTTGACTGCCTCCCATCAGATTCTGTTACCCAGAATCACTCGCAAACCTAAAAATTGTCCAAAAAACACATTTTCCCCACATTTCTGTGGTGGAAAGTTCTGGAATCTGCGTGGATCCACAAATTTCCACCCACCCCGTGTTCCCCAAAGTCTTATGAGAAAAATGGTACCTCACTTGTGTGGGTCGGCCTAGTGCCTGCGACAGGAAACGGCACAAAACGCAATGTGGTCACACCTCAATTTCGCAGTGAAAAATGACCCTTTTTTGGCAAAGTGCCTAGCTGTAGTTTTTGAACCCTAGCTCTGCCGGCACCTAGGGAAACCTAGCAAACCTATACATTTTTTAAAACTAGACACCCAGGGGAATCCAGGATGGGGTGACTTGACTGCCTCCCACCAGGTTCTGTTACCCAGAATCCCTCGCAAACCTCAAAAATGATTTAAAAAAACACATTTTCCCCACATTTCTGTGGTGGAAAGTTCTGGAATCTGCGTGGATCCACAAATTTCCACCCACCCCGCGTTCCCCAAAGTCTTACGAGAAAAATGGTACCTCACTTGTGTGGGTCGGCCTAGTGCCTGCGACAGGAAACGGCGCAAAACGCAACGTGGTCACACCTCAATTTCGCAGTGAAAAATGACCCTTTTTTGGCAAAGTGCCTAGCTGTAGTTTTTTAACCCTAGCTCTGCTGGCACCTAGGGAAACCTAGCAATCCTATACATTTTTGAAAACTAGACACCCAGGGGAATCCAGGATGGGGTGACTTGACTGCCTCCCATCAGATTCTGTTACCCAGAATCCCTCGCAAACCTAAAAAATTGTCAAAAAAAACACATTTTCCCCACATTTCTGTGGTGGAAAGTTCTGGAATCTGCGTGGATCCACAAATTTCCACCCACCCCGCGTTCCCCAAAGTCTTCCGAGAAAAATGGTACCTCACTTGTGTGGGTCGGCCTAGTGCCTGCGACAGGAAACGGCGCAAAACGCAACGTGGTCACACCTCAATTTCGCAGTGAAAAATGACCCTTTTTTTGCAAAGTGCCTAGCTGGAGTTTTTGAACCCTACCTCTGCCGGCACCTAGGGAAACCTAGCAAACCTATACATTTTTGAAAAACTAGACACCCAGGGGAATCCAGGATGTGGTGACTTGACTGCCTCCCACCAGGTTCTCTTACCCAGAATCCCTTGCAAACCTAAATAATTGTCAAAAAAACCACATTTTCCCCACATTTCTGTGGTGGTCTGGAATCTGCGTGGATCCACAAATTTCCGCCCACCCCGCGTTCCCCAAAGTCTTACGAGAAAAATGGTACCTCACTTGTGTGGGTCGGTCTAGTGCCTGCGACAGGAAACGGCGCAAAACGCAACGTGGTCACACCTCAATTTCGCAGTGAAAAATGACCCTTTTTTGGCAAAGTGCCTAGATGTAGTTTTTGAACCCTACCTCTGCCGGCACCTAGGGAAACCTAGCAAACCTATACATTTTTTGAAACTAGACACCCAGGGGAATCCAGGATGGGGTGACTTGACTGCCTCCCACCAGGTTCTGTTACCCAGAATCCCTTGCAAACCTAAAAAATTGTCAAAAAAACCACATTTTCCCCACATTTCTGTGGTGGAAAGTTCTGGAATCTGCGTGGATCCACAAATTTCCACCCACTCCGCGTTCCCCAAAGTCTTCAGAGAAAAATGGTACCTCACTTGTGTGGGTCGGCCTAGTGCCCGCGACAGGAAACGGCGCAAAACGCAACGTGGTCACACCTCAATTTCGCAGTGAAAAATGACCCTTTTTTGGCAAAGTGCCTAGCTGTAGTTTTTGAACCCTACCTCTGCCGGCACCTAGGGAAACCTAGCAAACCTATACATTTTTGAAAACTAGACACCCAGGGGAATCCAGGATGGGGTGACTTGACTGCCTCCAACCAGGTTCTGTTACCCAGAATCCCTTGCAAACCTAAATAATTGTGAAAAAAAACACATTTTCCCCACATTTCTGTGGTGGAAAGTTCTGGAATCTGCGTGGATCCACAAATTTCCGCCCTCCCCGCGTTCCCCAAAGTCTTACGAGAAAAATGGTACCTCACTTGTGTGGGTTGGCCTAGTGCCTGCGACAGGAAACGGCGCAAAACGCAACGTGGTCACACCTCAATTTCGCAGTGAAAAATGACCCTTTTTTGGCAAAGTGCCTAGCTGTAGTTTTTGAACCCTAGCTCTGCCGGCACCTAGGGAAACCTAGCAAACCTATACATTTTTGAAAACTAGACACCCAGGGGAATCCAGGATGGGGTGACTTGACTGCCTCCCACCAGGTTCTGTTACCCAGAATCCCTTGCAAACCTAAATAATTGTCAAAAAAACCACATTTTCCCCACATTTCTGTGGTGGTCTGGAATCTGCGTGGATCCACAAATTTCCGCCCACCCCGCGTTCCCCAAAGTCTTACGAGAAAAATGCTACCTCACTTGTGTGGGTCGGTCTAGTGCCTGCGACAGGAAACGGCGCAAAACGCAACGTGGTCACACCTCAATTTCGCAGTGAAAAATGACCCTTTTTTGGCAAAGTGCCTAGCTGTAGTTTTTAAACCCTACCTCTGCCGGCACCTAGGGAAACCTAGCAAACCTATACATTTTTTAAAACTAGACACCCAGGGGAATCCAGGATGGGGTGACTTGACTGCCTCCCACCAGGTTCTGTTACCCAGAATCCCTTGCAAACCTAAAAAATTGTCAAAAAAAACACATTTTCCCCACATTTCTGTGGTGGAAAGTTTTGGAATCTGCGTGGATCCACAAATTTCCACCCACTCCGCGTTCCCCAAAGTCTTCCGAGAAAAATGGTACCTCACTTGTGTGGGTCGGCCTAGTGCCCGCGACAGGAAACGGCGCAAAACGCAACGTGGTCACACCTCAATTTCGCAGTGAAAAATGACCCTTTTTTGGCAAAGTGCCTAGCTGTAGTTTTTTAACCCTACCTCTGCCGGCACCTAGGGAAACCTAGCAAACCTATACATTTTTGAAAACTAGACACCCAGGGGAATCCAGGATGGGGTGCCTTGACTGCCTCCAACCAGGTTCTGTTACCCAGAATCCCTTGCAAACCTAAATAATTGTCAAAAAAACCACATTTTCCCCACATTTCTGTGGTGGAAAGTTCTGGAATCTGCGTGGATCCACAAATTTCCGCACACCCCGCGTTCCCCAAAGTCTTACGAGAAAAATGGTACCTCACTTGTGTGGGTCGGCCTAGTGCCTGCGACAGGAAACGGCGCAAAACGCAACGTGGTCACACCTCAATTTCGCAGTGAAAAATGACCCTTTTTTGGCAAAGTGCCTAGCTGTAGTTTTTGAACCCTACCTCTGCCGGCACCTAGGGAAACCTAGCAAACCTATACATTTTTTAAAACTAGACACCCAGGGGAATCCAGGATGGGGTGACATGACTGCCTCCCACCAGGTTCTGTTACCCAGAATCCCTCGCAAACCTAAAAAATGATTAAAAAAAAAAGTTTCCCCACATTTCTGTGGTGGAAAGTTCTGGAATCTGCGTGGACCACAAATTTCCACCCACCCCGCGTTCCCCAAAGTCTTACGAGAAAAATTGTACCTCACTTGTGTGGGTCGGCCTAGGTGCCTGCGACAGGAAACAGCGCAAAACGCAACGTGGTCACACCTCAATTTCGCAGTGAAAAATGACCCTTTTTTGGCAAAGTGCCTAGCTGTAGTTTTTGAACCCTAGCTCTGCCGGCACCTAGGGAAACCTAGCAAACCTATACATTTTTGAAAACTAGACACCCAGAGGAATCCAGGATGGGGTGACTTGACTGCCTCCCACCAGATTCTGTTACCCAGAATCCCTCGCAAACCTAAGCAATTGTCCAAAAAAACACATTTTCCCCACATTTCTGTGGTGGAAAGTTCTGCAATCTGCGTGGATCCACAAATTTCCACCCACCCCGCGTTCCCCAAAGTCTTCCGAGAAAAATGGTACCTCACTTGTGTGGGTCGGCCTAGTGCCCGCGACAGGAAACGGCGCAAAACGCAACGTGGTCACACCTCAATTTCGCAGTGAAAAATGACCCTTTTTTGCAAAGTGCCTAGCTGGAGTTTTTGAACCCTACCTCTGCCGGCACCTAGGGAAACCTAGCAAACCTATACATTTTTGAAAACTAGACACCCAGGGGAATCCAGGATGTGGTGACTTGAGTGCCTCCCACCAGGTTCTGTTACCCAGAATCCCTTGCAAACCTAAATAATTGTCAAAAAAACCACATTTTCCCCACATTTCTGTGGTGGTCTGGAATCTGCGTGGATCCACAAATTTCCGCCCACCCCGCGTTCCCCAAAGTCTTACGAGAAAAATGGTACCTCACTTGTGTGGGTCGGTCTAGTGCCTGCGACAGGAAACGGCGCAAAACGCAACGTGGTCACACCTCAATTTCGCAGTGAAAAATGACCCTTTTTGGCAAAGTGCCTAGCTGTAGTTTTTGAACCCTACCTCTGCCGGCACCTAGGGAAACCTAGCAAACCTATACATTTTTTAAAACTAGACACCCAGGGGAATCCAGGATGGGGTGACTTGACTGCCTCCCACCAGGTTCTGTTACCCAGAATCCCTTGCAAACCTAAAAAATTGTCCAAAAAAAACACATTTTCCCCACATTTCTGTGGTGGAAAGTTCTGGAATCTGCGTGGATCCACAAATTTCCACCCACTCCGCGTTCCCCAAAGTCTTCCGAGAAAAATGGTACCTCACTTGTGTGGGTCGGCCTAGTGCCCGCGACAGGAAACGGCGCAAAACGCAACGTGGTCACACCTCAATTTCGCAGTGAAAAATGACCCTTTTTTGGCAAAGTGCCTAGCTGTAGTTTTTGAACCCTACCTCTGCCGGCACCTAGGGAAACCTAGCAAACCTATACATTTTTGAAAACTAGACATCCAGGGGAATCCAGGATGGGGTGACTTGACTGCCTCCCATCAGATTCTGTTACCCAGAATCCCTCGCAAACCTAAATAATTGTCCAAAAAAACACATTTTCCCCACATTTCTGTGGTGGAAAGTTCTGGAATCTGCGTGGATCCACAAATTTCCACCCACTCCGCGTTCCCCAAAGTCTTCCGAGAAAAATGGTACCTCACTTGTGTGGGTCGGCCTAGTGCCCGCGACAGGAAACGGTGCAAAACGCAACGTGGTCACACCTCAATTTCGCAGTGAAAAATGACCCTTTTTTGGCAAAGTGCCTAGCTGTAGTTTTTGAACCCTACCTCTGCCGGCACCTAGGGAAACCTAGCAAACCTATATATTTTTGAAAACTAGACACCCAGGGGAATCCAGGATGGGGTGACTTGACTGCCTCCAACCAGGTTCTGTTACCCAGAATCCCTTGCAAACCTAAATAATTGTCAAAAAAACCACATTTTCCCCACATTTCTGTGGTGGTCTGGAATCTGCGTGGATCCACAAATTTCCTCCCACCCCGCGTTCCCCAAAGTCTTACGAGAAAAATGGTATCTCACTTGTGTGGGTCGGCCTAGTGCCTGCGACAGGAAACGGCGCAAAACGCAACGTGGTCACACCTCAATTTCGCAGTGAAAAATGACCCTTTTTTGGCAAAGTGCCTAGCTGTAGCTTTTGAACCCTACCTCTGCCGGCACCTAGGGAAACCTAGCAAACCTATACATTTTTGAAAACTAGACACCCAGGGGAATCCAGGATGGGGTGACTTGACTGCCTCCCATCAGATTCTGTTACCCAGAATCCCTCGCAAACCTAAAAAATTGTCCAAAAAAACACATTTTCCCCACATTTCTGTGGTGGAAAGTTCTGGAATCTGCGTGGATCCACAAATTTCCACCCACCCCGTTTTCCCCAAAGTCTTATGAGAAAAATGGTACCTCACTTGTGTGGGTCGGACTAGTGCCCGCGACAGGAAACGGCGCAAAACGCAACGTGGTCACACCTCAATTTCGCAGTGAAAAATGACCCTTTTTTGGCAAAGTGCCTAGCTGTAGTTTTTGAACCCTACCTCTGCCGGCACCTAGGGAAACCTAGCAAACCTATATATTTTTGAAAACTAGACACCCAGGGGAATCCAGGATGGGGTGACTTGACTGCCTCCAACCAGGTTCTGTTACCCAGAATCCCTTGCAAACCTAAATAATTGTCAAAAAAAACACATTTTCCCCACATTTCTGTGGTGGTCTGGAATCTGCGTGGATCCACAAATTTCCGCCCACCCCGCGTTCCCCAAAGTCTTCCGAGAAAAATGGTACCTCACTTGTGTGGGTCGGTCTAGTGCCTGCGACAGGAAACGGCGCAAAACGCAACGTGGTCACACCTCAATTTCGCAGTGAAAAATGACCCTTTTTTGGCAAAGTGCCTAGCTGTAGTTTTTGAACCCTACCTCTGCCGGCACCTAGGGAAACCTAGCAAACCTATACATTTTTTAAAACTAGACACCCAGGGGAATCCAGGATGGGGTGACTTGACTGCCTCCAACCAGGTTCTGTTACCCAGAATCCCTTGCAAACCTAAATAATTGTCAAAAAAACCACATTTTCCCCACATTTCTGTGGTGGAAAGGTCTGGAATCTGCGTGGATCCACAAATTTCCGCCCACCCCGCGTTCCCCAAAGTCTTACGAGAAAAATGGTACCTCACTTGTGTGGGTCGGCCTAGTGCCTGCGACAGGAAACGGCGCAAAACGCAACGTGGTCACACCTCAATTTCGCAGTGAAAAATGACCCTTTTTTGGCAAAGTGCCTAGCTGTAGTTTTTGAACCCTACCTCTGCCGGCACCTAGGGAAACCTAGCAAACCTATACATTTTTTAAAACTAGACACCCAGGGGAATCCAGGATTGGGTGACTTGACTGCCTCCCACCAGGTTCTGTTACCCAGAATCCCTCGCAAACCTAAAAAATGATTAAAAAAAACACAGTTTCCCCACATTTCTGTGGTGAAAAGTTCTGGAATCTGCGTGGATCCACAAATTTCCACCCACCCCGCGTTCCCCAAAGTCTTACGAGAAAAATGGTACCTCACTTGTGTGGGTCGGCCTAGTGCCTGCGACAGGAAACGGCACAAAACGCAACGTGGTCACACCTCAATTTCGCAGTGAAAAATGACCCTTTTTTGGCAAGGTGCCTAGCTGTAGTTTTTGAACCCTAGCTCTGCCGGCACCTAGGGAAACCTAGCAAACCTATACATTTTTGAAAACTAGACACCCAGAGGAATCCAGGATGGGGTGACTTGACTGCCTCCCACCAGATTCTGTTACCCAGAATCCCTCGCAAACCTAAATAATTGTCCAAAAAAACACATTTTCCCCACATTTCTGTGGTGGAAAGTTCTGCAATCTGCGTGGATCCACAAATTTCCACCCACCCCGCGTTCCCCAAAGTCTTACGAGAAAAATGGTACCTCACTTGTGTGGGTCGGCCTAGTGCCTGCGACAGGAAACGGCGCAAAACGCAACGTGGTCACACCTCAATTTCGCAGTGAAAAATGACACTTTTTTGGCAAAGTGCCTAGCTGTAGTTTTTGAACCCTAGCTCTGCCGGCACCTAGGGAAACCTAGCAAACCTATACATTTTTTAAAACTAGACACCGAGGGGAATCCAGGATGGGGTGACTTGACTGCCTCCCACCAGGTTCTGTTACCCAGAATCCCTTGCAAACCTAAAAAATTGCCCAAAAACACATTTTCCCCACATTTCTGTGGTGGAAAGTTCTGGAATCTGCGTGGATCCACAAATTTCCACCCACCCCGTGTTCCCCAAAGTCTTATGAGAAAAATGGTACCTCACTTGTGTGGGTTGGCCTAGTGCCTGCGACAGGAAACGACGCAAAACGCAACGTGGTCACACTTCAATTTCGCAGTGAAAAATGACCCTTTTTTGGCAAAGTGCCTAGGTGTAGTTTTTGAACCCTAGCTCTGCCGGCACCTAGGGAAACCTAGCAAACCTATGCATTTTTTAAAACTAGACACCCAGGGGAATCCAGGATGGGGTGACTTGACTGCCTCCCACCAGGTTCTGTTACCCAGAATCCCTTGCAAACCTAAAAAATTGTCAAAAAAACCACATTTTCCCCACATTTCTGTGGTGGAAAGTTCTGGAATCTGTGTGGATCCACAAATTTCCACCCACTCCGCGTTCCCCAAAGTCTTCCGAGAAAAATGGTACCTCACTTGTGTGGGTCGGCCTAGTGCCCGCGACAGGAAACGGCGCAAAATGCAACGTGGTCACACCTCAATTTCGCAGTGAAAAATGACCCTTTTTTGGCAAAGTGCCTAGCTGTAGTTTTTGAACCCTACCTCTGCCGGCACCTAGGGAAACGTAGCAAACCTATACATTTTTGAAAACTAGACACCCAGGGGAATCCAGGATGGGGTGACTTGACTGCCTCCCACCAGGTTCTGTTACCCAGAAACCCTTGCAAACCTAAATAATTGTCAAAAAAAACACATTTTCCCCACATTTCTGTGGTGGAAAGTTCTGGAATCTGCGTGGATCCACAAATTTCCGCCCACCCCGCGTTCCCCAAAGTCTTACGAGAAAAATGGTACCTCACTTGTGTGGGTCGGCCTAGTGCCCGCGACAGGAAACGGCGCAAAACGCAACGTGGTCACACCTCAATTTCGCAGTGAAAAATGACCCTTTTTTGGCAAAGTGCCTAGCTGTAGTTTGTGAACCTTAGCTCTGCCGGCACCTAGGGAAACCTACCAAACACACACTTTTCTGAAAAGTAGACACCCGGGGGCTTCCAGGGAGGTATGGCTTGCGTGGATCCCCCAACATTTCCTTACCCAAAATCCCTGCAAACCTCAATTTTAGCTGAAAAAATCACTTTTTTCACACATTTTTGTGTGGGAAAGTGTGGCATCACTGGCCTCACACAAATTTCCTACCACCCAGCGTTCCCCAGGTCTCCCGATAAAAATGGTGCCTCACTTGTGTGGGAGGCCCAAGTACCCGCGACAGGCAAGGGCCCAAAACGTAGTGAGGCGACATCAAAATTGCCTATCTCAAAACCACCTGGTTTTGCAAGGGGGTCACCTGGGTTTTGGCCCCGTGCTCGGCGGCCATCTAGGGAAACCTACCAAACCCACACACATTTCTGAAAAGTAGACACCCGGGGCTTCCAGGGAGGTATGGCTTGCGTGGATCCCCCAACGTTTCTTACCCAGAATCCCCTGCAAACCTCAATTTTAGCTGAAAAAATCACTTTGTTCACACATTTTTGTGTGGGAAAGTGTGGCATCACTGGCCTCACACAAATTTCCTACCACCCAGCGTTCCCCCAGTTCTCCCGATAAAAATGGTGCCTCACTTGTGTGGGAGGCCCAAGTACCCGCGACAGGCAAGGGCCCAAAACGTAGTGAGGCGACATCAAAATTGCCTATCGCAAAACCACCTGGTTTTGCAAGGGGTCACCTGGGTTTTGGCCCGTGCTCGGCGGCCATCTAGGAAACCTACCAAACCACACATTTCTGAAAAGTAGACACTCGGGGCTTCCAGGGAGGTATGGCTTGCGTGGATCCCCCAACGTTTCCTTACCCAGAATCTCTGCAAACCTCAATTTTAGCTGAATAAATCACTTTTTCACACATTTTGTGTGGGAAAGTGTGGCATCACTGGCCTCAAACAAATTTCCTACCACCCAGCGTTCCCTCAGGTCTCCCGATAAAAATGGTGCCTCACTTGTGTGGGAGGCCCAAGTACCGCGACAGGCAAGGGCCCAAAACGTAGTGAGCGACATCAAAATTGCCTATCTCAAAACCACCTGGTTTTGCAAGGGAGTCACCTGGGTTTTGGCCCGTGCTCGGCGGCCATCTAGGAAACCTACCAAACCACACATTTCTGAAAAGTAGACACCCGGGGGCTTCAGGGAGGTATGGCTTGCGTGGATCCCCAACGTTTCCTTACCAGAATCCCCTGCAAACCTCAATTTTAGCTGAAAAAATCACTTTTTTCAGAAATTTTTGTGTGGGAAAGTGTGGCATCACCGGGCTCACACAAATTTCCTACCACCCAGCGTTCCTCAGGTCTCCCGATAAAAATGGTGCCTCACTTGTGTGGGAGGCCCAAGTACCCGCGACAGGCAAGGGCCCAAAACGTAGTGAGGCTGACATCAAAATTGCCTATCTCAAAACCACCTGGTTTTGCAAGGGAGTCACCTGGGTTTTGGCCCGTGCTCGGCGGCCATCTAGGGAAACCTACCAAACCCACACATTTCTGAAAAGTAGACACCCGGGGCTTCCAGGGAGGTATGGCTTGCGTGGATCCCCCAACGTTTCCTTACCCAGAATCCCTGCAAACCTCAATTTTAGCTGAAAAAATCACTTTTTTCAGAAATTTTTGTGTGGGAAAGTGTGGCATCACCGGGCTCACACAAATTTCCTACCACCCAGCGATCCCCGGGTCTCCCGATGAAAATGATGCCTCACTCGTGTGGGAGGCCCAAGTAACCGCAACAGGCAAGGGCCCAAAACATTTATTGATAGGCAATGTTGATGTTGCCTCAAAACGTTTTGTGTCCTTGCATGTCGCGGGTACTTGGGCCTCCCACACAAGTGAGGCACCATTTTTATCGGGAGACCTGGGGGAACGCTGGGTGGTAGGAAATTTGTGTGAGGCCAGTGATGCCACACTTTCCCACACAAAAATGTGTGAAAAAAGTGATTTTTTCAGCTAAAATTGAGGTTTGCAGGGGATTCTGGCAAGGAAACGTTGGGGGATCCACGCAAGCCATACCTCCTGGAAGCCCCCGGGTGTCTACTTTTCAGAAATGTGTGGGTTTGGTAGGTTTCCCTAGATGGCCGCCGAGCACGAGGCCAAAACCCAGGTGACTCCCTTGCAAAACCAGGTGGTTTTGAGATAGGCAATTTTGATTTCGCCTCACCACGTTTTGGGCCCTTGCCTGTCGGGGTACTTGGGCCTCCCACACAAGTGAGGCACCATTTTATCGGGAGACCTGGGGAACGCTGGGTGGTAGGAAATTTGTGTGAGCCCGGTGATGCCACACTTTCCCACACAAAAATTTCTAAAAAAGTGATTCTTTCAGCTAAAATTGAGGTTTGCAGGGATTCTGGGTAAGGAAACGTTGGGGATCCACGCAAGCCATACCTCCCTGGAAGCCCCCGGGTGTCTACTTTTCAGAAATGTGTGGGTTTGGTAGGTTTCCCTAGATGGCCGCCGAGCACGGGCCAAAACCCAGGTGACCCCTTGCAAAACCAGGTGGTTTTGAGATAGTCAATTTTGATGTCGCCTCACTACGTTTTGGGCCCTTGCCTGTCGCGGGTACTTGGGCCTCCCACACAAGTGAGGCACCATTTTTATCGGGAGACCTGGGGGAACGCTGGGTGGTAGGAAATTTGTGTGAGCCCGGTGATGCCACACTTTCCCACACAAAAATTTCTGAAAAAGTGATTTTTTCAGCTAAAATTGAGGTTTGCAGGGATTCTGGTTAAGGAAACGTTGGGGATCCACGCAAGCCATACCTCCTGGAAGCCCCCGGGTGTCTACTTTTCAGAAATGTGTGGGTTTGGTAGGTTTCCCTAGATAGCCGCCGAGCACGGGGCCAAAACCCAGGTGACCCCCTTGCAAAACCAGGTCGTTTTGTGAAAGGCCATTTTGAGGTTGCCTCAATACGTTGTGGGCCCTTGCCTGTCGCGGTACTTGGGCCTCCCACCCGAGTGAGGAACCATTTTTATCGGGAGACCTGGGGGAACGCTGGGTGGTAGGAAATTTGTGTCAGCCCGGTGATGCCACAACTTTACCACACAAAATGTGTGAAAAAGGGATTTTTCAGCAAAATGTCAGGTTTGCAGGGGATTCTGGGTAAGAAAACGTTGGGGGATCCACGCAAGCCATACCTCCCTGGAATCCCCGGGTGTCTACTTTTCAGAAATGTGTGGGTTTGGTAGGTTTCCCTAGGTGGCCGCCGAGCCCCGGGCCAAAACGTCATGGGACCCCCTTGCAAAACCAGGTCGTTTTGTGATAGGCCATTTTGAGGTTGCCTCAATACGTTGTGGGCCCTTGTCTGTCGCGGGTACTTGGGCCTCCCACCCGAGTGAGGCACCATTTTTATCGGGAGACCTGGGGAAACGCTGGGTGTTAGGAAATTTGTGTCAGCCCGGTGATGCCACAACTTTACCACACAAAAATGTGTGAAAAAAGGGATTTTTTCAGCAAAATGTGAGGTTTGCAGGGGATTCCGGGTAAGAAAACGTTGGGGGATCCACGCAAGCCATACCTCCCTGGAATCCCCCGGGTGTCTACTTTTCAGAAATGTGTGGGTTTGGTAGGTTTCCCTAGGTGGCCGCCGAGCCCCGGGCCAAAAACCCAGGTCGTTTTGAGATAATGTGTTGTTTATTTCTGCAGCGTGAAAATTTTGGCACAATATTGCAAGGAAAATGTGACAGGCATTTTGAGGTTTGCAGGACATTGTGGGTAACATAACTTGTTGGGATCCACAAGAGAGATATCACCATGTACTCCCATGGGTGTTTCGTTTACGACAAGATCTACAGTTGGTAGGTTATTCTTAGACGGAATGTACACCTTGGCAGACAGACTAAAAAGACAAAGATTACTGCACAGCCATCTATTCCTCAAGCACACACACATACTGGTTGGATTTGGCACGAGGGCAAGTGATGGTTCAGTATATACAATTTTTTTAACAAGAGATTTCACAAAAATGAAATGCACTGTCAATAATTGAAAGGACAAAAAACTGAACCAGTGACTCGCAGCTCGTGAGCTGTAAAGCCACGTCAAGGCCCCAACCGCTTTACAGGCCATTCACACACCTTTCATACGTGATACACACAAGACCATTCACACCACCAGGCATGAAATAAACACATTACAACATTCACAAAAAGGGACAAGGTACACCCTGCTTGAGAAAGACAAAAAAAAATATTACTGCACAGCCATCTAATCCTCAAGCACACACACATACTGGTTGGATTTGGCACGAGGGTGAGTGATGGTTCAGTATATACAATTGTATTAACAAGTGATTTCACAAAAATGAAATGCACTGTTAATAATTGAAAGGACGAGAAACTGAACCATTGACTCACAGCTCGTGAGCTGTAAAGCCACGACAAGGCACCAACCTCTTTACAGGCCATTCATACACCTTTCATACGTGTGACACATACAAAACCATTCACACCACCAGCCGCGGGCCCATCACATTACAACACTCACACCAGCAGACAGCGCCATTCAAGGGCCCATCACTTTCACACGCCCACATTCCTAACACAGCAACCACACAAGCTGATGGATTGCGTGGAGTGTCGCTCGGCTAGCAGTGTGTGTAGTAACCAGCAGCAAGTCACTACTCACACACCGCCAGCCGAGCGCCAGTCCACGCACACCGCCAGCCAAGCGCCACTACACGCACACCGCCAGCCAAGCGCCACTCCACACACACCGCCAGCCAAGCGCCACTCCACGCACACCGCCAGCCAAACGCCAGTCCACGCACACCGCCAGCCAAGCGCCACTCCACGCACACCGCCAGCCAAGCGCCACTCCACGCACACCACCAGCCAAGCGCCACTCCACACACACCGCCAGCCAAGCGCCAGTCCACGCACACCGCCAGCCAAGCACCACTCCACGCACACCGCCAGCCAAGCGCCACTCCACGCACACCGCCAGCCAAGCGCCACTCCACGCACACCGCCAGCCAAGCGCCACTCCACGCACACCGCCAGCCAAGCGCCACTCCACGCACACCGCCAGCCAAGAGCCACTCCAAGCACACCGCCAGCCAAGCGCCACTCCACGCACACCGCCAGCCAAGCGCCACTCCACGCACACCGCCAGCCAAGCACCAGCCTACACACACCACCATCACATTTAGGATTTTTTTATACAAAAAAGAAAACAGAAACAAATTGCAAATAGATACAAATCTACTAACACAAAATCAGAAACTAAATACATTGCACTAATGCCAACCTTGAAACAGAACAACAATTCTTAAACATTACAGACCAGGCAGTTCACTTTACCACTCATGGTTGCTCCCAATAATTCTTTTGCTTGTGGTACGCTCTATAACAAGCAGGCACACACAGCCCAGGGTTAGAAGGACACTCAGGGCAGTACATACGAGTCTCCTTCCGCGCACCTCTTCGCCAACAGACTCTACATCTCCTAGTGGGAAAGTCTTTTGAGGGTGTAGGAGGAATGTGATCAGGAAAGTGGCGATCTTTCAATCGATATTTTCCAAGAAAGGGGACTAAGGGGCTTTTGTTCGAGGTCCAGTATTAGTGCCCTGTCAGATCCTAAAAACTAGTGGAATACGGTTACTCATATGTGGTGCCTAGTCAATGTAAATCAGGGAACCAACCACTATCATGCAAATTGATGGTGGAAATGGAACCTAATCCAGGAGAGGGATTCGGAGGGGATCCCACTTTTTCGGAACTAGGGTCCTCACACACCCAGCAAGCTAGGTGTCATGCTTCATCATCTGGACCTCCTCCTCGTTGGGTCGGCGGTGCAATACCCAACGGGCACCCACGTAGGGGCTCTTTGTCGGAGATCTTTTGTTCCTTGCCGTTTGATGAAGTGGGGGTGTGTGGCCCGTGTAGGTGTAGATAAAGGGAATTAAGTGAGTTAAAAAAGGTTGGATAATCTAGATAACACTTTTATTCAAGCTGGTTATCCACCTCAGTAAAAACATAAAGAGTGGCAGTCTACCTGACGTGAAAGTTCAGTTGAAACTATGCTCATCTCTTGGGGTCAACATGTTTCTTGCCTAGTGGTAAGAATAATCTGTGGCAATTCTTCAGGACCTAATCTGTGAACAGTAAAACTATCTACACTCAGTGGTGCGGCTATTGGCTAACTACCACAGGTAAACCCCATGTCGCAATTCTTCAATAGTGTGGTTCAGTAACCTGGAGAGAGGGATATAAAAATGTATATGTGTATCCATACACTGCTGTAAATACCCATATTAAGGTCACATAGTAATCTAATCACAACTCCTTAAACTCTCCTTTCCCCACATTAAAGAGAGAAAGTGTAACGAAGAACTAGGCACAATAAAACCAGTAAACAAAGTGCGTGTAGTATGGGGCTTGACTATCATCCCCTTATGCAAGTTAAAAAGTATATATATATAGTCGGAAACTATCCAGCTATAATAAAGAAGACTAGCCATCCCCTAGGAAAGGCAAAGGAAATAAGGAGCAGATGGTCGCATAAAAACAAGGAGAGGACTACAAAGCTATAATTAGCAGCGTGACATATCACATCAATAGTGGAATAAATGTGAAATATGTCATGCTGAAGCTCACCTCCCACTGTCAAGAAAGTTACTTCAATCGGTACGGCGATTCAATGGGACACCTGGTAGCATGGTGTCCTGAAAAAACATAAAATGCAGGAAGGTGGACAGGTCACAAGTTGGTGAGGAAGAGATGCGCAACCAATTTACGCATCATTGCCTGTTTACTCGTAACGGCAAGCGGGGAGCCCCCACGGGTTCACCCCGCCCCCCCACATCGACCCATCTACACATAGAGGGCGTATCAGGAAGCTGTCGGTGGATGGTATAGCTCCCCACCAGCGGGAACCCTGAGTTGACCATATGGTCACACCGTACAGTGCCCAACCTGCCCCTCGGTGCGCATCGAAGAGCCCACAGGGAGCGGGCCAAACAGCGTCGTTGCCACTCGCTATACCGCCTGTATTCAAATAGTGGCCAAAAACGATCACGGGCCACTGTCCCAGACGTCAATATTACTCACCAGTCCTGCGGGGATCATGGCTAGTTCACCTACCCTCCTCGCCGGTCCCGGAATAGAAACTATCAGCTCCAAACGGAGTTGAAGTACTATTTCCGGGTCACGTGCGAGGAAGGGGGCGGCGTCCGTCCCACGTCATCTCTAATACCGCCTTCCAAGTTAATAAGGCAGTATGACCGGTTGAAGTAACGGCCATCTTAGAGTGTGGTAGGTATCACTATCAACAATATGAGCAACCAAGTCCCAAAACTGTCTAGTGTGATAGAAACGAACCATGTATATATTAAATTGAATACATGGTGATGTGCGGTGTTAAACATGTGCAAAAATGCATATGAGATAAAAATAAAGTAAATTAAATAAAATATCGAGCGGCATTGGAAAAAGTGTTAAAATAGCCAGCGGTCTTAAAGTAACTGCAATAATATACGAGGTCATCATACAAGAGTGCGTACATAGTCATCTCTAATACCGCCTTCCAGGTTGTGAAGGCAGTATGTCTGGCTGAAATAACGGCCATCTTGGAGTCTAGTAGGCATCACTCTGAACAGTATGAACAAACAGGTCCTCAAACTGTCTAGTGTAATAATAACAGCCCATGTACGTGCTAGAATGCATACATGGTGATATGCGATGTAGAACATGTGCAGTGTTGCATGCGAGATAAACATGAACTACATTAAAAAATATATATCGGTCGGTGTTGGAAGAGTGTTAAATGGCCAGTGTTCTAAAGGCAATAGCAGTAATGTCAGAGGTCATCATACAATAGTGCGTAAAGTGCAATATTGGCCCTGCATTATATGCAACAGGGCCAGTAGGCATGATTGCCAACAGATACCGGTGATGTTAACTGGGTGTTCCATAACTGCATCATGCCTCCTGTATATATCGGTTAGCTGTAAAGTGATATAATCCGGTAATTTCAATACAGTTTCATGCATCCCGTCTACCAAAAGTAGGCTAGGATGCCCATGTATACATACGGTCAGCCAGGGGTCATCTGTTATTCAGGGTGGCCCACGGTACATCTTCATTTAGGCCAAGTACAGATGTGGATAAGCGATGTATCCATCGTTGTTCTATCCTAAAGAGTGCCTGTTGGGTGATCTTAAAATGGGATTCTAGTACCAGCCACTGTAATGATTCGGGGCTATGTCCCTGTTCTTGATAGTGTTTATACAATCTAGTTGTGACCCTGTGGCATCTTATATTACTCTTGTGTTCTGTAATACGGGTCCTGACTGATCTCATCGTCATACCCAATCACATCCTTCAGATTTCTTGTCCTCTTAAAGGCGAATCTAGGTAAGGGGAATTTTATCTCACCCGTGTTGAGGATGCCCCAGTGTTTCCTAATGATCAACTTAATATGTGTGGAATCTGATGTGTACGATGTAATACAGGTCAGGGTCTCATTGGGATCTTTCTTTGTACTTTGCAACAATGCTTCTCTGGGGTTGTTCAAGGCTCTCTTGGAAGAATCCCTAACCAATCGTTCCGGATACCCTCTTTGTTTTAGATTTTGTTCAAGCACCTTGGCCTCTACTTTATAGTCAGTGGTGGAACTGCAGTTCCGCCTGATACGTAGGAACTGGCCAAATGGGAGGTTGTTCTTCAAGGTCCTCGGGTGGTGACTCTGGTATGATAATAAACTATTCCTATCAGTAGGTTTTTTGTACAGGTTGGTTCTTAATCCTGTTTGTGTCAGTTGCAGGTTCAGGTTAAGGAAAGGTATATCAGTTTCCGAAATGGTGGGTGTGAATTTCAAGAATTGATTCTGTGTATTCATCCATTCACAGAACTTCTCACAGGTAGAACGATCACCTTTCCAGAAGACTAAAATGTCATCAATGAACCTCTTCCACAAGGTTAGATGATTAATGTAAGGGTTATTGATGTTCCTGATAATGTTCTCTTCGAAAGTGGCCATGTAAAGACAGGCCACACTCGGAGCAAAGGTACTCCCAGTGGAAGTACCTTGCGACTGATGAAACAGCTGTTTCTGGTATTCAAAGTGATTTTCCGTCAATGCCACTGTAGCACACCCCATGATGAAAAAGATAGGGGTGGGTGAACCCCAGTCTTCTTTCCTAAGCCACGTTTCTATTGCAGTAAGTGTCTCTTGCTGAGGAATATTTGTATATAACGCTTCCACGTCAAGTGTGACTAGAAGGTTGATCTCAGTTGTCTTGTGTGTTTCCTCTATGATGCGTAATATGTCTGTCGTGTCTCGCACATAGGAGGGAGTCTTTTTCACTAGAGGCTGTAGAAAGTAATCACAGAATCTTGACAGGGGCTCCAAGAGTGACCCTATTCCCGACACTATTGGCCTCCCTGGTACCGGTGTAATGCCTTTATGAATTTTAGGGAGTGTATAGAAATAGGGCACTCTTGGGTCCCTTGTGGTCAAGAAGTCAGCCTCCTTCTTCGATATCCACCCGTTAGCTTCAGCTTCAACCACCATACTACTGATCTTAGTTTTAAGTCTGGTAGTGGGATCTTCGGAGATGAGGGTATAGTATCTGGTATTACTTAATTGACGTCTACACTCACGATCATAGTCGTCAGTGGATTGAATCACTATAGCTCCCCCTTTGTCTGCTTGTTTAATGGCTATACTACCATCTTCTGCAAGTGATCTGACAGCTGTTTCTTCAGCATTAGATAGATTGTGAAAAGTTCTAATAGTGGATATCCCAGCCAGATCTTTTAATACTGCCTTTTCAAAAGTCAATATCTCAGGGGGTATCATCCCATTGTTGGGAGTGAAGGTTGAGGGATTACTCAGCCCTGAGTCATCACTTACAAGTTGTGGGAATCCCTTTTCCAGTACTCTTTGCTCAGTTTCGGTCAAGGTCCTGTGGGACAAATTGACCACTAGTTCCTTAGGTTCCTTTTCCCCCTGGTCCGACTCCTGGTCTCTATCAGGTCTGCTGCCTGATCCTGCCATTGCACTGCTTTTGCCATCCCTCTGTTGCGCCCTCTTCCTCTGCCCCAGCCTCTGCCTAAAAAAGGGGGGTTTTCCAATGGGTAGTACTGAGGTTGGCCTTGCGGGTACATGGGGTATTGCCAAAAGGGAGGGGGGGGCGGTGGTGGCCCCTGGTATGGGGGTGCATTATGGTAGCCCGGGTGAGGGTGATAGAAACTCCTCCTCTGAGTGTTGCTACCCCTACTGTCAGTGCTTGAGTCACTGTTAGAGGACCCCCTCCTGCTAGTATCCGTCCCCTCATCGGATGAATATCCATTCTTCGATGAGGTATAATCAGTCTTCAGATAGGGGTAAATGGTCTCTTTGTTAAATTTTTCAATGTCCTTTTGTAGTTTAGCTATTTTGCGCTTAAGAAGATATTCCTTATTCTCAGCGATCTCGCTGTTGATTTCTGCCAGTTTGGATCTAAATGGAGTGGATTGCACTGCTGATTTCAGAGCAGCCTCTGCTACCTGGATCCTGGCAAGCAGGGCATCTGCCAGCCTTTGGGCGGTGTTGATGATCAAGACTAGTAGGTCTCGAGTGCATTTCCATGATACCATGCACCAGTCTTTCTTAAAGATCGGGTCCTCCAGGAAAATTCTGGGTAGGATATTAACAATCAGACCATTGGGGGCTATGTTGGCCCGCAGATATTCCGTCATCAAAGCCCCATGGAGGGTGATCTTCAACCATTCCCTCTTGAGTAAAGATAACGCGGACCAATCCTTACTTTGTGACCCTGAGGCCACATTCGTTCCAATACCTAACAAGGAGGGAGTCTTCTGTAAAACATCGGCCACAGCTTCCTCATTGAAGCTGAGGCCCTGATTGTCTTCCATATCGCGTGGGTCAGCGATGATCCCACCGTTGAAAGAGTAGAAGTGGATGTGGGCCAATAAGTGTAATTACACTATTTGGTAACCTAGTGTCCCACGGGGGTCACCCGTGCAGATAATATTTTCCAAGAAAGGGGACTAAGGGGCTTTTGTTCGAGGTCCAGTATTAGTGCCCTGTCAGATCCTAAAAACTAGTGGAATACTGTTCCTCATATGTGGTGCCTAGTCAATGTAAATCAGGGAACCAACCACTATCATGCAAATTGATGGTGGAAATGGAACCTAATCCAGGAGAGGGATTCGGAGGGGATCCCACTTTTTCGGAACTAGGGTCCTCACACACCCAGCAAGCTAGGTGTCATGCTTCATCATCTGGACCTGCTCCTCGTTGGGTCGGCGGTGCAATACCCACCGGGCACCCACGTAGGGGCTCTTTGTCGGAGATCTTTTGTTCCTTGCCGTTTGATGAAGTGGGGGTGTGTGGCCCGTGTAGGTGTAGATAAAGTGAATTAAGTGAGTTAAAAAAGGTTGGATAATCTAGATAACACTTTTATTCAAGCTGGTTATCCACCAAGAAATCTGAAGGATGTGATTGTGCACACAAGACCCCGCACAGTACAAAACGACACACAGAGAACACTCTGGGACCTCCCTCCCGTCACCGGACACTATCCCTGTGGCACCTGTATGGTCTGTGATCAGACCAGAGTTGTCAAAACAATTGCACTAACAGACACATTCACCTGGACTATGAGGAGTCACACTAATTGCAATACATCCAAATGCATCTATCTGGTGACGTGCCCTTGTGGTAAAAGATATGTGGGTATGACGATGAGATCAGTCAGGACCCGTATTACAGAACACAAGAGTAATATAAGATGCCACAGGGTCACAATTAGATAGTATAAACACTATCAAGAACAGGGACATAGCCCCGAATCATTACAGTGGCTGGTACTAGAATCCCATTTTAAGATCACCCAACAGGCACTCTTTAGGATAGAACAACGATGGATACATCGCTTATCCACATCTGTACTTGGCCTAAATGAAGATGTACCGTGAGCCACCCTGAATAACAGATGACCCCTGGCTGACCGTATGTATACATGGGCATCCTAGCCTACTTTTGGTAGACGGGATGCATGAAACTGTATTGAAATTACCGGTTTATATCACTTTACAGCTAACCGATATATACAGGAGGCATGATGCAGTTATGGAACACCCAGTTAACATCACCGGTATCATGCAGGGCCAATATTGCACTTTACGCACTATTGTATGATGACCTCTGACATTACTGCTATTGCCTTTAGAACACTGGCCATTTAACACTCTTCCAACACCGACCGATATATATTTTTTAATGTAGTTCATGTTTATCTCACATGCAACACTGCACATGTTCTACATCGCATATCACCATGTATGCATTCTAGCACGTACATGGGCTGTTATTATTACACTAGACAGTTTGAGGACCTGTTTGTTCATACTGTTCAGAGTGATGCCTACTAGACTCCAAGATGGCCGTTATTTCAGCCAGACATACTGCCTTCACAACCTGGAAGGCGGTATTAGAGATGACTATGTACGCACTCTTGTATGATGACCTCGTATATTATTGCAGTTACTTTAAGACCGCTGGCTATTTTAACACTTTTTCCAATGCCGCTCGATATTTTATTTAATTTACTTTATTTTTATCTCATATGCATTTTTGCACATGTTTAACACCGCACATCACCATGTATTCAATTTAATATATACATGGTTCGTTTCTATCACACTAGACAGTTTTGGGACTTGGTTGCTCATATTGTTGATAGTGATACCTACCACACTCTAAGATGGCCGTTACTTCAACCGGTCATACTGCCTTATTAACTTGGAAGGCGGTATTAGAGATGACGTGGGACGGACGCCGCCCCTTCCTTCGCACGTGACCCGGAAATAGTACTTCAACTCCGTTTGGAGCTGATAGTCTCTATTCCGGGACCGGCGAGGAGGGTAGGTGAACTAGCCATGATCCCCGCAGGACTGGTGAGTAATATTGACGTCTGGGACAGTGGCCCGTGATCGTTTTTGGCCACTATTTGAATACAGGCGGTATAGCGAGTGGCAACGACGCTGTTTGGCCCGCTCCCTGTGGGCTCTTCGATGCGCACCGAGGGGCAGGCTGGGCACTGTACGGTGTGACCATATGGTCAACTCAGGGTTCCCGCTGGTGGGGAGCTTACCATCCACCGACAGCTTCCTGATACGCCCTCTATGTGTAGATGGGTCGATGTGGGGGCGGGGTGAACCCGTGGGGCTCCCCGCTTGCCGTTACGAGTAAACAGGCAATGATGCGTAGATTGGTTGCGCATCTCTTCCTCACCAACTTGTGACCTGTCCACCTTCCTGCATTTTATGTTTTTTCAGGACACCATGCTACCAGGTGTCCCATTGAATCGCCGTACCGATTGAAGTAACTTTCTTGACAGTGGGAGGTGAGCTTCAGCATGACATATTTCACATTTATTCCACTATTGATGTGATATGTCACGCTGCTAATTATAGCTTTGTGGTCCTCTCCTTGTTTTTATGCGACCATCTGCTCCTTATTTCCTTTGCCTTTCCTAGGGGATGGCTAGTCTTCTTTATTATAGCTGGATAGTTTCCGACTATATATATATATACTTTTTAACTTGCATAAGGGGATGATAGTCAAGCCCCATACTACACGCACTTTGTTTACTGGTTTTATTGTGCCTAGTTCTTCGTTACACTTTCTCTCTTTAATGTGGGGAAAGGAGAGTTTAAGGAGTTGTGATTAGATTACTATGTGACCTTAATATGGGTATTTACAGCAGTGTATGGATACACATATACATTTTTATATCCCTCTCTCCAGGTTACTGAACCACACTATTGAAGAATTGCGACATGGAGTTTACCTGTGGTAGTTAGCCAATAGCCGCACCACTGAGTGTAGATAGTTTTACTGTTCACAGATTAGGTCCTGAAGAATTGCCACGGATTATTCTTACCACTAGGCAAGAAACATGTTGACCCCAAGAGATGAGCATAGTTTCAACTGAACTTTCACGTCAGGTAGACTGCCACTCTTTATGTTTTTACTGAGGTGGATAACCAGCTTGAATAAAAGTGTTATCTAGATTATCCAACCTTTTTTAACTCACTTAATTCACTTTATCTACACCTACACGGGCCACACACCCCCACTTCATCAAACGGCAAGGAACAAAAGATCTCCGACAAAGAGCCCCTACGTGGGTGCCCGTTGGGTATTGCACCGCCGACCCAACGAGGAGAAGGTCCAGATGATGAAGCATGACACCTAGCTTGCTGGGTGTGTGAGGACCCTAGTTCCGAAAAAGTGGGATCCCCTCCGAATCCCTCGCCTGGATTAGGTTCCATTTCCACCATCAATTTGCATGATAGTGGTTGGTTCCCTGATTTACATTGACTAGGCACCACATATGAGGAACAGTATTCCACTAGTTTTTAGGATCTTTCAATCGAGCCACATTCTCCACCACTCCAACTCTAGGAACACTTGCCTGTTCCACAACAACAAGGCTGCCTATGACAGACTGCTGAAACTGAACAAAAGTCAACTTTGACGCAGGAGAACACTCCTTGAACACAACAAAAGCATTGAAAGTTGCTAAATTGAAGAGATGGATGGCCAACTTCTTATACCAAATGTAAGCCTTACGAATAGCAGTGTAAGGTTCCAACCTCTGATCTACTCTATCAACACCACCCATGTGCTTATTGTAGTCTAAAATGCACACAGGTTTGCGCACTTCAGCAATCTGACCCCAAACAGCCACAGGTGAAGTACTCTCATCATGGATGGTAGTCAGCATGTACACATCCCTCCTGTCCACAAATTTCACAGCTAGTAGTTCATCACTACGCAAGGAACTGCACTGTCCCCTCTGAAGTTTTTTGCAAATAAGCTCTTTTGGATAACCTTTACGGTTAGAGCGGATTGTGCCGCAAGCAAAAGTGTCCACCTTGAACAATTCCTTAAACAATTGCACAGCAGTGTAGAAGTTATCATGGTACAAATGGTGGCCTCTGTTAAACAGTCCTCTAGCAAGATCCCACACAATTTTCTCTGAAACTCCAAAAGTGGACGGACAACCAGGGGGGTCAATAGTGGAATCCCTACCAGTGTACACACGCAAATTAAAAACATATCCTGTCCTACTCTCAGACAACATATACAGCTTAATTCCATAGCGTGCCCTCTTGCTAGGAATGTACTGCCTAAAAACCAAACGGCCCTTGAACAGGACCAAAGACTCATCAATAGATATTTCTTTCCCTGGAGTATAGATCTCTGTAAATCGATCTACAAAGTGATCAAGAACAGGCCGAATCTTAAAAAGGCGGTCACATTCAGGGTGATCTCGTGGCAACGCCAAACCATTATCAACAAAATGCAGCATCCGAAGCAAAAGTAAATACCGATCACGAGTCATAACTGCAGGAAATATGGCCGTTGCCATCAAGGGACTGGTAGACCAATATGAACCCATGGACGGCTTCCTTATCAAACCCATCAAAAAAGTCAAACCCAAAAACTTCATCTCTTCCAGATTTGTGGGACTCCACCGGGTAGCTCTAGAATGGGGCCTAAGTCTGGCACTGTTGTCCCTCAAAAACTGTTCAGCATACAAATTAGTCTGCTCAACAATCTCACCCAAAAATACATCATCCATAAACAACTGAAAATACTGTATAGGCAAATAATGTTCACAATCCACTCTACACCCTGCATAACCACTAAAGGCAGGCAACACCGGCTGCCCCATGTTTGGATCAACCCAGAGTCCAGCACTTCCAGTAGGAAGCCTAGCAGCCCCAGGCTGCAATCCAGATGCCTCTTGCACCATCGGCACAGTAGTATCCTCCTCTAAAACAGGCACTTCATCTGCACTGAGAGTACCTTCATCATCCGATGATTCCATGTGGAGAGAAACTCACTGCCTGAATCTTCCCCTCCCTCCTCTCCCTCAGACGCACTGTCAGTCTCATAATCCTGCTCAGAGGAAGATTCAAGAAGCAAACCAACCACCTGCTGAGCAGTCATTCTACGGCTAGCCATAATGCTTACTAATAAAGGTTACTTGTCAAACAAGTCAACAACAACAAACCCTTTGTAAAAAAAAGAAATAAACAAAATGTAGCTTTATCACAAAGACCTATATACTCCAACACTATACCACTCACATGACAGAAGCAGCTAGACTCACCACCACCTACTCTGCACAGACACAGTAAGGATCAACAATATCCCACTAAAAAGAAGAAGAAAAAAATTACACATAAGACAATGCAAAACATCGCAAAGAATTTCATGCTCTGAACACTAACAAATATGCTGCCATTATGACACCACTTACAAAAAAATTCATTCATGCATGACAATAATACTCATTTGGAGTACACACAACAAAAATATTTTTCTTACCAAATAAATGCAATTACGCAAAACTGCAGAACAACCACTGCCGAAACCGCAAACAGGAATCAAAAGCTTTACACTAGAATAAAAAGGAGAAAAAAAACATTACAATCACATATGCAAATAATGCACCAGTCCACACACAATCCACCAGCCAAGCTAAGGGGTAGGTGGGCCAAAGAGTATAAATAAAATATTCACCCCCGTAAAAGGGGAGAAACCCTTGCCCTTTTGGCCACTCCCCAACACAAAAATTTAAAAAACCCTGGTGTCTAGTGGCTTCTGCCCTCCTTGGGGGCAGATGGGCCTAAAAACATACTGCTATTCTGCCACCCAAAGAGGGCAGAAATGGCCACAATCATCCTCCCATAAAAGGGAGCGACCCTTGCCCAAGGGGCCGCTCCCCAACATAAAAAACCCTGGTGGCCTAGTGGACCTACAAAAAACAAATCAGCCGATCTGCCCCTCAGGATGGCAGAAACGGCCAAATTAATGCTCCCCAAAGGGGAGCAACCCTTGCCCAAGGGGCCACTCCCCAAAAACAAATCCCTGGTGGTCTAGTGGGCCAAATATAAAAAGAATGGCGACATCTGCCCCCCCCCCCCCACGGGGGCAGACAGCCACAAACAATGCCCCCAAGGGTGAGCGACCCTTGCCCAAGAGGCCACTCCCCACAAAGAAATCCCTGGTGGCCTAGTGGCCATACAAAAAAAATCAGCCGATCTGCCCACCCAGGGGGGCAGAAACGGCCAAATTAATGCTCCCCATAGGGGAGCGACCCTTGCCCAAGGGGCCACTCCCCTCAAACAAATCCCTGGTGGTCTAGTGGGCCCAATTTTTTAAAAAAACATGGCGATCTGCCAGCCACAAATATTGCCCCCAAAGGAGAGTGACCCTTGCCCAAGGGGTCACTCTCCACAAATAAATGCCCGGTGGACTAGTGGGAAGATACCTTTATCTTCCGCACACGATCTCTCCCTACTCAACTCTACTCTCAACTCTATTCACAACTGGATGTTAGCTCACCAACTCATTCTGAATCCCGCCAAAACTGAATTCCTCCTCCTCTCTATCGCTCTCTCACCTCCTCCTGTTCAATCTTGGATGGATCAGCTGAACCTACTCAACAACAAACCCATCATTGTCAACAGAGCTAAATCCCTAGGTGTCATTCGTGACAAAAGACTCAACCTAATCTCCCACATCAACTCTATTGCTAAGAACGCACGTTACCAGTTGCGCCTTCTATGGGGGATCCGTCGGTTCTTCCCGGAGAAAGACTTAAAAACCTTGGTACAATCTCTGGTTCTCTCAAGACTGGATTATTGCAATTCTCTTCTGACGGGCCTACCCAAATCCCACCTCTCCCCTCTCAAATCCATCCTCCATTCAGCAGCTCGCTTCATTTCAGGGTCTAAACGAAGCGACCACGTCACTCCTATCCTGTCCTCTCTTCGATGGCTTCCGATCGAGGCAAGATCTATTTACAAAACTGCCTGCATCACACACAAAGCCTTACACACGTCCTCCCCTCGTTACCTGGCGAATAAATTGAAATTGTCCGGTGGCTCTCGCCCTTCTCGCAATGCGGAAAAACTTCTGCTTGAGCCCCCCCCCCGTCTTCAAAAGGGAAAGATCGATGGCGCAATCCTTCTCAGGCAATGCGGTGAGAATCTGGAACTCGCTTCCCCCATTGCTCTGTGCCACCTCCTCTACCCGGATCTTCAAAGCTGACCTCAAATCTCTTCTCTTCCAAAGACACTTTCAGAACCAATACTTTCACTCTCAGCCCCCTCTAGGAAGTTCGCTCTTCATTGTAAATTTGTACTTTTTCGTGTACATTCCTCACCCTTGCGTGCTGTGCTGCATTTGTGTACCCTTCATTTTAAGTCTCCTGTTTAATTCACGCGCTCTCTACTCCCTCAAGGAAGTTCTTCCACTATAGGAAACTCTGTACTCCATGCCTATAGAAGTGCCTTCCCAGTGTGTTCTGAGTGACTGCCACTTATTGCAGTATTATACCTCTATTTGTATTTTGTATCTCATGTATCTTGTAACGCATACCTCTTTTTGTATCTTGTTTGTTTTATTTGCTCAATTGTCACTTTTTCCTCATGTAATGTAACGCTTGCTTTTGTATTATGCTCACTTGTAACTTTCTCCTCATGTAATGTTACTGTTCCTATTGTGAAGCGCTCTGACACCTTCGGGTAAAGCCTGCGCTATATTAAAAAAACTGCCCCCCCCAGGGGGCAGACCACTAAAAACATATGGCCCCCAAAAGGGGAGCGACCCTTGCCCAAGGGGCCGCTCCCAAAACAGTATTTTCACTTTAAAAAAAAAATCCCTGGTGTCTAGTGGGCATTCCTGCTGCACGATCGCATGATCGTGCAGCAGGAATGCACAAAAGAGGCATGTGGGAAAGGAAAACCCTTTCCTTGTTACTGTTCCTATTGTGAAGCGCTCTGACACCTTTGGGTAAAGCCTGCGCTATAATAAAAAACTGCCCCCCCTCCCCAGGGGGCAGACCACTAAAAACATATGGCCCCCAAAAGGGGAGCGACCCTTGCCCAAGGGGCCGCTCCCAAAAACAGTATTTTCACTTTAAAAAAAAAAAAAATCCCTGGTGTCTAGTGGGCATTCCTGCTGCACGATCGCACGATCGTGCAGCAGGAATGCACAAAAGAGGCATCGGGGGAAAGGAAAACCCTTTCCTTTCCCTCGATGCCTCTTTTGTTTGAAACCCCCCCTCCCCGGAGCTAAAACTCACCTTATTCCCCGACGCGCTGGAAGCAAATGGCTTCCAGCGCGTCGGGGAACAAAGGGAAACCCCCAATGACGTCAGCGCGCCTCGCGCACTGACGTCATTGAGGGGGAGGGGGGGGGGAGGCAGGGGAAGCCCTTCCCCTGCCTCCCCCCCAAAAAAACCAACGATCGGATTCCCACGGGGGGAGCGCCAGCGCTTCCCCCGTGGGTGGTCTTATGACGAGCTGGACTCGTCAGGAGCACACGACCACTGTGTGCCATGACGAGTCCAGCTCGTCATAAGCATCGAAGGGGTTAAGTCGCCCAAAGGGGATTCTATTTTGACTACGGTCTTGTACGTTTGTCCAGAAAGTAATGCATTGCTTCTAGTCCCTCTTCTTGTGGTATGTTCGTGTAAAGACTCACGATGTCTAGGGTGACTAGAAGTTCGTTATCATAGTCAAAACTTTGTCCCTCCAAAAATGTTATTGCTTGCATCGTATCTTTTATATAGCTGATGGTCGAGCTTGCCAATGGTTTTAAGAAAGTGTCGATGTATTTGGCTGGTCTCTCAAGGATCGAGTTTACTCCCGAGATTATTGGCCTCCCTGGAGGGTTCACAGCATCTTTATGGATCTTAGGGAGTATATACATCAGTTGCGTCCTTGGATTTTGGTTAAGGAGGAATTTGGATTCATGTTTTGATAGCCATCCATTCTCTACTCCTGTTTGAATCAATATTTCAAGTTTGTCTATGATAATTTTTGAAAAATCCTGATCCGTTTTCCGGTAGTGTTCTTCATTTGCCAGTTGTCGGTGAATTTCAGCTTCGTATTTCTCTCTCTCCATCAGAACAATCCCTCCGCCTTTATCGGCTGGCTTGATTATAATTTCTTGATTGTTTTTCAGGTCTTCCAATGCTTTTGTTTCTTCTTTACTCATATTCCATCTGATGTATTTTCGTTTATTGTCAAGGAAGTCTAGATCTTTTAGTACGTTCTTTTCAAACACTTGTAATTCAAATGGTGTACCTCCTGTTGGTGGAAAAAAGAGCGATGGGTCTTTTTGACCAGAGTAACTCCTCTCTGGATTATAAGGTTTATCTGCAAAAATGCTTTTAATCGCATCTTCCGGAAAAGTTGGATTAATTTCCGCTTGGTTTCGCTTATGTCTGGTATTTTGGATGGTATAAATGTTAGTCCTTTAGTAAGTACTTGTATTTCTGCAATGTTTAGATCAAATTTTGTTAGGTTGTAGATTGGGCTTCCATTACTTTTCACCAACGGTATGTGTTCCTGCGGGTTGTTATTTCACCCTGATACTGAATTGGATTGGGATTCGGATTGTACCATTGTACGCTTCTGTTTCTCGCTTTCGGGCCGGCGTTTCCCCGTCCTAAAAAAGGTTGTGGTCCTTGAAAAAAACGTACTTGTTGGTTTCCTCTTGAGCTCGTAGAGGGTTCCGCGTCGCTTGAATTATCTGAATAGGATGATTCATCCGAAAAGGTAGTGAATTGTTTTCTACTTCTCCCGCCGTAGGTCCTGAGAATGCTGGTATTGCCTTGTTGTTTATAGTAGTCCTTATCCAGGTATCGGATAGGTCCTCGCTTCACTAAAATTCAGGATGTCCTTCTGTAGTTTGGTTCGTTTAAAATCTTCCGTATTCTTTTTAAAGGTTGTGTTTTCCTTCTCAAGCTTGGCGAGTAGGTCCTTGGCGTTTTCAATGGCGGTGTTGTCAAGAAAGCTTCTTCAAGTTCTTTAATCAGTTCCAATTCTTCTTGACTGAGTCTCTCCGCTGTTTTAATAGACAGAAACATCCAATCCCTGGAACACTTTGTGCCTATGTGGCTGAAGTCCCCCAAGTATAGTGGCTGGTCTACAAAAATTACTGGCACATTTTTGACTTGCAAGCCAACTGGGATAGTTCCTGCTCTTAAGTGTTCAAGTAGGACTTCCCCATGAAGTGCGTATTTGTTTTTTCTTCAATCGTGTGATTTTTTCAAGTTCAGACTGATGAGGATTAGTTGTTGTATTGCCAACGTTCAATTTTGGCGGCCTTTTAAGGAGTTCCTCTATTTCCTCTTCACGATAGCTCAATGTTTTCGGCTCTGACATTAGGATACTTTATGCTGTATGGCTGTTGGTGAGTGAGATGGTGGGGTGATGTAATTCTAAAAAGTTTTTGTGTGTGTGATATTCAATTGTGGGACCGATGAATTTAAAAAAGATTAATGGACAAAAAGATTCTTTTAAAAAAAAGGTGATTCGCAAAATAGTTATTGCACTTTTTCTATGCATGAATATGTAAAGTATAAATGTATGAACTTCAATCGAGACATCTATATATAAAAAAACAAAGAAAAATGAAATAATGATGAAGTAAAAATCCTTTTTTGAATTGAATATTGATTATCCTTCAAATTGATTCTATTTTGATTTGCTTGTTGACCCACAAAATAGAGTGGTTATGAGTAATCCAGTTCATTAGTTGTACAGCAAAGTAGGCAAGAGGTTCTCCCTACTTTTGGAAGAAGTTGTTTTGAATTTATGGTCATAGAGGCACTTTGTCATATTTAATGTTCGATAGATTCCAGCCTCTAGGTTCCCTAACTGAATCAATCCCCGCGTTTTGAAAACCTATTCTAGATACAGCATGTCTCGAAGAGACAGTGCATGCGCTGCCTAGGCGAGACCTAAAAAAAAAAAAACGGTCTTAACCAGTATCTTTAACTTCATCTTAAAAAAAAATTAAGCATGAATGCTTTATTTAGTTTACATGAGTTTTACTGCTACTAATAACAAATGTATCCCTTTGTTTATTTATACTTTTATATAATTAAATACTTACTCTGTTCAATACGTTTGCCCAATATTACTACCTGAGATTTTAAAGTATCCAATAATAAACAGTTTTTTTTTCTTGGGGAGCTTTGCGGTTAGAAATACAATTATGTATGACATTGAAGGAAATGACCCAAATAGGGTCACCCGGGTCACTCAAGACCACCTCTCTGCCTTCCAAACAATGAAGAGTCTATCAGACAGAAGAGAATACAAACCAAAGTTACTTTATTTATATTGCGCTGCAGCGGAGTCCAGTCTGACCAGCCTCCTGTGATGGCTGACGAGGGACTGACTTTTTCAAGCATAGAGGTAAAGATTATAGGTTCTAGCATGAGTACAAGACACACCCACCCAGTAACTTTCCACAGAGAGGCAGCAGGAAACAAAGGGGGCACACACAGATGAGCTAAGAGTCTGAGACCGGGCACACACTGCCTGTGCACCAAGGTCACTCTGCCTGCCTTCGCAGCTAAACCAGTGGGAGCAGGCTTCCATCTCATGGGAAAGGTATGTAGAAATACAAACAATGTATTCATTAGCACAGCGAGGCCCAACTTTGAGAGACACAGATGCATCACAGCAATTTTCTAGCTGAGAGAGCAGAAATGAGTTTTGGTCAGTAGGACAAAAATGGCGGCCACTAATAAAATGGAGCCATGAATGCTAACTTAATGCAGAACGAAGCATGAGCAATAGGATAATAACATTTCAATTCTACCAACATCCTATTAAGTTATGAACTTATTTAAAACTTTTTAAACAGCTTCAACATTGTCATTTGATCCTTAGATCCATAGCGTGTTACTAGTGGTTCATTCCTGAGATTCCTAGGATTGGTGATATTTAGTGGGATGATCCACAGATTGTTCGACGTGACATGCCTGATATTGTTCTTCCAAGGCAACTGCTCTGCATCATTCTGGCCTGCCTTTGTTTAGCCTAGTACCATGTGGAGAACAAGGAGCGAGAGCAATGTCCTGAATTGTTAATAGGAAATATTCCTGAGCATAATTTTCAATTTGTTCGAGAATTTATGTCCTTTTGAATGGGTGATTGAATTTGTTATGGAGCCTCTTTCTTGTGTGTCCATCTGTCATGTTTTTTTTGTTTGACTTTATATTAGTGATAAGGGCGGGACTTTTGGGCTTTAACACCAACATATTGGGGAGCCAGTTTATAAAAATAGTCTTTAGATACTTAGGCTGTTTCCACCCACAATGTTTTTTGAATTGTGCACAAGAACCACAAGGTAATTCTTTGCGCTAGTTGTGTCTGAAAAGTGTCTTAATGTCATTTAAAATGGGTTTATCTTTTGTGGAGAAATGCACATTTTAGTAACATGTATACATTCAGTTGGAATCTGCCCAGGTACCTCATGCTTCCATGTTGATTTTCTGGGTAACTGATGTTTTGGATAAAGGGATGATTATGGCAGCAGTATTTTGCACCACCTGGAGCTTAGACAGTAAGGTGTCATTAACTGCCATAAACAATGCATTACTGTAATCAAGGTGGCTTATAACCAAGGCCTGGACCAGCGTTTTACTGGTAGAAGATGGTAGCCAAGGAAAAACCCTCCTCAGAAGTCTCATAGTCGCAAAACAAGAGCCGCAATTTGCAATGATGTGATTCTTATGGAAAGTTCCTGGTCTAGTTTAACACCCAGGGTTTTCACGGGGTGACTTGGAGAAGGAGCTGCCCCTAGCTCCGCGGGCCACTAGTCGGGTGTCCAGAATAGCTGAGCTTTTCTGAACAGCAAGATTTCAGCTTTTTGTCATTCAGATGGAGACAATTAGTTGTCATCCAAACCCCAGTTTTCCTCAGACAATCGTGAAAACGATGTTCTGCATTGTCACCATCCTGCCCCAGCGAAATGATCAGCTGGGTGTCACTGGCATATGAGATTACATCCAAGCCACAAGATTTAACAATCTGGGCACATAGATGTTAAGCAAAGCTTGTTGATGGAAATCGTGCGCAATTTCAATAAACCCAACATGATTGTTTGAGTGCGTCGCTCTAAAAAGTCGGTGAGCCACAAAAGAGCCTTACCCCCGACACTGATCGCCTGCAGTCTGCGGAACAATACTGAATGAGAAACGGTGTCGAAAGCCGCTGAGAAGTCTAACAACACGAGCATGGCAGGGGAACCAGCATCCAAAGTATTGCGGATAGTATCCGTAACTGCCACCAGCTGTAGGCGGCTCTGAATCCCGATTGGAAGAGGTCCAGAATCTTATGGTCCTCCAGGAAGGCCATAAGCTGTTTATTGACACAGCTTTCCAGCATTTTAGCCAGTAAAGGTAGAAGTGATATGGGGCAATAGTTGGACAGACTGTTTGGATAGGCATTTGAATTTTTCAGTTTAGAGGAAACAAGCACAACCTTCCAAGCTAGAGGGATTTTGGCCAATTCTAGCGAGAGATTGAATAACAAAAGAAAAAAAGGGGCTATCAAAGTTGAAAGATTCGCAGAGACTCCAGGGGGGCATAGGTCTGCAGGTGAACCAGATTTGGCATTAATCAGTAGCTCCCAAATTTGGTCCAAGGTGCAAGGTTCGAACCTATCTAGGTTCTGGATAGCGACCTTGGGAGGCAGACTTAAGAGGGTTGAATTGATCTGAGTCTGGCTGGAAGGCAACTTCTTATATATAGCTTCGATCTTATCCTCAAAGAAGTCAGCCAATGAGTTGCATAGTTGTTGGGAGGCTGGGATATCCGAAATGCAGGCACACAGCTTGGTGAACGAGTCGAGCACTTTATAAAGCTCTTTGGTAGAATTACCTGCCTTCTCAATTCTGCCTGATATATAGCTTCTCCTGGAATTCCTGATATAGGCATGGTATTGAGATAATGCAAGTTTGTATGTAGCTCTATCAGCTGGGGTTTTAGTATGGTGTCAGAGTCTCTCCAGCCTATGCAACGAAAGTCGTATACATGGATGCATAACCAGGGTCAAGGGTAATTACCTCAATAATAATGCTCTCTAGAATGCTCATTATCGCTATCAGAACAAGTCCACAGAAGCAGCTGTAGCTTTTTCAGTTGAAAACCTTTCTCCTCTCTAACAGTATGGCGTGACTCCGTAATGAAAAACTAGACACGGGTTCCGAGCAGCAGTAAGTTGGAGTGGTAGTCAGATTCTGTTTGGCTTATTATCTTACCCCAAAATTCAGAGTCCTAGAAAGCAAACATTTATTGCCAATTAGTGGCCCCTATGTGATACGGTTGGCCAACACAGCCTGAACATTCAATTGTGTTTTCTAATAAACATATACATTATAAATGGAAAATGTAAGAAACTAAGCCTTTTTGCAGATGGCCTCCAAGGTTTGGACTACTAGATGCTGGTTTTCAACTCTGACAGTGCACTGAAGCCTGCTAATCAGGCCCCAGTGCGCTCTCCCTAAAACTGATATGTGTGAATTGGTAATCCCAGTTGGCAACTCCCTTATAAGTGCCTAGTATATGGTACCAGTGGTACCCTGGCATGGGTGTTAAAAGGATCACCAGGGATTGAAGGACTCTTTGTGCCACCCTGAGTGACCCAGGTAAACTACTGGCAGCAAGCATGCCATTACAGACTGCAGACGCAGTGCAAACTGCTCAAACTCAACTTTGCCCTCACCATGTGTGGCAAAGTCAATGCACTATTTTTAATATATGCCAGTCACACCTAAGGAAGGCCTCCTGAGCCCAGGAGGCTGGGTGCATTATATTAAAGGTGTGGACATGTAAGTGTAAGCTTATATGTACTTATATTGGCCTTTACCATCAAAGGACACTATAAGTGAAAGACTGTTCATAGGATAACATGGGCTGTCACCTGGGCAAACCTGAGGTTGGCAGCTCCATTATGGCACCGACTAAATATGTTGTGTTTGGTATAAAATAACGTTTCTCATCACTTCTGACACGAATCTCATGTTGAGGACGATGTGGTATGCACCCAGAAGGCTACCTTAGAGGTTGCCCACCTGGTTGCCCTAGTCCTTCCTGTGCTCTGGCTGCCAGCACGCACTTGCTGCCGCCAAAAACAGAAATCTAACCCCTGCCAGGAGGTGTGACCTCTCCCAGGAGTCAGAAACAATGGCCTGGATGGGAAGGAGATCACACCTCCCTCCCTGACAGGATGGCTAGTGAAGTGGCAGATGATGGCGGTGAACTTTAAAGGCGGCACCGCCTATGATATGCAACCAGGTTGCCCCCCAAAGGAGGAACCAGCCCTCCCCCTGCCCAAGGCATAATTGCGCCAGGCAGGTGGGAAAATTAGGTATTCAGGAGGTGGCTACCCCCAGAAGGCTAGCCACACCTCTACCTGGTCTGTACAGCTAAGGAAGACTTGTGCAATTTTTAAAAGTGGTGGAATAGTGGGTTCTAGGTAGAAAAGTTGGCCTACAGCCCCGGATGGGGTCACCTAAAGGGTGGATTATCCACTGGGGCTAGTAACCCATTGGTCACTTGCACCCACAACCCTCCTAAATCTAGGATTTAAGGGCTGCCTTTGACACCAGAACCTCAGTTCTGATCTGACTTGCAAAAAGGACAAAAGAAGAGACCTGTGACTGCGAGAACAGGAGCCGCCCAAATCAAAAGTGTAATACTCTACACCTGTAACAACCTTTCTGGAACTGCAGGAACGCGGCTCGTCCCAGACAGAGGGATCCCTTTGAGAGCCAAAGGTATCACTAGACTCCCCTGGAATAGTGGCATCAGTCCCCTACAACTGCAGGTAAAATCAACAGCGTACCAGATCCGAAAAATCGCTGGCCATCAGGCCCTTCGAGGGATCACCCAGAAGTAGCTGGTCCAGTGCATTGTGGGAAATGTAGACCTGACCTCCAAGAAATTTCAGGCAGCTACCATGTTCCTACGGATGTTGGAAAAACTGTCTACTGTGCTTACCACTGCCAAGGCTTGTTAGTCCTGCATCCATCCCCTTCACTCGACACTGTACTCGAGCTAACTCCGCAGAACCTTCATCCGACGTCAACAGTGGCTTCGTTGTCGACTTTTTGCACCCTGTTCCCCACCAGCACCATGTAAGCGGTAAAACCAGCTCTCTTCAGCACAAAAGACAGCCAGGCCAACTCTGCAGCTGAGCTTCTCGAGCCAGGTAGAATTGAACTGACTGTTGTGGCTTGGTCCTGGAACCCTCATCAACTTTGCCCTCCTTGGGTTCCACGCAACTCGACCTGCAAGTGACCGATTGTCACTACCACTTTTTCCAATGGACCACAGTGCAAACGTTCTGCAGTACTGATTTATGTTGTCTTCTAAAATCCATAACTCCGGTTATGTGTACCTGATCTCATTCGTTTTGGTGCCTATATTAACCCCTTCGCTGCCAAGGCCCCCCCGTGCCGAGCCTTTTTTTGGCTATTTGGAGTATTTCGCTCTTAAGCCCCCATAACTTTTTTGTCGACATAAGGTATCCACACCAAATTTGCATCCTTTTTTCCAACATCCTATGGATTCTAAAAGTACCCAGGGTTAGTGGATTTCCCTTGAGGGGACCAAGAAATTAGCCAAAATGCAGGTAAATTTTGTTTTTTGGGAGAACAATTGCAAAAAAGTGCAGCAGAAGAAAGCGTCTGTTTTTTTCTCCTGTAAATGGTATCGACGAAGGGTTTGCGGTGCTAAAATCACCATCTTACCAGCTTTCAGAAACAGGCAGACTTATCTCCGAAATCCACATTTTTCTTAATAGTTTTGGCATTTTACTAGAACATAGCCTATTTTTCCTATTGTTTGTGCTTTCAACCTCCTTCCAGTTAGTGGCAGAAATGGGTGTGAAATCAATAATGGATCCTGGAAAGCTCTACATTTCTGAAAAGTAGACACAATTCTGAACACAGTCATTCGTGCCTACATTTTCACCTGTAACTTCTTCTAACTGGTTGCGGGGATATATAGGGCTTGTAGGCTCACCAAGAACCCGAGGTACCCAGAGCCAATAACTGAGCTGCACATTGCAATGGTTTTTCATTGTGTATCGGTATACAGCAGTTAATTTGATAAAATATAAAGAGTGAAAAATAGGTATCAAGGAAACCTATGTATTTCCGAAATGGGATCAAGATATGGAGCTTAGAAGCAGTGGTTATTTGCACATCTCTGAATTTCTGGGTACCCATACTAGCGTGTGAATTAGAGGGCATTTTTCAAAATGACTGTCTTACATTTGGAAGGCAGAAATGCATAGAAAGACAATTGTTAATAGCACTTGTTATACTATTCTGTGTTCCTCTAAGTCTCCCGATAAAAATGGTACCTCACTTGTTTGGGTAGGCCTAGTGCCCGCAGGAGGAAACGGCCCAAAACACTACGTGGACAATTCATATTTTTGCACTGAAAACAGACCCTTTTTTTGCATTGTTTCTAGCTGTTTATTTTGGGCCCTAGCTTAGCTGGCACCTAGGTAAACCTAGCAACCCTGTCAATTTTTTAAAACTAGCCACCCAGGGGAATCTAGGATGGGGTGACTTGTGTGGCCGCTCACCAGGTTCTGTTACCCAGAATCCCTTGCAAACCTCAAACTTTGTCTAAAAAACACATTTTTCTCACATTTCTGTGAAGGAAAGTTCTGGAATCTGCGGGAAGCCCCAAACTTCCACCCACCTACCATTCTTCCAAGTCTCCCAATAAAAATGGTACCTCACTTGTGTGGGTAGGCCTAGGGCCACGACAGGAAATGGCCCAAAACGCAACATGAACACATCACATATTTCCACTGAAAACTGACCCTTTTTTTGTAATGTGCCTAGCTGTGGATTTTGGGCCCTAGCTCAGCCGGCACCTAAAGGACACCTAGCAAACCTGTACATTTTTTAAAACTGGACACCCAGGGAAATCCAGGGTGGGGTGATTTGTGTGACTCTCACCAAGTTCTGTTACCTAGAATCCCTTGCAAACCTCAAAAATTGTCTAAAAAACACATTTTCCTCACATTTCTGTGATGGAAAGCTCTGGAATCGGAGGGGAGCCACAAACTTCCACCCACCCAGCATACCCCCCCAAAAGTGCTGATAAAAATGGTACCTCACATGTGTGGGTAGGCCTAGTGCCCGCGACAGGAAATGGTTTAAAACGTATTGTGGAGACATCTAAATGGACTATCACAAAACGACCTGGTTTTACAAGGGCTGACCTGTGTGTTTGGTCCCAGGCTTAGCCGCCATGTAGGGAAACCTGCCAAACCCAGACACCCGGGGGAGTCCAGGGAGGTATGGCCTGCATGGATCCCCCAATGTTTTCTTACTCAGAATCCCCTTGAAACCTCAAATTTTGCTAAAAGAAATCACGTTCTTTACATTTCTGTGTGTGAGAGTTGTGGGATCCCCGGGCCGGCACAAATTTCCTACCACCCAGTGCTCCCCCTGGTCTCCCGACAAAAATGTTGTCTCACTTGTGGGCCAAGTGAGTAGACTAGTTTTCAGAAATGTCTGGATTTGGTAGGTTTCTTTAGATGGCCACTGAGCCTGGGACCAAAAACATAGGTGAACCCCTTGCAAAACCAGCTTGTTTTGTGATCAATAATTTTGATGACTCCACGATACGTTTTGGGCCCTTCCCTGTGGTGGGCACTTGGCCCACCCACACAAGTGAGGTAGCATTTTATCGAGAGACCGGGGGGAACGCAGGGTGGTAGGAAATTTGTGTGGGGCCAGTGATCCCACAACTTTCCCATACAGAAATGTGAGGAAACCGCAATTTTATTTTAGCTACATTTTAAGTTTGCAAGGGATTCTTGGTAGGAAAACGTTGGGGGATCCACGCAAGCCATACCTCCCTGGACTCCCCCGAGTATCCAGTTTTCATAAATGTCTGGGTTTGGTAGGTTTCCCTAGATGGCCACCGAGACCAGGACAAAAAAAACGCAGGTGACCCCTCTGCAAAACCAGGTCGTTGTTTTGATCAATAATTTTTTATGCGTCCATAATTTGTTTTGGGCCCTTCCCTGTCGCGGGCACTTGGCCCACCCACACAAGTGAGCTAAAATCTTTATAGGGAGACCTGGGGGAATGCTGGGTGGCAGGAAATGTGTGCCAGTCCGGTGATCCCACAACTTTCCCACACAGAAATGTGAGGAAATAATATGTTTTTGTCAATGAATCAAATTTACAAGGGCTTCAAACCTTGTGGGATCCACACAAAATATATCACATATTATTCCTTTGGTGACCAGTTTCCAAAAAGATGTGAGGCAAAAGTATTTCACTACAGAGAGAGTATGCACTGACAGTAAAAACAACAACAAAAACACCAAAAGATTTCTGCACACCCATCCACTAGTCAATCACAGGCATTCTGGTTGGATTTGGCACCAGGGTAGGTAAATGGTTCATAAAAAATAGTTATTCACCAATGACTTTACGAAATACAATCCGCAAAAGTCATTTTTAATAATTTCAACTTTAGATCAAAGAACCACTGACTTACAGCTCATGAGCTGTAAAGCCACGTCAAGGCACCAACCGCTCTACTGTCCATTCATGCGCCTTTCATGCATCAGACACAGAAAACCATTCACACTGCTAGCTGCGGGCCAACACAATACAATACTTACATTTACAAACAGTGCCTTTCAAGGGCCCGCCGCTCTCATATGCCTACAGGACTAACACACTTGTCAGTCCACGCACACCACCAGCCAAGCACCAGTCTACATACACTGCCCTCCAAGCAAGCGCCAGCCTGCACACACCGCCAGCCAGACACCTGTCCACACGCACCACCAGCCAAGCTCTAGTCTACATGCACCAGCAGCCAAGCGCTAGTCCGCATGCACCACTAGCCAAGCGCCAGTGTATACACACCACCAGCCAAA
The DNA here is from genome assembly GCA_963921515.1 of Calotriton arnoldi. Classification (NCBI taxonomy): domain Eukaryota; kingdom Metazoa; phylum Chordata; class Amphibia; order Caudata; family Salamandridae; genus Calotriton; species Calotriton arnoldi. The sequence goes on along the minus strand of CAWUFW010000765.1, from coordinate 3,055,942 downwards.
CGCCAGTACACGCAGACTGTCAGCCGAACTCCACTTCACACACACAAACTTTCCCTAGTGTCTAGTGGCTTTCCGCCTCCCTTGGGGGCAGATGGGCCTAATGTTAAGGCTGATCTGCCCCAATGTCCAAAGTAATGCCCCCCAAAAAAAGGGAGCGCCCTTGCCTAATGGACTACTCCTCCACATGCCAAATAACATATACCTGGTGGCTAGTGGGTTTCTGCACCCCTTGGGTGCAGATCGGCCTAAAAATGTGGCCGATCTGCCCCCAAAAGGGGCAGAAATGGCTAACGTTTGCCAAATTATAAAAGGGAGTGGCTCGATCTGCCCCTAGGGGGGCAGAAACGGCTAATGTTTGCCAAATTATAAAAGGGAGCGGCCCTTGACCAGGGGGCCACTCTCAATGCCCAAAAAAATCCCTTGTTGGCCTAGTGAGTGCATTCCTGCTGCACAATTGCGGCACTACCTGCGATTGCGTAGCAGGAATGCACTGCAAAGAGACACCGGGGGAAAGGAAAAGCTCTTTCCTTCCCTCCCTGTGCCTGTTTGCTGTGCACAATGCCCCCTAGGAAGACAAACGTACCAGTTGCTTCCAGCATGTACCCAGCCTTCTCTGATGACATCGGCGCTCTGTCAACTCTCTGACGTGATCCGATCGCCGACCGGGGTGTCAAGGGTGGAAGCGGAAGCTCTTCCACTGCCAAGCCAGGTTGCCATCCCAGGTGGGGGCCCTGTAATTAGTGGCCCACAGGGCGAGCACCAGCGCTTCCCCCGTGGGTGGGTGCCTGGACATAATGGTTACGTCCTCAGCACAGGAGCACCACATCCGAGGACGTAACAATCAAATGAATACCCTTCATTGAATCACTCCCTCAGGGCATGCAATGGCCGTTCTAAATCTGACTCCCCGGCAAATTTCACTTATAATCGACCGGGTTGCCCGTCTATCCTAGATTATATTCTGGTGGACACTAAATCCTGGCACCAGGTAATTGTTTTTAAGATCGAGCCCAGACACGACAGTGATCATAATGTCCTGATTCTTGAAATGGTCTTGCCTCACACTGGGGACGCCTCTAAGGGTTATTCTTCATCTACCTCTGGGCTAACCCTAACTAGTTGTAGGAGGAGAGTAAGATGGGGTACACTTTGTCAATCCCAAGAAAAGCTAGCCTCCCTCTATCAAACCGTTATCGCATTTCTGAAGGTTGCAAAACAATTGAGTGGGACTGTTGATTTTTCCAGTTCATTTACTGAGATTGCGGAAAACCATCAAGGCCTAGTAACTGCCCTGGCCAATATTTTTTTCCCTAATATACGACCAAAGGAAAAGGGAGTATCCGGGCACCCCTAGTACGATGGCAATTGCCGCAAAGCCAAGCAAACTCTTGTCTTAGCTATTAAATCCAATGACAAGTTGCAAATAAAGGCTAAGCGGTTAATCTACAAAAATATTGTTAAATTGGCAAAAAGAGATTGGGAAGAGGATAAATGGGAGAGCCTGAGAAATGCATTAAGCATCAGGGACATGAGGACTTTTTGGAATCTAATAAACACTGGTTCCACAGAGGGAAAATCAGCCATAGAACCAAACCTAGGGGCAGAAGTTTGGAAGGCCCATTTCCAGTCCTTATATTCTGGGGTAGAGGGTGATGTAGGGCAAGCTACAAATGAATGTTTCCACCCACAGTTACCTTGCTCCGATACCCCAGAAATCTCCTTAAAAGAGATAATGGATGCTTTAAGCCGGGTAATTGCTGCAAAGGCCCCAGGTCTGGATAAGATCCCCGGTGATCTTTTCCGCACTGAACCTAGTATCTGGGCCCCGTATTTATGGACCCTATTTAATGCTATTCTCCAGGGAATGGCGATCCCCACAACTTGGCTGGGGGCGGAAATCATCGCGATCTATAAAAAGGGCTCACCTCTCCATCCTGCAAACTACAGGCCCATCAGTCTCATTGATGTCACTCAGAAATTATATGCACGAGTGCTGCTGGACCGATTACAGAATTGGATGGAGGAACATACTATTCTTAGCCCATATCCGGCCGGTTTTAGAGCAAAAATGTCCACTATCGATCAAATCTTCAGGTTGCAATTACTGCACTGGAAGACAGTGATCTTGGAGGGTGGCAGGCTCTATATGATCTTTGTGGACTTAAAATCGGCATTCGATTTAGTACCAAGGGAGAAATTATGGGCCATCTTACTAGACCTGGGTGCCCCCCGAACCTCTGCCACCATTTGAAAGGACTTCATGAACATAATTTTGGCCAAATTAGGTATGGAAAAAATGGAGAGCTTACTGATCGCATACCTATAGATAGAGGCGTACGACAAGGGTGCGTATTGGCCCCGACCCTCTTTTGTTTATTTATCAATGGCCTAGTGGAAGCCTTGATAGCAGGTAGGGATATAGATGCCCCAAGGTTGGCAAACCGCAAGGTACCAGCCTTGATGTTTGCCGACAATACCCTCCTGCTGTCAAAGTCCCCTATGGGAATACAGAGGGCTTTAGACATTTTTCACTTATTCTGCAAGAGTAGGGGCCTGGAGATAAACACTCAGAAAACTAAATATATGGCTTTCAATGCAGGGAACTCTACACGACCCAATCCCCAGTTAAATGGGGACATTTTAGAGAAAGTTTCTGTTTGTGAATACTTGGGATTGTCACTTACCGAAAAAATGGAGTGGGGTGTACAAATAAAGAAGGCAAGCTTAAAATTGGCCAGACAACTGGGGGTTAGCAAAGATGCAGAGGAAGTGTACATATAAAACGATTGGGCCGGTGTTAGAAATTTATAAGGCGCAAGCCAGAGGGGCTGCTTTGTATGGGGCGGAAATCTGGGGCCATCGGTCATCTGACCATCTTTCTAAGATTGAGAATTCCTTTGCCAGACAACTCCTGGGCCTCCCCTAAAGCACACCGCTCACGCCGCTTCAAATGGATCTTGGAGTTGGCCCGATTGCAGTAGAGGTCGCCCTCAGACCCTTGTTATATTGGCGTCGCCAATGGAGCACCCCTGAATTATCTGCCTACAGAGAGGAACTGAGGGAAGTGGTAAATTTACAGGGAGCAAGTAAAATTCCATGGTTGGCCCATATTAAAAACTCTCTAATTACTATGGGAATGGGTGACTTATGGGCTAGTGCCGAAGATAGTTGCCCGACAACATCTAGGAAGGCCCTGTTAAAGAACTATAAGGAATACAATCTCACCTTATTACAGGGGAGTTCCGTGACTGGCATACTGACAGCAACCTTTTTGGAAGTAAAACTCCAATATAGGTTAGAATCTGCCATTGATGACATACAGCCAGTCCTTGCTAAAAGCTATATCTTCAGTTTAGGCACGGTACACTTCCCCTACGTGCTTTTATAAATATATGGGGGGGGGGGGCACTTCAACCGAGGGCTGCCCGATATGTAATAACATACCAGAGACGGACCAACATGTTTTATTTTTTTGCCCGGCATACAAGAAAGCGAGACACCGATGGTTACTGCAGTTGTGCAGAAACCTCGGAACATCTCATTGCGCACAGGCTTTCAGAATATTAAAATACGACACTAGTATGCCCATTGCGTACTCAGTTTCTCGCTATCTGTTTTCAATGTGGTGTGCACGCCGAGTTATCTTAAAGACAGGCCTTGCCAAATTAACTCTCCCTACTCCACCATTGTGATTGATTGTTTTGCAAATCTGATTTTATTATATCTTATGTGCCACAAATGTGTACTTTTAAAATATTTATTATATTTTCAAACTTTTTAGGAACTTTTAAACAAACACTACAATGTACATGGCTTTCATTAATGGAGAACTTGAATTGCTTGAATTGTGCTGTACTTTTTTTTAAAACTGCTTTTATGGCCTTGTTAGGCCGAAATAAAGTATTACTTGACTTGTAACAATTATGTCCATGGCACCCAAGGGGTTAAGATAAAAATCGGCTATATTTTTATAAATTGGCGTTGGATTTCTTTTGAGCCATGTCAATTACTTATTGTCCACGTTGGTACTCTCAAATGCTTAACACACGTTTCTCTAGTAAAGCCTGATCGCTCTTTGCCACTCTACCAGGACTGAGCTACGGATTTATTATGGTGAATCCAAGGACCATCTTTGGGGTATTGTGAGAATATTGCATGGTGATGCCTAACCAGCATCACCACATAATACTCCACCTTCCTACAGTAAGCAAGGTGGAAAATTATAGGCATGAGACCTCATTGCCCCTTTGTTTGATTGGTGTATGGCTTTCTTTTTTAAGGGATTTACAACCGCTATAATTATTTTGTGCATAATTCTCTTCTTTTCCACTGATAAAACTATTAGTGTGCCTTTCAACCGCTCTGACTTCTAGTCGCCCTTTTTACAAAAGCATGTAATGTCAAGTTAGTGGACTTAAGTCCATTTCAGCCAAACATTCAAATATTTTATACTGAAGCCATGGTGAAAGCATGCTAGCCATCAGTGTTGGTTGACCAAGTGGCATGAGTAGTGGAAGTGACATCACATACTCTTTGACCTTGATGTAATCACAGGGTGTGACATTATATAATCCTTGACCCTGAGCAAGCAAGCCAGACCTCTTCTATGAGGTTTCTTTAACCCCCCCTCAAAAATAATTGAAAAGAGTGGTGTGAAATAGTGCATTTTAAAGCACAATTTCCTCATAAATCTCATGAAATGCAATAGGAGCTGAAAGAGCACTTATTAAATATACATATTCTTTCATGCCTCTAAGCTAAGCCAGTAAAACCTGATAATCCCCAGGAATCTACCTCATTTTTTCAAAATGTGGTGTGGGTTCACCCTTGTGTCAAAAATGACCTTAGTTGAGGCAGGGCCATCATTTTGTCAAGGGTTGCCCCTTGTATAACAATTACATAAAATATGCCAGTGCCAGAATTTTGCAAGCTATGCCGTCCATATACCACAGGTGACCATTTTGTCAAACATTACCTCAGTATGTCAGGGCCAGCATTTTGTCATGGTTGCCACCCTCCCATGTGCCAGGTTGTCAAGCTTTATGCCAAGTACTACCCCCCATGGTGCCAGTACAATCATTTTACTGCTAGTGTCCACATGCTAATTATTTCCTCAAGTACTCTAGTCTTTTTCCACAGGTACCCAATATGCCATGAATTACCTCTAGTGTACCAGTACCTATATTTTACCATTGATGTTCTTTATGTCAACAATTACCCCCAGTGTCCCAGAGGCAGTATTTTGGCACAGATGTCTCTCATGCTACGAATTGCTGCAAGTATGCTAGCACCAATATTTTTCCCTGGGTGTCTCTATAAGAAAATAAATACCTTCAGTGTGCCAGGACCAATGACAAGCTCTAAAGCATCACATCACATTCTCACTAATACTCACAATAAGTCACTCATACTCATTCTCACTCACACTCACTCATTCATTCTCACTCATACTCGTTTACACCCCCTTACACTCATTATTATTCCTTCTTACTCACTCACTTGCATTCATTCTTAACTTCTTCTCACTCCCTCATACTTATTGGCACTCATTAACAGGTTTACTAACACTTTGGGCTGGGTTTGCATCACTTCTGTGATACAAACCTATTGCAAAGTGTTAGGGTTGGATTTCCTAACAGGAATTGCATTAGATAGTATCCCAAATTAACACAAAGTTGCACCGTGCACTGCTTTGTGTTACTTTGCGTCAAGGGGGCGTTCCATGGGTGGTTCATGGGCGGTCCTATGCAACCATGCATTGGTTTTGATGCAAATCTCTATCTACAAACCGTGGTAGACAGGAATTTGCAGCAAAAATGTACACCTTCTCAAGGCAGGCTTAAGAAGGAAAAATATTTTCATTTCTGCTTGTTTTTCCAACTTTGCATGTGTGCTGCATTATACAGCACACATATAAAGTAGAAGCATAGTGTGCATTCTCTAAAGTATTGTTTTTATTCCAGAAGAGACCCTTCTAGTACAAAAACAAGGCTTCAGAGAATGCGTACGCCCTTGCATTATGGTGCAAGGGTGTGTGTGTGTTGGCATATAGTTACTGTTTGACTTGGCCCTTTCTGCAAGGTCATCCCCAGACTTTTTGCCTTTACCCTCCTGGTTTCTGAACCTGTTTTTGTTGACTTTTAGGACTCTGCGCACTTTACCACTGCTAACTAGTGCTAAGGTGCTTTGTGCTCTCTCCTTAAGAAATGATAGAATTGGCTTATACCCAATTGGCATATTTAATTTACTTGTAAGTCCCTTGTAAAGTGGTACTATGTGTACCAAGGACCTGTAAATTAAATGCCACTGGTAGGCCTGCAGCACTTGGGTGTGCCACTCACTTAAGTAGCACTTTAAGCATGTCTCAGGTCTGCTATTGCAGCCTATGTGTGCAGTTTTAAACTGCCATGTCGACCTGACAAAATAAGCCTTTTTGCAGGCCCAAAACTTCCTTTTTAATACATATAAGTCACCCCTAGGGTAGGCCCTGGACAGCCCAGAGAGCAGGATGCAATGTATTTAAAAAGTAGGAAATGTACTTTTACGTTTTATATATCCTGATTGTGAAAAATTCTTACATTCTTTTTTCAGTACTGCAAGGCCTACCTCTCCTATAGGATAACATTGGAGTTACCTTATTACATTTAATGAGCTGTAATTCCCACATGGAAAGAAGTACCCAGTTCATTTTTGGTGTCTTTGGAATTGTGGTGAAAAATCCTAACTTATGGTGAAGTTGGATTTTGAATTACAATTTTGGAAATTGCCCTTTTAGGAAGTTGGCATTTTCCTGCCTTAGCCATTTGATGACTGCACCCTGTCTCTGGGTCACATGACTGGGTGTAGTTTACAGTTCGGTTTTGTGTATTCCTCCTAGACAACTAGCACACAATAGGGAGCTTAGATGTGTCTGAATGGGCCATCACTGGCAGAATGGAAGGGAGGAGCTGGGCACAGCCCCACTTACACTTGAATGGGCTGCGTGCTGCCTCCACACAAAGTTCTGCATACCCCCTGTAGTTAGTCTAGGGCCAGGAATGCAGGGCACCTGTGCACTTCAAAGGCACATCTCTAGAAGCTTCTCTCCACTTCAAAGGCACAACCGGGTATAAATACTGGACCTCAGACACAAACTCTTCAGTACACTTCTGCACCTCTGGATACTCTGCCCGAAAGAAGGACTGCTGTGCTGTTAAAAGCGATACAAAAGGGGATGATGGACGGAACGTTTGAGCCAATCAAACACTCACCCCCAGTCAACTGATCTGGGTTTAATCCATCATCATTCTTTAGCTCACTCCACCACCCCAGTTCAGACATGGTCATATGCAAATCAGTCTGACCCTGTGCCTCATGGGAACAGTCCAGCCCGAACTGCCAAGCCATGTCTTCCTGGACCGGAAACAAGCATCCTAGGACCGGTTTCTGGCATTCCAGCCGTCATCAGCCAGGCTTGCTTGAATCCAGTGGCAAAGTGAGCAAGGGACCCACGTCTGGGCATACTCCCGCCAACTTAGGGCGAACAAAGCGATACAAAAGGGGATGATGGACGGAACGCTTGAGCCAATCAAACACTCACCCCCAGTCAACTGATCTGGGTTTAATCCATCATCATTCTTTAGCTCACTCCACCACCCCAGTTCAGACATGGCCATATGCAAATCAGTCTGACCCTGTGCCTCATGGGAACAGTCCAGCCCGAACTGCCAAGCCATGTCTTCCCTGGACCGGAAACAAGCATCCTAGGACCGGTTTCTGGCATTCCAGCCGTCATCAGCCAGGCTTGCTTGAATCCAGTGGCAAAGTGAGCAAGGGACCCACGTCTGGGCATACCCCCGCCAACTTAGGGCGAACAAAGCGATACAAAAGGGATGATGGACGGAACGCTTGAGCCAATCAAACACTCACCCCCAGTCAACTGATCTGGGTATAATCCATCATCATTCTTTAGCTCACTCCACCACCCCAGTTCAGACATGGCCATATGCAAATCAGTCTGTCCCTGTGCCTCATGGGAACAGTCCAGCCCGAACTGCCAAGCCATGTCTTCCCTGGACCGGAAACAAGCATCCTAAGACCGGTTTCTGGCATTCCAGCCGTCATCAGCCAGGCTTGCTTGAATCCAGTGGCAAAGTGAGCAAGGGACCCACGTCTTGGCATACCCCCGCCAACTTAGGGCGAACAAAGCGATACAAAAGGGGATGATGGACGGAACGTTTGGACTGTTCCCATGAGGCACAGGGTCAGACTGATTTGCATATGGCCATGTCTGAACTGGGGTGGTGGAGTGAGCTAAAGAATGATGATGGATTAAACCCAGATCAGTTGACTGGGGGTGAGTGTTTGATTGGCTCAAACGTTCCGTCCATCATCCCCTTGTATCGCTTGGTCGCCCTAAGTTGGCGGGGGTATGCCCAGACGTGGGTCCCTTGCTCACTTTGCCACTGGATTCAAGCAAGCCTGGCTGATGACGGCTGAAATGCCAGAAACCGGTCCTAGGATGCTTGTTTCCGGTCCAGGGAAGACATGGCTTGGCAGTTCGGGCTGGACTGTTCCCATGAGGCACAGGGTCAGACTGATTTGCATATGGCCATGTCTGAACTGGGGTGGTGGAGTGAGCTAAAGAATGATGATGGATTAAACCCAGATCAGTTGACTGGGGGTGAGTGTTTGATTGGCTCAAACGCTCCGTCCATCATCCCCTTTTGTATCGCTTTGGTCGCCCTAAGTTGGCGGGGGTATGCCCAGACGTGTGTCCCTTGCTCACTTTGCCACTGGATTCAAGCAAGCCTGGCTGATGACGGCTGAAATGCCAGAAACCGGTCCTAGGATGCTTGTTTCCGGTCCAGGGAAGACATGGCTTGGCAGTTCGGGCTGGGCTGTTCCCATGAGGCACAGGGTCAGACTGATTTGCATATGGCCATGTCTGAACTGGGGTGGTGGAGTGAGCTAAAGAATGATGATGGATTAAACCCAGATCAGTTGACTGGGTGTGAGTGTTTGATTGGCTCAAACGTTCCGTCCATCATCCCCTTTTGTATCGCTTTGGTCGCCCTAAGTTGGCGGGGGTATGCCCAGACGTGGGTCCCTTGCTCACTTTGCCACTGGATTCAAGCAAGCCTGGCTGATGACGGCTGAAATGCCAGAAACCGGTCCTAGGATGCTTGTTTCCGGTCCAGGGAAGACATGGCTTGGCAGTTCGGGCTGGACTGTTCCCATGAGGCACAGGGTCAGACTGATTTGCATATGGCCATGTCTGAACTGGGGTGGTGGAGTGAGCTAAAGAATGATGATGGATTAAACCCAGATCAGTTGACTGGGGGTGAGTGTTTGATTGGCTCAAACGTTCCGTCCATCATCCCCTTTTGTATCGCTTGGTCGCCCTAAGTTGGCGGGGTATGCCCAGACGTGGGTCCCTTGCTCACTTTGCCACTGGATTCAAGCAAGCCTGGCTGATGACGGCTGAAATGCCAGAAACCGGTCCTAGGATGCTTGTTTCCGGTCCAGGGAAGACATGGCTTGGCAGTTCGGGCTGGACTGTTCCCATGAGGCACAGGGTCAGACTGATTTGCATATGGCCATGTCTGAACTGGGGTGGTGGAGTGAGCTAAAGAATGATGATGGATTAAACCCAGATCAGTTGACTGGGGGTGAGTGTTTGATTGGCTCAAACGTTCCGTCCATCATCCCCTTTTGTATCGCTTTGGTCACCCTAAGTTGGCGGGGGTATGCCCAGACGTGGGTCCCTTGCTCACTTTGCCACTGGATTCAAGCAAGCCTGGCTGATGACGGCTGAAATGCCAGAAACCGGTCCTAGGATGCTTGTTTCCGGTCCAGGGAAGACATGGCTTGGCAGTTCGGGCTGGACTGTTCCCATGAGGCACAGGGTCAGACTGATTTGCATATGGCCATGTCTGAACTGGGGTGGTGGAGTGAGCTAAAGAATGATGATGGATTAAACCCAGATCAGTTGACTGGGGGTGAGTGTTTGATTGGCTCAAACGTTCCGTCCATCATCCCCTTTGTATCGCTTTGGTCGCCCTAAGTTGGCGGGGGTATGCCCAGACGTGGGTCCCTTGCTCACTTTGCCACTGGATTCAAGCAAGCCTGGCTGATGACGGCTGAAATGCCAGAAACCGGTCCTAGGATGCTTGTTTCCGGTCCAGGGAAGACATGGCTTGGCAGTTCGGGCTGGACTGTTCCCATGAGGCACAGGGTCAGACTGATTTGCATATGGCCATGTCTGAACTGGGGTGGTGGAGTGAGCTAAAGAATGATGATGGATTAAACCCAGATCAGTTGACTGGGGGTGTTTGATTGGCTCAAACGTTCCGTCCATCATCCCCTTTTGTATCGCTTTGGTCGCCCTAAGTTGGCGGGGGTATGCCCAGACGTGGGTCCCTTGCTCACTTTGCCACTGGATTCAAGCAAGCCTGGCTGATGACGGCTGAAATGCCAGAAACCGGTCCTAGGATGCTTGTTTCCGGTCCAGGGAAGACATGGCTTGGCAGTTCGGGCTGGACTGTTCCCATGAGGCACAGGGTCAGACTGATTTGCATATGGCCATGTCTGAACTGGGGTGGTGGAGTGAGCTAAAGAATGATGATGGATTAAACCCAGATCAGTTGACTGGGGTGAGTGTTTGATTGGCTCAAACGTTCCGCTCCATCATCCCCTTTTGTATCGCTTTGGTCGCCCCTAAGTTGGCGGGGGTATGCCCAGACGTGGGTCCCTTGCTCACTTTGCCACTGGATTCAAGCAAGCCTGGCTGATGACGGCTGAAATGCCAGAAACCGGTCCTAGGATGCTTGTTTCCGGTCCAGGGAAGACATGGCTTGGCAGTTCGGGCTGGACTGTTCCCATGAGGCACAGGGTCAGACTGATTTGCATATGGCCATGTCTGAACTGGGGTGGTGGAGTGAGCTAAAGAATGATGATGGATTAAACCCAGATCAGTTGACTGGGGGTGAGTGTTTGATTGGCTCAAACGTTCCGTCCATCATCCCCTTTTGTATCACTTTGGTCGCCCTAAGTTGGCGGGGGTATGCCCAGACGTGGGTCCCTTGCTCACTTTGCCACTGGATTCAAGCAAGCCTGGCTGATGACGGCTGAAATGCCAGAAACCGGTCCTAGGATGCTTGTTTCCGGTCCAGGGAAGACATGGCTTGGCAGTTCGGGCTGGACTGTTCCCATGAGGCACAGGGTCAGACTGATTTGCATATGGCCATGTCTGAACTGGGGTGGTGGAGTGAGCTAAAGAATGATGATGGATTAAACCCAGATCAGTTGACTGGGGGTGAGTGTTTGATTGGCTCAAACGTTCCGTCCATCATCCCTTTTGTATCGCTTTGTCGCCTTAGTTGGCGGGGTATGCCCAGACGTGGGTCCCTTGCTCACTTTGCCACTGGATTCAAGCAAGCCTGGCTGATGACGGCTGAAATGCCAGAAACCGGTCCTAGGATGCTTGTCTTCCCTGGACCGGAAACAAGCATCCTAGGACCGGTTTCTGGCATTCCAGCCGTCATCAGCCAGGCTTGCTTGAATCCAGTGGCAAAGTGAGCAAGGGACCCACGTCTGGGCATACCCCCGCCAACTTAGGGCGAACAAAGCGATACAAAGGGGATGATGGACGGAACGTTTGAGCCAATCAACACTCACTCAGTCAACCGATCTGGTTTAATCCATCATCATTCTTTAGCTCATCCACCACCCCAGTTCAGACATGGCCATATGCAAATCAGTCTGACCCTGTGCCTCATGGGAACAGTCCAGCCCGAACTGCCAAGCCATGTCTTCCCTGGACCGGAAACATGGCTTGGCAGTTCGGGCTGGACTGTTCCCATGAGGCACAGGGTCAGACTGATTTGCATATGGCCATGTCTGAACTGGGGTGGTAGAGTGAGCTAAAGAATGATGATGGATTAAACCCAGATCAGTTGACTGGGGGTGAGTGTTTGATTGGCTCAAACGTTCCGTCCATCATCCCCTTTTGTAGTGCTGTTAAAAGGGCTGCAACTCTGCTGGGTGCTGTTCTGAAGGACTACTGCCCTTCTGTGCTGACCTTTTGCCTGCTACCCTCTTTCCTGTGTAGAGAATGACTGGACCTGCAACTCTGAACCCAGGACCCCAGAGTTGATTCCAAGGGCTACTTGGCAGGTCTCCTGATCTGAAGCCTCAGGGACATAACAGGCTTCCAGAAACCTTGAACACAGCACCTGGACTCTGCCATCTGCGAGTCCTGCCCTCCCAAGTGGTGCCACCCCAGTCCATTGGAAGTGGGCCTAAAGGAGCTCTGTCAAGCCCAACTGTTGTCCACATCGGAACTGATGCGACGCAAAGTCCCGCAAAGCCTCGCCGCACAGCTGCCATCTTCATCAGAAGTGACACCGAGCAACGCAAAGCCACCCCCCCCCCCCCCCACAGCTGCCAACTCATCGGAAACGACTGAAAGCGACACAAGACCCTGCCAAGCTACGCTGTAAAGCTCCCCGGAACCAAATGCAAAGCCCCGCTACACAGCTTCATTGGAACCGATGCCAGACGACGCGAAGTCTCGCAACGCAGCGCAGACCACGCACCAGGATTTAAGGTACTGTGCTCAGCAAACCGAAGTAGGTCACTGTAGCTGGCCCACACTCCATCGTGGTCTGCTTGAACTTGTGACTTTGTACCAGTCCAGCCTGACTAAATGAGCAGTTGGCGCTTTGTGCTTTTTGACGCTATATTTACTGACATCTTTAAACTTGCATATCTCCAGTTCTACTGATTGGATTTTTGTTGTTTTGGTCTTGTTTTGTTTTTTAAAAATGTTTCTATTTTCCTAAACTGGTGTGGGATCCTTTTGTGGTGTTTTCACTGAATTACTCTTTGGAGTGTTGCACAAATTCTTTGCACATTGCCTCTAAGTTAAGCCTCATTGCTGTGTGCCAAGCTACTAGAGTGTTGAGCACAGGTTAATTTAGGGTTGGGTTGTGCTTCACCCTGACAAGGACTGTGGTTGCTGCTTGACCACGGCTCCTACCCCACTCAACCAGTAACTTCCAAATGTATACAGTGCACAGGGAGAGAAAACATACACTGTATCTTAGAAGATATGGCACGTTTACACACACACACACACACACACACACACCCCGTCTCACACAACATCACTTACTACTTGTCACTCACACATGCTTACACATATAGACACACATGATCACACTTACACACACTCTATCTCACATAAACACACTTTCACCTGCAGGCATGCACACAACATACATTTAAAACCATTATCTGATAGACACTTCTAGCCGCATTTTCCTTACCTTAGAATATCCTCCGGCATCGGACTGGATCTGGAAGATTTTCAAGGAGTACCCCTGCACGCCTGTAGGTGGCATCTTTTGGCTCTGCGTCGTCCTCGCCAGAAGTGACGTGCGAGGTACCCATATAGGCTGCACCCAAGCGCGCTGACGTCCGTGCTTTCCTTTCTGCATCAGATAGCTCTGATCCGGTCTGAGCTACCCCTCAGTCACTTTTTGACTGCCTTTTTTGACATTTTGTAAAGAATTTTCTCCTGGTGTGAGGTCATGTCACCCAAGAATCCGGCTGATTTCAAACCATGTGGGGCCTGTCACAGGCAAATGTAGGTGACAGACCCCCACTTGGTGTGTTAGTGGTGCTTGGAGCAAGACCACGACTCCAAGACCTGAAAGGAGTGCCATGCCATGCATCATAAAGTGCTGGGAGTGATCCCTCAAGCTACTCGCCGCCCGACTTCAGTCGATTCCATGAAACTCAATGTCCCGTCCGCAGGGAAGGTCCTTGGACCGTTCGCGGAGCCCTTCCCGATGGTCATCGTCGCACTCAAAGTCGTCAGGAGAGTCCCACAAGCACAAGAAGTCAAAAAGGTCTTCAACTTCACCGTGTCTGTCAAAGTCTTCAGACGAGTAGCGAGAACGTCAACACTCCAGGCCCAGTGAGTCGGTGGAACCTGAACCTGGGTCCGCTCTGCACTTCCCCGATTTTCTCATACTGACCCCGACCACCTGGAGGAATTTTATGGAGTTTTATGAGGCCATGCACCTCATATTTGGGTGTCCTGGCCCCTCTGGAGCATCTTTGGGCCCCATGGGCACAGGAGGTGCCCCTACTGTATTCCCATTGGTAGGTTCACTCATGGCAGCAGTCGGGCCCCTTGGATTCCTCGCTGGATCTGGAGCAGAGTCGCCAGCGATACCTAGACCTTCCTCTGCACCCTCTTCAGTGTCGACACCCCCTATGCTGCCAACGCCCCTAAGCGGTGCTGCCCCCTTTGTTATTCCTAACAGGGAGCCAGATGGGCATCGTCCGACGCCAACTCCGGCCCGACTGAGTCCATGCTTCCTGGAGGGTAACCAGTGCCTTATTTATTTGATAGGCCTGGAGAAGGAGGTGAATGGGAGGGGTCTATGGACCCTTATGGTTACAAGCTCCCAGAAGAGGAACAGGTACAGGACAATGGGCACGAGGAACTGGCAGAGGCCAGAGGGTTAGACACCTCACCCGACACTGACCTGGTCTCCCCTCCTACCGCGGCTATGGAAGAGGGGGCCTCTTTTGCAATGGTGGTGCGTAGGGCGGCTGAGGTCCTGAACTTTTAGTTGCCTACAGTGGCTGTCAAGACGAATGTCTTGACAGAGGTACTTCAGCCGGGAGTCTCCCCTTCTGAACCCCTACTCCCGTTCACTGAAGTCCTTACAGACGTCCTACTCGGGGCCTGATCCAAGACTTGCACAAGGGCTCCTGTGAATAGGATGATTGCCCGCAACCATCAACCCCAGTTTCCCTACCCTGCACCCCACCCCGGAGAGCTTATTGGTCAAAGCCTCCAAGTCCATGAAAAGTCCTGGCAAGTTCCCTACCACTCCACCGGATAGGACATACCAAAGGCTGGATAACTTTGGTAAGAGAAGGTTCTCTTCAGTCAGCCTAGCACTGCGGTCAGTAACACCCTGTGCCTATTGGGCCATTATTCCCATACAATATGGGAAGTGGCTGCGCAAATGCTTCCTATGGTCTTGAAGGAGGCCCAAGCCACACTCACCCAGGCTAATGCTGATGGGTGAGATGCAACTAAGTTCACCATAAAGTGTGGGCTCGACATGACCGACTAACTGGGCAGAGCAATTTCATCATTAGTGGCCTTGCAGCGCCACGCCTGGTTGTGAACGACTGCCTTCTCAAGGGATGTACAGCCTTTCCTCAAGAGCATGCCCTTTGCTGGTTCTCGCCTCTTTCGTGGGCATGGAAGGGTCTGCAGCCACGATCATACCCTCCCAGCAACCATGACCAACAGGCTTCCCAGCCTTTTCGTGGCCGAGGGTCCCATAGACAGCGTGCGACTGGTGGCCAGCGGTTGAGTCAGTCCACTTTCCCCCCAGCAGCTGCTGCCTCCAAGCCTCTTACGTTTGCTCTCCGATCATCATGGACACCCAGTGGGAGGAAGGATACGCTATCACCTACCCCACTGGCAGTCAGTGACATCAGACTGCTGGGTCCTCTAGATCGTCCAAAGGGGCTACTTCCTCCCTTTTGTGACTACCCATGCCACCCACTTACAATCATCTAACAGAGGACCATCTCTCCTTGCTCCGTCAACAAGTACAGGCTCTCTTGGCAAAAGGAGCCATGTAGAGGGGGCCTGCATCAGAAGTAGGTTATGGTTGCTATTCCCGCTACTTTCTGGTGCCAAAGAAGGACGGAGGACTTTATCCTATACTAGACCTGCGCCTTCTCAACCTGTTCTTGAAAAAAGGAAAAGTTCAAAATGCTCACTCTCGCCCAAGTTCTATCTGCCACAGACCCGGTAGATTGGATGGTAGTGTTGAACTTTCAGGACTCATATTTCCACATCCTCATCCTGCCTTCCCACAGACATTATCTGCGGTTCATGGTGGGCCAAGAGCACTTACAGTTTGCGGTGCTCCCTTTAAGCCTTACCAGGACCTCTCAGGTGTTCATGAAAGTGATGGCGGTGGTTGCAGCTCATTTGCAGAGGTCGAGGATTCCCGTCTTCCCTTACCTCGACGATTGGCTGTTGAAGGCGGTCTTTCCCCAGTTGTCTCCCACCTTCAGACTATGGCAAACTTGCTGGCGTTCACTATCAACATGCTGAAGTCACACCTAACTCCCTCTCAGATGCTCCCTTTCATCAGAGCCATTCTTAACACAGTGCAGTTTTGGGCCTATTCTCCCGAGCAGCAAGCCCAGGATAATCAGACTCTGATTCCAATGTTTCTGTCTCTATTCTGTATTTTGGTAAGACTGACCCTTAGGCTGTTGGGCTTCATGGCATCCTGCTGATGACTCATGCACATTGGTATACGTGGACTCTTCGGTGGAAGCTGAAGACGCAGTGGACACAGCATCAGTTGATTCTCTCGGACATGTTCCAGACCTCAGAGGGAACTGCAAAAGATCTGCAGTGGTGGCTAACGATCCGCGATTGGGTCAGTGGCAAACCCCTCTCCCTTACCCAACCAGAGCTGACTGTAGTAACAGAGATGTCACTTCTGGGCTGGTATGGGCATCTGAGAGAAGTGGAGATAAGAGGACTCTGGTCTCCGGCAGAGTCGGAGCTCGACAAAAACCTGTTGGACCGCTGGGCGATTCGCTTGGCATTGAAAGCCTTTTTTCCCTCCATCAAGGGAAGACTAGTACAGGTGCTCACCGACAACACCTCTGCAAACGGTATTGCAGCAAGCAGGGCGGGTGAGGTCGTGGACCCTTTGTCAAGAGGCCCTGTGTCTCTGGACTTGGCTAGACTGTCAGGGCATTTCGCTGTTGGTTCAACACCTGGCAGGCTCTCTGAATCCCAGAGCAGACGAGTTCATTCAAAGATACCTAGAAGATCCCAAATGGTGTCTCCATCCGGAGGGGGTGCAAGATCTCTTTCAGCAGTGGGGAGAGCCTTGGTTAGATATGTTCGCCACCGCCAAGAATGCGCAATGTCAGCAGTTTTGTGCACTGGAGTTTCCAAGGAGACTCTCGCTCCGAGATGCTTTTCGTCTCAAGTGGAATTCCGGCCTCCTGTATGCCATTCCGCCAATACCACTCCTGCTCTAAGTTCTCAAGAAGATCAGGAAGGACCGGGCCCGAGTCATTCTTGTGGCTCCAGATTGGGCATGGAGAGTCTGGTATCCCGAATTCTGCACCCAAACATACACACCTTCATATGTGGAGATTGAGCATCGACAGTTGACAGCTTTCGACCTTCCTCCCGAATTCTCTAATGTTATTCTGCCAACCAGGCGTCCCTCCATCAAGTCTGTATATGCCTGCCATTGGGACAAGTTTGTGTCATGGTGTGCTTCCCATGTTGACCCTCATTCTGTTCCCTTATCTGTTCTTTCCATTGTTTTTGACTCAGCAGGGCTTTGCTCTGGGCACAGTTAAGAATTATCTATCTGCCATTTCTGGATTTTTGTGGTTGCTGACCAGTTTTCTCTCTTAAAGTCACCAGTTGTGACTAGGTTCCTTAAAGGCCTGCAGCATATTTTCTTCCTACGTCATTCATGCCTCAGTGGGACCTCAACCTGGTTCTTACCTTTCTCATGTGTGCACCATCCGAGCCTCTCCACAATTGCCCTCTTAGGCTCTTGACAATTAAAACTGCCTATTTAGTGGCAATAACATCAGCCAGGAGGGTCAGTGAATTGCAGGCATTCTCTGCGCACCCTCCTTATACCACCTTCTATCCAGACAAGCTGGTTCTCCAGGCAGTGCCTCCTTCTTTCCATAAGTTGTGACTCCCTTCCATGTAGGCCAGCATATCTCCCTGCCTACATTTATATGGTCCGCCTCATCCCTCCAAAGAGAGAGACTCCACCTTCTGGACCAAAAAAAGAGCGCTTTCGTTCTACATTTGACCGCACAAAAGAATTCCGGGGGTAGACAATCAACACTTCGTAGCTATGTAGGAGCAAAAGGAAGGCAGGACAGGAAAGGACCATCTTGCAATGGATTGTTCTATGCATTAAAATCTGCTACACATTGGCCAATTAGCAACCCCCTGAGGGCTTGCAAGCTCACTCCACCAGAGCTAAGGCTATGATCACTGCGTTAGGGCACAGCATCCTGGTTCTAGACATCTGTCAAGGCAGCAACGTGGGCCTCACTGCACACGTTCACCAAGCACTACTGCCTAGACAGTCATGTCCGTCGTGATGGGCACTTTACCCTTTCGGTCCTTCAGACCTTTCTGATTTAATTAGCTTTGAAGTCCCACCCCAGGGGAGGTATTGCTTTATTATCTATTCTAAGGTAAGGTATCTGCGGCTAAAAGTTACCTTCGGTAATGCCTTATCTGGTAGAGACGCTAGCCGCAGATTCCTGATCCTACCCTCCCATCCTTTCATCTGCGAACCGATTACATTCTAAAGGTACATTCTTCTCAGGGCCTTAGTTTGTAGCACTACTGGTCAGTGTTTATAGTGGCTCTGTGCTCCTGGTGTAGAAAGTCTCAAAAGTAGCTGATGTCAGTGCGCGGGGGTGGCGCCTATAGAGGTACCGTGCACGTCACTTTCGGCGCGGCTGGCTGAGTCAAATGTCAGCACCTACTGGCGCGCAGGGGTACTACTCGAAAGTCTTCCGGATCCAGTCTGACGCCTGGGGATATTCTAAGTAAGGAATCTGCGGCTAGAGTCTCTACAAGATAAGGCTTTACCCAATGTAAGTAACTTGTTCTTTACATACCACAGCTGCCATCAAAATTCCTTTTTCAGCTAAATGTGCTCCATTATTTGTTACACTGAAAGAAAATAATAAAATATTATTCACTATTAGTATAATGAAAAAGTGGCAGAAAATAAGAAATGCGGCGCTGCCCTGTATAGCACTGATTTTGCCACGTCCAAGGCCAGGGGTCGCAAAGGCTGTGCCGGGGTCACAAGGGGCAAGCCAGGGTTCAGATGCAACTGTGACCCCTGGCAACCCCAAAACGACGTCCATGATGCTAGCTTATGTCTTTATGCACTTCCTACACAGAAAGGTTTTGAAAATTCTCAGGGACAGATTTATGAAAGTGTCATTCAATGCAGTGCAGCAGCCAAAAATGCTGCACTGTGTGGCGTGACAGGGAGGGAGCAGGAGAGAACCCTATCTCTAGAGATATGGCATTCTCCTCCCCTCGTCCTATCACTGGTGCAGGATTTTGCTGCCGAGTGCCATGCACACACCTTTGCGCCAAGAGCAAGGGTGTGTGCTTGAGTCTAGCTTAGGTTTTGTACTTGAAGAGTTCCTTTCCAGTACAAAATACTATGCCTAGACAACTTTTGAAACTTTTCCTACTTTTTATGTGTGCTGTACAATGCAGCACACTTTCAAAGTCAGAAAAGAAAGGAGAAATGAAAACATTTTTCCTTTTAATGCCTGCTTTCAAGTGGCGTTAATTTTTGACGCCTAAACCCTGTCTATTATTAGTAGTAGATAGGGTTTTGTGTCAAAAATCATGGATGATTGCATGGGAACCCCTATGTACCACCTATTGAATGCCCACTTGACTCTAAATAACACAAAGCAGCGGTTTTCATTATTTTCAGACTACTTTCCAGCTTAAAACAAGTTTTGCACTGGAAAGTAAATTACTAAGAAAACACTTTGTGCTGGTTTGCCTCACTTTTGTGACGCAAACCCAGCACAAAATGTTAGTAAAGCTGGCCCTCAGTGTGTTCCCTGTGATTGGTTTGTTTTTCTGGATTTTAGGTTGCCTCGTTATCATGCCACCCTAAAGTTCAAAGTCTGCTGCCTCATTCAAGCTGCTCTTGGGATTATTGCACATGCCCAGGCCACTGGCTTTAGACAATTTGGTAGTTGTAGTCCATGTTTTTGCCCACCAAACTCACACAGAATTTGTTTGGACTGCTTGTGCGAGTGGTATTCCATTACTGCACTTTGCAATTTATTTTCAGCTGGTGCTCTAAGCATCTTGGACCATTGAAATCTGGTTGCCTTTGAAGTTCATGGCCCTGGTCCTGGTCTCTAGGAAGCAACAGAAAGTTATTAAAATGACAGTTTCGACAGGTGCTACGTGACTGAGAATATTGTTTTGAAAAAAATTAAGTGATTGGCGGATTGCCTAAATTTATCTAATCCATTGTTAAGCAGTCTGGTCTGTAATCCTGTCTATATTTTTTTTGTCCATCATGCCATCTTACACAGGAACCAGCAATATACAAATCAGACTTTGTCTTGTGGTTTGTGGCCTCCTGGCCTGCCTGGCTACGTTGGTCTAGGCCTGGCTGCCATGATGTCTTTTGCGCACGTTACTCTGCACCGTTGTTCTGTCGCCCTCTGCTCCTGCCAAGTTATTTTCCTAAATAGTGTTACACCAGCGGTCTCTTGTCCTGCAATTTACCGGACAACTGTCTGCATTTTCTGTTTCTCACCTTTTCTCCTGTTCCTTTTGGGCTCCGTCTGAACAACAGTTACAAGGTCGAAAAACACGTCCCTGGTTCTTGCTGATATGGCCAGTCCCTCGCACCTAGACATAACACTATGTACAGCTGCCATGGGGAAATTGGTGGGCTTTTATTATTGCGTTTTTCCCTCTTGAGAGGGACTTGAAGAAAACCTTTCCAGGGAGAAGAGCTGTGATTGTCTGCTGATGTAGTGCTTGCATCTAGAGACTGAGGTATGGGGGTTCGCTTGTCAAAGCCCAGAGGTCTTCTATTGTTATAATAAAAAAGCTATTAGCACGAGGAGGGTGGTAAGGTCATTTAGCCCTCTATCCACTGCTTTATGAAATGCTTTCCCCGTTAGTATTCTATGGAGTTGTAACTATGCTGATTATATTATTCTTATGCATTATGCTGATAGTACTGTCACGTGTACTGTATCTTAGAGCACGTATGTTGAAATAAACATTTTAACCTATACTGTGTCTCTTCTTACGCCGGTTGTGGACAGGTATGAGTGAGTGACGAAAGGGTGTTCTTGCTACTGCGAGTCCTGAGAGAGAGAGATACCGTGTTCTGGGTTGTCTAATCATTGGTACATTGTTGCTAATGGGACGCTAAGGCTAGTTGGGTTAGGGTTTTAGGTGCTAAGGTTTATGTTTGGCTCACCACTATATCCCGAGGTCCTATTATCCTGTGCATAGCTCTGTGTGTGTGCAGAATCCCTATAACATGGCGCGACCAACGAGTGGGCTGCTTATCTGCGAGACGCTTGAGTAGTGCTTGTGCTTGTCCACAACACCCCTCACAGACGCTTCCGGAAGCGTGTGTGACGGTATTACCTCCTATATTGACGTTTTTGTAGGTTCTTTCAAGCTTGAAGTTATTAAAAGGTTTCTTAATCGAACCCTCTATTGTGCTGCCTACTGTTAGGTTGTCGAACAACCCCGATCGTAATGGCGGGTGTAAACATAGCGGCACATAGCCGCACAGCGCTCCGTGATCACTTAAGGGTGTATGGAGTGCCGGACACGGGAGTCGAACTAATCTTTGTGGTTCAAGCCGATCCGGCTTTCCACTTTGAAGTATTCTACTCTTGGGTCACCTTTCCAGCGGTGGATGCGAACGATAATCTGTTCCATGAATATGAACCCACCGTTGTTCCTGCTGCCTATAGACCTTATACTAATCTTGAAGTACCGCTCACGGCTTGGCAGCACCGTGTGTGGTTTGATGGCGCCCTCCCACAACCGGTAACAACGGTCCGTTTAGGCCCCTTGTCTATTGACGGGGCCACTTGGCCTGTTTTGGCCGGATACACCCCACATCCGCGATATATGCAAATACCAGTCGCTGACCTGAGCAATATGAATTCGGCTTTGGTGCGAGTGCATCGCGCTTTAGTGCAATATGTTACAGGCAACATCCAGGGGGCCCCACCTGGAGTTGCGGGCCATCCAGCTGCTGCAGGCGGAGTGACCATAAGTCCTGTCATGGGGAACTCAGTGATGGGCAAACGTCCACAAAATAAGGATGATTTACCTTATTGGCTTGCAGAAAAATTTGACCAGTTGGAGGCAGTTTTTCCAAACACGACACCAGTGGATAAACATAGAATTCTTACAATTAGTTTGCCAAAAGACTTAATCCCCGAGTTGACAGCATGCAACAACTGGGGTAGGGTATTCGCGGCAGTTTATTCGAAGTGTTTCGGCACTCCTTCCATGACGGTTCTCCCCTCTGTAATTAAAAAAGTACAGGATGAGCATGGCCCTGAAGCGGCTGTGGAATTAGGGATGAGACTGGTGGGAGTGTTCGAAGTAGTAGCTGAGCTGATCCTTGCGAATGTCAAGGGCGATGCAGTGAACTTTCAAGTAGCTAATGCTTTGGCTTTAGTCCCAGAATTGGACAAGCCGCGCGAATTACCGAAAATTATAACCCAGGCTTATAAAACTATTGGCCGAAATAGCCTGGGCAATAAGCCTTTTGCAAAACAACAAACACAAACACAACAACAACAACCTAAAACTCAATCTGAAAAAGATGAGAAACCAGTTTTTACTAAAAAAGAGCTGGAGGTTGAAAAAACAGGGTAAGCAACAAAAGAAGCCGGGGTCGCGAGGCGCATCCCCTGTTTCTGTCTTTTCTGAACGCACATATGATTTGCGCGATAGGGCGAGAATAAAATCTCCGGATAGGTTTCAGATCCCTGATACGCGTTCTCCTCGTTCTTCACAGGCACAGACAACTTCGCAAGCCAGTGGAGGGGATCGCCAGGATAGAGGAAGGGGTCGAGAGGCTCCCCAGGGACGAGATCAACCTCCACAACAAGTCAGAGGGAAAGCAGAAGACTTTCAACCTTCTCGCCCACAATTTCAGAAGAAGAAAGTTGCCGCTGTAACAGCGAAATATGCCACAGACGATGAGAAAGAGACTCCTGAATTGGACGTGGGCAGTAACCCTCCTAGACAGCGCCGCGGAAGTTACCATAGTGCGGGAGGCGCTACGTCCTCATATGGAGGTGACAGCAACTGAAACATTCATTACTGTTGAAACAGCAGACACCAGAGTGGCACCCCCGGACAGACTATTTAATATTATCATCCAAATTGAAGGTGATATACAGCGTGTAATAAAAGGGATATTTTGGGAAAATCTGACCTCTTCATACGACATTTTGTTAGCTGAGGCGGATTGGCCACCCCCATTCGTAATTGCTGCGCGTAAAGGGGAGGAGGTAATCCTTCCGAGCTTTTCTCGACATGTCCCAAAGGACAAAGCGGAGGCTCTTGCAGCTGAGTGGGCTATGTCCCTGGCTCCTGCGTTATACCGCAACCACGTGGGTTGGGATGAAGATTCTCCCCCCCATGAGATACCTTTACGGTCCCTACCACAGCCACAACCCCAATATCCCATTAAACGTGAAGCCAAAGGCCCCGTTTCTGACATCCTGACACAGTTAGAATATCAGGGAGTAATAGAAACATGCGTATCACCCATGAATAATCCCCTTTTCGCGGTTTCTAAACCCGACGGATCGTACCGCCTAGTATTGGATTACCGGCATTTGAACTCTCATTGTCGGACCTTTGCGGTGCAAAATACCCACAGTTCTGCGCTTGTAGACAGTCTTGTTCGTAAAAAATATAAAACGACACTTGACCTATCCAATGGATTTTACACGCACAACTTAGCCACGGAGTGTAGCCAATGGAGCGCTTTTACCTCCGGGGGTAAACAGTTCAAATTAAGGCGACTCCCTATGGGCTATAAAAACAGTCCAGGAGTGTTCGCTGCCCGTGTTGTCTCTTTGTTAGACGGCATAGACCCAGATGCGTGTTCGTACTTCGATGATATTTACCTGACCGAGGATGAGTTATACCTGCATCTTTCCAGAGTGGACCGCATTATTCTCGAGTTTGCGGTATTAGGTTATAAGTTTAACTTTGCCAAATCACACATTGCTGAATTAACAGTTTTGTTTTTGGGCTATGAGCTCAACAACGAAGGTAAGGGCTTAGCCCCCCACTTCTTGGAAAAATGTGCACTTTTGTGCCCTCCCACTACTCTGAAAAAACTTCAGTCTTTGCTGGGTTTCTTGAACTTCGGGCGTACTTATATTCCCGAATACGCCCAGCGTATCAAGCCATTGTATGCCTTGATACAACCAGATTTTTCGAAGTCTTGCTGGCTTCCGGAGCATACCTCCATTCTGCAGTCACTGCAGACAGACCTTCTTGAGTCTAAGTACCTGTTGACGCGTGATAACCACACAAACCTGGTGATTAGAATAATTCCGGGGGCAGTGGGTTTCACGTATTTAACCTTTAACGAGGGTGACACAGTACCAATCGCATACAAGTCACATCTGTACACGTCCGCAGAACTGCGCTTTTCATCTGTGGAGAAAGTTCTAACTGCAGTGCAAATGGCGATTCTGAAGGAGCGCACACTGGCACAGGGTAAGCGCATTCTAGTGGTAACACCCTATCCTGCTCTAGAAGCAGTGACAAAGGCAAGTGTACCAAATTCTAAAGCTTTGCATCCCCGTTGGATACAATGGGCAACTTCTTTGACGTCTCCGGATGTCACATTCATTTTCGATGCTTCTCTACAGACTCAGGAGTTTTTACAGTATGAATTCGTTCATCCTCCTCCTCTATCTATACTGCCGCTTGAGGATTACGACTGTGTGATCTACACCGATGGTTCGGCACAACCGGCCACGGGGTCCAAGCATGCTTATTCAGCCGCATGTGCTATTGTTGCAGGTACCTTTGTGAACGGAGAGTTCAAGTCCACCGTAGTGCATACTCAAACACTCGGGGACAGTACTGCGCAATTGGCCGAGCTGCGAGCATTGGTGCTTGCGCTTGAATTCGTAAATCCGGATGTGACCACACTTATTGTATGCGATTCTTATTACTGTGTTCAATCATACAATGACAATCTATTCTTTTGGTCACAAAACGACTATAGAGACGCTAAAGGTAGCACAATCAAGCATAAGATGCTTTGGGTTCGAGTGGCAGAATTGAGACAACGTTTGCCACTCACACAAGTGGTTCACACCCTAGGCCATCAGCGGGTGGGCGCACACGCTGTTGGTAACGGTCTGGCAGACGAAGCAGCCAGATCAGCAGTAGTCACGTGTTCAGTAGCAGCAGTTACCAGATCCATGTCAAAAATTGACACCGATATTTTGGCAGCTATTGCTGCGACAAAGGAAGGTGATAATTACCCTAGGGGTTTTCCTTCCAAATATTCTTATCAGTTAAGTCCCGAACAGGCTCCTTATGTAACAATACCAAACGTTGGTGATCGGCTGATACCCAACGCGGATCGCAGACTTTCCTTGATAACGGCAGCACACGAAGGCATGGCTTCGGCTCATGCTGGAGTGTCTGCGACCGTTTCCATCTTGCAGCAGCGGTACTGGTGGCGTGGTTTATATAAAGACACCCGTACTTATGTGCTTTCTTGTGACGTGTGTCAACAGATTAAGCCTTCTACGGTTACACGACCACCACAGACCTCGCTCTACATTTCTAACAGACCCTTTGGGTGTGTTTACTTGGATCACTGCGGTCCATTTTCTTCAGACACTGCCTATAAATATATCTTAGTGGCAGTGGACTCGTGCACACGTTTCATCTGGGTCTGGCCACAACGGAGTGCTGACGCTCGAAATGTCATCAGGGATTTGCGTGTCTTTGTGGGAATCTTCGCATGCGGTACCTTCCATTCTGACCAAGGTCCAGCGTTTGCCTCTAAGGCGTACAAGGACGCAATGGGTTCACTGGGGGTACGGGTGAAGTTTTCGTCTCCATACAGACCTGAGGGTAATTCAATTGTGGAGCGGATGAACCGTGATTTAAAGCAATCCTTGACAGCTAGAGTCTTAGGTACTGGCAGGAACTGGCTGGCCCACTTGTATACCGTACAAAGTGCACTTAATAATCTCCCTAGAAGATCTCTGGGTGGGCGGACCCCATACGAAATGCTCTTTGGCATAAGAATGTTTGTGCCTGACCTTGATGGTCTAGACATGGCGGTGCAACCCGCCAAGTTTGATGTAGATAACCATTCTACTATGTTACAGGACTTACAAGAAGCCCGAGACAAACTTGCAAACGCACATTTACCTTCAGCCACAGATACTGCCCTGCAGATTCCGGTTGCCGGCTGGCTTCCGAAGATTGGAGACCTGGTTCGAGAGAAGGTGGAGAACAAGAAAGAATTCGGCCCCTCTTATCGTGCACCGGTTCCAGTCCTGGGTTTGAAGGGAACACGTACAGTCATCTTACCACCGCTTCCTGGTCGCAAGGAGAACAGATACATCTCAGTGGAAAATGTCAAGCTACAACAACTGGCCGATCCTAAATAGTGTTACACCAGCGGTCTCTTGTCCTGCAATTTACCGGACTTGTGTTCGAGGCCCTCCTGCCCGAACGGTCACTGATGTTACAATTGAGATGATTGATTTGCCTGAAAGTATACTCGAACCTCCAGTTACCCCCTGCATGGACGAGAACGAGTATACCTATCCCGAAACAGAATCTGTGGCTCATTTACCAACAACGCCACTGAGTCCGACACGTTATTCCTTTGACTCGGATTCCACCACGTCGATTGTCCCGTCCAAGTTCAGTATTTTTGTATCCTGGTTTAGAGACAATTTTTTGATTCCCCCTTGGACATACATTTGGTTGGTACTTTTCTTGATCTTTTTGTTCATGTCCATTGGCTTTGTCACAGTGTTTTTTCTACTGATCAATGGTCACTATTTGCCTGAACGCTCTGCTGTGAACAGTGTTGCTGGAACTTTGGCTCCACATTCCTCATCTCACATCATGAAGCGTGACCACACATTGGTGAACATTTCAGCTTTTCCAGTTGCTGATGGCATCGTATGGGATGCGGTAAATTTTCAAATTCATGGACCAACAGAAGTTATTAATGTACCGAATGTCCTTCGAGTTTCCATGGGTGATGTAGTAAAAAGTAATATTCATTCTGATGATTGGGATGTGCATGCAGTTGAAGCATTGTTTGCTGATTTGAAATATTATGCTTCATTTAATGCTGAGGATTTGTATATGAATTCTGCGAATTATGCCGATTTATACTGTTACCAGCATTGGGGCAACCATTTTGTCCATAAACCGAGTGCACTACGTAGCCCTGTGACCTACACTCAATGGGAACATTGCCCAAACCCTTTATCGGGTAGCTCCCGGACTCTTCGAAATAAATTTACTTATTTCACTGATTTTAATAGATCGAACCCTGGGTCCTATTATTTTAAATTACCTGCCCCTTTCACACAGAAATTCATGTTGACCCACACTAAATTGCTTTATTCGAGTTCCTTTTTAAAGGCCTTGGCTGTGGGTGGTTATGAATACTGGACGGAAACTGTGGATTTGAAGTCAATCTGGGGCTCCAAGCCTTGGCAGGTGCAAGGCACCGAGGCCTTGCACCGTGCCTGCCTAATCCCAGCCCAAATGGTGTTTTTGAATGCTTCGATCTATCAGACTACGTGTTGGGGTCTGGCTACTACAAAACAAATGAATGCACCATCAATTCCATCCCTGTCTTCCACTCTAAACCACAGCTCGCACTTCAATATGTCCCTTTCGACTTTACAGGTTTTGTTTCAGAACAATTCGTTTAATATGTCTACGCTTGTTCAGTCACCTTGGTTGTCTTGGCCCATATCATCTAACGAGTGCCAGCTGCGTTTTCATGACACAGTTTCTGGCTATACTCAGGACAAGCCCGATCCTAGGTTTTCTAACTCCCGTACTGTCACCACCTATTCTGTTGGTAAATTATGTAAACAATGGTTGCAACATTCTTCCCTAGACTCTGTTAAACAACATTTGTCCCTCCTTTCAGGCAATATTGATCTGTCCGACTTTATATTGGGACCTCGTGGTCCACGACCGAAGAGGTTCATTTATGAAGCTTATAATGAACTCTGGAAGCTATCGCAAATGGAGGCTGCTTCCCGTTTACGGGAAATAGACCAAGCAAATTTGGAAAAGGTGCTTGCTGTTGTTGACAATAGTATTAATACCCTGTCTTCCCGCATTTACACGTTGGAGAATATTGTGTCCTCTGTTGTTGATATTGTACAAGATGATGTTTCTGTGTTGTATCATGGTCAAAATCAATTACGTTCAGTTATGCAATTTGCGTGGACTTTGCAAACACTTAAGTTGGGTAAGGTTCCTTGGCACTTTTTGAACACCACTGCCTTATTTCTGCCCTTTAATTTAACTGACAAACAGCAGTTCATGTCCATGAAAGATGCAGTTTACACTCTGTTACATATCGAGAAAGTGGAGCCCTTACCATTCTCTGTAGCGGAAATAGATTCTGCTGTGTGGCTAGTTCATGGGGTTATCGCATTGCCTTTTTCCTTGTTTGAATTTAGTTCATGCATGAAACATTATCCTGTGGGCCGTTTCCAGCCTTTGGGTAGTGCCTTCCTGCATGAACTCTGGTCCCTCCCTTTTATGTATAAATGCCTTAGAGATGACAAGGAAGTTTTTCTCACGGGGGAGTCATGCGATTCTACAGTGGGTCATTCCCTTGTTTGTAAACATATTAAATTGCACGGAGCTTGTAACGTTTCCGCTCCGAATCTGGCTTGTGTGTTGAAGGGCATTCCTGCTCCTACTATTTCTCCTACCTTTACTTTGCTTACTAATGGTAGCTATTTGCTTTTAAATAACGACTATTGCTGTGGTATGCAGGCCGGCATCCCTTATATTGTTACTGTATCGCACAGGGTTGTCTGCTGCAAGAATGTGCTTTTTCCTCCCCCTCACGACATCGTAGATAATTCTATTTGGCCTTCCATTCCTACTATGGAGGCGGATTTCAATAAACTGAGCAGAATAAAGGCGCTATTATTGAACGAGGAGGTTATGCTCACTTCCGCCCGGGAGACATTTGTTCTCCAGGTGGCAAGTACCCACAGTGAAATACAGGCCCTTTTGAACACTAACCTCCCACAACATTTCGGTGAATTAATTCACCGTATTTTTAACGCATCTAACACTGAAGGTCTAGTGCATTTTTTTAAAGTGGTGGGGTCCGGCCTAGTGTCCTCTTTCCAAACTATTTTTGGTGTGATACCGGCGTTTATTCATTCTATTTTTTCCAGTGTCTTTGGTGGCTTTCCATTAATCCTTGCTTTGGCGGCTGGTGTACTGCTGTTGATCTGCTTCCTTCGCAATGGCTGCTCCCCAATGGGCCCTTCTCGACCCCGGACGCCTACTGCTGCTCCGTGAGCGCATTTTATCTGGTTTCGGAGTTCTGCCGTTGGCGACACTGAGTGTGTCCTATACCCTTTCTTTTCGCTTTGCGTGTTTCACTTGCGTGCAACCTGTGATGTCTTGCATTCGCTGCCCTTTCACCTGGGCCATGGATTATTGCCTCTCCAATACGTCGTTGTCTGTTCCGGATTTCGTTCGGTTGATGGGTCCCTTAGAGGCCCATGAACGGGACTGTTCCGTTGCAGGCTGCATGACGCGTGCGGCTGCACTGGGGATTTTGGCACAATGGGATATCTGGGCGGCTGCTCAGAATCTCCTACAACAAAGCTATATTGAATATCACGCAAGCTGTCCCGCATTGCTTTTGGATGCTCCGTCCTCTGAGGAGCATTCCTGCAGCTGTGACCTGTTGGACTGGATGGCGTCTATGTTTTTTGACGATTCCAATGATGTCCTCTTGGACGGTATAGCATATTTCTGCACTTCCACGTTTTTGGATTGATTTGCCGTTCACTGTCCGTGGACTGCCTCGCTAACTGTCTTTTTGCTACCTTGCCGCGTTCCACTCCTTCCACTGTGGGCGCCTCTGTTCTGCTCAGGTGTTTTGAACTCTGTCTTCGTCCTTAGTCTTGGCCGATGGACTGTCCAGGGGAGGGTGTCTTGTGGTTTGTGGCCTCCTGGCCTGCCTGGCTACGTTGGTCTAGGCCCGGCTGCCATGATGTCTTTTGCGCACGTTACTCTGCACCGTTGTTCTGTCGCCCTCTGCTCCTGCCAAGTTATTTTACAACTGTCTGCATTTTCTGTTTCTCACCTTTTCTCCTGTTCCTTTTGGGCTCCGTCTGAACAACAGTTACAAGGTCGAAAAACACGTCCCTGGTTCTTGCTGATATGGCCAGTCCCTCGCACCTAGACATAACACTATGTACAGCTGCCATGGGGAAATTGGTGGGCTTTTATTATTGCGTTTTTCCCTCTTGAGAGGGACTTGAAGAAAACCTTTCCAGGGAGAAGAGCTGTGATTGTCTGCTGATGTAGTGCTTGCATCTAGAGACTGAGGTATGGGGGTTCGCTTGTCAAAGCCCAGAGGTCTTCTATTGTTATAATAAAAAAGCTATTAGCACGGGGAGGGTGGTAAGGTCATTCAGCCCTCTATCCACTGCTTTATGAAATGCTTTCCCCGTTAGTATTCTATGGAGTTGTAACTATGCTGATTATATTATTCTTATGCATTATGCTGATAGTACTGTCACGTGTACTGTATCTTAGAGCACGTATGTTGAAATAAACATTTTAACCTATACTGTGTCTCTTCTTACGCCGGTTGTGGACAGGTATGAGTGAGTGACGAAAGGGTGTTCTTGCTACTGCGAGTCCTGAGAGAGAGAGATACCGTGTTCTGGGTTGTCTAATCATTGGTACATTGTTGCTAATGGGACGCTAAGGCTAGTTGGGTTGGGGTTTTAGGTGCTAAGGTTTATGTTTGGCTCACCACTATATTCCGAGGTCCTATTATCCTGTGCATAGCTCTGTGTGTGTGCAGAATCCCTATAACAACTTGATCCTTCTCCAGTGGGAACACTCCTGCCCAAAATGCCAGGCCAGGTGCCCTCCGAGTAGGACCAGTTTTGGCCTAATTGGGCCTGGTTAGTAAGCTGCAGCTTGAGTCCTGCAGAGCACAGGACCCACATCTTGGCATACGAGTCACAGGTTGTCGTAGTGCGGAAAAAAAGGGATTGGTGGATTGTTTGAATAAATCTTGGCCACTGGTAATTGCTCTGGACCGAAATCAAGTCTATTGTCTTTTCACCATCCATGCCTCTTTAGACAGGAACCTGCCATATGCAAATCAGCCTTGTTCCTGTTCCAGTAGGAACAGTCCAGCATCAACTGCCAGTCCGGGTTCCGACTGAGCAAGAACACAATGAACTCCAGACCGTTTTCAGCCTAATTGGGCCACACTAGAAGGGTGCAGCTTGAGTCCTCTGGCACAGTGAGCCCGGGACCCACCTCCCAGCATACCCTACTCACTTGGGGCAGTACACTGAGGAATTTTAAAAAAGTGGTGGGTGGATTGCGTGAATTAATCTCAGCCACTGTTCATTACTGTAGAATGCCATCCAACCTAGCGTGCCACCTCAGACAGGAAACAGCCACATGCAAATCAGCCTTTATTTTTTGTAAAAAAAAAATGTAAAAGCAAATGGGGCAGAACTGACCCAGTCTGATCCTGATGGACATGATTCTTGACTTGTGTCCAAATCAGAGGCTGTGCTGAGGGTTCAAGCCGTTTTATGGGTGCGGGTGACTAATAAGCACCACAAATACAATACACTGCTGGTGCTACAGTACGCTTCTACAATACATTGCAAAGGCTGCCGTCCCGGTCTCAGTAAGGCAGTGACCTGAGTGTCTGAGATCCTCCACTCCACACTTAGAAAGAAGCTGAAAAGTCAGACCGCTGACAGTTACTGATGGGCGAAAGTCTAGTGTGGTCCTCCGCTTAGACCTGGCCTGTTATCTCTGTTGAACATTCTAGTTGAAGTTCCTTTTATGTCACATTTGATCAAATGCACTTCTCAGCTCACCGCCTCCAAGCAGCTAGGCATGCTCTCTCTAGCTGCCTCAGCAGTAGAGATGTTGTGTGCAGTTGCCCAGACCCACCCCCTTTCTACAGGTCCCCCTAGTAAAGTGATCGTTCTCAGTTTCTCTCACTCGGTCTCGCTTTTTTGTTTATTCCTCTACCGGAACCTCTGTCTTCCTGTTTCTCCCGCTAACTCTGTATCTTTCTGCTCAGTGTCATTTTAGGGATTTGGAGCCTTGGCAAGACATTTCAGCTGTTTTTGTGTGGAAATCTTATTATAATGTAGTTTGGCATCATACAGGCTTGATTTGTCAGAAGTTAGGTAATAAAATTCAAAGTTGTTCAGAAGAGGGGCTCAAAAATATACCTTGCTTGGGGCCTCCAACATCCTTAAGATGACACAGCTCAGCAGAGGCGTCCTGAGTCTCCTCTGTGCAGATGGTACAGCCTTGGCGTCTGTTTGGGTGTGTCAGGGGTACCGAGCCAGCTGTATTCGAAATCATTTCATCTAGTGCCTACACCGGGCATTGAGGAAGCCAATTGGCAGCCACAGCAGGCCTTAGAAAGCTTAGAAAAGCATTGTCAGCAGTACTCCTCCTTGCAGCCAGTGAACATTGTTTTGTTCAGGCAAAGTCAGGGAATCATGGCGATCGGAGAGGTAGAAGAAAGTTAGGAAGCTGGAGAAAGCAGAAAGTGCAGGCGATCGGAGAGGTGGAAGAAAGTTAGGAAGCTGGAGAAGGTGCAGGCGATCGGAGAGGTGGAAGAAAGTTAGGAAGCGGGAGAAAGCAGAAAGTGCAGGCGATCGGAGAGGTGGAAGAAAGTTAGGAAGCTGAAGAAAGGAGAAAGTGCAGGCGATCGGAGAGGTGGAAGAAAGTTAGGAAGCGGGAGAAAGCAGAAAGTGCAGGCGATCGGAGAGGTGGAAGAAAGTTAGGAAGCTGGAGAAAGCAGAAAGTGCAAGCGATCGGAGAGGTGGAAGAAAGTTAGGAAGCTGGAGAAAGATCGGAGAGGTGGAAGAAAGTTAGGAAGCTGTTAGGAAGCTGGAGAAAGCAGAAACTGCAAGCGATCGGAGAGGTGGAAGAAAGTTAGGAAGCTGGAGAAAGATCGGAGAGGTGGAAGAAAGTTAGGAAGCGGGAGAAAGCAGAAAGTGCAAAGTTACCAAGTGACCTCTGGTCACAGAAAAATAATTTTCAGTCCTGGCCTTTCAGTTTCCAAAAGAGTGTTTTTGGAGTTGTTGAGTTAGTCCCGTTCAATTGAACTAATGTGGCTAGTACTCTAGGAAGCAACAATTTGTGTAAGGAAAGTCGAGAAGCGGAAACCTTGTTCACAGGTGACTTGGTGTCAACTAGTCACACCTTTAGTGCCGGTGTTGAAAGTGCCATAGGGAAACGGATAGGCAGAGAAAGAGACAGGAAATGATGTCAAGGAGAGGAAGGAGGTGTGCGAAGTGACAGACTTAAAATGTACGAACAGAGTTTTTTGGACAGGGACTTATTTATTTATCATTATTCGTTTATTAGTTAATAAAAACCATAAACAGTCACAATACAAGGAGTGTAAGGAATCTCCTTACATCCACGACTTGATCAACAACAATGCATTTAAAATCAATGAATCTCCACTTCAACCTGAATAAGCACCAATAGATCATACAAAAGTGGAAAGTATCAACATCATAAAACATTCTGTACAGCCTGGGACGCATAAGCTTAAAATCAATGAATCTCTGCATCAACCTGACTGTGCACCAATACATCATACTAAAAGAACGCTTTATTAAGCAGCAGCGAAATGGCAATGAAACTTTAACAGTATAAAATCATAGACCTTCCTGTATCCTATAGCTGAGCGCAGGGAGATCATGCGGAAAATGCGTCGTGCATACATCAAGAAACGTATTGTGTGGAAAAGCATGAATAAGCTATAATCCTATGCACAGGTGAAGTCATACAAACGGTGCATCATGCAAATATCAAAGGCTTACTGTGCAAAGTGGCATAAACAATTTATGATCATTCGTCATCCTATATCAACCTGGCTAAGATTGCGCACACATATCATTCAGGAAAGTGCCTTGTGCAAAAGTCGACGGGTAACTGTGCAAAGGAACATTTACTGTGCAAACAAGCATAAATATTAATAAATCCTTTTCCATAAACACTCCA
Organism: Calotriton arnoldi; assembly: GCA_963921515.1. NCBI lineage: Eukaryota > Metazoa > Chordata > Amphibia > Caudata > Salamandridae > Calotriton > Calotriton arnoldi. The sequence goes on along the minus strand of CAWUFW010000765.1, from coordinate 3,021,990 downwards.
TAGTACATTGTTTGAAGTGATCAATGCTGAGCACCCAACAGTAGACGGGATAAGAAGCAGGGTTCCTGTGCAAACGAGCATAAATAATCATTCCTTTCCCATGGACACTTCATAGTGCTTTGTTTAAACTGATTAATGCTGAGCACCCAACAGTAGACGGGATAGGGGACAGGGTTCCTCATACTCATCTCCTAGGAGCCCCTCCATTTACCATTTCATAACAACACTGGGATAAGGGTTCATAATTCTTTTTTTTACTCCTTAGCAGCCCATCATTAAATAGCAACCTTCTAAAATTCCCAATGGAGTGTACCCTTGTCTAAGCCATTGACATTGCTCTATTTAAAATGTTATCTGATTATTAACAATTGCACCAATCTAATGTTCAACATGAAATTCTGTGGGTTTAAAGCCTTTATGACAACCGACCTACAAGTTCTGACTTCTAGAGCTAAAAACTCTTGACTTAGCAGTGACCTCCGGTGTATTAACAAGTTGCGGCATACACAAAGTATATGCATAAAAGTTTATTTTGTCTGATGACACAAGCAACATAGTGTATCTTCCGGTTGTGCCTTCTTATGCCACTTGGGTATAAAGTCGAGGGTTTGAAGGAGTCTAAATCGCATCTTTATCAATTCCATCTTGAAAGCCAATGACAGTGCTGCCTCAAAGTAGGATTGTTCCTTACTGATGTTATAAAAGTTTAATACTAGCCACCCATGCGCTCATTTTGCTAGTGAAGCTTTATCCTCCAGGCGGCTTTTTTGCTGTATGCATTTATTCAAAGTTTTATTTAAAGTGTAATCACTCGTGTTTTGTTGCCATAGATCTGAAATACCAAGATTCTCTATGCTTCTCTGTAGATACTTGGCAAATCAACCTTTCCCCCTTTTCAGATTGATCTCTGCCCAGGCAAGATGAGTAAATGATCCCTCAGGGGCACTCCACAATCGATGACAACATTTAAGAAAAGCCCCTTTTCTGGCTAGTGTTTGTTTTATCAGTGAAAATTCCAGTCTTACTTGGGCAGCGTAGTCAGACTTTGGTAGCTGAAACGCTCATTTATATATTCGTAGTACAAGCTTCACCAGCAGATCCGCATCTTCACCCATTATCTCACCACCATAAGATATAGTTGGAATCAGTTTTGATTTTATCATTGTTATCATTGCCTTTAAGTTGTGCCCCCACAGAGTTTTCCTCAAATTAGAAAAGCCAAAGTTTCACACTTCTGTTTTTGCAGTAATGGCTTTTTGTGAAGTAAAGAGCTCCTTGAGTCCAGTTTAAATCCTAGATACATGTAGGTTGCTCTTTTATCAATGTTAGACCCATTAATGTACCATTTCCCCAGTTTCGCTGTTCAATGCTTTTCGGGTATGACTTAGGTCTTTTTAATGTTGATTTCCAACTGATTGCTAGCTGAGTACTGGGCGAGGCTGTTGATCAGCCTTTGCACTTGGGTATTGCTTAACAGGAGCAGATTGTCTGCATATAAGATATTACTCAGCTGTTGGCTGCCAACATGCAACGTGCATGCAACACCTCTTCAGCTAGGGACTGCAAGATCTCCAAGATAAACAGGTTGAATAACAGTGGTGCAAATACACATTCCTGCTTCAATCCTAGGGAGATGTTTACCTTTCTGGACAGATAATGCGCGTCCCCCGCCTTGATCTTTACCCAGGTTTTTGTATATAACCGCCGGATCGCCCTCAGATGCTTTTGTGGAATTCCCCAGCGTTGTAATTTCTCCCAAAGCATATCTTGAGGGACGCAGCCAAAGGCCGCTTTAAAATCCACAAAACACATGAACAGTGGTGTACAGGTATCACATGCCCTTTTCATTATGAGACCACAGCCATCAGGTTGGTGGTGGTGGTTCCCTGCTTTTTCGTAAACCCCGTTTGATTTATTGGCAACATCCTTGCCTCCGTTGCCCACTCCTGTAGATCTTGCAATAGTAGCGCTGAAAAATATTTGAGATCCACGTCGCACTAGGATACTAATCTATAGTTACTTGGGGACGTAGCTACTCCACCTTCAAAAATGGGGTGTATAACCAGCCTCGCTAGCTTTCCGGAATGATTTCAGTCAGCAATATGTGCTTGTACATCAAATTCAGAAAACCAGCCCAGGTCGTAACATTTTGCTTCAGAAGGGCTGGCGGTATACCATTGAGACCGGGTGCACTGTTGGTACAGGAGTTCTCGATAACTTTTACCAAAAACTCCAATTGAGTGATCTAAGATGTCAATTTCAGCATTGCTGTAGATTGCTCTGAAGAAGTTCACCTATTCTTCCTCATATTAGCGATCTTTGCCACCCTAGGACCCTTGTCAAGCTTGTTAATTAGTTTCCAGAAATTCCTATAATCATTTCGTTTGGAGGAGTAGACTAGCTTCGCCCACGATGCTGAGATCTCTAGTTCTTGAGCCGCTATACCTCTTTTTTTAACCTCCTGTGCTCCAGTCGTAGGCACTTTAGCAATGCTAAATCCTGTGGTGTGTGTGCCGCAGTTGACGGAGCATTATGTTGATCCAGGACCTGATGAGACAAACCAATTTTGGCCAATTAATTGACCTCTTATGCATAATACTTGTGCCATTCTCCGATGTATTAGCCGGATACCTTATTGCTAGAGTCTCTGAGAGACACTCCCATGCCTTTATCAGGTTCTGTTCGTTGGCTAATATTTCTTTTAAAATTCCCACCTCGTCGCATGCCAAGCCTTGAATATTATCCAAACTCCATTTAAGGCGTTTTAGATTTTCAGTGTGAGCTTCTACCTGCACTATCCGGGCGTGACCTAGAGCGGATATGGCGGCGCTGAGCCAGAAATTGTGTGGGTGATGGTCGCTCTCCAGTCTGTGGTCAATTTTGAAATCAACTATCCTACTGTACAGACTGGTGCTCAGCATTGTATAATCAAGGTAGGAGATTGTTTTGCAGGAGTGCCTTGTCCATGCTGGTGGAGTGTCTCCAGGGAGGCGGCTATTTAACATTTCCTGGCCAGCTAATTCACAAGCCCTAAAGAGTTTTTTTCCTAGATTGTCTTGTTGTCTGCGTAGGGGATAACTTTGGGCTGGCAGAGCCTGTCGCACTTCATCACCATCTTCGTGTATCTTGAAATAGATTCAGGTTGAAGTCACCAATGATTACCAGATTTACCATCTGTTTATCTCCTTTCCACTCCAAGAGCAGATTAATCAGCTTACCCACTTGTGAGAAAGAACCAACCTCGTCCCCCGAAAACAGCCTAATACCCCTAAAGGATCCCAACCCAACACCCTTAATCCACCCTCGCTTACCTCTTCATTCTCAGCCCAACAAACTGCTCCGACGGCCCGTTCCCTGTAAAGAAAAGGACGAAAGGGTCAATCTAGACGGCGAAGAACCGCTGACGAAGAAGGAAGGCGGATCCGCAGACATGAGTGGCCAATCCCAGAGAGAGGAAGAGAATCGAACAAAGACGTCAGAACTGGAGGAGAGACGAAGGGGGCGGCGCCCGAAAGACTCCAGAAAACAGAGCGTGGGTCCAGGCCAGAGGAGAGGAGCGAAGGACCAGCCCAGCGGAGGAGAGGACGACGGAGACGCCGATTGGGAAAACGGAGACTGGCGCCCGATTTCCGCTGCTGAGGAACAGAGGCCGACGCGTGAAGACGACGAGGCTCCAGAAACTTGGAGCAAAGAGTGGTGGTCTCCCTGGGAAGCTTGACTCCCCCGCCGCAACTCAGGAGAGTTGCGGCTTTCCCTGTATGTGGGTGAAGGGAGAAGAGACGCTTCAGGGGCAGTATGGGGAATGGGAAAGAAACAGTGGAAAGGTTTGAGACAAGTGGGGAACAGGGACCAGGAAGAGTCCTTACCCAAACACGGGAATAGTTAGTTCTAAAAAGAAAAAAAAGGGAAGAGAGAGAAAAGAGACGAACCCGCCTAAAGTTATAAAAGTACAACCATTACTCGATTTTTTTTAATGTGTGTTCTTTTGATAATAGATCTGTTATACAAAGAAAGGGTCTCTTAAAAGAATCCAGAGGAAAAGAGGTTCAAGGTTGAGACCTAGGGAAAGACCCAAAGAAAATAAAAGGGGCACAGTCAGTTTAGTGAAGCCAGCTGGGTATATTGCACATTTCTTTTCTTTATTCACACCTCCCTCCCCCTTCTCCAAAGATTTAGAGGTCAATAACCAGAGAAGGAAGTAATTGGAGAGGGAAAGAGCTTTTTCCCAGCACACCGGGGTGTGGTGATGGTCCCTGTCATTTATAACTCTATTATCCAGACCTTCTTACTTACCTTGCTCTCCTTGTCTTCACTCCTGACAACCCTGAGACGATACACCACTGGAGTCCAGGCCTGGAACCAAAGAAAAGGAAAAGAGAAAGAAGATTACCAATGAAAGGAGCCAAACTTTAATGACCAAAACTAGTGACCCCAAATCAAGACATTTCCTTTTTTTTGTGGACTTCTCTTGGCTTTCCTTTTGTTGCATTGTCTTCCCAAATAAACACACCAAAATTGAGAAACACATCCGGCCTCCCAGGTTTATTTTCCGCCCATCCCTGACACCACTTTACTTGTTTTTTCCCTCGGGTTAATATAAATATTAACCAGCACAATGGGGTTATCGCCTGCTTATCCCAATCATCCAAGCGTAGCGCCAGTAGCCAGGGTTCATTTATGTCTAGCATCGTAACCTTTGCAGTGAGTTTTGAATTCACTCATTAACCCACCTTTTGCTCTTCCATGGGTGTTACTTTTACATTCCAATCTGTTACATTCAATTAACCCAATTACCGGGATGCTGGCTTGTGCCCATGTCTCCTGTACTGCAATAATATCAAACTTCTTCAAGTACTCCGACATTGAAGCATCTTCTAGTTTCGGGGCAAGTGCTCTCAGGATCCAAGCACAAATACTCAACTTACCAAGCTTTATTGTGTGATGCCCTGTGGGTTTCTCGTTTCGGTCTTTGTAGATCTCCCCTGATAAAACGGATGGCAGCCAACTCCAGTTGTCCGATCCACCCAGTTTGGTAACTTGTCTTGACCCTGCGCCTTCCTCTGCATGGGCCTTTGCTACTTGTATCATCAGTCCCTATACTTTTGTATTTAAAGACCATCCCACTGCATCTTTCAGGATTGAGGGTACCTGTTGAGTCCGGCCCATTTTTTGTTTCAGGTGGGACAAAGTATGAGTTCCACTTTCCCTTGCATATTGGTTTGGTGGTAAGAGCAGGGGGGTAGCAACCCTCCTGGAAGTACACTATTTTTATGCCCCAACTCTTTAGCAACTCATATAAGCCATGACTTTAACTTGGATCAGTGAACAATTGAATGTGACCAATGTGGGTTCTGATACTTGCTTTCGAAGGGGCGCCAGTAATTTGATGGAAAAGATGTCTTGTGATTCTACTTCCGCTAGACCCGGCAGGCCCTTGATTAGCTTTAATACGCTTAAGTGATTTAAAATATCATGGGTTCCACTGGATCTACATTTGGGGATCCACAATAGACTTGCCTTTGGCTCCGTATAAACAGCGGAATCATTAACATTCTCTGTGATCTTTCCAGGGGAGCATATGTTCTCTTCATGAGTATCGCCCCCTTGTGCGTGTGAAGTCATCGTGCTGCACCAGCCGTTCCTCTGGTTGACTCCTGCACTGGCTGCAGACTAGCTTAACGCCAGGACGAGCTCCTGTGCTCTCCTTCATTTGTGGTCTGGCACCATTATCACCTTGGGCACAGTCCGGAGTTGTATTGTGAACCCTCTTCTTGGCCGGGTCCTCTCTGGCCTGGCCTGAGTCAGGAGGGGCGACCCTGCTGGCAGCAAGCATCACTAGTGCTCGTTTCTGGTATATGGCTTCCATGAGTATCAGGCATCATGAGGTGGTTCTGAAGCAGAGTGTTTTTAATCATGTTACTCCCATACACATTACTTTTTTTGAGCATACCGGAGGTACGACTGTTCTGAATAGATTTTCTATTTGCAGAGGTAAACTCATCCTCGTGCTCCTTTGTTGCAATGTCTTCTTTAAGGTTACCATTAGACTCATTCACAGTCTCGTGCTGGCCCTCTTCATCCATAGCCGGCCGGGAGAGCCATGGGGGCAACCCCTTTTCCTGGTACTCTCCGGGCTCATGACTCTCAGCTTCTAATTCACCTTCCTTAAATTCCGTTGGGGTAGAGTCAGAAACTTAATTACTGTGCTCACATATGGCTTGCCCTATAAAAATTCTCACCAGGTAAGCTCGATGTCTGCCTTTCCTTGCACGCTTTTTTTCCCACTTCGTCATGGAAGGAAGTGCTAGATTGTTTGATGGTGAAATCTCTGTTGCCACTGCCCCTTGCTTGTGCTCCTGGTCTCTATATCTTATGAGAGCTCAGTGTCCTGTACTGGCTGGGAGGTACCTTTTGATTTTTTCATGATTGGGTGGGGTAATTGGTGTCAAATTCTGCGCTGCCTCTGGTGCATGTTCCTCCTGAGCACTGGGTACTTTCCTTGTATCACCTTGTTGCTCTTTGGTGGTTTTTGTTGCACTTGATACATTCCTTATTTCCCCAAACATTTCCTCTAAATGTACTGCTAATTGTACTAATTTATCAATTATATCCTTGCATGAACACATTGTAAATTCATAATCTTCTGCAGAACACGTAGTACGAGAAAAATGCTGCTAAGGATTGTTTTTGTGCAGGAAGTGATACCCTTGGACCATTACGCAAGGGTGTACGTCGGATCTAGGCAGGACTCAGTGTCCCAGCACAGGGAAAGACAAGGAATACATCATATCTTAGTAGATATGGCACATTTATGTTCTCTACCTGTCATGCAAGACAGCCCAGCAAGTTGTCTTGCTGGATTGCGTTGCATGACTTTTAGAGAAGTCTGCCCCCAATAGTATAACCTACGACTCTGGTAACGCTCCGGATCTTGATTCTAGATTAAAATATTCAAGGAGCAACCATTCCCGTATTTTAGAGACACTCATGCCTTACTATGCAGCCAAAATACCCAGGACCCTAGGAAAGTCTGTATGCACAAATTGGATCCTGCTCCCTCCTGATCCCATTCTTCCCCTCCCATTCTCTTGCAGTCACCAACAGAAGCTCCTGGAGCCTTGGTCTGTAGAGCGGTTAACCCAGTGGAAATTAACAAAAGGTGCAATGACTGCTTCTTTGCACTAAAGGTGATGATAGAGGACTGCAGAAACAACTTGTAGTCTTGCAATATAATGACCGTGCGCCAACCCTATTTGTGCTTAATCTGATGGGACTGACTCTGAGCAGTGATCCTCATTGACACCAATCTCCATGCCCTGGTCTGGTGGTCACATCACAATATCAGGAATGGCAGCTCTGTGGATCAGCATTGAATCCTCTCCTTTGGCCTGAGCTCTGGTCACAGTTTGCTTGCCACGGTCCTGACAGTGGTAATAGGCCTTCTGCACCTGGCAGAGTTCAAATGTGTCCTTGCCTGGAGGATGATTACATTTTCAGGGTGGAGTCTTCATAAGAGGTTTTAGAGTTTTCAATCCAGTGATAAGCTTTTTTAATTGGGGATCTGGGTGAACAAAAACAAATCCACTTTGATTTCCTCTCAGAGCATGCCATTCAGTAACACCATTCTGCAAATGAAGCAGAATCAAATTGTCCATTCTCCATTAATATACCTAGCATTTAAGAATGCTGTTTTCAAAAGCATTCCTCTACCAACGCTTGGTAGCTTCATTGGGTTTTGGATAAATGGCCCCTGTGTTCAAGTAGGCTCTTTAACCAGGTTCTGGACTGCAGCAAGAAGGATCCTCATTTATTGCCAGTCCCAGTCATCACTGCCAGTCCCCAATCATGTAATGTCTGATATAGCCTGTGGTGTCTATAGAAAATTCAAGTTTGTTGTGCTTAGATATGCTTGTTAAGGTTCGTTAAAGAACTCCATGGGTTGTCATGGTGCTGTGATGTGGTAGTTCTAAGAAGAGTCAGTTGGTGCCTCTCTGCTGTCGTGAGAGGAGCGGTGGCTCGTAATTCCCACGAAATAAATCTACAAGCTAAGCTACTGTGTCATGTGGTGGTATATTATATGTACAGACACAACAAAGTTAAAGTTCCTTTTCTAATGGTTACTCTTGACCACCAAATCCTCACCTCATGAATACTCATCTCAGAGTCATAGAAGATGCCGCCTTGCAGGCTGATGTCACACTCTACGAAGCAGATCCAGGACACCTCTCTTGAGTTTTATTTATCTGTTGCTTCAGTTTCACAAACTTGACAGTGTATAGTTAAAGCCATGCCACCCAGTGAATTGTCAGGCTTCAAACTGTATTGTACTTGTTTAAACATATGTCAATCTTGGGTCCTCATGTCGTCTCTGGTGCCTAGACCTCAACACAACTCCAGATCCTGTGATAAGTGTTGCTTCTTGTACTCTAAAACTATGAAGGTAAAGAAAGACCAATTCTTCTTGGCTCAGGCCTGCAGAAAAAAATGGGCTTGCTCTAACTCCTCTACAGATAAGTCATCTAAAAGAGAACATGCCACAAAAATAAGTCCTCCCACAAAAACATTACAAGCAGAAGTCCTCCTCTCACAGGAGTAGCTCCCGTTCAGACCTATCCTAAGGTGGATGGCACTGTTCTTCACGCCAGCCGTAACGTTGTCTTCAGAGCCAATGCCTGTCTTGGAGAAACTGCAGCAGGAGTTTCTAGCAATCGATCCACTACAGGCTCTTTCTCTACATGCTGAGATCTTCAGCTCCAACTTCCTTCTGTCCCCAGAGAGACTTTGTATTCTACAATCACTTATGGAGCTGCCCCAATGTTGCTTTCCCACTAGTATGTTTGTTGCTGGTTCTGTGCTCATCACCACCTTGCACTAAAGCACAGTCTGTCTTGACTCCTGCACTGTAGAAAGTGATGACCTCTTTTACAGATGACCCTTGAGCGAGCCTCGGTCACATTTTTCAACGATTCGACCAGTTTGATGTAATCTTTGGCTCAAATACGGATTCCATACAGATGTCCACAATTATGCCTCACACAGAAGATGGGGATAGTGAGGTATAGAATCTTCTGCCTCCATATTATACAGATGATGACCTTTTCTTTTTAGTTTAATAATTTTTATTGAAGTTTTAGAGAAAGAACATTAGTAATCATATCAATACAATATCAATATTAAATAACCAGTAGAAAAACAAAATAGTGAAGTAATTTAGAGAATTAAACAAGCAGTACCAGTCATTAAATATATACTTATTATGCTTTATGACTATAAAACGTGAAAGGGAGGGAAGAAGAAGAGGAGAAAAAGAAAGAAATGAGAAAAAAGAAAAGAGAAAAAATAATAATTTTGTATACTAACTAAGATATAGATGTGTGAGTAGAAAGATACAAAGTGAAACGTACCCACAGTAAATCAGATTTAATTTTCGGAGACAATGAGAATGAAGAAACAGTAGCGATTCTATGCTTATCACAAATAAAATTCCCCCATGTTGATATAGATAATTTAGAGGTGTCTTTCCAACAAGAGAGAATCACTTTAAAAGCAAGATCAAATAACATAGGTTTAGGAGAAATAATGTCAAAATCTGGTAAAGCAGTTCTGAGGAAAACATTTTGCGTTGATAATGGAATACTACATTGAAATATTTCTAAACATTTTGCCCAAATAGATTCCCAGAATTTCAACACATTAGAACAATAATATAATAAGTGAATTAAAGTCCCTGTGAGGGAAGAACAAGACCAGCATAAAGGAGAGGAGGTGGGAGAGAACATGGATATACATTCAGGAGTAATGAGAGCTCTGTTATATATAAAGAATAAAGATTGTGTAATACGAGCTACTTTGGATGTTTTAAATAATTTAAGCCAAAATGTATCCCAAGTAGGGGTAGGAAGTGAAATGGATAAATCAACTTCCCACATTAGCTCAATGGGGATGGGTGATAATAACATCTTACAGAGAAATGCAGCCTTGGGTATAGAGTCTTGTGAGATGTTGTGTAACAGTGTAAGGGGAGTGAGTGGTAGAATGGCTGAGGGAAAGCTATTAGTTGTTAAGCAAGACTGCAAAGAAGACGATATTAAAAGATATTCATGAAAAAACGAACTTGGTAAATTATAATCTAATTGGAATTGGGAAAAGGGAATAATAGTTTTGTTGGACAAGCTGATAAATAAACATAATACCCTTCTCCTTCCAGTGTTTATAATTGAATGACTTGTGCTGAAATTTGATAAATTTGTTATACCAAATAGAGGAGGCTAAGAAACATTGACATGAGTCGAAACCTGCAGGAAATACATTGTGTAACAATTGTTGGGAGTATTTCAGTGTAGGATTATTTGATATAAAGGTGCAGATAGACATATAAAGTATATTTTCAAATGAGAAATCCTTTAATAAAGAGCATTCAATTACAATCCATCGTGGTATGGAAGTATCACCAAATTCATAGGTTAGAGCAAAAAATTGTCTAATTAAAAATGCAGAGTGATATAATTTAAAATAAGGAAAATGGACACCACCCTCATTCTTGGGACGTTTGAGTTTAGTAAAAGCAATACGAGAATGTTTATTATTCAATAGAAATTTGGTGCATAGTGAATTAATTTGAGAGAAATAAGAAATGGGAATCTTAAAAGGTAACATAGACAATGTATAAAGGACATGTGGAGCAATCATCATCTTAATAGTATCCAACCTTCCCCACCATGATAAGAGGAGAGGAAACCACGAGGAAAGTCATTTTTTGAGTGTGATTATTAAGGCATTAAACGTACAACTAATTGTGTTGGAAACAGAAGAGGAAAACCAAATTCTAAGCTAGTTTATTTTGGTAGGGCACCAAGTAAAATTAGTATTAGCAAACATATATTGGTAACATGAAGAATTTAAGGGTAATATTTCAGTTTTGGAGAAGTTTGTTTATATCCAGAAATGTTAGAGTATACATGAATTTTGTGTAAAAAGGGAGATACGGAGGAGAGGGGATTGGACATATAAATCACAATATTATCAGCATAAGCTGAGAGTTTAGTTTCAGGGGAATTATGTACAAAACCTGAGATGAGTAGATTAACTCGGATGCGATTCAAGGAAAGGTTCTAAACATAAAACAAATAGCAGAGGGGAAAGGGGATAACCCTGCCGTGTACCTCTATGTAACTGAAAATATTGTGAAAAATGATTATTAACAAAAATACTAGCACGTGGAGCAGAGTATAATAATTTTACAAATGAAATTAGGGCCAAAACCATACCATCGAAGAGTAGTAAACATAAATTGCCAGTTAATATCATCAAATGCCTTTTCGGCATCAAGAGACAATGCTGCTAGAGATTGATGTTTTTTATCAAAAGCAATAACATTCGAAAACATTCTAGCATTATCAGCAGCCAGTCTGCCCTTAACAAAACGAGATTGATCGGTGTTGACCAATAACGGAACAATAGTCTCAAGACAAGACTCAAGGATTTGGCAAATATTTTGCGATCATAATTAATTAATGAAATATGACAATAATTTTTACAAAGGGAGTGATCTTTATCAGGTTTGGGAATAAGAAAAATCAAGGCTTCTAGAAAGGAACCAGAGGCCTTAGATTCTGCAAGAAAAGAGTTGAAAAGTTAGTAGTTTAGGGGCAAAAATGGAGGGGAAAGCGGAAAAAAATCAACAGAAAGGACATCAGGACCAGGAGCCTTGGCTTTTTTTACAGATCTGATGGCATCCATTATTTCCTGGAGAGTTATCTCAAGTTCTAATAAATCAAATTTAACAGGTAAAGATTGGGGATTAGGTAGGCCACTAAAAAAGTTGTGCATATTTAGTTCTGAGGGGTTAGTGTCATCAGAGTACAATAACTGGTAATATTCTTGAAAAGTGGTAGAAATATCTACATCAGAAGATACCATTTTGTTCGTACGTTCATTTAGAATGGAACCAACATTTTTACGTTCAGATTTGATTTTAAAAAAATTGGCCAACATCTTGCCCGCCTTGTTTTGACCTCCGTGATATTTAGGTTTAACTTTAAGGAGAATATTACAGGCATCAACAGTGGCAAGTTTATTAAGAGCAGACCTGACTTTGATTAATTCATGTAGTACAGAAGAGGATTTAGAGGAAAAGTAATTATGCTTTAATGTTTTGAGTTGTTGTAAATAAAGTAGTATATTTGGCATGGTTAGTTTTTTTCCTCCTTGCTGCGTATGCTATAGTGAAGGCACAAAAAGAGGCCTTGAAGGCATCCCAAGTGTTAGGAAAAGATGTGTCCCTAGGTTGATTGATTTTAAAAAACGCGTTAATAAAGGTAGTAGCTTCAGATAAAAAATTATTGCCGGACAGGAGAAAGTTATTACATTTCCATTGACCAGTTTTAGAATTGTTCAGAGAAGTCAAATGAAGAAAAAACAGGAGCATGGACAGAAATAAAAATAGAGCCAATCTCTGAGGATTGGATGGAGGGAAGTAGAGGTTTACTAACCAAAATGTAATCAATTCTGGAACGAGTATGGTGAACATTGGAGAAAAACGTGAATTCAAAAGAATCAGGATTACAAGTTTTCCAAACATCAAATAATGGACGAGTGGTAATGGCAGATAGAAATGCTTTGTGAGATTTGTCAGGATTAAATTTACATTTAGACTGTCTGTCAGTAAATGGATCTAACCACTGATTAAAATCTCCTGCAACAATAATGTTAGGATTGTCAAGAGAGGTTAATAAAATCTTGATGCTGTTCCCGAAATCTGGGTCCAGTTTAACGGGACCATAAATATTAACTAAAAAGATTTCCCTGTTATGAATGATAATCTTAGCTATTATCCATCGTCCATCACTATCACATTGAGTTGATAAAATTTGTACATGCAACGATTTATGAAAAAGAATAGCAACACCACCTTTACGATTAATCGCAGGAGAATATATTACTTGGCCTACCCATTGTCGTTTCAATTTAAGAGATTCTACATCATTATAATGAGTTTCCTGTAAAAAAGAAACATGTGAGTTTAATCTGGACAAGTTAGAGAGTACCTTTTGTCTTTTGACAGGATGTCCTAGACCACGAACATTCCACGAGACAATATTACACATATTTAGGGAGTGTGATGAGAGATACAGGAATACAGGTAATACGCTGCATGGACACTGCTAAAAACAGAAAGAAACCATTTATTCAATAAATATGTAACATATACATAATGTAAACAGAAAAAAAGAAAAAAAAGAACATGAAGTACAAAAAAGAGAGTAAAAACAACTACTAGAAGATGGAGAAAGAATGATAGTAGGATAAAGAGATAGATCAAGGAAAGAAATGCAAATCTAAGATGAAGAGTAAAAGAGATACGCATGGGACACAACAGCACCAAGAGCAAGAAGAGCGGCAGAGGGAGAGAAACTAAGATATGAAGGAGGTAACAGCCATATAGAAATATTATAGCGAGAGGTAGAAAGAATTATTAGAAGAGTGTAAGAAAAACAAGAATTAGTTAGAATAAGTTAGGAGCGCTGGGAAGGAGTATCCACAGAGCGTTGTGAGATACTTTGGAGAAAAGATTATAATTTGACAGGATCGTCAAAGGATCATGTAAAGCCCTCATGAGTAATTTTACATAAACAAGGATGCAAAATGCCATAATGGATATGTAATTGTCTCATTATGGGTCGAAGAGCAAGAAATTCTTTCTTTCTGGCATTGGTGGTATTAGAGAGATCTGGAAAGATATAAATGGTGTGACCAGACCATATAAGACGACGTTTCACTTTTGCTGCCTTCAGCACACGCATGAGATCTGTAAATTCCAAAAATAACATAATTCCTCTGGGTCTGGTAGATTGAGGTTGGAGACGACCAAGACGATGTGCATGTTGAATGTTCAATGGAGGATCTGCTCAGGCAGTAACTTCTTCAAGAAGATAAGAAGGTCCGGGCCTTCCAAATTTTCTGGTAGACCATATAACCGCAGGTTATTACGTCTATTTCGATTTTCAAGATCTTCAGTATGCAATTTGAGCCGTTGGATCTCTTGCTCCAAGATAGGAATCTTGGTAGTAGCATCATGTAAATCACCTATACGTTGCTCCATGTCAAACAATTTTGCTTCCATAGTGATCCATCTATCCTCAATTTGTTGAAGCTTTTCATTAGTAGCAGACATGAACGGTTTTAATCCCCTCACCTCATCAAGGATAGTATCAAGAACTGGGTTACGCGATGACAGAATGGGAGAGGGGTAGTCTTTTTTCACCCGCTTAGGTTTTGTACCAGAAGAGCAAGGCTTAGCAGAAGCTAAAGGATCACTGGCCATTGTTGCATGACGAAGAAGACAATAAATCAGCTTTGGTGACGCTCTGAGGCTGCCCATATGCTGTGTGAACAACACTTAGAAGCATGCAGACGTGAAGGAAAAATATGTATAAACTTTTAGCCCAATATCCAGAGCGAAGAAAGCATTTACAAATACTTAAAAAGTCAGCATGAGAAAAAGGTACCAGTGTTTATATACAAAATGCTGTAAGACTACAGCAAAAATGAATTAAAATGGCATTTATAAGGGAAAAGAGCCATTTAAGTAATGAAAATGCCATTATAAGCTAAAATAGTGCTGAAAAAAGCATGAGAGGAGGAAAAAAACCAGGGCTCAGCCAAACGCCGCCATCTTCTCCGGCATGCAGAATACGCCCCCTTCAGTGAATCACAGTGGCAGGGCACTATAGGCCGAGATCAGGGGACCAAAAGTTCATCTCTGCTCACTGTTCATCTGAGAACTTGGAGGTGCAGCCTTCATTGTCCAAGCAGAACTCCAATGCATTTTGTTCCACCTTGCAGATGGTGGTCCAATCGCATTGATTATGGGGTGAAATTGTTATCTCCTAGAAAAGTCTGTCCCAGCTCACCTCCAACGTAATATGCTACCTGGTGTGCTGATGGTACACACTGTATCAGTTACTGATAAGTCGTCTCCCACATTACTTATGGGAATCCTTCATGCAACTGGTCAAAGATGGCCAGAACGTGGCAAACACATTTTGTTTTTCAAATTAGACATGACCGACACCTTAGCCAGAAGTATGGGCAATTCAGTCTCTATTTGAAAATACTCCTGGATAAGTTCAACCAATTTCTCCGGTGATGTTCAAGCAAAGCCAAGAGACATGCTGTGCGAGGTTTCCATGCTTTTCAGAGACAAGGCTGACTTGGTGCTGGAGCTCTTCAAGAAAAACCCATGCCACAGTGCACTATCTGGGATTGACTTCCATGACATGCCTCTTTCATCAGCAAAACCTGCACCTCTGTAGTTTTTGGAAGACCAGCTTTTTCAGCAGAGGCAGCCATCAGTATGTATGTATGTATGTGGTATTTGTATAGCGCAAACTTAGGCAAAAAGGCAGTGGAGCACTGTATAGTGTCAAAGGCAAGCATGCAGTCAATGAGTGAAGGGAGAGGTAGCTGGATTCTGGGAGCACAAGTATACTGTTACTACGTTGTGATGAAGTGTTCCTTAAAGAGGTGTGTCTTAAACTCTTTCCTTAATTGGAGTGTAATTTGGGCAGTCTTGATGGATTCAGGGATGCTGTTCCAGATCCTGGTGTAGAACCCTCTCAACCTCTTCAACAATTGCAGTAGTTTTTTCATGGCTTCAGTTGTCAGGTGGCTCCAGAGGCTCCATGAGCACAAAAGTTCCTCCTCACTTGCCTCTGCTTCAAAACTACTTTAGTTTGTCCTGAAGCGAGCACAGTTTTTAGGTGGGGGAGGCCACCTTTCTCATTTTGTGGTGAATTAGTAGGTCTTGATTTCGGACTATTGGGTCATTCAGATTGTGGAGGCTGATCACACGCTGCTGATTTAGAAAGCTCCTCCACACATCATCCGTCTGTTGTGCCACATCAATAGATCACGCACCGAGCCTTTTTAACAAGGTGCTGTCCCTCCTGGGTACCGGAGTCATAGAGTTGGTTCCTGACACACAAAAAGGCCAGGGATGCTAATTTTTTTCAGAAGGACAACAGCTTCTGACCATTCTCAACCTTTACTTCTTGAAATCTTTTCTCCGCAAGGAAAAGCGCAAGATGCTCTCTCTTGATCTAGCATTGCTGACCTTAGAGTCTGAGGTTTGGATGATGTCACCTGATCTACATGACATGTATTTTCATATAGTGACCCTGCAGTCCCAAAGGAAATGTTTGCAGTTTCTGGTGGGTTTCACTATTTGTTTTTGCTGCATTCTTTCAACCTTACATCAGCCGCTTGGTTAGTTATGAAGGTCATGTTGGCAGGTGAGAGTCGGAGACATTCATTCCGGTACTTTGACAACAGATTGTTGATCGGATAACTACAGCTGATGTTGGCTCACCTCCCGAGTGTATCCTTGATTTTCAACCTTGTGTGTCCACCTCCAGCCCACTAAGTAATTGCTATTTATTGGGGCAGGTTTAGACACAATCACTTTGAGAGCTTTCTCCCAATGGGCAAAGAGTCTGGGTTCTTTAGCGTGTGATCCCGATGTTTTAGATATCAGTTCATCTTCCTGCTCTAATAGTACTTTTCTGGGCTTTGTGACCTCCTGCATTCTGCTTGTCCCACTTGTGCAGTGACACATGCATGCTCTTCAGTAGTTTTCTCAGGCCTGGAGATTTCTTTCGGACAGAACACTGATTTCTATGGAAGTGTTCTGGGACCTGCTGCGGTGGCTGGTGCAGGACCATATGAACTGATGGACTTGTCTGCATTCTACCTGCAGTTTGGTTGGAAATGACATTTAGACTATAGTGATTTGAAATCTCTCATCTCCTGCAGAGTGGAGGTATCACTAAAGCCTGCTTGAAGTACAGGTAATTTGATAGACCTTCAAGGAATTCCTGCCCTTAGTTTATGGCCGAGTGTTTCAGGTCCACCGACAACATGCATATTGCAATTGGAATCTCCCTTCGATGTTGGTTCAGTTTGCCTGCCTACTCTAAGCCGTGCCTCAGCTGTACTGTGCCCTGTTGTTTCTATTTCAGGGGTTTCTGGGGGACGCATCTCAAATGAGCTTAGATTTCTGCTAGAGAATACATTTCCTTCCATTCCCCCGACTTCTCATGCTCCTGGAAGCTAAGGCAGGTCATGCAAGCAAGTGATCCTGATTGCACCAGATTAGGCAAGGTGGGCTTGGTGCATGGATCTGCGCCACCTCAGTGTTTGCCCTTCTTTTCTGTTCAGCAAGTACCACTTATCACAGTTGGGAGGCCCAGTGCTCCACCTGAATATTTCCAGCCTCCACCTATGTAGTTGGTATGTGGAGCAATTTGATTGCCTTTGATCTGCCCTTGGAGGTGGATGGTCAGGACCTCTCAGCCAAAATGTCTTTTCAATGGGAAATCAATCAAAAACATTGCACACATTTTCCTAGATTGTGAATGTATTCTAAGAGCAGAAAAACCCTTGAGAAAATGCTAAGACTAATTCAATCCGAAGACTAATACAGTATGCTACTACCCCTTCTGGAAGACCACATTGCAGAAATTAAAAAGTTGCAGCCTTCCTCTAAGCCCTTCAGAATAGTAGAGGAGCAAAAATTGTTGTGATGGCCGCAACCTCAAAGTCATCACAAGGGTACAAAGCAACTGACGTATGCAAATAAAAACCACTCGCAGCTGCAGAATAGTCTGCCAGAAAAGCTCTTCAATCACATAATACCAGAGTAAGGATAAACAGTTGATGATGGTGCAGCCATTCCATCCTTCTGTACCTTTCCCCTGCTTTCTCACACCAGGCAGTTACCTCATGTTGGGACTGGGACCAAATCTGCTAATCTGTGAATCACAGTGATATAACAAAAAGATGGGCCATGGTAAGAAAAGACTGGAGTGATGCCAGTCAGAACTATAAGAAAACCCTTGCATGTTTAGGTGGATGGTCCTTCTGTCCACCGTAGTCACTCTTGTTCCTCTGTCTTATTCTCTAAATACAGGATCCCTGAGCACGTAGTTCCCCCGACACTCCCTTCCCGTCCCACCACATCTTGATCTTCAGACGCTCTAACCAAGGGATTTAAATGTTTGTATCCAAAGGTCTAGATTACCTATTGGCTAGTCTAAACATACTTTTTCCCCGCTGTTCCTCCTCCAAATCTGATTATTTGTGTTGTTGTTCAAGCTTTATGATATTGTGTACTAAAAACGCTGATCTGCTTAAGGTGAGTTTGTTGGATGTTTTACGGTGAACTTTCTTTGGCTCAGCAAGAATTTGATCGGGCAGATGAACTAGGTTACCTGTTTGCATGATACCCCTGTTCTTTGATTGCCAGTTCAGCCTTCGCTGTTTGAGTCATCTATTGTGATGTAGTTTTTGAAGGCATTGACACATGCTTCCTCTACCTCCTTTCACAATGGGATTTGTATTCCTTTCTCACCTTTTTGATGGGGTGCTATTTAAGTCCATACACAACTGCTGTCTGTGGCTTCTTACTTTGAAGATGGTCTTCCTTTTTTGCTGCCACGCCCGTTTCATGGGTGCGGAAGCAGCATGCCTTTTTGGCCCATCCTCCATTCACCTTCTTATTCCCAAACAAGTTGGTGTTTGGATGTCGGCTTTTTTCCTGTCTAATATGGTTTACCTATCCATGTTACAAGACGTTTTAGTCTAGTCCTCTCGTCAGGCCCATCTCCGTTGGGGTACTGCTTGGGTATTGATTAATGAGGAAAGGGATTTACAGCCAAAAGTATACTTTCAGATGGACAAGTTAGTTATCTTCAGTGGCAATCATTTTTGTGAATATTCTATCTACCCAGATTCCTCACCTCCAACCCACTATTCCATTCTTAGGAGTGGTCCTACAAATGTTTGGTAACAGGGTCCCACGTAAATCTTCTGTTGTTTGCACTGCATTCTTTCATCAATCCATCATTGTAGGACTCATCTTGCCTCTGAGGGTCGTAATAAAACGGTGGAAATTGATGGGAGAATGCAGGGTGGCTTGGAAGGTGGAACCTTATATGGCTCCATGATGTCCTGTCAGGACGAGGTTCCGGAGCCAGGCAGTGCCTTCTGTCGGGGTTGGAGATCTATTGTATATAATTTCAGTGTCAGTTTGGTGCCTGCAGAGGATATATGAGGTGTGGAATCTGTGGGTAGATAGCGTATCCCCATTGAAAATTGTTACCAAAGGATATGTTTTTTGCCAGCAGTTTTAGATGTGAGACCCCTTCGTGTATGTTTAGGAGGACAGGTTTAGATGAGTAAAGAGTGAGTCATTTTAGATTAATTAACCAATGGGCAAAAGTCAACAGGTGAACGAGATTTTGTGTAACGCCATCTATTTAATGGATGATGCAAATCGTTATCTCCATTGGACACCCGTATTTGCACAGTAAACCACTGATGTAGTGGGATACAGCTTTGATCTCAAGGCAAGTGCTTGGATATTTCACATAGAATTTTTTTTAGTAATTTAGTAATGCATTTGTAAAATTGTGCCTAACATTACCCAAACTATCTTGAAGAGTGGTAGACCTGTTTGTCATGCTTGCTTGCTGGATGCAATAATGCACTGGTACTAAATAATTTTCCAGGGCTGCTTTTCGTCATTTTAAAGCCCTAATGGTAGCCTCTCTTGATTTGTGTATTGAGGCATAGCGTAAGCTTTTGTGAAGGTCTGTGTCTTTTTGGCAATATCTAGTGCAAAGGATATGAGGTCTAATTATAATGCATTTTGCTATGCAGATGTCTGGGCACTGGCATGGCTGTTTAATTTATACTGCTTCATCCATTTTTTATGTCACTCGTGACAGGTAGTTGATCGCATTACTACCTTGACCGACTATGGTGTCAATTGTCAGGGCCTTCAGAAAAGTTTGCAAAGAGTCGCCTGCATCTTTATACACTTTTGTTACTAGTTCTACAGACATTGAGGTCCTCTCGATTTACCCATAAGACAGTGGATTTAACCGCACCTCCCATGGTTGCACAGTTTGGTCTGCAGTGTTTACATGTGTAAATAAATTAATATGGAGTGCAAACAAGATAATGAGATATTTAAACCTTGATAGGATAACATTCTCCTTTTTATTCAGGCAGACACGTGCTCACACTCTACTATAGTGGCTGAGGGGTCAATAGTACTCTTGAGACTCCCGAGGCCTGGGTCTGTGAATACAGATGGTACATCACTTACAGGAGTTGAAGGAAGCTAGGAGGCCGAGATCTGGAAAGCTGGAAATAGGTCAGGTAGGAGAAGAGCCGTCGACTGGGGCAACACTGTCTGAAGCAGTAGGGTAATTGAAGCTTCCTACCAACTCTAAGAAAGCGTATCGACACCGAGCGAGTTGAGGATCTCCTGGCAGGCCTTCTAATGGGGGACACATGGGGCAACAGAGAGAGGAAAATAATCCATGAGGCAATAAAGTGAGCCATGACATTGGTGAACAAGTTCTTGGAACTGCGAATTCTTGGAGTGAATGTTTACAATGTACGCGACTTCATGTGAGGGTATAGGGAACCTTTAGGTAGCAGATAGCATGAGCTTTATAATGCAGATACGAGTATTTAGCTGGAGGCAGCCAACTTTCCATGAATGCTAATGCTGTTTCTCCATTTGTTTTCCTGCAGGGTTTCCTTGTGAGCTGGTTCCCCTTTTCGACCCTAAACTGTCACCCAGGAACCTGGTGCTGGTGGCTGCCAAGCCAAAGAAGGAGTCAACATAATCTACGTATCATATCTCGAGATACTCCAGAGACAACCGAAAAGCAAATTAAAATGAAGGCTGTGGCGTGTTTCATACACTCACTTTCATGAACTTTTAAAAATTTGAAATCCTGGTTTACAGCATCATCGACATAAGCTTGTGGGGAGGTGCAACCATGTGAATCTAAAGGCCTAAACTAATCTGTTCTGAAAAATCAGCACTGAGAGGATCTAAGTTTCATGTACCAAGGCAGTGTTGCAAACCAGTCAGTGGTTTTCCAGATCAGTTGGTGTTTGACCTTGACTTCATTCTCCCATGCTATAGATGTACTGATGAGTCAAATGCAAAGTGTCCTTTGAGAATTGAATATTTCTCGAGACATTGTTTGTATTTTGCAAACCATAGGTTTTTCGACCGCAAAAACGCTTGGTATATCAGACAATTAAATCTGTATAAATCATTTGCACTGAAGACATTAACTCCAGAATCTCAGTTTATCTCTGAGGCTGATATGTATAGATCTAACATCTCCTCGTTTTTTACCATAATAATTGATTGTAGAAATGGAACAATATTGCTCAATAATGCTGTGCATTTCTGTAATGAACTACGTTGGCTTATTTACTTTAATATTAACATGAAAACATTTCCGTCATGAAAATGGTCTGTTTTCAGCTGTTACAAATGTGTGTGTTGTTGGGTGCACAAAGAAAGCTATTCACGAAAGCAAATTCCACTGCTTGACCATCGCTGCTGCTCTAAAATCACCTAGACTTAAAAAACTGTTAAAACCTTCCCCTCTGCTGATACGATTTTTAGTCTGGCTTACCCCCAGCCAATTTAGTCATGCACAGGGTTCTTAGCATCAATATACTTCAAAGAGCAAAAAAACTCTTTGCAAATAATAAATGAATGTTGTTTCACTGAATCAAGATTGGTGATTGATTTTATATCTCACAAAGTGCACTTACAAATGCATCAAATCATTCAGTGGGATATCTTGGTAAAATATAGAATTAGCGATGGAAATGTGAGTGTACCGGAAGGTGGGGTTGTTGGGTGGCCCACACAATTTATTGGAACCCCAGAAACTCAAAGGTAGTTTCTCACCCTAAATGAACACAGTACTTACTGCTCATATAAGTGGCAGAAGTATGTGCATTTCTTAGGTGGGGAAGGGGAGAGAAAAAAACATTAATGGGAGTGTTAAGGGGCGGAGCTGAAAGAAAAATGATATCGTCATGGTGCTTTGGGCATTAGACATTTTATATTGGCCCACCCAGTTGTAAACAGGTTTTGCCATAGCCCAAATGAGAAAAAGTACTGTTTTTGTTGTAAATGTCAAATATCCTACTCATCGTAGTATCCAAACTCCCTTTATGCAGTCCGAAGGGAATTCTCTCATAGGGCCTGAATATAATTTCTGTGAAGACCAAAAATAAATAAACAAGAAAAATTATACCGTTTTTTTCATTTACTCATGCATAACTTTACCCCAGTTTAAGTTTTTTCATGAATAAATAAGCCCTGGAAATCATCTAGTGATGGATTTGTGAAAGTCAGCAATTTACTCCAACCTAGAAATGACCCCACTGTAGTAGATTTTGGACTTTGAAATCGTGTCCTTTGTAAATTGGGCTATGTGTAGCTATCCGAGAGAAAGCACTGGTTAATACAGGGGTGTAGAAAGGAATGGACAACACAGGCACACAGTTACTCAACAATTGTGTCTGTTGGCAGATGTACAAAAATATGGAGTAGTCCTCTTTGTACTATCCGTGATCATCCTAAAAGAAAGAGCAACGATGAATTGTTCAGTTTTACAGCTACTATTACACCTTAGCTCTTTCCAATACACAACTTGTATCACTACTGGTGGAAAAAAAGAAAGACACTTTCTGAAATCTGTAAGCGGCAAGCCTATTGAGAGCAAAGGCAGATACGACTTGCTCCATCTTCATCCATTGACAACTATAAGGTTTCCAAAATCAAACATTCTTCACTTACCTTCCAGAACATTCCATCTTAGAATGAAAGGGATGTGACTTATTGCCTTTACTAACATTTTTTATCTGAAAGAAACAGTTAGTTATAGATTCCTTACCTTAGAATTACCCCCAGGCGCCAGACTGGATCCGGAAAGTTTTTCGTCAGCAGTACCTCTGCGCGTCGAAAGGTGGCGTCGGTCGGCTCCGCGTCCGTCGTTGGCGTCGTGGTCGCCGTGATGACGTTGCGGTAGCTACTTAGATGCCGCCCTCGCGCGCTGACGTCAGTTCTTTCTTTTTCCGCGCCAGCCAGCGCAGATCCGGAGAGAGCGGTACCTCCAGTCATTTTTTGACTGAACTTTTTGAGTGACTTTTGTCAACGTCTTTTTGAGTCTTACCAACTCCTGGTGCACGTATGGATGCCCGGCTTCAAGGCATGCGGTTCCTGTTCCCGCATGATGTCGGTAACGGATCCGCACCACTTGTACCTCTTTTGCCTGGAGCGCAACCACGACCCCAAGTCGTGCTCCGACTGTCGGACCATGGCTCCGAATTCTTTGCGGGAGCGGTCCCGAAAGCTTCTTGAGCGCCGGCAGTCGGCTCCACGCCGTTCGAGGTCCCGGTCGCGAGGGAGGTCGAGGGACCGGTCGCGGAGCCATCACCACTCGTCATCCAAGTCTTCGCACTCGGGGTCAGGTAAGTCGAAGCACAAGAAGAAGTCGAAGAAGCATCGTCGCTCTTCGACTTCTCCCCGTCAGTCGGCCGACGCGACGAGGGATGCGGGCGGTGCCGGAGCGACCCCTGCCCAGCTTCGTCAGTCTTACGAAGCCATGCATGCCATCTTTGGGCAGCCCGACTCCGCCGGCGCACCTTCTGGCCCCGCAGACTCTGTTGGGGGCCCTAGGCCTTCCCTGCCAGCGGCTCCGGCGCCGCAGGGCCCCCATGGATCCAGGTTGGATCCGGATTGGCGCCGGTCGACCTTGTGACACCTCCACCGGCGCCGACTCCACCGGCACCGCGTCCGCTGCCCAGCCGCGTTGACCCCGGCTCCCACCTCCAGGTGGATTCGGAGTCAGACTGGCGTCGGCCGACGCCGGACCCGACGCTGATGGGTACTTTTGTGCCTGCATTCCACCCTGGCTATTTTCAGCCAGTTTGGCAGCCAGAGGAGGATGAGAAAGACTGGGAGGGGTCTGAGGACCCTCTCACCGCTCAGTTGGAGTACGACCAGGACTGGAGAGAGGACCTGGGGGATGCCAGTGGTCTGGACACCTCACCAGTCCTTGGCATGTTGTCTCCTCTTACCGTGGCTACGGAGGAGGGAGCGTCTTACGCAGTGGTGTTGCGTAGGGCGGCTGAGGCCCTAAACCTCGAGCTACCTACTGTGGCAGTCAGGACTAACCTCCTGACAGAGGTGCTTCAACCGGCAGCGAGCTCTTCGGAGCCCCTGCTGCCGTTTAATGAGGCCCTTACGGACATCCTTTTGGGCACCTGGTCCAGGCCCAGCACAGGGGCTCCTGTGGATAGGATGGTTGCCCGACGCCACCGCCCGGCTCCGGGCGACCCCACTTTCCTCTCCCAACACCCTTCCCCCGAGAGCTTGGTGGTCCAAGCCTCAGCGTCCCAAAGCGCATTCCCTACTGCACCACCGGACAGGGAATCCAAGAAGCTGGATCAGCTTGGGAAGAAGTTGTTTTCTTCCTCCAGCTTAGGGCTGCGGTCGGTGAACACCGCATGCCTCTTGGGCCGTTATTCACACTCTGTGTGGGATACGGTGGCGCAAGTGCTGCCTCAGTGTCCGGAGGAGGCCCGGACCGTGCTCTCCCGTGCTCTCCCGTGCTGTTGCCGAGGGGAGAGACGCAGCAAAGTTCGCCATTCGTTGTGGACTGGACACTGCCGACTCACTGGGTAGGACCATTTCAACGTCGGTGGCGCTTCGCCGTCACGCCTGGTTGAGGACGACTGGCTTTTCTGGGGATGTCCAGAACACCTTGATGGACATGCCTTTTGATGGCCGTCGCCTGTTCGGCGACAAGGCAGACAGTGCGCTAGAGCGCTTCAAGGACTCTCGTGCTACGGCCAAGTCCTTGAGCCTCTCCACCATGCGCCCTGCACGGTCTGCTTTTCGCCCCTTTCATGGCCACGGAAGGGGTGCCCCAACACGTTCCTTTCAGAGCCACAGGCCAGCGCAAGCTGTTCCACCTCAGCGCGGCCGGGGGAACCACCGTGGTTCTGGGGGCCAGCGAGCGGGCCAGTCCACCACCGCCCCCTCTGCAGCAACCTCCAAACCCTCCTAGTTCGACCTTTCAGGGCCACCAAACGCCAGTGGGCGGCAGTATCCGCCATCACCTCCCCCACTGGCGCACCATCACGTCGGACAGGTGGGTTTTGCAAATAGTCCGAAGGGGCTACTCACTCTCCTTCGAGACTACCCCTCCCTCCATGCCACCCAAGTACCATCGCATGTCGGAGGATCATCTGGCCCTTCTCCAACAGGAAGTTACAGCTCTCTTGGCCAAGGGAGCCATCGAGCGCGTCCCTGCCCCAGAAGTAGGCCGTGGTTGTTATTCCCACTACTTTCTGGTGCCCAAGAAGGACAAGGGCCTGCGTCCTATCTTGGATCTCAGGGACGTCCACCGCTTCCTCCGGAAGGAGAAGTTCAAAATGTTGACCCTGGCTCAGGTCTTGTCTGCCCTCGACCCTGGAGACTGGATGGTAGCGTTGGACTTGCAGGACGCTTATTTCCACATCCCTGTCCTGCCGGCCCACCGGCGTTATCTGTGGTTCACGGTAGGCCACGAGCACTTTCAGTTTACTGTGCTCCCCTTTGGCCTTACCAGCGCCCCTCGGGTGTTCACGAAAGTGATGGCGGTGGTCGCAGCTCATCTGCGCAGATCAGGGGTTCCAGTCTTCCCCTATCTCGACGACTGTTGAAGGCAGGCTCGCCCCAGGCAGTCGTTTCCCACCTCCAGACTACGGCCGACCTCCTGCATTCGCTGGGGTTTTCCATCAATGTGCCGAAGTCACACCTGACCCCCTCTCAGAAGCTCCTCTTCATCGGAGCGGTTCTGGACACGGTGCAGTTTCGGGTTTATCCTCCCGAACAGCGAGTCCGGGATATTCGGGACGCTGCTGCCGCTGTTTGCTGTGCTGGGCTCTGCTGGGGGGCTTATCTCCGCTCACCTGTCGGTGATTACAAGCCCCGGTCGGACCGCAGTTCCTGGGAACATCTTTTGCCTGCCTGCCTTTCCACTTTTCTTGACCCCTTCAACACCCTGGTGGGAACTTCAAGTCCCAGGGTGCAACGCGCCAACAATCAGGTGCCGCAAACGAGGGGGAGGCACAGAATCAACCTCGCGCATAAAGCGCTGTCTCTCCCCCCGCGGCGCGGGACGCGCGCGGGCGGCGCACGGGCCCGTCCTGCGCCCGTCAGCGACAGGAAGAGGCAGGGCAGGGCCATACCTCTTGGTTCTATCTTATCGCACTAGACCCAGCGGGTAAGCGTCCTGATTTTGTTTTGACTTTTTCCATTGAACTGGTATTTTTTTATCATTTACCTTGACGAATCTTTTTGCATCTATAGCCCTGCTTACGACCACTCGAGTACAAAGGGGATCAAAGAGAAACAATCAAAGACAAACTGGGATTGCCAGGCTGTATGGTCAAACGCTTGGGGTTTTGATTGGGACTCCAAACCCTCATATGGTTATTACAGACTGGGTCATCTACAACTGGTCCACTGTACAAGGCTGACGGAGTGGTAGAGATCTGTATGGTCATAACTCTGTTGGTGGCTAAAATCTTGGTTGGCTGACTTTGGAACAATAGCATTATTTACCCTCAAGCAATTAGTTATATTGTTGATTGTATATGCCATTTACCTGGGTAAGAGCGCTGTTGGTAAGCCAGTTGGGGGTTTAGGGTGTACCAGGCTGTAAAATGGGGAAGCGGGCATGCCTCTCAAAAACTAAAGCTAAGAGTGATCCCATACTTCCTCCAACATCGATTGATAAAATGTTACAGAGGGCTATAGGGGTGGTCAATACAGAAATTGAGCTCATGGAGAGGCGTTTGTCACTCACCCCTGACCTATGCATCTTAACGCCTTATTCGCCTACTTTGCCAATTCCTATTCAACCCCTGCCAGATGATTTACCATCATCACCTCCTCGGGATGCTCCAACTAAGAAAGTTGTACGCAGGGGTAGGAATACTACTAGTATCCCTAAGAGTGGGAAGCGCAAACAAACGATTGAGGTGGGCCCCAAAAGAAAGAAATTTTGTGAGGATCCTGTAGTCTGTATAGAGGGGTGTGAAGAGCAAGAACAAAATCAAAGTAGCCCACTACCACCCAGAGTAGATATGAATCACCCTTCCTGGGCCCTGAACCTGATGGCCGATTTAAAGAACCAGCTAAGAGTCATTATAAGAGAAGAATCGGCCCCTTTTTTTTGTCGCTTAGACAAAATAGACAAACTGATAGCAACAGGGGAAACTAAGCATACAAATTCCAACAATTACCCCATCCACCAACAAGGAAGAGGGACTGAAACAGACAGACAGGTGGACACCCTAAATCCAACATCTCTGGACGTGTTGGGTGTGCAGGCCCATGTTGGCCCCACCACAAGTCAAGAGATAAGGTGTCAGAGCGCCAATAACCAACAGGCACGTATCACAAGCCAAGAGTCAGGTGCTAAAAATATATCTCCCCTTATAAGGGTTATGGATAAACCCAGCCCCCCTGATCTTGGGTCAAGTGGGAATTTGAGTGGGCAGGCAACGACAGAACATTCCGATGCGAGGCCTGAAACAGTAACCCTGCCGAATATAAATTTACCCCCTGCTTGCTCCCCGTATGTAGTCATAATGACAGGAATTCCTGAAATTGCAACCAGCAAGAGGGAAACTCAACTTGACCTAGGAAACAAATGTTTGTTTTGGCTTGCAAGGCACAAGCAGTTCGACTATGGCAGGACAGGGGAAATTCTAATGGTTCGCAGAGTAGGGTGGGTGGGAAACCGACAGAAACTAGAACCAGGGGATTGTGTAGTTATAAACTTCAAAAACCCCAATACTGTGACCAACCTACTCAAACAGACTTTAAGTCACCAGAATCTTTCAACAGGAATCAGACTCTATCCCTTGGATTTTTTCTACCCCCAACACCATATGTCATCAAGGGGCTATGCTTTTTCTTCTATCCCAAAATGGCAGCCCAGACCTCCAACTGAGGGAAGGTGGGATGTTCCCCCTAGGCCTCTACTGTTTAATATCCCTGTGAATAACAGATATGGAATCTTGGAGGAGGTGGATTGACAGGAGGAGGGTCTAACACCTGGTGGGAACCTTGGAATGCAGTGGCGGGACTCTGAGTGGGACGAGAGCAGTGGGGTGAGGCTAGCAATCATGGCCAACACAATAGGCACCCCGCAGTCCCCAGGATCACTAGGTGCTGGGATCAAATTGAGGGGGTCCCTTGATCCCCCATTACCTGCCCCTTCGAGCGAAACAACCAGAGAAGGCGGGCGCAGCAGGGTAGCAGATAGTTACCATCTAACTCAACGAGGGGAATCCCAACTTCCTAGTACCAGTGGACCCGAGGCTCCCAATGGGGAAAGAGTGCAAGGCAATAGACTGAGGGTTCTATCCTGGAACCTGGCTGGACTCAAAAACAAATTGCCCTGCCCAGATTGGGGGCTCTTTGTGGACAACCAGGACATTTGTATGTTCCAGGAAACCTGGGCCAGGGAAGATCATCAGAGGGTGGATTTTGCTACATTTAATACTCCAGCCACTACGGGGGGAAGGGGTAGACCCTCAGGTGGTCTGTACATTTGGGTGGGCCTACACCTGGGCTGTAGAGCTGAGCAGCTGTCAACCCCCACAAGCGATATACAGTGCGTTCTGCTTACTTTTCCCACAAAGATAAAAATTGCCCTAATTAATGTGTACTCCCGACCTGTTGCTAACAGCCAAGAATCTGCCACTATTGATCAATTGGGTTATTTTATTCCTACCATTGATCCAGCTATATGGTTGATCATAGGGGGCGATTTTAATTGCCAATTTGAACCTCTTACTGACTCAAGTTATACTACCCCTAGTGAAGAAGATTTACACTGGCTAATACCTGACCCCCAAGTCCAACCCATCAAAGCTTGGTCCCCGCTGGCATTGCAGCTAAATTCACTTACATTAGCGCATTCTTTAAGGGCATGTAATGGCCGAACAAAATCAGATACTCCGGGGCAGCTTACATTCAACAGAGTAGGCCAAGCTTCCCTGTTGGATTATATCCTAGTGGAAACAAGAGCATGGCAAAAGGTCTGTGATTTTTCCGTTGTGAGGAGGCAGGATAGTGACCACAACGCACTGATTTTGGTTTTGAAGTCGCTGGACTTGGGTTATACCAACTCCCTAACTACCCCTACGAATGTGAATAGTGCAATAACTTTAACAAACAATAGAAGGAAAGTTAGGTGGGGGCACATACAACAATCACCTCACAAGCTGGCAGAAGTCTATCAACTAGCAACTCCAATAATGACAAAAATGTGGGAGGCAACTCCTGCTGAGGGGTTGCCACTGGATATAGAGAAGGCCGCTAAAATTCACTCGGAGCTAACTTCAAAATTGGCAGATATATTTTATCCAGTGGTGTGTAGTAGGGTAAAAACCCGGTTTAAACGCACTTGGTTTAATGCAAAATGTCGTAAAGCCAAGCAGGCCCTAATGGATGCTGTGAAGGTGAAGGACAAGCAACAAATTAAATTAACCCGGGCACTGTATAAAGTGACAATCCAGCAGGAAAAAAAAACCTGGGAAATAGATAGATGGGAAACTCTCAAGACCGCATTGAATGGTAAAGATTTGAAGTCTTTTTGGGTAATAGTGAGTTCTGGTGACATTGAAGGGAAGCCAGCCATTGAGCCAAATATTGCCTCTGAAGCTTGGGAGAATCATTTCCAGTCCCTCTATTCCAACAAGGAAGGCCCGATTATCAACACAGACCCTTTAGAATTATCTTTCGAGCCATACCAGGGGGCGGCTATAGAGATCACTATGATTGAAGTGGGAAATGCCATTAATAAACTCCAGAGTAACAAAGCACTGGGTCTAGATAAACTACCGGGGGACCTTTTTCGGGAGGAACCAAAAATTTGGGGACCATACTTGTGGGCCCTATTTAATGCCATTATGAATGGCATGGATCCTCCTGATACTTGGCGAGGGGCAGAAATAGTTCCAGTCTCATAAAAAGGCTGTCCCCTTTACCCACTAATTATAGGCCGATCAGTTTAATCGACATAACTCAAAAACTTTTTGCACGGGTTCTCCTTGATCGCCTACAGGTCTGGATTGAAGAAGAGAAGATCTTAGTCCCTATCAAGCTGGCTTCAGAAAAACATCTCAACCGTTGACCAGATATTTAGACTCAACTTCTCTTCTGGAAAACGGTGACATTAGAGGGTGGCAGCCTCTATCTTATATTTGTAGATTTGAAGTCGGCCTTTGATCTTATACCTAGGGAGAAACTTTGGAATGTGCTTAGAGAGCTGGGGATCCCATCCTACCTCCTTAGCATTATAGTGAGGCTACATGCAGAAAATTTTGCGCAAGTGAGATATGGAAAATACGGTGAACTTACCCCCGCTTCCCTGTCAATAAAGGGGTACGACAGGGTTGTGTTTTAGCCCCCACTTTATTCTGTTTATTTATTAATGGGCTTATTGACCAACTCAGAAAGGTCAAGGACAATGATGCCCCCAGGCTAGCTTCTGGGAAGGTCCCAGCGATGATGTTTGCTGATGACACCCTTTTTCTTTCAAAATCACCAATGGGAATTCAGCGCATCCTTGATAGCTTTGACGTCTTCTGCAAGACTCGGGGGTTGGAGATAAATACATCAAAGACCAAATACATCGTCTTTAACCCTCCTAATACGTCTCGCCCCAATCCATCTTTGAATGGCGCCCCCCTCGAAAGAGTGTCGGTCTTCGACTACTTGGGTGTCACTCTGACAGAATATTTGGAATGGGGGCCACAGATGGGTAAAGCTAGTCTTAAGCTAGCTCAGACAGTGGGTGGGCTTATGAAATTACATAGAACCTCTTCATTTAAACCAGCTGGGCCAGTAGCTGAAATTTATAAAACTCAAGCGCGGGGTGCTACACTGTATGGGGCAGAATTGTGGGGGCATCGCTCTACCACTAGTTTGACCAAGGTGGAGAATAATTTTATGAGGCAGCTATTAGGCCTTCCCCTCAATACCCCCCTCACCCCCTTACGCTTGGATCTGGGTATTAGGCCCATTTATGAAGAGATTGCCCTCAGGCCCGTGACCTTTTGGCGTCGGCTTTGGGTGACCCCGGAATTGGCTATTTATCGATCCGAGCTTAAAGAGTTTTTGACCACCTATGGTACTATGAGAATACCTTGGTTTTGCCATACAAGGGATCTCTGTTCTAAACTAGGCAAGGTGGATCTATGGAGGACTCCTGAGGCATCTTGTCCCTTAATCTCACGGCTGGAATTGGTAAGATCCTACAGATCACACAAACTTTCTGTTATCCAGGAAAGTTCCTCTTGTGGCAGATTGACAGCTGAGTTTCTACAAGTTAAAGATGTATATAGTAGGGAACTTTTCCTGGACGACATTCAACCAACTCTGGCCAGGAAATTGTATGTACAGCTTAGATTAGGGACTCTACCACTTCACACATACACTAATAAGTGGTCCAAAATGCACACTGGTGAATGTCCCGCCTGTAACTACAAGGAAGAGACCGACTTACATGTCTTGCTCCTCTGCCCTGCCTATGCACTACCTCGACAGCGCTGGCTTGTTCAACTATGTAAGAATTTAGGTTTTGTACGCTGTGTGGAGGCATACCGAGTATTAAAATATGACACTCATGCCCCCACGGTTTTCGCCGTATCTCGCTTTTTAAATTCTATGTGGCATATACGGCGGACTTTTCTAAAATAGTATCTGCACCGGTAATGTATTAGTTTTCCTCGTGCATTTTTATATTCATCTATTTTATTCTGGTTTTATCTTGCTATTTTTTAACTATTTTTATAGTAGTAAATTTTAGCAATTTGTTTCTTTTTCAACAGATGAATGTATAGACTGCACCCCAAATTGGCACAGGCCTCTGAACAAATTTTAAAGCTACACATTATTATGGCCATAAATAGCCTGTTTGTCAATTCTGCCAACTTTGTAATGTGCAGCTATTCTCTGGTCGTGTAGTATATGATGAAACTGTATATATTGTATCGTGTTTTTCTTTGATATGTACTTTTATGGTCTTCGTGGCCGAAATAAAGTTATTGAATGGAATGGATATTCGAGCCATGATTCCGATCTTTCGGCCTCTTCCCGGGTTTCAGTCAGGATGACCCTGAGGCTGCTGGGCCTAATGGCCTCCTGCATCCTGCTGGTCGATCATGCCAGGTGGCATATTTCGGGCTCTGCAGTGGAACCTGAAGTTCCAGTGGGCGCAGCATCAGTGGAATCTGTCCGATTGTGTCCAGATCTCGGAGGGCACTGCACGACAATTGCAGTGGTGGCTCATGAACCAGGATTGGGTCAACGGCAGATCCCTCTCCCTTCCCCAACCAGAACACACAGTGGTGACAGACGCGTCCCTTCTGGGATGGGGCGGCCACATGGGTGAGGCGGAGATCAGAGGCCTCTGTCGGAGTCCGGGCTCCACATCAACCTTCTGGAGCTGCGGGCGATCCGGCTTGCACTGAAAGCATTCCTTCCCTCTGTCTGGGGAAGAGTTGTGCAGGTGTTCACGGACAACACCACCGCCATGTGGTACTGCAACAAACAAGGCGGGGAGGGGTCGTGGACCCTATGTCAAGAGGCCCTCCGCCTCTGGACATGGCTGGAACATCAGGGCATATCAATGGTGGTTCAACACCTGGCAGGTTCCCTGAACGCCAGGGCGGACGAACT
The DNA here is from genome assembly GCA_963921515.1 of Calotriton arnoldi. Taxonomy (NCBI): domain Eukaryota; kingdom Metazoa; phylum Chordata; class Amphibia; order Caudata; family Salamandridae; genus Calotriton; species Calotriton arnoldi. The sequence continues at coordinate 2,989,352 of CAWUFW010000765.1, read as the reverse complement.
CAGCCGCAGGTGCATGATGGATCACGAATGACGTCTTCACTCGGAGGTGGTGCAAGGTCTCTTTCAACAGTTGTTATGTTCCGTATAGAGGCCCTAATGTAGACCCGTTCATACATGCCCTAAAATGGACGTATTCGTATTTGCTCTAATACAGTCATATTCGTACTTGCCCTATTATGGTCAAAGCCGCATATGCCCTATTACGGTCATAACTGTACATGTCCTATTATAGTCATGATTCCTTATATAGGCATGATCTTTCACCTACATTGGTCCTCGCTAGTACACAACGAGCTCAGTGGGCTGAATGTTATCTCGCCTGTGGTTTTGAATACAGCAGGGTTTTTCCCAAACACAGGCCCACACTGTACTCATCAATTATGCATGGCTCTCTAGGAATACACCACCTGCATAATATGTATGTACAAAGTTCACCCCTGACGTCTTCCTCAAGTCTAATAAGGCCCAATACAAACCATACGAAGCAACTAGAGTCTTCAGGGTATAAATACACCACATCTTACCCCGGTAAGACAGAGGGAACCGAGACTTCCATGCTGACACACTGACCAGAGACGCTGAGGCTCCTGCATGCAGTCGCTCCAGCTGACAGCGGTCTGACACAGCCCTTGTGGTGTGTCCAACTCGAGACCAGGACGGGGTCCCACACTCTCTCTATTCAGGTATGGGGGTTCGACAAAATCCTAGAAGGATTCTTGGCTCTTAGGCTTTTAGACCTACACATATGCTAGGTACACTCAGGTACATCTAGTTAGGCATCGTAGGAGTACTGCGCACTTTCATAATGCTTTTATATTCATGTATGTATTCATGATTATTGCAACATGGTAGAACTGTTCTATCCATTCACTTTTATCGTACTGCTGATAATATATCTCTGCTATGGTCTGCTGGTTACTACAGCACATATATTTTACACTAGAATAACAACTGTTCAATAAATACTTATTGAAACGCCCAGACTGTTTATTCTGTGTAACTCTCTGAGACAAACCGAATAAGTAAGCACGAGTGACTGAGCGAAAAATAGTACATTGTTTCCACGATTCTGAGGGATCAGGGTTGTCATGGTCTAAGGTTGCCAGAAACTAATCTTTCCCCGATAAGAGGAAATTCTAGTGGCACTGTGAGCTAGCTAATGTAAATCAGGCTAACATACGCGGTGGGGGTGCACAGAGCCAGTCAGTCACCAAGCCCACCGTTTATGTTATCTAAACGCGCAGGTCCTGCATGGGTACTATAGGAACTACACGACATGGCGCCCAACGTTGGTTGGGTACTTATTTAACAGTAGAATCTGAGTAGTTCAGTTGTGCTATTCTCAGAGAACCTACTCACAAAACGCCAGAGACGTCTGGAGTGGGTGGGCACAAAATCTGCCACAGCTGAGTAGTACGAGAATACTATTTATTGGCTGTTGGTTAATCAAGCTTGAAGGACATATAGTTCCTAAATTGTGCATAACACCTTATCTTAGTTCCCTTGGAACACTTCTTCCTCTAAACATGTCTGATACCGAGACAGGGGACCAGAGAGTTGATCTCTTCCTTTTAGACGGAGAAAGAGATCCTGAAAATGCAATACAGATTGCACCAAAATTCAGAAGGACAGTCACCCTAAGACTATTAGAAAATGGTTTACAAGCGGGGGGTGGCATGGTAGTTTTCGTGATTGAGGCACACGAATCAAACAAAACAGAGGTGTTCTATCAAGGGTTACATTCCCAGCAGCAAATGCCATAACAAAGACATTTCACTACTACATAGCAGGAAATGGACCAAGGGAATATGGTCCGTTTGAGGACATAGAGATTCCACTCACTTACCAGGAACATTATTACTGGTTTAATGGCGCCCTACTCCATGTACGAGAAAGAGTAAGATTAGGCCCGCTCGGAGGAGACGGGGCCACATGGCCAATACTAGCGGCTTACACACCGCATCCTGACATTGGAACAATGCCACAGCCAGAATTACTCGTACAACACAGAGATTTAATCAAAATCTACAGAAACCTGACACAATTTGTCATGAGGACTTTAACAATCCAACCTGCACCAGGTGCAGCAAATAGTACTCCAGCTCAGGGTACAGGAAATAAAATTACTCCTCAAACATTACACGCGGTAATGGGCAAAATGCCTGCAAAACGCGAACAAATACCATTCTGGATAGCTCAGAAAATAACTCAGCTTGAGGCAGTATTCCCGAATACTACCACCTATGAAAAACACAGAATTCTAACAATCTGCTTGCCCATGGGGATCACACCACAAGTAGACGATTGCACCTCTTGGGGTTCAGGCTTTGCTGCCATATATACCAGAACACATGTATCCCGTCATTAGCAGTAGTACCTGACGTTTTGAGACAGATACAAAATGAGTACGGAGCAGAACCTGCCCTTAACTTAGGGATGAAGTTACTAAATAACTTTGACCAGGTAGCAGCCATAATACTAGCTAATATTAAGGGGGAAGCGGCTTCAGTGGCGATCCGCCAACGCCTAAGGGAGTTCGGTCCAATAGATCAACAACACGAACTACCCAAAATAATTGAAACTGCATATGCAGAACTAGGCAGAGACAGTCTAGGTGGGAAAGCATTAAAACCACAACTGGTGGGCAGTTCTGAAAAGGACACTACAAAGCAGACACCTACTTCTTCTAAAAAGAAGTGGGAAAATAAAAAACAACAAAAGTCTAAAGACAACAGATCTCAATTCAGAGGCAGGTCTCCTCAACAGTAGCCCTCTGAAAGGAGGTATAACCTCAGGAATAGGGATAATATTAAAAAACCGGACAGGTATCAGGATACTGATACTCGTTCCTCTCGTTCCTTTCAGGGTTCACCAAAAACTCCGAGAGGGAAGGACAGTCAGAGGAGCGTACAAAGTCCAGAGACACGCAACGCGCTGCAGGACTATGCACCTAAAAAGAAGATAAACAAAAACAGAAACCTCAGTTTAAAAAGAAGAAGGTAGCAGGTCTCAAGATCAGACATGCCCAGAATTCTGAGGACACAGCTTCTGAACGGGGAATGGGCTCTGACGATGCTAGACAGCGCGGCAGAAGTAACGATAGCTCGCCAGAACCTGAAGGAATTTTTGGTGACAGCGGAGTTGAGTGAGTATATCACAGTGGAAACACCTGATACTCGGGTAAGTGTCCCACATAAGTTACATGAGATAACACTCCGGCTGGAGGGGGACAAGCCCAGAAAAATTAAAGGTCTCTTTTGGAAAAATCTGTCATCAGGTTATGACATTCTATTAGCAGAACAAGACTGGCCGCCTGCATTCGTCATGGAGTGCCCTAGGGGAGAAACTGTCATTTTTCCAGCCTTTTCCGACCTCGTTCCCATACATTTAAAACATGCATATGCGCAGGAGTGGGCGGTCGCCCTAGCTCCAGCATTGTACAAAAATCATGTTGGTTGGGATGAGGATTCAACCCACCACGTGATCCCGTTAAAAGTTTCCCCAAATGCTCAAAGGCAATACCCTATAAAGCAGGAAGCTAAAAAACAAGTCAGGGAGATCCTAGATGAACTAGAATACCAGGGGGTGATAGAAAATTGCACTTCACCTATGAACAATCCTTTGTTTCCCGTAATGAAACCTGACAGCACATATCGTTTAGTTTTGGATTACAGACATTTAAACACTTGCACAAAGACATTTGCAGTTCAAAATGCACATAGTGCCGCATTAATGAATAACATTGTGCGCAAAAATACAAAACAACGCTTGATATCTCAAATGGATTTTTCTGCCAAAATATAGCGCCTGAAAGCAGGTATCTGACCGCATTCAGTGCGTTAGGGTCCCAGCGACAATTTTGTCGACTAGCCCAAGGGTATAAAAATAGCCCCGGGGTATTTTCAGCAAGAGTAACAGAGTTACTCCAAAATTTGGATGAAGAAGCATTGTCCTATGTAGATGATATTTATCTGACGGACGATGACTTACCGAGGCACTTGACCAGGGTGAGCACCATTATTATGGGATTCCCCTCTGAGGGCTATAAATTTAATTTCGAAAAATCAAAAATTGCCCACCTCAGTGTTCTATTTTTAGGATATGAGCTGTCAAGTGAAGGAAAAAGCCTAGCAGCAAACTTTTTAGAAAAATGTGCGCTGCTTCAACCTCCAAAATCATTAAAGAATTTACAATCAATTCTGGGATTCCTAAATTTTGGTCGAACATACATTTTGGATTACGCAGAAAGAGTAAAACCTTTCTACGACTTAATCAAACCTGATTTTTCAGTCAGGCAATGGACACAGGAACATACAAACATCCTACGTTCACTACAGGAAGACATGATAGCTTCAAAACATTTAAAGACACGCGTAAACGTACGTAACTTAGTGATCCGAGTAATAGCGGGTCAATGCGGGTACACTTATTTAACTTTTAATGAAGGCGAAACGGTACCAATCGCATACAAATCACACCTGTACACAAACGCAGAGATGCGTTTCACTTCAACAGAAAAAATCCTGACAGCAGTGCAGACCGCTGTAGCAAGAAAAAGAGCTCTGGCTCAGGGTAAACACATAATTGTCGTGACCCCAGTACCAGCTTTAGAAGCTGTTACAAAAGCTAGCATTCCAAATGCGAAAGCCTTACATCCCAGATGGATACAATGGGCTAATTCTCTTACTGCAACGGATGTTGAATACAGATTTGATCCAAGTTTAAAAACACAAGCATTTCTGCAATACGAACAAGAATATGCTCAACCAAGTGAAATTTTGCCTCTAGATCAGTATGAATACATTATTTACACTGACGGATCTGCTCAACCGGCCATAGGGAGTAAGCAAGCTTACAGCGCAGCATGTGCGATTGTTAAAGGTCGCATGCACGATGGAAAGTTCCATCCTAGTTGCACTAAAACACAATCTCTAGGAGACTGCACGGCTCAATTGGCAGAGTTAAAAGCACTGATACTGGCACTTGTAAATACGGAACACGAATTCCCCACACTGATTGTGTGTGATTCCTTTTACTGTGTACAGTCGTACAATGAATATTTACATCATTGGGAACAAAACGGGTTCAAAGATGCAAAAGGTGGCACAATTAAGCATAAAATGCTATGGGAACAGGTAGTTGAGTTGAGAAACGAACTACCGAGGGCTCACGTGATACATACACTGAGTCATCAGCGTGATGGCGTTCACGTTGAAGGGAATTCATTGGCTGATGAAGGCCCAAAGGGGGCTATACGCACAGCCGCCGTAGCTGCAGTTACTCGTTCAAAGACAAGAGTAGACGGCGAGATTATGGTAGCTGTCAATGCTTCACGCAAAGGCAGCACAGCAGTACCAAAGAAATTTCCACTCAAGTACTCCTACAAGTTAGATGCACAAAACATTCCATATGCTCAGATTCCTGGAGTGGGGGATAGAGTAATACCAAATATGGATCGTAGACAAGGCTTAATTTTAGCAGCACACGAGGGTTTGGGTTCTGCGCATACAGGCATTACAGCGACTATTTCCTTACTGAAACAGCGCTACTGGTGGCCAGGGTTAACAAAGCAGACCAAAGACTATGTCTTAAAGTGTGACATCTGCCAGCAGATGAAAGGTTCCACCGTAACACGCCCAGCGCAGACACCATTGCTGAAATCAGACAAACCTCTTGCATGTGTTTATTTGGACCACTGCGGACCCCTACAATCTGATGGGGCCAAGAAATATATCATGATTGCAGTGGATTCCTGCTCTAGATTCCTATGGGTTTGGCCTCAGCGCTGTGCTGACGCTCGAACTGTTATAAAAGATTTGCGAGTCTTTATCGGCACATACGCATTTGGCACGTTACATTCTGACTGTGGCCCGGCGTTTAGCTCGCGGGCTTACAAAGAGGCCATGGAAGGAATGGGCGTAGCATTGCGGTACTCCTCTCCGTATCATCCTGAGGGAAATTCCGTTGTGAAGAGGAAAAACCGTGACTTAAAGCAATCTTTAACAGCTAGGGTATTAGGCAAGGGCGGTAGATGGGTCGATCACCTTTATGGGGTACAACGAGCGATTAACAATCAGCCAAGAAGCTCTCTAGGGGGTGTCACTCCTTACGAGGTCCTATTTGGGACAAGAATGTGGGTACCTGATCTTGATTGTGAAGGCAGCAGTGGCGGATGAAAAACCATTTGATATCCATGATCGTTTGGCTGTTTTACAGGATCTAAATAAATCCAGAACACAACAAAGTAACGTGCTCCAGAAACAGACCGCCACTGAGGAAGTCAAGGCAGTAACGGCAAGACCTGTCTGGATCCCAAAAGTCGGGGATCTGGTCAGAGAAAAGATTGCAGACAAGAAAGAATTTGGGCCATCCTACAGAAAGCCTGTACCGGTCCTAGCAATCCAAGGCACAAGAACTGTACTTCTGCCGCCTCTTGCCGGAAAAAAGGAGAAAAGATTTGTCCCAATCGACTTAATCAAACCACACTATGTGGCCGATACTAAACAGTAGGCCTCGTGGACTCCACAGTAGCAGACGCCCTCCTCTCGCTACAATCCAAGAAGTTCAAACAGAAAGACTCATCACGTTTGAAGAGTCACCTGTACGGAATGAAGGACTAAGCAACAATGCTATGGAACTCGTTCCACTTCAACAAGAAATTCATCTTCAAAATGAAAATCAACTTACCACCCAAGTTGCAATCAGACCGACTACAGACGTCTACGTCAACATGCCTCGTCAAGAGCAAAATCCAATTTCAACAAATCCCGATGCAATTCCAACAATTGATCGAACTGCCTCTGGCTATTTCATGAACTTTGATACGTTTTCACTGGATCCAAGCGAGCCGGACCGACGCCAGCCAAAAAAATCACACAAAGAGAAACTCACTGACTTTTTGAACTTTTTTAGAAAGACTTACCTGGTGTCACCTTGGATAGAACTATGGTATATCACTGGGATTTTATTTTTTATTTTCTGGCTAGGTTTAATTATAACTTTTAGTATGCTTATTAATGGACGATACCTCCAACAGAGCTCTACAGCTCAAAGAGTCAATTTGATTTTAAAACCACACCAGTCTTCACATCGTGAACCAAGAGACTTGTCTTCAGTGAACATCACAGCAGTTCCTATACCGGACGGTATAGTATGGGACAAGATTGATTTCGATATATTCGGTCCAACTGAACTTTTAAAGCTTAAACATGTATTTAAAATTTCTTTAAGTGATATCATTACCACCAGTACATTATCTGATGATTGGGACACTGAAACTGTAAACAATATGATGTCTGATTTAGAAAAAACGGCAGCATTTCCGAACAATGAAATGTTAGAAGGTGCTTCAGACTATGATACATTGTACTGTTACCAACATTATGGTCATAATTTCTTACACAAATCTATAACACCTAGAAATGTATTTGAATACCACCAGTGGGAACACTGCCCAACACCTCCAAAAGGTAGTTCGCAAACCTTTGCACAGAAATTCACATACTTTTCAGGGTTTAATACATCTGACCCGAAGTCATTTTTATTACAAAGTGGCAAAGACATCAGCACAGAAAATTATGTTAACTAACACCAAACAGATTTACTCTTCTTCCTTTATGGCCCAGTTGTCTACACAGGGTTTCGACCTATGGAAAGACACTATAGATTTAAAATCAATCTGGGGTTCTAGGGACTGGCAAGTCCAGGGAACAGAAGCACTTTTTAGAGCATGCCTCATTCCACAGCAGCTAATATTTCTAAATGACACTGTGCAACAGACATCCTGTCTTGGACTAGCCAAGAACAAGGAACTGAACTCACCCGGGTTTCCTACACCATCACAGATGGGTGGGGGGCAGAATTCAACTACACAAGGGGTAGGATTAGATGACATTCTCCAGTACAACAGATCAGATGCTGATTGGATGAAATGGCTGATTTGGCCCATTGACACAAACACCTGTCAACAGAGATTTATGAATACAAAAGGGTTTAGTATCCTTAGGCCAGATACACGCTATGTACAGAGACAACACCCAGGGGTAGGGACATCGTATAGTGTTGGGAAGTTGTGCCTTGACTGGCTAGAGACCTCAAAACTCACAGAAGTAAAACATCACTTAACCTTATTCACACCTGATGTAGACCTTAGGGATTTCTTGCTAGGCCCAAGGAAAACACGTCAGAAACGTTTCATATATGCTGGCATTTATGCCTATTATAATGAAAACTGGAAAATATCCCAACAGGAGGCCGCAGAAAGAATATGGGAAATAGACAGTATTAACTTAGAGAAGGCATTAGCTGTAGTGGATAATGGGTTAACAACTTTGACCTCCAGAATTTACTCCTTAGGCAACATTGTGTCTTCGGCAATCGACATATTAGAACAAGATTTGGCCTTGTTACAACACGGGCAATCACAGTTACGTTCTATTATGATGCTAAGCTGGACGCTACAATCTTTGCGTGCAGGCTATGTGCCCTGGCGTTTTATAAACACCACGTCTCTGTTTTCGGAATACAATCTAACTGATAAACAGACAGAAATGGCACAAAAGGGAGCCAAATATACAATGCTGAGTATTGAGAAATTGGAAATGTTACCATTTACTGTAGCCGAATTACCATCAACTGAATGGCTAATTCATGGCCAAATCACTCTGCCGGTCACTACGTTTCAGTTTCAATATTGCCTTGAGCAAAGGCAGGCAGGCAAATATGAAAAAATGGGTAAGGGATACATTAAGGAATCTTGGGAGTTACCATATAGATATCGATGCCGGAATGGGGATCGAGAAGTATTTCTGAGCGGTGCAAACTGCAAGAACGCTTTAAGCGGTTCTCTCATGTGTCAGGATATTTCTCTGCACTGAGCCTGTAGCGGTTCAGTAGCGAACCTATCTTGTCACATGACTGGGACCCCAGCTGCAGTGATCACGCCGGTTTTCGAGCTGCTCTCGAATGGGAGTTACTTGATGCTAAATGGTCAAGGTTGCTGTGGGATGCTTCCGGGCGTCGCATATCTGGTCACCGTTAACTCCAGGGTTACTTGCTGTATGCAAGTATTGTTTCCGCCACTGAACACAGTCAGGGAGGCGCCGCTATGGCCTTCACTGGACGTTTCTTTCATACAATTTGATACTCTGAGCAGACTGCAAGCCATACTTTTACAGCAACCCGTGCCCTTAACCTCCGCTCGAGAAACCTATGAACTTCAAGTTGCAAGGACCTCGAGTGAGATACAGGCGCTCATACGTACAAACTGCCCCATTCATTTCCTAGAAATGGTGGGTCGTATCTTCAATATGTCTGATACAAGCGGTATCGTACACCTATTTAAGACCATAGGGTCAGGATTGTTAAGCACCTTTCAGACAGTCCTCGGAGTAATCCCAAATTTTGTACACTCCGTATTGGGAAGCGTATTTGGAGGACTCCTGCTTATCCTGTTGCTGATTGCAGGGGTCCTGTTTATAATACTACTGCTACGCAATGGATGGCCCAATTCCCGAGGGAATGGCGAACATGCTCCTGGAGCGGAAATACCGTGAACGCATGGTACAACTTCTGGGCATTTCTTGCCTGCGAGAACTCAATGCCTCCTGGTTTCTATCCTTTCGACCAGTCTGGGTAGACTGCATCTTACCTGTTCTTCGATGCCTGTTTTGCGGAGAAGAATGCACGTTGGATCTTTGTCTAACATTTCCATCAGATGCGCCTCCGGACACGGATGCAATGCTGGACCCCATAAAGGCCCATGCTCTGCGCTGTCCACAGCATCTTCCAATTCTGATGAACGCATTCCTGGTGAATCCACTGGTGCCGTTTGCTCCTGCTGGGTTAGGCGACTCCTCCACAGGCACCCAGGTAACAACTGCCGCACAAGCTGCCGCAGCATCGACTGTTGGCAGTGCTACATACCATCTATGTGCGATTGGCGTTCTCTGTGAGGCGTTGGATTTGTCGTCTGCAGTAGCTAACACTGATAATGTTGTGCTTCCCAGCCAGGACACTTAATCTCGAATTGGCTCATCGCGTCCTGGGAAAGAATTCGGCTTCTCCATTCGTTTTCATAATAAACGAGCAAATTTGGAACATTTCCTAAATTGACACTTTCGCTTGAGAAAAGCATGGCCTTCTTCCGCTTTGAGTGAAGCAACTTATATAGAGAAACAAAATAGACATTTGTTTTGTGACAATTGGAAATAGCTGAATTATAAAAAAAATTGAAAAAATGTTTTTAACAATTTTAAAACCATGTTTTACTTGCTTTTAAAATGTTTTTAAATTGTCCAGATTTTAAGTATGGTCATTATCATCCTATTCGGAAGTGGAGTGGGTGTTATGTTCCGTATAGAGGCCCTAATGTAGACCCGTTCATACATGCCCTAAAATGGACGTATTTGCCCTAATTCGGTCATATTCATACTTGCCCTATTATGGTCAAAGCCGCATATGCCCTATTACGGTCATAACTGTACATGTCCTATTATAGTCATGATTCCTTATATAGGCATAATCTTTCACCTACATTGGTCCTCGCTAGTACACAACGAGCTCTGTGGGCTGAACGTTATCTCGCCTGTGGTTTTGAATACAGCAGGGTTTTTCCCAAACACAGGCCCACACTGTACTCATCAATTATGCATGGCTTTCTAGGAATACACCACCTGCATAATATGTATGTACAAAGTTCACCCCTGACGTCTTCCTCAAGTCTAATAAGGCCCAATACAAACCATACGAAGCAACTAGAGCCTTCAGGGTATAAATACACCACATCTTACCCCGGTAAGACAGAGGGAACCGAGACTTCCATGCTGACACACTGACCAGAGACGCTGAGGCTCCTGCATGCAGTCGCTCCAGCTGACAGCGGTCTGACACAGCCCTTGCGGGGTGTCCAACTCGAGACCAGGACGGGGTCCCACACTCTCACTATTCAGGTATGGGGGTTCGACTAAATCCTAGAAGGTTTCTTGGCTCTTAGGCTTTTAGACCTACACATATGCTAGGTACACTCAGGTACATCTAGTTAGGCATCGTAGGAATACGCGCACTTTCATAATGCTTTTATATTCATGTATGTATTCATGATTATTGCAACATGGTAGAACTGTTCTATCCATTCACTTTTATCGTACTGCTGATAATATATTTCTGCTATTGTCTGCTGGTTACTACAGCACATATATTTTACACTAGAATAACAACTGTTCAATAAATACTTATTGAAACGCCCAGACTGTTTATTCTGTGTAACTCTCTGAGACAAACCGAATAAGTAAGCACGAGTGACTGAGCGAAAAGTAGTACATTGTTTCCACGATTCTGAGGGATCAGGGTTGTCATGGTCTAAGGTTGCCAGAAACTAATCTTTCCCCGATAAGAGGAGATTCTAGTGGCACTGTGAGCTAGCTAATGCAAATCAGGCTAACATACGCGGTGGGGGTGCACAGAGCCAGTCAGTCACCAAGCCCACAGTTTATGTTATCCAAACGCGCAGGTCCTGCATGGGAACTATAGGAACTACACGACACAGTGGGGAGAGCCTTGGTTAGATCTATTCACCACCGAAGAAAACGCGCAATGTCAGCAATTCTGCACGTTGGAATTTCCAAGGCGCCACTCGCTAGGCGACGCTTTTCGTTGCGAGTGGAGTTGCGGTCTGTTGTACGCCTTTCCGCCTATACCACTTCTGCCCAGAGTGCTGAAGAAAATCAAGCGCGACCGGGCCCAAGTCATTCTTGTGGCTCCGGATTGGGCACGAAGAGTCTGGTATCCCGAGCTGCTCAACATGGCCATCGATCCTCCGATCCGCCTGCCTCTTCGGGAGGATCTTCTGTCGCAGCAGCAGGGGACGGTCCTCCACCCAAACCTGTCCAGCCTCCACCTCCTTGCTTGGAGATTGAGCGGCGGCAGTTGACGTCATTCGACTTGCCTCCCGAAGTTTGTGATGTAATCTTGGCAGCCAGGCGTCCCTCCACTAAGACGGTATACGCCTGCCGATGGAACAAATTTGTGGCATGGTTCACAGCAAAAGGCTGTGGATCCCCTTTCTGCCCCCCTTTCTGAGGTCCTCTTGTTCCTCCTTTCTTTGGCCCAGCAGGGCTCTGCTCTGGACACTATCAAGGGCTATCTTTCGGCCATTTCTGCCTTTCTTCGGCTTCCTGGTCAGCATTCTCTCTTCAAGTCCCCGGTTGTTAATCGTTTCTTAAAAGGCATAACTCATCTTTTTCCTCCTATCCCCTTCGTTATGCCTCAGTGGGACTTGAATCTGGTCTTGACCTATTTGATGTGAGCTCCCTTTGAGCCGCTTCACAACTGTCCTTTACGACTTTTAACTCTTAAGACTGCATTCCTGGTGGCCATCACATCTGCCAGAAGAGTGAGTGAGCTCCAGGCTCTTTCATCCAAACCTCCTTTTCTGGCTGTACATCCGGACAAGGTTGTCCTAAGAACTCGTCCATCCTTCCTTCCCAAGGTGGTCACCTCCTTTCATATTGGGCAGACCATCACTTTGCCCACCTTCTTTCCGCCTCCGCATCCTTCGAAAGAGGAAGAGGCACTCCACCGTCTGGACCCAAAACGTGCGCTTTCCTTTTATCTGGATCGCACCAAACAGTTCCGGGTGGACGACCAGCTCTTTGTTGGCTACGTGGGCGCCAAGAAAGGTCGGGCCGTGCACAAGCGGACCATTTCTAGATAGGTCGTTTTGTGTATTAAAGCCTGCTATTCTCTAGCTAAAAAGGAGACTCCAGTGGGGCTACGTTCCTATTCCACCAGGGTGACGGCAGCCACTACTGCTTTGGGACGAGGAGTTCCTCTGCATGACATTTGCCAGGCAGCGACGTGGGCATCCTTGCACATGTTCACTAAACACTATTGCCTGGACAGCCAAGTCCGGAGAGACGGCTTCTTTGGCCGTTCTGTTCTCCAGGAGTTTCTGGTGTGAACTTGGTTCGCAGACCCACCTCCGGGGTTGGTATTGCTGGGGTATCTATTCTAAGTTAAGGAATCTATAACTAACTGTTTCTTTCGGATGAACAAGTTACTTACCTTCGGTAGCGATATATCTGTAAGAAACATAGGTTAGTTATAGATTCCTTACCGCCCCACCCATCCTCCCTGTTCTGCGAACTGACTTCTAGGGTTAAGGACATCCTTTCAGGGCCCTAGTTTTGTGCACCAGTGGTCAGTGTCTTGCATGGCTCTGCGTTTCTGGCGCGGAAAGTCGTGTACAGAACTGACGTCAGCGCGCGAGGGCGGCGTCTAAGTAGCTACCGCGACGTCAACCCGGCGACCACGACGCCAACGACGGACGCAGAGCCGACCGACGCCACCTTTCACCGCCCGAGGTACTGCTGACGAAAAACTTTCCGGATCCAGTCTGACGCCTGGGGGTAATTCTAAGGTAAGGAATCTATAACTAACCTATGTTTCTTACAGATATATCGTTACCGAAGGTAAGTAACTTGTTCTTCTTGTTTTTAGCCTAACGTTCACTGAACTTGGGTAAAACAAATTGTCATGTGTATATTATATGAAAATGAGAAATTTGCAGTTCTCACTCAGATCTCACAACAAAATCTTTCAGCTTTTGTGGCATGTGACTTTACATTTTTACATTTACCTTACTATGAATTCTGTGTTCAGACTTCACCCCTATTTAAACATCACATTTTCCCCTGTATAAAGTTGTGCCTCTCTAACATTACATGATGCCAGTTTCCTGATGCTCAATTTCTCTTTTCCCTGTATTACTACAGAATTACTATTGACTTTCATCACTTGGTTTAGAGTAGACCATTGCGATTCTCCTTTTCGAGACTGTTGACACCTTAATATGCTCCCACTCATAAACCTTGAATCCTCACCCTAGCCAATCAATCTTTGTTTCACCCCTTTAACTGTCATTTTCCTGATTACTTCTCACTCTCCGATGCACCCAATCCAGGTACAGCTCTTTTATCTCATGTCTACCCATCCAAGATGGGCATTCCTCAGTACAAGGTTTTCTGCCATAAAACAAATAGAATGGAGTGACTACAGTAGATGATAGCGGAGTAGTTTTATACCCCCACAACATCCTCCGTATCCCATCCCTCCAGCTTAGTTTATTTTGCAGTTACATTTGTAAATAATCTCCAAGTATAAGAATAAAACTGCCTACTAATTCAGACTGAGTATAAATAGCTGCCTATTGTGCTTTACTCCAAACAACTTCAAATATTGTGCTGTCTCACACTAAACGAATTGTGGATTATTGTCCATAATGAATTACTCTGGGTATCCTTCTCTTGTGAAAATTTTATCGGAAATTCTTTAATATTTTTGGACTTAGTTTTGTTCCCAATCACCACCTTGGGCCACTTAGAGTAATAATCCTTTATGACCAAAAAAGTACCTTTGCAAACCATTTAAAAAAAAGTAGAGCACCAATGTCTAATCCAACCTTCTGCCTTGTTCTGTCAGAATACTCAATAGGAGTAAGAGGAGATTACTGCATGGAACGGGATTTATCAGTTTACATGTATGAAATGCAATTTTTCACAAATCCCTGAATGAACCCATCAGTTCCAGACCACCAGAAATCTGCTCTAGCCTTCCTTTTCATGGCTGACATCCCTCTGCAACCCTCATTCCTTATCTTCTTAAACCTTTTTTCTCATTCCGTCAGGTACTACGAATGTTTTAGCTCCATGTAAGATTCCATTGTCCTCTGATAAATCTGACCCTATCATACACATTTTGTTTTTTACCATGAGTAACTGACCATCCTCCTTTTAGTCCATTAAAAGGTTCAGTAATTTAAACATCTTCCTGTACTTTTTCTTTTCATTCATTTATGTCTCTGACTCTATTACAGAATGTTTCTACAGTCACTACCAACCAGTCTTCTTTTGCTACTACCTCACCCTTTTTCATTAGTAATCTAGACAATCAGAATTTACATTCTTGCTGCCAGGTCCATAGTTCAAGACAAATGTGAACTCTTGCAAGTAGAACAACCACTCACATAATCTTGAGGTGTCTCTCGGTGCTCCCTTGGTATTAAAAACAACTATATAAAGTTTATGAACAGATCATATTTTACCTCCATGTCCCACACAAATGCTTTATGTTTCATACCCAACAACTGTATAACTCCTAGCTTTTCACACCTCTGATTATGCACAAGGCAGACACGACCACCCTCAACACTCTTTCCATCTGCATCAAAACAGCATCTAATTCATAGGAATTTGCATCTATGACTATCACAAATCTATCAGCACTGGCTATGTTGCTCTACATGTTCAGAAGTGCATTCTCACACTCCGACTACCATGCCAGTTACAATTTACTTTAACAAAGTCCTCATTTCTTTAGTCCTGTCTCAAAAAAGCCTAATTCATTTCTCATACCGTTTAACCATTCCTAAAAATACCTTGGCTGTTCTTTATTGGTTTTGAGCAATCTCAATAGGGTTGGCACGACTAATTTTTGGGTTGATGCCTTCTGCTAGTATGGTGTGCCCCAGATAGTCAACTTGTGCACCCAAAACTCAATTTACCAGTGCCTGTGGTCAAACCAGCTCCCTGTAATTTTCCTAAAACACCTCAATACTAGGTCATGGTCCTGCTCATCCTTCCCCATGCCAAGATATGCTCTTGGTATAAAAATGATACCTCACTTGTGTGGGTGTACAATGCAGAATCGGCTAAAAACGTATTTAAAAACAAATATAGCGCTTAGAGTTCGCTGTGCTATCCCCTCAATCCCTATGTTTTTGGTCCTTCCCAGTTGCAGGCCCTTGGCCCATCCACACAAGTGAGGTATCATTTTACTCGGGAGACTGAGGAGAACGCTGAGTGGGGAGGACATTTGTGCAGGCACAGTGATCCCAGACAGAAATGTGAGGAAAATGTGAATTTTTCAGCTAATTTTGAGGTTTGCAGAGGATTCTGGGTATGAAAATGTTGAGGGATCCACGCAAGCCACACATTCCTGGACTCCCCCGAGTGTCTAGCTTTCAGAAATGTGTAGGTTTGGTAGGTTTCCCTAGATGGCCGCCGAGCCCGGGACCAAAAACGCAGGTGCACCCCTTGCAAAGTCAGGTTGTTTTGTAATTGGTGATTTTGATGTCTCCACAATACGTTTTGGGCCCTTCATGCCGCAGGTACTCGGCCCACCCACACAAGTAAGGTACCATTTTTATGGGGAGACCTGGGGTAACGCTGGGTGGTGGAAAATTTGTCAGCCCGCTGATCCCACAACTTTCCCACACAGAAACGTGAGAAAATGTGATTTGTTTCAGCTAAATTTGAGGTTTGTAGGGCATTCTGGGTAGGAAAACATTGGTGGATCCACGCATGTCATACCTTCCTGAACTCCCCCGGGTGTCTAGCTTTCAGAAATATCTGGATTTGGTAGGTTTCCCTAGATGGCAGCCAAGCCCAGGCCCAAAAACCCAGGTGATCCCCTTTGCAAAACCAGGTCGTTTTGTGATTGGTAATTTTGATGTCTCCACAATATGTTTTGGGCCCTTCCCTGACGCGGTTACTAGGCCCACCCACACAAGTGAGGGACCATTTTTATTAGGAGACCTGGGGGAACGCTGGGTGGTGGGAAATTTGTGTCAGCCCGGTGATCCCACAACTTTCCCACACAGAAATGTGAGAAAAATTTGCTTTTTCAGCTAAATTTCAGGTTTGCAGGGGATTCTGGGTGGAAAAACGTTGGGGATCCACTCAAGCCACACCTCCCTGGACCCCCCCAGGTGTCTCGTTTTCATAAATGTCTGGGTTTGGTAGGTTTCCCTTAATGGCCGCCGAGCCCGGGGCCAAAAACCCAGGTGACCCCCCCCCCCCCTTGCAAAATCAAGTTGTTTTGTGATTGGTAATTTTGATGTCTCCACAATACGTTTTGGGCCCTTCCCTGCTACGGGCACTTGGCCCACCCACACAAATGAGGTACCATTTTTATCGGGAGACTTTGGGGAATGCGGGGTGGGTGGAAGTTTGTGGATCCACGCAGATTCTAGAACTTTCCATCACATAAATGAGAGGAAAATGTGTTGTTTTTTTACAAAGTTTGAGGTTTGCAAGGGATTCTGGGTAACAGAACCTGGAGAGAGCCAAACAAGTCACCCCATCCTAGTTTCCCCTGGGCGTCTAGTTTTCAAAAATGTATAGGTTTGCTAGGTTTGCCTAGGTGCCGGCTGAGCTAGGGTTCAAAATCCACAGCTAGGCACATTGCAAAAAAGGGTCAGTTTCCACTGGAAAAATGTGATGTACCCACATTGCGTTTTGTGCCGTTTCCTGTCGCGGGCACTAGGCCTACCCACACAAGTGAGCTACCAAATTTATTGGGAGACTTGGGGGAATGCTGGGTGGGTGGAAGTTTGTGGCTCCCTGCTGATTCCAGAACTTCCCATCACAGAAATGTGAGGAAAATGTTTTTTTTTTTTTTTTTTTTTTACAAAGTTTGAGGTTTGCAAGGGATTCTGGGTAATAGAACCTGGTCAGAGTCACACAAGCCACCCCATCCTGGATTCCCCTGGATGTCTAGTTTTAAAAAATTTAAGGTGTGCTAGGTTTCCCCATGTGCCGGCTGAGCTAGGGTCCAAAATCCACAGCTAGGCACATTGTGAAAAAAGGGTCAGTTTTCACTAGAAAAATGTGATTTGTTCATGTTGCGTTTCGGGCCGTTTCCTGTTGCAGCCACTAGGCCTGCCCACACAAGTGCGGTACCATTTTTATCGGGAGACTTAGGGGAACACAGAATTGTAGAACAACTGTTATTACCTAACGACTTTCTATGCATTTCTGCCTTCCAAATGTAAGACAATGTGTAAAAAAGAAGTCACTTTGAAAAATGCCCTCTAATTCACATGCTAGTATTGGTACCCACAATTTCGGAGATGCGCAAATAACTACTCCTTCTAAACTCTATATTTTGTTCCGATTTCGGAAACACATAGGTGTCCTTGATACCTAGTTTTCACTCTTTATAGATTTTACCAAATGAATCGCTATATACCCAGTACACAATGAAAACCCATTGCAAGGCGCAGCTCAGTTATTGGCTCTGGGTACCTCTGGTTCTTGGTGACCCCACTATTCCTATATATCACCACAACCAGAAGGGTCTAGCGGACGTAACACTATATTGTTTTCAAAAATCTGCCGCAGTTAGAAGTTACAGGTGAAAACGTTGGCACACACCCGTTTTTTACTCAATTTTAATATTTGATTATTTCAACTGTTAGTTTCTATAGGAAAACCTTGAAAGATCTCCAGAAATGACCCCTTGCTAAATTCAGAATTCTGTCTACTTTTCAAAAATGTATAGCTTTCCGGGACTCATTATTGCTTTCACACCCATTTTTACTACTAACTGGAAGGAGGTTGAAAGCACAAAAAATATTAAAAATAGGCCATGTCAATCAATCAATCATGTCACTTATAAAGCGCACTACATACCCGCGAGGGTCTCAAGGCGCTGGGGGAAGAGGGGGGTGGTGCTGCTACTGATCGAAGAGCCAGGTCTTGAGGAGTCTTCTGAAGGCCATTAGGTCTTGGGTCTGTCGGAGGTTGGTGTTCCAGGTCTTGGCGGCGAGGTGGGAGAAGGATCTGCCGCCGGCGGTCGTTTTCCGGATGCGGGGGACTGTGGCGAGAGCGAGGCTGGTCGAGCGGAGCTGGCGGGTGGGGGTGTAGAAGCTGAGTCGTCTGTTGAGGTAGGCTGGTCCGGAGTTGTGGAGTGCTTTGTGTGCGTGGGTGAGGAGCTTGAAGGTTATCCTCTTGTTGACAGGGAGCCAGTGCAGGTCTCTCAGGTGGGGTGTGATGTGGCTGCGTCGGGGGATGTCGAGGATGAAATGAAATGAAATTTGTACTTGTAAAGCGCACCCATACCCCCACAGGGGTGTCCAGGCGCTGTACGCATACCGCTGTGGAACCCTTCCTTGCTTTTCCCTGTGAAATGTCCACTCCTGGGCACCCCCAGGGTGAAGCCAGGCATCCCAGCGCTGTTGGGGCCGTTGTGGAGATTAAGCAAGCTATTGCCCAGAGTTGCAGAGTGGGACCCATGATTAGAATAGGCACTGAGGCGAGAATTATCAGGTCCGAGGAAATTGAGCCCAAGACCCGCCGAGGCGGGAATTGAACCCTGGTCCCGGGCCAGATCTCTGCATCAGGGTCTGCCACTCTAACCATTGAGCCACACTTCTCCACTTAAGGATAAGACGTGCAGAGGCGTTCTGGATGCGTTGCAGCCGTCTCAGGAGCTTAGCCGTTGTTCCTGCGTAGAGGGCGTTTCCGTAGTCCAGCCTGCTGGTGACGAGGGCCTGGGTGACTGTTTTTCTTGTTTCGGTGGGGATCCACTTGAAGATCCTGCGGAGCATTCGGAGGATGTTGAAGCAGGATGAGGAAACGGCGTTGACCTGCTTAGTCATGGGAGAGGGTGGGTCGAGGATGACCCCTAGGTTGCGTGACGTGGTCGGTGGGTGGCGGGGCTATTCCCAGTGATGTTGGCCACCAGGAGTCGTCCCAGGCTGAAGGGTTGGAACCAAGGATGAGGACCTCCGTCTTGTCCGAGTTCAGCTTCAGGCGGCTGGTCCTCATCCACTTCGGCGACGGCCTTCATTCCTTCGTGGAGGTGGGCTTTGGCGGTGTGAGGGTCTTTGGTGAGGAGAGGATCAGCTGGGTGTCGTCGGCGTAGGAGATGATGTTGAGGTTGATGCTGTCAGGCGACGTGGGCGAGGGGTGCCATGTAGATGTTGAACAGCGTTGGGCTGAGGGAGGAGCCTTGGGGTGCGCCGCAGATGATCTTGGTGGCCTTGGATCGGAAGGGGGCGAGGCGGACGCTTTGTGTTCTGCCGGAAAGGAAGGATGTGGTCCAGTCCAGGGCCTTCTCTTGGATCCCGGCGTCGTGAAGGCGTGTTCGTAGTGTGTGGTGGCAGACCGTGTCGAAGGCGGCTGATAGGTCCAGGAGGATGAGGGCTGCTGTTTCTCCGTTGTCTAGCAGGGTCCTGATGTCATCGGTGGCGGCGATGAGGGCGGTTTCGGTGCTGTGGTTGCTGCGGAAGCCGGACTGGGAAGGGTCAGGATGTTGTTCTCCTCGAGGTAGCGGGTCAGTTGTTTGTTGACGATTTTCTCGGTGACCTTCGCGGGAACGGGAGCAGAGAGATGGGTCGGAAGTTCTTGAGGTCCTTGGGGTCTGCCTTGGGTTTCTTGAGTAAGGCGGTGATCTTGGCGTGCTTCCAGCTTTCCGGGAAGGTTGCTGTCTCGAAGGAGATGTTGATTATTTTCCGGAGATGGGGCGCGATGGCTGTACTGGCTTTGTTGAAGATGTGGTGAGGGCACGGGTCTAGCGGTGAACCGGAGTGGATGGTGTTCATGATCTCGCTGGTGTCCTCGTCGTTGATGTTGGTCCAGGAGAGCAGGCGGTTGGTGGTTGTGGGGGCAGTGGTCTCGGTGGTTGCCGGGGCGGTCGTGGTGTTGAAGCTGTCGTGGATGTCGGCGATTTTGCGGTGGAAGAAGGTGGCCAGTGAGTCGCACAGGTCTCGCGACGGCTGGATGTCGTTGGTGTTGGAGCTGGGGTTGGAGAGTTCCTTCACGATGTTGAAGAGCTCTTTGCTGTTGTGTGCGTTGTTGTCTAGGCGGTCTTTGAGTGAGGCCCTTTGGTGGATCTGATGAGGTGATGGTGACTGCGGGTAGGCGCTCTTGTGGGCGGCGTAGCTGTCCGCTGTCCGTTCGTGGAGCCAGATCTTCTCCAGCTTTCGGCATGTTCGTTTGGAGGCCTGGAGGTCTTCGGTGAACCAGGTGGCTTTCTTGCTGGTGTGGCTGTTGGGCGGATTCTTGAGCGGGGCGAGGGTGTTGGCGCAGTCGTCGATCCACTGTCTGAGGTTGCAGGCGGCGGTGTCGGGGTCGGAGGGTTCGGCGGGTGGGCTCAGGGCGAGGGTTGTGGTTAGCTGGTCTTCCGTGACTCTGCTCCAGCAGCGGCGAGGCATTTGTTCGGTGCGGTGGTGCGTGGTGGGCTTCCTGTAGGTGAAGTGGATGCAGTGGTGGTCAGTCCAGAGGGGTTCGGAGGTGTGGTTGAAGGAGACGTGTGGGCTTGCGGAAAAGATGGAGTCGAGCGTGTGGCCGGCGGGTGGGTGGGTGTAGTCACGAGCTGTCTGAGTCAGAGGGTGGCGAGGTTGTCGATCAGGGTGGTGGAGTTGGTGTCCTTGTTGTTCTCGAGGTGGAAGTTCAGGTCCCCAAGGAGGATGTAGTCCGTGGAGGCGATGGCGTGTGTGCTGTGTCCCAGTAAAATGTCAAAACTGTGTTGAAAAATTTGGTTTTCTGACAAAAGGCTGCCTGTCCCTGAAAGCTGAGAAGATGGTGATTTCAGCACCACAAACTCTTTGTTGATACCATTTGCAGGGGAAAAAACAGACGCTTTCTTCTGCAGCAGCTTTTCCCCATTTAAAAAAATAAATAAAAAAATGTTGCTGTATTTTGGCTAATTTCTGGGTCCCCTCCAGGGGAATCCACAAACCTGGGTACCTTTAAAATCCTGAGGATGTTGGAAGAAAAGGAAGGTAATTTGGCGTGGATACCTTATGTGGACAAAAAGTTACAGGGGCCTCAGCGCGAACTACCCCAAATAGCCAAAAAAAGGCTTAGCACAGGGGGGGGGAAAGGCTTAGCAGTGAAAGGGTTAAAAGCCTATTTTCCATTTCTGCCCCTCCTTTTATGAATCCTGCAGTTGGAAGCTTCTACCCTTTATTGCTAGCAATGAACGTGTAAGCTTCTTCATTCTTTGGGAATCTCATCGCCTTCCCACCCCACACTGTTGTCTACTATCTAGGACATTCACTTCTTTATAATAATGGTTTCTATGGATGGACAGAGATTTAGGATCGTGGTACTGAATATGTAATCTCATTGTTTGATAATTGAATTCTTAGTCTTAAAACCACTTTTATTCTAAGAGGCATGTACTGATTCTCTGATCTTATTTTTTTGGGTTCCAAAAATAAAAACAATCACTCAAAGCATTAGTGAGCTAGCACTACTAATACACTGCTCTTCTGTAAGAGGCACATCTCGCGTGTGACATCTTTGAGTCCTGGACTTTTAACCAACAGCACTTTCCAATCTGCAATTTAGGACTTCCTAGTTACCATGCTATCTGCAGAGTCACAAGTGCCAGTATGCAAAGTGTTCTTAGCTGAAAGGACAGGACTTGCTGAGTGTGTTAGGAGATGACTTAGCAGCAGAGATTCAGATGGGTCCCCTGCACGGAGAGCAGCATTTCACATTAAGCATGTATATCCTAAAAAAAGAAAACAATTAACCTCCCCTAAATTCCCAACAGATCACTGGAAAATGTGCACAAGGCTTGAAATTTTCAGTGCATCGATTACCAACAGAGGCCCAACCTCCTGGAAATATGTCCATGTATCCACTGTAACACAAAACCTGTACTTGCCCCTTAGAAGGAGCACTTCAGATTTGCTTTGTTACCAATTTTCCTGACAAAACCAGATATCCTGTCCTGTCTGTTATTTTAAACATGTTCAGCTCATCTCTAGTCTTTATAGATAAGCTCAAGTGTAGAGGCTACATTGTTGATGTTGGCACCACAAGACCTGTGTTCTTGTCCCTGACAACCTTACAAAAATGTGATCCTGGAGAAAGAGCATTATCTTTTGCTCTTGTGAGAACCCCAATAATTTGGGATCTCATCCTGATAGATGTCCCTAAACGAAACGGACCTTTGAGGAGAAAAGTAAAATGGAGGGTGTTTCTCACCCCTTTATCCGGATTCTGCTACACTAGTTAGGCATGCTTGAAATTCAAGGAACCTATCAGATAATCTCTTGCTTTGCAGGTGAAGGATAAGAAATCACATAAATACTGGTATTTTTTTTTTTTTTAAACTCTTTTTATTAACACAGCTCATAAGACCATACATTATACAATAACGTCTGCAGCTCAATCTCATTTTCCACATATACATTACAGCCAGCAACAGGGGCGGGAGCATGGACAGTTCAACCCGAGTCATGTACCCTCATTCCTCTTCCACCACTCCCAGGGCTCTGTATCTCCTCCAGGGTGCCCAAACCTTCTTCCACTTTTTTGTGCACCCCCTGCTCTTATAGACCACTTCCTCTGCCCTTTGACACCAGTCTAGGTCTCTCTTCCAATCAGCCAGCTGTGGTGGCGCCTGTGCGCCCCAGCTCCGTGCGATATTACGTTTAGCCACTCCTGCTGCCAGGAGCAGCCACAGCTCCGCATACCTGGGCCAGCTTTCTTTCCCCTTTATTTGAAGGATCAACCACTTGGGGTCCATCAGGACCTCCCTCCCCATTGCCCTAGACATGATGTCCGTGATCCCTACCCAGTACGAGGCAACCTCTGGGCACTCCCATAGGATATGAAAAAAGGAGCCCTCCTGTTGGCACCCCCTTCTACAGAGCCCCGACTGGAGCCTACCCCAACGGTATAGGAGTGTGCAAGGGTAGTAGGTGCGATGAAGTATTTTTAACTGCACCAGTCTGAATCTGGCCCGGATGGCTATCACCCTGGGACTCTGCATCGCTTCCTGCCAGCTGTCATCGTCTATGTCTCCCAGGTCAACCACCCATGCCGCTCTGAGAGAAATCAGCGGATCTGGACAATTGTTTAACAACTTACGATAGACCGTGGAGATAGGTTTACCAACTATCGGATCCAGCAATAGTCGGTCCTCCAGTGGGGAATACTCAGGAATAGACGTCCCTGGTTTAATGTGTGCTCCGAGGGCATGCATAAGTCTGATGTATTGGTACCTTTGTGTCGGGTTCATGTCATATTCAGCCTGTAAATATTCAAATGTTCTAGGGGAGTCACCCTTCCAAACGTCTCCCAGATACTCGACACCTATCAGTCGCCACCCCTTAAATCCCGTCAGGGCGGTCACCTCCCGGAGCTGGTCCCCTATCCATAATGGGGCCTTGCCCGTCAGTTTCCGGTCCCAGCCCAAGAGCCGATTGGCCTCTCTCCAACAGTGTATCACCACCCCTGTGTGCGTCGGCCAACTCTGCACCATCTTCCAGGCGTAAAGGAGAGACTCGCAGCCACCCCCCTCCATTGCCATCCTGTCTACCCAGTATGCCGGTTCTGAGACATCCGCGTACACCCAGTCATTTATGACCTGCAGTTGTGACGCCCAATAGTACAGCTTGGCGTCAGGAATCGCCAGGCCTCCATCATACACCCCTCTGTGGAGTTTACTCTGCGCAATCCTCGGGGGGGCCCCCATCCCACAACAGCGTGCGTACCGCCTGTGCGCCCCTTTTAAAGGAATGCAGAGGAACCGGGAATGGAGTGTTTTGTAGGATGTAGAGAAGTCGTGGCAGTGTAAGCATTTTATAGAGTGCCGCAGGTCCCATAAGGGAGAGTGGGAGAGAGCGCCAGTGACCGACATCCGCACCCATACGGGAAAGCTGCGGTTCTAGGTTTTTGGCCAGGAACTCGTCTCTATTTCTAGTAATATAGATTCTCAGGTACCTAAACCCACTGGTAACCAATGGCGCCGCACAGCAGGATGGAATACGCGGTGGAGGGCCCGACAGTGAGAAAACCACTGACTTCGACCAATTTATACGATATCCGGAGTAACTACCGAAGAGTTCGAATATGTGTAGCACCCGGGCCAGCGAGTTGTACGGCCTGGCCAGATAGAGGACGAGGTCGTCTGCATAAAGCGATACCCGCTCCTCCCAGCCCCCCGGTGACACGATGCCCCATATCATGGGGTCTCTCCTTATCCAGTGCGCCAGGGGTTCCAACGCAAGGGCAAACAGGAGGAGGGACAGGGGACAGCCCTGCTGTGTGCCCCGTCTCAAAGGGAAGGATCTGGACACCGCCCCATTGACTCGCACTCACGCCGTTGGTAGCGTGTACAATAGCTTCACCCAGCTACAAAATATCGGCCCACATCCCAGTCGTTGGAGTCATAAAAAGGTAAGGCCACTCGATGCTATCGAAGGCCATGGAGGCATCCAGTGCGACCGCTACCGCCTGAGTGGAACCCACGCCCTCCGTCATGTGGAGCACCCCGTATAGTCTCCTCAGATTATGACGCGTGCTCCTGCGGGGCATAAACCCGGACTGGTCTACATGTACCAGGTCCGTAATGACAGATACTAGCCTCTCCGCCAAGGCCTTGGCCAAGACCTTTGCCTCTACATTAATTAGGGAGATCGGGCGATATGAGTCGCATTTATCCGGCAGTTTACCTGCTTTATGAATCATCACAATAGTGGCTTCTCTCTGATCTGGAGGGAGCCGTCCCAATTCCCGGGCCTCATTGAACATCCGTAGGAGGGGGGCCAGTATCACCGCCGCTTGTTTTTTATAGATCTCTACCGGTAGCCCATTGGGCCCAGCCGCCTTCCCGGACTGTAGGGAGGCCAGTGCCAGCCCCAGCTCCTCCTCCGTGAGGTCCGCCTCAAGTCGCTGCCGAGCCTCAGGCGAAAGCGAGGGGAGGGCGAAGTCCCGCAGAAACTCCTCACAGTCAGCCTCTGACCTTGCACACACCGGCGAATACACCTGCTCATAATGAGCGGCAAAGGCCTCCGCGATATCACAGCTTGTGGAGCATAGGGCTCCCGATTGGTCTATCACGCCGGGCACCCAGGATCGCTCCCTATTACGGCGCTCCAGCCACGCCAGCAGCCCGAGTCCCTTATCCCCCACATCATACAGCCGGTGTTGGGTTGCTAGGGCATAGGCCCGCGCTTCCTCCTGTGCTAGTGCCCTTAGATCTTTCTGCTTCAGTGCTAATTCATGCTGGAGGTCTGCAGACTCCGTCAAGGCCGGGTCGGTCCCTAGTGTCTCCACCTCCCTCTCAAGCCCCCTAATCTGTAGCGATTCTTCCTTTTTTTTGCCCCCCAATCAGGGCCAATACTGGTATTTTTTAATGATTAGTAATTACTATTGAAGTGTTCCTTCTAGGGCCCCTTTATAACAGGGTTGTCCAACAACTAAAGATAAGGCACCTACAAAAGTGGTTGGAGTACTCATAGATGGTGGCTCTAGATCTCGAGGCAAGGGAAGAAATAAATGGGTGGTTAAGCCATGTAAGCACGTGGAATAGGTGAGCTATTTTTCCTGTGTCCCCAGATCTAGTATTAGAATTAGATGCAAGTGTCTGGGGATGGTAGGGCCAGATGTGGCCCTCTCTTGACTGGAGGAAGATGGTCCAAGAGGGAGTTTTCAATGCACATTAACTGTTTAGACCTTCTTGAGGGCTCCTTTGCAATCCAATGTTTGGTTATAAAAACAAAATAGGATAATGTGAGGTCCTCCTGTGCATGGACAATCTGAGCAGTCAGGTATATAGACAGTTTGAGTGGAATGGAATCAAAACCTCTAGGGGAATTAGCAAGAGCACTTTAGAAATGTTGTTTCCATCAGGGGATATCCATAGTGGTGTAGTACAACATGGTTGCAGACTGGTACTAGTGGAGCCTAGGTGACAACAGCAATTGGGTCTGGATTGTCAGGTTTTAAAACTCAGAGTAAAGTCTGGGTCCATTCTATACAGACCCGTTTGCTTCTCGGCTGACAGCTCAGTTACAGAAGCACTTCAGTTAGAGAACCGATCCAGAAGCTTTGGTCTGGTGGAAATCCAATGCTTTTCCACCATTGACCACAATACCCACGTGTGTGGCACAGGTTCGCAGACAAACAGCGAAGGTGATCTTGATAGCGCCTCAGTGGATGTCACAACCTTAGTACCCCTACCTTCTGGAGCCCTTGGTGGACTGCCCAGTTCACCTGCCAGTCTCCCTGCAGGTACTGAGGAGCACTCACGCCAGTATCACGGTCTTGTCCTATAGGGCAAGTTGACTCTAGTGGCATAGAACCTTTCAAGTTGCTACAAACATGCCAAGTCTTTCGGAGTCCACTTCAGACTGTATCAAAGCCTCCTGGACACAGGGGACTGTTTAAGCCTACATGTCTGCCTGTGAGGTATGGAGTGGCTGGTGTATGGAACGTGGTGTTTATCCCATTCCATCAGATGCCACAGGGGTTTTAAATGTCTTAGCATCCTAAGCAGCTGGGCAGAAACCCCACAGGATTATTAATAGGTACAGATCTGCAATATCTGCGGGACACCAGAAGGCGGAAGGGAAGCCAGTGTGGGAACACCCCTTAGTTTGCAGATTATTAAAAGGAATCATATATGCCAATCCTCCTAAACCCAGATACTGTACTTCATGGGATGTCAATTTGGTTTTACAGTTGTTCCAATCTTGACATGATAATGAAGAACTTTCTTTTAACCCAGATACTGTACTTCATGGGATGTCAATTTGGTTTTACAGTTGTTCCAATCTTGACATGATAATGAAGAAATATTTGTCTGCCAAATTCTTAGTGTTATGTTTAGTGTCCTTTGGGACTTTGTTGGATGTTAGATCTCTAAATATCTCTTCCATGCATTTTTCTCTTGTACTATCACAAGACATGTTAAGAATGGTACCACCTCTATAGAATTTCTAGTGTTTACCTCTGTAGCGGTAGGCAAGGATCACGTGACACACCAGGTCGGTTTAGCATAGGCTTTATTGAATATAGTCGCTTCTTGTGGGAAGTCAGAGTTAGTTAACAAGGGATAATCCTTCTTATCCCGTCCTGTTCTGTTCACAGGGTTCGGTTTTCGTCTTCTTCCCATCTTCTTCCGGTCTCGTCTCGGCTCCTCGGGAGGCTCAGGAAGAGAAGAGAGAGTATAGGAGAGGTGAGTGCCAGTATTCGAACTATAACATATGGGGAGGGGGAGGGAGGGACCACCGGTGCTGTGAATAACCTCTCGGGACGTGAGGGTTGGTGCTGGGAACCGGGTATGCGTCGAGGATAGCGGGGCGATTCTACTCGCTTGCGCTCGCCTTCCTCCCTACCCACCCCGAAACACGTTCCCGTACCTGTTTAAGCCATGCTCCTCCAGGAGCATGGCTGGGCGCTGGGTTGGAACGTTGGCCTCCTGGCTCTCCAAATCCGGTTTCTCCCTCCAGGGTCGAGGTCCGTAGAGATCGTCTCTCCCTCGGCATCTCACTGCGGCTCTCCACGGACTCCTCGCGCTTTTTCTCACGGCGTCTTCCGGGTCCTTCTTCTGCCTCGTCAGGGATGACGTTGCAGTTCTGGGCGGTGACCTCGGGAGAACTCTCCCAGTTAAAGGAACAGGGACCCAAATACACAGAGTCCTTTTCTTGCGAGGTATTCCGTTCCACATTCCACTCATCTGTCTGGAAAGAGAGGACGGGTTTCAGGAGGCACAGTCCACCAGTCCCCAGAGTGCTCCTGTCCTTCCCGAGTCATGATGGAATCGTGACAACCTCACATCCTAGATTATGTATAGTTAGGTGTATTAAATAATATGTGAAGGTAACGAAGGACCTGAGAAGACCTGCCCTGCAGTTGATCTCATTACGTAAGCCTTTTACGCCAGTGACTTCGACTACTCTAAGTAGATGTGTTAAATGGGCAATGGCTTTGGTGGGGGTGGATACAGGATACTATGGGGCTTATTCCTCATGGAGGTGTGGTTTCGAAAGCCTTCTGGGTGGGACCCTGGCTAGAAGACATTCTAAAGTCAGCAGATTGGTCCAGGGTTTCAACATTTAAAACATTTTACTGTAAACCAATTTTACGTGCAGCAATGGATATGTTTGGAACTTGTGGAATAGATCCCCCGTCTTGTAATAAAATTGCAGATTTTCCTAGCTAGTTGATAGAGTCCTGATTTTATTACAGACAAAGGTGATTAATATTATCCCACCGCTGGTATTTTCTACCCACCCTAGTAATGGTTGTAAAACATTATTTGGTTATTTTCTAGTGCCAACTAATCAAGCATCAGTCTGAAACATTGGGAGATGACCCATGTGGAGGGAAGCATTCCTCTACGGGGATGACGTTACCTATCGGAGTTCACTAAGGGATAACATTTGTATGGTTGCTTCCTGGGTTTTTGTTGCTAAATTTGCTGTTATGTCTCTCTCACAGAGTACAGACTTTAGACATCAATAAAAGAGGATGATGATTATGGACAGCTCCTATAGTGTTGGGTGTATTTCTCCTTTGTTGTTACAACCAGAGGAGCAGGATTGTGGGAAATGTAGTATCTTTTGAATGTGCTTCTTAAAACAAACATCAGCAGGAACAGAGACTGCATAACATTAATCCCCTTCGTCTTTAATAAAACCAGGACTCTACTCCTCTTGCTGGCTAGGAGGATCTGCAGTTTGTTTGGCACCTCTGTTTGCAACATTAAGCTGAAGACAATTCTTCTTTTAGAAGTATCAGCATGCGTAGACCAACAGATCTGTGTTACTTTTTAATTCGGCCAGCATCGAGCTGTATATCAGCGTTGCAGCAGCCTCTCACAGCCACGGCGAGCATTCAGCAGCAAATGGAAATGCTTTTGTGGCGGAAGCAATATCAATAAAAGCTGTGCGACAAGTCTGCACACACAGACTCTGTTTGCTTGTCACAATAAAACTCATGTTAATGTTGAGGTCAGAAATGATGCTAAGTAAACTCCTCACTCACTACCATCCAATGCACAAATATTGACTGTGTTAACATGCCTTAAGGCTGACATTATCAAACATAGAAACGCGTACCTGCACACAACACCACCGTCTCAGTTCCCTCTCAAACACAGACTAGTCTAAAGCATTATAACTAACGGCTACCCAAAATTAGCCTTACACTGTGATCGTAGCAGTCTTTTTGGGTACAACTTTAAGGCCATTACCAGATATCATGTTCCTGTTGTTCCCTTATTGTCTGCTGAGATTCAAGCAGCACTAACCGATGATTTTGCTGGCCTACTAGTGTGTCATTATTTTTAGTCACATAATGTATGGCAACAGCTGCAGACCTAAAAATGAGTCCATCATAAACCTCCTGCCCTTCCCCCGAAGCTCTGTGCACCATCAGTTGAAGAAGGCAGTTACCACGGAATCATGCTTCAGAAGCTTGCAATCGGTTGGAGTTCCCTCGAAGCTCAACCCCAGAGAACATGTCGCTGATGCAAAGTACTTCAAGATGGAGGTGGATACCCAGCCCGCCACCCGAGCCGCTAGCCAGACTCCAACTACCAGAGAGTTCACATCCAGCCCCTACATCTGTTCCCTCTTATAGATAATGGGGAAACCGCCCGGCGCTGAATCCCCCGTGGGCACCGGTTGTGCATAACTTTGCATAGGGTCGAGACTGTAGGATGATGGGCAGGTTGTAAGTAAAACCTGGTATTCAGGAAAGAAATGCCACCTAGCTAGAAATGCAACAGGCATAGACTGATCTTGTAAGAAATGCCTTCGTAGAAAGCCTCTATAACTAGCGACACGCGATGGCTTGCATTAAGTTTTGGGCAAATCTCAAATAGAGACTTGGATCTTAAGAAAAAATAGGTTGCAAAACTGGCACTGTTTCCATCAGTGTATGAAACTTCACCTTTAGAAGTTTAATGTGGAAGAGATGGAATGGAGTACTGTCCGAGTTCTGTTATTTCGATTCCACATTTTCTATTGACTGATATTGGCATGTATATGTACTATACACCCACCGGTTGCTTCCTTACACACCAGCAGCAGATAACCACAGACTCTCCGAGTTCCTATTTGGGATGTGAATATCCTGCTAGGTGAGATTAAATACAGAGTCGTTTTAAAGGCAGCCAAAAGATAAGCTTCAGATGTTCTTTCCCTCCAAGAGATGCACTTGATGGGGTCAAGAGTGGCTTTTTTAACTACCACAAAGTCTTCAAGAGGGGTCGCTAAACGTCTTACACACCATCTTCCCTTCCTACGTCTTAACATAGAAAGAGGCCCTTGGGGTCACATGTTGTTCTCCGGGCTCTAATTGAATAATCCTGGACTCTTGAGAATGTTTAATCACTAGCTCCACTATCCACACCTTTTCTTGAGAAAAACAGGGTTCGTGCTGGCAGGCCTCAACAGTTGCGGTCATAGTGGAAGGAGACTTTAACAGGACAATGGACCTGAAATTGGATATACCTAACATTTCCAAACACCCTCATAAAAACATTACCACCTTGCATTATTCACCAAACCATTGGGTCTGGCAGATATTGGGCTCAATTTTAGCCAGAATAGAAGAGTTCACTTTTTTTGGGGGGCGGGCTATCGCTGATCTTCAATGCATAGAGACTAATTTTGGGTCGGTTGAAACCCTCAAGGCAGAATGGGAGGGCTTTAAGGCCGCCACGCACGGTCAACCGATGAGCTGCAGAGCTGGACAGAGCCTGTTCCAACAGAACAAAAATATTAAAGGTTGAGGGGCAGATTTCCTACCATTTCATGTAACGCAGCGCAGCAAGACAACTTGCTGCACTTAGTTACGTGAAAACATATTTACAAAGATATAGTGCATTTCTGCTACCTCCTTGCGCTGGTGCAGTGTGTGCCAACTAGCGCCAATGCAGGCACCCTTGCACCATGGTGCAAGGGTGCCTGCGTTACGAGCAGGATTGTTTTGTGCAGAAAGGGACACCTTCCTGTACAAAAACAATTCTTGTGATGCAGAATGCATCACACATAGCAAAAGAAAGTAACGTGGAGAAATAAAGATATTTCTCCTGTTACACCTGGGTCTGGAAGGCATGCCATTTTGACACATTCCCAGGTTTACAACTTTGTAAATCTGGGAATGGGTCAAAATCCATGGATGGATGCGTGGGACTCCCCACTCCACCCATAGAACACCTACCTGCCGCAAGGGGACGCAAGTCAGCTAAATGCGCTGCCTTGCATTACCTTGGATTTACTAAACCACGCAGAACCATGCAAGGTGCCTTTGTGTGGCTTAGTAAATCCCGGTTAAGGGTTTGCGTCGCCTTGCGTGACACATGGACAATGCAAACACTTATTACATCTGGCCCATTTTCTCTACTTTTCACACCTGAAACACAATAACACAATATCACAATATCTTATCTCCCAGATGCCAGGCTACTCAGGCAAATTTAAGACAATACAAAATCTTACAAAGACACCTTAATGAAGGCCTGGATATCCCGGTTGGCTTTACAAAGTCTAATCTATCACTGGGGAACAAAACTCGGAAACTCCTATATTGGCAAACAAAGTGAAGATCCAAGTCCTGTGCTTCGGCAGATTGTTGACCCCTGTGGGTGCTAGTTAAAATAGACTTGCACATGCAGCGCCTGTTGTTGTTAGATAGGGACTTGCTTGAAGTATCAATCATTGTCACAGAACTAGCGAAGGCTCCTCACTTGCTCCAGAGTGGCAAGCCTCCAGCTTCAATGGTTCCCTGAAGAATTCGTCAAGTGTCTCTCAGGGAAGAGAATTACCCCATCTTAATGTTTTATTTGAGGCATCTGAGGCAGAAGCGTTGCTGTCACAGGACCCATCAGAGGCAATAATCACAGTGAATCACATGGTTTGTTAATCAGGGTGATATCAGCCTCCCACAGGTCTGCAGACTGCCAGAACCCTGTGCCTCCTACAGATGCTTTATACTAATAAACATTGAGGCTAAAATCCTAGCTAAGATTATTGTAATTGTGATTTTGTGTCATTGGCTTCCAAGTACATCCCGATCACAGTGGCTTCATGTTGAAACAGGTCTAGGAGGCAAAATATCCATAGATTGCACAGTGATTTTGCCCTAGCACACCACCTAGATGCCCCCTCGTGTTGCTAATTATAGATTTTGAGAATGCCTTTGACTCCATTGGCTGAGAGTTTCTCTTTGCTGTTCTTGCCAAGATGAACTTTGGCCCCAGTTTTCTTTGCTATCAACTTGTGTACACGCAACTTTCCACCCAGAGTCCTGATCACTGACACACTGTCTAGGTCCTTCCTCGTGGGGGAGGAACTAGACAGAGGCGCCCACTGTTCACCATTCTCTTTGCCTTGACTACAGAGTGCTGGCAGAGTGGAGTCAAGCAGATCACAACTACAGGCATTTGAGTGGACCAGCGAGCTTGAAGATAAGAGTATCGCTCTATGCAGATGATCTACTTATTTACCCACAGGACCATGGATGGCCAAGCCCTCATGCACTATAAATCCTAACTATATATGATGAAATCTCCAACCTTAAAGTCAAGAGATCTAAAA
Organism: Calotriton arnoldi; assembly: GCA_963921515.1. Taxonomy (NCBI): domain Eukaryota; kingdom Metazoa; phylum Chordata; class Amphibia; order Caudata; family Salamandridae; genus Calotriton; species Calotriton arnoldi. The sequence continues at coordinate 2,956,219 of CAWUFW010000765.1, read as the reverse complement.
CAGAGGTGTACCTAGTAGAAGGGGACAGGCCGGAGTTCAGATGGCCTCAGACCGGCAGGTTTGAACAAGTTCTTCACATACTTAGGAATGTATATTTCAATAGACAAGACTAGAAACTGACAGTAATTTGGCCCTCTGCTGGTTTGTTTATGGAATGACCTAACATACTGACCTGCCCTTCCATTTGCATTGATCAGACAAGTTGCCATAATGAAAATGGTTTCCCTTTCCACGCTCTTATAAAAGCTCTAGAACTACCTCGACAAAAATTCCCTGGGATTTCTTTACACTACTTAATTCCTTGATGATAAAGTTCCAGTCAGATAGGGACATTTCTAAACTGGTAATGAGCAAGTGCGTCTAATCCCATTTGATGGTGACCTGGGAATGGCCAAAGTAGAATCCTAGTTCCGTGCTTTGCAACTGGTAGTCTTCGATAATTGGATATTTGGCCCACATTCTGATCCCACTTATGCAGTTGAGTAGTAGGACATGGTAGACCTGCACCCTATACATTTTCTAAACAGTGGAATTATTGTGGCAGGCCTTATACCCACTAGGCAGTGTTCCAGCTGTGACTGGACACCCTGAAGTTGATCAACTGAAACGGTAGGAACTATCGCAACACCCCACTGTGGATGGGTACAGCATGATGTAGGTTCCCTCAAAGGTTACAAAAGATGGCATGCCATAACTATCTCCACCCTGGGAGACAAGGTGACCCATGATACTATCCGCTCATTTGCAGACCTCCAATTAGAGTTTGGTGTCCATACCAATAAATTCTTCATAGAATTGAAACTTCAACATGCCCGATCCCCATACCTGAGTAACCTGGATAGCATACTGGACTTTAAGCTGCTGAAGACCAAGATTTTGCAGGAAGAAGTGGCAAACACAAGACCTCGATGCACTATCATTCACTGATGTTCAATACTCCAGGCTAATTCCCGTGCCTATATAAGGCCTTATGTCAGAAGAGGAGTGGCATGACACCACCATGGCTCCAGGGGAAGCAACAGAGTCAGCTCAATTGGATAAAAGCGAGGGTACTTGGTGTTACTCAGAAGGATGAGAAGGTCTTTCATTGCTAAATCAGGGGTCATAGATTCTAGCCGGAAGGGTGTCCAGGCTATGCGTTCCTAATGGGCTCAGTCGAAAAGCCAAGTCTTGAGTCCCTTTCTAAATTACTGTAGACACAGTGCTGTTCGGAGGTAGAGGGAGACGTCGTTCCAGGACTTGGCGGTGAGGTAGGAGAAGGAGCGTCCTCCACTTTAGCTCCGGCGGATGCGGGGAGTGTGTGCCAGGGCAGCGCAGGTGTCAGGAGGGTTGGTGGAAATTCAGGCGGTGGCTGATGTATGCTGGTCTATGTCATGGAGGGCCTTGTAGGAGTGTGTAAGCATTTTGAAGTGGCATCTTTTATGGATGGGGAGCCAGTGGAGGTTCCTGAGGTGAGGGGTGATGTGGGTCCAATTGGGGAGGTCAAGGAGGAGTCTAGCGCCTGCTTTCTGTATAGTCTGGAGTCTCTTCAGGAGTTGGGTCGTGATTCATGCGTAGAACGTGTTGCAGTATTCTAGGCATCTGGTAACTGGGCTTGAGTAATGGTTGTCCTTGTGTTGATGGGGGGCCATTTGAAGGGTGTGGGTGTGGAATCAGACAGAGGAGACTGTGTTGATCTGGCATTTCATGGTAAGTTTGCTGTCCAGGATGATGCCAAGGTTGTGGGCGTGGTCTGTCGGTGTGGGTCCTAGTTCATGAGGCCACCAAGTGTCATTCCATGGAGAGGTGTTGTTTCCAAAGATTAGTACTTCGGTCTCGTCTGTGTTGAGCTTCAGGCAGTTGGTCTTCATCCAGTTAGCGACACTCGTCATGCAGTTGTGGAAGTTTGATCTCGTGGTGGTGGGGTCTTCTCAGAGAGAGAGGATGAGCTGAGTATCGTCTGTGTAGGAAATGATGTTGAGGCCATGGGTTCTGACTATGTTGGCTAGGGGCGTTGTGTAAGTGTTGAACAGAGTAGGGCTGAATGATGACCCTTGAAGGAAACCGCAGATGGTGATCTTGGGTTCTGAGGTGAAGGGTGGTAGGTGGATTCTCTGGGTTTGTCCTGTGAGGAATGATGAGATCCATTTGAGGGCGTCCCCTGAGATCACGATGTGGTGGAGTCTCTTAATGAGTGTGTAGTGGGATACGGTGTTGAATGCAGCTGAGAGGTTGAGGAGGATCAGAGGCACTGTCTCCCCTGGTCCAGGAGGGATCTGATGTCGACAGTGGCGGCAAATAGGGGGGTCTCAGTGCTGTAGTTTGTGCGGAAGTTGGATTGAGAGGTGTCCAGCAGGTTGTTTCTCTACAGGTGTTCGGTGAGTTGGCGGTTGATGGCCTTCTCGAGTACTTTGGCGGGAAGGGGAGCAGGTCATATAATTGGGGGCATACAAATATGTTCAAGACAAACCAACTTGTATTGATAGGTAAGCACCTGAAAAGCACAAAAACAATATAGCAGAACAACGCAACAAATGAACTAAAAGAGTGAAGAGGTATGTGTGCAAGACCAATGGTAAAATATCACCTGTAGAACTGTAAAGCAATGTAGACCTAATAAAGGAATAGAAACATTCCTCAAAATCAAGATCACAGCCAAAAGGAGCACCATGATACTGCAACGAGCCTCCTGCGTGACAAGGGAGTCCTGCAGTATAGTGCAATCGTGCCAGCTTTGAGATTGTGAATTAGCCATCTTTAAGCTGGCTGTACTGGGCTATACTGCAGGACTCCCTTGTCATGCAGGAGGCTCGCTGCAGTGGCTTTTTGATGGCCGGACAAGCACCAGGCGGGCTGCATATGGGGCCGTGACCGATCCCCTACAATTGAAGCTTGGCTGATGCACTTAATTTACGGAATGAGCAACTAGAATTGTATCATATTACACAACGATGAGATGGCAGTCAAGAACTTAGTTCTACCTTCATAACAGCCAACCAGCACATTCAAGGAAATGAGGTTCAAGGGCAACAGGTAAGCATCTCAAACCCCGAAGATCAGAGAATGCCTGCTTCAAACAGAAGTGGTAAGCCATGTAGATCAGGATTCAAGCAAGTTGAGAGCTCGATGACGGCAAGGAGATGATAGGAGGCTGCAGAATCAGAACTTAAAGAAGAAAAACCCATAGGGATTCCTTACCTGTTACTTACCTTATGCTGTCTGCAAATAATCATACACATGCTATGTAATATCCAAGTTAAAGCTTCTACATTTTAATTGGATATTTAACAACGGTGAAAGATCTTTCTCTTGCTCTATTGTTCAAAGTCTACCTTCTTTTCCAACCTCACCTTCTTTAAAAAGGGACCTCCTTCGTACTTGCAAATGTTCACATCTGTGCCATTGAAACAATATATTTCTCTCTCCTACTGCAGGCAACCATGATTGTGCTAAATGAATTGATAGGTAGCAATCAAACTGTCCAGCATAATATTAACCAGATGTGGACGAACCCATAAAGTAATCAGATGGTATTGGGGAAAGAACTGCCCCCTAAAGGGTAGTAGGGGCTTGTAGGTCTGACCTTGGCAGAGTCAATCTCAAGTCCAGAATTTCAAATGTTCTAGTTTGTTCCAAAGTCTCCATATTCTTCTATGGGCCAACAGACCCACCCCATTGGTGTAAATTATTTACCTGGGTAAAGGAGGCCTAGATGGGTTTCTTTGAGGCGACATGTCTGAATGTTTAGAGGCTTCACACCAAATATTGTTAAAAGGGTCACTCGTCTTGCGTTACACCGCCGCTAAAATCTTACAGGATACATTTTGATAGAAACAGATTAAAAGAAGCTGCACGGAAACAAACATGCATTATAACTTTTTAATAAATACGTACAAGTACAAAATAGTTTTTGACACAATATTCAGTTTGCAACCCACCCCAAAAATACAACAAAGTAAACCGGAATGCCAATTCCACAAGACACATTAAGTTTCCTAAAGGCAAGAGACAGAGTGTGAACACCGCTCGTGGTAAGTTATTCAGGAAAAGCAAAGCAGGAAAGGCAGTAATTGCACATTGCTGTACAAAGTGACTTCCTAAACCCATTCCTGCAGCTTTTCACAACTCACAGCAATAATTCCCAATATACTGAGACTTTTTTACATTTACAATTCAATGCAGCACTTCATTTACTGTCCTAGTCTCGAAATGCCCTGAATCATCACAGGATTCATAAATGCGCTACTCATGATCTGTACATAATAAGAAAATATTGAGCCGACTCTATGCAGCCATGTGCACTCACAGTATGCAGCGTTGAACCAATCATGTAACAGGCCACAGTGGCAGACTTTCCTCCAAATGCCCATCCCACATTGTGTCTCTGAATAAATAAAAGTAGCGTCCATTAAAAAAGTGCTTCCGATTTTCGCATTCCTTGAGCTCAAATTTCAACTTTTTCTTCCTACTTATTAGTATAGTGAATGTTTATAAGCAGCAGTAGGCCCGACATATATTAACAATTATTTTCAATAATTAAATAAGCATTTTCAAACGGATATCATTATCCAAGTTTCTTGAGTGTTCCACATTCCTGAGGTAAAATACAGGTCTTAAAATAAAAGCTCACCTGGCCACCACGCGTTGCTGTAATGTCAAAACATGGATTAACTGCAAAGGTGTGTCTTCCAAGCACGAGTTAACACAGACTACAAAGATTTTTTTTCTGTTTGGGACAGTGGTCGGTGCACAAGGAAACAAATTAAGCGGGAAAAAAGTCTGTGCTCAAAATATATATTAGCCACGTGCCAGATTTTAATTTCACCAGCGGAGCTTTGCCAAATTCAGGAGTCTGCATTTCACCACGTTGTAGGATATTATTATATGTGTTTCTTAGTTAATCTAAAGGCAACATTTTCATATGCAACTGGTATTTATTTGTACGTACTATATGCTGCTGCACTTCAGATTCTTGATTTTCTGTTCAGCAGAACAATTTGTCGAAGGAAAAATCATTGCAAATCTTGGTATTTACTGATAAATAATCTGATACGTTAATGTGTGAATCAGCGGCACAGATAATTCAGCTGTATCACTCCATTTTTTTAAATCGGTTTTTCCAGGCTTTTATTTTTTTCAGGAAATTTTAAAAAGACAATTTCGAAAATTTCTCGAATTTATCAGAATTTTGGGGTACAATCTCATGAAACGGTAGAATCAAACTCACGAATTTTCTCACTCCTCTAGGCTCTCACCCCAACTCTCCCCATTATCCTCCAACAAACAAAGACCAGTTGATCTTTGTGAAATGGGTATGCCTCTGGATTTATGGTTTCACATAGAATAAACATGCCTTCCTGCTAGTAGAAGGGTACAATCGTAATGCTGTAAAATCAAAATTGTGCATTTGAAATAAAAAGACAAAACAAAATGGAGGCTAAATGATTACTCAAAATTCTTACAGAATGATGTTATTTTAATTGGGTAAAACAGCATCACAGAACTAGAATCCAACGTAGGAAATAAATAACTCAAAATCAGTCATATCACGTGAATTTCTTAATTAGCTCACCTGGTGACTCGGCTTCTTCAAATGAGATGTGTAGATGAAAACAGTGATGATGGAAAACAAACCTAGCCCCAACCACAGTCCACCACCATTCTGAAAACCTGCTACCGAAAACAACCTCACTTAAGCATTGCTCAGTCTCTACAGGAGGCATGCAGAGGCTTGAAATTGCTGACAATTCAATCAGTAAAAGGCACGGTTCCACAGACCAGGCTCTGAAAGACTTCAACCACAATGGAAAAGTAACAGACTTGCAAGGTTCTTCAAACAGAGGGATGTGAGACATGGAGAGTCAAGCTCTGCCACCAGAGTAAGGCCAAAGAGGACTAGAGGTGGTAGGCACATCAGACCATGATTACTAGTGTGGAGAGGAGCAGCCAGTCCCTTCAAGCCAAGCAACAAGATAAAGCAGATGAAGAAGCCCCTACAGCAAGTGCAATACAAGGAGAGAAAAGTAGTCCGTTTCCATGAAGGCAAAGACAAAGAAACAGACAAATGGTAGCAAAGGACCGCCAGTTCCATCTAGGTTGGCCTCCTAAATTGTGTATCTGCTATCCAGATTCTAGTGAGAGCACATTCTGGTTGGCTGTTTTGTGTATTCTGAGTTTGTTTGCTGCCTGTCCTTCAGAAGAAACCTGTTTTGTGTTATACAGTGTCCAGCCTGGCATCACATTCAAATGTTACTGTGATCACTAATTTACAGAAAGCTCCAGCAGAAGGCTGTGAAAATGTCGACCAAGGTGCAACCACCAGCCCCTTTCATCCTTTTTTGATTGAATAATTAAGTATAAAGATGACACAGTATAAAATAAACATAAAATGTTATTGATAAACGTGCCATATGAAACCCTTATCGTTAGTTGTGGTATCATAATTAAATAACATTTTTCCGGCATTTGATCTAGAGCCTTACTTGTGTAACTTAACTTAACTTAGTCATAGTTACCTATAAAGCTAGCAATGGGCCTCCTTGGCTAAGGGGTCTGGTTTGATCAGTGTGCACTGTGGCCAAGCCTTTGACTGTACAGTTCATCGCTATCCCGGAGAATGTTCATGATACTGATAATCATCTAAAACAGTGGTGCTTAATATGGGGTCTGTGCACACCAGAGAGTCTGCAACGCCGCTCAGGGGTCTGCTAAAGTTTCGAAAATGAAAGAATATTTGCAGAATAAACCCGATACCTGATTTTCTCTAGGTTCTTATAGTCTAATCAATTGACCTTGCAGAATTGAAAATAATAAAAACATAGAATGTGGAGAGCACAATGTTTGAACAAACATGCTTGCTAAAAACAGACATTGTGAACGAACATAGTTCAAATCTGATCAGTCTTGCCTCTGGTAAAATGGAAAAACACCTACAAGGCTTTAATTTAAAATGCAGAAATAAATATTTATATATATATATATATATATACTTTGTCTATGTTACAAATATTTCCTCCAGGAACTTGATCATTTGCATTACACTTTCTCTCCCTCTACTCGGTTGACTGGCAGAAGAGAAACCTTAAGGTCCATCATGGAAAATATGAGATTTCCTCCTCAATTTCAACTAAGTTATCAGTGTTTTGGTGAAATGCTGAATCACCCAGCATCAAAAGTAATCCTAATATCATAGCCGCTGAGAAGCATGAATCCATCTTCTGCTATCATCTTCAGCGGAATACCTATGGCTTGTCCTAGTCCTTCTTGCCAGCAAACATTCATAGCAATCAGCAGGTTCAAAGGCAGAACACATACAAAGCACCAATGCCATTTATGACTTTGCTTTAGTTGTTTTTGATGAAGTCACTTTGGCATCAAACTTGAGACCTTTGCAGTGAAAAATGTCTCTTTACCCATTTGCTCTCGTTGGAGCCGTAGGCAGTTCCTGAACACACATTTTTGCATTTACTTTCATTAAGTGCCTTCGGTTGGACTACCAACTTGTTTTTTAGGAGAAACGTGATTTGCAGTTCCTGATTGTGATCTAGAGACCACAGCGGCAACAAATTCTTTCTTGGTTATTTCATCATGATGGTGCGCACCAGACTTGGAATGATCTTTGACAAGGAGACTACCTGCAACAGACCCTTGTTGCGGCATTCGGTCTCCAAGACCCCTTTTTCTTTTACGGAGTTTACCTGCTGTTTTCTTTAAGTCCAGGGATACTGCTGATTGACTGGGGGGTGACCTGCCAAGGAAATCCCTGCTCTGGCTGACATTTTCCACTAATGTGATGCCACTCACTCTTTTGTATGAATCCCGTTTCAGACCTTGATCCGATTCTGTAGATCTGGCGTCCTGTTTGCTCCTGTTCTGTCCCTCTAGTTTGTTTGCTTTGAAGTTATCTTCAGAATGCCCAGCTCTTCTAACCTGGGAGTCAGATCCAGACTTACTACTACCGTGAGTAAGTGACACACCCTCTTTGGTGTTAGTTTTGTGTTCAGCATCAATTGCAAGGGATATTTTTTCTCTGGGATTAGTGTCTACCTCAAAATGGTTTGTAACAATGGCTTTCACAGTAGGTTTGTGTACCGTTGCGTTGTTTGCCCCAGTATTCTGTTTAGGGACAGATGGGTGGGGTGACTGTGGCTTCTTGACATTTTTGGTTCTTGGGTCAAAGCCAATGTCTGCAGTGATGTTGGTATACAGTGGGTGGAGCTCCTTGGAAATCAATGTATAGGAAAGTGAATTCATCCCATCTTGAGTCCACATCCTCTGCGTTCTGATCAGAAGGTCAAACCTACAGAAAAGGAACACAAAGAATTTTAGGACTCTTTTGCAGGTAGTTTTAAAAACCTGGGTATTTATTTTTCTAAATTTTATAAAAGCCAATGATACCAGATGTGCATGTCCGGAGAAGCTTCAGTATGTATTTGGGAAGTAGGTGCAAAAAGACGCATAAAGTTACCTTTAAGATGATACTATGAGTAGTAATCTGCTTGTTCTTTCTCATTATCAACTTGCGGGTACCTGGCAACTGCAAAATGAGACTGAAAATTGTTTCTCGGTACTGTGAATGCATGCTTGTTTGATAGCCAGGTAACTCCCTCCCCTATATGGTAAGCTGCATTAGTTTCCATCCCGAAAAAAGAAGCCAACCAGTGTGTGGTTTATGTCCATGGTTCAGTGGCTGGTATGAGGGTGTTAAGGGCCGGCTTTAACACTATGGCGCCCAGTGAGACAATCTTTTTTGGCACCCGTCCTCCCCCGTGACCTCTTCCTTGGATTCCCTCACTACCACCCGCCAAAAGTGCCCCTCATCCCTCCATTGCCCCTCCCTCACATAGATTTAATTTGTTTTAAAGTGCTGGTAAAGGCTGGCTTTATGAATCCACTCAGCTAGCCACATAAAATACAGATCTGTTCTTTGCAGCAGGCGTATTAACCATCTGCACTACTTTATGGCGAGGCACAACTGTAATCTCTCTCTCTCTCTCTCTCTCTAGGAGGAACAATAATCACAAGCGTTATGACATTTTTATTGCTGCCTGAAAGCTGGACATACAAGGAACCCTGCAGCAGGTGCTTTTAAATGGTAAGTTATTGCTAAACACAGCGCCCCCCCTGAGGTCAGAGCCTCCCCTCATGGTCACCGCCCTAAAGCTGGCCCGAGGGTGTTGATAGTGTGATAACCCTACAGACTAAGAGTGATTTCATCTATTACATCAAGGCTCTTCTTAATCTGAGCTTGTGAGTTAGGTCCACTGCAATTAATACTGACGACACAAATGCGCCAGTTAACAGTTTAGGCCTAGACAATCAGACTGTTCAGAACATCCTTTTCAAATTTCGTAATCATTCAGGCAGAACCCTGATGACTCTACCATCAGAAGTGTCAGGAATTGCACATAGTCGCCCGCAAATACCTAACTGGGTAAATCCATGGAGAACGCCTTTGAAGCTCAAGCAGGGCCGGACTGGCCATAGCGGGCACCGGGCGTTTCCCCGGTAGGCTGCTAGGGTGGGGGCCGTTTTTGTTACCGGGGGTCGGCAATATCGGCCCCCGGTAACAAAATCGGCAAACCGGCCCTCGCAAACTGCTCGGCTGCACTCCCCCTCACCCCAGGGGGGGGCCGGCTGAGCAGTTTGCCCGGGCCGGTTTCTGTTCCCAGTCCGGCCCTGAGCTCAAGGCAGGACTGGGATTGCAAACCAGCTCTGGCAATTTCGTCAGCAACAAAAACAGCCCCCACCAGAACAAAAACCGGCCCCCACCCTTCCGGCCCACCTGGGAAACACCTGTTGCCCGTTACGGCCAGTCCGGCCCTGCTAATGCTGCATTATATCTGGGGGACTAAGCCCAGACATCAAATCAAAATTAAGGTATAGTTTCAGGCAGGCTGTAGCAATGTTTAATACTGTTATACATCTAGGAATTGTGGCTTTCGAAAGCACTATTCTGGAACCATTGTCTATAACAGTCATGAATAATTGGTCAGCTGAACAAAGAACCCTATTTCTGGCAATATGAAACACAAGAAAGAAATGCTGGATGTCCCAATTATGTCTCTTCTGCGGAGGAGGTAAGAGGACAAGAGAAAAACAATGTTGAAAGAACGCTCACCCTTTTTAGATAGAATGCTGACTGAACCTTTGGAACAAAGGTGGGATGAGTCCTGAAAACTCAATTTTTGTTCTGCTTGGCCTTGGAGAAGAATTCCTCAGTCGAGTTCACGTAGACTCCACTCCGAAGGTGTCCATCTCCACACAGTTTCATCCCGGTGAGGTAAGGAAGATCTACCAATTATTGAGCAGATGAGTGGGCAGATGTTCTTCATTACCTTTACAGCCCAGATGCAGAATCGCAGCCATTTCCTCTTGAGGGCTGGAGGATGACTGTCTCACAGCCACCAGAAACTCGGAGTTCTCCAAGGAGAGACTCAAGGGAGCTAAGGATGGCTACTAGGAATCATTCACTAAAGCTGAGCAATGTTAGGATGGGGTGCAACATACTCTTTCTGTACATGAACAGAAGATTCATACTCTGAGGGAAGTGGACACAGAAGCACACAGAGGAGGTCTGAAAACCAGGTCTGGTGAGGTAAAGTCAGAGTAGGTAGGATAAATGAGCATTCTGGAGACTCTGATCTTTTGAGTGACCTTTGAAATCAGAGGAATTGGGCGAAAGGCATACAAGAATACCCTCATCCAATCAAACACCAGACCATTCTGTAGGGAGCTTAGCCCGTGTGCTAATCCAGAAGGTGAATTAGTTACATCCGGGATTCAAATGAGTATCAAAGGAATTTACAAGTGGATGATCACAAGCCTCAAAGATAAGGGCAAGGCCTTCCTGAAGAATTTCAAATTTGTGTGGCCAGTGGAGAATCCTGCTCAGGGTGTCTTGCATTGTTAAACTCTGAACTGCGGAAGACTAACAATAACGAATATGCTAAGCTGTAGTACATATTACAACAGATCCAATGCAAGCTGGAAGACCTGAGGGGTGCAGTGATACCATGTTTCCTCACATTAAAGAGGGCAGTGGTATTGTCTGTGTGGATCATCATCATTCTTAATTTCACTAGTAGAAAGAAAGCTTTTAATGCATCAGTCTAACATGTGCCACTTGGCACTGGTGGGGAGTCCCTTGCAATGCTGCCATAACAATATTCTGAAGAGTCAGCAATGCCAGAGTGCTGCAGAAGGGATAGATAGTAGAAGAACTGCATAAAGAGGTTGGGCGTATCTGGTCACAACTGCAAGGCCAGAACCATGGGTGGCTGGACTAGCAATGGCTTAGGCTGGCTGCCCAGCCTTTTCTTAAATTTAGCTGGAAAAACACATGTAAAGTCTGGCACAGAGAACTACCACACCGAAGGACATTTGTAGTCCTAGAAGCCTCTGGAACTACCATGTTAACAGGTTTTCTTGCTCATAAAGTCATCCTCCATCTAGCTGGGGCTGCTTCTCTCTGTGAAGTGAAGACTGCTTCCAAGCTAGCATGTAGGTTTTTCCATATCTACTGGATCCCCTTGATGGCATCAAGAATGATTTGGGGGATTTCACTGAAAACCCAAGATTGCATAGAATATTAAATATAAGGTTAGGACAGACTGTGCCTCCTTCCTTGAGACTATTGAATTAGTTAATTGTCTAAAGTATGATTTACACTGGACCTTCTGCTGTCATAGAAAGCCAGCCACCAGGCCCAGGATCTTGTTAAAGGCATGTGAGGTAACACTAAGACCTTTATTGGTAGTTTTACTTCCCACCCTAACACAGAGCTACTTCCTGTGTGACTACAAGAAAAGCACATGGAAGTAAGTGTCTTTTAAGACCACAGAATATAGCAGGATGTTGTTTTGCATGACTGTCATGAACGGAGCTAAAATTAGCATTCTGTGCTTCGATAAGGATAGGTCCAACTTGGAGGACAGGGAATTAAATGGAGTGTAACCCTCCACCCTTTTTTCTTGTATAGAAATAGTGAAAGTAGCATCCCTTCCTCCTTTATGGATTGGGACTGACTCCACAGCACCTAAATTGAGGATCCTCTACAGCTCCTGCAGAAGGTCCTATTACCCAGGTGGCATAGATGGCGGTGTGCGTGGAGGCTCCAGAGTAAAGCCATGCTTTACAACTGAAAGGATTTATGAAGCGGTGATTAAATGGGTACACAGATGGTAGTGCCGAAAAAGCCTTCTCCTCATTAGAGTGGGGTGGGTCTTCAGAGATAGAGTTGAGAATGATGGGTGGTCTTTATTGAAGCCACTGGGACCAGTTGGTCTGAGCTGAAGACAGGGAAATAGGCTTGCTCTCTCATAAAAAAAATACTTAAACTGCTGATTCCCTGAGGAAAAGAAGGCTCCAGTCTGGGGTTTGGAGATAAAGGACTACCTAACCTTACGAGACTGAAAGACCTTCACCGGTTGAAAGAGTTAAGTTGGTCTTTGAGGCTCGCTTCAATGGTACTCAGTGATTTGACTATGAGTGTCCACAATGGAGGACATCATTCTTCAAGGAATCAAACATGCTCAAGATGGGGAATGATAAAGAAGAAAAAGTAGAAATTAATTTGTTGCAAAAAGATACATGCCAAAAGTGCACAAATCCTTACAAAAGTGGTTAACATTTATGCCTATGATCGACATTACCAGAATTTGTCAAGAAACTGTATTTGATGGATTTTATTTTACAGGAAATTGACCATCAATGACATTAAATGAAGATTACAGTGTGCGATGGTTTCTTAAATGTTTGCTATGTTCCTAAATACTTAATAGCACTTTAGGAAGCATTAAAAGAGCATTCTTGAAAAATCTTGATCACATGTTTTAATCCAAGAAGAATATGGGCAAGTATGTCAAAATTGGAATGTCGAATTATCCATGTGAAATATGTGAAGATGGAGAAAGCATACTAAGACCTGGAAATGAAGGGGCGTTGAAACCAACAGTATGATGAAAAAGCATTGGATCATCTTCATAGTTGTGGTTACATACTGTATTGGAGTCAAAAATGAATCTGTAGCTTTTTTTTGGATAATGAGTTAACGGAAGGATGTATTACTGGAAACAATATCAATACTTATACAATACATGTCCACAAACAAAGTTTGGGTATACTCCTCAGAACGTTCATAATAAGACAGTAAATCCATCCCAAAGACTCGTTGTTGCAGCTTCCGATTCAATTTTTGTACCAGTAGCAAGATGAAGAAGTTACTTACCTTCGGTAACGATATATCTGTAAGAAACATAGGTTAGTTATGGATTCCTCACCTTAGAATTACCCCCAGGCGTCAGAATGGATCCGGAAAATCTTTTCCTCAGCAGTACCTCTGCGCGTCGATAGGTGGCGTCGGTCGACTCCGCATTCGTCGTTGGCGTCGTGATCGCCGGAATGTCTTGGTATCTACTTAGACGCCGCCCTCGCGCGCTGACGTCAGTTATTTACACGACATTCCACGCCAGAAGTGCAGAGCCATGCAAGACACTGACCATTGGTGCACAAAATCTAGGGCCCTGAAAGGGGAGTCCCTTACCCTAGAAATCAGTTCGCAGAACGGGGAGGATGGGTGGGGTGGTGAGGAATCCATAACCAACATATGTCTCTTACAGATATATCGTTACCGAAGGTAAGTAACTTGTTCATCTGAAAGAGACAGTTAGTTATGGATTCCTCACCTTAGAATAGATACCCCAGCAATACCAACCCTGGAGGTGGGTCTGCGAACCAAGTTCACACCAGAACGTCCTGGAGAACTGAACGGCCGAAGAAGCTGTCCCTCCGGACTTGGCTATCCAGGCAATAGTGTTTGGTAAACGTGTGCAGTGAAGCCCACGTAGCTGCCTGGCAGATGTCAAGAAGGGGGACTCCACGTCCCAAAGCAGTAGTGGCTGCAATCGCACTGGTGGAATGGGCACGCAACCCAACTGGAGGTTCCTTTTTCGCTAAGGAATAGCAGATTTTGATGCATAGAACGACCCATCTGGAGCTGGTTCGTTTTTGCATGCCCGACCTTTCTTGGCGCCCACATAACCGACAAAGAGCTGGTCATCCACCCGGAATTGCTTTGTGTTATCCAGATAGAAGGAAAGCCCACGTTTTGGGTCCAGACGGTGGAGCCTCTCTTCCTCTTTAGAAGGATGCGGAAAGAAGGTGGGCAAAGTGATGGTCTGTCCTATATGGAAAGAGGTAACCACTTTGGGAAGAAAAGATGGCCTAGTGCGGAGGACAACCTTATCCGGATGAACAGCCAGGAAAGGAGGCTTAGAAGAAAGGGCTTGTAGCTCACTCACCCTGCGAGCAGAGGTGATGGCAACCAGAAAGGCAGTTTTAAGGGATAAAAGTCTGAGAGGACAGTTATGTAGCGGCTCGAAGGGAGCACACATCAAATAAGTAAGAACCAGGCTCAAGTCCCACTGGGGCATCATGAAAGGAGTAGGAGGAAACAAATGAGTAATGCCTGTAAGAAATGGGTAGTAGCGTTCCCTGAGAGGGAAATACCGCACATCAATGAACAACAGATGTAAAAAAGTAAAACAGTATATGGCGTAGAAGTTAAACAAGACAGCTGTAAGTACAGCAGGGTGCTTAGCTAGCTTCAGTCACCCACTACCCAAGGGTGCCAATCGCATGTGAAACATGCACATAAATAACCAAAAAATAAAGCTAATACAGCACACCAATCATAAGTTCTAATTGATCTAATAAATCAAACTGTATTGCGAGTGGCTAGTAATCAATACTGTAATTCTTTAGTCCATATAGTCCTTTGATTTCTTGTGCCCCATATACAGCACATAAAAGATTTTCCAAAGCAACTTTTTCGTAGAAAACGTTTCTTTTATTGATTTTTCTTTTTCTTAATGCCAATTCCCAGCAAACAAAGCAGCCAACACGTGTTTCGTCTGTACAAATAAGCACCGAGACTTTCTCAAGGCTAAAGTGATCAAATTTGTCGCTAATACTGTTATAATCAAGAAAAATCCACACACAGTTAGTGTAATGAATGAGTTTCGTTCTTTCCGAAAGCAAACTGCTTATACCAGATGCTTTGGGTCAATAAGAATTCCACCATAAATTGTCGCTAGTGGTGGTTGAGAGTAATGGTTATTATCCCATGGAGTCGAATCCAGAAAAAAGATAAATATACAAAGTAGTCAGAACGAACGCGTTGGGGTCGGAGTCACTCTATGTAATCAGGACGGGTTTAGGACGTATCATTGTCCGACCTGTTCACTTGAATTTTCTCAAATTACCACTCATTGGAGATTTCAACTTAGGCGAACCTAACCGCTGAGACCGTAAGACAACAGCACTGGTCCGCCATATGGTTTTAGTTCTTAACATTGGATTCTATACACTACTTTGTATATTTATCTTTTTTCTGGATTCGATTCCATGGGATAATAACCATTACTCTCAACCACCACTAGCGACAATTTATGGTGGAATTCTTATTGACCCAAAGCATCTGGTATAAGCAGTTTGCTTTCGGAAAGAACGAAACTCATTCATTACACTAACTGTGTGTGGATTTTTTCTTGATTATAACAGTATTAGCGACAAATTTGATCACTTTAGCCTTGAGAAAGTCTCGGTGCTTATTTGTACAGACGAAACACGTGTTGGCTGCTTTGTTTGCTGGGAATTGGCATTAAGAAAAAGAAAAAATCAATAAAAGAAACGTTTTCTACGAAAAAGTTGCTTTGGAAAATCTTTTATGTGCTGTATATGGGGCACAAGAAATCAAAGGACTATATGGACTAAAGAATTACAGTATTGATTACTAGCCACTCGCAATACAGTTTGATTTATTAGATCAATTAGAACTTATGATTGATGTGCTGTATTAGCTTTATTTTTTGGTTAAATGAGTAATGCCCTTAAGGAAGCGATTTACAATAGGGGACTTGAAAAGAGAAGGCTGGTCAGGCAATGAACGAAGGCCAAAATGGCCGATAGATAGCCTTTGAGAGTGCCCAGAGCAGAGCCCTGCTGGGCCAAAGAAAGAATGAAGAGGAGAACCTCTGAAAGGGGGGCAGAAAGGGGATACACAGCCTTTGCTGCGCACCATGCCACAAATTTGTTCCATCTACAGGCGTATACCGTTTTCGTGGAGGGACGCCTGGCTGCCAAGATAACATTACAGACTTTCGGAGGACGGTCAAACGTCGTCAACTGTCGCCGCTCAATCTCCACGCAAGGAGGTGGAGGCTGGACAGGTTCGGGTAGAGGACCGTCCCCTGCTGCTGCAACAGAAGATCCTCCAGAAGAGGCAGTCTGATCGGAGGATCGATGGCCTTGTGTAACAGCTCAGGATACCAGACTCTTCTCGCCCAATCCGGAGCCACAAGAATGACTTGGGCCCGGTCGCGCTTGATCTTCTTCAGCACTCTGGCAGAAGTGGTATAGGCGGAAAGGCGTATAGAAGACCGCAACTCCACTCACGATGAAAAGCGTCGCCTAGCGAGTGCTGCCTTGGAAATTCCAATGCGCAGAACTGCTGACATTGCGCGTTCTCTTCGGTGGCGAATAGATCTAACCAAGGCTCTCCCCACTGCTGAAAGAGACCTTGCACCACCTCCGAGTGAAGACGCCCTTCGTGATCCATCATGCACCTGCGGCTGAGTTCGTCCGGCCTGGCGTTCAGAGAACCTGCCAGGTGTTGAACCACCAGGGATATGCCCCGATGTTCCAGCCATGTCCAAAGGCGGAGAGCCTCTTGACATAGGGTCCACGACCCCAACCCGCCCTGTTTGTTGCAGTACCGCATGGCGGTGGTGTTGTCCGTGAACACCTGCACCTCTCTTCCCCGGACAGAGGGAAGGAATGCTTTTAGCGCAAGACGAATCGCCCGAAGTTCCAAACGGTTGATATGAAGCCCGGACTCCGCCAGAGGCCTCTGATCTCCGCCTCCCCCATGTGGCCACCCCACCCCAGCAGTGATGCATCTGTCACCACTGTGAACTCTGGTTGGGGAAGGGAGAGGGATCTGCCGTTGACCCAATCTCGGTTCGTTGGCGTGCAGTGCCCTCCGAGATCTGGACGCAATCGGAAAGATTCCCCTGATGCTGTGCCCACTGGAACTTCAGGTCCCACTGCAGAGCCCGCATATGCCACCTGGCATAGTCCACCAGCAGGATGCAGGAGGCCATGAGGCCCAGTAGCTTCAGGGTCATTCTGACCGAAAGCCGGGATATAGGCTGAAAGATCGGAATCATAGCCCGAATATCCCGGACTCGCTGCTCGGGAGGATAAGCCTGAAACTGCGCTGTGTCCAGAACCGCTCCGATGAAAAGGAGCTTCTGAGAGGGGATCAGGTGTGACTTCGGCACATTGATGGTGAACCCCAGCGAATGCAGGAGGTCGGCTGTAGTCTGGAGGTGGGTGACGACAGCCTGGGGCGAGCCCACCTTCAACAGCCAGTCGTCGAGATTGGGGAAGACTGGAACCCCTGATTTGCGCAGATGAGTTGCGACCACCGCCATCACTTTCGTGAACACCCGAGGGGTGCTGATAAGGCCAAAGGGGAGCACGGTGAACTGAAAGTGTTCGTGGCCTACCGTGAACCGCAGGTTACGCCGGTGGGCCGGCAGGACGGGGATGTAAAAATAAGCGCCCTGCAAGTCCAACGCTACCATCCAGTCGCCCGGGTCGAGAGCAGACAGGACCTGAGCCAATGTCAACATCTTAAACTTCTCCTTCCAGAGGAAGCGGTTGACGTCCCTGAGATCCAAGATAGGACGCAGGCCCTTGTCCTTCTTGGGCACCAGAAAGTAGTGGGAATAACAACCACGACCGACTTCTGGGGCAGGAACGCGCTCAATGGCTCCCTTGGCCAAGAGAGCCGTGACTTCCTGTTGTAGAAGGGCCAGGTGATCCTCCGACATGCGATGGAATTGCGGTGGCATGGATGGAGGGGTAGTCTCGAAGGGGAGGGAGTAGCCCCTTTGGACTATCTGCAAAACCCACCTGTCCGACGTGATGTTGAGCCAGTGGGGGAGGTGATGGCAAATCCTGCCGCCCACTGGCAATTGATGGGCCTGAAAGGTCGGACTAGGAGGGTTTGGAGGCTGCTGCAGAGGGGGCGCTGGTGGACTGGGCCGCCCACTGGCCCCCCGACCCACGGCGGTGGGATCCACGTCCCCGGCCGCGCAGAGGCTGGACAGCTTGGACAGGCCTGTGGCTCTGGGCGGAAAGTGGCGGGGCACCCCTTCCGTAGCCACGAAAGGGGCGAAAAGCAGACTGTGCTGGGCGGGAGGTGGAAGCGAGGCCTAAGGATCTGGCCGTAGCCCTAGAATCTTTAAAGCGCTCGAGCGCGCTGTCTGCCTTGTCGCCAAACAGGCGACGGCCATCAAAGGGCATGTCCAAAAGTGTCGCTTGGACATCCTGCGAAAAGCCAGTGGACCTCAAACAGGCGTAGCGTCTCAATGCTATGGACGTGGAAATCGCCCTGCCCAGTGAGTCGGCGGTATCCAGCCCACACCGGATGGTGAACTTTGCTGCGTCTCTCCCCTCGGCAACAGCACGGGAGAGCACAGCCCGGGCCTCCTCCGGGCACTGTGGCAGCACCTGCGCAAGCATGTCCCACACCGAGTGGGAGTAGCGGCCCAACAGACATGCGGTGTTCACCGACCGCAGCCCCAAGCTGGAGGAAGAAAACATCTTCTTCCCAAGGTGGTCCAGCTTTTTGGATTCCCTATCAGGTGGTGCGTTCGGGAATGCGCCTTTGGACGTGGAGGCTTGGACTACCAAGCTCTCAGGGGTAGGATGGGAAGAGCGGAAAATGGGGTCGCCCGGGGACGGGCGGTGGCGTTGGGCAATCATCCTGTCCACAGGAGCCCCTGTGCTGGGCTTGGACCAAGTGCCCAAAAGGATATCTGTAAGGGCCTCATTGAACGTCAGCAAGGGCTCCGAGGAGGCCGCTGCCGGTTGAAGCACCTCTGTCAGGAGGCTAATCCTGACCGCCACCGTAGGAAGCTCGAGGTTTAGGGCCTCGGCCGCCCTAAGCAACACCACTGCATATGACGCACCCTCCTCCGTAGCCACGGTAGGGGGAGATAGCATGCCAGACCACTGGCCTCACCCAACTCCTCTCTCCAGTCCGGTTCCTCCAACTGGTCTGCAAGAGGGTCCACAGACCCCTCCCCGTCCTCCTCACCCTCTCCTGTGAGCCACTCAGGGCGGTAGGAAACATCAGTGGAGAACAGGGGTACAAAAGTATCAGTCGGAGCCAGTCCCGACATCGGACGACGTTGGTCCGGCTCCGTGTCCTCATCGAGGGGGAGGCCGGGGCCGATGCCAGCTGGGGACACAACCGGCGGTGGAGGTGTTGTCACTGGATGCAGCGCCGGAGGTGTCACGAGGTCGACCAGCGCCGATCCGGATCCAGGCCTGGATCCCTGGGGGCCCTGCGGTGCCGGAGCCGAAGTCGCCGGCATGGAAGGCCTAGAGCCCCCAACCGAGTCCGCAGGGCCCGAGGGCGCGCCAGCGGAGTCGGGCTGCCCGAAGATGGAGTGTAAGGCTTTGTAAAAGCTTTGAAGCTGGGCAGGGGTCGCTCCGGGTCCCGGAAAGGGAGGGAAGGCCGGAGTCGACCCAACAGGCTCCGCGGGCGGAGCCGGACTACCTGCTGCGTCCCGCGTCGGCTGACGGACAGGGAGAACGCAAAGAGCGACGATGCTTCTTCGCCTTCTTCTTGTGCTTCGACTTACCCGAAGACGAAGACTTCGATGACAAGTGGTGGTGGTGGCTCCGCGACCGGTCCCGCGACCTCCCTCTTGACCGGGACCTAGAACGGCGCGGAGCGGACTGCCGGGCCTCGAGAAGCTTTTGGGACCGCTCCCGCAAAGACTTCGGGTTCATGGCCCGGCAGTCGGAGCACGACTTCAGGTCGTGGTCGCGCTCCAGGCATCAAAGGCACACGAGGTACGGGTCCGTAACCGACATCAATTTGTGACAGGCGTCACAAGCCTTGAAGCCGGTCCGACGTGACATCCCTCTGTGCACCAGGAGTCAACTCAAAAAAGGTGACGACAAAAGTCGCAAAAAATTGAGTCAAAAAGTGACTCGAGGTACCACTCTCTCCCGATCTGTGCTGGCTGGCGCGGAAAAAAAAGAACTGACGTCAGCGCGCGAGGGCAGCGTCTAAGTAGATACCGCGACGTCATTCCGGCGACCACGACGCCAACGTCGAACGCGGAGTCGACCGACGTCACCTATCGACGCGCAGAGGTACTGCTGAGTGAAAAATTCTCCGGATCTAGTCTGACGCCTGGGGGTAATTCTAAGGTGAGGAATCCATAACTAACTGTCTCTTTCAGATATATTGATCATTACTTACAGAAATTACTTCCAAGAAATTGAAATTAATCAAGGTCATTGATAGCACCCTCTGTCTCAAATGTGCAATGTTTTCTTGATGGGATTGCTGAAATCAATGGTATATCATAATCCTTTAACAGAAATACGTATAAAAACATCCAACATGGAGAACAAATTGTTGATGTGATGGCTTTTTATTGACGTGATATTGCAGGCTGGACAGTATCAGCCAGCAAATTGGACATTTTAAAACAACATTTGATGGGTACTTATTATTCCAATAAATTACAGTTGCTGAATTTTAAATGCTGTATGCATTTTTTAGCAAGCATCCAAATTACTTGTTATCTTAATATTGGCTGATGACCATCTTTGCCCTATGCTTAATATTATTGGCCATAACATGAACATTAATAACTTTTTATGTCAAAAATTGATAGAGTAGCAGAGTCATCTCACCGGTGAGGGTTTTCCTCGTTCCCTTTGTCCCCTTTGTGTTTCACCATCTTGTAATGACCGACTGAGACAGGAGGCCGGGATATCTTCATGCCTGCGAGCCGAACCCTAAAGAAAAAAGAAAACAAGAACAAGCTTGAAACAGGGTTTTGGATAGGGGCGACTGAGAGGCACTCCACTAGGGCTTACATATTTTAATTGACCTTATTTAGGAGGTGAGGGCTGGGACAACCAAGAGGTGCTTTAATGACTACTGGGCATCCACATTTAGTTTCTGTTTTAAGATTGTCATCTGCCCAGTTATTCAAATAAACTTTATTTAGTAAAATTGTAAATCGGACACTATAT
This sequence comes from Calotriton arnoldi, assembly GCA_963921515.1. NCBI lineage: Eukaryota > Metazoa > Chordata > Amphibia > Caudata > Salamandridae > Calotriton > Calotriton arnoldi. Next base: position 2,935,108 of record CAWUFW010000765.1, on the reverse strand, counting down.
ACATGCAAGGTTTATGTCACTGAAGTGAATATTAAATTTACTAGTACATTGTTATTTCACAGTTAAGAGTCTATGTTTTGGGGACAATATTAGCATGGGCCACTTTATCTTTGGTCTAACCGTCAAGAGCGCAAACAATAATAATGAGACACCTATACTAATTTGAAAACAAAAATATTGATTCACAAGGAAATGAAGGAGGAAAAGGTAAAATGTAATTACAGATTGTACAAAGGAACAAAAAGATAGGATTCAAGAAAATTAAACATAAGACTAAACATCCAGTTTCGAAATGTTTCATTCTACTAGTTTGCAAGTGTACAGTGCATAATTTATATATAACTAGCTAGAGTAATGATTTAACCTCTGGAGTAAAGGTTAACTAAGTCAGTCCATTGGAATAGATTTTTAGAATTTTGTAAGAAATTAACCCTTGCCTAGCGAAGCTACATTGAACTTTCCATAAATAATACAATTTCACACAGATTGGTCAAAGGGGCAAAAGTTAGGAGGAAGATCCCAAATGTTGTTCTCCCTATTTAAATTCATTATTGGCGATTTGAGAAAGGTACAGATAAAAAGCTACATAGATTAACACTAACTTTGAGATGAAGACAGATTACAGTGCCTTCTGTATACTTTCGTATGTGCATTGACCATTCAAAAATTTACAGGTAGCTTGGTTTGATGTCAGCATAACCAGGGATTCAAATCGGAACTCGAAATCTAATTAGCCGTAATCACACATGTTTTGGTCTGTTAATCTTGGCAAAAGACGCAGATCCCATGGAAAATGTTACTGTTAAAGGATAAGAATTAAAGGGTTTATAAATAATCCTAAAATTTGCCTAATTTTGAAATCATAAGTCGGCATCGCTGTAATGTCCCCCAGGGTTCCTCGCTCAGCCCAACGCTCTTCAACATTTACATGGCCCCCCTCGCCGCCATCGTCAGACAACTTGGGCTCAGCATAGTGTCCTACGCCGACGACACCCAGCTCATCCTGTCTCTCATGAAGAACCCCGAAGACACCAAACTCAGCTTCCAAGAAGGAATGAAAGACGTCGCAGCCTGGATGCGCGACAGCTGCCTAAAGCTGAACTCGGAGAAGACAGAGGTCCTCGTCCTTGGACCATCCCCCACTGCGTGGGACAACTCCTGGTTGCCCTCGGAAACCCACCCACCCCGACAGACCACGCCCGGAACCTCCGCATCATTCTGGACTTCTCCATCACCTTGACCCGCCAGATCAACGCCGTCGCCTCCACCTGCTTCAACACCCTCCGCATCCTCCGCAAGACCTTCAAGTGGATCCCCCCGATTACAGAAAAACCATCACCCACGCACTCATAACCAGCAGACTGGACTACGGCAACGCCCTCTACGCCGGAATCAACAAAACCCTGCTACACAAACTCCAAACCATCCAGAACACCGCAGCCAGACTCGTCCTCGGAACCCCACGACACAAACACATGACCCAGCACCTATGAGACCTCCACTGGCTCCCCATCGAAAAGAGAGTAACCTTCAAGCTACTCACCCACGCCTACAAATCCCTCCACAACATCGGACCCAAATACCTCAACGAAAGAGTTTCCTTCCACGTACCCAAAAGGAACCTCCGCTCCGCCGACCACGCCCGGGCAGAAACCCCACGCATCTGCAGAACCAGAGCAGGTGGAAGAGCCTTCTCCTACGTCGCAGCGAAGACCTGGAACGAGCTCCCAGTCAACATCAGACGCTCCACCACTCTGCACAGCTTCAGGAAGAACCTCAAGACCTGGCTCTTCACTGACCCGGAGCTGCACCTCCCCAGCACCTTGAGACCCTCACGGGTGAGTAGCGCGCTTTATAAACCCCTGATTGATTGATTGAATGTGAGGCGGCTGACCGATACTGACAATACTGGAGCTGGTACATATTTAGCTTCAAAATTTGGGTGTCTAATGTCTAACATTTTCAGTGTTAATTAAGTAACTGGGGAAATACAATATTTGAAAGATTTACTAATTTTAGCCACAAATGAAACATTGAAACCTTGCACTTGTTGAAGGTCCAAGTAATGGTTTAGTAACTTCACAGGGTACAATCGCTCAGCTCCCTCGAGTAATGTAAACTACTCTCTAATAAAGTTATTACAGGAAAGCAGCTCTAAATAACATTGTAACCTTTACCACGGACCACACCAACTATAGAGGAAAGATGTATAAATGGTTTATTTGTGACTTTTAATAAAATGTGTTCCATATACAAAACACGCTTGAGTACAGTATGTATAAAACGATGGAGAGATGGACACAAGTAAACAATTTGCCCAATTACAAATTTATTGCAAGATCAGAGGCTCCTATTACAGTCTCCATTCTTTTTTTTATTAAGACCAGCAGCATGTTTAGCATCATAAACTACATTTCCCATCAGATCTGGGAAGCGACGCTATCAATGGCAAAATAAAAACCTTAACCAATATGTGAGAGACAGTCATACAAAACCCTCATCTACGAACAACAAGTCGCTTTTCTTGCAGCTTCTCCCTTGTTGTAATGCGGATATTCCTGATTCCATGGTATGTGTACCATTCAGTCTGCCCCCTTTACCCTGCACCTGTGCTGCTTTTTGGAATCTGTTTCGAATTTGTAGTTTTGCTACATTCTTTAAATGTTTTTATAGCTACTTTGTTTAGTTTTTTATGTTTAGATGTACTGTGTGTGATTTACAGACCCCCTTTGTAGGCAGACACCTCGACTTAGTTTACCTACCTGGCTTTCAACTGGATAGAAAATTAGAAAGAAAACTAGAGTTAGAAGATGAAAGAGCATGCAACATATCCGGAAAGCTAGTGAGCATGAAGGGAAAAAAAGAAAAACATAATGAATAAACAATGAATGAGAAAGGAGTGATAATTAAAACACCACTGACAGCGAAAACAACATATAAAATACATAGCTGATGGCTGATTCCACTCAACGGCTGTGGGCTGTGACATGGGTAATTGGATGGGCCTCACAAATGGGAGAAGCACATTGACATTTTGAGGGCTGAAGGATGTAGGCGCTATGAACTAGCTGGCAAAGGACGTGGACACCTCAGATGGATATAGTAAGTTTGACACGCCAAGCGGGACGCAGGTCGATGAACTGGCTTTGCATTGTTATGGAGAGTATGCACAAAGGATGATCACATAATGCGTGAAGTTTGTCTAAACGGGAAACAAGGGCACTATGGGTGATATCTTAAAGGGATGTGTACTTGGCATTGGTGGAGGATGCATAAACTAAGACCCTTAAACCTTGTTAGGGAAGGCACGCCAGCACTTTGAATCAACAAGAAGTTAATGCAGTTTGGGTGGGAAGAGGAAGTCAACACCACGGATAGGAGGGAGACATGACGTTTATAGGTCCACTGCATGCGTGTGCTGTCAAGGAATGCACATTGACCTGAAGGAAAGTAGTGGCAGGAAGAGGAGTGTCCACCAAGCTCTGATAGCGTGTGTGTGTATGTGTGTCCTTATATAGCTATTTCCGGAGGAAAGACCTACCCTTTAATAGCTAAAAAGTTTAGATCTTTTTGCACCACCCTTTCTAAAAGCCAACATAAAGTCCCGAGGTCTTAGCCTATCACAGCACTATCATACGTCTTGGGACCCTTTTGGACAAAGAGATTCTTGCATTGCAACCGTGCTTTCAGTGCATTTCCCAACACGTCATGTGACAACACTTTAAACACATGCTCTTGTATGTGCCCTTACCTGGATATTCTAGATACACAGTTTTTTCCCACCAGTTACACACCCTTATTGCTTCTACATGGAGTTAGTCAAGAATCCATGAGCAGCAGCAGGTTTGCCCCTGCCTCTCAATGATGGAGCTTAACCATGCCTGAAATGTGCGGATGGAGAGGAAGTCGATGGAAATGGAAGGATCAAATGACACAGAATTGAGTAGTTACTACTCAGGTAGTACTTCTTCTTGTTGCTTGCATCAAGCTCTTTCCATTATCCATGACAAGGATGAATCCAACAAATGGAACGACACACTGGATGAGGACTTATAGGCCGGAATCGATTTGGGTCAAAGTTCTTTGAATGCTCAGCTCCATCATGATGAATGTCAATCATGAAGCTTGTGCCCAGTCATCGGTGCTCACAGAAGGGCTGCGTAATCCAGTTCTTTGCCTGCAAGAGTTCAGAAATTGCTACATACCTCTGAAAAGCAACGACAGCTACCTTAGCTCTAGCAAAGTGGTAAAAGATGTCTTGTGACAGAGGCCCCTGAATGGCTCAGAATTAGTGATGCTTCAGAAGCTTGCCTAACGGGGGTGTGCCCGCTTTAAATGCATTTATGAACAAGCATTGGCAAAACTAATAGGTCTCGCCGATGAAAGTACTATTGACTTTGTCAATGATTTTTAGCTATGTTGTACAGCAGTGTGACTGCTGTACAGCATGGCTTAAAGTGGAAAAAAATGCTAGGACACAACCAAAACAGATGAGGGAGGAACACGGAGGTGGAAGAAGTCCACAAGGGAGCCAACTGAAAAAGACGCACTCTGTTAAAGTGCTTAAACACAAAGAAAAAAGTAGCGCCTAGAAAAATGAGCAGTAGAAGGACACAAGTAAAGCATCCATGCTCCTGGGGAGGGACATCCACATGAAATAGAAAGAAGCCTACAGCAGCTGACCAATAAGCAAGAAAATGAGAGTTACAATACAGCCATTCAATGGTAAGCAAAGAGCAGCCTCCAAGCTCACTGTTAGAAAACAAAAGGTCTCAAAGAAACCTAAAAAAGGGGAGCAGCTTTCATAGCACAAGATTTCAGCACACTGGTAAGATGTTAACAGGGAAAGCTATCGCTTCTAATCTACAAGATGCAGGTTGGCCACTTCTGCAAAAGACTGTTGCACAACCACTGGAATCGGATGAGGGATTCCCTGATAGAGCGCAAAAATACAGGAAACCACTGAAAGGTAACTACTGCTTTCTCAAAAAAAAATCCCACGCTTGTTCTTTGTCCTTTTCCTCCATACTCAAATAATATCAGCTGCATGCCACGTAATTCTTTAAAAAAAGGACGCCTGGGCACAGAAAGGCCACACATAGTATCCTGAGTACTACTGTCCTTCCACAGAACAGGCCAATAATGTGGACAGGGCAGGCTTGGCAAGATGGTCATAGAAGGCACTGGACTTGCTTTAATGAATCATTACAACAGGAGTACTCAGTCCCGGCAGATTTAACGTCAACAATCTCTGTTGCGATGACAGACCCAAAACTGCCAAGCAAAGGATATATTGCACTATTGGCAGGTCTTTCAACCATGTAAAACCGATATGTCTGATCGAATTCTTTATAAAGTGGAGAAAGTTGAAAAACATTTTCAGCAGTAGAACAATGCCTGGCAATGGTGCATCAAAAGGTGTACGTGGAATGCAAGCCTGAATGAAGGAGGTAGGCTCCATAATGTAACTGGTGGAAGACATGATGTCCAGGATGGACGAGGATGAGTTTGGATGGGTGGGTGTCCAGATCATTACTGTCGTTGGATGGCAGAACGGAGGTGCTGGAAAATAAGAGATGTGATGACTACATTAGCTATAGATTTATAGCGCGACAAATAACCCGAAGGGCGTCAGGGTGCTTAGGGACTAGCCGACAGCACAGGGAGAATGGACTGCTTGAAAAGCCTTTTAAAAAAAATTCCTGCAGAATGTCAAATTGGGAATGGTAAGAATGGATCCAGCAAGAGAATTCCAGCGCATGGCGGACAAGAATGAAAAGAGCAGCCGCCAAGCCAGCTCGGCTTCATGCGTGAAACAGATACCTGGTTGCAGGATAAGTGTAGAAGGCGAGGTGGGTTGTAAGTACGAAATGTAAGCTGAAGGTAAGTGGGATAAGGGATTCCATTGCTGGGATTGCTGCTGACCCCTTTGAGGCCTCAGTGGAGGAAGCCATGAAGGTGCTATTCGTGAAGCCCCTGGTCCCTTCTACTCATTATGGTGACAAATTAGTGAGAATGGCTTATAATCTTCCATCCAGGACGACGTCTCTGCAGAAGGGCACTATTCTCGTAGTCCTCCTGGACCCAAGCCTGCATGAACTTACATATTAATGAACAACAATGGGTCCTCCTTTTCCCAGACCTCAGCCAAGCGACACAATCATGGAGGATGGACCTTGCGCATGTGCGGCAGATCTACTGATTCTGCGCATATCTGCTTCGATCTGGTACCACATGCTTGAGGTTGGAAAAAGCAGACAGACATTTATTTTATCACAGTGGGAAAGAGATCATTGATTTTTGAAAAAAGGAAAAACTAGGTGCTGGAGTCTCTGTGGGCCGTAAGGCCACTTCGGAGACTGAGTCTTTCAATATAGATTTGAACAGGTGCGTGTTAATGATGGTCATTCTCAGCAGGGCTTTTCCTGCCAACCCCCGTTTTTTTTTTACTCTTCTTTTCTTTCTGAAGCGTTTCCCTTCTCTTGCTGCTCTTAGCAACCCCTCTCCGGTTTTTCATTGCCTTTTCCTCTTTGCCCTGCTTTTGTTGCTATGAATTTTCAATCGTTGATATCACGTCTGGAGAAACATATTCACCTGAAAACTCAGGTGGTTACTGCTTTCTTTGATATGGTCAGCCGCTAGCCTTCAGTCTGACTTGCGGCTACTGGTAATTGATTTGGAGGTTGCTGTTTGGGGAAATCATTGTATTCTTTTTGGTCTTTATTGTTTAATGACAATAAAACGATTTAACCTAAACACCAAAATGATTGCTCTCAACTCCAGGGACTGTATTACAGAAACTTTACTGGGGCAAAAAAGAAAATAAATTGCACCATTTTTGCTGCTCCAGTCATGGGGAATAGACTAATGGTATTTGCACCAAGACATACATGACAAACTGATTCCACACTCCTGTTGCTGTATTTTATTTATTTGTTTAGTACATATGTTTGCAGAGCTCAGACGTAGCAACATGGGCAACTGAGTGCTTCACATGTAGCACGAAAATACAAATAAGTTACAAATGGAAAGAGTAACTGTAAAGACAATCACATCACACAGGAGGAATGAGTGTTTAAGATGAGCCCGTGGGTTTGTCCTGAAAGACAGTAGGTTGCTGTTACATCTAATGACTTCAGGTAGGTTATTCCATATTCTAAGAGCTACACACGCGAAGGCTTGGTTCAGCATTCTAGTGTTTCTTACTTTAAGGATTTCATGGATCATCCATGATTTGTTTCTTGGGTTTTTATTCGCTCTTAGGTTTGTCCTGCTAATACAAGCAGAGGTCTAGGTTTAGGGTTTTGTGAGCCATGTTGGCCAGTTTATAATGGTTTCTGGCATCATGGGGTAGTCAGGAGATTCTTTAATGATGACCATAATGTGGCCTGATTCTTAGTGTTCTCAACAAGGCGAGCAGCAACATTTAGACTGGATTGGAGGTAGTTCTATTTTGGGGAGCCATTTCCATCATTGAGGTAGGAAAGGACCACGGCTTGTACAGTGGTCCTTAAGTCTTGTTGTGGGATGGAAGTGTCAAGACCTTTGATTCCACCGACCAGATGGGGAGAAAGGCACACCATGGCTAGATTCTTTAGCCAATGAGAGTGGAGGACAGGCCTAGGCACATATGACAACCACTCTAGTGATGAGAAAAGAAAACTCACGTGTATCTTACCGTACTTCCACTAATCTGAAAATATATTAATTTGAACAAGACATGCAAATTAATGTCAAATGCTCATTGCTTATGTAGGAAGCACAGTGACTCTGGAAAGAGGTGCCCACATCAATAATGGTATAACAAGTTTATTGTGTTAAATCAAGAAGGAGGGAGAAAGAAGGAACTGTGATCCATTCAGCTTCCTTATTCGTAAATTAGATATCAAAATGAGAATGGATCACTTGACCTGAGTAACCAGGGTTTTATGAAATTCGTGCAGTGTACCAATAAAAACCCTCATTCACGTACAAAAGTCGGAAAGCGGTATATCTTGATTATCCGCCCTGCTCTTAAAAACGTGACAGCATCATCATAGGGTTAGTTTTTGTATGCTTCCTCCATCCGGAGGAAAACCACTGGTTATTGCAGTAGTGATCAAAGAAAGGTGAAAGTGTTTCTAGTGAAGTGAATCTCAAAATGTTGAAAACTCGTAGACCCCGATTTGTAAAAATTTAATCAATCTGGGTTCGAGATATATTAAAATCTGTGTTGTGCGTAGGAAGACTAGTTAGTGGTCTAACGCACTGTGAGTGTCCATAAAAAGGTCGACATGTTTCAGCCCCAGTGATTGCCCTTGTGGGTCAAGTGGGCTTTCTTCAGGACCTAAAAAAAGGAAAAGTGGTGGCGACCTTATTTTGTATGGGTCTCTATGTATCAGAGTGTATTGACCCGATTCTCATGAGGTCAAGTAGTACCTTGAGACTTAAATTGTGGATTTCAACGGGCAACCAGGGAGCTTGTTACCTGCTGCTGTGCAGTGTAGTACGACTTGTGCTGACACTTCCTCTGGTTGCCTGGATCAATAATGGTATAACAAGTTTATTACCAGCCATCTGCTACGATTTCTAGTCACTATTTGTAACACCATTTGATTAATTAGAATGGTAGCAAACATCAGTAAAACACGAGCCAAGATCAGAGCAGATAATTTAGAAAATAGAAATTGTCATCAATTAGATTCAAAACCTTTCAATGTTTGGTTTTAGCCTAAAACACTAAATCCTAATCTAACTAGATCCTGCCCTAGCTATTTGTAACTAATGAACAAGTTACTTACCTTCAATAATGCCTTTTCTGGTAGAGACTCTGTCTAGCCGCAGATTTCTTACCTTAGAATTATCTCCAGGCATCAGACTAGATCTGGAATTTATTCGTGAGCAGTACCCCTGAGCGCCAGTAGGTGGTGTCGTTTGGCTCTGCTCGGCGTTGTCCGTGCCAAAAGTGACGTGCGCAATGCCTATATAGGCTCTACCCCAGCACGCTGATGTCAGCTTTTCGCGACTTTCCACGTCAGAATCGCAGACCCATGAAGAACATTGGCCACAGGTGTGTGGAACTAGGGCCCTGAAAAAAGGTACAGCCCTTAACTCTAAAATCCGTTCACACGCGGAGAGGATGGGTGGGTCAGTAAGGAATGTGCAGCTAGATAGAGTCTCTACCAGATAAGGCATTACCGAAGGTAGGTAACTTGTTCATCTGCTAGAGACTTCTAGCCACAGATTTATTACCTTAGAACAGATACCCAAGCAATACCTTCCCATAGGTGGGTCTCCAAACATGATTTAGACCAAAAAGTTCTGCAGGACTGAACAAGCAAAATGGCCATCCCGACGGACCAGACTGTCCAGGTAGTAGTGTTTAGTGAAAATGTGCAGCGAGGCCTACGTTGCTGCCTGGAAGATATCCAGGACCGGAACTCGGCATGCAAACGCAGTGGTTGCAGCCTTTGCTCTGATGGAATCAGCACTCAAGCCCTCTTGGGATTGCTTCTTGGCCACTATGTAGCAGATTTTAATGCAGAGCACGATCCAATGGGAGTTAGTTCGCCTCTGCAGGGCTTTCCCTTTTTTGGGTCTGACATTTCCTACGAAGAGTTGATGGTCCGCCCGGATTGGCTTTGTGCAGTTTTAGAATGACAACGCTCTTTTTGGGTCCAGCAGGTGGAGTTTTTCCTCTTCCTTAGAGGTATGAGGCAGAGCATAAAATGTAGGCAAGGTGATACATTGGCCTACATGAAACAGAGTTACCACCTTCAGCAAGAAGGATGCTGGGGTCTGAAGGACCAGTTACTCTGGGAAGAAGGAGATGCATGGAGGCTGAGAAGACAACGCCTGTGGTTTACTGACCCACCGGGCAGGTGTAAGCCTAAGAGGGCAGGTATGAAGCGGCTAAAAAGGAGCACACATTAGGTAGTTATGGACCAAATTAAGGTCCCACTGAGGCATAACGAAGGGAGCTGGAGGGAATAAGTGTTACAAACCTTTAAGGAACGTATTTCCAACAGGGGACTAGAAGAGGGAAGGCTGATCTGGCAGCCGCAGGAAGGCAGAAATGGCAGACAACTAACCCTTCAACTTACTCCATGCGGAGCCCTGCTGGGCCAGGGTAAGGATAAACAGAAGAACTTGGGAAAAGGGTACAGATAATTAGTCTACCTGTTTGACTGTATACCACACCACGAATTTGCTCGAACAGCCGGTGTATACCATCTTGGTGGAGGGACGCCGGGTTGCCAACATAAAATCGCTGATTTTGGGCGGAAGGTCGAAAGCTGTCAACTGTCGCTGCTCAATCTCCACACATGAAAGTGGAGCATTATTAGGTTTGGGTGGAGAACCCTCCCCTTGTGCTGCAACAGAAGATCCTCCCAAAGGGGCAGTCTCATTACAGGACCGATGCAGCTAGAAGCCTCTAGCATATAATGTAAAATCAGTGCAATTGTAGTAAAAGACAACCCATTTGGATACCTTTAGTGAAGAGGTAAAATAGGGACGTCCTACAGAAGTCTCAATTTCCCGATATTTCCCACCCCATAAGGGAGCCATCATCACTCTTCTGAGATATGCTGCTGAGTTTCCTGGTTCAGGTGTAGACATCCAGCCAGGCTGAAAGATGCTTGTGCAGTCTGAAGGCTTCTGTTGTGTACTTTTTGTTTGTGTCTAGCAACATCCCATTTAGTTCTCAGACCTTTCTGACCTGAGCTTCTAAAAGCAATGGTTTATGTAGGAGACACCTTTGCTACCTCTTACTACGGATGGACACCCCTCCGGTATTACCTTTAGTTCAGATACTGCAATGACCTCACATTAGATCTGAAAGAATTAAATGAAAGACAATTTTATTTCTGGCCTTTGTGGAAGACTGAAATGTATCAATCACTCTTTGACCGATGAAATGTAGTTGAAACTAACGATATAACCGGAAGCTAACTTTTTATGTTCCAGTGTTTAACCGATACACCAGTGTTGCATCAATACTTGGAATACATCCCAGAATCTTAGGATGCTTTTTGTACTGAAAGATGCCCCCTGCACATGGCCTAATCCATGGCATTGCAGACATCCACAAGTCCAATAAACTTGGATGAAATCCAAAGCAAGTCCCAACAGTGTCCTCACATTTCAAAAGCGAGTAGGCTTCTATAGGAGGAATGCACGTTAGTGCATCAGAATCACTTCTGCTTTATTAACAGTAATAGAACCACAAGTATTTCAATATTACAACTTAGTAGGTTTGTGGAAATACACCTTACATTAAGAATACACCTTACATTAGCACAAGTTTAATACTTTATGAGATAATACTTTATGTGTAATAACTTCACCATGGAGTGATACTTTTACCACATCCTCCTCTAGAACCAGCATCATTCAGTAAATGCGGCTAATACCCCTCTTTCTTGAAAATAAGTTGGTAATGGTTTATGAGTATGGCTTATGTACATATGGGTGATCATGAATGCATGTACGTGTGCAAGTATGCAAAGTACAAAAGAAAAATCAGATATGCTCTCCTTCTGGTGGTAATGACAGCAAATCCCTCACAAAATGTCAGGTGATATTTTAGTTAATTGTAGGAATAAGGTCGCAATATCTTCATAACGAAATGATGACAAAGCATCTTACATCTGTGGATCAGCATTCAGTTGCAGTAGAATTCAATCTTCTTGAGCAGAAATCTCTAGACAACCTTCTGTCACCATTAATGTTGATGCAGCACAACTAGTTGTTATATTTGCAGTGTCCTGAACCATAGCATTTGTATCTGTCGAGAGAAGTGATGTGATGAGGCAGTCAGTCCTTCAGCTGAGCCTGAAGCAGATAGATTGTCACTCATGTCAGTCTGTGTGAATCTTGAGCAGCATTGGCGGCACCTATGCGTTGCACCTTCTGAACCAGCTCTTACCCAGGACCTTGTCACAGCTCTCATAGGTAGTAAAGCGCACACAGTGAAGTGATTTGTCTCAGCTTTCCCTGTAGAGGCTTCAGCTTCCTCACTGGTTTTATTCCTCTCCTGTTTCCAGATACCAGGTTTAAAATCAACCTTTTCAACTGGAGAATGTTTCAGTCTTCAGTAGCGCTCATCTGGATGCTCTAGTAATAAGTAGATCAAAGGACGACATCAGATTGGTGCGGATTTCGCATTAAGTCCCAGAAGTAAATTTAAAGTCGTCTTCCTAGCACAGTTCGAACAGCTGAAAAAGGTTTCACCTGTCTCAGTCCTATTTGTCGAAAACTCAGGGCATAGAACTGTAAGAGGTATTTGAGCTACAGTATTGTCAAGAGCTTTACACTAATGTCTCAACATTCATCAACTGATGGGAAGTTGTTCATTTTGTGACAATAGTTAGCACCAGCCCAAGTACCAGGGCAAACAAAGGTAGTTGTCCAGAGAATACACCTTCAATTACTCCTTTAAACGCTTTATGAATCATTCTATTGTGTTATGGATAAATCCGACCAAGTCTGATGTAAAAGCTACCTTGCAAGATGCTACTCTGGCGGAATTTCTCTTGGTGCCTGAATAAATGCATTTTCTGACCTCATAACTGAGACAATCTCAAATGAGAGAAGTGTAATGATTGTTGCCAGTCTGTTTATGTTGACATAGTCTGTCAGTCTAGCTGTGTCAAGCGGGTAAGGAGCTCCAAGAATTGCATTTGGTGCAAGATAATATGCTGGATTGCAACATACTATTTTTCTGTTTAAATTTAAAATGTATACTACTCCTTCATTATACAGCTGTGTTTATGCCTTTGTACAAAATACATTTTAAAAGCAAGTTTCGATTAGCATAGCGTATTAGAATTGCACTTTAGAATGCATTTAAACCTTTGCAGCAATGACTTTGCAAAAAAAAAAATAACACATAGGGAAAATCTGCCAGTTTTAAACATGTCCAGAATCACTTTAGAATGCATTTTAACTCTATTAAAAGAAATGCATAAGTAAATCACACGTAGGGAAAATGTGCTTGCTTTAAATGTGTAGGGAAAGAAGTGCTGACTTCAAGATTCCTTTTGCTTCAGCGCACTTTATTAGATCGTCTTGCCTTCACAATGAACTTTGCTGTAAATTCATAATGAATAAACAGTTAGAATGAAGGATAATTTAGATATATTTAATGTATGCTTAACCAGGATATTGTCATAGAATTGTTTCATTCCATTTGACTAGCCATTTGTAGTCACAAAGGGACATTGAAAGCAGCTATTAGCTTAGGTAAGAAGGTTCTCATGAGAACTTTCCTTTATGTTTCAGAACTTGCAACACTTTTAACTATGTACCACCGTGAATGTTTACAGCGGGAATCAGGAGAACAAGCAATGGATTTGACAACATCATCGGATGAGCGGTTTTCATTGGATGAGAGCATCGTACACCTACTAATTTGTTACATTATTGTGTTATATTATATACAATGTGAGTGTTCCTAGTTAGAGAGTTAGGAGTGGGTGTTTACTTATGGTGGGCTGCTGTTGGAGTTCTCTCCTCGATCTTCTCTTTACTCCTCGATGCTGGATGCTACTGCTGACAGTGACTTTACTTTCTACCGTCCTGATTCTTCTTGATCCATGCTACTGCAACGATCATTCCACTACCACTGATAGTTAACGGTTGCTACTGCAGCTGTGGAGACTCAGCTGAGTTTCCGGAATGACCCTTTATGGGACGCTCAGGATTTATCTATGCTCCGAAAATCTTGCTCTTCTCTAGAAAGAACTCTTTATGGGTTCTCTAATTTAGAGTATGTTAGGCTTTTTAGCTAGTTTAGGGACAATCTCCTTTATGAAACACTCTGTTTTATGTATGCTGTCACTAATCAATCTTTTCTCAATATTGCTGTAATTTAGACTAACTGAAATAAAGATGACAAGAACCATACCACTCCTTTAACGATAAATAAAGATTTTGGAAACTTCTATTAATTCTCGTCATTGACTGAAAATAGTTAACTGGACAGTTGATGATATTTATGACTGATGCTTTTGTCCTTGCTCAAATCGCAATACGGTGGCAAATGTCTATCTGGCCTGTCAAGCGCCATCTGGATTACGAGAGTCCAAACAGTAAGTTGGGGTGTTAGGTTTTTATAACCTATTTTTGGACATCCTTGGGTGCTAACACCTTAATAGACGTGAGCCATTTGACGAAATAATATTCATTTCAGGTATTTCAGCACTGGTGAAGCGGTTATCATGAATCTGTCATCAATGAATGACTTATTGCAAGCTTCAAGCAGGGTTATTTTCTGATATGTAAGTGAAGCACTTAAGACATTTGCATATTGTTCAAAACATGCCACACCAGGCACTTTAGGTTCCCAAATCCTTTGTGTGTAGACCATGCCAATCTCTCCAAGGAAAAAAGCAATTTTCTTGTGCCTTAAAATGTCTTATTGGTTTTACTGCATCGAAGTGTAGCAATGTATTTAGTAGTTGCTAAAATAATGTCAGACTGTCAACTTTGAAGATTATCTTGGCGGACTTTTTAAAAGAGTATGCTCTAGGCTCTGCGGCATGTTGTTTAGGAGAGTTCAGCAAAATAAACTTTGGAAGCATTTGGGAAATGAACCACCGAAATAGAAAAAAAACACCAGTGGGCTAATATTTTCAGCTGCATCCAGCCTTGCATGACTCTCACTATTTTGTTGTGAGAACTACACTAAGAAAATGAGAACCGAGAAATAAAAGGGGAACCTCTCTTCCTAGATGTGGCATGCTCTATGTTTGTATCATGATGCAACCTGATTTCCTTGGTGCTGCATTGTGAAACACTTAGACACATTCTGTTCTTGATAGGGGGTGTGGGTTCCGCACTTTAAGCTGATGTTAGCATTTTGACCTGGCTGTTACTGTTATCTGATGCTCGATAAAATAAATGTCTCTAGCTTTACCTGTCTTCTTTCAGCAGATCTTTATATTTTTTGCCAAAGTCCATGGTCAAATTCCATAGATCCATGCTTTGTTGTTTGAGTGTTTTGCACACAGATGATTGCGTTCTATGGATAACCTGATCCTATCATGGGAGTCAGCATCATTAAGCGTGTCCAGTTGCTTTGGCCAGTAGTTTGGAGTTACCTTCCCATTAATCCCACCTAACCAGTGTCTGAACTGGTAGTTTGTTTCACAAATACTGAGAGGATGGCTGGTAATGCAATGGTTCCTTACATGGCTTCCCGCTCAGCATTTAACTACACACGCTAAGTACAAAAGTGGATCCATCGCTTTGGAGTTCTGTTCCGCTGATGCCACAGCTGAGGAAGCAAAATGTTGGATACCAAGGGAACAGCATGACTCACCTATGCCGGAGGAGTCGTTGGCGCTGACAAAGCTCAGATTGCAGGCCCACTGTTATCTGCGTCCTGCAGCATCCACAAGGTGAGTCTGTGGATACAGTCAGGCACTGAGAAGAAAAAGACCCCGGCATCCTCACTGTGAAGGCACATCGTTACTGAATGTCATTTTTATTTGAAGAAAATGAAAAGAACTTCCATAAAGTTTCTCAACTTTCAACTAATGAAAAGAAAGACCTAGGAATGAAATTTTGAAGGGAAAGATCAAATCATGACTGTTGTGATGTAGCTTTACCTGGTGGCGATGTCATCATCCTCGCCTCCCCAGCCCCAGTACTCGTTAGGAAAGCCATTCATTTTCATGTACATATCCGGCGAGAGCGCAGATACGCCACCAAAGTACTGAGGATATGGAAGGCTGTGAAAAACAAAAGGCGGCATTAAGTATATTTGGGAAGGAAGATAAATGTTCATGATTCAGCAATGTAAGTAGAAGATAACCAGATATAAAACACGTGTACGACTGTCCACATCAATGCAGTGCTATTCTCAAAAGAGATTCAGTCACTCACTCACTATCCTCAGTTGACACCAAACCTCCCTGATATGGTGCAGTCAGTCCCAGCCTCAGCGATGTCATCCATTTAAGGTATGTTCAAACAGCATCAACATCGGCGACAAATGCTTTAATGGAATCTCGTTCAGCCATTACACCACTGGCTCACAAAGTTCGACCGAAGCTCACACTTAGGATTAGTTACAAACATATTAATATACATACGTTTGCTACCCGCTTATCCAGTGCCGAGCCCACTGCTTTTTAGGAAAAAGGACAATGCACAAACCAAACTAGCCTGAAATTAGGGTTTGAACATCCACGCACAGTTAAGTCTACTTTCTTATCCAATATGTTCTCTGAGGTAAAACCCATACTTCACCTGCAAGTCTTCTCCTGTTTGAGGAAGAGCCTTAGCATGTCCAGATGGTATCTAGTAACCACACTAGTCCCCAAAAACAAGCCTCATGGAAGTTCTGTGATGAACATTTACAATGCCTACCAATGCTATTTGAGAGGTTCCCTGCACTCCACTCAGGACTTCTGTACTCAGAAAGTCACAAATTCACAGTTTGTGAATGCTCAGATTTGAAATTCTTAAAAGAAGATTACACAATGGCCATGTTCATCCTCCTGGATCACCATTGACTACAATCGCTGCTGGGGACCCCGCGCAGGATATAAGCTTAATGCTAAGCAGAGTGCAGCTGCTAATGGTGGACTGTAGTAAAAATATAATCGCCAAGTCTTGAAACCAATTTCTTGTAGGAGACACCAATGAAAACTGATTTTGATTCCGACATTCTGTTCTGTATACAAGCAGGGTCTTAATCACCAGAATACCTATGGGTTGAAGGAGGCACGAAGGTGTGATGGTGACAACGAGCATAGGTGAACACTTAGTACAAAAACAAAGGTGAAAATGCAGTCTTTGCCATCACTCAATGTGATAATGGGTACCAAGGAACGAAAGAGGGGTTTACCAATTGCCACCAAAGTTAAAGTTTGCTAATATATTACTACATTTCAAGATTGTTAGTCCGACCGAGCTCCCAAAAAACCTGCAGGAAAGGGCAGCTCTAAATTGGTTTATTATTTATCAAATCTAGAGAGCCCTTCTGATGTCACATTAGTTGAAGTAATATGAGAAGGGATGGATGGTAAGTGATAGAAACACAGATTAAGTTGCCTACATCTTTTAGTGACATGGCCACACTCTCCTTTTAGGGCTTTGCGTTTCTTATTGAACAGTCGTTTTGTTAATTAGCAATTAATAATAAAGAATACTTCATTCCCAGGTTGTCCCATATCTTGAACTGCACAATCCTCTATCAATGGTCCTTGCCAGGGCAGGACTCGACACTAAAATAAGCCCCAGCAAACCTTTCAATACCAGGCCCATAATTCCCCAAGTGAAAGCAGAGCGCAAGACTCACCATATCCAGGGGTGTTTAAAAACATGGAGGCAAACTATTTTTTTATTAAAATATATTGACTAAAAAGCTATAGGTTATCCAAGTAGATCGGGAAGCGAAACGTCTGACATATTCCAAGGCTTAAAGGGCTGGCAATAACAGAACCAGGAGAATTATGTCTGTCACGGATCCCCTAGCGAGTGGGCCCCACCAGCCTCCTCTGATATTGACGCTTTGCTCCTCCTCCGTGAACAGGACTGGCCTGACCCCTTTAAGCCCGCTTGGGGCCTGCGGGAGGACATCCCTGAGAGCCTGACGTCAGACTCCATCGCCCAATCAGGAAGCCTCGATTCGTTAAAAGGGGAGGAGAAGGAACCAGGAAGCGCGCAAGCCGGAGAACCGAGGAAAGAAGAGGAACGTGAAGGTAGCCCGGAGGAGCCACTACAGAGTCCAGTGTCGTCCAGTATCCCGGAGGACCGCGAGACGAAGCCGAAGGAGGATCCGACGCCCGGAGGCCAACGACCTCGCATCGCCCCGCCACCCTCCAGGAGGAGAGTGGCTGGAGCAGGCACGTCAGCGTCTCACGGGGCTTGCGTTCACGGGGAGGGAAGGGATAAATCAAAAGGGGTGAACACCGATCTTATTTTACAGGGCTGCACAGGTGTTGGGTCGTTGTGGTGTTCCCTCGCACACCCCTACCCTTGTCAAAATGGCCCACTAGAGCATACCACTGACCGAGGCTTATTTCTTTGTTTTCATGAATGCCGGGATGTCCGCAAGACGAAGCTGATTCAGCGCTGAACGCCGCCGAAGCTTCCCTGACCCTGGGACACCCCCGGACCACAAAGACTATATTGCTTTCTCCTTTCTCCATTACCACGTCGATAGCGACTGGCCGCAACTATTGTTTTGACCCTGTTCATTAAAAAGCCTCTTAACGAAACATCTAGGGGCCTCTCCTTATTCCTCACGAGTAGACCGTCTCCCCTTCATGGTCGTAGTCACGGAGGGCACGTGACAATGTCTTTGTAGGATTAAAGTGTGTATGTGCCTTGAGGAATCAGAGAGGTGCTGCTGCTTTTGGGACTGGACCAGCCAAGCATCCATCCGCCCATGAAAGCAGCCCTGAAAGTAGGAGACGAGCCTACAGCCGTTCTGGGTGTGGGGTCTTGTCTCAAGTATCCGGTATTGCTTGTCCAGCCCACGTCATTTAGGTTGTATGGCAGTACACAGACACTTTTTTAGGTCAAAGCGTACCAGACAGCACAGCTGTCTGGTTGCAAAGACATATTGGGGACATTCTGAAAGCTTCCCTGGGAAAACATTCTGCCCACTGCTTACCATTGGCTTTGCGTTTTGCAACTCACATTTGCTTGCTTTCTATTTGCTGGCTTTATTTTTTTTAGGCTGTCCAGTTTGAGTCTGTCCCTCCTGTGGAGCATAAGCAGTTTAAAACCTCTCTGACTGTCTCCTTGCATTCCTCCATGAGCGCCTATCCAGGCTTTACTCTTAGACACATGGAGATTCATAATTCCTCATAATCCAACGTAGAGATTTAAGTCCCAATCCATTTCGGGCATAAAATGCCCTTCGTCAGGGGTAACTGTATTGGGAAAACCAACACGAGAGCCACGTGTTACCATCTTAACTGAAAAAAATGATTTATCTATATGTCAACCTACTACTATATTGTGATACTTCAAACTAATCTGAATACACCGTGCTGTGATTAATATACCCATTCTGCTGATCATGCTCCCCATAAAAAACATTTGACTCGATTCAAACAACATGTCCATGTACACAACCTGTGCTCAAAAACTGTGTCATGTGCTTCATGCCCCCTAAATCACCCAACTGTAATATAGCCAACCTGCACCTGAAGTGTTGTGAATCTCAACTCCATGCAAAACAAAAAGTCTGCGAATACATTGAAATAAACCCATTTCCTAAACCGTACTTACACTTAGTGCTCATACGTACTCGATTGCTACCACCTCCGTTAACCACCCACTTAAATTAGATTTAACCCCCTGAACAAAATGTACCTCCACTTGGTGCATGCAACACACACTCCAAACCGTGCGTGCGTGCTCAAATCCAACCACCCAGTGAAACAAACTTTTTTGTAAGTTGTGTCACATGATAGTTTCATACCACGTGATATAGATAAATCATTTTTTTAACGTTAAGATGGTAACACGTGGCTCTCATGTTGGTTTTCCCAATACAGTTACCCCTGACGAAGGGCGTTACATGCCCGAAATGCATTGGGACTTAAATCTCTACGTTGGATTATGAGGAATTGTGAATCTCTATGTGTCTAAGAGTAAAGCCTGGATAGGCGCTCGTTGAATTTTGGAAAGTTTGGTGTTAAAAACGTTGGGATTAAGAAATGGATTACCATGGATTACTTGAAATAAACTAGTGTCAAAATGGATGAAAATGTTTGAAAGTCATTGGATTGTCTAAATGCTGTGCATCCTGAGGAACCTGAGGAGGGTCCAGCATTCATAATTAACTTACACGCATGGACGGAGCGCGATTCAGGGTAGCACGCATTCATCATAGCCTCGAGCATGAAAAACTGTGAAGGTCACCACATTGTAGTGTGCATTCTACCAACTTTTCAATTGGAATGCTTGGGAGATGACATATGCATCCTATTCAGATTCAGATCACATGACCTAGTTTGCCTTTGAGAAAGCCTGTCAATGACAGCTCTCACCTAGTTGACTGACCACCAGACCTTTTTAACATGCTCCTAGGGTCTGACTAGAGATGCCTGAAACAGAATACTGGACCACAAGAACAAATATGTCGCAGAGGGCCCATGGGGTACTAGCTGAAAATAATGCTACCGGCTGCCACTTCCCTCCAACACAAACCAAAGTGGGAGACGTTATGTGAGAACCTTAAGTCGATTTACGAAGACGATGCAGTAGTGATCATTATTGAGGAAAGATGTTCTACATTTAGCAAAAGACAACTGTCACAAAAGATATGCGGAGCCACAAATGGAACACAAAGGAGAGAATCCAGGAAACCTTCCTGATTCTGACCACTTTATAGCATTAAGAATTATTAATGGAATTTCTCTGAAGAGTGTCAACTACTCTGAAATGTAGAAAGGAGAAATCCCTTGGTGAGGATGTAGCTGTTACTGGGTCTCTAAATTCCCAGTACAACATTAGCCCATATGTTAGAAAATGCTGAATTAAGGATATTCCTACACAACTATAAATTGTATTTAAAAATTATTGTTTTATTTAAAATTTATCACTCGATGTATACAAAAGATTTTTTTTTTAAACTAATTACACTGAAAATGACATCAATTTCCTATACCATTAAAAACCTTTGTTACAAACATTCAAAAAACAACACAAACTAATAAAACAACACAATTGTTCAACACAGGAATAATTACAGGAGTTTTGATCTCTAATATATGCCAACAAACACTCAACAGAGAGACAAATTTAGACAATACATTTTGTCATTTAAAAACACATCCGATTGGAATAATTAAAATGCAGATCCTAGATACAATCTATAATCCTTATCTATAGGATGAGCTATTTCCACGGATTGTGTTGGAATGAAGCGTCGACGCGCTTCGATGGTTCTAACAATTTCCCATCTTTATCAAGACAAACAATAAGTCTCTCTTAACTGGCACTGTATGGTTGCCTTTGATCTCAATCCTTATTTCATTTTCCTGCCAACTCCTTACGTTTTGATTTGTTGGGCATGTTAGTAATCTCTGATCCTGAGAATCTTATCAAATTAGTGATGGGATCTTTGTTGTAATTTCTATGCACAGCGTTATTCTGGAGTATTCCACTGTGAATGTTGCATTAAAATCATTAATTTTCAATCTGAGAAAAATCCTCACACCCTCACTTCACAATTTGTCCGGTGAAATCCTCAAAAAGGGGTTTGCTGTCTTTTACAGTCTCTCGATAAAATTAACTTCAAATTCGTGTAGAGAGCCTGCAACAACGTCCTTCCACCGTGGGTCGCGGGGATGACCCACGGTGGAAGGACGTTGTTGCAGATGGGAAATTATTAGAACCATCGAAACGCGTCGACGCTCCATTCAACACAATCCATGGAAATAGCTCATCCTATAGATAAGGTTTATAGATTGTATCTAGGATCTGCATTTTAATTATTCCGACCGGATGTGTTTTTAAATGACAAAATGTATTGTCTAAATTTGTCTCTCTGTTGAGTGTTTGTTGGCATATATTAGAGATCAAAGCTCCTGTAATTATTCCTGTGTTGAACAATTGTGTTGTTTTATTAGTTTGTGTTGTTTTTTGAATGTTTGTAACAAAGGTTTTTAATGGTATATGAAATTGATGTCATTTTCAGTGTAATTAGTTTAAAAAAATTCTTTTGTATACATCGAGTGATACATTTTAAATAAAACAATAATTTTTAAATACAATTTATAGTTGTGTAGGAATATCCTTAATTCAGCATTTTCTAACATATGGGCTAAAAAAAAATTTGTACTGGGAATTTAGAGACCCAGTAACAGCACGCATCCTCACCAAGGGATTTCTCCTTTCTACTTGTCAATAGTACCCTATTCCCCTGGTTTGAGCAAAGGGGTCCCTCTTTTTCTTATTGCAACTACTCCGAAATGCCAGACTTCTGCTTTGCATTCACTGCATGAGTCCATCCTGTGCAACAGTTTGCAAATTAAATTAAATTGTATTCATCCATAACTGTTGTCTTTTCATCTAAAGGGCTGCATCGGAGAGAAAAGCACAGATTGTTATGCGTCACGAAATATTTCAACTTACAAAAGGTACTCTAGTAGACACCATTAAAATATGAAATATTGCAATGGCCAGCTTTAGGAACAGAAACTTTCCCACACCCCTCGAACTTTGCATAAATGGAGCATCTCCTCTAGGAGAAAAAGCTGTAATTTTGCAATTTTTTGAGAAAGAGATGAACGAAAGAGAGTATAGTTTAAGCCACTGTAGTTACCAAAAAGGACCAAAACAGTGAAATCTGAAAAACATTCTGGGGCTTATGGCTTGTGACACTTTTGCGCCACCGTTGAGTCACTTTTTGTGATGCAGCGGTGGCGTAAACAATGTGCCAGGTTGCGTCCTATTTACAAAGTGACGCATCTGCAAATGCGTCACCTTGTAAACCCCTGCACGTAGAGTATTTTTAGCGAACAAGGGAACCCCAACGGTACGACCTGGGGTGGTATACGTATTTTTAAAGAACAGTGGTTACCTTGTAAACCCCAGCGCCACATTATACCTACGTCAGGTATAATGTATGCAGGGTGGCTGTTCCCACGCCAGAAGGCCTCGTAGAAGTGACGCAGTGAAATCTACAAGATTTCACTGCACCACTTCTAGGACGCCACTGCATCAAAACCTTACGCCTGCTTGGAGCAAGCGTAAGGAGTGACACAGTGCAATAAGAATAGGCCTCCCCCTTGCATTGCTGGAGTTGTATCAGGCTTACGACACAACTCCAGTAATGGGTGGGTTTGGCGTTGATAGATACGCCAGAATTTCTGACGCATCTGTCAATCCTTGCGCTATGGTGCGCCATATTCTAAATACGGCACATCCATGGTGGCGCAAGGGTTTCTCTCGCAGTCACAAGGAAACTAGCGCATCGCTGCTTTAACGCAGGGATGAGTCAGTTTCTTGTAAATAAGCCTCTCAGTGATAGGGTCTCAGAAGAGACTGTCAGTTCACATTGGATTGAAGGTAGGTGTAAAGACAAGGTATAAAACTGATAAAACCAGGAAAGCTCAGAAGAGTGGGTGGGGTTTGGCTCCATGTGGGCTGATCATCCTCACCTGTAGCCGAACTTGTTCATGGCTATAGAAGCATGCTTGGGGCTCCAGGGGTCACAGATGTAGAGATTGTGGTCATTCTCTGGGATCAGGTCCACGTCGTGTAGGAAAAGGCAGTCCCAATCCTCGTCCTTCATCGCCTCCCTCACCCCCACATTTAGGAGCTTTGCGCGGTTGAAGGTGCCGTTCCCTGCCTGCGAAGACACCCCATAAAGTGTAACAAGTTAAACAATTCAGGACAAACTTCAAGCACCACACTCGTCTTATAAATAGCTAATAGTGTAGAACTGTGGGCACAGACTGAAACACTTGATCATATGAGAGTGATCATTCAAGAAATATCCCAAACAAAACTATGATCATTAAAACAGGTGACAAGAAAGCATCTCCTGAAATATGCGACAGAAAAAGAAACAATCTCCTCCCATCATTTCCACATCAGCTTGCACTGTTTATGAAGGGTTTTCACCACACAATCAAGGACCACCTACTGGTGTAGGGTCGCACAATTTCACATAAAACACCCATAATGTGACCTCAGTTAAGGATGTTGCTCTGAGCAGCCATTTTGTGATGCTGAAGCAAAAAGGGGCTGCTTTCCATTGAAAAGGTTCAGAACTACACACTCGCTGCCAGTGCCTTGGTTCGTGGGTAAAAACTGTTCATAAAGAGCCTTCAGGGCGTGGAAAGTGAAATGTCATGGGGAAGGTGTCTGTGCTGCAGGAACGAACACGAGTTAGCTTACAGCACCTTCATCACAATATTTCACAAAAGAAGTATAGTCATCAAAAACCTTTGACCTTCTATTTCAAATTGTGAATCCAACTGATCTCTTGCATTGTAATCAGGCTAGTCAGAAGAGATGTTTTTGGACATGTTTATAATCATCTCGTTTAAGAATTCGAGAGGCGACATTAGGTTATTTTATTAGCAATTTTTCCATGTCAAATAATAATGATTTGGATCGCATTATTCCTTACTCTTTATTGATGTAGTTTTTTGGCTCATATTAATACAAGATTTACTGAAGCACGCATTATACAAGCATGCCTGAATGCTGAAATACAGAAATGATCGATAATGTACTCATAAAAAGAAATCTAGAAAATGGAACAAAATACCACAGCTACAGAAAGTCATAGATGTGTCACAGGACAGCTTTGAGGCGGTTACAACTGCATCAAACCTTATTAAGCGGATATCACAGGTGCGGTCCCTTTTTTAATCTGGGCAGTGGTTGCGCAACAATGGCCGCACAACAATGGCAGAGAATGCAGCTCTTACAATGGAATTTTAAATGGAAATCATGCTCCTCTACTTAAGCCATGAAGTTATCCGACCTCGAGTGGATTCAGCTATGAGGTTAATGACCATGGCTGTATCCACGTGAAAGTTATCCAAGTGCCATGCACTATCCCCAAGATAACCAACTCTGAGCTACCTGCACATCAACCTGCAGCTCCGTGCATTACCTCTGCCTGAAGAAGGGTAACCATGAGATTTATCGGAGGAAATTCAAGCCGAGCAGACAAAAAGTCAAGAATTTATTTTCATTAGAAGTATCAGCAAAGCACTCCGCGTTGGCCTTCTTCACAACAATCCTTCTGAACTTTACTATTAATCTCTGAACCACTGACCAAATACTTGACTTGTACCTGCCCAGCTATCCCTTAAGTAAGGGTGGTTCTTTTGCCCACAGGTTAGCCTCAGTTGATTGGATACAATAGAATCAATGGTCACTGTTTAGACAACATTTCACATTTGCCTTTACTTAGTATGGAGTGTTTCCTCTTGAAAGTCAACCTCACTACCTTCCCTCGCTACTAGTAACGAGAACGCAAACAAAAAACTAAATCGGATGAGCTACTCCCATATGGGTATGGGGAAACATGACAGCTCTGAATACCCATGCCATATTCCAACTCCTCAACCAGAGGACTACAACTAATTGGACTTGAAAATTCAGTTGTGTTTTTAAATATCTGGCAATTCCTCAAAATCTGTCAATGAATTGAAGAGGCTAGTGAGCGCAAGCTCCCGGGCCTGGGCTAGAGAATAAACACATGTAGAGTCTCTGGGTGTAGGAAGAATACCAGTTGAGTAGTTGCATGAGTTCTTGCCAGTGAATCCAGTTTTACATTTACTTCCCTAGCATTGTTATTAATGTCTCTGCCCCAATGTCCTTTACTTTTGCCTCCCTATATTGTCTACAACCTCTAGTTCTTACTTTCTCTAGCACCATATAAAGCGTGGAAAAATCAAGTTATTCAGGACAAACTTCAAGCACCTCATTAGCCTCACATTGAGTGACGAAAGAAGAACTGTAACCACGGATGTAAACATCCGGTCATGTCAAAGTGATGATTATCGTTCAAGGAACATTCAATGTTATTAGTGGCCGGGGAGATACTCAAGAGATGTCGAACACTGGACTCTCTTCCCTCAACAGGGTTAGTTCCTAGATCAGCAACACACGATGCATTAGCCCTGTCCTTTAGTACTATGGTGCTTTAGAGCAGGTGAGAGTTTCTTGGAAATGGAAAAACCTAAATTAAAGTGCAGCAATACTCATCTTTATGCAAAAAATAAACCTAGAAGATGGAACTGACATTTACTAAGAGTGTAGACAATTAATGATCAAAATATTATAATAGTGCCTAAAAAGTCTTACAGCAAGAAAAACATTTCAGTGGGCCTAGTAGATAATAGGGATTTTTTTCTCAAAGCCCAATGAAGCAAACATACATCATTATTTAACAAAAGACAAGCCAGTGTTTTACCGTCATATGTATGCAGGAGTGAAAACATGATCATGACGAAAACACACACACACAAACTAACCGCAGACGCCGTCTTCTGATGGACATTTATATGAGCTTTTCCTTGTGAAACCAGCGCAGTAGGGCTGAATCCAGGGAGAATTTGCATTCCCTCAAAATTCTGCGAGTGCCTTGATTAAGGGATTGCCACATTATATAGCTATATCAGAACTCTCAAAAGGTATCGGAATAATATGCTTTTATAAAAGAAAAAAAATAGACATTTGTAACCTACTCGAGATATGGCCTTTGTATTCACAACGCTGTCCTCCAGGATTTACAGTATTTTTATGCACTATTTATTTAAAAACTAATTTCCACCATAAATATTAATGAAATCCTACTTGGGAACAGAGATTATCGGTTAAGTCTTTTGCTAAAGGGCTTCAAGGGCTAAATGGTGTGTGGAAGTTTACCTAGGCTGTTTTTTTATGGTTATCACAATGGGTGATTTGAAATAAACAATTGTTTTTATTCCAGTTCCTAAATTCTTATATTTAATGACCTTTCACTGGAAGAACAGCCCTATGTTTTCTGCGTTTTATCAGAGGGCTCAAAACAAGGAAAACGTAGTGTTAAGAACCAGTCTCAGGGAGATTAAAGATGCTTTATTCAAGATACGACATAACCGCTCCACAGCACAACAAGCGTCGCACTTAAACGGCTCAAACCGTCCCTCAGCCAACATTCCAACCGTCTGTTGGAATGTTGGACCCAACCATATGGAGAAGGAGGGGCGAAAGGAAAGGGGAAGAGGAAAAGGGAAAGAGACAAGGGTTTACGGATACAAGACCCAAATACAACACGTAGTCTTTCAATACTTCTGGACTCCAGGTCCACCCACAAGTCTGTAAACTTCCTCTCTTATCTTCAAGATAGCAAATGTCATTTTATAGGGCAACATCTGAGCGAGAGAACTAGTAAGCATATTTTAAAGCGTAGCAACAGTAGGAAATGTTAGATGCTGTTTTGCAGTGGAGCAGGTAGAAAATAAACACAATATAAAATATCTTCAGTAGGAACATTGCTCCTTCTATGATAACAAATTGAAAATCTACCAATTGCTCAAGAATCAATGTCCCTGGTAGTCTTCACCAACTTTAAGGGTTGCCAACTTTAGCCTATTGTCACAGTTGCTTTTATAGACTTCCTTCTGTTTCACCAAAAAGGTTAATACCAGATAGAAAGGTCCTAACCGGCTTCATCATTCTCTCTGCTGCCATGAGATCTCACTGGGATCTTTATCTTTTACATTTTATTGTAGGACAGTTACAAAAAAAGCTTTGAAAATAAATGTTGCTGTACATGTCCCAGCTTCTTGCAGCTCATAAGATGGTAGTTTAACGCGGACTATTGTGTTCCTCGAGAAGATCCCATACCTGGGGCTTCACCAACTACTTACAGTACCTTCCCTCACAGTTCAAAGCCATACGTCTCTGCATTTGCTATGGCATTCCCCAGAGCGATCACCCCACCCTCAAAGCTGGACCTACATTTTATCTGCTCCTCTGCTTTGACTATTCCCAAAATTCAATCACAACCATACACGTACCCCTTCTCAAGAGCAGAGGTTTGCATCTTGAATGAGCCCATTCTTACCAATATTTTAGTCATTCATTTGTGGCGTCAACGTGTCCCATCAATCATTTCACACCAAGTTTTACTTGTAAGACTCAAACCAACAACTAGAGAGTCAAACCCCAGGCCATGAACCCACCTACTGACTGAGTGGATAAGTGAGACTGGTTATGCATCTGATGACTGACCTGATGGATAATGTAGATGCCATACTGGATCTGCTGACGCTGGAGGAAGGGGTGCAGATAGTACAGAAGGTACCGGAGATGAGCTTCCCTGTTCCTATGAGGAATCAGCACAGCAGTACGGTAGCGAGGCTCACAGTTTGGTGGGTGGTACATCCCACCTGCAGTCACCAATGGGTTCTTCGCCTGGATTTGCTTCACAGTTGGGACACTAGTGAATGTCACTGTTATAGGTCCAACTAGGAGGAAGGGAAAAAAACTAATTATAACCTACTCTACCACATCCATAACCAACCTCAACACATTACAACCCATCCCAAGATTACGTGGCAGACACTATTCGCTAAACAAGTCATGATGGGAAAATGGGAGTGGTCTGGTAAAATCAACAGCAATTCAGAGAAGAATTAAGGCATTGGCAAAGGTGGGCAATTGCCCAGGGCCCCCACATTCCAAGGGGCCCCCTGATAAAGTAAATGGGACTCTCGAAATTCCTTCCATTAAATAATGCTAATCATAAAAAACAGCTTTTTTTCTAAGCTGACAGCCAAGCATGCATAACAGAAACTTAGAGTCACATTTACTAAGGGTTTGCACATGTCAAAGAGACGCAAAGCAGCACAAACTCTTGCATGGGTACTTACATTTGAGTGCTACATTTATGTGCGCTGGAAAAGTGCCCTTTTCTCAGTGAAAATAGCACTTTGAGCTGCTCTGCGCCACTTTGCGTCAAGGAAGCTTACTTTGGTATAACTAGGGTTGATTATCATTAGCACCCACCATTTTTAGGTCTCGCCTGAGCCAGCGCATGCGCTGCTCTGGCGAGAGTTTTAGTAAGCGGGTTTTGGAAGTGCAAACAGTGGCTTTTGCTGGCGACTAGCCTGCGTTCACGCGAGCATGCACGCGCGATCAGGCGCCATATGGCTTCCTCGCCATCTGACGCTCGCGTGAACGCAAGCTGGTCGCCAGCAAAAGCCACTGTTTGCACTTCCAAAACCCGCTTACTCACCATTACTTTCACTTTCACGGCCGCGCGGCCGTGTCAGTTTCACGGCCGAGCTTTGCATTAAAAGAACGCTTCCTAGAAGCAGGTGCTAAACGGAGAAATGTTTTCACTTCTACACACATTCCACACATCGCATGTGTGCTGCGCTGTACAGCACATATACAATGTGTGGAATGTTTAAGAATTTGTCTAGGCATATGATTTTATACTGGAAGGTTTAGATTCCAGTACAAATCCTACTCTAGACCCCACGCACATCTCTGCACCATGGTGCACAGGTTAAGCATGGTGCGCGGCAGCCTGTTTGTGCACCAGCACAGGGATAGCGATCAGCAGCATGTCATTTTTAATTAATATGGCTCTGCACTGCTTTCTCACTCTTCCACAACTTTGGCTGAGCGCAAAAAAATAAATTTGCCCCTTAGTGTGCATGTCAAGCAGTTGGTGGCAATTGCACTGAAAAAAAATCTTTCTGTAACATTTCTCTCTCCTTACTTCAGCTCACCTCTTATACCTTAACCCTATCTACTTCTCTCTCTGTGTACCTTCATCCTCAGTGTCCATCTCAGTTCTTGCTACCTCGCCTTTGTCTACCTAATTTCTCTCTCAGTATACCTAACTTGACTTCATCTTTCTCTACCGCTCTCTCATGACCCTTTGTCCATCACTCTCTGTCCTTTTCTTCCTCAGCTCGCTCTCTAGCTCATCTCACTCATATACCTCAACATTTTTTCCATTCTACCTCCCTCTATATTTTCCTCACCTCTTTATCTCTATATCCATGTCTCTGCTACCTTACCTCTCTCTACATCTCTCAGCTCTTTCTCTAGCTCACCACTCCTCCCCATTTCTCCATCTCATTCTTCTTGCTACCTCACCTCTCTATACCCCAACGCTCTCTCTCCCTATGTAAGATATCAATTTACCTCAACATTAAGTCATATCTTACCTCTCCACCACCTCATTCTCTTGTTCTACTTCTGTTCCCTTTCCTTCACCTCTCTAAATGCCCCACTTCGTTATTGGCTACCTCTATTTCTCTACCCCCACTGCTTTGTCACCTCTTCCTCTTTGTCTCTATGCCCCTCTCCCTCACACAAACATACATCTCTTTCTAAATCTCCTCCTCCATTTCAACTCACCCCCTCCACCTCAACTCTCTCAACTTCTTTATAAATCTTTTTATCTCGCCATCTCTTCCACTTTTTCCATCTCACAACTTTTTACCCTTGTATAAATACCATCTCTCTTTCTCTGTTTCATGTATCCCTCTCAAATTCCGCTGTTCGCTCTACAGTACATTTCACTTTCTACCCTTCACCGCTCTCTCTACCTTCACCACTAGTCTCTTTGCCCGACCTGATTTTGCATACTTCATCTCATTTTGCTCTTTTTCTACATTCCAACTTTGTTTTTCCCAAGTCTGTCTGTCTAGGTCTACCTCTTCCTGTATTTACCTCTCTGTAATTCACCTCTTTCTACATCCCCTTAATCTCTACCTCATCCTTGGGGTACCGAACTCCTCTGCCTCTCTCTACATTTCCTTCTTCCTATCTCCATCCCTCCCTACTTTTCTACTGCATTCTGAAACCTTATAAATTTGTGTGCCTTTTTTTCTCTACCTACATCTTCCTCTTTCTATCTGTACTTTTTTTCTTCTGCCTACCTCACCTCTCTATTTGCTGTATTTTTCTCCCTACCTCAATATCTTTCTACACCAAAGCTTTCTCTACTCCATTCTCCCTCTGCATCACCTCTCTTGCTATACTTTTTCAGTCTCTGCCCAAAATGTCAATAACAATGATTCAAAACAAGCATTTGCAATGCAATAGGTTGCGCATTTATGCAAATTTGAGCTATTGGCATTGTAAATCACAATGCCTTTTATTTATGTTTTGGTTTTTAAAACATAAATAAAAAGGCATTGTCATTTACAATGCCAATACTTAAACTCGCGTAAAGGCGAGACCTATTGCATTGCAAATGCTTGTTTAAGAAAAGAGTGTGGTTGCGACTAATTAGCTCACCTACGCCACGGCCCTACACCCTTATTTTAATGGCTATGGGCCTAATTTTTACTCATATTTAAAATTCATGCTTTGCTACACAGGCTAGCTTTGAAAGTCTGTATATGTGAACAAAGCATGTATTCATTTCTTAAGCAAACATTTCATGTCTGATGCAAAGGTGTGAACGTTTTAGGGAATGCGTGAGTTTACACAAAGAATAATGTATGCATTTATAAACATTAAAAAAGTTAGCACATTATGAAATAACGAACAGCTCCGTGTTTGCCTGACAGTTAAAGGTATACCAGGGAAGCCACAGATTGTCATTGAAGCCGGTAGCGTGTATCTTTCAAACGTAACACTGATCTCCGGGATGTCCTGTCAAATAAAAGGCAATTAATTGTACTAGATTAGAAATTCAGATGCGGAGCACTTGCGACCATGCCATGCTTTCATTCTGGGAGCACTTTTCTGGTGTGCTCTATGGAAAATATACTTTATTATTAGAGTTTGAAGTGTCTGCCGCGTTTAGCGCACGAGCCCGACTTAAAAAAATGAAATGTGAACAGTTTAGATTTAATTGGTTTTACTTTTTTGTAAATCGCTTCCAAGTTTTCCACGTGTTATGGGGTAACCGAAATTAACATGGCTCACTGTAAGGTCATTTTATGAAACAAACGGAGGCCTCTGATAGCTGTGTTTTTAGAAACGGCCGTTTTTTTTCACCGAGGAAATAAAATGTGCTGGGCGCATTTTTAAAAGGATAACCGTGTTTGCGTTAATGTTTTGAGCGTGTGTTTTATAGGTAGAGTCGTGGCACACACATACTTCCACCGTCCCTCTGGAAACGCCTACTCCTCGGTAAGCAACAGTGGTGGCTGGTGACATTGGAAAGTGGTGTGGCGTAAACTTTCTGTCGGAGTGCACCGTGGCGAGCGAGTCCGAACATCTTAAGTGGGGTTCGGTGGGGTTCTCCCCGAGAAAATTTTGAAAAAAGAGTGGGTAAATGGCGCATTTTCAAGCAAATTTGAGAAGCAAGAAGGTTAATAAAGCAATTGTGAAAGTGCAGTTATTACATTAATAAAGGGATGTCATATAACAACATGTAGATAGAAATGTTTCTGAAGCTAGGCCCTGCTTAGCGTCAGAAACATTTCTATCGTTATGTTTTTGAAGCTAGGCCCAGTGCTGGCACTCAGTGTGTATGCTTCTCAGAGGTGCATCACGCGTGGCAGCCTAGCTTGCCGCCAGTGGTTAATTTGTAAAAAAAAAATAAGTGCCCGGGCTCTTGTCAGGAGGCAGCTTGCACCAGCCAATTTCTCCTGTTAGCGCCACCTAACTCAGAACCAACTACTAACCATGAAAGTGGGGAAGAGGATGTGGCTACTGGCCAGAGCTGCCGATTTCGGAGCTGGGGAACCAGGTTCGAATCTCGGCGCCAGTCGGCTCAACATTCTGTGATTCTGGGCAAATCATTTAATCTCCACGTGCCTACCATAAATGAATGTGTCCTTGACTGGTGCTCGTGAAAAGCGTAGGTGCTGATGATTAAGTGCCGGTGCTGAGCACCGGAAACCACCGGCTCAAATGAAGCACTGCTTGCCGCTAGACTTACAATTAACAAGGGTTTACTATGGACTCAAATTGAAGCAAACTTTACTATTTTTAGGCGGCAAGTTACCAATAGATAATAAGTGCATTGTGCATTAAATGCAGTAACCATTGATTGCCTGCCAAAAATAGTAAAGTTTGATTCAAACAGAGTGTTACTCAGGTCCCTAGTAGGTGTCATTGTGCCTTGTACTACGAGCCCCAAGGTGAGCAAATTTATTGGGTGCATAGAGAAAGCGAAACAACGACCAATGCACGTTACATAGCTTCGGGTTTGGTGCTGAACTGCGTTTTCTCAACCACCACCTTTACTTCTTCGTTTTTCAGCTCACCACGGACGCTTGTACTGCGTCCATACAGCTGTCTACAACTCAGCATGTCTTTCGGCGCACAGGCTGTTTCCCTAGCACTTGGCGGTGGCCTGGCTGTCAGCATCGTATCTTCTGCCATCAGATAAAATGCTATCAGGTCATTAGGAATATAAACCTCGCCAAGAGACGCCTGCTTCTAGTCTGCCTTACCTGTTTAATAAGGTCAATGTGCCGAGAATGAAAACTCTAAGACTGATCTGTCTGATTAATCTTTATGAAACAGCAAAAGGTTCTTTCGATCTCCGAATACTAATTTTCCATGAGTCTATAAATAAACTGCCGCAAATGTTACAGATAAATGCAACGGCAGCACCACCCCGCACTGCATACAAACTGTTTAAATTCACTTGAGACATCTTTTCAGTCGCAGCTCGCAATACAGTGTGGAGGGGGGAGGGGAGGGTCGTGCGGGGGATACCGGCAAGGGGGGAGGGGGGGGATGTGGGGGAGGACGTTAAAATAAGAAAAATGTGAAAACTTACCTCCTGACCGGGTCCGCCGCCTCTGCTCCTGGGCCGGGTCCCGCGCCGCCTCTGCTGCTCCTCAGGAACAGGCATGCTGCTCCCTCCCCTCCTGTAAGCCAATCACAACGCTGCAATGGCAGCGTTGTGAATGGTGCGGTGTCCCGGACGGCGCCCAGCCGGGCGCCTGTAGGGAGGCTATTTTCTATGTAGGCTGCATGCAGCCTACATAGAGAAAATGTAGAGTGCGCATGACTGCTTTGGTCGGCCCCAGGGCCGACCAAGCAGTCACGGCACTCAGAGTGGTGCAAGCCACTCCTAAATCCGACCAGCCCATCCGCCCACCCCAAACCAGGCATACCCTCACACCCGCCCCCGACCAGGCATACCCCTGCCTTCTGCCTGCAGTGCGAGAAGCAGAAAATAAAATGGTATTTAAAATACCATTTTATTTT
The DNA here is from genome assembly GCA_963921515.1 of Calotriton arnoldi. Classification (NCBI taxonomy): domain Eukaryota; kingdom Metazoa; phylum Chordata; class Amphibia; order Caudata; family Salamandridae; genus Calotriton; species Calotriton arnoldi. Next base: position 2,901,502 of record CAWUFW010000765.1, on the reverse strand, counting down.
CTGCTTCTCGCACTGCGAGAAAGCAGTGGGCGGCGCTCCAATGTCCTAATGGAGCGGCCCCCACTGGTAAGCAATGAAAGTGTAAATTGGGGGTAGTTACCCCTACGCAGGGGTTCTAAAGACAAAGAGGACCCGCTCCTGGGCCCTTTCAGAGACAAAGAGACCGCTGCCCTGGGCGGGGGGCAGGGTTAAAATTCAACCTGAGACTGCACTGCAAGTGTATGCCCCAGCAGGCAGTGATTGCCCATGTGAATGGGCTTGGTGTGGGGGTCACAAGGTGAAGGCACCGCCCCCTCCTCCCTCGGCCACAGGCTGCAGGGGGGTGGGGCGCACTGGTCTCCACCCCTCCAGACTTGTGCTCTCCTCTTGACCGTCTTAAACCGTGCACTGCCAACAGTTCACGTCACGTGTGCCCCCAGAGACTGCACCCCAAAGGCGGCTGCACACAGGGGCTTGTGGGGGTTAACACCTTCGCCGCGATCGGAATTCCGCCCAGGTGCTGGACATTCCGATCGCGGGCGTGGTCGTGACGAGCTCAGCTCGTCATGCGCACACGCCCACCGCGCAGCATGACGAGCTGAGCTCGTCATGAGCATCGAAGGGGTTAATCAACACATATGCATCGGGGGTGAATCTGCAGCTTGGTAGTGACTTCACGCACAGAGCTGGTGGCAGGGGGCAAGCTGCTGCGGAGGAGTGAAAACCAACCTGCCAACTTTCTTAAGGCTCGGTTGGCAGGCAGCACCATGACAGTTAACAGTTATTGGCCTGGCAAACGAACAGCGATTAACCGGCCTCATCAGAGGCAATGGGGGTGACGCCTATTTATAGCTCATCCTGCCTGTCGTGTTTATTTATCCGCATTCTGATGCTCAAAGTCCCGGATTAATCATGGGAAAGGCAAACTGCAAGTGACAGACTGCCAAGACAACAAGCCATCTGGACTTGGCAGGCTGATGACATAGTTATATTTAAAAAACATTAATAAAAAAAAGCGTGCTACAAGCATAGAATACACAGATAAAAAGAGAAGCATGTCGCCATCCAAACATTACAGCTATAAGCGTGCCATTAATCATTCAAATAAAAAGTAAGTTTGCGTTTGTATTACGGTAACCTGAAGACCTTGTTTAAACACAAAAGGATCACTTTAAAAAACAAGCTGTCACCATTGCACAAAGGCAGCCGCTTGTTTAGCCGAATGATAAAAATGTAGTGCCCATCGACTTATGAAGGAGACCGTGTAACGCCGCAAGTAAAAGATCCAGTCCTGATCGGCAGTCACAAAAGGAGACAGGGCGGTAACAAGGAGGGACTAAGAAGCCTCATTATCAGCCAGCATTTACCAAGGATGATGACGCCAGCCAATGAAAAATATGGGCGGACCTTTCACGGCACTTCCACATCTGTCCCTACTACAATATGCCTCGCTGCAACGCTAGGCTCGACCTAAAAAGTCTATAACATGCTGCCTCGACCTGAGCAAAGGTGCCCTTTGATCTGCCAAGGAATCTCAGGCTGGGGTGCCGTCAATCTACAATGTAAAGGCTGGAGGCACTTGCCTTCTCCCACTGACATTATGAAAGCGGGGGATTCAGGAAACATGTTTTCGGGCACTATGCCTATCAGACGTTTTTAGGGCTTCATTTGAATAAGTATTTGACCGGGTGAAGATTCTTTTCAGAACACTGGATATAACTGAGGTCTTTCCCAATCATGGCTGCACTAAATGTACTGTGACCAGATGGTTGTACATTGTGCTTGGAAGATCAGCTGCTAGCAGCCAGTATGGCTCATTGTGAGGGATGTGCACACATTTTCATTTCAAGGATGGCACTCCTACTTCCGAGCGGGTCCAGTGGCTCACAAATTCTTCCTAGGCACCACCGCACATCAAGTACTGTGAGGCACTGGCTTGACTATCATTGGCTAATTTGCACTTGTGTTGGCTAGGCCAGCTAAGCTTTATACTTCCAGCCCACCTCTGAAATATCCAGTGATGTGGGAATCATTCGGCTGGATTCACACCGGTGTTGCTTGATTTAGGTTTAAATTTAATACCTCAGCCAAAACAAAGAGGAGATTCTCAAAGTGACCATAGGCAAGCAAATTGCCTAACTATGAATTTTGTATTGAATTCTGGTACATACAGTTTGTGTTCCATTAAAAATGCTGGACTTTAAAAACAACACTTAAAATGGAATAACTGCACTAAACAGACTACTCGCAGAACAATCCAGTCAATCCATCTCTGAGTAAATGTAAACAGCCTTTGTCAGAGAAAATGGAGAATTTCCATACTCTCAGGAGCCAAAGTCACGAGGCATACCTCAGCACATTTGTATGGATAACTACCTCACACTATCGGAGAACAGGTCTGGAATATTTGGAAACTTGAAGGCAGGGGCTTCACCCAAACTGGAAAATCTACAGTAGTCTCGATGTTGAGCACAGTGACCACACACTGCTCAACAAAGAGCCAAAATGAGACACTCGAAGCTCCAGCTGGGCATGCTGCTGCTCTGATGGAGATTCTTGGGTATCAGGCAGTGTCAATGATGCATCTGAAGTACTTCTCTCCTTTCTCCCTGTGCCATGCATGAGCAGCTCCAGCAAAAAAGCTCAAACAACAATCTCACTAAGCATGGGTCTAGAACTCTCTGCAAACTCTCCGACTGGCCTACCTTGCTTTAGAGTCCCATTGGTTATACTTTACAGCAAGTGCAACAGTCAAAGTCACGACATCCTGACAAGAAGACCAGGTGCACTGAATGCCCATGGCGCAACGCTATATACAATTACTTACATTTTAGAAAAACAGATTCCTGGTGTCTAAAAAGCATTAAACCAAAATTCACAAACTGCAAAAACTATGCCACTCGTTGGGAAACTGCAATAAACAGATACAGAACAAAGTCCTTCTGCCGATGAAAAAATACATTTTACATAAGTGTTCATAGATCCTCGCCAGAGTTTAGTTTGAAACCAGACATGAAATAGTCAACCAATAGAAGCCTTCCAATGTGAATAGTTGGACAGAAGGTTAAGTTTTAAAATATTGCAGAACTCTTTGTATGTTACAGTAGAGGGTCTATGATCGATGAAATAAATATTTGGCTTTAGTAGATGATGTTAAAAAGTGTACCTGGGAGTATGAAGGTCTCACAATAGGGAATTATGGCATGCCTTAAGGAGTTCTAGAAGAAATTTGCGAGAGATTCTTGGGTGTGTGGAAAGGAGTCAGACAGTGAGAAACGTGCTATTAGATTCTCCAATATCCATCTCTGCAGGAAGTGACATCATGGCAATTTTCAGCATCCACCTCTACAGGGTCTACACATCACTGACTGTCTTCTGCCTACTTCAATCAACTTCTTGGGGCTTCTCTTTACCCAGCGTCTCCATCAAAGGGTGGAAACAGGCAAGATCATTGCTTGTTCTGGTCTGTTAGGGATATGAAGGGTCTTGGGCCAGAACCCCATTACTCTGCAACCTATAAGGTAAGATCTCACCAAGAACCCCACACCGCCTATACCCACAATCACACCAAGACCTAGACAACACAGTCACATAGCGCTGCACAACACATAGACCCTACCTCAAACACATTCCACTAACTAATAGATACACTCAAACTACTGAACACACCTTCAATCTCATGCTCAATCATGCTATGCAGTACTCCATGCTTCAGACACCACAAACCTCATCACCTATCACAAGCTTGACACACTCTTCATCACAGAAACATGGTTCATCCCCAACACTTGCTATATTTCCTAGGTCCCAAAGGCTTCAGCATTCATTTTGTGAACTGCACACATAGGAATGGAGGGGATCCAGCTGTTATCCTGAACTCCTCTAAGTACGGCATACTAGGCAAGCAAGACTCAACTGACTTGAAGCCCTTCATGTGCCACTTTTCAATCGCTGCAACTAGGTCTAGCACCTTCCTTCTCTTATCATTAGGCCTCCTAGGCAGAACAAGGACTTCATTGAGGAATTAGCATACCTTTCTCATCACCCCATCAATCTGAGATGCCCACTTCACACTCCTGGGTGACTTTAACCTCTCAGACAATGCAATCTTGAAAAAAACCAGGACACAACTCAGTGACACACCCAATGTGGTAAAGCACAACAGTCAACCAACACACTTCAAAAGCTAAAGCCTCTACCTCATATTCTCAAAAACACCAACAATCCAATGCAAACTACCCATACTTCTGGAATGGACCGGACAGCTTGCTATCTCTACTTCCCTGCTCAGCTTTGGAATCAACAAACTGAGGTCAACCAAAAAGAGAACACCAAACCATCAGATCCTTCTAAGAAGTTTCCAACGACAACCAAAATTTTGAACTCATCTCGCACCATAGCAACTCCACGTTCGATGTCAACACCCTTCTAAACTACTTCAATGCTTTTCTAAAAAAACATGTGAACACCTATGCCCCAACTAAAACATACAAGATTTGGTACTCCAAAGACTTTGCCAATAACAAACTCTATGTTGTCAGTCAAGAAAGAAAATGGATGAAAAACAGAACAGTCCATGACCTCAAGTTACTGAAGTCCCTCCAAGCAACACACAGACAACTCATCACATCAGCCAAAGCAAAGTCCTATCCAAATGCCTATTATGAAGCAGCTAACAGAAGAAGAACCCTTTTCAAAACAATCAGGCAGTACTTCAACCCCTGCTTTATCCTTCTCTCCCTTTTTCCAAGGTCAAGTGGAAAGCTGTCATCCTCTTTTTCAGTGCAAAAAAACAGAAGAAGATCTTACAGCACACTGACAAAACTAAGCTCGCTTCTGTTTTTAGACCCACCCCTTCTTGTAGCGTCCTGCAAAAGCCACCTTTCAAACCCTAACTCTTGCAGATCTCACTCAAATACTCTACCTCCTCTAAAGACTTCTTACACTAGTCCTTCATCAAAGGACTCTCAGGAGAAGCTCTCTCACCCATACTCACTATTGTCAACACTTCCCTCACTCAAGGCCTTTTTCAAAAAGCTCTAAGACAGGCCACATCATTGCACTCTTAAAGAAACCTACACTAGAGCACCTACTGGGATACCACTCACCTACCATTCACCAGCAAGATCACTGAAAAAGCAGCCAACTCCAAGAGCACATCAACTCCAAACATCTCCTGCACAATCAGCAATCTGGCTGCAGATCACGTTGCAGGACGGAGACAGCTACCTTACATGTAATAGATGATAACCTCCTGTCCACAGATGATGGTGCACCCTTTCTCCTTAAATTACTGGACCTCTAAGCTGTCCTTGACACCATCTACCATCCCACCTCCATCAAAATCTCGAATTTGTGAATGGTATTCACACGCAATGTCCTTCATTGGTTATCCTCCTACCTTGCCAACCAACACTTGTTCATTCACATGGGCACCTCCAGGTCCCAGAAAATTCCTATCATGTTTGGAGTCCAGGGTTCCATACTGTTCCAGACATCTTCAACCTGTACATGAAGCCTGTTGAGCTCCATAAAGAGGATAACAGCATCAAAGTTCACAAAAACACTGATGATACACAACTCTGTGTGAAAGTACCAAGACCAGCACTTACCTGAAACTTAACCCAACTAAAATAGAATTCCTGTTATTTGGCAAGAACAACATGCAAGAAATCGTATAAACTTGGATCACTGAAATGCACTTTGATGGCTTCAAACCACAAATTCCACTCAATGACAAGTAACTTGGATTCACCCTGGACTGTAATCTAAACCTCGAGAAACATATTGCCAAGTAAACAAAGACAGTCTAGAACCATCTCTCTCTACTGAAGACAATTTAACCAATCTTCCTACAAGGTGACTGCCAAACTGTTTTTCAAGCCCTCACACTCTCATATCTGGATGGTGGAAACACCCTGCTCCATTGCCTCCCAGATCTCACATTGCCCCCGCCCCATAAGTGCATTGTACACGCCATGGCACATCTCACCCAGGACCTGAAGAAATATGGGCAACCATATTACCTCATCTTAATCGAACTCCATTGGCTTCCATTGCCAGGCCACACAATATTCAAAACCAGCAGCATCTTTTACAAAAGCCATTGCAACCTGTCCACTCACTTGCCATCCCCCGCTGTTGACTTTATACTTTGCCTTCAGCTCTGTGCTCTACCCCTCTGCCTTTGTCTAGGTTGGCGCTACATACGTACCACATACATACATCCATACATTAGAATATTACTAATATCAATATTTTCTTAACATTTCTGCTGATCATGGCAAGTCATATCGCTATTGTTACACATTCTTTGGATCAAAGACAGAGGAATGGAGGCCTTGCCAGAGAAAAGACATATTTAAACAAATCTACCAGTCAAAGCCCTTGTATTTCTTTGCCTCACCACTATCACACAAGTCAATTATTTATGGATGTGCCAAATTGATTGGCAGTTTCCATGGGTGAGAGCAGGAAGCATGTGTCCTGGTAGCCACACATAAATGGCATACCAACCTGAAACCAGAATGAGAGTAGTAAACCCAACCCATGGATTTACACACAACAATAATGCTATTCTTAATAATTCATATTTCACACAATATTTACGAACCACTAGTGACGATTTTAAAAGTATGACTTATTGTAAGGTTAATGCTGGAGTTTCTTGCATGATCTGAATGACTTCTCAGGGCCTTGTAACATAGACATGCATTTACTACATCAATTAAGAACTGCTCATGGGCGATTTTTAGACGAGCTTCACATAAAAGGAGGGAAAACGAACAATGCCTATTGAAAGGTGTAGACGTAATCCTGTACTTTGGATTGGCTTAAATATAAGAAGAAGTGCCCCATTCATCAACAAAGAAGAAGATATCAATGATGTGGTCCGGAGGACGTGACTGGACTCTGCAGAACGTTCAACATTCTCGCCAAAGCGTTCACTTGTCTGTTTCCAAGACTGAACAACTGACTTTGCATTCGTTATTTGAATCAAACGTTACCTTAAGCAGAGCTCTTGCTGCATTAGGGAGGCCTGGGATACATCCATGAATAGAGCACTTACTCACCAATCAAAACCTTGACATGTGCAGAAGATTTCTGATTAGCAAAAAACTGTAACCTAGCAACCTGTTCTGTAGCCTCCACTCATTTGAATTTATATTGCTCCAGTGGGAGAGCATTTAAATTGCGTTCCTTCACTATGTTCCAATGCACGGGGATCTGCAGCAGATATGGAGGAGGCAGCTAGGAGTTTGTGACGCTGCTTACTTTGCGGACGCTTGGGGTGAGTCCGCCCCCACTAGCTGGTGGATGTTCTTAAGAACTGAAAACAGGTGCCATGTTAACAATAGCCCCTTAGAAAAGTATCTGATGCCTGAGACTACTTGGTAAACGCCTAATGGTGGCCCTGGCTGATATTGTTCAGATTTTTCTTATCTATTCCATTCTGTTTAAAAAAAACTCCCCCAACTGAGCAAAGACCGTGGTGACATCAAAAGGTATGCACCAAAATAGCCAGAAGAGGCTGGTTTGACTTGGTTGTTCTGTCACCAGCTACTGGTCAAGGAGACAGATCTACAAGATGTCTAGAAAATGGAAGCCAATTTGCTATCTTCAATGAGGAGCGAATCAAACTTCCCTTTCATCATGCAAAAGGCCAAGGAACCAAACCAGTTTGTACCATACGCCATGCACTTTTTTACTTAAGTTAATGGATATTCAGTGACCCATAGCGCTGTAGAGGAAGTGACACGCCTACCCGCCCCTCCTTCCCAACTATGTAGCATGCATTCAATGTGGTATCAATGAACCCTGCTTTATAAAATGTGACTTGCTGCAGACAAGAGTTTAGCAGATAATACCATCAAATGCCGGATCCAAGTCAATAAACCTGCACTCCGGGATCTTAGATAAGCAACCACAGCTGAAGGGACTAGGGAGGAAGACTGCCACAAGGGGTGCCACACTGCACCCAGAATACATAAAGATGTGCAGAGAAAACAACAGAAGGAATGGTTTCAAAGATGATGCTCTTTGACTGCTAAACCTTGGGAAAGGGATGCAGAATGCATTGCTAGGGTTCTGAACCAGCCACTGATTTGCAAGAACATGTAGAGGAGAAGCTGTCCAGTAGGGGGTGCATTTCTTCTTATTGGGAACTACCTCGGAGGCCTTTGTATAAACCCTATCATACTGATGCTCCTAAGAGTCCAATGTATGAAATACCTTTCAGAATAACCCTAGTTCGGCTTTGCCCGAGGTCTTTCATCCTTGGCGACTGAAAATGCAATAAAGCAACATGCGTGGACAGTTCAAGTCTCTAGACTTCAAGGAATGATAAAAATGGTTAGACGGATGGATGAGAAGGCATAGCTTCTGATGGTAGAGCTGTTTGGGATTTCAGTTCTCAATGCACTGTTGACTTCAAGGTGTTATAAAACAATCTTTTACATCATTACTCAAAGATGAGCATGCAACGTGAAGTCTAAGCGCCATCTGTTCCCACAGTGTAATTGGCAGCATATTTTCTGTGCTTTTCTTTATAACACCCTTTCCAAAGGATTTAGTCGTGGGTGTTGTGGTTATGAAATAAGAAATTACCCTGAGTATAGTGTAAATCATGAAGCGGTGCCACAAGAGTCTCTAAATAGGAAGGTGTTCTTTGCCTTCTCACATGTAGTAGAGACCTGATTTCAGAAGAGAGTAGCAAAGATGAAGTCTGAACTTACATGAGGAGGACATCTCACTTTTCTGTCCGTGTATATCCTACATCCAAAAACTGGGATTATTAAGGAAAGGCTAGGTAGAACCGGCCACACCCAGGTATTGCAGTGCGTTTGTGATTTATTTCAATGGGCTACTGTTCTCTTCACTGCCTCTTCCCACGGCTCACCAGCATTTCCTCTTAGGGCTTCCCACTAAGGGAAGATCTTCCTACAAACTGGCATGCTTAACACACAAACTCATTCATGCTAACCCCTCCCACTACCTGGCTTAAAAACGTAAGATCTCTGGATGTTCCAGTCAACTCCAAGTTCAGACAATCTCTTCATGGAAATTCCCACCAGTCTTCAACATAAAACATAATCTGAGTCAGACGTTCTTCCGCCATGCATCCAAAGTCTGGAACGCTATTCCCCCTTATATCTGCACTGTTCCAACTCTACTGTCTCTCTAAAAAAGATCTGAAACACTTGCTTTTAAAGCACAAGTCTCTTCCCTCTTCTATCTAAATGTTTGTTTTCTCCTGCTCCAGTCGCATGAAGTTATCTTAGATATTGCTCTCTCTAATGCGCTACCCACTCTATTCGTTGAATCTAGGATTCCCCCTTCCCTCCGAATGTAAATGTTTTCTTTTTCTTGTTTGCTTTGTGGTGTACACGTCACACCTTCCATTTCTGCCAGCTTTTCATTTCCTTGTCCTCTCTCAGGTTCACAAACTCACGTGCAATGTAGTAACATGTAAATAGGCCCTGTTTCGGTAGAGTACTGTGGATATATTGTATGCGCTTATTTAAAACCATTACAATTTATGAAAAGTAAAAGAACGGGGCATACAAGCTAAATTAATCTCTAGGCATAAAAGAGGAACACAAGTTAAAAGGGCACAGTGAGCTGAGGCAATAGTACGGATGCCATATCACTTTAACATGGAAAACCAAAGTGCTAGTGCAAAGAAGGACCTAACAGAAGCGGTGATGACATCAGGGTATAAGATCAAAAGTATGATCAGTCGAATCTGTGTAGCACAAGGGCCATTTAAAACATTCTGAAGAAACAGTAGAGTAGTAGTCCAGCATTAGGCAATTGTTTTACGTATCCTTGTTGTTTTTGCTTCACATTTTGCGTTTGCCATTGTATATGCCTGGTTAGCACATTAATGTTCTATTTAGAGCACTTTAAAAGGCGCTGGCCTAGAACGCGTTATAAAAAACGACTTAGTAAATAAACTGAAATGGAGTTCCAAGTAAAGGGTTGTTTAAAGTTCGATAAACAAAATTGTTGGTTTTATAATTGCGGGTGCAATGGCCAGAATGAGATGCAACTTGGGGGTGGTTATATTTTAGTCTACGGCATGATGTGCATATTATTTTCACTCTTTCAACTGTTGGAAAGAGGTTTTAAAAAAAGATTCAAAACAAACCTTAGGCACAACCTGTATGGATATGAACAATGTAAAATAGGTGCTGCCTAGAAATGTATTATTCTAAGAGAGCCTTGTCCCGCCTTTGGCTGGTGAGCAAAGACTTCATTCTATGAGGGCTCTCCATGTTCCACTTAATGAGAAAGTGGATGGACTAATATGTCTCAAACAGGCATAAAACTGCCATCACGTCACAAAAATGACTTCCAGTCCTGAGCGTAACTGCAATAGTTTCAGTTATAGTCTTATTATATGGATTCGAAAAATATTTTGTGACTAGCAATTAGCAATTAATAATGAGGGTAAAAATTCGTTTTTGGGATAAGAGAGGCTCAAATTTCACAGGCAGCCCCAGAATGATGCATCATTATGATTGATACCATCATGTGATGGCTTATGAAGATAACCTGAAGACCACCACTCTGCAGTCATAGACTTCTAAATACAACACAGGAAAGTGCATGGAAATTACACCTCAGCAACAAGGGGATATAACATACATACATTAAAATACTAAGTGATTGGAGATACTACTGCTTTAGGATGTTTTTAGGGTTCTCAGTCTAAGGATTCTAATGTCCAGCTTACGGATAAGAACTACAAGGCCTTCCAGATACCCAAGAATCCTGCATTTCCCCCACGACTCCCAAGTAGTGCAGCATGATCTGACTTAAGTGCACAGATGTACAGTATGATACTCTTGGGCAATTCGTTTATCTAAAAAGCATGGTCTAGGAATACTGAATAACTTGTTTGTTGAACAGTCCTGAAAAAACTCATTAACAAGTTTGACTTACCAAGGTAGGGTGAGCGATCTGGACAATTAGGCAAGAAGTCAGAAAGGAAACCATGATGGTACTGCTGGTGAAGACGGCTCAAGTTCGAATAGACATCATGGGTTCGAGAGTAATCAAAAATTGGGTCTGGAATGCGACCAAAGATGGATGCCAGGCTGCGGAAGCCCCCAAAGGAAAAATAGACCATGAAGGCAAACTGGAAGCCAATGAGCATGGCCAGAGTACAAGGCCTTTCCAGTATTCTGCGGATCATCTTCGAAGGAACTTTTATTTTCTTGCAAAAAAGCAACTTGTTGGCTCCCCCTTCTCCAAGCACTTCTGTAAACAAGAATATATGAAAAACATCAGTTACACAGAAATAGAAACTGAGACTGAATGTTTGGAAGCCAGGTGGCAGATCACTTATCACAAAGGTCTGTGAATTTATTAATTAAGCCACATATCCATTTGGTATTTTATATACATATATTATTAAAAAAAAAGAAAACTAACAGAGGGGTATTGCTTTGCAAACACCTAAACGTCCTGCAGTTCATCAGCAGAGCTACCTATGCAGCATTAATCCCCTGCCAAAAGTAAGACGGTGGTTGCCTGTGGTAGATGGGAACACTCGTCTTATGGGTTTATTAGCATTAATCTGAACTTGTTAAGTTTCAGGAGTTTTGAACAATTTCCCCAATGTAGCATGAAGTTAAAGATATTCAGATGATATCCCTTCAACTTTTTTTTTATTGAGCTTTATTGCTCAGTTATGATTTTAGTTATGTGTCATAGAGATAAAAAAAAACCTCTGATAAGTATGGAATTTAACTCGAATCTCTAAAACACTGAATAGGATGTTGTCATTTCTTCAAAGGTTACTAGTTTGGTGTTTGATGACAAATGTAGTGAATCTTCATTGTATTTTCTCAAGTACTTCTATTTTAGACGCTCTACAGATATGTCAACATACACCCGTAACTGCATTACACCAGAGCTCCCCTCGTGTGTTCTGGATGACCCTGATGTAATCTAACCTAAATCTTTAACAAGATACTATGTAGTGGTTAATGATCAGGTAAAAGGCACCAGGATGTGAACAGAATGCAGTGAGGTCATTATGGAATGTATATGTATGATTTAGCTGTGAAATATGGCAGTGAGTTCGACTGGAGGCAGCGGTCTATTCTGCCTGTTTGTTTGGTTATTGTCTCAATAAACTACCAGTTGGAAGAACTACATGTAGAGTGGTTTTTGTAGGTGATCAAAATCCAAAAACCTTATTTCACCTATGTGACCTAACCATGTGGTGGATGCTTGGGAAGAGGGGTGCTGAACAGTGAAATTATAGATGGGCTTGCTGTTTTCAAGACTTAGCAGTTTTCAAAATTACTGCTGAAAAAGAATGCTTTGTAAAAATCGGTTGTAAAAAGAAAACCTTTGCTTGATGTTCTTTGAACGTTTAGTATGAAATGTTGCCTAGTTTGATACATTGTCTTGGATTAATGAAAAAGGAATACTGAGGGACCGGCAGGTAATTTCTTAGATCTGTTTTAATCCGTATGAGAGTAACTTAATCTTAAAATAAATTAAAGAGTTATGTTCCCACCCCTCATTAAAAGTTAATTAATGTCCTCGAACTCTCAAGGCCAAAATAGTTTTTACTCCAATCTTTCCTTCTCTTGTAAGACCCATGCTAAGAGAAAATAGCAGCACCTGGTGTCAAGCCACATCACCCTAAATGGAAGCCGACGTGAGACACCCTGGTGAGACCAGGGCTGAATAAGCAGTTAATAACCATGAACAACATTAGGCATGGCCTGTAAGACACACAAAGTCAAACACACAGTCATTGGCAGATACTTGACTTTAGAATTTGGTTGACCATGAATGACAACATTGGAACACAATTCTTAAGCCTTTGTACTGCGTGTTGCATTTCCTGCTCCATGTATGCAAAAATCCGCAGTTGGGCCATTAACCTCGGTGCCTTCAAGATGACATTGCTTCAACAGCACTTATCTAAGGCAGTCCATTTGTTGGCTGATGAGTCTTCGAAGCTAACTGCATGCAGCACCTCGGAGACGGATGCACCCCAAGAAGCCCTGCTTTACAAGCCATAAAACCTAACCATCACTAATGGGATCATCTCTGCAGCAACAGGTAGAAGGATACTCCTGAGCAATAACTGGTGACCTACTGAAAGCAACAGAGGATATACTGAGTTATCACGCATTATCAGGGTGTGTTATGCTCTCAAGGAATCTAATAGAAGCTTAAAGATTCAGGCTGTTATCTTCCTTACGGAAGCATTATACCTTTATGTAACCAGGCACATGGGCCCTCAAAAATTTGACAGGACGGATATGTGGCACACTTTTAACAAGGCCCATCCACAGAAAGGACAGTAAGATGGTAGAAGCATCTGGAAGCAAAACTAGTAAGATCAAAGCGGAAAACTAAAACATCCAGTATTCGGGGAAATGACAGAACTATTAGAAATCAGCTTTGATTAATGTTTATAACATTGACATAAATTTAGATGGCACTTTGCACACAACTGTTATACTGTAGGGACTCCTAATACCCCTGTGGAAGAACAGATATTAAGAGTGTCTCTAACTGCAGCAAAGCCAGGGAGTAGTGCTCAACTATGCTCAAATACAAGGTCTGATGTACACAACTGACTCCAGGAGGAGATATACCATACTTCGAGGCAAAGATTACATCAATCAAGTCAGAAAGGGAAAGTTTGTTAATGGCAAACTGTTCTCAAACAATCTGAATACCGACAATGAGACAAACTTAGGTGATTCCCTTGAAAGGCCTAAATTTACTGTAGGAATGCCCTATTCTTGAATACATTTTCCGGTCAACGTGGAGAGCTAGTGAAGACTTAGGGGTGACTGCAAGACTAGGGAACAGCCAGCAACAAAGTGTACTAGATGGGGGATGAAGGTGCAAGGAATTTGGAGGAACAGAACTCACCTCTCTTCCTTCTTGGCAACAAGTGTTTTTGAATGCATAAGAATTATAAAGGGATATTAGAGTGCGAACTTAAAATGAGATAAACTGCTGATGCTTATGAGATGTAACTTTGAAGAAAATTGAGATTTACTGTCTGGTCACTTTAGCCCTGATGAGATCATAAACAACTATGAGCACAGTGATTAACTCTAGTTAACATTGTTTTGCTTCAGAATGCACCACAGCCAAATGCAACGATCCCCTCTGCCAACATCTAACTGGCTTGCTGACTAGAATTGTTCTTCTTCAATGGTATCTGCTGATTAAGTGACAAAGCACACAGTGGACTGCTGCCACTGTTGCCCTGTGATCTGGGTATGTACTATTAACTAACGTCCTAAAATACAGTGTGCGGTCTGTATCCCAGTTACAGCCATTGACTTGCAGGTACTCAACCCCATTTCTTCATGTTGGAGGATTAAGGCCTGTGCTTGAGATGGGCGTGGCAATGAACTTGGGCCGTTTCACTTTGATAAAAAGTGCAGAAAACCTTGCAATTAGTCCCGCTCTTTGAAAAGCTCTTATTATTGAGCCATTCAGATCACCTTCTTTAATGTAGCTTTCGAGTTTGGGTGTCTACCCCAAAAGATTAGCTAAGCCCAAGCAGTCTCATTACCTACACCAAGGAGAGACTGATAAGAGACGACGTCATACAGTCCGCTCTCTATTCTCAATAAGGACTATGAGGTTGTTTAGGGTCTTGCAGGAAGCGCCACCAAAATGCCCTTACTCAATTTTACTGGCACTTGAGATTGAAAAGGCTCTTGATGCCCTGAGTTGGCAGAACTAAGAAATCAGAGAAGTCAATGGGGTATCTCCCCATGTGAGGGGATTCAGCCGGTCTCGCTCTATGCAGATGACATTTTACTTTTGCAGAGGTATTTCGGCTGAAATAACAGTTTTTGCAACGATCTTGCACAAACGCAAGTTCATGGTAGGCCTAAAGGTGAATTGGGCAAAGTCCTCCTTGTTCCTTGGGAGGCATGGATTACCCTGTCAGCTTGGGACAAGATTACCTAAATGTGAACCACACGTTTTGCTACTTGGGCCTCTGGGTGTACAACACTGATGTAGATTTACTGGCTGGCAACGTTGCTATGTACCCATATTTGCTTCTGGAAAATGCTACCACTATCAGTGGTTAAACATGTTGCTTTAGCAAAAATAATGATGCTTCCCTAAGTCAATATTTTGTGATCTGGAAAACCTAGTTGTTCTGATATGCAGGGAAGTAGACAAAGGCTGGCACTGCCCAAGCTGAAACTTCCAGTGACACACGGTGGACTGAGAGCACCTGACTTTGAGATAATTTATATATCTGGGCAACTCAAATGGGTGGTGCATTGGTTGAGTGATTGGCACCCCGAAGAGACCGGTATCCCATAGGCTAAAACTGGTAAGGGTAGTTAGTTAGCATCATTTGTTTCTGGGAACCAGCAGTGTGTTCCGCTCTCTCAGATGTTACAGGTGTCTTTGGCCTCATTGCAGAAGCGCTTCATAGTACTTGACAGATGACACTTTATGCAGTGATGATACCGCTGTAGGGGCTAAGCAGCATGGCTACTAATCTACGTAGTACCTGCTAAAATTGTAAAAGGTGTGGGACTGCGACAGTAAGAGATATGTTCATAGTAGGTTCATTTGTGACGTTTGATTCCCTTATGACAAACTACGGACTACATTGAGGTCAAGTCTTAAAGTATAGAGTGCTGATAGATGTACTACATAAATGATGGTACCTATGAGGCAGTGAACTCTAAACCCAATCACTAGTACGCCTCCTACAAATGGGGATGTAAGATTACCGACAAGATAGCTACAAGAGATGGCAGGGATCCATCTTGATAGTTTGAAGGACAAAAAAAGACTGATTTAGGCAGAGGACTCAACAACAAGGAATGGAAATGTACTCTGGCCTATCCTCACAAAGTATCGAGAAATGAGTGTTCTAAGCATATTCAGTTTAGTATCCTTCACATATGCCTTAATAGCAACAAAGACAATTAAAAATATATTCCCAACATCACATTGCCCCCGATTCTGGAAAGAGCAGACAAGTTTCTGGCATACAGTATGAAAATACCCAGAAATAACCAAACTACTGTGGGGAAATAACAACTATACTTGAGACATATAAGTCATCCCTAGAATAGGCCCTATAAAGCCCAGACGGCAGGGTGCACTGCATTTAAAAAGTTGGATATGTACTTTTAAGTTTTACATGTCCTGGCATTGAAAAACTCTTACATTCGTTTTTCACTATTGCAAGCCTACCTCTCCCATAGGATAACATTGGGTTACCTTATTCCATTTAATAAGTTATAACTTTCAATTGGGACCAGGTGGACAGATCGAGTTTGGTGTCTATAGAATTGTAATTAAAATCCCTCTTTAATGGTCAAGTCGGATTTTTAATCACAATTCTGAACATGCCACTTTTAGAACGTTGGCATTTTCCTGTCCTAACCATTTTATGTCTGCTGCCTGCATCCTGGGTCACATGACTAGGTGTAGTTGGCCATTGTATATTGCTCCCAAACAGTGAGACAAAGGGAAGATAGGTGTTGGCAGGATGGGCCTCTCTGAGTTAACGAGCTGTTACTTACCAAACTTGCACACCATAATGTTATGTCTGAGCACTCTCACAGAGGGTTTGACACTGGTCCTTTGTGACCTAGACAAGCTGGGGCCAGGACAGGGAGAAAGGGGATGCCTGACACCTCAGGGGGTTAGAAATGTTTAGAAGCTTCCTCTACTTCAAAGTGGGCACCCTTAGATCCAGTTCTTCAGTACACTTCTGGACCTGTGGAAGACTCTACCAGGAAGAAAGACTGCTGTGCTGCTGAAAGTTCTGCCACTGTGCTGCTGAAAGGTCTGCCACTCTGCTGAACTGCTGCCCTGAAAGACTACTGCCCTGCTGTGCTGACCTGCTGCCCTCTTGCTTCGGTGAAAAGGACTGGGCCTGTAATCTGTACCCAGGTCCACAGTGACTCCAAGTGCTAGTCTCTTCAGAGTTCAGCACCTGGACTCTGCAACTGTGAGTCCTACCCTGCCAAGTGGTGCAACTCCAGTCCTAGACCCTTGGAAGTGGGCCTGAAGGTGCTCTGCTAGCCCATCAGTAGACCCAGCAGAACCAATGCATCTCCTCTGTTGCGCAGCGGAATCCCGAGCAGAACACAAGCATCACCTCTGCTGCATAGACCTCCCTGATGCAAGGACTCCGCATCGCCCACAGCAGCCCGCTGGAACTGCCACTGCGCAAAACATCTCCATGCCAGGACATCGCATCATCCAACGCAGCCCCCCAGAACCACTGCTGCGCAACGCATCTCCTCGCCCAGCCCTCGCATTGCCTCTGTTGAGCAATGTATCCTCTATGCAGTACTCCGCATCTCTTCGCAACCAGGATTAAGTAACTGTGTCCAGTGGACCTAAATGGGTCCTTGTAGCCGACCCACGCTCTATCGGCCTGAACTGGTGAACTTTCTCCCGGTCTAGTTTGACTAGATAGCAACAGTTGACGATTTGTTCTTTTTGGCGCTATATTCTCTGAAATCTTTAAAATTGCACACCTCTGTTTCTACTGATTGGGTTTTTGTTATTTTGGTCTTGATTTATTTATTAAAATGCAATCTATTTTTCTAAATTGGTGTGGGATTTTCCTTGTGTTGTTTTGTCTCTTTATTACTTTTTGAAATGCTCATAAATAACTTATACATTGTGTCTAAGTTAATCCTTGACTGCTTGTGCCAAGTTACCAGAGGGTTGAGCACAGGTTAATTCAGGGTTTGCATGTGACTTCACCCTGACAAGTATTGTGATTGCTGCTCAAATAGTGTTTCACCCCCCTCAACCAGTAACCCAAGTTCCGAACACCAAGCTTCTCAGACCTCTCACTACTGTTAGCAGGAAGAACATTAACAGTGGCTCAGAAAATTCCAGAGTAGTTTCCCCACTACAAAATGGAAGTACATGATCAAATCAGGGGTTGAGGGAAAACCAGGCACTGCACAGAGAGAAAATAAGAGGCCTCGGGAAATTCAAGAGGGCGCAACAATGGGATGAGTTATGAACAACATGAATAAATACCAAAAGGAATAATGGCAAACCTGCGTGATATTTCAATTGACCAATAACATAAGGTGCATGGTAGCATCTCTTTTGACTTGGCCAATAGAATTAAGACATGGATACAATAAGCATAATTGTATTACTAACACTGCAGGTCCCCCCATATGCTTTGTGTGAGAAGTTGGCCTGGCATATGCTGTCCACTAGTTCTAGTGGGCACCTTGCACCAGTCCAAACGACCTTTATTGATGATAGGTTTAAAGACCACCTTTATTGAAAGCTATCCTAGTGGTAGCTATGGAGAGCAGCCTTCAGGCTAAGTCTTGAAGGAGTGTAAAGCTAGTTGTTTTACCAGTCTATAATCTCATGAATGACCAAATGAAAGGAGAACCACACCAGGTATATATATAAAATATATGTATTTATTACTAAACACTACCCACTAGTCTCTTTATGAGGCTAGAGGTCAAAGTACACAAGTTACAAGTCAAATAGCACAGTAAATTAGCACAATATACGATTAGCCCTAGGGGCGTACCAAACCATATATTAAGAAAGTGGTATAAGAACCACGACTTAAGTAGACACAAGGCCTAGAGCCTGTAGAATCGCTGGGACCCCAAGGAACCACCCAAGGTAGTGACACAGGGGACCCACGGGGGCTGTGTGCAGTGTGTGAGCACAGCCGCGAGCTCCGTTAAAGTCTATGGGAAAGTCGCTGTAAGAGTTTTAGAGTTTAAGGACACTTAGAAATGGACTAGGACAAAACCCTCTTGGACTTAGACAGTTCTAGGGTTAACACACACGGGAGCACCGGAGTACTCGAGTTACCTCACCCAGGGAAGCCGGATGCATAGGTGTCGAAAGGTGTTGGGTCGCGTCGTCGATTTCAATGGCAGCCTGCAACGAAGTGCTGCTGCCGGGAAGATGCGAAGTGTCCGAAGAGATCCAAGCCTGGATCGGAGATGAGAAGAACCTGAAAGCAGAGGGGACAGAGTCTGGGTCACTTGCCAGTGACCAGGGGCACGATCGACGAATGCCCACCGATGTCGGGTGTTTCAGGTGAAAGAGGTGAAGCTTGACTCTTCAGCCACGAGGCCCCGGAGACGTCGACGACGACCAGGAGCTGGATTCGAGCTGCCCCACAAAGGATGTCGAGTGCTGCAGCGTTGGTGTCCGGATTGAACACAACAAGCCTTGGCAACAGCAACCCACGCAGAAAGGAGAAAGATGCTTCGTTGCAGACCAGCAAGGTCTGAGGGACTCACCACTCGGTGGGGAGTCAGGGCACATCTGGAGCAACCAGGAAAACCCAAAGAAAATCAGAGTTGCCTTCACAGGGACCCACCAGTCGACGGACCAGGGATCGCGAAGGAGCCTCGAGCGGAAATGCAAGAAGCGGGCCCACGGAACACTCGTGGAGTGTAGGCTCATAATCTTCGGTGCAAATGGTGCTCGGGGCCTGGGCTACAAGTAACCCAAAGCAGGACTTCAAGAGATGTCGAGAAGTCAGTGCACTAGCAAATGTGCACGGTGTCCAGGAGTTCCGGTTCCACGTCACTCGTGAGGGCTGCGGGTCTCAGCTTTGCTGGGGTCTCGGGTCGGCCTCTGAGAAGTCTGGAAATTCTCTTCCTGGGCTGCAGGTACTTCGGAGTCCGGTGGGAGCTTCGGAGTTGCAGACCGGCAAATGCTTCGTTGGTGCCTGCCAAGCAGGGGAGTCACTCCTTGACCCCAAGGGAGATTTCTTCAGTCCTCTAGTCTTTAGTAGAGCGTCGAAGTTCCAGGATTCAGTTGCAGAGTTTCGTCCAGGGATATCTAGAGTCCTGTTGCCAGGGGTTCCTTACTTATACCCAAGGAAGGGGTTGGACTAACTCTGGGGACCCACCTATGGGAGGGTTTGGAAAGAGGGGTGGCTACACCCATTTCCTTTGTCCAGTTTCGCGCCAGAGCAGGGGCTGGCAGCCCCTGCAACCGGTTTGAACTGGGGTATGCACAGGGACACCAAATGTGCCCCCAGTGCAGGACTTCAAAGCACTCAGAGTGCACCCACCCAGCCCCAATACACTAAAGCCTGTCTGGGAGGTGGTAACACCTCCCTGCGACAGGAAACCTATTGTCCAGGCCTCCCCTGCCAGAGTTTCGGTCAGCAGTGGGAGGTCAGACTCGTGTCTGTGGCTGCAGCATCCATTTTGTGATGCCAGGGCTCTGTTTAGCTGGTACCGGGTATACCGGTGCTGTCATGTCTCTCCCTCTAGAAGGGTGGGATCATACTCCCACACCAGTTACTGGTGTGGGGGTATGATTCCAAGGTGTTTGACACCAAACACGATATGGTTCCGTGCAGCCATCCCAAAGTTAGCATTTACTGTTTAAGATATAATGCACTTAAGAGTATATGGTCAGGCTGCACCACAGACAACCCCGGAGAGGAGATTCCGAAGGCTGCAGAGGGGCTCTGCTCATGCAGGGGCACCCTCTCACATAAAACCAAGCACCCTGCCTTCAGGATTGATAAGGCCTGCCATAGGGGTGACTGATAGGTTTATGTGCAGTGATAGGGTGAGATATAGTGAACCTATATCTCTGTAAGGGGTGCATGCACCACCTCACTCAGGCTGCTGTAGCAGTCCTGTGGTGTCATTTTGGAGGGCCTTCCAGGGGTGGCATAATGCATGCTGCAGCCCCTGGTAGGCCTCTGGGGTACCTATGCCCTGGGTACATAGTATACCATATACTAGGGACTTATAAGGGCACCCCAGAATCCAATCTGAAGTGTACCTAAGGTACTAGGAATCCATTTTAAAGAGAAAGCAGATAAACTGGGGCCCTGAATAGCAGGGTTCCCAGTCCAACTAAGTCGAAAACCAGCAAAACACCAGGAAAAAAGTGGGGGCAACCATGCAGTTAGATTCCACCTTCCTACACTTTGGATAAACCCCCTTTTGACACACATCTAGAAAAGACCGAATGAAACCCACATTAGGAGTTGTTTATGAGTAAACCACACACCTGCGCAAGTTAGTTATTAGTAATATGTTATCCGATTTAATCAATTACGAAAGCTTTTGAGGAGGTGATAAATGGACAAGACAGATGAATGTAGTCTGTCTACACAACACATTAAGTAGGCAATTAAAATATGAGTAATTATAAGTAATTGTTGCATTATATACTATTGAGAGACAGATATAACAGTAGATCGTGGAGTATTGCATGATACGCTGATGTTAGCTGTATTTAATGTAGTAGTGAGATTGGGCAAATCTGTTGCAAATAAAAGAACACACTATAAAATCAGTTGGAAAAAAAGCAACACATTCTTAAGGTCCAGTTGACAAGATCTGAAAAGAAAATTCTACCATCTTTCAAAATGCCTCTAGGATCACATGCCCTTTCTCCTGGATAACTGTCTCATTACAAGTTATTATGAAAGACTCCTGGAGTCAGAGGGAGGTTTACGAACCGCTCTCTGTTCGCCAAGGCCACTGATCCTAGTTAGATCGTGATTGTGCACTACATATTCAATTTATTGTTTCAGCTTTCAGCCTTACAATGATTAAAATTCGGAGTTAAAAGCCAAAAGAAACTTACTTCATAAATACTTAAGACATATACAGTACAATGGACTGGGCAGTATGATGACGTATAGTAAATAGACGCGGATATCTATGCTCCCGGCAACTCCAGGACAAGTCATTATAAAACATGTGCAGAAGGAGATAGGGTCAATGCACAGAGAACATGCAGACCCTACACAAACAGCTCCAATAAAAACATTACCTAATACATCAGTGCAAAACCAGGTTGTATTAAAACAGTGCATGTACTTGGAAGAGGACAATACAAGCAACCCATTTGTATCTCAATGCAGAATATAATATACATTAAATCAAATAAAAAGACACTCCACAGTGGACTATCTGGTGAGTATATTACCTAGCGTGGTAGGCAGCTCTCTCAGACGTGGCCACGAAGCCCATTAATATGATGCTACGGAGGTGAGCACATACTAACCATCAGTTCTAGCACAGAGCATCAGTGCCGATGACACCTTTAACCCCATAAAGTTTAAAAGGGGGAAGAGCCACTGCCCACGTGCAGAACCTTATTTTGTGCAAAACAGGATAAAGTGGGATAGGCTGTCCTTCCCCTCCATATTAGAAACGCATTTGTAAGGGAGGCAAACGCGGTCGTAAACACAGTGAGACATACATGTTGACGGTATGTGCTTGTTGCTTTTGTATTTTGTCCCTAAGTGCTTTCACTTTAAATGTGATATTTTCCTCTAGCAGCATCCTGATTCATACAAACGTCTTCAAAAAACGAGTTAAATGAATGTTTTGGGAATACACCGCTAGAGGCGGGTGAGCCACTGAAAGCCTGAGCTCAGCTCGAGCCAGATGCCTGCCTCTGGCTCAGCTTCAGGTCCCCTTTCACCTTCGAGCTCAAAGCGAGCCGAGCTTTCACGTGGACTCTGCCTGCAATCCACACTCTAACAGCATGTGGCGAGAATTAAAGAAAACATTGTAACCACTGAAACAGAAAGCGATACTCGCCTGGTGGCTGAATGACACAATGAGAAATCAGAAAACCTGGGATTTATGCCGCCTTTCCGCTTGACCGAACTGTGTGATCCTAGGCAAATATTTTATTTCACACTGCTCCTTTTTAGGTCTCACCTGAGCCAGCGCATGCGCTGCTCTGCGAGACATTTAGTAAGGGGGTTTTCCTGGCCTCAAGCTTGCGTTCACGCGAGCGTGCACGCGCGCAGCCGCCATCTGTCTTTCCTCCGTCACGGGTCATTAAGTGCATCGCGATCGCGATCACTTTCACTTGCGCGGCCGTGCCAATGCTTGTTTAAAGTAAGCATAACAACCATGTCCTCTCTGTTATGCTGTCCTTGTTCCGTTTCTGCTGTGGGAACCCTTGTCGCGCTGCTCCGTTGCCACTTAAGTAAAGGAAAGTTAATTGCTTTGAATGAGAACAGCATTTTGCTGCATGCGGAAAGTTTTAAGCTACGCGCTGCAGTGTGACATTTCCCGCTGTGAGGGAAAATGTAATACTTTATGGAACGCACACCCTTAGCGCTAGATCCGCCCCTTCCCCAGCTCTGAGCCCTAAGATCCACACCAGGCACAATCCCCCCCCCATCCTTAAGCAGTGTTGCTTCAACTCTGCTCTCGGCACCTCTCCCTTTCTTTACGGCCATTTATTTTTCATTGTAAAGACGGGATGCACACCCTTAGCCCTAAAACTGCCCCATCCCCAGCTCTGAGCCCTAATGTGCACTATCTACAACACTGAAAGAGGGCTGCATTACCAGTGCATTGTTGTAAATCACACTGTAAATGCAGCGGACCTCCATCATTCACATTTTTATGCATGTGCGACACGACTAAAATCACAAGAAGGAGTTGAGTGTCACAATACTTTGTAATCGAGGATATGCTGTCTGTCTTAGTGGCCAATTCTTTTTCGTTGTAAAGATTTTCCTTGTAATGATTTATTCATTGTAAAAACCAGTGTAATAATGCCTCGTGCGGGATTCAGACTTCGTTGTTAAGGCTTGTCATTCTTAAGCCTTCGTTGTAAAGGACGTTCCCCCGCAGATCTCTTCAACTAAATCATACTCAGAGTAGTCATCATTGGGCTACCGAAAAGCTGAGCAATGCTCAGCTCTAACATATGGAAATCCATTCCGCTGGCTACTAGGACAAACCTCTTCTTCTGACAACTTCACAAATGATCTCCATGAACTACTTCACAACCATCGCTTCAACAAGCATTTGCAATGCAACAGGTCTCGCATCAGGTTGAGTTAGAGTTATTGGATTTGTAATTTTCTGTTGTTTATTGGTGTGGTTTTGAGTTAGTGTGTATATTGTATGTGTAAGTACTGGTATTTATGTGTGTTGTAAGTATGTGGTTTTACTATTCTTGTTGCAGCTTGTGAATGGTAATAGTAGTAAGTAGCTTTAGTTTGTAGTGTTGAGTACTACAATGAGTAGTTGCTGAGTTTGTTAAAGTATATGTGTTTGTGTATAGCAGTATATAATGTAGTATATGTTTTTTGTGTGTTGTAGGCATGAGGTATTTGTATATTAACATATGCAGTACAATTGTTGGATTTTTAATATGCAATAGGTCTCGCAGTTACGTGAGTTTAAGCTATTGGCATTGTAAATAACAATGCCTTTTATTTAGGTTTTTAAAAAGAAAACAAAAATAAAAGGCATTGTTATTTGCAATGTCAATAGCTTAAACTCGCGTAACTGCGAGACCTATTGCATTGCAAATGCTTGTTATTCATTATTGCATTTGAGAGCACTTTGCAATATGCGAGTTCAGGCTGTGTGCTATACAAACACCTCTCTCATGTCTGATTTAAATAGACTACAATGTTATTCCATGAAAGAATCCAGGCCACATATAGCTGTGTGTCGGGAAGGGTAATGACTCGTGAGAGGTAAGCCTTCAGAGGGTTATGTCCTGTGTCAAGTCATTAAAGAACGCAATATTTGACTCAGTAGAAGGGCTTTGTAAAGTCAGTTTCACGGCGCTAAAATAATAACATGGAAATTGACTTTTGTACTGTAGTAATACATTTGTGAATGCGCATTTATGTGCATAATTGCTCTATACAATACTTGGGCCACATTTGTTGTTTACTAGCATGACATCCAGATAGATAGACAGACAGGCAGACAGACAGACAGGCAGATAGATAGATAGATAAAACGAGACAAACAGATTAACGTGTACACGTGCACATTTACAGCTTTAGGATGTCACCACACAATAGGATACGTCGGCATCCACAGACTTCGCACTCTGACGCGCACTGTAAAAAACACAAATAACCCTTATTTTAAGACATCACAATGATGGGCATCTTAATACAGCCACAACGCAGAAACAGGTCGGACTGGGACTGACAACCCTCTGGCTCGCGCTGCCATTCCCTCTTAAATAATTCAGCCACCCCAATTGCAGTCCAAGAAACACATTGTGCCTGGAAATGGAACACTATTAGTCAAGGTACAGGAAAGCGTGAAAATGCAAGGCCACGGGAATTCAATGTCAATAATTTAGTTGGCAGGATGAGAACAAAAGACGGATCTTATTACGCAGCTCAGGTTCTTGCAGACTTTCTTTCTCCAGAACACCGGAGCAGGCAGGTGGATTGCTTCTCCTATTGTGTTCTCTCTGTACACTTGTATCTTATTTTATTGTGCGCCACGGGTATCAGAGCGCTTTACAATGATCAAAGAGCAGAGACCTATAGAACCAATAATGCAAAAAGAACAATTGATGGACAGAATGCAGAACATTGTCATACATTCACCCCAGTACAGAGATCTGGGCCTAAATCCATCGTTTTTTTGCTCACCATGCCATTCCAGTTTGGACCCAGCCATATGCAAATCAGTCTTGACCCTGCGCCCAATGGGAACAGTCCAGCCCGAACTGCCAGGCCAGGTCCTCCCTGGACTGGAATCAAGCATCCTAGGACCGGTTTCGGGCTTTCAGCCCTCATCAGCCAGGATAGCTTGACTCCAGTGGCATGGAGAGCACGGGACCCACGTCTGGGCATACCCGTCCCACTCGGGGTGAAAAATGCAAAAAGAACAATTGATGGACAGAATGCAGAACAATGTCATACATTCACCCCAGTACAGAGATCTGGGCCTAAATCCATCGTTGTTTTGCTCACCATGCCATTCCAGTTTGGACCGAAACCGGTCCTAGGATGCTTGTTTCCGGTCCAGGGAGGACCTGGCTTGGCAGAAACCGGTCCTAGGATGCTTGTTTCCGGTCCAGGGAGGACCTGGCTTGGCAGTTCGGGCTGGACTGTTCCCATGAGGCACAGGGTCAAGACTGATTTGCATATGGCCAGGTCTAAACTGGGGTGGCATGGTGAGCAAAAGAATGATGGATTTAACCCAGATCTCTTGACTGGGGGTGAATGTTTTGATTTGTTCTGCATTCCGTCCATCAATTGTGTGTCTTTTTTTTCTCGCCCTAAGTGCGCCAGGTATGCCCAGACGTGGTCCTGGGCTCACTGTGCCACTGGAATCAAGCTATCCTGGCTGAAGAGGGGTGAAACCCCGAAACCGGTCCTAGGATGCTTGTTTCCGGTCCAGGGAGGACCTGGCTTGGCAGTTCGGGCTGGCCTGTTCCCATGAGGCACAGGGTCAAGACTGATTTGCATATGGCCAGGTCTAAACTGGGGTGGCATGGTGAGCAAAAGAATGATGGATTTAACCCAGATCTCTTGACTGGGGGTGAATGTTTTGATTTGTTCTGCATTCCGTCCATCAATTGTGTGTCTTTTATAGAACCAATAATATCATAATCTAGAACAGTGCAGGACAAGGCAACACCCCAAAAAAGGGCGGTGT
The DNA here is from genome assembly GCA_963921515.1 of Calotriton arnoldi. Taxonomy (NCBI): domain Eukaryota; kingdom Metazoa; phylum Chordata; class Amphibia; order Caudata; family Salamandridae; genus Calotriton; species Calotriton arnoldi. The sequence continues at coordinate 2,875,097 of CAWUFW010000765.1, read as the reverse complement.
CACCTCAATGTTAAGACAAATTGATCAAACAGCATAATATGCAAGCAGTAGTCGTGAGGGTAGAGTAGGGTCTAGGGCAGAAATTTGTTCATAAATAGTAGTTTAACTCCTTTCTTGAAAGATGTAGTTGAAGGATTCAGTCTGATTTCAGGGGTGAGGGAGTTCAAATTCTCGTGGCGATGCCAAAGAACGTTCTGTTGTAGGTTTTTAAAAAAAAAAATCTCTATGGTTCCAGCAGTAAGGTGCTGGAGCTTCGAGAGGATCTGGAGCGTCCGGAAAGTTCAAGCTTCTAAGCGCGGTCGCTTGGGGTATTGAAGTGTAGAGCTTTGTGGGTCATCCATGCAATTTTCAGCTGAATTCTTGCTTTGTAAGGGAGCCAGTTGAGGGTTTTCAAGTCGGGGTGATGTGATTATTTCTTTTTGATCCTCTGATGAGCCTTGCAGCAGAGGTAAGAGAGGCCCTTAATGGAGCGGTTTTGGATCTGGGCAAACCACAGAGGGTTGCACATCTATAATCCAACTTGGGGAATACTAGGGCTTGGACAGCAGGCTTGAAGTCATTGCCAGGGAGGAAGGGTTTGAATTTCCTTAAGTTGTTCTTTTGGAGGTTTGCTCCTTTAGTGGCAGCACCAATGTGCTTCTGCATATTAAGGTTCTTGTTGAGAGTTATTCCCAGGGATCTCGCTGAATCAATAACTTGTGGTGGGAAGTTGAAGGCTGTTAGTTGCTTCATCCATTCATTAATGATGGGTGACTGTTTGGGTGGAGGGATTAGGAGGAATTCAGTTTTGAGAGTGTTTAGTTTGAGGTGGTTGCACGACAGGCAATGTTGTGTTTTTTGTACAGTTAAGTTGAGGGATCTTATGTCTTCAGGGGAAGAGACTTTCGTGTCATTTCTTACTACGTTCATCAAATCTGATCACTGGCCAACCAGAGCTGGACTAACATTTAACACTCTAATCCTTGAAAAGTGGAAACAGCCATGCTCCATAGTCGAGAACCTAATTTCAGGTCTGGCTGGACAGTGCTGTAGTCAATAAAACCTATTGTTGGGGGCGTGGCTTGGCGCCCAACGGAGATGGCAGCACACGGGTGAAGCTCCCCGGTGTGTCTCTGAGGAACTGCACTTCTAGACTAAACGGGGACTAACGGAGGGCAAATACGAGTGGCGGAAGATGGAAGGAGCACCATGGGACCCTTGCAGCACCTGAATGTCACCAGCAAGTAACTCTTTTTGCATTTTCTGCTAAATTTCGGCCGCGATTTATCGCGGCCGCCATTTTGAATTTTTTACCGCGATCGCGGCATTCCTGCACTTCAGGCTGGACCCCTCATTAAGTACTTCATACCATTCCATAACGCCTAGAAGATGTTTGACACCTCTTCACTTTAATGGGGTAAAAGTTTATAGGAAAACGTCAAGAATTGCAGGAAGTTTGCGATTTTTTATGTTTGGCGGCCATTTTAGGTCTTTTTGAGGAGCCCTCACAGAAAATAATCTTCCTTATTTTGCTCTACTAAATGGTGGCAATTGCGGAGTGATTATTCACTAATGGCATTGACTATGATCTGACGCATCCAGTTTACCTCAGTTTGGGTTACAGCGCATGTTTTCTCCTCAGAGCACCGAGGTATGAAGCTGTGTGAGGGCGCTAAGGCTGACTGAGGATTTATGAGAGATCTATTTGGTGGCCATCTTAGCTTTTCTGAGTGAGCTCGCATTGGAGTTATTTTTTCTCCTCCTATACTGCTGAATGGGAGTGGGAGTCTGGGGTTAGCGTTTTATGGGTGGAACAAAAGGAGTCCGACCCTCTCCACACAAAAGGCATATCTTCATAAAAAACTCAAAAATTTTCACTGAGTTCTCTAAGTTTGAAGACTCTCTATCATCTTCGCACCAGTACTCTCAAGCAAATATGGATTCATCCTCTGGAACCGCTGGAAAATCTCTCACTAAACGGCTTAAAAAGGACCCTCCTTCACCACCCAAGTCCGCCTCGCCTGTTTCGATGGAACTATTACTTGAGGAAATTAGGGCCCTTCGACCTTTCATGGAAGAGACTAACATCAAACTGCAAACCCTAACAGATAATTGGTCTCAATTAGATGCGAGAGTCTCCTCAGTCGAAAATACTGTTTCCTCTTTGAAAGAGACATGCACAACTGTCTCTCAATTACACTCCCATGTCTCCATACTCCAGAAACAGGTGGAAGATCTTGGAAACCGCAACAGACGGAACAATCTGCGTATCTATGGCCTGGAAGAAGGAGTTGAAGGGTCAGATCCGCCCACGTTCTTTAAGTCATTTCTCCCTAAACTACTCCGCATGCCAGAGGGAACCCAACTCAACATTCAGCGGGCCCACAGATTGGGACGGGCTTCATCTCACACTAGTCCCTCACAGAGACCGAGAGGAGTTATCTTATATTTCTTGGAGTACACGGATTTGATGAAAGTGCTCGCAGCGGTTAAAACTTCTACGAGAATTGTCTGGTCAGGATCGCCTTTATTTTTTGCGCAAGATTATTCTAAAGCCACTGCTGACAGACGTAAGGCTTTCCTCAACATGAGAGCTGATCTACGTTCCATGGGAGCCAGATATGGCCTGTTCCACCCGTGTCTCTTCAAGGTTACTTATAACAACAAGACAACGTCGTATGAAGACCCGTTACGTTTGCAAAGTTTCATCAATTCCTATAAAACGACTGTTATGGACTCTTCTGGGCCTTCGTCCTCATTCAACATTTGATTCTCTAATAGTTTGTTTAAGGTTGCTTTAGATCCGGTTTTCTTTGGCATAATATCTTGGTAACTCACAGGTGTTTTTTCTTAGTTTTGGATATTATTGCTACTGTTCTCATGAAGTAATACTGTTTAATGAGTTATGGATCATTGTTACTGATCTCCTCCTCGCATTGGAATGTTCTAATATTTGTTTCATGTGTTTGCCCCAATGCTTTTCTCAATCCCTATTTGGTATTGTCCCCACAGATTATTACCTTTGTATTGTGGTTTCTCCCCGACCCTCTGTTCCGTTGATCCTGGGTGTGTTGCCTGCTTCATGTGGCTCCATCCCCCCGTGTATACCTGAGTCTTCTTCGTAAGTATGGTATTTTCATACATCCTCTTAGATATATTGTTTGTTTTGTCTTTTGTTTTCTGTCTCTTTTCTGTAGTTTCTATTCTTTCGTCAATTTACGTCTCTTCTTTTTTTTTCAACTTTTCTTGCCTTCCTATAATCACTATTCTTTTAGTCAGTACAATTGCAAATATCTTGACTCTTATGATATCCCTTTACCTCTCTACTTGGACTTTCTTTTTTCATATCCTGTCACTTGATTCCCTTTTTTTATTCTGGTTATTGGTCTTATCTATTATGCTTTGCTATGAAACTAAATCAATTAATTCCTTCCTGTTTTATCTCTCTTACTTTGAATACTGCTTATATAATGAATTGGACTTATGTGCTACATTATTATTACAACCTGTTCTTAAGTGCTTATGTCATTAAAACTGATTACATGGAACGTTAGGGGATTAAACTCTCCCATCAAGAGGCAGAGAATTTTGAGCCATTTAGCCAAATTAGAAGCGGATGTTGTATTCCTGCAAGAAACTCACCTCTCAGATGTTGAGTCATTGAAGTTGAAGAGAGGTTGGGTGGGGGAGGTTTTCTTTTCCCCTGGAGATGGCAAGCGAAATGGAGTAATGATACTTTGTCGCAAATCCCTTTCACTTTCATTTGTGTCCCAAGAATCCGATCTGGATGGCAGATGGTTGAATGTCAAATTATCTTTGAAGGGCGTCACAATATCTCTTCTAAATGTCTATGCTCCTACGTGTGGTGAATCCTCTTTTGGCATACAATGGCTAAGCGAATTACTCACTGTATGGAGGACAATTTTATTTTAGCTGGAGATTGTAACCAGACTTTTGACCCATTTATCGACAGAAATTCCAAAGTTTCCTTTGTTCCCAACAAGTCACATAAATCTTTTGTTCATGCTATAAATCAACATAAACTCTTGGACGCTTGGCGTCTTTGCAACCCGACCACTAGAGAGTATACTTTTTACTCCCCAGCTCACCAAACTCAATCAAGAATTGACTATATATTTGTCTCGCACAACATCTCACAAACACTTACGCATGCAGAGATTGGTCCCATCTTATTATCAGATCACGCCCCAATCTCGATTGGCATTGATATTCTACCTAAGGATTCGGGCCCCAAGAGATGGCGTTTTAACAATGCTCTCCTTCTGGACCCAAAGTTTACTGCCTCATTCCCTAACTTCTTCAAAGAGTTTTTTGAATTGAACCAAACCCAATTCATGCCCTTTTCCACTCTATGGGATGCATTCAAGGCCTCGGCGAGGGGTTTCATAATTAGCTATGTTGCAAAGAAACGGAAAACTTTCCGTAAGCTCACTAAAGATCTGCTTCAGGATATTAAAAGATTGGAACACTCATTTTACACCTCACACTCGAAGGAGTGTCTCACAACTCTCATAAAAGCCAAAATGCAATTTAATAAGAAATCAACAGAGGACGCTTCATTATATCTGTTAAAATCCAGTGCAAAATTTTATGGGGGCAAAAATAAGGCAGGGAAAATATTGGCTAATTACTTAAAAGTTAAACATAATAGACTAAATATTGAATCTATCTATGATGAACGTTCAGATTTAAAATTTAAAGACGCTGAAATACTGAATGAGTTCTCCACCTTTTACAAATCACTATATACTTCCGCAACACAGCCCTCTGAGCAATCATTATCGCACTTCTTCTCTGATATTCAGAATCCCCAATACACGCTGCCGGACTTATCATCTCTGGAGTTAGACCTAACACACCAAGAACTATTAATTGCTCTTCAACATCTCAAAAAAGACAAAGCACCGGGACCAGATGGCTTCACCGTAGAATTTTATCAACATTTCTCTAAACTCATAATGCCCAAGTTACATTCTCTAATCGATGCCTTCACCACACTAGGTAGCTCAATGGGTTCTTTTTCGGAAGCACATATTTGCCTTATACCAAAAGAGGGCAAGGACTCTAAATATTGTAAAAATTACAGACCCATATCCTTGGTCAACATTGATTATAAAATTTTCTCCAAAGCATTAGCATTACGTTTAGATTCCTACTTACCTGATTTATTGGGAAAAGAACAATCTGGTTTCGTTAAGGGTAGGTTCATAACTGACAATACGAGACTCCTTTTTAACGTCTTATCTAAATCTTCCCACTTAAAACAATCCCTTGTGGCAATAGCTCTGGATGCTGAAAAGGCGTTTGATAGAGTTGAGTGGACTTATTTATTTTATACTCTTAAACAGTTCGGCTTTGGCCCTAAATTTATATCCCTCATCTCTCTCCTCTACTCTAATCCACGTGCGGCTGTGTGCGCCAACGGCTTAATTTCCCCATATTTTGAGCTGGGGAGAGGAGTGCGTCAGGGCTGCCCTCTTTCCCCCTTCCTTTTTAATTTGGCCTTGGAACCTTTTCTCTCTAAACTACGTCAAAATCCAAATTTATATGGTTTTCAAACATTGAACTCCCATATTAAACTTGCAGCCTACGCTGACGATATTTTGCTTTTTATGTCCAAACCAAGTGACTCAATTCCTGCCTTTTTGGCAGAGGTACAAGCCTACTCTAATATCTCCGGTTATAAGTTAAACAACGATAAATGTGAGATTTTACCCCTGACTAAGTTTACTTTTAAATCGGATTTTATGACTTCCAATTTTACTTGGAGCCCGAATCATATTAAATATCTCGGATTACATGTTACTTCCTCAATATCAGACACAGTGTCATTGTGCATGAATAAATGTATACAAAAAATCTCAGACTTAACTGCCAAGTGGCATCCCCTCTATTTGTCCTGGTGGGGTCGTCTGGATACCATAAAGATGATGCTGTCCCCCATAATTTTATATACTGTTTCCAACATTCCAGTTCCTATTTCCGCAATTTTTTTAAAAAGATCAATTCATCTCTATCCTCCTTTCTATGGAATAATAAGAGATCCCGAATGTCTCTATTTAAATTAATTCGACCTAAAGTAGAAGGGGGGGTTAACTTTCCAGATTTTCAAGCATATCAGAAGGCATTCCTTTTGCGTCAAGCCTCTCGTTGGTTGCTTGACCCCACGGAAGATTGTCCTCTATGGACTACAGTTGAACGTCTTTTTTAGCCCCCTTCTCTTTTCATGAATATCTTTCTTTTTCACGCAAACCACAGGCCTTGTCCACCCCCATAATCAAACTGACCTCTAAACTTTTGGAACCTGCATTCACTCCCACACATAACATTATAGATTCATTCCTCAATTCAACAATTTGGCATAACAAAAATCTGACCATCCGTAATAAACCATTTTATTGGAAGACTTGGCGACTGAAAGGTCTAATTTGGATACATCAATTATTTACACACATGGACTTTCTATCTTTCCCCTCACTCAGTCAAATATTTAACCTACCTACCACTTACATTCATAAATATAATTTACTTAAGAAGGCAGTGACAGATAGATACACCCATCTCCTGGGCACGTCCATTGCTCCAATTGTTTTGGATCCTCCTTCACAACTGCACACGTTGTTAAAAACCATGCCCAAAGCTTCCACTTTATATAGTTTTTTGCAGGGCAAGGATAGCGTTAGGCAGAAGTCTAAAACAGAGGAGGCATGGGAACAGGATTTCATGGTATCTTGGCCAGTGTCTTTGTGGAATAAATTATGGCTCAAATTACGTAAATCATCTAGAGCAGCTAACATAACACAAACGCTTTTTTTTGTATATAATAGACTTTTTCTCACACCAGCTATCTTAAGTAAAAGTTTTGCGACCACATCAGATGTTTGTTGGACATGTTCTACTCCGAACGCTAATTTATTTCATATGTTATTCTCTTGTCCAAATGTATACAATTTCTGGAAGCAGGTATGGTCTCAAATTAACCTAATTTTTGGAGCTAAATTAGCTTTTTCTTTGACCCATGTTTTCTTGGGAAGTCTCTCACCTTGCTGGGAGAAGGTTACTCACAATGTTAAAATTATTGATTTATTATTAGCAGTCGCATTTCAGCAGATCACTGTAAATTGGAAGGATTTCACAAAAATCTCTTATAAGGCATGGTGGTATGCTGTTTGCCATAATCATAGGTTGGACACCTCCTTTGTTTACCCAATACATATGGCAGAGAAACGTATAGATTTGTGGTCACCTGTTACAATATATCTTGATACATGTGCCAAGCGATATTACCAACTGCAACCATCTCAGCAAGAGGTCCTAAAACCTCCTTGATCCCCTCAATTGTTCCTAGAATATTTGTTATTCCATTTTTCTTAATGATTTTTTTTTTTTTTTTATTGTATCATTTTTCCTTATTCAATCATAAGTCTGAGTCATTTATCATTATTGTAGCAAACTTTATTGTAATGACAGGAATTTAATGCTTTGAACTCTGTACTGACACTTTTATCTATATCAATAAAATGTTCTTTTTGAACTGAAAAAATAAAACCTATTGTTACCAGTTCCTTAAACTATACATAGAGTGGGCTTTGGCTCCATCAGAGGAATTACAATCTCCCACCTCGTGCTATTGGCTCTCTGGTGTAGCATCCACCTTCCAGGAAGGGCTTTCTTTGGGATGCATAAGGGACTACTTTACATCTGAAAAGTACATTAAAGCAACATGCGGTACGTCACATTGTTTTTTTTATCTCCTATATGCATTCGTTATAGAAAACAATAATCTTCGCGCAGGCCTGAATGTGACAAACAACATATGTGAATATCTGTTTCCATACATAGGCACATTAAAGCCAGACCTGTTGGCCTTGTTAAGGTTTATTATGCAGTCACTATTTGCCCGTATTTATTACTTTATTTAACAGTTTTTATTCTCTAAGCAGAGGTCAGAACACTATACATTGGTCACAAAACATGCAAGTACATAGATAAGAACTAAGATAAGAAAATCAATGAACAGCTCAGCCGCTGCTTGGTATTCGCTAAAGTGAAATCAGTTTGCAGGAGGCGCTTTAAACGTGCTCCTTCCGTGATAATGTCGCTGGAAGCAACGCTCACACTGATTAGACCTGCTTCAGTTCTGTACAAGCGGGTCTCTGCACCGCCCATAACTAGACAATAGCTCTAGGACTTGTTTGCATTAACACAACAACTCGTCTACAATGGGCCTGAGGCGCGGGGCAGAGCTCCCAAGCATCACCTAGGCTGTCATTTAGTTTTGTTTTGTTGACTGTCTCCGGGTTGGTATGTGATCTCTATTTCCATGGCTGATAAAGAAAACGTTCTATTGCATTTAATTCAACCTATAAAAAGGTGTCAGTGAACTACCATTGGTAATTAAAGGTTAGTAGTGCATTTTGAGTTAAATCCACAAGTGAGGAGGTGGAAGAATTGTCTTTTTAAGTATGGCCTTTGTACAGCTTAAGATGTCTCGCCAGTCTCATGTTTTCTAAAAACAGATCATAGCAAAAATGCACATATACAAACATACATGGGCTATTGTTCACTGCTTGTCTTCACTTGATGTGCCGTGGTGTCATTCCCACCGCAGCACAAGCATGGAGCTGACTGCCCACTTCAGTCACTGGCTGTCTTGCTATGAGAGTGACATTTTTCCTCATTATAGGCGCAGAACCACCAGAAAAGGAGTGCACTTCTGTTCCATTACTTGTGTGCCTAGAATGCTGAACCACACCCTTATTTTTATATTTTTGCCAAATGTTTTGCATAGTGCCTTTGAATGTAAATGAATAAAACACTGCGCGCTTGCCGAGGCCAGATCTATTGGCTTTGCCTATGCTCTTTTGCAATGGTTTCTGGTTGTTCGCAGGTGCATAGAAGTACAGCTGGAGTGCAGGGGTGCTAGGTGAAGGAGTGGAAGGGCACTGAATCCAGCTTCGCACAAGTGGCATTGTGAGTGTGCTGCAGGCCCTAATGCATGCAAGTGTATAAGCCAAGTATCCTCTTGTTATGCAGGTAAAGACAGCCTATACTGGAGTGCAGGGGCCTCCTCCCACCGCTGCTGCTGTGCTAATGACAGCCATGCCTCAGTCCCTCTGTGTCTCAGCCTCCGCTCAACGCAGTCTGACTCCCTGAGCTGCACATGTAGCACAGAGGCAGATCATCAGCTCCTACGAGAACCCTAAGAAAAAGATGGATTATTAAGATTACAAACTGACCCTTTTTCATCAAGGACACCATATCCGGACGAGTCTTTCCTTCTGAAAATCACTGTGATCTAAAACTTTAGGCCAATTCGATTAATTGGTGTGAGCTCGGACTACAACTCCCAGAACACACTGGAAGTTTTGTGAATGCTCAGGTCTGGAGGTGATATATCTGGTAGTCTTAGAAATGTTAATCTAGTTGTTGAAATTCTGCAGGGAGGCAGTGGGACCAGAACCTAGATGTTTAGCTAAATGTTCTGCATTAAAAGCAGGAGCATGGATTGGCAGATAGCCCAAGGACTGAGGCGCTGACACCTGGCTTAGTGCCTTGTGCTGTAGCACGAGCACTGAGTAAGGAAAGACTGGGATTACTGACTAGGGTGAGGAAGACACATGACAAAATTAGTGTTTTCTAAAAGTTGCCTTTGCACACTGTATTGAAAAGTCTTGGTTTTGTCTTATGCCTACAGATGATGGACCTGTCAAGATGAGGTTTCCTTATTGTTCAATGAGTTTTAGATAGGACGTGAATAGTTTCACAAAGGCTGAAAAACCACAAAGACACTGCATTGCTGTCCAGGGGCGGCTCCTCTGCTAAGGCGGAGGAGCGTCGCCCCACTGCTCTGCGAGCAGTGGTTAAAGGAAAGTAAAATTATGATAACCAGTGTTATTATCATTTTAGTTTTCCGTTTCCTGGTGTGGGCGGGCTGGACTGCCAGGCCAGGGCAGGGGCCAGGAGGAGGAGTGGTTGCCCACTCTAAAGTGCGCATAACTGTTTGACCGGCCCTCTAGGGCCGACCATAACAGTCATGTGCACTTTGCATGTTCTGCATTACAGCCTGGGTGCAGAACATGCCAGGCCCCCATTCCCCGTCTGAGCGCTGAACCACGTCGCTCAGACCAATCACAACGCTGCTTTGGAGCGTTGTGATTGGCTAGGGGAGTCAGGAGCCTGGGTGGTTCCTGCTTCCCAGGAGCAAAAGGCGGTTGCGGCGAGCGGACCGAGAGGGCGGCTGGCCTGAAGGTAAGTGTTTTATTTTTTATTATTTTAATTTACACCCACCCCCTCCACCTCTCCCCCTCACCCCCCCCCCCGACCCTGCCACCACCGGTAAATAGCAGCCGCCACTGTTGCTGTCCCCAAAAGGAAATATGTATTTTGTAAATCGATAATCTGCTTCAAGTGGTAGTAGCCGAAGGAGAACACACCATTACATTTGTTTATTGAATACATTTATAATTATTACCTGCTACTAGAAGACTTTTTTAATTTTAAAAGGTCGAGGGTCAATCTCAACCCATCACAGAACTTTGGTTCAAAACTTGACAAACCTGTTTTAATGGAGAAATTCTAGTTTGCTGTACGTCACTACCAATATAAGCAGGTTAGCAGCTCACCCCTGGTCTTACAATGCCTCATTTCAAAATATTTACAAAAGGACATGTTGACCTTTTAAGCCTATTAGCACACAGATTATTTTGTATACTGGCTGCTATGCTCAAAAGTCAATGCCTGGAGATTAAATAAAATTCATAAATTGGATCATTCTTTGAGAGCGAGGTTTTATTCATCTGAATGACATCGAAGCGCCTGGAACTCCAGCAAAATTTCTGACGATAAACTATAAGCACAAGTAGTTATACCCTCGTCTAGCAATGGAAATTTACTCAACGGGTTAGTTCTCAGGCAGGATGAACAGATGTGCATTCATTATACATGTAACAACTCCTTCTTGGTACATCGATAATATTTGTAAACAGTGCATTCTTCTCACTGCGGATGCAACTTTGAGAAATACTTGCAAATGCCAGAACTAGAACATCATAACTCACTCTCCAGTCTTCTCAAGCCATCTGGAGCTGAGCTCTGCAAAATACTTTTAATTATTAGTCGCTGAAGCTCAAGCATCTATTCGTGCTGTAGCAATGCGCTCATGTGATACAAGCAAGATGGAGTTGGTTTCGTTTTTGCATTTGCAGTCTAGACGCTCACACAAATACAGGCAACACCATAATGGCGAACGAAAAAATGGATCCCCTTATTCAGTAAGATGAAAGACCTAAATAGAAATGCATATACTTGGTGGAGATGAGGGTCGATGATAACTTGTGGTGGGCAATAATTCATCAAGTTGGTCTGTCGCCTATTAGTCTAACCAGCCCCGGCCTTCCATTGGACCTGCTGCCATGATTAAGAACCGGACATTTTCAATCCAATCTTTGACTCTCTGGTGCAAAATATCTGGGCTGCAGACTTTATGCAGCTCATGCTTCTGTGCAGAAAACTACCTTTCTAGTCCCTGCTATGCATCTGTAGGAGACTACGTAGTAGTCCACTTGGGCTACTTTAATTCTAGCTGTCTGGGGCTCCCGGCTACAACTATCACCAAACCTTGGAAAAACCAAACTTTTTGTGTGGCACTGGATGCTTTGATCGCATCATTGCCACTCGGAGAATCCTGTACTGGCTCCCTGGTTAAACAGTGCCTCCATTTTACTATTCTTTGTATTGTGCATCCCTGACTTTATCTGGCTGCCCAAAATGTTTCTCGAGCATGGTAACCCTCCTATGTCTCGAAGAAGATTCTCGAGTCTGAGAGTCATTGCTTTCTTGAGGTCTCTCGTTGGACCATGTCAGATCCTTTAGGGGCTGTGACACCAGTTCTGGAATACCCTCCATCGGGCCTTCAATGCTCTCAAACTTTGTTCCACAGGGACTTTAAAAACGTTCTTGTTCTGCAAAGGTCCACCCTCTCTCTGTTGCTTTTAGTACACAGAGCTCCAAGTTGCCCCCAGATACAAGCATGCTATAGAAATAAACAAGCATTGGCATAGCCAATAGGTCTCGCCTTTGGGACCTTTTAGTGTTTAGCCATGCAGCACATGGATACACAGGAGGAAGGACACTGAAACTGACAGCGATAGGGGTGGGGGGAGGGAGAGAGCAGGAGGCAGAGAAAAATAAGGCGAGACAGAGGAAGAAAGAGGAGAGGAAAAGAAAGGGACCGAGTGACGGAAATGGATACTCACAGAAGAGTACAAGAGAACAGAGAGAACAAAGGCTAGCTAAAGACAAACGAAGGAATAAAAGGCAAAAGAGAAATGGAGAAAGAAAGTAAGCAATGTGAGTAGAAGTAAATATAGGGCGGCGAAAAGAAACAAGAGGATAAAAAATACACAGCGCGAAAGGGAGAGACAAAGAAATAAGAACTGTGGAAGAGAAGGGGGAATGAATGAATGAACACAAACAACTGAAAGAAAGGCGAAATGAAGGATTTGTGCTGAGGATAAAAAGGAAGGAAAGAATGACGTAGTGTGGTTGAGAATTGTGTGGTGTTCCGTGGAGTTATGAAGTATGGTTTGGAGTGGTTTTATGTGGTGTGGAGTAGTATTATATGGTGTGTAATTATGTGGTATTGTGCTAAGTATAATTGATTTTGTGTAGTGTAATTATGTGTTTGGATTTGTGTAAATCTATGTGAAGTGTAAATATGTGGTGTGAAATGTAGCTTGGAGTGTAATTATGTGTAGTGGAATTATATGGATTTGAATTGTGTTGTGTGTAGTGTAATTATATGGTTTGAAGTGGAGTGGAATTATGTAGTGGAGTGAAGTGGAGTGAAGATGAATTTTGTGGCGTGGAGTTGAGTTATGTGTAGTTTATTTTATTGGTTTCTAATTATTTGGTATGGAGTGAAGTGATGTGGAGCGGAAGTGTGTGTAGTTGAATTAGGTGGAATGGTATTATGTTATTATGAGATGTAAAAATGTGTTCTGTGTGGGGAATATATGTGGTATGGATTTTTGTGTTGTGGATAGAGATAGAGGAAGCAAGAGAGAGAATGAGTGAATGTGAGAGGGTGAACAGATGGTGCATGTTAGAATGATAGTGATCACAGTATATATGAAAAGAAATAGAAGATTCGTTTCTGCGTTATTGTTTGATAGTGAAGGTTTTGTAGCAAATATGTAATTAATGCGTCTGATGGAAAATGTTTTATGGTCTGTGTTTTTCCTTTCTGAATGCAAACCTCCCATAAATAAATTGAAATTGTATTAAGCTGGTGTGGTGTTATGTTATTTGAATCCCATAAAGTTTTATTTTCCTGTGCAGGCTACTAAAATATTTTACTCTAAGAGGATAAAAATGGTATAGCCACACTGCAAATTATTTTGCAAATGCTACAATGTAGTAGTGCTTTCTTTTAAGGTTTTCTTTAATATATTTACTCGTCCATCATGTGCACTTTGCAAATGTAACTAAGAACTGGGCATCTCTCACATTACAAGGAATTTGCAAAAAGGAAGATACGGACTAACTGAACAAAATTAAGGCAGAGTAGGATTAGGACAGCAAATCCCAACAAGCAAACAAAAAGCAAATGCAGCCACTAATTAATGCAAAAACATCTACTCGTCCATAGTGTGCACTTAGTGAACATGGCTAGAGAGCAACAGGCAAAGACATATTAAAAGAATACTGAAACAATTTGCCAACACACTCCATTTAAAATATAAATAAAGTCTTCCACAAAGAAATAAATATAGAGAATGAAAAAACAATAAGGGCGACTAAAAATATATGCACTAGATGGAGAACTGGATAAGTGACAGCAACAGACAAAATTTCATTTTGCTATAACGCCACCTATCCTTACCTCAATGCTGTTTTTGTAGACATCACACTGCTCTACCTATATTCTGTGATTCGTGTTTAATCCACATAAAACGCCCGGGCTGAGACAGTTTCCCGGGCGCACACACACAGCCGCACCCGAGTACTTCACAGGTCTTTAAAAGACCATTTGCTTGTAAATGATGCTTTGTCGTTTTTTCACCCTTTCTTAGACCCCCTGCATCTCCACACTTCCTACTGCTGGAAGAATTTGCCCCCCCTGAAATTTTTTCTTAGCCCCCCCCCCCCCCGACATTTGGCTCTAGTTGCGCCTCTGTTCAGTGGTTGCTTACCCCGTTCTCAGATGTAAATATTGCTGGGAGAACTGTAATATGGCAGAGTAGCGCCTACAATACTTATTGGCACTTTAACACGCTCAGTTGCCATGTTAAAGAAATCATTGCAACTTCAAATAAATAGATAACATATAAAAAACACGCTGCCTTTCAAATATAATTAAGCACTATTTATTACTATATATAATTGAGAAGGATAGCTGGCTTTTGTTTGTAGTAAAGCACATAAGTAAAAGAAAGTAGGTATTAAAAATTATATTACTAAAATGTGTAAATGCGAATTAAAAACAATTTGCTTTTAAAGAGTTACTTTATATCTGAAATGGTGCAGGTACTTTATATGTGCATGTTTAAGTGGTTATTTTATGTGTGCTTTAATGTAGTGGCAATTTCTTTTAAAGAGAGATATTGTTAGGGACAAACAAACAGAGAAGAAACATGGAAGAGAAAAAGGGCACTTTCTGCTTTTGATATAGCAGCACTGTCCAATACAAAAATTGAAAGGAGTGCTGCCTTTTTTTTTTGCAGTTTTATTTGTGCAACGCAAACTTGATCCAAAGGTATTGGAGCCCTTTACATGAGCACCAGTTACATTACACAAGGTCATATTAAGCTTTGGTAGGAGCAGGCAGATTAAGTAATTTGCCCAAAATCACAAGATGTTGAGCCGACCCCAAAATGCGGACCTGGTTCCCCAGCACTAAAGTGAGCGGCTTTGGCTATTATGCCACATCCTCTACTTCAATTTCCACAACAGCAAATTGTAAACATATTTTTAAAATAAATACATTTATTAAATGCACCAAAGCAAGCTAAAAAAAAAACATAAAGCAACACCATTTTGTCGAAAGATGTTTTTAATTATCACAAAGGGTAAAATTGCCTTTAAGCTAATTGTAATGTATTCACACTTTTTTTTATCAGAAAAGAAGGGAGCATGAGCCAAGCAGTCTGGGCTAGTGTGATAGGTTTGAATAGTTTCTCGAAGTGTTGGGAAAGGAGACAGCGACGGGATAATAAAGTGCAAATTAGGCTCATAGCAAAGATCGTTATCTTTACTGCAGTGGCATATGTGGAACACACAGTGAATCAGTTGCCATAAACACCAAGATCTCAAACTTCCAACAAAGACTATAACTTGCTTCGTAAACTTCCGAGCTGTGTAAAGAGCACAGTGAACGTAATGAAGCCAAGGGGAAAAAAAATTGTAGTGTGTCTATTCAAGCCCACAGAAGTAGGGATGAAGAAGGCCAGTGAACGAAAAGTGCGTGAAGCCACTAACCAGCCGAGGCACAGGGTGGTGAGTGACGCACACCTGGTGCTGCTTCCGTCTCCATGACGTGCTGTGATTTCACAAGCAGCACAAGTGAGACACAATTAGAGAACTGAAAAAAATGATACTCAGTAGAAGCATGTTGTGCACGCTGCACTAAAGAAAACAAGCATTGGCCACGCGGCCGTGCGAGACGTGCTCTGTGGTGGGGGAGGAGCGGGAGAGCAAGTGACGCGCGGCCGTGAAAGTGACACGGCCGCGCGGCCCCGAGAAGCGCTCTGTGGTGGGGGAGGGGGAGGAGCAAGTGACATCAAAGGCAGATGGCCTGGAGCATGCGAGAAATGCGCGTAACTGCGCGCGTTCTTGCATGCTCTAGGCCAGCCAAAAGTTGTGGTCGCATTTCTGCAAGCCCACACTACAAAATGTCTCGCCCAGAGCCAGCGCTGAAGCGCTGGCTTTCAGGACGAGACCTAAAAACAATGAGATGTGGCGGGAAGAACAAATGGTGTGACAATGAGACAGTTGATGTTAAACAACAGATACACTAAAATTAAACATTAGTGAACAAAGGGAATACTGGAATAAGCAAGGATTTTCCACCCACTAATTGAATTAAAAAAAATGTAAATCTACTATATCAATGAAAAAAGTCTAAGAGTGGGAACTAAACGTACAGCACAAATGCTATCATGTGGTTCACAACAATTCTGTAATTCATTTATTTTGTATAAAACACTAGAGACCAAAGCAGCTTGCAATGAGCAGGAGCAGAAGCTGAAACAATTTACACAACAGTCAATGCATAAGGTCACCACAGATGAGAACTGGCACATAGGTGCATGAGATGCATGGGTTAAGAGACAGTTGCATATCAATATCCCAGTTTCAGAGGATTTGGGAAACAACTTGATTAAATGATACTGCATCGTTTATAAGCTATAATATTTCTTTGACGCCAGAATGTATCCTGCTGCTTCACTACTGACTCTTTACAAACAGACATCCGAGTGGTGCACAGGATTTTTGATTTTGTAATGACTCCTCTCTTTAATGTCTTTATTATGTTGTTTCTCATGAGAAATGGTGCCAAAAAATAAGAAGAGAGTAGCACTTTAGGTTTTCATATATAATATATTGATGATCTAATGCTTTTCTATAAATGTTTAATAATACAGAATAAAAACATACTCCTGTGGGAAGTACAAGCCAATACCAATCTCTTAACTACAAATGTGTGTTGTGGATTTAGTTGCATTGCATCTCAATGACTTTTAAGGATTCATGCCTCGGCCGACGTATAAAAAAGTCAAGGGCCATATTTTGTACACATATTTCACCTCTCCAAATAATTTCCATACTATCTAGACTCGATCACATATTGTGTATGTGGACAATATTAATTGTTGATTACGTCATTTACTCGTTTTTTAGGTCGGGCTATACAGTGGTTTAGGAATCTGATATATCTCTTGTCATCAATTCTTTAAGAAGCACATAGGGAGGAGTACAGGAAGGAAGTGGGGTTTGTTGGGTCAGCCCCCCCTCAGCCACAGGGTTTCATGGGGTTTTCATACTTTACCATTGCTGGGTGGGTGAACTGTTTCATTTGTATTCCCTTTAGATTTTGATGGTGAGACATCCATCAGTCTTTCTGTTGCTCTGCTGGTGTGATATGATGTGTTGCTTGTAATGGAGGCCTTTTTTTGTTATTTGTTATATTTGCTTTGAAGACCCAATGACACAATATAACAAAACACACCATAAGCACAAGGCAGTCCAACACACCACACCCTAACATTGCACATAACACAACAAAACACACACTATCATACACAGCCAAGTGCAACATGACACAACATAACAGCACAACACAGCCGAATGGAAGATGGCATGATATACCATAACAAGATCAACTACACAACAAATAGCATAGCCAGCACAGAATAACATATCACAGCAGAGCACAGGCTAAACACGTCAGTGCACAACACCGTAGTTTCAGAAAGTGAAGCAAAGAACTGCTTCACTCCGTGTAGAAAAGTAAAAATGATAACAATAGAGTGCAAGATATCTCAGTTGATACATGGTTTTTCACAGCAAAGACCTGTGAATCACCTGAAAGGCAGATGTTCGAACCACATGGTGGTCATTGGTCTTTGTTTGTACTTCCTGAGACTGAGAGAACAAGCACCGTGCGTTGGCTAATAACTAACCATCAGTGTCTGGAGATAGGGCCAGTACCATGCGAGGAGAAAGGATACATTGCAGGCACTGACCTATTGCTGGGCCAATAGTTGATGCTGACGGGGTCAAACTACATCCTTCCTGGTGGAGCCCTAGGTGGCCAGTCACAGCTTCAACGGTTTACGACTACCTTTTTTTCTGTGTTTGGTTCCCACTTCAGATGACTAATGTGAGTCATGTGTCTAGAGGGGGCTGCCTGAATGTCGAACAGTGAAAAAGCACTTAAGAAGATAAAATGGCAGCTGAGCAGTAGTGTTGAGAATCAGAGCGCCAAACGCTCCCATCTTGCTTTGTTTCTGTGCTAATTGCAATATTTTGTGTACATTAGAAACATTAAAAACAGTCTTCCTTTGTTGCACCAACTTTATGTACATATCTAATACAAGCAACATTACATAGAACCAGGGTACATTTGCTCTGGCAGTGCTTGTTTTATTTAGTTATAGCAAACATCTGCATGGATCAGCTTTTCCCTTCCTCCCTGTCTCCATTAGTACATCATCATTGATTGACAAGCTACTGACAGTGGCAACTTTACATTCTCGTCTTCCATTAAAAGCAATCAGTTTCCATTTTGAGAATTCAGAACCGGCCCCTTGGGTACCACAAAAGTATATATAATGGTGTTCCTGAAATGAAGGCTTATTACGGTCTATGTTTCCAGTATCTGCAAGCCACAACTATTTTTGATGAGGACATACCACTGCTGTCTATAATATTTTAAAGGTTAGCCTGGTATTAGAACATTAAAAATCACTGTTTCTAGATGGGAAAATGAGGAAACAGACCTGGACCTTCTAGTTCCAGAGATATGGCCACTGTATTTGTGGTACGCCCTATGGGGTCCAGCATTTGGGAAATTAAGTTGCTCCAAGTCGGATTTTTTTTTTTAACCTGTGAGCAATTACTGGGGCTTCCTAAAATTCCAAAGCATTCCATTCGCCAAAGTAATAAGAATTTTTAAGTCAGCCAGATCACAAGAAACCTAGAGATCGAGGTGTCTCCGCGCTTTGTGGTTTCAAAAGCGTGATGGGTAACCGTTCAGAATACTGCATTAGAATTTACAGGGCTATTTCAATTGCCCGTGGCCGTATAAATTGCCTCTGAACACCTATGCTGAAAATTAACAGTACAGACTGAAAAAAATACCGTCTGACAGGGACGCTTATGTTTTGATTCACGTTAGTAAGTGGCATCTTAAGACCATGCAGTCACATTGGTGAAATAAACAAATGTTACTCATCAGCAGTGGCTCTTCAACATTGGTATCACCCTTAGAGGATCCCACCTGGTTGAACAACTTCCAGGCTTCGAGTGCAGGACCAGTGACACTTCTTTTACCACTAAGGGATTCAAGGAGCCTCTTCGTGTCCCCAAGCACTGACGTTTCCAGCAGTCCTCTACGTAACAGGTCAAAGGGCGGCATCCTCAGATCTGTTTATGGAGCAGCATCCACGAACTTCAGTCCTGGTTTAAAAGCACTAAAACCACCAAGCACCTCTGCCAGTCAATCCAATTGCTAAAGTCGGCTAAGCTGACGCGGACACCCCGACAGCCCAGCTGCTTCCCTCCACTGATGTCCTATAACACCTGGTCCTGCTCACCGCTGGTGGAGTACTGGAGGCTGGTGCTGGAAGCACTGGCATGCACAGTGGGGGTGACAGAGGAGGGCTCCATAGAGCTGTGTTTGATGGGGATGGTGCCATGCGGGGGGTACTTCTGGATGCAGATGCCTATGGTGGCACAGCAGTGGTCCTGGCTAGGAGGCGAGTGGCAATATACTGGAGGGCAACCAGCGCTCCCGCTGTGGGGGCATGATGGGCAGACCTGGCATGGGCAGCAAACCAAGCAGACTCGGAGGGGTGAGAAGTGAGGGGAGAAGTTGCCAAAGAGGGGGACATGCTTGGAAGGATCTTGTACCCCTTGAGGGAATAGGATGAGGGAGGTAATAGACTCAGCCAGTAGACGCCCAGCCGGGCTAACAAACTGGGGGGTTGGGCCCCTGTGGGGGGCAGGCGGGGGGAAGGGCAAGTTGGAAGGTCTTGGTTATTACTTGACTATACATTGGCTAAAGATGCTGTACCTGTCACTTTTTAAAACCTTCCAATCAGTGCAGGCCTATCCATTGTTTCCATCGGGCATTTCCACAGTGGCTGAGGCCTTCGGATGCCGGCTTTGAAGGGAGAGGGCCATTGCTGGCATCAATGGTACTTTCACCGAATTAAGTGCAGTTGGCCCAGCTCGTGCTTTGGTAGAGGTAAGGGTAAGAGAGGAAAGACTATAGGAGGGAGACAGAAAGGTATCAGAAGAGCAAGGGAGCAGGGCTAGTTTGAAGATGTTTGCCAGGCCTGCTTTTGGTTCTGAGCCCAGCCTGGTTTCTAATAACATCTGCTACGTTTAACAGATGTTTGTTACCCCAACTCATGGGTACTCATTTTATCAACCTCGGGAAAATGAAAGTCTGATAGGACCCACTGTGCTTCGACCATGGGTTTAAGCCCCGCAGTAGGTGCATTACTCCAAGGAGCCAATAGACCCACCTATTGAAGTGGGACGCTCTAAAACTAATGTAACGAACAAAACTGGAATCCTGGCCTCCTTAACCAGTTCTAGATCGAAAAGGGTCACTTATGCAGCAAGCACATTGGCAAAGCCAATAAGCCTTGCCTGTCGGACCTACTGGCTTTGTCAATGCCTTTTGGCAATGCTGTACAGCATTGGCAAGATGATCTGCAGCATTGGCAAATGTTTTTTAAACATTTTTTTAAAAAAAGGTGCAATGAAAATATTACAAAAAAACAGAAAGACAATGGGTTTGGAGGACACGGATGAGTGAAGCAATGGGGTGTGGGCTGGAGAATGGAAAAGCAGCACACCAGGGAGAGCAACACGGGGGCAGCAGGAGGAGAAGCCAGAAAGGAAGCGAGAAAGGAGGACAGAGCAGAGGGAAGGCAGGAAGTTTGGCTGGAGAGGAGACACGAGAGAACATGCTTCTAACACGAGGGAGACAGTGACATGGAGCACAGGGATATTTGGAAGGGGAGAAGTATATGAGGGACCGAGCTGGAAAACACATGCACTCTCATGGCATGCTTAACAAAAAAGGAAAAAGTAGTTCCCTAAAAATGAGCAGTTGAAGAATAGACACCAGCCAGTCAGACGGATGATAAAGAGACTATGCTGCAGGGAAGGGACAAGCTGGTACAAGGAAAGGCACTGAATATGAAGCAAGCAAATGAGAGTGACAATGAAGTCAAGTAATGGTAAGCAATAGGCAGAATGTAAGCCCCAGTACGTTCGGGTTAAGCCCACAGTAAGTCTGTTGCAACGCGATAGCTCGTGGTACAGCAGTATTTCTGCGGTACCGCTGCTCAAGCTTCACTCCCACGGTACTGCAGGACCATGCAAGCTGCGCCCCAGCTTTTTACATCAGGATATAGAAACCTACTGCCACATGCATCAAGCTAAGCAATTGTGATTCCTTAATAGTGATTATTAAGGAATCGCTATTAAGGAATCGCAATTGCCTATGCAAATTGCGATTCCCTAACTGCATTCGCAAAGTAGGTTTGATTTGCGATTACCTATTTTGCGAATGGCTTTGGGCTTGATGCATCCCAAAAGGCTAATTACCAGTCGCAAAGGGGCAGATTCTGCGAATCGGCCCGTTTGCGACCAGTAATTAGCTTGATGCATGTGCCCCTTAGTCCCTTATTCTGTCCTGGCGGCCGCAACATTTTTATCCCAGTTGCGGCTAGCCAGTCAGAACTGTCCATAGCTCACTCGGCCAGGCAGAACCCTATTTTTTTAATTAAGGTATTGCAGGACTTGCAGGACAAATTATCCAGGTATACCTAACTATTTGACCCCTTCATGACCACCTGTTCACCTATTTAGATTTACATTTCTCGAAAATGTCTGAACACATTTATGCTTAATAGCAAAAACAATGCTATCTGAGTAAAGTTCTAACTTTCTGCCAAATTTGGTGGAATTCCATTCAGCTGCTTTTTTGTGTCACTTCCCAAAGTTTCCTAAGGGAATTAACAAGACAAGTTAACGGACCCGCTTTTCTTTGGCCCAGTCACTTGATGGACCACCCCAAAACAGTCAAGGAAGGAGCCTAGATGGATGCACTTTTTTTGTAAAGCTATGTGCAGATTCGTCAAACTGCGCCAATGTTTAATAACCAAAGCTTCCCAAAACTTCTGTTTTTTTCAGTGAAAAAGAATATATATCAGAGTCTCAGGATTAGTGATTTTGAGATTCACTACAGATCAGCGAAAATGTAACTTTTGTAAAAAGTCTGCACTTTTTACAAAAGTCTCTGTGAAATTTACTACATGACTGCTGCTTTCTGCTTAAAATTTCTTTTCACTGCTGGCTGCTGCTTGTTGCAAAAATAAATGCAGCAAAAAGGAAAGGTGTTGCATTTATCACCTGCCTGATTCATGTACATCTACATGCGTGCTACAAAGATCAAAGCTGGGTCTCAAGGGGATAGGATGTCTGCCTCTCTCCCACCTCCAACAAGGTAAAAGCCGAAATACACATGCTGATTTGGTTTTATTAAGAAAAGTCCACATCGGCCTGCAAAAAGCTGTGGATTTTCCTATTCGCTTCAAGTGTAATGAAATTATTACATTTTTAAACGTACCCATTCTCTGTCAGTCGAACAGGTAATTTTAAGCATGTTAATGTCATATGTCATGCCAGGAAGTATTAGAAATAATCTATTTAGTCCTACTTCATAATCATTATGATGTGTGGTTCAGGCATGCATGAGGGGGCAAATTTATTTCATGTCAAAAAACAGCACAGCAACCAAAGTTGCTGTGCTGCGTTGCGTTGCGTCAAAGGCAAAGAGCAGGGCAGCCCATATCTACTAGGATATGGCACTGCTGTTCTTTTCCCAAGTGTTGGTGCACAATTTAGCTGCCTTGCACCACGCAAACACCTTTACACCTTAGTGCAAATGGGTGTGTGTGTTTGTCTGTGTGTATCGTAGGTTTTGTACTACCCACTATGCTTAGCCTAACATTAAAACGTTTCTGAGTTTGTATGTTTGCTGTTCAATGCAGTACACATAAAATTGTGGAGGAAAATTTGGAGGAAATAAATATTTTCTTCTACTTTGTTCATGTCTCAAAGAGGAGTACTGTTTTGGTGCAAAGCCCAATCTATAAGCTACAATAATAGGGTATTACATCAAAAACCATGGGTGGTAGCATGGGAATGCAAATGCACTACCAATGGGACACCTCTTGATGCACAGAAGAGCTAAGTAGCTCTACTTTATGTTACTTTTTGGCAACTTTCCAGCTCAAAACCGGTTTTGTATTGGAAAGTAAATCCCAAATCAACCGTTTTTGTCAGTTATTGGAAAGTAAATCCCAAATCAACCGTTTTTGCCAGTTATTGGAAAGTAAATCCCAAATCAACCGTTTTTGCCAGTTATTGGAAAGTAAATCCCAAATCAACCGTTTTTGTCAGTTTGCATCACTCTTGGTGACTGCACCGGTGCAAAGTCTTGATAAATCTGGCCCTTAGGGTTGCTTTTCTTTCATATTGTCTGCTGACAAAGTCATGTAGTCACTTTGTAAGAATTAGAGGCATACAGCAGACTGGGAATGCGAAGCCCTCCTGGAAAATGTTTTAATGTTTTTTATTGTATTGCAATGTGGAAGGCAACATGGAGGGTTGGTGGGGTTGAGCACCGTCAACGGTGGGTGAAGGGGATAAAAGCACTATAACGCGGCCAGCAGTGTCCGCTATGTAGTGCTTTTTATTTGTTATGGCAAGTTGTGTGGTAACAAGGACAACAGAGAGAGGCAATATGAACAATGGAGGAAAGGTGAGTGGGAGGCAACACGTACAACAGAGGAAGGGTGGGTGAAGGTCAACACGGACAACAGAAAAAAGGCAGGTGGGGGATCAACACGGACAACAGAGGAAAGGCAGGTGGATGGGAGATAAAAACAGAAAACAGAGAGTGGGCAGGCGTATGGGGGACCAACAGAGAAAACAGAGGGTAGGTTGGTGGATGGGGGATCAACACAGAAAACAGAGGGTGGGAGGGCGGATGGGGGACAAACAGAAGGAGGGTGGGTGGATGCGGGATCAACACAGAAAACAGAGGGTGGGCGGGTGGATGCGGGATCAACACAGAAAACAGAGGGTGGGCGGGCGGATGGGGGATCAACACAGAAAATAGAGGGTGGGCAGGCGGATGGGGGATCAATAGAGTAAACAGAAGGTGGGCAAGTGGGGTTCAACACAGACAAACCGCGGTTTGGCTGGTGGGCGATCAACATGGACAACAAAGGTCGGGCGGGTGGGGATCAACACAGTCAACGAAGGGCGGGTGGGGATCAACACAGTCAACGAAGGGCAGGCGGGTGGGGATCAGCACAGTCAACGAAGGGCGGGTGGGGATCAGCACAGTCAACGAAGGGCGGGCGGGTGGGATCAGCACAGTCAACGAAGGGCGGGCGGGTGGGGATCAGCACAGTCAACGAAGGGCGGGCGGGTGGGGATCAGCACAGTCAACGAAGGGCGGGCGGGTGGTGATCAGCACAGTCAACGAAGGGCGGGTGGGGATCAACACAGTCAACGAAGGGCGGGCGGGTGGGGATCAACACATTCAATGAAGGGCGGGCGAGTGGGGATCCACACATTCAATGAAGGGGCGGGCGGGTGGGGATCAACACATTCAAAGAAGGGCGGGCGGGTGGGGATCAACATATTCAACGAACGATCAACACAGTCAATGAAGGGCGGGCGGGTGCAGATCAACACAGTCAACAAAGGGCGGGCGGGTGCAGATCAACACAGTCAACAAAGGGCGGGCGGGTGCGGATCAACACAGTCAACGAAGGGCGGGTGGGGATCAACACAGTCAACGAAGGGCGGGCGGGGATCAACACAGTCAACGAAGGGCGGGCGGGGATCAACACAGTCAACGAAGGGCGGGTGGGGATCAACACAGTCAACGAAGGGCGGGCGGGTGGGGATCAACACAGTCAACGAAGGGCGGGCGGGCGGGTGGGGATCAACACAGTCAACGAAGGGCGGGCGGGGATCAACACAGTCAACGAAGGGCGGGCGGGTGGGGATCAACACAGTCAACGAAGGGCGGGCGGGTGGGGATCAACACAGTCAACGAAGGGCGGGCGGGTGGGGATCAACACAGTCAACGAAGGGCGGGTGGGGATCAACACATTCAACGAAGGGCGGGCGGGGATCAACACAGTCAACGAAGGGCGGGCGGGGATCAACACAGTCAACGAAGGGCGGGCGGGGATCAACACAGTCAACGAAGGGCGGGCGGGTGGGGATCAACACAGTCAACGAAGGGCGGGCGGGTGGGGATCAACACAGTCAACGAAGGGCGGGCGGGTGGGGATCAACACAGTCAACGAAGGGCGGGCGGGTGGGGATCAACACAGTCAACGAAGGGCGGGCGGGTGGGGATCAACACAGTCAACGAAGGGCGGGCGGGTGGGGATCAACACAGTCAACGAAGGGCGGGCGGGTACGGATCAACACAGTCAACGAAGGGAGGGCGGGGATCAACACAGTCAACGAAGGGCAGGCGGGTGGGGATCAACACAGTCAACGAAGGGCGGGCGGGTGGGGATCAACACAGTCAACGAAGGGCGGGCGGTTGGGGATCAACACAGTCAACGAAGGGCGGGCGGGTGGGGATCAACACAGTCAACGAAGGGCGGGCGGGTGGGGATCAACACAGTCAACGAAGGGTGGGCGGGTGGGGATCAACACAGTCAACGAAGGGTGGGCGGGTGGGGATCAACACAGTCAACGAAGGGTGGGCGGGTGGGGATCAACACAGTCAACGAAGGGTGGGCGGGTGGGGATCAACACAGTCAACGAAGGGTGGGCGGGTGGGGATCAACACAGTCAACGAAGGGTGGGCGGGTGGGGATCAACACAGTCAACGAAGGGTGGGCGGGTGGGGATCAACACAGTCAACGAAGGGCGGGCGGGTGGGGATCAACACAGTCAACGAAGGGCGGGCGGGTGGGGATCAACACAGTCAACGAAGGGCGGGCGGGTGGGGATCAACACAGTCAACGAAGGGCGGGCGGGTGGGGATCACACACAGTCAACGAGGGAGGGCGGGTGCGGATCAACACAGTCAACGAAGGGAGGGCGGGTGGGGATCAACACAGTCAACGAAGGGAGGGCGGGTGGGGATCAACACAGTCAACGAAGGGAGGGCGGGTGGGGGATCAACACATAAAACTGAGGGTGGGTGGGTGGGGGATCAACACATAAAACTGAGGGTGGGTGGGTGGGGGATCAACACAGTCAACGAATGGCGGGCGGGTGGGGGATCAACACAGTCAACGAAGGGCGGGTGGGGATCAACACAGTCAACGAAGGGCGGGCGGGTGGGGATCAACACAGTCAACGAAGGGCGGGCGGGTGGGGATCAACACAGTCAACGAAGGGCGGGCGGGTGGGGATCAACACAGTCAACGAAGGGCGGGTGGGGATCAACACAGTCAACGAAGGGCGGGTGGGTGGGGATCAACAGTCAACGAAGGGCGGGCGGGTGGGGATCAACACAGTCAACGAAGGGCGGGCGGTGGGGATCAACACAGTCAACGAAGGGCAGGCGGGTGGGGATCAACACAGTCAAAGAAGGGCGGGCGGGTATCAACACAGTCAACGAAGGGCGGGTGGCTATCAACACAGTCAACGAAGGGCGGGTGGGGATCAACACAGTCAGCGATGGGCGGGCGGGTTGGTCTTAACACAGTCAGCAAAGGGCGGGCGGGTGGGTGGGGATCAACAGAGTCAACGAAGGGCAGGCGGTGGGGATCAACACATTCAATGAAGGGGCGGGCGGGTGGGGATCAACACATTCAAAGAAGGGCGGGCGGGTGGGGATCAACACATTCAACGAACGATCAACACAGTCAATGAAGGGCGGGAGGGTGCAGATCAACACAGTCAACAAAGGGCGGGCGGGTGGGGATCAACACAGTCAACGAAGGGCGGGTGGGGATCAACATAGTCAACGAAGGGCGGGCGGGGATCAACACAGTCAACGAAGGGCGGGCGGGGATCAACACAGTCAACGAAGGGCGGGCGGGCGGGTGGGGATCAACACAGTCAACGAAGGGCGGGCGGGGATCAACACAGTCAACGAAGGGCGGGCGGGTGGGGATCAACACAGTCAACGAAGGGCGGGTGGGGATCAACACAGTCAACGAAGGGCGGGCGGGTGGGGATCAACACAGTCAACGAAGGGCGGGTGGGGATCAAACACAGTCAACGAAGGGTGGGCGGGTGGGGATCAACACAGTCAACGAAGGGTGGGCGGGTGGGGATCAACACAGTCAACGAAGGGTGGGCGGGTGGGGATCAACACAGTCAACGAAGGGTGGGCGGGTGGGGATCAACACAGTCAACGAAGGGTGGGCGGGTGGGGATCAACACAGTCAACGAAGGGTGGGCGGGTGGGGATCAACACAGTCAACGAAGGGTGGGCGGGTGGGGATCAACACAGTCAACGAAGGGTGGGCGGGTGGGGATCAACACAGTCAACGAAGGGTGGGCGGGTGGGGATCAACACAGTCAACGAAGGGTGGGCGGGTGGGGATCAACACAGTCAACGAAGGGCGGGTGGGGATCAACACAGTCAACAAAGGGCGGGCGGGTGGGGATCAACACAGTCAACAAAGGGAGGGCGGGTGCGGATCAACACAGTCAACGAAGGGAGGGCGGGTGGGGATCAACACAGTCAACGAAGGGAGGGCGGGTGGGGGATCAACACATAAAACTGAGGGTGGGTGGGTGGGGGATCAACACAGTCAACGAAGCGCGGGCGGTGGGGGATCAACACAGTCAACGAATGGCGGGTGGGGGATCAACACAGTCAACGAAGGGCGGGTGGGGATCAACACAGTCAACGAAGGGCGGGCGGGTGGGGATCAACACAGTCAACGAAGGGCGGGCGGGTGGGGATCAACACAGTCAACGAAGGGCGGGCGGGTGGGGATCAACACAGTCAACGAAGGGCGGGTGGGGATCAACACAGTCAACGAAGGGCGGGCGGGTGGGGATCAACACAGTCAACGAAGGGCGGGCGGGTGGGGATCAACACAGTCAACGAAGGGCGGGCGGGTGGGGATCAACACAGTCAACGAAGGGCGGGCGGGTGGGGATCAACACAGTCAACGAAGGGCGGGCGGGTGGGGATCAACACAGTCAACGAAGGGCGGGCGGGTGGGGATCAACACAGTCAACGAAGGGCGGGCGGTGGGGATCAACACAGTCAACGAAGGGCAGGCGGGTGGGGATCAACACAGTCAAAGAAGGGCGGGCGGGTATCAACACAGTCAACGAAGGGCGGGTGGCTATCAACACAGTCAACGAAGGGCGGGTGGCTATCAACACAGTCAACGAAGGGCGGGTGGGGATCAACACAGTCAGCGATGGGCGGGCGGGTTGGTCTTAACACAGTCAACGAAGGGCAGGCGGTGGGGATCAACACAGTCAACGAAGGGCGGGCAGGTGGGGATCAACACATTCAACGAGGGGCGAGCGGGGATCAACACAGTCAACAAAGGGCGGGCGGGCGGGGATCAACACAGTCAATGAGTGCGGGTGGTGGATCAACACAGAAAACAGAGGGTGGTTGGGCGGATGGGGAATCAACACAGAAAAGAGAGGGAGGGTGGGTGGGCGGATGGGGGATCAATACACAAAACAGAGGGTGGGCGGGCGGATGGGGGATCAACACAGCAAACAGAGGGCGGGCGGATGAGGGATCCACACAGAAAAGAGAGGGTGGGTGGATGGGGGATCAACACAGGAAACAGATGTGGGCAGGTGGATGGGGGGGATCAAAACAGAAAACAGAGGGTGGGCGGGAGGATGGGGGATCAACACAGAAAGCAGAGGGTGGGGGGCGGATGGGGGATCACCACAGAAAACAGAGGGTGGGTGGGTGGGTGGGTGGATAGGGGACCAACAGAGAAAACAGAGGGTCGGTGGGTGGGTGGGGGATCAGCACAGAAAACAGAGGGTGGGTGGGTGGGTAGGGAATCAACAGAGAAAACAGAGGGTGGGTTATGGGGGATCAACACAGAAAACAGGGTGGGCGGGCGGATGGGGGATCAACACAGAAAAGGGTGGGCAGGCAGATGGGGGATCAACACAGAAAAGGGTGGGCAGGCAGATGGGGGATCCACATAGTAAACAGAGGGCGGGCGTGTGGGGTTCAACACAGACAACAGCGGTTTGGCTGCTGGGCGATTAACACGGACAACAAAGGGTTGGGGATCAGTACGGACAAAGAAGGGTGTGGGGTGAGGGATCAGCACAGACAACGAAATGGATCAGCACGGACAATGAAGGGGGTGAGGGAACAGCATGGACAACGAAGGGGGGTGGTGGATCAACACGGACAACGAAGGATCGGGGGAGATCAACACGGCCAAAGAAGGGAGGGCGGGTGGGAGATCAAAACACCCAACGAAGGGAGGGCGGGGGATCAACACAGCCAACGAAGGGAGGGCAGGCAGGGGATCAACACGGCCATCGAAGGGTGGGCGGATGAGGGGATCAACATGGCCAATGAAGGGCGGGCGGGCGGGCAGGTGGGGGATCAACACGGTCAACGAAGGGCGGGCGAGTAGGGGGATCAACACGGCCATCGAAGGGCGGGTGGGGGGGGATCAACCTGGCCAACAAAGGGCATCAACACAGCCAACGAAGGGCGGGCGGGTGGGGGATCAACACAGCCAAAGAAGGGCGGGCGGGTGGGGGATCAACACAGCCAACGAAGGGTGAGCGGGTGGGGTATCAACACGGTCAACGAAACGGATCAACACGGTCAACAAAGGGCGGGCAGGTGGGGGATCAACATGGTCAACGAAGGGTGGGCATGTGGGGGATCAACACTGTCAACGAAGGGTGGGGGGGCGGGTGCGGGATCAACACGGTCAACGAAGGGTGGGCAGGTGGGGGATCAACATGGTCAACGAAGGGTGGGCGGGTGGGGTATCAACATGGTCAACGAAGGGTTGGCGGGTGGGGATCAACACGGTCAACGAAGGGTTGGCGGGTGGGGATCAACACGGTCAATGGAGGGCAGGCTGGTGGGGGATGCGGGCGGGGGATCAACACAGCCAACCAAGGGCAGGTAGTTGGGGGATCAACACTGCCAACCAAGGCCAGGTGGGTGGGGATCAACACAGCCAAACCAATTGATCAACACGGCCAACTAAGGGCGGGCGGGTGGTGTATCAGGAAGGCTAACCAAAGATGGGTGGGTGGGGTATCAACACGGCCAACCAAGGGCGGCTGGGGGATCAACACGGCCAACCAATTGGGGGATCAACACGGCCAACCAATTGGGGCATCAGCACGGCCAACCAAGGGCGGGCGGGTGTGTGGGTCATCAACACAGCCAACCAAGGGCAGGTGGGTGGGGGGATCAACATGACCAACCAAGGGCGGTTGGGGGGGATCAACTCGGCGAACCAAGGGCGGGTGGGGGATCAACACAGCCAACCAAGGGTGGGTGGCAGCTTAGGCAACACAGTAAATTAAGGTTGGGCAGGTAGTAGCCAACACGGACCACGAAGGGAGGGTGTGTAGAGGGCAACATGGGCAACCAAGGGAAGAGGGAAACCTGGACAACGAAGGGTATGACAGAAAGGGCTGGTAACAAGCAGAGGGAGAATGGAGGATTAGAGGGAGGGACAGGGAGCAAGCAGTTGAAAAAAGAGGGTAGGAGGGAGGTGCTGGGGGCAAGCTGACAGACAAAGGGTGTCAGATAGGTGTGAAGGCAAGCAGACGGACAACAGAGGTTCCGTGGGCAGGAGCACAGAGGTAGGAGTAGCTCCCGATGTAGACCATTGAAAAACACGCACTCTTGTAGTGTTTAAAAACAAAGAGAAAGTAGCACCTAAGAATGAGCACTGGAAGGACAGGAGTAATGCGTCCATGCTCCATGGGAGGAACAAACTCATCGAGAGGAAGGAAGGCTACAGCAGCCGACCTATAAGAAGTCGACAAATAACAATGAGAATGAAACCAACCAATCGTAAGCAATGGGCGTGTCTCTAAGCCGACTGTCAGAAAACAAAAGGTCTTGCAAGAGACTGAGCATGCAATGTCTTAGGCGAGACCTAAAAATGAGTGAAAACACAGTCACTGAGGGCAAAAACAAAAACTACTACAGCCATACAAACCATTACAAATGAGTGCTACAAGCAGATAACGTTCTTTGCTATCTGCAGAATAGTGCAAACAGACCCCTGCAATTCTAACATTTGTTTATCCAAACCAAATACATGTGCCATATTCTTCCAGATAAAGAAATCCCCCCTGCACAGGATATTGTGGGACGGTTTCTGAATTGATGCTACAAAATTTCTATTTTTTTGTGCTACAAAATGTACATTTTTGTGGCGCTAAATTTACTAGTCCATGCAGTAACAATATATATATTCTTGCACACACACATATATACATACAGACATATTCACATTATATATATATATACATATGCACATATTCACACAGACCTATAAATCCACAAATATATTCACCTATAGATTTATATATATATATATATATATATATATATATATATATATATATATACACGAAAACAGATGAGACTCCAGAATGACTAAGCAATAAAGCAATGTTTGCAAGTTTAAATTCAATCTGATAGATTTATACCAATACTAAAATACTAATGAGAATGTAAAACAATTTTTATATTAGAATGGTTCTTCAAAAATTAATTACTAATGTTTGGAGTTGCTTTTAGTCTGATGGTACTGATCCAGCATTCCAGAACCTTGGCTAGAAAAGCACTGATTTTTATTTTTTATATTATTATATCTTTTTGCCACTCTGAAAATAGGTCGACATTTAAACCCTCCACATCCTCAAACATACATTACCATTTTTACTTAATTCTCCAGTGGTATGAACAAATATTTGACACATGATTGTAGTAGAAGAAATGCACCATCATCTATATTACACGAGTCGCAGAATCAACACATATACACACAAGAATAGCAGCTCATTTAATACAAAGGAGGCGCCTGGCTCATACACACTTCAGTAGTTTATACTCTTTGTATTCCTGCCAGTCAAGTTAAAGTGAAAATAACGTCTTGAGTCAAAATTACCTCTGCGCGCGTTGAGCAGCTATGCAGTGCAGTAAAAACTACAAGCAGTTGGGTTAGTTTAAGGTTTAAGCACAAGAGTACCCAGAAGCCCCCTACTCCATTTAGACATACCTTGCAAATAGCGCGTGGACACCGCTGCGGACGTCCAAACGTTAGCATCCCCAACTCTCTCAATGAACCTGAAACGAACGTACCCAGGTCCAGGGTCAAGGTTTACACAGTTATTACTTTTATTAATGCAACCTGGGAGCTTGTTCCTGCCCACCGTGCTTACCAAGCACAGAAGCCTATTCACAGTCAATGTCCTTGCCTGCAAAACCTTTAACTGGCTAAAATAAGCGCAAGCGTCCCTATATTGGGCAACTGTGATTACTGGTCTCGCTACAAAGCCAATTTGACTCTGTCAATCTGTTTCTGCTCACACGAGGCCAGCAGTTAACTCACTGGGTACCACAACTGGGAAGATGGTCTTGTTAGTCTTACAAAAACCGACACCTTGGAAAATCCTACACATAGGGGACCGACCGACAGGTAGTCAGCGGTCCTGTTTGCCAAATTACGATCCGACCGCCGTGGAGGTGTTCGGAAACATGCCTGTTTCCATTGAGGCTGGTGCTGTGGCCCAGAAAAGGGCTGCAGCACAAGCCCCAATGCCAAAAGGCATGTTTGTAAACATCCCTGCACCCTGTGGCAGGCACCATGCGGTGCCTGTCAAACGATGCAGGGATGTGGTGCCCCCCCCAAGGCCCATAGCGAAGGGCCACAGGGAACAGGGGCCCTCCTAGGGGCCCTAAAAAAGCCTTTCCGACAGCCTTTTCACATCGGAAGAACCGACGTGAAATGGCTGGTGGAAAGGTGGATCGTAATCCCCACAGCGGTGCCTGAGAAAGCACCGCCTCCATTGTGGGGAATGCGATCTGACTGCCCGGCTGACAGGCTCCTTGAGCCCGTCGGAAGCTGTTGGTCGGTCGGTCCCTGGGGCAATGCGGTCTGACCGACCGCATCCTAATGCGGCGGTCTGACTGCGGTTAAAGATGTCAGTGGGACCGACACCACATCGGTGTCGGTCCCACCTACATCGTAATTGGCCCCATGGTCTTAGAATTCTGTACGATCTGCAAAAAATGGAGAGGGTTTGTTCCCTTGCTCATATGGTAAAAGGGAGGAAGTGGTTGTATCCAAAGATGGGGCTTCAGGCTAGGGTTTCCACCAGGATGTGGGAGTTAAGTTGTCAAAACACAGTCTTTGATTTCCATCCACGAAAAGCAATACTGAATATAATTTTAATCCCTTATGTACCGTAGTTTAGGTTAGAATACACAAATAATGCCGTTTTCCCACCGAAACAACCTACTGTATAAGAATTAAGTGCAACTTCATCACAAACAATAAATGTGGAAAGTACAGTAAGTACATATTTATAGAAGTGACGCTAAACGGAGTAATGTAGAATGCATTCCAGCAAAGCCACGTGGAAAACGGTCTGTAATGTTTTAAAGACTGTAATGTTTTGAAAACTATGTAATATTTAAATACTCACCAAAATGTTCTATACTCAAACGAGGTATTCAGCGCAAATATTCAAAGTTTTTTTCTTATTTCAAAAAACTTCTATTGGTTTTTGTAGGGGTACCAAAAACTAAAAAGGCGTACAGAGGGTTAAGCAGGTTACCGGGTTACAAGCAAACCATGCGGTCATTAGGTCTTGAATTTTTGTTAGTTTCTTGGTTTCATTTTGAACTACCGATTTTTTATAGTCATTTGTGAACCAGATACTTGGGTATTTGTGTGTTGCTGCTATTTCAGTCCTGAGCATCCTATTATTGCAGAGGTGCAGTGAACATTGACTAGGAACGCTAGTTTTTTAATCTTTGTTTGAGGAGTATCCTGATTTTGCAGAGTAACTATTCATTGTATACATAATAACTGGGATAGCCTTGCCTGAGTTTTCTGTAAATATCAGTACGTCATCTGCGTAAGCTGCTACTGATAGTCTACCAGACAAGAATCAGATCCTTTTAATTTTAGAATTGGATCTTAATGAGAATGGCAGTGGCTTAATGACTGGTAGGAAGAGGAGGGGAGATGGGGGGCACCCTTGTTGTGTGCCGTCTGTCAGGTGGAATGAGTGGGAAAGATGTCCATGGACTGTTACTTTTGCTTCTGGATTAGAGTAGAGGGCCATGATCATATGGATAAAGTGACTTCCCAATTCAAACTTTTGGAGGACAGCCTGCAAGAGGGTCAAGAGACCTTGTCATGGGCCTTCTCCGTGTCTACCGCCAGAGCTCAGGGTTTTCACCTTTTCAATTATGCGTTAGTGCAGCCTGATTTTATCAGCAGCCAGCCTACTGTATGGGAATCCTGTCTGGGCAGGGTGGATACATTTATCCCAACTTTTTCCAATCTAAAAGTTAGGATCTTCGCATAGACATTGCAGTTAATGTTTTCCAAGGAAATGAGTCTATATTTTTCATCCTCAGGATGGTCTTTCCCATCATCCAGGAAGACCACTATAGTTGCATGGATTGCTGTGCCGAATATAGATCATGTCTCTGCAAAGTGATTGAACAATGTTTCCATGTGATCAGTTAGAATGTCTGTAAAAGTTTTTTTAGAATTTCCCAGAGAAGCAGTTTGGGCCAGCCGCTTTCCCTAATGTAATCTTTCTGACGGTTTTGACAATTTCATTTTTTTTGTTTATTAAGGAATGAGATCTCTTCTAGATCAACAGTGGGGATGGGTATTTTGTCTAAGTATTCTATACAATCAGCAGGTGTGATGGTTCCATTAGAGTTATAAAGATTTGTGTACAAATCCTGGAAGGATTTCAGTATACTTTGATTATCTCTAATCAATATCTCTATTGATTTACCTTTGGTGTAATTTTGCGAAATTGTTAGTGATACCCTAGCTATGTTAATTTTGCAGATTTACTCTGCTTTATTTATATCTACTCATTTTGGGGTTTTCTTGCTTAGTATTTAATTGTGCCCATATTTGAGCATTCCTAATTGTATTAAGGTTGCTGATTCGTTTGTATGGCTTAGGTGAGTGTCTAATTGTTTGTGCACAACCAATAGACACATATTAATATCATAAACAATTTTAGTTCAGTTTAGTTCATTTTATCATTTAT
This sequence comes from Calotriton arnoldi, assembly GCA_963921515.1. Taxonomy (NCBI): domain Eukaryota; kingdom Metazoa; phylum Chordata; class Amphibia; order Caudata; family Salamandridae; genus Calotriton; species Calotriton arnoldi. The sequence goes on along the minus strand of CAWUFW010000765.1, from coordinate 2,840,054 downwards.
TTTTCTTCTTGTTTTAATATCTTCAGTGCTTATACCAAGACATTGTGCTTCCAATGTACATATGCATGCGAAATGCCAATCCAGGCTTATTTCTGCAGCAGTCGAAATACAAAATTCGTCAAGTAACCAAAGCATTGTTAACCCAATGTATTTCGGGAAATACCCTTCCTCAGGCGTAAAGCACATCGGAACCAACAGCAAACACATGTTTTCCAATAATACATTATTTGAAACTTGAGTTGTGTTAATAACACGTGCAAAACAAGCCACTCCTCCCAAGTGTTTTGTAAACTAATTAACTCACAGGCTCATGATTTATAAAAAAAAAAATAATAAAGTGATGCAAACGACAGCATGATAGAAACTCAAACGACTTGTGTGAACCGATTGTGTCAAAAAAACATAAACATAGTGATTAGTAAAACAACACATGCCAAACAGACAAATGTGCGAGCCCAACTTAGTACCAAAAATCAGTGAACAAACACAAACAAAAAACAGACCGTGTGCGCATAGTGTAATCATAATGTGAGATGAAACTGATATATTGACACGGACCTGGACTCTTCCAGTGACATAAACGTAGTGCTCCGAACTAATAGGCTGACCAAAACGGACGGCCATCAGCAACCCTTCTTAAGCAAAACCGGGTGAAAGGAATGCCCTTTTATCAAGCCGTGAAGGGCACCCCATCTTATTACAGAATAGGTGTCAGATCAATTGTTCTCTTTTCGAATGTCGTTAATTCCCTCTAGAAGTTTATTTTTTGGTATTAGTCTCTTCTAACGGATAATCATTTAGGTGGGGGTAAGGTATCTTATATTTTTAACTCTATGGAGATAAAAGCCTTGTCGGAAGTGACAATCAGTTCAAATCTAGGGCTTGAGGTAAGTGAAATCCGACTTTGGTCCACAAGTAAGTAATCTGTCCTTGAAAAGGAGTTGTGGTTGTGTGACTCGAAAATGTGTAGTCGCTGTCCGTCGGATTGTGCAATCACCGGACATCTATTAAGTTTGGATTTTGTCATCATTTTAGTATTTGTGCCTGAGACTTGCATATGAATTTGTTTTTGGGATTATGTCTAAATTACCATCCATGGGCAGATGGAAATCACCCCCCAGAATTATCTCAAAGTCGCCCCGTAAGTCAGTTATGTCTTTATAGAGGGATAGCCACAGCACTACGGAGTTCTCGGTGGGTGTATAACTATTTATAATGTCAAATTCCATAATATTTTGCTTGGCTTTAGTGATGAGCCATTTTCCCTGGTTGTCGTGAGTGCAAGACATGATGGTGATTCCTCAATCTTTTCGAGTTAAGAGTTATTACGCCATTTTTCTTTTGATGGGCTGGAGAGCTAAAGGTTTCTGTGGTCCATGCTGCATTAAGATTGAAGTTGTCTCTTAGGGAAAGCCTAGTTTCTTGTAGCAGAATCAACAGCTATCTTCCTTCTTTTGATAGGGTGGTTTAGGACTTTAGTGTTGAGGGCGAATATTTTTAAGGGTGTGGTCCTTTGTCGCATGTGTTAATGTATGTTGATTGGGTGTACTTGGTTGTCTGGGGTGGTACTTAGCTATAGTCCATGAGTATGGTGAGCAGCTGTGGACAGGAAACTATGTATTGGTATAAGACTTCCCTTTCATATGAACGGCTGGACCAAAATGCTGTAGGAGATGTAATTAGGGACAATACGAAAGACACCCTAACATGAGATGATGGCATGGCTAGTGGGCTCCCATCAAGGTAAGTGAGATAGAAGGGGGAGAAGTAGGTTACAGGAGAGAGGGGAAATAAAAAAACCCTTAAAAATACAGACAAAAAACATGTAACATACTCCTAAACAATCCCCACAAAACACCCCACCTAGAGGTGGCTGAGGCGATCACCACCCCACCCGTCATTTGCTAGTGCGTGAAGAGCCACAAACTAAAAGGCCTCTTTCAGTCTGAACAGGATTATGATTATAATACAGAGCAACGCGATACCAAAACATTTCCCATGCGGAGACATAAACCATCTAAAAACTTGAAACAGTCTTAGATATTCCTAAAACATTTTTAAACAATTATAAGCATTCTTAATCAATCTAATAACAAAAGCAACGTAATATGAGTGTCTTAATGTTACCTTTCCTAATTAAACACTATGTTGTAAGTGAGAGGGACCATGCCTTCTACCTTGGAACATATAGTTTGAACACATTGATGTTTTTATGAGCTTGTAGATGTGCAGAAGGTTGTGTAGCTGTTAACCTTGTACTATGATGTTGCATTTTGTGGTGGTGTTGTGTTAGCCGTAGCTATTGTGGAACGACGGCCAACATAGGGGTAGTTAGACACCCCGGTCCTGGTAACTTTCATGTGCAGCTATCTTATATTATACATAAGATTCTGATGTGCTGATGGAAGAAGGTTTTAAGGGTCTATTGTCTTGTTAAGACTTTCATTGAGGATTGTTTGGGGTTATTTATTACCTTATTGCTATGTTATCTCCCGGTACTCCAGCCAAGTATGAGACATCGAGCACTTTATTAATTAGCATTGTTGGTTGTTACACATATAGTCACTGTGGGTTTTGACCTGTTTACGAAGTATGCTAACATATGCACCCATTTTGTCTTGCTTGCTACAGATCATATGTTAACCAAGGTTCATTGTACATATAGGCCGACAGCAACCTTTTGAGGAGCTGTGTTTGGCTCACCAAGATGTCATATGTTAAGTATTCATATCAGTTTAAGGTGAAGAAGAGCTGCAGGCTGTAGATCCGCCTGTTCAGTGAGAATCAATGTTTTTCCTTTGTGGGTTATTTTGAATTTTTCAGGATAAAAATGAAAAAGGTAAAGGTGGGTCTTTCAGCGATTGTCTAAGGGCTAAAACACCTTTCCTGTGGGAGACTGTCTCTTTGAAGTAATCTTGTGATATACTAATCCTGAATCCATTCTATTGTATGTTATGGTTTGTCTTTATGTGTGAGGGGATAGCTCTGTGTGCAGGGTCTGAAGATCAGCGGTCTTCTGAGTCTTACCAGGTCAACTGGATTGCTGAACTGTTTCCCAGATGGTATCCTATGTGCTCTTTCAATTTCAAATTCCTTTTCAAAGGCGATGCCCAGAATCTTGTGTATTCATGTTTCAAGGCATTCTGCCTATGAGTTAGCGTCTCTTTCTGCATCTTCCAGAATGCCAAAAATCCTCAGGTTTCTCCTTCGGTTACGGTCTTCCAATTCAGTAACCTCTATGATTAATACTTTAATTTTAGAGGACATACTGCTTGTAGCTTTTTCAAGGTTGTATTATCATTCTCCAGTTTACCTATTCTGGATTTGGCATCTGTGATCTTCTCAGCAAGGTCTTCGGAGTCTTTCCATAGTTCATGGATATCATTCTGCATGATGTCTGTGATTGTTTTACTTTTTGGACTAGCTCATGGAGTGCACCTAGGCCTTATAAAATTAGTTCCATATTTGCGGTGGAGTCTGTTTTAGGTTTAATTGGCGAGTTTGGCAAGGGCAGTTCTGCCTTCGATCTTTTTTCGCCCTATTTGTACTCTCTCTGTTCACTGCTTTGTTTCTCTCTTGAGTCTGCCATTCTGTAGTCCAGCCTTCGGCGTCGGTTTTGACTGCTGGTAGGATCGGTCTTAATGAATTGGGCATGCAGTGGTTCCAATAATTGAAAGGATTGTTGGGTGGAAAGACGAGGCGCTACACTATAGCTGTTATCTTGGTGGGATACCTAAATTAGGCACAGGGCACACCTCATTTGATCAATTCTTAGGAGAGTGGCACAGGTTTTTCTCCTTAGATATGGTGGTACAAAGTACCAGTGCAGTGGGACACGCATAGCAAGATGGCTCCAAGTTTTCAAAGGGAGTTGTATAGACTGTAGATTACGCTGTACTTTAAGTGTGTGTCTTACTTTGTCTCCTGTGGAGGGAATTTTCAATCATTTGGTTGCAAGTGTGCATCCTTCTTTTTTATAGTGGCCAACAGTGCAACGGGTAGCCAGTAGATGTTAGCAGAAGTCTATGTCTGGACAGGGATTTTCGTTATACTGTCATGCTGTGATAGTTGGTAGATCTCATACATGACAAAGATATTGCAGCGCTACGTCAATGCATACAATGAAAATGCTAAAGTTTTCATAATTGGGAGCTTTGGGAATGCTCCATAACTGGGATGCTAAGCCTCTTTCTTGGAGGCCCGGTGTCCGTGTCTGAACTGTTTTCTGAATCAGGACCTCGGGTTAGGTTGAAAAGTGGTAAGAACAGCTGGGCACATTTCCGTTTGGCAGCAATGAGGTGAAGAAATCTGGGTTCGTGTACAGCTATGGAGCTAACTAGGTCGGCTGTCTATGTTGCGGAGCTCTTAACCGATATTAGAACATTGGAATGTCGGGAGCTCCATAGAAAACAAAGGAGTGCTCCGGGCTTCTAACGGTTGGTGGAAGCCCGGAGCTCCAACATTCCAATGTTGAACTTTGTTCACAGCTGTTGCTGTAAACAAAGCCTCTCAGAGCCCAAGGGGATTTAAACCCCTTAATCTCCTAAAGTAGTTTGTTTTTACTAATTAGAACATTCTGCTATCTAGGGACTGAACGTTCTAATAGCCTTAGAGCCCTCCGTAGCAGGCTCTACCAGCCAGTAAAGGCCCGCTCCCTTGTCAAAGGCCCTCACCTTCAGCTCGGGCCTTTAACGCTGGAGCGGGCCTTTAATGGCCGATAGAACCCGCTACGGTGGGCTCTAAGGCTATATTGGTATTGGATAGTTTTGCCTTCTGGGATCAGTGCATTTGGGCAGTGAGGCAGTCATAATGGATGGCCATTTTGATTTTATGGCAAACGATCCTTCTTAGGGAGCATTATTCCCATTGTTTTACGGTCAGAGGGGAACACAAGACTATTCGGTGAGTGGTCTCATGTCTGTTGAAGGCATGAACATTAGCTTTTTCAGCTGCATATACTGGTAATGCTCCATTTTAAGAAGTGCAGGCACGGAAGGGAGAGCTTAAGCGGCCACCATTTTTGGGCATTTCCCCCCAATCCCCTCCCCGTCAATATTCAATGTTAAGTGACATTAAGTTTAAGCTTTCAGGTAGCGTCATTAGCTAAAAAAAAATAATACAATAGCAAAATGCAAACTAAGAGTTTAAACATGTGGGTTGCAGTAGTTCAAAAATGGGCTTGCGCAGGATTACAGACTAACTGTTCGCATGGCTACTGTTTACAAAAGACATTACATAAAATAGCTAAAAATGTCATTTCTAATGGATTACAGTGATTAGATTAAGTCAGGGGAGCAGCCACGCTTTCTGAGGACAATTGAAGATCCAAAACAAGGACCACAAATCTGTTGATGCGTGTAACTTACTTACACAGCTTGCATCTTCATGACACAAACAGCTATCTAGCACGACACCCTTAAGAGGGGTCACTAAAAGTCTGCTGTGGCTGGGCTCCGATACCCTTCTCCACATCAACATTTTTGGGAAATGGGTCATGATTATCCAACATTATCATCAATCCGCAATATAAGGGAAAAAGGTGCACGTGTAGCCCACATACTAAAAAGTAAAATTTTATGTTGTTCTGTTTGCTTTTTGTATTTTTTCTTTCTAAATAAATTATTTAAAAAAAAATTTAAAAATAAAAGTAATCCACGGAAGTAAACCACATTTAAGAAAAGTACACCAGCTATTTATAACATGAAATAATGAACAAAATGACAACTACCTCGTCGGGTTAGCATAGTTTGAAGGGCTGACCTCACCTTAGTAGATGAGAAAGGATGAGATGAATATGGGGACAGTACTCAAATTATAGGTAGTCTAGAGCTGGTACACTTGAAACTTAAATCTCACTAAACAGAGAAGTACTAAGCAAAAAACGGAGGTCCTGAACTTCACAAGACCTCCTAAATGTAACTACTACAAATAAATTACACGAGGACAACAAAAAAAGGGGAAAGACAAAAGATGTCTTAATACTGCCCTCACACACTTTGCAGTGTCATGCTTCATCATAGGGCCGCATCTGACATCCAAGTGCACACCAACACACTGGATGGAGCGCAACATTTTTTGTATGTAAGAAGACTAGTGGTGAGGGTACAGCAAGTGTAAAGGAACAAAAACCACAATGACAAAAGAAGGAAAGAATCTTCCCTTAAGAAGGGACCAAAAGGTGCAGACACATACAGTTAAAACTACCTAAAGGGCAACCATCGTCTCTCTTTATTCCTGTAGCCCCTTGGTAGGATTAAAACTAGAAAGTTGGGATATTCAGGGGAGGTAAAAGCCACTATATCCCTGCTGCAGATACACTTGAAACTTAAACTGGAGATGACACAATGGTGGAGGCTGCAGTAGCCACCATTGTGTTCTTCCTATCTCCAGCTCGTCAGGGCCAAAGAACACAGGCATCAACATGCATTGAAACAAACATCACAGAAATCAACAAAGGGCTACTACGGCTTTATGTCGTGGAATCAATGAAGCAAAAACTGAAACATGAAGAACGAGCACTGGCAAAGCTAATCAGCCTCGCCTTTCAAAAGCACGGCAGACCGATTAGCTTGATAATAGTTCTGGATATGCTGTTCTCCATCAGCAAAAAGATATCAAATGCTAGTTTGTTGATGCTGAACAACATCATCAAAAACGAAAAAGAGAAAAGGATGATAATGCACGCTTGCACCATGACACTACAGCAGCCCAACGAGATGACATAGGCAAAGGTGTCACACTGCACAAGCGGGTGCAAATGGGATGATCTAGCCACTACTTGGGGTTTTTTTATCATTAAAAGTTGAAGGGAAAATATGAGGAAAATATGCACAAAAGTGGCTGTTGAGAGAAAAAAAATAGCAAAATGCGCAGAAAAGCACCTGTTGCGAAAAGAGAGTCACAGAAGCAAACTGCAACTTCCAGGCTCTTCAAAAAAAAAAAACAGTAAAAAAGAATGCAACTTGAAAATACAGAGGAGCAACAAAGGATCGGGATGGCGGGGAGGCAATCAATGCTGCCATTGGCGAGAGCAGCCGATGTGTGGGGCAAGGAGCAATGGAGAAGCGGGGTACATCGTTTTTTTATTTTATTTTTTAAACCTGAAGCAATGGAATAGCTGTTGGGGGGGGGGGGGAGAACACTGAGATTGAGGGCTGTGAGGTGGGAGGCAGCACACAAGGGAGTGAACAAGAAAACAGTTCCCTCTATGCAAGCTGTGTAAGGACACAGATCATCCAATAAGCACACAGGAAACAAGAAATGCACCAGAGGCAGGACAGACAAAAAATAGGGAGGAAATCCATTGTATGAGAACAAGGACATGAGATAGACAAGAGAGCCATCGAATCGAGGGCAGACCCGAAGCCCTAATATAGGAGAGACAACAGGTATACAACAACATCCCGCTAAAGCTACCTGTAGGCGAGACCTAAAAAGCACTTGGGACTTAATGCACAAAATATTCTCAGGAGTCTGGAAATTTCTACAAATCGACTTGTAAAAACGACCACTAGGAGGGTACAGTGAATTAATTTCAGGTCTACTTATTTCCTTTACCTTAAGTTGAATTCACAGAGTAATTTATTGAAATACAAATCTATGAATAAGAAAATGAAAAAAAAAACGAAATGATGAAAAAGGTCAAGAGTGCAGAAAAGGAAATATGAGAAATATAGAAAGCGCCCGTAAAATATGGTCATATCAAGTGTCAGGATGCTGACTGATTAATTCTGAAAGAAAAGATGACACCTCCAGACTAAATAATATATAATAGATCGCATTGGACCAGCAGCTTGTGATTGGCTGCCTCAGAAGCGTGTCCTAATCCCCAGTGCTAGTGATGCGAGCTTTGAGGAGGCGACGGTTACAGATGTCAGCGCACGGAACTGACAGCAGCTCCACAATACAGACATATCTTTATGTCACGATAGGGAGAATACATGACGGCCAATAAAAACATTATTTGGAACAAGTGTACAAACAAACACACGTGCATCCCACTATTACTGCAAGGGTAAAGTCAAATCCGATGTCACTGCCATAGTACAGCTACATTAATGTAAGGAAACATTACTTCCTCGCTCATAAATTGCATGTTACAATGACTGCAGAACAAACCAACTGGGCACACTTTCATAAGGCAGCTTCAATGTGATTATAGCTTGACGGGTTGAACTCCTTGTGTCCTGGTAGATAAATACCTTAGTTTAGAACTGCTAAATATGAACAAACAGTATGACATAATATTCAAATGCATAGAGAGTGATTTGCTATTGATCAGCAGTGTTGAGAGAGCCGAGGGACTTCGTGGGCCACTCGATCCTTCGTATCCCACCAGTTCTGGCTATTACCACGCTGAGCAATGGCAATAAATAGCTTCATAAATAAATTCCCCACACAACTGTGTGGTGTGTGCGCGCACACATATACACACAGAACATAACATGTGCATTTGTAAAGCGCACGTTCACCCACGGGTATCTTGCCGCTGAATAACAGATGTTTATTTTTACCCAACTCAATGGTACTCATTTCATCGACCTCAGAAGGATGAAAGGCTGAGTGTATGCATACATAAGCACATGCACACATGTGTGTGTGTGTGTGTGTACAAAACACACGCAGATAGTCACGTTATGGCTGCCTGTATAGTTAGCTATAGGTTATATGCCAATTAAAAGTTACAGAACTGAGTGGGGTAGAAGACACTCCACACGTCATTGGACAGAGTATATGGTCACAAGCCACATAAAGTGTTACAGCAAACAAATGATGGACGGAATGCTGACAATGCAAACATTCTCCCCCAGTCAAAAGATCTGGGTTAAATCCATCGTTCTTTTGCCCACTACGCCACCCCAGTTTGGACCCAGCCATATGCAAATCAGTCTTGACCCTGTGCCCCATGGGAACAGTCCAGACTGAACTGCCAGGCCAGGTCCTCCCTGGACCAGAAACAAGCATCCTGGGACCGGTTTCAGGGTATGTCACCCTTCTTCAGCCAGGCTAGCTTGAATCCAGTGGCACAGTGAGCAAGGGACCCACGTCTGGGCATACCCATCCCACTTAGGGCGAAAAGTGTTACAGCAAACAAATGATGGACGGAATGCTGACAATGCAAACATTCTCCCCCAGTCAAAAGATCTGGGTTAAATCCATCGTTCGTGGGTCCCGTGCTCTCCATGCCACTGGAATCAAGCTATCCTGGCTGAAGAGGGGTGAAACCCCGAAACCGGTCCTAGGATGCTTGTTTCCAGTCCAGGGAGGACCTGGCTTGGCACTTCGGGCTGGACTGTTCCCATGAGGCACAGGGTCAAGACTGATTTGCATATGGCTGGGTTCAAACTGGAATGGCATGGTGAGCAAAAAACGATGGATTTAGGCCCAGATCTCTGTACTGGGGTGAATGTATGACATTGTTCTGCATTCTGTCCATCAACTTTTGTTTTTGCACAAGCCACATAAACACAGACAGGGCGGTGCCGGGAATCCAGTTACAAGCAGACTTATCAAGGTCCCATCTGGACATCATGCTTCCTGTCATTAAGAGAAATAGACAGGAGTAGAGGATTGTTGTCTACACTGTCCGCAACAGGGACATTTTGGAAAGGTCTTTACACGTACCTGAATGTTGTATTACGGAATCTGTGAGACGAACCTACTTCTCACAGGGTTTATCATTGTCCTTGAGCCTTGAAAAAGTCCGGGGGGACGAAACACGTGTCGGGTGCAGTGTTTTGGATTTCTATACCTGTGACTTTGATTGTGAAGTAAAAGAAGAACACAAACTTCAGTGGATTGGATTGATTTATTACCAACAACCGATTTACTCAATACGAGTTGGACTCTAAAAATACCAGGACTGGTGTGTGCTTGTTTGCTTGTTCTTTCGCTTTGTATATTGCAAACATACCCTGTATGGTCTGTTTAACTAGCACCTATGGTGACTGGGTGCTTAGCATGATAGCACCACCTGAACTTTTTCTATCCATATATATTGTACTTCCTATTGGACACCTATAACTTGTAATAGATGTGCAGTCACTCAGGCCTAGTCACCAAAGCTATCAAGATTTGACTCTCCGCAGACAGGACCCGACCCCGGGCCTGTGCTGACACTCCTCCTTCCAACGGAAGCCCGTCTCCAAGGCACACCATGTAAACACTGTAACGGTGCAGGGCGGCTCGGAGTTTCCAGTTATTCATGTAGCGCGTCCATCGCATGCGAGTGCAGGCTCAACAGGTGGTTCCCCCACTAATGCGGAGTCCTATACGTCAGAGAGACACTAACACGCCCCACAGCTGAGCGGGGCGCCAGCCCTATGTCATTTGTACATTTGCATGTCAAGTCTAAGATTTGCTGACGACATTGTGCATAGCAGAGGTCCAGCCTGCTTCAATACCCTTGGATCAAGTTAGTTTGCAGCTTTCCCCTCACTCAATGATACACGTGGGTAATAAATAGCAGCGCACGCCACGGAAATAGAAGCAGCTACAGAGAGACTGCCAGGGTCACCACATGAGACGCGAACGTGTCATTTACACATCGAATCTCCCTTTTACTGTGGGGCTAATAGAAGTCTTAAATCATGATAAGACGCAGGTATTCTGCTCTTGCTGAGGCGCACCCTATAATAATAAGACACTTGAACACGTCGCCAGAGACAACAGACTGCAATTACACAGCGTTCCACAGCAGTTGCAACACGTACTGTTTAACACTCGAACTTCACTGATGAACAGATAGTATGAAAAATGTCGAATCCGAGGCAGTACGAAGCTAGAATAGTAACAATTAAAATAGGTGTACCTCTCAGTTTTCGTGCATGAAAACATCTTTAAGAATATACGGGTCTGAAGTATAAAGCCATTTTGTACCTGCAAACCCTGCAATTTGCAAAACCACAGGGTTTGCTACTGACAAATTGTCCTTTTCGTAGCTACTAGACCCATTGAACGACTCTGTAACGCCTTTCCAAAATGCCGCATTAATTTACTAACTCATTCTAAGTCACAATGAGGAAGAGGGTTAAAAGGAGCACTGCTTTCTATCTGTGAATTACAATGAAATGTATCAATGGCTTGTGGTTGTAGTTACAGTCGCAAACCACTGCAAAGATCCCGACTCTACAGGTGAAGTGGTAACCCCACTCTCCAAAAGAAAGCTGGCTCTTTGGGTATTATGTGGGGAGACCGTGGGTAGGAGGCAGGAAGCACTTCTCTAGCCGATGCTTCTCAAATGGGACACATTTCCTTTGTTAAAAAGGCTGCGCCTTCCCTTAAGGAACAGACACTACTATAAAAAAGAAACACTGGCAAAGCCAACAAGTCTCTGCCTTTCAATGGCATTACCGGTCGTTGGGGTCGGGCAAGGTTATTTGCCAATACAGGACAGCATCAGCAAATAAATAAAAAAATCAACGATGAATATGCGCACACGTCTTGATGCTACAGCTGCTCTGAAGTGAAAGCATGTGCACACAAGCTTCACTATGCACTTGCGTACCTTATGAGGAAAGGATATTTTGTTTTTGTTTCAACTTACCATATCAAGATGATGGGTGCGCATCGTAGAGTGGCAAATTAAAAAAAAAAATATGCAAAAAAAAAAAAATACAGCAACAACAGAGCTGAGGGGGTGTTTAGGGAGGGTCGGGGAAGCAATGACGAGCTTCGGGGAGCAAACCAGAGAGCAAAAGGGAGCAGTTGAGGAGGGAAGCAGCAAACGTATTGCAAGAAAAGACATGCGTTCCAACACTGCGGAAAGTAAAAGCCACAAGTAGTTTCCAGAGGCAGCTATAGAAGAATACCAAGGATTGTAAAGAAGCTGCCCTCCAGAGGAGGGACCAACAGAATCAGAGGAAAGAAAGCTCTTGAATCCGATTGAAGCAAATGAGACTGAGAAGAAAGCCAGCCAATGGTAAGGGACGGGCTTACTCAAAGCCCACTCTGAGTATTGGTATAGTCCACAATAGGACTTCGACAACAGATACCTAAAAGGACTTCGACAACAGATACCTAAAGGCCGCCCTGTAGGAGACCAAAAGAAAGGCAGTGAATGAGAGCAGAATCCATGGATAAGAGAAAAAGTCTAGTAATTACACATTTTTTAATTAACCGCGGTTAAGGATCCAATTGTACGTTACTTGAAATGACAACTAAAGAAGGTTTCGTATTTGGAAGCGCAAATGCAGGGATGCAAGTCTGTTGTTCCTTGCAGGTCACCATACCTGTATTTGTAGCCAATCACAGGGTATCATGAACCAAATTTATATTCATTAGCTAGATCTTTCAGTAAACCCCTGAAACCGGAGATTTTGCTACGCGAACTATTACATGCAAGGGTCACATCGCAATATTCTGACCGTCAATAGTCGGTGTACAGTTTGTGACCACTATTCATGACCGGCCTCTTCCTACATCCGCCCCATAGCCCTGAATAAGGTGTGTCATGTGCTGCTCCTTCCACGGTGAAGTAAAAGTGATGTCAGTGTTCCTGGTCTTAGGGATGTGGTAAAACCAAGTGCTGCAACTTATCCACTGCAGTGTGTCACTGTGTCCCTCGGTACGCTGAATCAACCTCTCTGCTGCAGCTGTTGGGGAGGGTAGGGAAATATGTGAGCTAAACACATGCACAAAATGGCGTGTTCCTGTCTCCCCAGCGCATGTGATCACCCGGCTACTTCAATGGCAAAGAACACTGGGTGAAAAATACATGTTTATGAATTTCTACAATACAATTTGAATTTCGATGCTATCCATTCAGTCCTTTAGGCTATCCCCAAAACCAAATAACTTACCATATAACATATTTCCGACTGATGCTTTGCTGTTTCACCTTTACCTCAACAAAAAGAGGCACAACTAGTCTTCAATACTGCTGTAAGTGCACAATACTGTGTTACATTGTGACTCGAGCCCGCACCTCCTCTCACGTGGCATCCAACCGAGATAGCCTTTGTTTGGGCCACGCAGTGATGAAGAAAGTATTGATAATTTCTAACTTCCTGCTGGTGCCTAGTCAAAGTGCCACCATGAGTCCAGGGCGAGTTAAAGACCCAGGGAGACATCCTCATGATAGCCAGAGCCACAGGCATCCACCACATGCTTCGGATGCAGCTGATCTGGGTCCTGCTGGTCATGAAGTTCACACGTAGACAGTGAATGCTGCAACCATTGAAGTTAGAGCCGTCCAGGAGACAGCAGGCTGGGTAGGCTAGCTGGATCTCGGAAGTGGTTATGAGTTAGAGGGCAAGCTCACGTCTTTACGGACTAGCCTCAGCTACTTTTAATTTAAGTGAGTAAACTTGAACATTGCTTGCATGAAAAGTTTTTCTAACAAGATCCATACTGTTGGTCAAAAGTAGAGAGGCTGGGTACCTCCCCATCTGGTCAGCCACACCCCCCTTTCCCTTTGGGGTCCACACTATGGCCCCTTCTCAGTGTTTGTCACATAATTCAACCTTTCAACACACCGAGATCCGTGAGATCAAGTAGTCTGAGACTATTGAAATCAATGGAGATGAATGGTGCAGGAATTATTTTTGGAGGATAAGGACGTTTTTTGGTTCCGCGATTCGCCTGAGAAACATTTTGATTGTTTGGATAGTGAAGGTAAGTACAAAGAAGGTGACATCCTCCACACGAGATGAGTTGGGAAGTATCTCTCTGGATTGATTGCCGCTGTCCCAGGCTGACCGTCCAGAATTATTTGCCTATCCTCTCTTCCATTTGAATCCTATAGCATTTTATCCCCTGTGTTAGAAATGTGGTCTCTAGTTGGCAGAGGTAAGTACCTTTGTCCAAATAGGAACATTTGCTTCTAGTCAGGGTAAGGGGGATACACTTCTAAAATAACCCCTGCTCACCCCCTTGGTAGCTTGGCACGAGCAGACAGGCTTATCTCAGAGGCAGGGTGTAAAGCATTTGTGAACACATACAGTAATACAGTGAAAACACTACAAAAGGACACCACACCAGTTAAGAAAAATAAGTAATCTTTATCTAAACCAAACAAGACCAAACGACAAAAATCCACCATACAGTATTAAAAATATGACTTTCAAATGATAGAAACAGTTCAGTTCAAAGCAAATTGCAGATGCAACACTTTTCACACATAGTACCTTGGATGCGTCGCGCAAGCACACACAAAAAAGGTTGCAGGGAAGGTGATGCGTCGGTTCCTTACACTCAGGGAAGGTAAAGCGTCGGTTCCTTGCTACGGGGGAAGCGATGCGTCGGTTCCTTACTGCTGTGCAGGGGAGGTGATGCATCGGTTCCTTACCGGAGAGGAGGTGATGCGTCGGTTTCTTACTGCGTGGGGAGGTGATGCGTTTCTTACTGTGTCCTCCAACGTTGCGACAGACTTTGCACCTCGATGCGATGCGACGATCCGGGACGATGCGTGGGTTCTGGCAGCCGCACAGCAGGGCCTGCGTCGGAATCGGTGCGGTGATCTCGGACTTCGGAGATCGGTTCACTCGATGCGGCGTGCGGCAATTTCTTGAGCCGCGGGCAGGCTCTGCGATGCGTCGGAAACAGGTGCGGATGCGTCACGCTTCTCGAAGTTGCGTTACTTTTCCAGCGGCAAACAGCCTCCAGAGGTCCAAAACAACAGCAGGCACCTCTTAGCAGGTCAGAACTCCCAGCAAGGAAGTTCAGGGGAGCTGGTGGTGAAGTCTTTGGGTCCCTGAGACTTCAGAACAGGAGGCAAGCTCAAGCCCTTGGAGATCTTCCTCAAGCAGGGGACACAGCAAACAGCAAAGTCCTTCTCCCTTTCCTTGGCAGAAAGTAGCCACTGCAGGCCAACCCCAGACAGCAAACAGCACAGGGGCAGTATTCCTCCTCAGTTTCTCCAGGTCTTCTCCTTGGCAAAGGTTCCTCTTGATTCCCAGAAGTGATCTAAAAGTCTGGGCCCCAATATTTATACAGCAAAATCCTTTGTCCTCTGGTGGCAGAGAAGCCCTGTGCTTAGTCAAAACCAGTTCTGTCCTCTCTGGTGCTGCTTCCTGGCAGGAGTTGGAGACAGCATTGTCAAAGGCAGACAGGGCCTATTCAGGTGCAAGAGAAATCTCCTCCCACCACTCTAAATGCAGACCGGGCCTATTCAGGTGCTAGTGAGAACTCCTCCCCTACCCTGAATGCAGCCCAGGTCTATTCAGCCCAGCCCAGAGTCATTCAGGATAGGCAGGACACACATCAACCCCCCCCCCCAGTGGCCGTCTGAGAGAATGCACATCCCCAGCCCCTGTCACTCCAAAGCCAGACAGTCAATACACATCCAACACATCCTAGCAGAGGCACACTGGATGGCTAAGCGAGAAAATACCTACTTTCTAAAAGTGGTATTTTCAAACACAGAATGTAAAAATCACCCTCACTAAAAGATGCATTTTAACATTCTGAGTTCAGGCACACTAAACTTTATTTTCCTAACTTGTTCCCAGGGGTAGTTATGCTTATAAGATGTTATAAGCAAACTCCCCATTCTATCCTATGGGAACAGGTAGCCTTGCAATGGTGAAAAATGAAATTGGCAGTATTTCACTATCAGGACATGCCACACACACCAGGGCATGTCCTACCTTTCACAAACACTGCACCCTGCCCACAGGGGTACATTGGGCCTACCTTAGGGGTGACTAACATGTAAGAAAAGGGAAGGGTAGGGCCTGGCAAGTGGGTGCATTTGTCAAGTCGACATGGCAGTACTAGACTGCACACAGATACTGCAGTGGCAGATCGGAGTCACATTTACAGGCTGCTTATGTGGGTAGCACAATCAGTGCTGCAGGCCCACTAGCAGCATTTGATTTACAGGACCTGGGCACATACAGTGCACTGTACTAGGGACTGACTAGTAAAGCAAATATGCCAATCATGGAATAACTAATCCATAAACCCAATTTACAGGGACAGCATATGCACTTTAGCACTGATCAGCAGTGGTAAAGTGCCCAAAGTCATAAAACCACCAACAGGTCAGAAAAAATACAGGAGAAAGGCAAAAAGTTCCGGGATGACCCTGCAAAAAGGGCTAAGTCCAACACCCTTGTTCTAGGATGATTAGATCTTCCTGTACTTTATTCCAGTCCTACCCTTTTCTATCAAGCCAGGAGGCCACAGTTCCTACAGTCTCCTCTCCTAGTAGGTGCATGCCGGTAGCACGCAGCGGGGTGTCCTGCACAGCAGACACATGAGTTGACCATTCCTACCTTAGCCTCTCTGAGAAAGTAGAGCAGCAGTTGACAGGATGTTATAATTAACAAATTGTTAATTGCATTGGTGCCACGGTTATTTCTGTATTTTCAAATTAGAATAGAGAAGTCACTTGGCTTCTAAATAGAGGACAATATCTGCTCCTTTATCATTTCTGGGGATGCCCAATGGGCCAAAGAGACGCTGTAATGCAGTGGCAGTGGAAGCTTTAGCTGCCCCACACCACTCCAATTTACCCCAATCCACCAATTCCCACTCCTATCTACCCCACCTCACTCCACTCCAATCTACCCTACTCTAATCTACCCCCAATCTACCCCACCCAGATCTACTCCAATCAAATCTAACCCTATCTAACCCACCCCAATCTACCCCACCCCACTCTACCCCCACTCCCATCCATACCACTCCAATCTACCCCACTTCAAACTATCCCACTCCAATCATCCTTCTTCAATCTACCCCACTCCATTCCAATCCACACTACTCTAATCTACCCTACCACACCCAGATCTACTCCAATCCAATCTACCCCACCCCACATTACCCCCACTCCCATCCAAACCACTCCACTCCAATCTACGCCACTTTAAACTACCCCACTCTAATCATCCTTCTTTAATCTACCCCACTCCATTCCAATCTACCCTATTCTAATCTACCCCACTACACTCCATTCTTCCCCAATCTATCTCACTCCACTCCAATCTCAACTCCAAACTATCCAACTCCACTCCAATCTACCACACTTCATTCCACTCTACCCAATCTACTGCACTCTACTTCATTCCAATCTACCACATTCCACCCAAATCTACCCCACTCCTGTCTAATCTAACCCACTCCACCCCACTCCAATCTACCCTACCTCACCCTAAACTACCATACTCCAATGTACCCCATCTAATCCTACCAACTCCAATCTACTCCACCCCAATCCACCCAACTCCACCCCAATCTACCCCTGCCCATCCCAATCTACCCCACACCACTCTATCCACTTCACCCTAATCTACTCTACTCCAATCTTCCACTGAACTCTACTCTTCCCTAATCTATCCCACTCCACTCTACCCCAATCTACCCAACTTTTCCCCAATCTACCCCTATTCAATCTACCCTACTCCAAACTACCACACTCTTCTCGCCTTTACCCCAATCTGCCCCACTCCAATCTACACTACCCGATCTAAATCTACCCCACAACACTCCAATCTACCCCAATCTGCCCCACTCCATTCTTTCCCAATCTACCCAACCCCACTCCAATCTACCCCAATATATGCCACTTCACTTTACCCCGATCTACCCTACTCCACTCCAATCTACCATACTCCACCTCAATCTACCCCAATTCAATCTATCCCACTCCAATTTACCATGCTAATCTACTGAACTCCCCCACTCCAATCTACCCCAATCCACCCCACTCCATTCTACCCCCTCTACCCCGTTCCACTCTATGCCAATCAACCCCACTCTACTCTAACCCATCTACCCCATTCCAATCTACCACACCCTACTTCATGGGCGGATCCTCCGTTGGAGCGGAGGAGCGTCGCCCCACTTAAATTACCCCCGAAGATGAAAAATAAAATGGCGATTCATTACCATTTTTTTTCCATCCTCCCGTTCTGAACTGAGCGTCAGGACAGGGGTGGGGCCGCTGCACTACGACAACAGCAGGGAGCAGGGTGGGTTGTTTGTGCACTTTTCAAGTGCGCATGTCCATTTGGCCGGCCGTCTTGCAACGGCCAGCCAGACATGCACAATTTGAAACCTCTAGCCCAGCAGTCTTAAGACAGCAGGGTTAGAGTAAGCGCTGTGTGAGGCGATCCCTCAAATCAGGGTTTCACAGCATGAGAGTAGTGCCAGGGTTGGTGTCCGCACTGCACCATCCAGTTCCTTTGAAGAGGACCGGAGCGGAGGACGTCGACGTTTGTTCAGGTAAGTTTTGTTTTATTATTAACATTTGTGCAACGCCCGCCCCCCCACTCCACGTAGAGGTCAGCCGCCACTGCCCCACTCTACGCCGCTAACTTTTAACCATGCTAAACAGCAGTCAAACTGGTGTACATAATGACTAAAACACATTGCCAAAGCCAATAGCTGTCGCATAGGTGAGACCTAGTGGCTTTGCAAATACTTGTTTATACCTTCCACCGACGTGTGCTGAAGCCGAGTCATGGAGACACCCCGTGAAATATCAATGATCTACACAGAATGTACAAAAGAGACAGACACATCTGGTGATCAGCTTGAAACCCTACTGCGGGGCTCAGAGTCCTGTCTTTCTGAACAGCAGATATCAACCCAGCCCTAAATTCGATCTGCATTTACTCTCAAACCAGTGCTTTAAATGGGCCGGTACTCACCGGTCCTGAGTGCCGGCACTTCTTAGATTTATCGCTCGGAGTACCGGCACTTCTCTACTGCCCTGGAGAGTACCGGTACTCATGAAAAGGTAGGCTCATTGGCAGTGCTGGTGAGCAGAAGTAGAACGTGTCTCTGGCAGCCAAGGCGCCGCTTCTGCAGCACCGATCTGAGCCCCAGCTGAGCTATTCAGCAGGGCTCATTTGAATAATGTCCGAGTGCTCACCATCACCCTGTGCTTGACAGAGCAGGGTCCATTCAGGCCCTGTGCTGTCAATCACATTCACACTAGCCTCACCACGATGGTCGCTCGGAGCTGATGCTCCGTAGTGAATCCCTCTCACCAGCTTCCTGAGCGGCGTTCCGACGCGCTGTTGTCCCATCCAAATCAGCGATTCCGAAACCGGAATGCAGGCTGATCACCCGAAGCCTGAAATCGCCTTTCTCCGACCTAGCATCCCGGAGAACTAAGCCCCGACGTCCCTGCCAGTCACTACACCAAGATGGCGCCTGAGGAGCTGCGAGACTGCAACCGGTGACCGAGGGAGGTGCTCCGCGATGGCATCGACCTCCGTTTACCCAGCAGACGGTGCCCCCCCCTCAAGAAGTGAGATGCGCATATGGTGTGTGATACGGAAAACAGGGATCATTGCATGCCTAAGACCACCCGATTGTATCACCGGATCGGCATGCATCGGCATCGGACTCAAAATGGTGGGTGCACTGATCGCTGCACCTCCAGCCTAAGAGTACTTCTTTTACCATCACCGAGCGGCTGCTGCCTATGAGGGAAGCCCTGTACACCTTTCTGCTCAAGGTACACTTTGTTTGTGGTCCGCTACTTTGACAATTACACTCACGGCGTTTCGGCCCCGCGTTACTGCCTGTCCCTGCCTGACTCCAAAATGGCGGCTTTAATTTCCCCAATCGTTTTCGCGTCTGTATCTCTTATTGCCTCAATATGTACTATGTGTTAGGTGGTACTTTAACTTCCTGCATTCTGCTTTGGAGGCCCCTGCTCTGTTTTTATTGTTACTATCACCGCTACAACTGCCCAGTGACCCATCCCGTGCTGGCAAACACCACTGAGTACAACCGAGTGCAGAATGTATACAAGATGGCGACTAGCACTTGTGGGGCTCTGCTTTTACCTGTGCTGTTTGACCCTCACAGCACCTGCTCCATCATGCTAGCGGGACCCCAGACCGCCAAATCAGCAATACATCTAGCGCCTGTGTGTCTAAGGCCTCCTGTGTAATTAATGCCTCGCAGTGGGGAAGTTCTGCAGACTTTGGAATCTGTCCCTTCCACCCCTCCTCTCATCACCCCTGACCTGGGGGCGAGCTGGAGGTTAAGGCGGATATCGCTTCCAGTGACTCCGTGATAGGTGCCCTCAATGGAACTTTGACGATGCCCACTGGGCGGAATCCATGACTGTCTGTTTATTACGTGGTGCCCGAGCAACCGTGGCCGATGCCCGGTGGAGCTGTCCTATGCAGCTATAGAGGAGTTTTGGCTCTGGTTCACCCCTCGGCCGGCACCTACCCAGCTGGACATCGGACACTGTTCTCCTCGTCTCCCCGTTCTGTCTTCCACCTGCATTTCTTACACGTTACCATTCCCCCTCTTCCTTTCTCTCCCCTTAAGAAGTGTGTACACGCTAATAACTCTTGTAACCTGTAACTCTCTGATCCTCATGTAAAGCGCTCTGATACCTTCGGGTCTAGCCAGCGATATTTGCTTCCTCCCCCTTCACCCTACCCCCTACCTCTCTCCGCCCTACTCCTCTCCTCTCTATAGCTACTGACCTTTGCCTTCACCCTGCCTTACTCATACTTCCCACACTTTCCTATCCACTTATCGCTCTTTTGTAATCCTTTCCCTCGCCAGTTGAGACATAGCTATTTGACTGATGCCCGATGGAGCTACCTTGTTTAGCTATTGGGGAGACGGGCTGTGGATTCCCTCCTCGGACGTCACCTACCCAGTCGGTCTTTGGGCAGACTTCCTTTCGTCTCTCCTGCCGTCTTTTCACCCATCCTCCCCCTTCACACTTCCCCCCTCCGCTCTATCTGTCTCACCTTTACTCCCTCTCTCAATATGTTGCTTATTTTTGATGTAAAGTGTAATTTGTTTACCGTTTTCTGTAACATTGTGGAACCTAATGTAAAGCGCTCTGATACCTCCGGGTCTAGCCAGCGCTATATAAAACTCTCAAAATAAATAAATAAAAAAAATATCCTGTGCGTTCCTGCAAGCACAGGAATCATGTCAGTCCCCTGGCAGTGGCAATCAGGCTACGGCCAGTCCGGCCCGGATGGCAATTAAAAAAGCCATGCTAGGTGAAGAGAAAAGATGGCTTTTATCATACCTGAGTCTTTTGTGTGTTTGCTATGTTTGTGTGCATGCCTGTTTTTGTAAGAAAAAAGTGAAAGAAAGAGAGAGAGAATCAAGACACTCTCAGGAAGTATTTTAAAGAAAATGTGTGGCACTTTGTACATGTCTGCTCTGCGACAAAGATTCATAAATAACGTAAAAGGGAGGGTTGGTGGGTGAGTGGATGTGTAAGTGGATGGATGAGTGAGCAAGGGTGGATGTATAGATGGATGGATGGATGAGTGAAAGCATGCATGGGTGAAAGAGGGTGGATGATTGGATAAAAGGGCAGATGATGGGTGGATAAGTGAAAGTTTGGATGGATGAATGAAAGGTAGGGAGGATGGATGAAAGGGTGGATGATGGATGAGTGAAAGGAGGGATTGAGTGAAAGGGTGGATAGAATAAAGGAGTGAAAGGGTTGATTGATAGATGAGCGAAAGGATTGATGGATGAGGGAAAGGGTGGATAAAAAGATGGATGAGTGAGAGGATGAATGGATAGGTTTGGATATGAAGGGTGGATAGACGGAATGGTGAAAAACTGAATGATTGATGTTAGACTTAATAGACGATAGAATGTAAAGGTTAAATGGTGGTCATCAGCAGGTAAATGGTAGGATGAAAGAATGAATGGATAGATTGATGGAAGAGACAAGAGATATCTTCTGGGGAGGGTCATGATGAGTTGCTTCATTTGCTTGGCGCCATAAGAGCTTTGGTGCGACGTGGGGGTATTTTCAGTTTCTTCCTACTCGCGTGCTCAAAAATATATAGTATTGTGCCAAACAGCAATTAACAGTATGACATTAAGAAGGTGCAACTATTGCAAAAAAAAGGAAACGTTAACGTATTATCGCATTTCTCTTTCATTTTGTGTAATGAGTTAACCTGCTTTGTTTATATAAACACATTTCAATGTGTTTTGGTATGTGCTGCAACTAATATAGAAGTTGTTAAGTATCATCATGTCTTGCCCTTGGCCCCGCCCCTAGCCCCGCCCCCTCACTACACCTCTAGCTCATTTTAATGAGTACCTGCACTTATTTTTCCCCATTTAAAGCACTGTCTCAAACTGTGCTCCCCTTTCACCCACTGTAACGTGCGGCGTTGTTACGTAAAATAACCCCACCCACCCTGCAGAATGTGATGAGGGCCACCTGAGACTTCCATATCTCAGAAATATTCATTGGATTTGGGAAGTATTTAGGCCCCTTGAAGCTTTCCTCTCTTCACACTCCTGCCCTGCCAGTGACTGAGTTATTCCCTGGTAATTATTATTCTTATTTTTAAATTGCAGCTTTATATAGCTAGCTCGACAGAAGGCAGTGGAGCGCTTTACATTTCACCAAGGGCACGTTCATTTATTGTAGGCACGGGGAGATTAGTTTATTTGCTCAGAATCACAGGATGTTGAACCAACGCCGGGACTCGACCTGGTTAGCTCTTAAGTCGACAACTCATGCCTTTAGGCAACATCCTCTTCTGCGGTTCAGAACAATAAATGCTGTACAAGGTGGATTTTGCCAGATGTGGTCCTGGGGAGAGAATCAGAAAAAGTGAAGCAATGACAATGCCAACTTACTGTGCAGAATAGGCACCAGCTTTGATTCAATCCGCCTCGTTGCCTTGAATAGACCTCCAAATAGCGGCTGGAAACAAAACATGTCTACAAATTGACGCTTAGAGATGATGGCAATTTCCACCCAAAGCCCAGACCTCCTTGGCTGCGAGATACTGGGGGAGCTGCGCAAACTTCAGTCAAGCAGACTCTTTGTGGAACCAAAAGAAGCAGCCGCAGCATGTCTGCTCCCGTTTCCGTGCAGAACCGAGGCCGGCCCGTCGTCGCGCGCAGGAGTGCATGGGTCTCCACGCGGCAGGCGCGCCCGAGCCCCGGGATGCGGCGACACTGACAGGCAAGAGGAGAAGGTGTATCTTTCAGGGCGACAGGCGCTGTTGACAAGCAGTCTCAGTGCACACAACAAAGCGATAAAGCGAAGACGGGGGCTAGAGTGTCACAATTAGCCAGGCCGAGCCCAAGCGCCGTGGCGCGAGCTCAAATTCCAATACCCAGGCAGTTTGGACAGAAACCGGAAAGGCTGGCTAGCGGTCACTCAGCAGGCCCGGCTCTAGAATTTTTTCTTTGGGAGGGCCGGAAAGACGCTTGAATGGGCCATGAAGGCGAGTGAGTACTGGCCAAAAAAAAACCAGAGTATTTAATCGATCTGATTTTTTAGGCATTGGCATCTGTCCGCGTTTGACATTTTTAGCACAATAATCAGCACCCAAGGAGCTACATACTTCGCTTTCTTTGATGTGGGGAAGGGGAGGGATGCTGTGCTTGTCAAATCTTTAAGATGCAGAACTTTAAGACTGCAGCATGCTCCTGGTCATGTGCAGCAACAGGAATGTTTCTGCTGCCATACAGAGCCACTTTACAGCTTTTCATGTTTTTATAAAAACTTTGGCAGCTTTTTTTACTTTGCAAAGCATTGGAGTTTAAAAATACGATGCAAAAAGCCCAGAATCATAATTCAGTTTTCAGGATATCTATGCTTGTCATTCGTGCATCATAGCAGTTAATAATATTCTGCTGACTTCACACCTCTCCCCAGGCCTAAAAGTATCCTAAGTCAATGGTGTTAATCGCTAAAGTAAACGATAAAGGAGAGTCCACGGGGCTGCACGCTCCTGTGAAACATTAAGGTGAAAAATGTGTTTTTCAGTCTGAATGGCCTTGGGTGGGCCAGAGTATTCCTTGGGTGGGCCTGGCCCACCCTCTAGAACCGGGCCTGGGTCACTGTAGAGGCAAAGAGGGCTTCAGCAGCAGCAAAGGTGGTGTTTGTCATACCATGCGGTGGAAATGCCAACAGCATTAGCTCTCCCAGTGTCACGGTGACCATAACTGGAGGAGAGGGTACCGATGACCGCTGTACACAGGCCGGTCCCTTTCAGGGCACAACAATCCAATGTACTTTTCTCTGGCGGCCTGCGTCACCTCTAGAATACCTTGTTTTTTTATAGTACTTTTGTAGCACCAACTTTGCTATGTCACAACGCCAAAGCGTCTCATTTTTTCAACTTCAGAAGGATGACGGCTTGAGTCAGCTGCACATATCTCTCTTTTACACACACTGCCGCCTCATGGTGTTTTCTTTGCGCAAAGGATGTTTTGACACTATGCTGGAACAAGAAATAATTATGTGTAATACTTTTAAGATGTGATACTGTTTGCTGAACAGTCAGTAAAAACATGGAGGGTTTCCAAGACATTTTTTGGCAATGGCACAATTTCTTTTTAAAACAAAAAGAAAAGAATCGAACCCACTCAAATATATTCTAAAAAACTATGCACCACAACGTGCTGGTAAAACACACCTAAGCTCCATTGTCTGAATGTATTTGCCTGCATATTGCTACAGTTTTTGAGGCCGTGCTATGATCCAAGTCGGCAGAGAAAATCATACATTAGCTGTCAGAGCCATAAAGGTCCCACATTCAAATGTTACATCTATTAACACAACTGTTAGATTCATACATGACACACGTGTTACGAAGTGCTAAGCCATATATGTAACTGATGGGTTTGTCTAGTAGGTAGTATGTGGCCTCCTATAGCCTCTAAGATGCGAATTGCACACTGAGGCTATGTAAGACTGGGCGATTTACAGTCGATTCCCAAGCAGTGGGTACACTGTTATTTAGAAACGTGGAACACAAATATGCAGTTAGAACCCAGGTTAATAATGCTAGCCAAGGGCCAAAATGCAAGACATGACCTCTCAGAAACAGGAATGTGCCCTTCCTTGCTTTGCAGCAAATTTATTCTTTGCCATCTCAGGAAATATCAAATTGGTGGTGATCTTCGATAAATAGTTTTAAAACCAACTCAACTGAAAGCAATAGCCAGCCCTTGAGCCCAAGACAAAACAGACCTCATTCAACACTGGTCCCTTGCCAAACATCTGATCTCGGAGCTTGACATGGGAGCTGAGGTGGCGTTCATAACCTTCTGTGAGAAGTTGGCCTGGCATATCAATCAATCAATCAATCAATCACGGCATTTATAGAGCGCGCTACTCACCCGGGAGGGTCTCAAGGCGCTGGGGGAGGGGGTAAGTTACTGCTCGAACAGCCAGGTCTTGAGCTGCTTCCTGAAGGCGAGATGGTCCTGGGTTCGCCGAAGGTGAGTGGGGAGGGAGTTCCAGGTCTTGGCCGCCAGGTAGGAGAAGGATCTTCCTCCGGCGGTGGTTCTGCGGATGCGTGGTACGGTGGCGAGGGCGTGGCTGGTTGATCGTAGCTGGCGTGTGGGCGTGTAGAAGGACATGCGGTCGTTGAGGTACTTTGGGCCCAGGTCGTGGAGGGCCTTGTGTGCGTGGGTGAGGAGTCTGAACGTGATTCTCTTGCTGACGGGGAGCCAGTGCAGGTCTTTCAGGTGTACGGTGATGTGGCTGTGTCGGGGGATGTCCAGGATGAGTCGTGCGGAGGCGTTCTGGATGCGCTGGAGTCTCTTTTGAAGTTTGGCTGTGGTTCCGGCGTAGAGGGTGTTCCCATAGTCCAGTCGGCTGGTGACGAGTGCCTGGGTGACGGTCTTCCTGGTTTCAGTGGGGATCCATCTGAAGATCTTGCGGAGCATGCGCAGGGTGTTGAAGCATGAGGATGAGACGGCGTTGACTTGTTTGGTCATTGATAGGGAGGAGTCCAGGATGAAGCCCAGGTTGCGTGCGTGGTCCGTTGGCTTGGGTGCGGTGCCCAGGGCCGGGGGCCACCAGGAGTCGTCCCAGGCGGAGGGTGATGAGCCCAGGATGAGGACTTCCGTCTTGTCTGAGTTCAGTTTAAGGCGGCTGTTCCTCATCCAGTCGGCGACGTCTCTCATCCCGTCGTGCAGGTTGGCTCTGGCGGTAGTGGGGTCGTTGGTGAGGGAGAGGATCAGCTGGGTGTCGTCGGCGTAGGAGATGATGTTGAGGTTGTGTCGGCGTGCGATGGCTGCGAGGGGGCTCATGTAGACGTTGAAGAGGGTCGGGCTGAGTGAGGATCCTTGTGGAACGCCGCAGATGACTTCGGTGGCTTCGGATCTGAACGGGGAGAGGCGGACTCTCTGGGTTCTTCCGGCGAGGAACGAGATGATCCATTCCAGTGCTTTCTCTCGGATTCCGATGTTGCTGAGGCGCTTCACTAGGGTGCGGTGGCAGACGGTGTCGAACGCCGCGGAGAGGTCCAGGAGGATGAGGGCAGCTGTTTCCCCGTTGTCGGTTAGGGTTCTGATGTCGTCGGTGGCTGCGATAAGGGCGGTCTCGGTGCTGTGGTTGGCCCGAAACCCGGACTGCGAGGGGTCGAGGGATCCATTCGTCTCGAGGAAGGCGGCAAGCTGTCTGTTGACGGTCTTCTCGATGACTTTGGCCGGAAACGGAAGGAGCGAGATGGGGCGGTAGTTCTTGAGGTCGGTGGGGTCCGCCGTTGGTTTCTTCAGGAGGGCGGTAAGCTCGGCGTGCTTCCAGCTCTCCGGGAAGGTGGCGGTGCGGAAGGAGGAGTTGATGATGTCCCGGAGATGGGGTGCGATGGTGGCGTCGGCTTTGTTGAAGACGTGGTGTGGGCAGGGGTCGGTTGGTGATCCGGAGTGGATGGAGTTCATCGTGCGGGTGGTGTCTTCGGTGTTGATCGGGGTCCAGTTGCAGAGGGTGGTGGTGGCGGGCATTGGTTCGGCGGTAGGGTGCGTTGTTTGTGCGTCGAAGCTGTTGTGTATGTCGGTGATCTTGCGGTGGAAGAACGCGGAGAGTGAGTTGCAGAGGTCTTGCGAGGGGGTGATGTCGTTGTTTCCGGCGCTGGGGTTGGAGAACTCTTTGACGATGCTGAAAAGTTCCTTGCTGTCATGGGCGTTGTTGTCCAGTCGTTCTTTGAGTGCCGACTTCTTGGTGGCACGGATCAGCTGGTGGTGTTTGCGGGTGGCGTGCTTGAGGGCGGTCCTGTTGTCTGTGGTCTGGTCGAGTCGCCAGGTTTTCTCGAGAGTGCGGCAGTTCTTCTTGGATTCCTTGAGTTCGTTGGTGAACCAAGGGGTTTTCTTGCTTCCGGGTCTGCTGGGAGGGTTTTTTAGTGGTGCGAGGTCGTCGGCGCAGGCGGTCAGCCACTTGGCGAGGTTGCTGGCTGCTTCGTTTGGGTCCGTTGTGTCGGTGGGTGTGTTCTGGCTGAGGGAGGCGGTGAGCTGCTCGGCGGTGATCTTGCTCCAGCTCCGGCGGGGAGCCTGTTGCGGGTGGTGGTGGGTCGCAGTCTTTCTGAAGCTGAAGTGGACGCAGCTGTGGTCGGTCCAGTGGAGTCCGGTGGCGTGGCTGAAGGAGATGTGCTTGCTGGACGAGAAGACGGGGTCAAGCGTGTGGCCGGCGTAGTGGGTGGGCGTGTTCACCAGTTGCTTGAGTCCGAGGTTGGCGAGGTTGTCCAGCAGGGCGGTGGTGTTTCTGTCGTTGTTGTTCTCCAGGTGGAAGTTGAGGTCCCCTAGGAGGATGTAGTCGGCGGAGGGCATGGCGTGCGGGCTGATGAAGTCTGCGATGTCTTCGCTGAATAGTGTGCGTGGTCCCGGGGGTCTGTAGATGAGGGTGCCTCGGAGGGTGGTCTTGGGGTCCGTGTGTATCTGGAAGTGTAGGTGTTCGGCGGCGGTGAAGGTCTCGTCGGAGTTAGTCGAGATGCGGATGGTGTTCTTGTGTACGATGGCGATGCCTCCTCCCGTCTGGTTGACGCGGTCCTTCCGGGTGATCTTGTATCCATCCGGGATGGCTATGGCGATGTCAGGCGCTGAGGAGGCGTTCATCCAGGTTTCGGTGAGGAAGGCGATGTCCGGTGCTGTTGCGTCGAGCAGGTCCCAGAGTTCCACGGCGTGCCTGTGGACGGAGCGGGTGTTCAGCAGGATGCATTTCAGGTGGTTGCTGCTGTTGCTCGACTTGGCGGAGGTGGTGCACGTCAGGGGGCAGGTGAATCGGCAGGTTTGGCAGGTGAAGGGTCCGTGGGTGCGTCTCGGTGAGGCTCGGTAGCAGGCAGGGTTCCGGCCGGCATTGAGTGCGGTGAGTGTGGCGGCGTCGTAGGTCCGTCGAGTGGTGTTGCATCGGTGGGATCCAGGGGTTCTGGCGCTGGGCGCGGTCCAGTCGCGGACGGGCGCAGACGGGCTTGCCTTAGGCGCGCCTTCGGCGCGCCAGCGGCGCGGCCGTGCAGCGGCCGCCATTTATGGGGAGGTGGGAGGGAGGAGCAGCTGGGAGGCGGGAGGCAGGGGCAGCGAATGGGCAGTCAGGGGGCGGGGCCGCAGGGGACGCAGCGGCGGGAATGGCGATAGGCAGCGAGGGGCACAGAAGGAAAAACGGGGGGAGAGCAGGTAAATCACGGGCACAACAACAGTGGGGCAGCGAGGGGCACAGAAGGAAAAACGGGGGAGAGCAGGTAAATCACGGGCACAACAACAGTGGGGCAGCGAGGGGCACAGAAGGAAAAACGGGGGGAGAGCAGGTAAATCACGGGCACAACAACAGTGGGGCAGCGAGGGGCACAGAAGGAAAAACGGGGGGAAAGCAGGCAAATCACGGGCACAACAACAGTGGGGCAGCGAGGGGCACAGAAGGAAAAACGGGGGGAAAGCAGGCAAATCACGGGCACAACAACAGTGGGGCAGCGGGGGCACAGAAGGAAAAACGGGGGGAAAGCAGGCAAATCACGGGCACAACAACAGTGGGGCAGCGAGGGGCACAGAAGGAAAAACGGGGGGAAAGCAGGCAAATCACGGGCACAACAACAGTGGGGCAGCGAGGGGCACAGAAGGAAAAACGGGGGGAAAGCAGGCAAATCACGGGCACAACAACAGTGGGGCAGCGAGGGGCACAGAAGGAAAAACGGGGGGAAAGCAGGCAAATCACGGGCACAACAACAGTGGGGCAGCGAGGGGCACAGAAAGGAAAGGGGAGACAAGCAGACAAAACTGGCACCGGGGCCACAAGCGGAGGGCGATCTTACCTACAGGAGCAGCGGGCAGACAGCACAGGCGGAGCTGTGTGGTGGGGGAGCGACCTACCTGGCAAGGTCAAGGGTCGCTCTCCTCACCGTGCAGCGGCCGCCATTTATGGGGAGGTGGGAGGGAGGAGCAGCTGGGAGGCGGGAGGCAGGGGCAGCGAATGGGCAGTCAGGGGGCGGGGCCGCAGGGGACGCAGCGGCGGGAATGGCGATAGGCAGCGAGGGGCACAGAAGGAAAAACGGGGGGAGAGCAGGTAAATCACGGGCACAACAACAGTGGGGCAGCGAGGGGCACAGAAGGAAAAACGGGGGGAGAGCAGGTAAATCACGGGCACAACAACAGTGGGGCAGCGAGGGGCACAGAAGGAAAAACGGGGGGAGAGCAGGTAAATCACGGGCACAACAACAGTGGGGCAGCGAGGGGCACAGAAGGAAAAACGGGGGGAGAGCAGGTAAATCACGGGCACAACAACAGTGGGGCAGCGAGGGGCACAGAAGGAAAAACGGGGGGAGAGCAGGTAAATCACGGGCACAACAACAGTGGGGCAGCGAGGGGCACAGAAGGAAAAACGGGGGGAGAGCAGGTAAATCACGGGCACAACAACAGTGGGGCAGCGAGGGGCACAGAAGGAAAAACGGGGGGAAAGCAGGCAAATCACGGGCACAACAACAGTGGGGCAGCGAGGGGCACAGAAGGAAAAACGGGGGGAAAGCAGGCAAATCACGGGCACAACAACAGTGGGGCAGCGGGGGCACAGAAGGAAAAACGGGGGGAAAGCAGGCAAATCACGGGCACAACAACAGTGGGGCAGCGAGGGGCACAGAAGGAAAAACGGGGGGAAAGCAGGCAAATCACGGGCACAACAACAGTGGGGCAGCGAGGGGCACAGAAGGAAAAACGGGGGGAAAGCAGGCAAATCACGGGCACAACAACAGTGGGGCAGCGAGGGGCACAGAAGGAAAAACGGGGGGAAAGCAGGCAAATCACGGGCACAACAACAGTGGGGCAGCGAGGGGCACAGAAAGGAAAGGGGAGACAAGCAGACAAAACTGGCACCGGGGCCACAAGCGGAGGGCGATCTTACCTACAGGAGCAGCGGGCAGACAGCACAGGCGGAGCTGTGTGGTGGGGGAGCGACCTACCTGGCAAGGTCAAGGGTCGCTCTCCTCACCGTGCAGCGGCCGCCATTTATGGGGAGGTGGGAGGGAGGAGCAGCTGGGAGGCGGGAGGCAGGGGCAGCGAATGGGCAGTCAGGGGCGGGGCCGCAGGGGACGCAGCGGCGGGAATGGCGATAGGCAGCGAGGGGCACAGAAGGAAAAACAGGGGGAGAGCAGGTAAATCACGGGCACAACAACAGTGGGGCAGCGAGGGACACAGAAGGAAAAACGGGGGGAGAGCAGGTAAATCACGGGCACAACAACAGTGGGGCAGCGAGGGGCACAGAAGGAAAAACGGGGGGAGAGCAGGTAAATCACGGGCACAACAACAGTGGGGCAGCGAGGGGCACAGAAGGAAAAACGGGGGGAGAGCAGGTAAATCACGGGCACAACAACAGTGGGGCAGCGAGGGGCACAGAAGGAAAAACGGGGGGAGAGCAGGTAAATCACGGGCACAACAACAGTGGGGCAGCGAGGGGCACAGAAGGAAAAACGGGGGGAGAGCAGGTAAATCACGGGCACAACAACAGTGGGGCAGCGAGGGGCACAGAAGGAAAAACGGGGGGAGAGCAGGTAAATCACGGGCACAACAACAGTGGGGCAGCGAGGGGCACAGAAGGAAAAACGGGGGGAAAGCAGGCAAATCACGGGCACAACAACAGTGGGGCAGCGAGGGGCACAGAAGGAAAAACGGGGGGAAAGCAGGCAAATCACGGGCACAACAACAGTGGGGCAGCGGGGGCACAGAAGGAAAAACGGGGGGAAAGCAGGCAAATCACGGGCACAACAACAGTGGGGCAGCGAGGGGCACAGAAGGAAAAACGGGGGGAAAGCAGGCAAATCACGGGCACAACAACAGTGGGGCAGCGAGGGGCACAGAAGGAAAAACGGGGGGAAAGCAGGCAAATCACGGGCACAACAACAGTGGGGCAGCGAGGGGCACAGAAGGAAAAACGGGGGGAAAGCAGGCAAATCACGGGCACAACAACAGTGGGGCAGCGAGGGGCACAGAAGGAAAAACGGGGGGAAAGCAGGCAAATCACGGGCACAACAACAGTGGGGCAGCGGGGGCACAGAAGGAAAAACGGGGGGAAAGCAGGCAAATCACGGGCACAACAACAGTGGGGCAGCGAGGGGCACAGAAGGAAAAACGGGGGGAAAGCAGGCAAATCACGGGCACAACAACAGTGGGGCAGCGAGGGGCACAGAAGGAAAAACGGGGGGAAAGCAGGCAAATCACGGGCACAACAACAGTGGGGCAGCGAGGGGCACAGAAGGAAAAACGGGGGGGAAAGCAGGCAAATCACGGGCACAACAACAGTGGGGCAGCGGGGGCACAGAAGGAAAAACGGGGGGGAAAGCAGGCATATGCTGTCCACTAGTTATAGTGGGCACCTTGCACCAGTCCAAACGACCCTTATTGATGATGGGTTTAAAGACAACCTTTATTGAAAGCTATCCTAGTGGTAGCTATGGAGAGCAGCCTTCAGGCTAAGTCTTGAAGGAATGTAAAGCAGCTTGGTTTACCAGATTATAACCTCTTGAATGACCAAATGAAAGGAGAACCACACAAGGTATATATAAAATATATGTATTTATTTCTAAACACTAACTACTAATCTCTTTATGAGATTAGAGTCCAAGATACACAATATCACAGTATAAAAACGACAGTAAATAGCACAATATACACTGGGCCCCAGGGGGGGGCCAAACCATATAGTAAGAAAGTGGTATAAGAACCACGACTTGACTAGACACAGTGCCTAGAGCACGTAGAATCGCTGGGACCCCAAGGAACTACCCAAGGTAGTGACACAGGAGACCCACAGGGTACGTGTGCAGTGTGAGAACAGAGCCGTGAGCGCCGTAGGATTCTATGAGGAAAGTCGCGGTTGGAATTTTAAAGCAAAAGGACACTTAGGAGAGGACTTTGAGCAAACCCCTTTAGACTTAAGGGGTTCTAGGGCCAACACCCACGGGAGCACCGTAGTACTCGAGTTACCTCACCCAGGGGAGCCGGGTGCATAGGTGTCAAAGGGTGTCGGGAATCGTCGTTGATTTCAATGTCGATCTGCTGCAAAGTGCTGCTGCAGTGAAGAAGAAAAGTGTCCGGGGAGATCCAAGCCTGGATCGAAGATGTGAAGAACCTGAAAGCAGAGGGGGCAGAGTCTGGGTCACTAGCCAGTGACCAGGAGCGGAGCAATCGAATGCCCACCGATGTCGGGTGCTTCAGGTGCGAAGAGGTGAAGCTTGACTCTGCAACCACAGGGTCCCGGAGACGTCAAGGACGACCAGGAGCCGGATTCGAGCTGTCCCACGAAGGATGTCGAGTGCTGGGGTGTCGGTGCTCGGATCGAACACAAGAAGCCTTGGCAACAGCAACCCACGCAGGAAGAGGAAAGATGCTTCTGTGCGGACCAGCAAGGTCCTGGGGACTCCCCAAGCGATGGAGAGTCAGGGCACGTCTGGAGCAACCAGGGAAGCCCAATAAAAGTTAGTGTTGCCTTCTTGGGGACCCACAGGTCAACGGACCAGGGATCGCGAAGGGACCTCGAGAGGAATCACAAAATGGTGGCCCACTGAACACTCGTTGAGTGTAGGCCTGCAATCTTCGGTGTGATCACTGCTCGGGGTCAGGGCTACAAGTAACCCAAAGCTCAGCCTCAGGGGTCGCCGGAAAGCTGATGCTTCTGCAAATGGACGCGGTGCCCAAGGGTTCGGGTTGCACGGTCACCACGAGGGATACGGGCCTCAAACTTGCTGTGGGCACAGATCGACCTCTAAGACCTCGGAAAACCCACCTCCTGTGTGGCAATATTCTTCGGAGTCCGTCGGAGCTTCGGAGATGCCAACCGGTCAGTTGCGTTAAAGGTGCCTGCCTTGCAGGGGAGTAACTCCTTTACTCCAAGGGAGATTCTTCAGTCATCCAGCGTTGTGCAGATCGTCGAAGTACTTGGTTTCTGTGTCAGAGTTTAGTCCAGGTGTAATCTAAAGTCCTGTAGTCAGGGGTTCCTACTTTATACCCAAGGAAGGGGTGGGACAAACTCTGGGGACCCACCTATGGGAGAGTCAGGAAAGAGGGGTGGCTACACCCATTTCCTTTGTCCAGTTTCGCGCCAGAGCAGGGGCTGTGTGACCCTGCAACCGGTTTGAGCTGGACTATGCACAGGGACACCAAATGTGCCCCCAGTGCAGACTTCAAAGCACTCTTGGAGTGCACCCACCCAGCCCCAATACACTAAAGCCTGTCTGGGAGGTGGTCACACCTCCCTGTGACAGGAAACCTATTGTCCAGGCCTCCCCTGCCGGAGTTTCGTCCAGCAGCAGGAGGGCAGACTCGTGTCTGTGGCTGCAGCATCCATTTTGTGATGCCAGGGTTCTGTTAAGCTGGTACCGGGTGTACCGTTGGTGCCATGTTTCTCCCTCTAGTAGGGTGGGATCATACCTCCCACCCCAGTTACTGGGATAGAGGTATGATTCCAAGGTGTTTGACACCAAACACGACATGTTTCCATGCAGCCATTCTCAAGTTAGCATTTACCGCGAGGTCATAATGCCCTTAAGAGTATATGGTCTGGCTGCATCACAAACAGCCCCGGAATGAAGATTCCGAAAGCTGCAGAGGGGCTCTGCTCATGCATGGGCACCCTCTCACATGAAACCCAGCACCCTGCCTTCAGGATTGTTAAGGCCTGCCATAGGGGTGACTGATAGGTTTACATGTGCAGTGATATGGAGAGATATAGGGAACCTACATCTCAGTAAGGGGGGGGATACACCACCTTACACAGGCTGCTGTAGCAGACCTGTTGTGTCATTTTAAAAGGCTTCCCAGGGGTGGCACAATACATGCTGCAGCCCCTGGTAGGCCTCTGGGGTACCTATGCCCTGGGTACATAGTATACCATATACTAGGGACTCACAAGGGTACCCCAGAATCCAATCTGGAGTGTACCTAAAGTACAGACAGTCAATTTAGAGTAGAAAGCAGATAGACTGGGGTCCTGATTAGCAGGGCCTCAGTCTGGCTAAGTCGAAAAACAGTGAAACATCAGCAAAAAGTGGGGGTAACTATAAGAAGCAGATCCTACTCTCCTACACAACCCCCCAAACGTCAGGACATTAAACTAACCTTGACCAGTTGAGTCTTCATGTTCTAAGTGGAAATATCTGGAGAGTCCATCTGCATTGGCATGGTTACTCCCAGGTCTATGTTCCACTGTATAGTCCATCCCCTGTAGGGAAATGGACCACCTCAAAAGTTTGGGGTTTTCACCCTTCATCTGTTTTAGCCATAAGAGGGGCTTGTGGTCTGTCTGAACAATGAAGTGAGTGCCAAACAAGTATGGCCTCAGCTTCTTCAAGGCCCAAACCACAGCAAAGGCCTCCCTCTCAATGGCTGACCAACGTTTCTCTCTGGGGGTCAACCTTCTGCTAATAAAAGCTATTGGCTGATCCTGACCATCATTCAATTGTGATAACACAGCCCCTACCCCCAACTCAGATGCATCTGTTTGGACAATGAATTCCTTGGAGTAATCAGGACTTTGCAGAATGGGAGCAGTGCACATGGCCTGCTTCAGGTCCTCAAATGCCTTTTGACAGCTAACTGTCCACTGAACTTTCTTGGGAATTCTTTTAGAAGTCAAGTCATTCAAAGGGGTCACTATGGATCCATACCCTTGGACAAATCTTCTATAGTACCCAGTCAGGCCCAAGAAAGCTCTGACCTGAGTCTGGGTAGTGGGAGCAACCCAGTCCATGATGGTCTGGATTTTGCTCTGCAATGGTTGAACCTGGCCTCCACCCACAAGGTGGCCCAGGTACACAACCTGACTCTGCCCTATCTGGCACTTGGTGGCCTTGATAGTTAGGCCTGCTTTCTGCAGGGCCTCCAAAACATTTCGCAGGTGGACCAGGTGATCCTCCCAGGTGGAGCTAAAGACAGCAATATCATCTAGATATGCTGCACTATAGGCTTCCAGGCCTGTAAGGACTTTGTTCACCAACCTTTGAAAAGTGGCAGGTGCATTTTTCAAACCAAAGGGCATCACCACACATTGGTAGTGCCCACTAGGGGTAAAAAATGCTGTTTTGGCTTTTGCATCCTCAGCTAGTCTGATTTGCCAGTAGCCAGCTGTCAGGTCAAATGTGCTGAGAAACTTGGCTGAGGCCAAAGTGTCTATGAGCTCATCTGCCCTAGGGATTGGATGGGCATCAGTCCTAGTGACTGCATTGAGACCTCTGTAGTCTACACAAAACCTCATCTCTCTCTTACCACCCTGGGTGTGAGGTTTAGGCACTAAGACTACTGGACTAGCCCAAGGGCTATCTGAGGGTTCAATCACTCCCAAATCCAGCATCTTCTGGACTTCAGTCCTGATGCAGTCCCTGACATGGTCAGGTTGCCTGTAAATCTTATTTTTAACAGGCAGACTGTCCCCAGTGTCCAATTCATAAGTGCACCAGGTATCTGACTTGGAGTCAGAGAGAACATATTTCTGAACTGATTGAGAACTTTTCTGCAATCAATTTGCTGCTGGTCAGTGAGGCTGCCTGCCAAGGCTACACCATCTACTGATCCATCATCAGGGTTCTGAGAGAGCAGGTCAGGGAGTGGATCACTCTCTTCCTCCTGTCCCTCATCAGTAGCCATGAGCAAGCCCATGTCTGCCCTGTCAACATATGGTTTCAGTCTGTTGACATGGAGCACCCTGTGGGGGCTCCTGGGAGTTCCAAGGTCCACCAGGTAAGTAACCTCTCCCTTCTGTTCAACAATGGTATGGGGGCCACTCCACTTATCTTGGAGTGCTGCTGGGGCCACAGGCTCCAACACCCATACTTTCTGTCCTGGCTGATAAACAGTCAACACAGCCTTTTGGTCATGCCAGGCGTTTTGTAATTCCTGGCTAGCCTCAAGGTTTTTAGTTGCCGGGAGCGGAGACCAAGTACATAGTCCACAATATCCTGTTTAGGGGGTTCGAGAGGTAACTCCCATCCCTCCTTCACTAGACACAATGGACCCCTAACTGGATGTCCAAACAGAAGCTCAAATGGGCTGTAACCAACCCCCTTCTGTGGAACCTCTCTGTAGGCAAAGAGAAGGCAGGGCAAAAGTATGTCCCATCTGCACCTAAGCTTTTCTGGGAGACCTTTAATCATGCCCTTCAAGGTTTTGTTGAACCTTTCAACTAAACCAGTGCATTGTGGGTGATAGGGGGTGGTAAATTTATAATTTACTCCAAACTCCTTCCACATAGCAGTCAAGTAACTAGACATGAAGTTTGCATCTCTGTCTGATACTACCTCCTTAGGAAAACCCACCCTGGAAAAGATTCCCAGGAGGGCCCTTGCCACCACAGGAGCTGTGGTGGCTCTGAGGGGAATTGCTTCTGGGTACCTAGTGGCATGGTCCACCACCACCAGGATAAATCTGTGCCCAGATGCTGTTTGAGGATCTAGGGGACCAACAATGTCAATCCCTACCCTCTGAAAGGGAACCCCCACCACAGGTAGTGGTATCAGGGGGGCCTTTGTAGTGCTACCTGCCTTACCACTGGCTTGACAGGTAACACAGGAGCGACAAAACTCCTTGGTGTCTTCAGACATATGAGGCCAATGAAAGTGAGGGAC
The DNA here is from genome assembly GCA_963921515.1 of Calotriton arnoldi. Classification (NCBI taxonomy): domain Eukaryota; kingdom Metazoa; phylum Chordata; class Amphibia; order Caudata; family Salamandridae; genus Calotriton; species Calotriton arnoldi. The sequence goes on along the minus strand of CAWUFW010000765.1, from coordinate 2,803,308 downwards.
AATTCTGTCCCAAGTCTTATTTTGGCCTAGGTGTCCTGCCAATGGGATATCATGTGCTAGGGTCAATAGGAAGCTCCTAAACTTCAGAGGTATAACCAACCTCCTGGTGGCTCCAGGCTTGGGGTCTCTACACTCTGAATAAAGGAGTCCATCATCCCAGTAGATCCTATGGGTACCACTAGCACTCCCAGCAGCCTCAGCAGCAGCTTGCGGTCTGAGGGGTTCAAGAGAGGGGCAGCTCAGTTGCTCCTGGCTCAGATCTGCCCTGGAAGGGCCCCCTGTCCCCAAGAACTCAACCTGATCAGGTTCAAGCTCCTCTGGGACAGTTCCTTCTTCAGGACTGAGATCATCTCCCTCAAGAGAATGATCTGCATTCTGAGGCAGGGGGGAAGACACTGCCTTAACCCTACTGCTCCTCCTCTTGGGAGGCACCTGGTCCATTCTTCCAGAATCCAGGGCCTGTTCAGTTTTAGACATTTTTGCCTGTGACCTGGTCATAGCAAACACATCTGCAGGGATGCCCAACATTTCTGCATGGGTCCTGAGCTCAACTTCAGCCCAAGCTGAACTTTCCAAATCATTTCCAAGCAAGCATTCAACAGGGAGGTCTGCACTTACCACAACCTTCTTAGGGCCAGTTACCCCTCCCCAGGAGAAATTAACAACTGCCAGGGAATGGTCTGTCCTGACATTGCTAGCGTTGGTCACTTGGTACATTTCACCAAGTATGATCTGCTCGGGGGCTACAAGATCTTTTGTCACCATTGTGACACTTGCTCCTGTGTCCCTAAATGCCAAAGCCTCTCTTCCATTAATTAAGGGCTGCTGTCTGTATTTGCCCAGATTACTGGGACTCACATAGGAGGACATATCCATGCCTCCATCACAGATCAGTACAGCTTGAGTTGGAACTCTGACTAGGCCAGAGTCCATCTCAGATCCCAGGGTTAACCCTACTACACCCTTATTTGGAACACCACCACTTGGAGCTGAACTAGGGGGAACAGTTGCCTTAGGGGTAATGGTGGCTGGAGCTGAGTCTTTGTACAATCACTAGTCAATGGGTTTTCTGCTTACAGATTTTACACCATGGTTTCTTTTGGCCTTTTCCTTTGTTAGATTGGGACTCCCCACCAGATGCAGATTTTTGGGGCCCTTGAGAAGACTTCTGGTCTTTACCCTTCTCCCCACCCTTATCAGAGTTCTTACAATCTTGCTTCTTAGAGTCACCACCTTGGTTCTGAACCTTCTGCCTCACCCTGGTTCTGACCCACTTGTCTGCCTTCTGACCCAATTCTTGGGGAGAGGTCAGATCAGAGTCCACCAGGTACTGATGCAACAGTTGATTTTGACAGTTGTTAAGGATCGGCTCTCTCATGATCAAATTATACAATCCTTTGAAATCACACACCTTACTGCCAAGTAACCAGCCTTCCAGAGCCTTAGTAGCACAATCAACAAAGTCAACCCAGTCCTGAGTCTGTGCCTTTTGGGTGTCTCTGAACTTTAACCTGTATTGTTCAGTGGTTAGGCCACACCCTTCAATCAGAGCACTCTTCAGGACTTTGTAGTTGTCAGCATCCTCTTCTCTTACAGTGAGGAGCTTGTCTCTACCTTTGTCTGCAAAGGAGAGCCACAAGATTGCTGCCCACTGCTCCTGAGGGACCCGATGTACTTTACAGGCCCTCTCCAGTGCAGTTATCCATTTGTGGATGTCATCCCCACTCTGGTAGGAAGGGACAATCTTGTTCAGGTTCCTATGGTCATGAGGATGATCTCTACCTCTAGGGACACTGCTGCTGCCACCATGGGACCCTAGTCCCAATTTCTGTGAAGCTCTCTGAAGCTCCAGGGATTCCCTGTCTAAGGCCAATTGCTCTCTCTTGATTCTGAGCTTAGCTCTCTCAAACTCAAGCAGTTGGCATTTCTTCTCATAAGAGGATGCCCTTTTATGAGAAGCAGAGGACCCTATAGACGTACCAGAGTGATTAGATTTCTGAGAAGGAGATCTAGATCTTCTGAGTAGACTATTAACCCTTCCAGGTGGGGTAAAGAGAGCCCCACTGGGGTCTCCTTCCTCACCTTCAGGAAGAATTGGATTTTCCAGGTTGGAATCATCTTGATCCCCCTGGCCAGCATCAGAGTCTGGGTCATAGTAGTTTTCACTACCTGGCCTTTCCTCTTCTGCTGCCCCACCCTCTTTGCCAACCTCATCAGACCCTGGGGGTCTTTCTGAGGTCATCTTCAAGTAACATCTTTATGAGATGTTGGGCGGTTGGGCTTTTCCCTGTCTTCAATTTTCTAGAGGCACACATAGTCCTCAAATCTTGGTATGAGGCATGGTCATACTTAGTTGGGAGAGACCCACTGGTTTCTGCCCTTGAAGACATGACTAGTGTGGTGTGGTGTATGCACCTACCTACTCTAGTGGGGCCTACTAAACTCTGAGTTGTAGAAAGGGTGTGCTAAGCCCTTGACACACAACTCTAAGTTCAGTAGAACTTACTGTATTCTAAACTTGATTTATATGTACCTATGAACCTATAGTGGTTTTCAGTTAGTCACTCAAAGAGATTATCTGGTAAAGCAATAGCAAGCTTGAATCCCACACGCTGCACACCAATGTGAGAAGTTGGCCTGGCATATGCTGTCCACTAGTTATAGTGGGCTCCTTGCACCAGTCCAAACGACCCTTATTGATGATAGGTTTAAAGACAACCTTTATTGAAAGCTATCCTAGTGGTAGCTATGGAGAGCAGCCTTCAGGCTAAGTCTTGAAGGAATGTAAAGCAGCTTGGTTTACCAGATTATAACCTCTTGAATGACCAAATGAAAGGAGAACCACACAAGGTATATATAAAATATATGTATTTATTTCTAAACACTAACTACTAATCTCTTTATGAGATTAGAGTCCAAGATTCACAATATCACAGTATAAAAACGACAGTAAATAGCACAATATACACTGGGCCCCAGGGGGGCCAAACCATATATTAAGAAAGTGGTATAAGAACCACGACTTGACTAGACACAGTGCCTAGAGTACGTAGAATCGCTGGGACCCCAAGGAACCACCCAAGGTAGTGACACAGGAGACCCACGGGGGACGTGTGCAGTGTGAGAACACAGCCGCGAGCGCCGTAGGATTCTATGAGGAAAGTCGCGGTTGGAATTTTAAAGCAAAAGGACACTTAGGAGAGGTCTTTGAGCAAACCCCTTTAGACTTAAGGGGTTCTAGGGCCAACACCCATGGGAGCACCGTAGTACTTGAGTTACCTCACCCAGGGAAGCCAGGTGCATAGGTGTCAAAGGGTGTCGGGAATCGTCGTTGATTTCAATGTCGATCTGCTGCAAAGTGCTGCTGCCGTGAAGAAGAAAAGTGTCCGGGGTGATCCAAGCCTGGATCGAAGATGTGAAGAACCTGAAAGCAGAGGGGACAGAGTCTGGGTCACTAACCAGTGACCAGGAGCGGAGCAATCGAATGCCCACCGATGTCGGGTGCTTCAGGTGCGAAGAGGTGAACCTGGACTCTGCAGCCACGGGGTCCCGGAGACGTCAAGGATGACCAGGAGCCGAATTCGAGCTGTCCCACGAAGGATGTCGAGTGCTGGGGTGTCGGTGCTCGGATTGAACACAAGAAGCCTTGGCAACAGCAACCCACGCAGGAAGAGGAAAGATGCTTCTGTGCGGACCAGCAAGGTCCTGGGGACTCCCCAAGCGATGGAGAGTCAGGGCACGTCTGGAGCAACCAGGGAAGCCCAATAAAAGTTAGTGTTGCCTTCTTGGGGACCCACAGGTCAACAGACCAGGGATCGCGAAGGGACCTCGAGAGGAATCACAAAATGGCGGCCCACGGAACACTCGTTGAGTGTAGTCCTGCAATCTTCGGTGTGATCACTGCTCGGGGTCAGGGCTACAAGTAACCCAAAGCTCAGCCTCAGGGGTCACCGGAAAGCTGATGCTTCTGCAAATGGACGCGGTGCCCAGAGGTTCGGGTTGCACGGTCACCACGAGGGATACGGGCCTCAGACTTGCTGTGGGCACAGATCGACCTCTAAGACCTCAGAAAACACACCTCCTGTGTGGCAATATTCTTCGGAGTCCGTCGGAGCTTCGGAGATGCCAACCGGTCAGTTGCGTTAAAGGTGCCTGCCTTGCAGGGGAGTAACTCCTTTACTCCAAGGGAGATTCTTCAGTCATCCAGCGTTGTGCAGATCGTCGAAGTACTTGGTTTCTGTGTCAGAGTTTAGTCCAGGTGTAATCTAAAGTCCTGTAGTCAGGGGTTCCTACTTTATACCCAAGGAAGGGGTGGGACAAACTCTGGGGACCCACCTATGGGAGGGTCAGGAAAGAGGGGTGGCTACACCCATTTCCTTTGTCCAGTTTCGCGCCAGAGCAGGGGCTGTGTGCCCCTGCAACCGGTTTGAGCTGGACTATGCACAGCGACACCAAATGTGCCCCCAGTGCAGACTTCAAAGCACTCTTGGAGTGCACCCACCCAGCCCCAATACACTAAAGCCTGTCTGGGAGGTGGTCACACCTCCCTGTGACAGGAAACCTATTGTCCAGGCCTCCCCTGCCGGAGTTTCGTCCAGCAGCAGGAGGGCAGACTCGTGTCTGTGGCTGCAGCATCCATTTTGTGATGCCAGGGTTCTGTTAAGCTGGTACCGGGTGTACCGGTGGTGCCATGTTTCTCCCTCTAGTAGGGTGGGATCATACCTCCCACCCCAGTTACTGGAGTGGAGGTATGATTCCAAGGTGTTTGACACCAAACACGACATGTTTCCATGCAGCCATTCTCAAGTTAGCATTTACCGCGAGGTCATAATGCACTTAAGAATATATGGTCTGGCTGCATCACAAACAACCCCGGAATGAAGATTCCGAAAGCTGCAGAGGGGCTCTGCTCATGCATGGGCACCCTCTCACATGAAAGCGAGCACCTTGCCTTCAGGATTGTGAAGGCCTGCCATAGGGGTGACTGATAGGTTTACATGTGCAGTGATATGGAGAGATATAGGGAACCTATATCTCAGTAAGGGGGGGATACACCACCTTACACAGGCTGCTGTAGCAGACCTGTTGTGTCATTTTAAAAGGCTTCCCAGGGGTGGCACAATACATGCTGCAGCCCCGGGTAGGCCTCTGGGGTACCTATGCCCTGGGTACATAGTATACCATATACTAGGGACTCCCAAGGGTACCCCAGAATCCAATCTGGAGTGTACCTAAAGTACAGACAGTCAATTTAGAGTAGAAAGCAGATAGATTGGGGTCCTGATTAGCAGGGCCTCAGTCTGGCCAAGTCGAAAAACAGTGAAACATCAGCAAAAAGTGGGGGTAACTATAAGAAGCAGATCCTACTCTCCTACACCTTCATCTTCACTCTCGGAGCATTCAAGCTGATGAAATAATGTTCCTAAAGCATATACAGACTGAATTCATTCCTTTGCTGGTGCATGTTCAAGGTGAAACATCTCTTTCTCGGATGGAGGCCTTTCGGAGCATTTCTACTCATTCATTGTATCAAACATTGAATGAAGCCTGTTAATTGCAAAAGTGTCTGTGCCTTTTATTGAAAACCGATCATTTTATAAATCATTAAAATACCATAAAAAGGGGGGCGTGGCTTGGCGAGCCAACATGGCGGACGCAAGTTAATCGGGTCCCGCGTCGCCACGCCAAACCTGTGCCATTATCCGTCTTAAAATCCTCGCGGAGGATCATCAGACCAGCTGGCCCTGCGGCGGATCGCCTCGGGCCCCGCTGGACCGTGCCTGAGCGACCGCCGAGCTCTCCCGGCCCCGTCGCGCCGCCGGAGACTGAGCGGCGCCACTGGGTGCTGCATCCGGAGCGGCCGCCCCTTGCCTGTGGGCGGGCCGCGCGCCAGGAGGCATCGGGGCTTGAGGCCTGTGCGGGACATTGCCGGCGAGACCCGAGGGACACTGCACTACCGGGTCGCCGAGGTGCGGAGCTGCGGACCGGCTGATTGTGCGGCGGCCCGGTCGGGGCTGCGGACCTGCTCCTCCTGGTCGGTGGTGGCGCCCTGCCGGGAGATCCGATTGCCACTGCGACGCAGGGACCCGTCCAGCTCCGGCTGCCTTGGATATCGGGTGAGTGAGGCGGGGGGGGCGCCTCTACGCTCTCGGCCCCTGAGGACTGGCCAAGTGGGGGACGGCTGACATCTCCCCCCCCCCCTCCTCCTGGTGCCTCCTCCCCGTGGCCCGGGACCTCGGCCTCCCCTCTGTCGGCCCCCGGCTGTTGTGAGGCGGTCTGCTGCCCCCGGGGGATCGGTGGGGTGGCCCGCCGGGCCCTTTACCTCTACTTCTGCCCGGCTGGCCTCCTCTTGTCTGTCGCATTAGAGGGACACGCGGAGCCGGCGGGACTCTTGGAGCTCTGGGCGCACCGGCGACCTGCGGCCCTCTGGGTGCTGCGCTGTGGGGCCTGGCGCCGAGCCTAGTGGATTGTGTGCAGAGGAGGGGTGCCGGTCTGGGGCGCGGACCTTGCGACTGGTCGGACCGGATCCTTGCTGCAGGGCCTCGGGGCCGCCGGGTCCCCCCTGGGTGAGGGGCTGCCTCCGACCCTCGGTCGCACGATGGGCAGGGACAAACCAGGCGGCGCCGGCCCAAGACAGGCTACGCTGGATCACTACACTGCACCGGCTGGTGGCGGCCCCCCGGCGGGTGGGGGGGCGAGTCCGCCGCCCGACAACGCGGCCCTCCTGGAGGCGATCAATGGCGCCAGGGACACATTGGAGGCCAAGATAGGGGCTGTGGGCTCGGAGGTGTCATTCCTCCGTCAAGACCTCCGCAAGGCTGTTGATCGCATTACGGAGGCGGAAACTCGGGTCTCCACGGTCGAGGACACGGTCTCCACTCTGCAAAAGCAGGTTAACAAGCTTACAGTGGTGTCCAGGGAACTCGCCTCCAGGGTCGAAGATGCGGCAGGCCGGGCACGCCGAAATAACCTGCGATTTGTGGGCCTGCCGGAGGGGTGCGAAGGGGCCTCCATGACCTGCTTCATTACAAAATGGCTGACCGACCTCATGCCTGCTGATCAGCTCTCCCCCTGCTTCATAATTGAGCGTGCCCACCGGGCCCTGACCCAAAAACCACCTCCGGGCGAAAACCCTAGGCCAGTCATCGCTAGGGTAATGAACTATACAGACCGTGATGCGATCCTCCGATGTGCCCGGCAGCATAAGGATCTGTTCCAGCACGCTTCCCGACCTGTCATGGTGTTCCCGGACTACACCCGGCTGGTTCAACAGCAGCGCCAATCCTTCACGGCGGCCAAGCGCAAGCTACGCGACATGAACCTGCAGTACATGCTGCTATATCCGGCCTGGATGCGTATTATTTTCAACTCCAAATCTTTCTTTTTCGACACCCCGGAGGCTGTCCTTGCATGGGCCGAGGAGCGCCCTCAGATACGGCCGGGCTCGTCATGTTCCCGTGATTCGGACTCCCCCGGGGGTTGCGGCGCAGCCGGTCCCGGCGCACAAAGTCCAAAAAACGTCTCGGCTCAGGATCTGACAGACTCTCCACAAGCCCACCACGACCCTCCTGATCATCCGGTCATGGTACTGCCTGTACCTGCAGGGACACATCTGATTCCTGGGCCGGGAGGGCCTACAGCAGCATGCTCCTTCTCCGCGTAGCGTGGTAGGCACGCCATGGGACTTCCAAGCCACAGACTCTTTTTGAGCACCCCCAAGTTCGACATGTTTGGTGGGAGGGTTGGGTATTGTTGGCGCCGGGGCCCGGGTTTCCACTGTTGGGGGCCTGGCCTCCCCTGCACCGCGACAGATGCTCCTTGTTTTTGGCAGCATAGGGTGGGGGGTCTGAGGGAAGTTTTTCAGTTCATTTGATATATTTGTTTTTTGCAGACACACATAGATCATCGCGTTTCTCCTCCCCCAGATTCCGCGACACAGGCTAAATGGCACCTGATGATACAACCCCCCTAGGGGACCTTACAGTAGTCTCGTGGAATGTACGAGGCCTCCAGAATAAAGTAAAACGGGGCGCCGTCTTGCGCCAGGCAAAGAGATACGGGGCAGACCTCCTTCTCCAAGAGACACATCTCCTGGGTACCAAGGCCCCTTGTTTAGCCCAATTCGGTTTCTTTCATATTTATCATGCTGGGTTCACCAGGGGCTCCAGGGGGGTGGCAATTCTGATTCACCGTCGAGTCCAGTTCCAATACTTAGCACATCGGGCGGACCTGGGAGGCAGATACCTTTTCCTGACCTGCATGCTTGGTGGTGAGAGGGTGACCATAGGCAGTGTGTATGACTCCCCCCCCCGTTGGGCTCGACCTTCATCGCCAAGATCACGGCGGAATGGGGCGCCATACACGACGACCTTACGCTCCTGGGTGGGGACTGGAATGATACAATGGGCCCTTTGGACCGGCTAAGATCCACAGACCCCCAACAGCCCGCTGGCACATCTAAACTCTATTCCCTTGCGCACACACTGGGCTGGGCGGATGTTTGGAGGGAGTATCATCCCTCGGAACGGGGCTATACATTTCTTTCTACAGTGCACGGGACCCAATCTCGTCTTGACTACTTTTTTGCTCCTCAGGCCTCACTCCACCGTTTTTCACGGGTACTGCATCACCCTCGTGGATTGTCTGACCATTCCCCAGTGGCGCTGCAGTTCCACACACGATTTCGTAGACCTCCTTTCCGATGGCGCATGTCTCCCTGGCGCATGAGATGCCCCAAATACCAGGAAATGCTCCACATAGCTGTCTCCACATACATAGACTTAAATGCCCCCACCGCCCCCTCGGGAAGTATTTTATGGGAAGCCCTAAAGCCCACTCTCCGCGGTGCGGATATAAGTTACTGTACCAATGAAAAGCGCTTGCGATGCGAGCGGCTAGCGGTTCTCGAAACGCATCAACTGACCCTTGCACAGCAACTGGCTATAGACCCGAGCCCCGGTCTCCGGCGCAACTTACTTCTCGCACAAGAATTACGGCAATATCTCTTGGGGGAGGCCAAAGAAATCTGGGAGGCGTCCCAACATCGGGTATACCAATGGGGAGACAAGTCGAGTAAGATGCTTCATCGGCTTTGTCAGGCTGACAAATCCCCGGCGGTCGTTCCTACAATCCAGGGTGCGAACGGGTCATTAGTTTCGGCGCCAGCGGAGGTGGCCGGGGAGTTTGCGCGCTATTTCACAGCCCTAACGCCGAACAGGAAGTAATCTCAGCTGAACTCATCGCTGAGTTTCTGCGAGACATTCCGCCGAAGAGGCTCTCTGACCAACTGCGAGATCAGCTCGAGGCACAGATCACCGTGGAGGAACTGACGGGTGCGCTGGGCGCGCTCCGCTCTGGGAAAGCTCCAGGCCCTAATGGGTTTCCGCTAGATTTCTTACACCCGCATGCACAAAGACTGGGGCCCCACCTTCTGGCGACGATCCGGGAGGCCAATGACTCCGCTATCCTGCCCCGCGACTGGCGGCATGCTGAAATCGTGCTCTTCCACAAGCCCGGGCGCCCCCCGGAATTACCCTCTTCTTATCGCCCCATATCCCTCATAAATTTTGAACCCAAATTATTGGGGAAAGTTCTCGCCGACCGGCTACGATCCTGCGTTCCGGACTTAACCCATCCCGATCAGGCGGGATTTATGCCGCAGAGAGCCACACGCCATAACATCCGGCGGGTGCATAATGCACTGGCCGCAGCTCCAGCTCTCGGTAGGCCGGCGGCAATTCTGCTGGCCGACATAGATAAGGCCTTCGACTCTCTGAGCTGGACTTATCTGTTCCAACTGCTGGAGGCATGTAATTTTGGACCCCAATTCCTTGCGTATGTGCGTCTGTTGTATACGGACTTGACGGCCTCGGTGCGCATAGCTGGTCACCGCTCGACCCCCTTTCCTATCCGGAGGGGCACTCGACAGGGCTGTCCCTTGTCTCCTCTTCTGTTTGCCTTGGCAATCGAGCCCCTAGCTGCTTGGGTTCGGTGGGACCCGGTCCTTCGGGGCTTTGACTGGTCGATTTCGCGCTCTGATCGCATTGCACTATATGCGGATGATGCGCTATTTTTCATCACGGACCCATGGTTCTCAGGACCACGCGTGCTCCAGATACTCAGAGTCTTTGGGGAAACCACGGGGCTGCGTACGAACCCGGCTAAATCTATCTTATTCCCGGTCTGCGGCCCTCAAGGCCGAGACGCCTGGGCGTCACAGCTCACCCGAGCGACCGATGGTTTTAAATATCTCGGGATATATATCTCTGCATGCCCCAAGACCTCGTGGCTACACAACATCACCCCTCTATTAGCCGGCCTCCAGACCGAGACCGCGGTCTGGGCCTCTCTACCGCTGTCTCTTTATGGCCGCTCGGTAATTTTTAAAATGGTCTCTTTACCGCGCCTTCTCTACCGTCTCCAAAACTTCCCATACCCGATTCCGCGCTCCTGGTTTGCGCAAGTTAATGCCGTACAGAACAAATTCCTTTGGAATAATGGGGCGATCAGAGTCGCTCTTCGCACTTGTGTGCAATCCACATATTGTGGGGGCATCGCAGCAGCAGATATATATGCGTATTATGTGGCATCCCACATTCTAGTAATAAATGAGTGGTGGTATGGCTCCCTTGTCGACCTGGCATACGCTGTCGAGCAGGTCGTCCTGGCGCAAACCCCCCTCCTACATCTCCTATATAGCGCGACGCGAATGGATGCACTACCTCCGGCGGGCAGAGTGGTGATCTCGCTGTGGCGGGCGACGGTGAGGCGGATGGGTTGGGATGGTAGGCTTACCCAGGTGACCCCACTATGGCAGGGAACATACCTTCGCCCGGTGGCGGCCCTGCAGGGTTTTCAGGGCTGGGACACGGTGGGGATATCAACCCTGGGCGATGTGATGCATGGCATTACCCTAAAATCGTATCAGCAGCTGCAGACCGAGTTCCAGCTTCACAAATCGCAATTTTTTAGATTCCTTCAACTTCGCCATGCACTCACCCCCCTCATCCGCTCTCCGGACGCCCTCCCTGAGTTCCACCCCCTAGAGGGACGGCTACTGATGGGTGACCTAGGCCAACATAAAATCAGGCAAATCTACCAGACCCTCATTACTCACGCCACGACGACGCTCAACAAGACACGTGCGGCCTGGGTGACCGACATCCCTGAGTTGACGGACGATGACTGGGCCGAAGCCATGGCTAGCCCACGGGGCGGCGGTCTCTACCAGATATCGCCTGATACAGTTTAAGTACCTACACCGGGCTTATTTTACGCAAGTCCGGCTGTGGAAGATGGGTGTCATTCAGTCCCCTCTGTGTCTACGGTGCGATCGCGCCGAAGGGACCTTCATACACACGGTGTGGAGCTGCGTTGCGCTGCAGCCCTACTGGCGCAGGGTTAGGTCTTGCCTCCAGGAGGTATTGGCGTGGGAACTCCCCTTAGACCCGCGACTCTTTCTCTTACATGCCACAGAGGACATAGGGGGAAGTAAATATAAGCAACATTTGCTATTCTTGGCACTGGCGGTCGCTAAACGGGACATAGTGCAGTGTTGGAAGGGAACATCACCCCCGCCGATTGGTAAATGGAAACGGGAACTCGACACTTGTATGGGGGCAGAGATGGCGGTCTTTGTAGCCCGAGGTTGCCCCAAGAAACACAGGAAGATTTGGACCCGATGGGCCACGTACCGTGGCATAGAGCTCCCCCCGTTGCCACCCGAAGACCCGTAAACGTGCTCATGCTTGCTTTTTGCAGTTATGGGATGCCCCCCCTACAGGTTGGAAATAGATGCCCAGCCAAATGGTGTCATGTGAACCAACCGTGAGATATTGTGATGTCTGCTGTGTTGTATTGTTGTTTGTCCTGCATTGCTCGCAGGCGTTTATATATGCACAAAATGAGGATTTAAAGAGCATATGTATACCTCTTGCATTTATTGGTACTACGGGGCTAATCGCCCAGATTTCTCTTGAAAATCAAATAAAATTTGTTATTAAAAAAAAAAATACCATAAAAACAATGTCAATAATTCATTATATACATCTGTAATAACAAAGGAAGATTAGGTAACCATTGTTGCATATGAGCAGATCTCCAATCTTTTCTTGACTATATACCTTTGTTGTTCTCCTCTCTAATAGAATCACTATATTTTACAATATATCATGTTTACACTAAAAACAAAGGCAATATTTTCCTAAAAGGACATGTAAATACATGAACACAAAAACCAAAAAGTCGATGCGCCGTTTCGGTGGATCACTGTTGGTCTACTCCACCTTCTTCAGGACAAAGTTTTAAAAGCATTGATGTTTTTTCAATATTCTGTTCCAAAACGTGAGGCCTCAATAGGGGAATATAGATCACCCACATGGTGTAGTTGGTCCTTCCTTTCTATCAATTTTTCATGATCAATATCAAACTCCAATAAGATATGGTATGTAGCCCGTCCAAAGATCGTGGCTTTACTGCTGCCGTATTCTTAGGTTTAAGTATTCTGTAGGTTATCAATGTTTGCCTTTTCTTCTTCGTTCTTGAAAATATGTCAACAATTATGGTCTTCCAAATTATCAAAGTACGTTAAAGACCTTCCTTCAATGGTGAAGAGCTCGTCAACTAAGTTTAACTAGTTCTCCACGAACGAAACGCATGGAGTATTTTCAAGAACGAAAAAGAAAAGGCAAACATGGATAACCTACAGAATACTTAAACCTAAGAATACGGGTTTGGCACACGAGTGATTTAACCCTAGGCAGCAGTAAAGCCACGATCTTTGGACGGGCTACATACCATATCTTATTGGAGTTTGATATAGATCATGAAAAATTGATAGAAAGGAAGGACCAACTACACCGTGTGGGTGATCTATATTCCCCTATTGATGCCTCACGTTTTGGAACAGAATACTGAAAAAACATCAATGCTTTTAAAACTTTGTCCTGAAGAAGGTGGAGTAGACCAACAGTGATCCACCAAAAAGGTGCATCGACTTTTTGTTTTTTTTATATATAAAAAACTCATTTTGTAGTTGTGTTCATGTTATTTACATGTCTTTTTAGGAAAACATTGCCTATGTTTTTAGTGTAAACATGATATATTGTAAAATATAGTGATTCTATTAGAGAGGAGAACAACAAAGGTATATAGTCAAGAAAAGATTGGAGATCTGCTCATATGCAACAGAGGTTACCCAATCTTCCTTTGTTATTACAGATTTATATAATGAATTATTTACATTGTTTTTATGGTATTTCAATGTTTTATAAAATTATTGTTTTTTAATTAAAGGCACAGACACTTTTGCAATTAACAGGCTTCATTGAATGTTTGATAGAATGACTGAGTAGAGGTGACCAGATAGAGTGTGTTGAGTTGATAATAGCTATAAAGTGAGACAAGAGGGACTTTTTGTTGTGATTATTGGTTTTGAACCCTGTCCCTTTTGCTTGAAGGGTTGCTCTCTTTATTTTTGGTGGCCTTTCGGAGCAGCCATGCGTTTCTCTGCTGCCCTGCAGAAGCCACAATGAGTGGAATAGTTCTGACAATACACAGGTGGCAATATTTGCCTTTGACCGCGATTTGCTCTTTTCAATACTGCTTGTCAGTGGGAAGAGTCGCATCAAATTTGCAAATGCAGGCGGCAGAAAAGCTAATTTGCAAACAAAATTTAAGATCGGGCTCTCCAATGAGCCTTTATTTCCATACACTAAATGCAATGGATTTCAACTTATTTTTGAGGGAAGTAGCTATAAGAGTCAAGCTATTAATGCTTTTAATTTAGTGGGGTGTTCCACTGAACAGCAGACACAAAGTTTTTTACTCCTACACAAGACATCATAATGTTTGGAATCTGTAACTTGCCGTGACTCTAGTCCCAGGTCCTCTTTCTGGTACACAACTCATGCACTGGAATTCAATTTCAGCTGCCTACCCGATAGCTTTAGCATATACAAGAAGCAATAACTGTGGTTCTGTAGCTTTGAACCCTGAAAACACAACTGTCCTCCACTAACTTCCAGTTCAATGAACAAAAAGCATGAACTTGATGGCACTAGGCATCCAAGTTCTACTCACAAAACTGCTTACAGACTTACTTTTTCTGCTACATGAACCTAGAAAATGTGAAACATAGGGCCCCGATAACAGATATGTGCAACACAGAAAAAGTTATCCTATAACACTGTTCATGTTAGAACTTGGCACAGTAGTATTTTGTTCTGGCAGGAGAGTTTTTTCTTTGTACAATAAAGAATCATACAGAGAGGCATATCCTGACCACCAACATGGCAGCCACAACCAGCCTGGGCCAGCTCAGCCATCGGTCGAGTCACCCTAAAGCAGAGTTCTTCAATCTGTGGGGCGCGCACTCCGCACTAAGATCTTCCCTTTGTTGGTCTTTTACTGTCCCGTGTCGCAACTTCGCAAGTCTTCACCCATTTCAAATGGGAATTGTTTATTGTAGAGCTCCGGTAACAGAGGGTTGGAGGGGGGAGGGAGATGAAATAGATAAGGCACGAGGTGCCCGTGCTTTTGTCATGTAAAGAGCTAACAGTTAACCTTCCCAGGAGGGGGTTAATTCGTAGAGCTGAAATGCTTCAGCTGCAGTGGGAGGCAGGGTCTCCTCTGCTAAAACCGAAAGCAAATGAACAGACAGTCCTGTTCCTTTGCGTTCGATTTCATAGCAGAGGAGACTCCTTGCCTCCCACTGCAGCTGAAATGACTGCCTGTTCCTTTCTTTCAGTTTTAGCAGAGGAGACATCCTGCCTCCCACTGCAACTGAAGCATTTCAACTCTACCAGTTTAACCCCGTCCTGGGAGGGTTAGCTCTTAGCAGAAAGGAGACAGTTTCTTTTAAATTTACACAGGCAGACGCGCAATGCCCACAGGGCTTCAAGTTGCCAAAAGAAAAATGCCAGCCAGCCATGTATTGTTTAAACAGCCTGCAAATTGATTGTCTTGACACTAAATATGCTTATAAAGAAGTATGTATACATTTGTAATGTGACTTTTCTGTCTTTGTTCCATTTTATTATCAGGCATGGATCATTCAGGCAGCCCCACAATTAAAAGTGCTTTCTATTTCTATTTGCTGTTCGAAGTATGCACACACAAGTGCTGACAATACACCTTTAGGTGACTGTTTATTTTTGTTCTGCCTGGGACATCAAAATAATGAGCTGGCAAGCCTAATCATAAAACTGGAAGTTTGTTGTAAGATCAGCACATTTATTTCCTCCACCCTGATCCCTGGTTAATGCCATAATAGCAATAGTTTAACATATCTGAAACCCTACGCTGCCGTCAATAACCTGCTGAGTTACTTCAAGTGTCTGGAAATGCACCTTGCATTCAGACAACTCGTTCCTCATTTTCGCCCTTCACTTTCACACTCACCCTGCACTCACAGCGATCACAATGCCCTCACAGTGATCCCGATGCACTCACACCATTCACCCGCTTACCCTGTACTCACAGTGATCACTCTGCACTCACAATGCACTTGCGCTGTTCACCCTGTACCTCACCCTGCAGTCACACAAGCACACTACTCACCCTGTACTCATGTGACACTTCACTCACCTGTCCCCCTTACTGCTCAATCTGCAATCTCACTCAAATAAGACCATCACTAACCATACATTAATTCGTCCCACTCTGCACTTACATCCGCATCCAAATTCATATGGTCACCTCACTCACCCTGCAGTCACTCCTCTTACCCTACTCTCACACTGTTGCATGGCTCACCCTGCACTCACATGGGTACTCCTGCCACCCACACAGCGCAGAGGTTTAATGTGCCTGCTACAAAGAACGTGTACCATGCAGATCAAAGAACTGTGTGAGTAAACTATGAGTAGTGCTATAAAAAATGAAATGTTTGCCAGAAAGGTGCTATAGAGAGATGAGGTGCATTGTTGGTGAGTGGTAGTGAGGAAATTCATGGAGGAGGAAATGGGGGAGGGGCGCCAAAACAGACCGTTCCACTGTGTGCTACCAGTGCTAGGGCCAGCCCTGGCTGGGAGTGTTAGCCCCCACCCGAAGTTCGGGTCTAGTCGCGCCCCTGTACACACGTATGGGCATGTCGTGCCCCATCAAGGTTTTCATCCTAAATTACAAAAGGACACATGCACTGCAATCCAGCCTTTCAGGGGGCCACTTGATAGAGGCAGCTCTGTTTTTGCCCTGATGGCCTGGAATAATTCCTAAACAGATTCTTGTAAATACCGTTTTGTTTCATTTCTTTTTAATGTGATTGATGTGAGAGAGTCTATTACTATTTGCAGAGAAATGTTTTTGTTTCATGCAACAACCATAAAAAAGTTTATTTTAGATCAAAACGGGTCCTCACATATGAGAAATTGGAGGATATCACAGATATTATTTGCTGTAAAATTAGTGGGCTGCTGTTTTGTTACAACAGTGAAAACACACACCACTATCTCTGAATATTAGATGTAAACACTTTTAGAATTTCGACCATAGCACCTGTGCACCGTTAGTAGCCTGGCTAAAGAGGGTATGGCAGAGCTGAAAGTGAATCATTTAATCTCAAAGCTGTTCTGAACAGGGGCCCCCAAAATAGTATTGGCCCAGGGCACCCAAAATCCTTAACATGTCCCTGCCACCACAAAGTTTGTCAGACAACATTGCTCTGAAGTAAAATAGGCAACATCATTCATTCATTATCAGTTCTATTTTTTTCAAACATAAGCCCGACGTGTCGTAAACCCCAACTGCTTCAGGCAAGCAACTTATTGTACCACTAAGGAATTCTCAATTAGGTGTTCGTTCAGCGCCCTCTCTGTGGACTTTCACCTTTGTCTTCGGATCCATAACTGGTTGGTGGGCAATTATCCCATTATAATGCTGCCTAAAACGTTTGTTAATGGTTTCCAGAGAAGAATTGTTTCTCGTGTACCAACTCTGAGCTAGGGAGTGCTCCAAAATCTAATAACACTGTCTCCCTTACAGTCAATGTTTTGGCTGAAAATGTCTGCAGAATATTCAGCTTTGAAAGAAACTGCTATCAAAACTCTCTTGCCTTTCAGCTTGTCCTATTTATGTGAGATTGGGTTCTCAGCACTTGCGGTATTAAAGACTAAGTACCGTTCAAGACTGGATGTGGAGCACAACCTGAGGATGGCAGTAGCAAAAATCCATCCACAGATTGACAGTCTATGTGGCTAAAAACCGGCACACCCATCACATTTATGTTGGTGGTGTTATTATTAATCTATGTCATGTGTAAAACAAAGCATCCTAGTAAAAACAATTTACGCACATTTTATCTTGAAAAATTGTGTTTTGAGCTGTGTAATAAGCCTCTGTCATTTCACCACACCCACTCACAAACCTGCAGTTTACTAAACACTCATATTGTGTTGAACATTATTTGCCTGATATGGCCCGTGATATGCGGGTGGCGGTCGATTATGTAGTGTACCAGATTCCAGAAATTTCTGTCAGGTGGTGGGGGGGCCCAACATCTAAAAAAATTCAGCTGGGGGGGCTCAACCTACAAAAGTTTGAAGACCTCTGCCCTAAAGGATGAACTGGGTTGTGGGATGGAGCGAGAGACTAGATTGTTCCACAAAACCTGCACGATGAGGCTCGCAACGGGGCCCGTGCTCAAGCATGTGGTAGAAAGGCTCCGAGCAGCAGCGGCCAAAGGAGCAGAATGGCATGGGGTGCCGTTTGATCCCACGGACCGCCAGGTCGGAAACGCCTGTATCGGCAGCAGGGACACCTGGTGGACTGTTGAGAGGAGCTTGGGAAGGGCTGGCGGGATTAGCTGGGCTACGCAGAGGACAGATCGCTGACAAAGGGGCCCAAACCAGCGCATCTAAATCCGAATAAATGCTTTGACTCAACATGGATTCCTCAAAGGTATGATTTGTCCTGGCTTTGCAACGCTGGTACAGCAAGAGAAAAATAAGTTTTGTTGTGTCGTCAAGCAGAAGCTGAAGACAATGAAATTATTCAGAGATGCTCCACTTCCCGATAAAACTGAACGTCCTATCACCAGGGCCTCTCCTTCTTCGAGACAGCTCAGAAGGCCTGGGACTGGCTGGAGAAGAAGATGACCCCCCCGGGTCCACTTGGTGGCAGGGTGCTGGTGGCTTCCCAGACAGCCCGTGACCCAGAAAGACAGTGTTCTCTTATGCACAAGAGGCCCTGATGACGGGTGGGCCAGATAGGTGTCCCTGGCATGTCTCGACCCCCAAGCAAAGCGGCAATGATGAAAGACACGAACAGGGGCTTGCAGTTCAATCCAGGTGACAGATGCTTCAGTTCTGAAAGTGTGGGTTGAAAGAATGTTTCGGAGGGGATGTTAGTTTACCAAGTTTGCTTGTTTATGTGCACAGGCGCACACTTGGGTAGACACCTAGACACTATCGCACCATTACTTACCCCTAATCCTTGCACACCTAAAGTCATCGCTCTAAGATGCATGTAAACTGGTCACATGGAATGCCAGTGGCCTCAATGATAAGATGGAAAGGAGAGCCATATTTCAGTTCATCAAAAGAGAGACCCAAATATTACTCCTACAAGAAACACATCTATAGGCACCAACTACAACTTTCTTCTCCGGCACAGGTTTATTCTGGTCTACCATTCAGGCTTTACCAAAGATTCTTAGGGTGGGGGTGGCCATACTCCTGCAGAAAACATTCCCACTCACAGTCAGGGTGGTGCGAACCAACAGCCTAGGTCAGTACGAGGCTAACACAGGCCTCCTGGGCGAGCGGACATGGTCTATAATTAGCACACGCATACCACAGCAGATAATCAGTGATACTCTCAAAACATCCATGAAGGTGCTCCTATCCACTCCACTGTGACTGCCTATACTTGTGGGTGATCTCAACTTGTTACTGGACCCCCAGATGGATGCTCATGGGCCTGGATCCCCCTCAGGAGCTCGGCGCAGCCCAAATGGATGAGATCCTTGGTGCTATGTTATACGTGCACAGCAAAGTTTGCCCAAGAGTTGGCCTGTACATTTTACTGACATACCCACTGTTGCTTCCCCTGACGTGATTGTTTCCTAATTACTGCAGCTCATCTGCATGTGGAGTCGGACACCCGCATTCTTCCAAGATGCTTATCCGACCATTGCCTAGAGGAACATACGGTTGGGCACTCCATGCCTGGCCTTGTGGGTGTGGCGGCTAAATTCACGGAGGCGGAGGAGTTTGTGTTTGCAGATTTTCTGCAAAAGGTTATCTCACCTTTCTTCGTCACAAACCTGGACTCAGTGCCCTCACCTGCAGCCATTTGGGATTCACATAAAGCAGTCATAAGGGGCAGGCAGTGACCTTCTTGGAGGCCAGGGAATGTAAGGGGAGGAAAGAGATAACGGACCTTAGAGGAAGAAATAAGCAAATTACAGAGATAAGTGATGCAGAAAAGTAAGGAAATCAGCCACTTACTGTTGGGACGGAAAAATTCCTTGCATAGTGACAGACGTGTACGCCTGTCCTGAGTTTGCCCATTTGCAACAGTATCTGGATCACTGGTGCTGACATTTGGTCATGGGCAAACACCGATAATGCGTGTGCACCATCACCTAGGCCTGTCTCATGAATTGCAGTCTTACGTAGACCGAGAGTGGTGCCCAAAGCACGGTTGTATGATGGAACCATGCATGCCTTTACCACGCATGCCTTTACCACGCATCCATTACAACGCATATGCCTATACCATGGAAAATTTTACCATGCCTATGCCTTTACCAAACATTACTTTACAGTGAAAATGTAAGTATTTTGCAGGTAAGTATAAAGCATATATATATATATATATTTATGTATGTATTTAGTTTCCACCTTAAAGCTGCCACTCTCACTCGTAGGGGGTGCTACGGCTCGCAAGGGCGGCCTTGCGCACAATTCGTTTCTCTCCTCACAGGAACAACGTGCACTCAGAAGCAATAGCTGGATACTCTATTACATAAATACCACAACAAAAAACTGACAAGACGTGTTTCGGTCCTCTGGCCTTTGTCAATGTCAGTGTCCATTTCACAGCCTCCACATTAAATACACAAACAACATTATTGGACGGCAAGAATGCTATGGAAACAAATGATGGGCCTCTTTTGTCTTCAAGCAAAGCACAGGGTGGCCACCTAGGGATATAGAGAGCCAGCCCTGGAGGGTGGGGGACTCCAGGGCCATTAATGGCTCCAGGAGGGGGGCCATGCAACCCCTTCCTTTGTTATTGCAATGCCAGCTTCAGGGAGCTGGTGGTCACTGGAGCTGTAAATGGCCGGGGGGGGCCTGGCCACCCTCCCCATATAGTTTATTTTTGGCCCTGCCCCTGGGCAGGTGGTGGTCCCTGGGGCCGTAAACTGTCTGCGGAGTGGGCAACGTGTGTCCCCCCCCACCAACTTTATATTAAAATTAGCCCCTGGGACCTAGCCCGCCAAGGGGTTAAACTTTAAACAAGCGTGAGAGACCACGCTTGTCTTTTTTTTCCCAATTTTGCTGCAAATTCACAGATCCACCACAATTTCACGGCCCAATTGAAGAAGAAAAAAAGATTGGGACCCCACCAACAGGCCTCGGGGGTCAAGGTATTACTACCCTGCCCCCTTCTCTACTTTTTAAACTTTTTTTTGAGACTTAGCTGAGTCCGAGTCCCAAAATTGCTGCCAACACTTCCTGGTTGAAGTGTTGGCAGTCAATCAGATCTCAGCATGAGATCTGTTGGATCCGCGGAGGATCTGCATTCCTAGAATTACAAATTTGTTTTTTCTTTAATAACTCAAAAACTACTGAACGGATTTACACCAAATTACAAAAAGGGCTCTTTCTGGACCAAGAGCTAGCTTTCTGCCAAATTTGGTTTAATTCCATCCAGCAGTTCGGGCTATAGTCGTGTTTAAAATCCACATAGGAAATTGCATGGGGAAAACGTGTCCCCCGCTTGATGAATTTTCCCGAAACTTTCCACATAGAAGTTAAATTCAGGTGCGTACTAGTTTTGAAAAATGTGAGAATTTCTAGAAGATCTGCCAAACAGCGCCAAAGTTATTAGCAAACCAAATAATACTTTTCCTATGGAAACTAGGTCCTAACTATAACTAACTACTAGCAACTGCTAGTAGGTAAAATATATATATTTATTAATTTACACACTTACATGCAAAATAATTACATTTTTAGTTGTAAAGGAATGCATGGTAAAAATCTGCGTGGTAGGGGCGTGGCCTGGGAGCCGAACATGGCGGACGCGTCTTCGTAGAGCTCCACAGTTCGCTCCTTCCAGGGACAACATCCGCCACAATCCTGGTCCCAGACACTCGGCTTGTGTGAGCGGACTGCACACGGGCACGCGGCAATCGTGCTGAGGTTCTTTGGAGGCGGCAGGGAGCCCGATTCGGCGGCCGCAACTTGCCGGACCGGCGGAGACCACGCACGTATCGGCGGGCGGCTATGGCCGAGCTGCGGCGGTCGCGCTTCACCGACGACGCGGCCGGGGCTGACACTATCCTGCCCGGCGGCCCCCCCTTGTAGCAGCTGATCGGGCCCCGGTCCTGAGGGGCGGCGGGGGTGCACTACAATCGCGGCGCCCCTCCGCCAGCTGTGTCTGCCTCCGATCCCCTGCTGGAGAGGCCTTGGACCTGGTGAGGCCTACCCTGGGCCTGGATTTTGCCGGTGGGGCCTGGCGGGCCTCCGGACAGCCGTGGACTGCCGCTCTGCCTGAGGACTCCTGTGCACTACTACATTGCGGTGAGCTGGGCGGGGGACCTGTCGGGCTAGACTCTGGCGCCCATTGCGCCCATCTACTGCTACCCCACGCGCCTGACCCCCTGAGGAGGACGGAGGGCTCCACCGGTCGGGGACGGGCTTGGGCGGGGTAGTCGGCCCGTGCCAGCCAGCTTCCTCACCCCGGACTGCCCGGGGCGGCCGCAGAGACAGTCCTGACTGCCCCGTATTGGAGGCCCCGGGGGCTCTTGGAGGGGATACCTCTCTGCGCCGCCTGGTATTGGGCACCCGGGCTGGGGACACGGTTGTGGCGCTGCGCCCCGCCCTGCGTTGGGTGGTGTACTCTACCGCTCCCCCCTATATCTCTACCTCTGGCTGTGGCACTGACTGCTCTGGAGCGGACCCCCCACGCCATCATGGGCAAGGGCAACCCCGGTGCGGCGGCACCCAAACAACCTACCATCGACCAGTACACCACAGCCACCCCAGCGGGTAAAGGTGTCGCAAAGGGCGTCTCATCAGACACGGTGACACTCGTGGAGGCCATCAATTAGTCACGAACCGCCCTTGAGGCCCAGATCGGTGCGGTGGGGTCCGAAGTGTCGTTCCTCCGCCAGGACCTCCGGAAGGCAGTCGATCGAATCCCCGAGGCTGAGACGAGGGTCTCCACGGTGGAGGATACTGTCTCCGCCCTCCAGAAGAAGGTCGACAAGCTGGCCATGGTATCTAGAGAACTGGAGGCTAGGGCCGAAGATGCGGAGGGACGGGCCCGCCGCAACAACATCCGCCTGGTGGGTTTTCCGGAGGGTTGCGAGGGATCCTCGATGGGTGGCTTCCTCTCAGAATGGCTCAAGGCGCGGCTACCCGCAGACGACATCTCTTCCTGCTTCATGATTGAGAGGGCCCATTGCGCCCTGACCAAGAAGCCGCCGCCGGGGGAGCGCCCACGACCGGTAATTGCTCGCCTTCTAAATTATGCTGACCGCGATGCCATTCTTCGCTTTGCCAGGACACATAAGGACAAAATGGTCTTTGAGTCCCATCCCATCATGGCCTTCCCGGACTACACCCGGACTGTTCAGCAGCAGCGTCAATCCTTTGTTGCGGCCAAGCGGCGGCTGCGTGATCTGAACCTATCCTATGTGCTCATGTTCCCGGCCCGTCTGAAGGTCATCTACAATTCAAAAACGTACTTCTTTGATACTCCAGAGGAGGTATTTGCGTGGACAGATGAGCGGCGCCACCTGAAGCCGCATTCCCCGCCCCCCTTAGACGCTGACTCTTCTCAAGGCTCGCATCGGAATGGACGGCAGGGAGGCGACGCTACTCACCGACGACATCGATCCCGTTCTAACTGGCGCTCCCAGAATAAGAAAGACTCTGCAGACTGAGGCAGCCCGAGGCTGGGACATGCTTTGATGTATTGACTCTTCCATGTCTCATGCGACTGCGGAGCCCGTTGGCTGCTGCTACAGGCCGGGATATCCTGCCACTATGAGCCAGGGACTTCTGCTCTTCCCTGGAGGGAGTGGGTCTTACACACCTTCCCCGTTTTGAGTTCTCATGGGTAATGTTGGGAGGGGGGGGATCCTTTGGAGGGTCCGCCAGGGTCTTCACGTTTGGGGGCCAGGACGAGATTCCTCCGTGATAGGTACTCCGTGTTCTAGGAAGTATAGGGGTTTGGGGGGAGGCGGGAGGGGCTGGGAGGGTAATTTGTTGTTTGTTACACAGTTGTTTTTTATGATACACGCACCACGATGTCCCATATGTCCACATAGTCCGCTGCTCTACACCTCACCGATAGCTCATGACACACACAGCTAATGGCACTCCC
Organism: Calotriton arnoldi; assembly: GCA_963921515.1. Classification (NCBI taxonomy): domain Eukaryota; kingdom Metazoa; phylum Chordata; class Amphibia; order Caudata; family Salamandridae; genus Calotriton; species Calotriton arnoldi. Next base: position 2,779,749 of record CAWUFW010000765.1, on the reverse strand, counting down.
CTAGGAGATCTCAATATCGTGTCCTGGAAATGTACGGGGCTTGTTGAATAAGATTAAAAGAGGGGCTGTACTGCACCTGGCAAAACGTTACTCAGCTGATGTCTTGCTGCTGCAAGAAACTCACATGCTAGGCAACAAGGCCCCGTGTCTTTCACGCTATGGATATGCCACGGTGTACCACTCCACCGCAGAGTCCCATTTCAAGTTACTCAGCATTGGTCCGACCCGGGTGGCCGCTTTACGGCTGTTTCCGGCAGCCTGGCTGGGGAACAGATTTCAATTGGGAGCATATACGCCCCACCTCCTCTCGGTCGGACGTTCATTGACAGACTGACGCAACTCTGGGGGGAATTCCCTGACGGCTTGACTATCCTTGGTGGGGACTGGAATGACGTAATGGCTCCCCCGGATAGGTGGCGGGCACGACCGCCAACCACCCCTCCTCCTAGGTCTAAACTCAACATCTTGGCGCATACATTGGGTTGGGCGGACACATGGCGGGCTTATCATCCCTCTGAAGCTGGATTTACGTATGCATCATCCATACACCCCACCCTCTCACGTCTGGATTACATGTTCCTCCCATGCAGCTACCTGCATCGGGTGTCACATACCTCTATCCTTCCACGTGGCTTGTCTGATCACTCACCCATTCAGCTCAAACTCCGCCTGCAGACCAGTCGTCCCTCCTATCACTGGCGCATGTCTCCTTGGTTACTTAGAGATCCCGGATATCAGGAGATGCTCCATCGAGCAACGGCAGATTATTTCGCTTTCAACACCGAGTCCACTCAATCCCAGATAATATTGTGGGAAGCCTTTAAGCCTACGATTCGGGGGGCTGATATCAGCTATCGCACTGGGGAAAAGCGGCGCCACCTGGCACAGATTCAAGACCTAGAAGATAGACAGCTTGCTCTCCAGGCCTCGTTAGTGGAGAGCTCCGACGCCGGTGCCCGCCGTAACTTGCTCCATGTCCAACAGCAGCTGCACCAGCTGCTCACGAACAATGCCAAGGATGCCTGGCTGGCAACCCAGCACAGGATATATCAATGGGGCGATAAATCTAGTCAGATGCTCCACCGACTATGTCAAGCAAGGGCCTCCCCGACGCAAGTCCCTTTATTGAGGTCCCCTGCCGGCGACATGTGCGTCTCCCCGGGGGCAGTGGTGCAGGTCTTTGCCGATTTTTATGCTGCCCTATACTGTGATCGTGAGGAACTCGCTGCACCGCTTATAGATGCTTTTCTTGTAGATATCCCTCCAAAGCGCCTCTCTGATGAGCAGCGAGATGTTCTCGACAAGCCTATCTCTGTGGAGGAGCTGCAGGCGGCCCTCACCAATACATACCCAGGCCGTGCACCGGGCCCCAAAGGGTTCCCCTGTGATTTTTTGCGCCCCCACATGGGGACCTTGGTCCCCACCTTCTTGGCGCGCTGCACCAGGCGTTGGAGCAGAAGATCTTGCCCCCGGACTGGCGTCATGCCGAAATTGTTGTTTTTCTCAAACCGGGTCGCCCTCCGGAGGCCCCGGGCTCATACCGCCCGATATCCCTATTAAACTTCGAGCCGAAATTACTGGGGAAGGTGTTAGCTGATCGCCTCCGCACCTGCATTCTGGACCTCGTTCACCCAGACCAGTCTGGCTTTATGCCGCAACGCTCCACTAGGCATAACATACGCGAGCGCACAACGCTGTTGCCGAGGCCCACCGTCTGGGACGCCCTGCGGCTGTCCTGCTAGCTGACATCGACAAGGCGTTCGACTCCTTGAGTTGGACCTATCTTTTTAAACTTTTGGAAGCTGTCAACCTGGGGCCCCGGTTTCGCGCATATGTTAAATTGCTGTATACAGATCTTACAGCCTCGGTCCGTGTGGCCGGCCACCGTTCTCCCTCCTTCCCCATCCGCAGGGGGACCAGACAGGGTTGCCCCCTCTCTCCGCTTCTTTTCGCTTTAGCGATAGAGCCACTGGCTGCGTGGGTACGCAGGGATGCGGTTTATCGGGGACTGGTCTGGTCGCCTGAGTGCTCGGACAGGATAGCACTCTATGCTGATGACGCGTTATTTTTCTTTTCTGACCCTTGGGTCACCGGACCGAGGGTGCTTCAGATCTTGCGGGTGTTTGGTGAAACGACAGGACTACATGCCAACCCGTCCAAGTCGATCCTTTTCCCCATATGCGGCGAACAGGGGAGTCAAACCTGGGCCTCGCAGCTGGTCATTGCGGACGAGGGGTTCAGATACCTCGGTGTCCATATCACTAGATGTCCCGCCATGGCGTGGTCGCGCAACATAGCCCCCCTGCTTCCGGCGGTACGCGAGGAGACGACGGTATGGTCCCACCTTCCCTTATCCTTATACGGCTGGTCCGCTATATTCAAAATGGTGTCACTGCCACGCTTGCTTTATAGCTTGCAGAATTTCCCGTACCCGATCCCTCCGTCGTGGTTTCTTCAAATCAATGCGCTCCTAAATAGATTCCTCTGGGGGGGAGGGGCGGTCCGGGTGGCTCTTGCGACCTGTATCCAATCCACCTATTGCGGTGGCATTGCAGCGGCAGACGTACGGGCGTATTATTGGGCGTCTCAGCTCTTAGTCATCAATGAATGGTGGTATAATCCTCAGACTGATCCGGCCTATGCGGTGGAGCGGCTCTTCCTGGCGGAACATCCACTATTAGATCTCTTATACAGCAATTCATCCTTGGAGGCTCTTCCCCCGGCCTGCAGTACGGTAATCCAGATCTGGAGACGAGTATCCCGGTCCATGGGTTGGTGGGGTACGCTGACAGGCGCGACTCCCCTTTGGCGGGGCACGCGCCTTCGGCCCGTTTCCACTCTAACCGGGTTCCGGAGATGGGATACTATAGGAATCTCTACATTAGGTGATGTGATGCGAGGGCCCACACTTAAATCCTTTCAGAGGCTGCAGGAGGAGTTTGACCTACACAAGTCCCAGTTCCACAGGTATCTTCAGCTTCGCCATGCCCTGTCCCCCCTGATAAAGCACCTAACGTCCTTACCCGAATTTAACCCACTAGAGGGCAGACTGTTGATGGGGGATCTGGGAGGGCACAAAATCCGCCAACTATATCAGACCCTGACAACGCACTCCAAGACACGCATACACCGGACTAGGGCAGCATGGGAGGCGGATTTACCGGCCCTCACGGACGATGACTGGACTGAGGCCCTTGCCAGCCCCAGGTATGCCGCTGTCTCCTCTAGGTACAGGTTGATTCAGTTTAAGTATCTTCACAGAGTATATTACACCCGCCTTCGCCTTTGGAAGATGGGGGCTATTCAGTCCCCTACCTGCCTCTGTTGTAATTCTGACGACGGGTCCTTCCGCCACACGGTCTGGAGTTGCACAGCAATACAACACTTTTGGTCGGGGGTGCTGTCCTGTCTGGGGCGGGTGTTATGCTGGGATCTCCCGGAGGATCCTCGACTGATACTTCTTCATGGCACGGAAGACATCGGGGGAAACAGATATAAGAGGCACCTTCTATTCCTCGGTCTCACCTTAGCCAAGCGCGACATTGCGCAGCATTGGAAGTCTCCCTCTCCCCCCGGGGTGGCGGCCTGGAAAACAGCCCTAGATAAATGTATGTCGGCTGAAGTGGCGGTGTTTCAGGCATGGGGTTGCCCACAGAAACATGGGAAGATTTGGACCAAGTGGGCTAAATACCGGGGTATTGACTTATCCATCCTTTCACGGTCAGCGAATCCTGACCCTATTGAAAGGCTAATCATCAATGATTCCCCAATCTAATGTGCTCATTGGCTGGGGCATTGGACACAGTGTTATGATTGTGTATGTCTTTCTTGTTTCATGTGGGAAGAGTGGTGCAGGGGTGGGGGGAGGGGGAAGGGGTGGGATGTTGGATCGCATGTTTCGCAGATCCTCTGGTGAGGCCCTCTTCGGTATCTTTTGTATTTGCATTTCGTCATATGTCTATATACTGATTACAGGGGTTCACCCACTGGGTGTTTTAAACTCAATAAAATTTGTTGTTAAAAAAAAAAAAAAAAAATCTGCGTGGTAAAGGCATATGAGTTGTAATGGATGTGTGGTAAAGGTAATGTGTGGTAATGACCACATTGTAAATGCTGTTTCGCCCAAAGCACTACCATCATAAGTTGTAGATGGCTGCTGCACAAGCGTGGTAGTGTCAGCATAGTGTGTTTTAGAAATAGTAGCGTGAATAGACCTTTTTACTCTTGTCACTGGAGTGAGGCCATCCAGAGTTATGTAAAGTTCTGCTGCTGTGTGCTTGACTAACCCTAGGCCTGCATGGTGTTAACATGTAGCGCTGTGAAGTGCGCATGTGTGCATGTTTTGATGTATGTGAGTAGTACAATGCATGGAGCCCTGTGGGTTCCATATCGGCCGTCCAGGTTCTTGAGGAAGGCCCTGGGATTCCCCCAGACAGATTTGTGGATTGCTAAATTCCTGAGAGCTGGGTGGGACACACTCTGGAGGAAGGGAGTGCCAGGTTCTCCTGGGCACTTCAAAAGGGTTTTTTGTTTATGAAAAGGTCACTGATCAGTGGGGTCTGGGCACATCTCAGAAGGAGATGAGGCTGATAAGGGAATCATAAAGAATAGGACTGGGGGCCTTTGCAACCTTGTTAGGCATATATATGAGTGAGACTGACATTCAGGTGTGGTCCATGAGTAACTGCCATGGCCTGTGTTGTGTGGTTATCTGGGTTGGAGTAGCTCCTGGGCAAAGGAGAGGACACCTCAAAGGAGGGGCATCCCTTGCAACACAAACCTCAAAGCATGAGATGTGTCTTTAAATAGATTTTAAAAAGGGGAGCTAGAAGCTTCCAAATTATGAACTGTCAAGCAGCCACAATGGGACGTAGTTCGATGTGGTGAAGCTCAGCAAGAGTTCTGCCTTGTGTAACCAGGACTGAAGATTAATCCTGCCAGGCTCCCGCTGGGCAAACAGACATCGCCTAGAGAAATCAATACCACCTGCCCTCCCCTGAGCCTGGAGCACCAGTACCTGCCTGCCAAGACCAAAGGATCCTGTGAGGAAGAGACAGCTGGAAGGGAGCAAGGTCCAGTGGAGGATCCTGGTAAGTGGATCTCCATAGCGAGCTGTGACAATGCAGCTGTTGCATTAATCAGGCCGCTGCCCGTGTGCAGACTAAAGTCTGCAACCCCGTATGCAAGAGGGGGCCGCCATGAAGAAAGCTGCTGTTTCACTGATCGGGGCGTTGCCCATATGCGGACTAAAGTCAGAGACCTTTTATGCTAAAGTGGGCCACTGGCGACAGAAGGAGGGCTGTCGCCAGGAGCAACGTATGACCACAAGAGAGCAGCGGGTCCTGACTCATGCTCCTGGAATCCTGACTAAAGCATCGGAAGCCAGTGACTGCACCTGACCTCCCAGCAGGATCTGGGGAACTTACCACATCAACCGCGGAAGTGCTGCGGATGATCAGGTGCCTGGCCTGCGGCGAAGAGACTACCACTAAACTCCAGCAGCCGTTCCTGTCCACCGTAACGGTGGAGTTGCTGAACGCTCCTGGGGTCCTCCATATCGCAATACCAGCTGGAGCGGATAGGACTGAGCCCCAGGCCGGAGAGTTCGGGAGCACCTTGCTCTGCCTCACAGCGGGACTTCTAAGACTCAGACTCATGGCGTGACCTAACCGGAATGTTGTCTATCGTAAATGGGGAAAAACCAAAACCGGTAGACAGGGAAGTGGTTCTGCCCAGATAACCCTAGAGTGCCGGTCTTAGTAGGGTGGTGTGTATTATTTGTATATGTCACATTTCACTTTGTATTTATACATAAATACTACTTTTTCATAAAAGCTAGTATGTGGCAGGACATTAATGTATATGGTTTTTTGGATTTAATTGAGTCTTGAGCCTGTGTTCACCTCTTACACCTACCATCCGCCCCACGCCTGAGAAGCCTTTGACTGCTTGACCCACACTACCAATGAGAGTCAAATGCTGAAGGCCACAATCACCACAGTAGGGCCCAGTAACTCCTACTTGCCTTGTGACCATTTAAAAATGGTTCTGACACTGACACATAGAGGCCTGCAGGCAAACATTAAAGAATAAATTGCTAGATATGGCCAAATTGGCCTCGGCCACCACAAAGTGTTGAACTTAGGAAATGGGGAACAAGTCCTGCAAAATATTATACTGGCTTGCCAATAGTGCTACAGCGCAAGGTTTATACAGACCACTACTGGCTAAGATGGAAAACTCTCCAGAGACCTTTTAACAACAGCGATGACATTTGCCCTTTACTATATGCAGCTCAACAGAGCCCATGATCCTCCTGAAGCAAAACAAGAAAACCACATTGTGGAGGACCTGATATCGCCTAAGCTTTCTCAGGAAAATAGACGAGTGTTGAACTCCCACTGGTTTAGCAAGAGATCCTAGAGGTAATTTAAAAAAAGCCCCCTGGGGAAAAACAATGACGCATGATGGCCAGTTGAAAGAATTCTTTGAGAATTGTGACTCCCTTTTGGCTTTGAACGTGTTGGGTCTCTTTGAGGAAGAGCTACAGTCTGGCACATTGCCAGAGGATCTGCACGGCACTACTATTTTGGTGCTTTTAAAACCTGATGCACCCCAGATCGATTGCACGTCCTACCAGCCTTTCTTGCTCATCAATATTGAAGCTAAAATCTTGGTCAAGGTTCTCACTGATTATTTGCTTACAGCTCCTCCCTTGTCCATTGAGACTAGAGAAGCATTATACCGAGGCAGGGCACTTCCGACTCTCTACAGTGCTTACGCACCACCTTCCACCATCCCAGCTACTTCCGGGGCACTAAGATCCTGTTCCTTGTGGACTTGGAGAAGGCCTTCAATTCTGTCCACTGGCCAATCGGTATGAACTTTGGTCTACGGTTCTAGAAGTTCATCAGCAAGCTTTATTGTTCTCCCTGGGCTCCAGTCAAGGTTATGGAGATCATCTCCACGCCGTTCCTGACAGAGCATGGAACAAGGCAGCGGTGCCTCCTGTGCCGCCTGCAATTGAGATCTTGCAGAGTGGGTCTGGCGAGATGTGCAGCTGTCAAGGTTCAGGTGGGACAACCGACACGAAGATAGAGTAGCCCTTTATTCGGATGGCATGCGCCTGTATATGCAGAACCCAGATTGCTCTATCCCAGACTAATGAAGATGCTATGGATTTATGCCAGTGCCTCCAGACTCGGCATGAACTGGTGTAAAAAAATCTCTGCCTCTGTCACTGGTGCACCCTGTCCCTCCCAGGCCACAACTGGGCTCAAATCGGCATCCAACCACTTCAAAAACATTGGTATCTACGTGGCTAGGGACCAACTGAGGTGTTGGAAGCTGAATATTGGCCCTCTCTTTAAACGAGTAAAATGAGATATGGCGACCTGGAGTAATTTACTACAATCCATTTCGGGGCAATAAGCCTGCAGTAAACAGCGCAGAACGAGCACTGCAACTAGCTTGCACAGTTACACAGTGGTGATAATTGGAGCGCTCATGCTTAAAAGCTGAGGAGGCGCTAGTAGAAATGTGTGACTTTGCATTTCAGTGCGGTGATGGGGACCACCACACTGAAATGCGTCAGTCCAGTGATACTCACAGTACGGGCCGGGGGCTGCATGCGTCCCTCCTGACCTCTACATGCGGCCCCATGGGCAGCAGCAGCACTGGGCTGCTGTTTACTCGACTCAGCACTAACATGGAAAAAAATATTAAATATACAGCAATCACTTATTTAAAGGTTAATTGCAGTTAGGGAAAGGAAGTAGCTAGGCCCTTAACTTTAGGAACACCTTCATTTTTAAAGACAGCCACTAGATATACATGCTTTGCTTTCCCTACACCCACTTCACACCCCCCGCTGGAATCAGTGCGGCCCTTGGTCACACCATAGACCAAACTGTGCGGCCCCCCGGAAAATGTTTGTGAGTACCCATGCGTTAGTAACGCCTCATGATTTGCACTTGGCAGGGCTGCAGCATTCATGAAAACACAATGCTACGGGGGTGGGGGAGGGTTGGAAGGGGATCCCCTTACCTGTATCACCATGACATTGAGAGGGCCAAACTCTATTGCCCTTCCCATTGAGTTGGACTTGCCTGTGATTAGAAGGCCCCCATCATCAGAGGAAGCCAGACCTACAGCCTACAAATACAGAAAATATAAAGCAGTCATAGTAATCACCTGCTCGTTACAGTTTAGCATACGTAAAATGTGTAATGAATGGCTTTCCAGTAAGTGGAAGACTGTTACCCACTTCTACAAAAAGAATGCTTAGGACAGTATTAGCCTCCTGCTGCCTCTAACCAATAGCAGTAGCTGTAGAACTACCAGTGTAGGTGTGTCAACTCCCTTCTTTCTTGGTAGGATGCTGCAAACACGGAGTTTTTATTGGGCCAATGGCTATTGTGCAACTGCTTCCACCAGTGTCAGAGTGACTGTGCCACCTACTTACCTATACCCTTAGCTGTAACTAAGTCCTTATAAAAGGAGGAAGCAGGTGCCATCAATGCAGAGGACCTGATTTAGAGTTCAGCAGATTTGGGACATCTGCTTTTTGACGGCTGTAAAGTCAACCCTATTTACAGCACATAGATTTTGATGCACTGTAAATAAAATAGACAGGACATCTACCACTTTTTGATGGATGTCCAAAGTGTAAGTTCTTCTTCTGTATGGTCACCCTCAAACATCCTGTGAAGGATGCAATGCTCTCAATTTGTCCTAGACCGATGTGGGAATTCATCCGCTCTTTGGGTTTTTCTTTGCATTTTTCTAAACCTGTTTTTATAAGAGAAAAATGTTCCAGAATGCGAGCTAATTTTCTTCTCAGCATGGGTCTTAACAGCCCCACGCTAACAGTAGAGAAGGTATCAGAGCGGAAACAGCACTGCCCATGTTCTGCTGTCTCCTTTGGGTCTGTGGAGACTGGCAGAGGTAGGAGAAGGCGGGTGAGACCACCAACCATCATTCCGCCATCATGCTCGGGTCTCTTGAGACCTGGGCGAGGTGGCTGAACGAAGGGGAGCAAGCGCTTCCTCTGGGTGATGTCACAACAGCAGTTAACCCCTTAGGGGGAGCACTATTGAAGCCATATACAACAAGGAAATTAGAGACATGCTTTTACACAGGGATTGCAGGCTTCCATGGATTATATCCTTAATGCACAACCAAGGTACGTCATATTATATATTTTACATGCCAACAGGAGACTGAATTAACAGTTATTTATTCGTATTGCCCATCTATAGACAGTTATGACGGCACTAATGCTTTCAAGCAGATCTACAGCGAGGCACGAGACCATCGTGAATAGTAGCCTATAGGGGAGGTCGAAGCACATGTTGAATATTCTGTCATCTCACTTCATGTTTTCAGATCAAACTGGGAAAACAAATACGAGAAAACTGATCATTTTCCGTCGACCCATTCTGACTGTGTGATCTTGCTCAGGTCTTCACACTCACACAAGGATAAACCATTCATAAATGTACAATTTTACAAACTATTTAATGTGCTCATTTTATCTTCTAGTCTTGACTTATGACTCAGCTTTAGATGTCAAACTGGCTCATATCTAAATGCACAATTGTGACAAGCCACTGTCTATTTTCTACTACTACTGAGGAGCCTCTTAGCCCTTCTCCCTGGCAGGACGCGTGCTGCAGAATGGAGGCCAGTCTCGTCCAGTGTGCGGGGCCTTGTTTCCGGCCCTGACTGAGTGACTGCTTAGGAAAAGGGCAACTTTCAAGTGAGCAGATATGCAGTGAGCAGAGACGCACCAGCGGAGGGCTGCCGTCCACCCACTATGCATGTCTTGTAATAAGGCAGATGATACTTAAAGTACATGTTAAAAGGAGATCAAAATGCCTGAGATCCAACCTCAATAACACCACCTCCCTCCCAACATCATGTGCACAATAAACAAAAAATAGGTTTTGCCTCAAGTAGCGATCCAGCCCAAAATTCAAATAGAGCAGGTTTCAGACCTCACTGGCAGTGACAACACTGAACTCAATGGAGAGGGATGCAGAGAATATAGTATTTGGGACAGTCCGTTCTCGAGAAGGCCATGGAATGAGGAGGGCCCGAGAAAGAGGCACAGACAATAAATCCCCTGCCTCACACTCCAACAGACTTTCTTGGCAAAGCCACCACGCGCCAACGTTTACCCCGTTAGAAGTAGGAGAAGGCTGTATGAAAGAGTACCAAGTAGGTACACAGGAAGGCATAGTACAGTTTATCACAAAAATATTATTGTTTAAAAAGTGCAGACAAAGACTAGATTGAAAGATTAGAAACACCAAACCTACGAAAAAGATGTAAATCAAAGGAAAATAAAAAAAAATGTAAGTGACTGGGGAGACAACATGGGTAATGCAACATCAAACAATTGTTTACAATTGCAGTATAACTCGCACTAACACTGTTACGGCCTATTTTCTCTCACCCCACCAGGCCATTTGCTGGCTGTAACCTATTGGGGCAGAGGCAGTATTAGCCCATCACTCACCATCTGATCAATGAAAAAATGTGCAGTAACTCAAGTAATTCACATATATCCGATAACCACAGGAATCTAAATGAGCACACGGAATACATTATGTTGCAAATAACTTTAAAACTACATTATGGGTCCGCAAAAATGCTCATTTGCTCGGTTTTGGATCATGGCCAACAAACCAAGGGCCACAAGATTAAGCAGCATGCGGGCTCGGCTCTGTAGCTACCTGGGGCTACACAAGGCAGAGTCAGAAGATCAAGGCTCTCGATTGCAGGGAGAAGAGCTTTGTTTGTAGAAGGGTAGATTTCATCAACATCGACATCCTGGAAACCTCGGCAACCGCACAGCAAGTGTTAGGCCGCCTGACTGAAGGCTTCTCTTTCAACTGCTTGACGCAAGGGTCTACTCTGACCATTTGAGGAGCCCCAAGGCCATCCCAACGCCCACTCACATTGTAGCAAACCAAACAAGTGGGTGGGTTCTCCTGGAGACGCAGCATCAGCCCTGGAGGCAGAGTGAGGAGGTGAAGAGGTGAAGAGGGCTTGACAGCTCACAGTGCTCAACAGGAAAACTGGGTGGTAGAGTAACTTTAAACGCCGTGATGCAAAGTCTGGTAGGTTTACTCTTGATACAGTTATTGAAGTCCGACTACTCACATATCCAGTCCCACCCGAAGTTAAGCTTGTGCAGAGCCCAAGAATAAGCTCTATCATTAATGGCTGCAGTTATAACTCGTGAAGCTGCCGTGCAGAGAACCTACATGCATTTGTACCCTTGTTCAATGTTATCCATGGTGAAGACCTAACCGCACCTACGGCTGATGACTACCACTTCAGCACGCCCTACACCAGTTACAGAATGGGGTCTGCCCCCCACCAATCATGGAGACTGGTGTCTATGAAGCCACAGATCCAGTAGCACAAAAACATAAAATGGCGATTAACGAGAAAAATTACAAAGCATCTCCATACCACAATAGATAGAGCTGACGCATTAAAGTCTCTACTTACTTTGAACGGCATCCGTGGTATTATTTGGACACCTTGTATCGATAAGTCTTAAAAAAACATCAAAGAAATCACAAAGGTCAAGGGTTTTTTTTCCCCCCAAAAGACTTGCTTACAAAATTCTTCTAGATGTGGACCTGGCAACAGTTTGAGTAACTTACGTGGCATGCCACGCTTCCAGCAGTTTGGTTTTATATTGGCTGGAAACGTTGCATATACTATTCCAAAAGGAGGTAAGGATATCAGGAGTTGCTCTATAATCCATGAAGGAACAGATGATATTTTACTAAACCATACTCCTTGCAGCTACAGAGGGAACAGTACCTGCTTCCATCATTTTATGTCTCAGCTCAGACTGAATTTCATTAATGAAATGCTAGAAGAACTTGGAAGATACCAACAGTGTTTCACCAGTGAACTTGTAATGCTCAATACCTGAAAACAATAAAGTGTCTTTTTTACAGTTTTCCACTGTCAGTGTGTTCTTTTTAATCCATTCTTCTATGGACTATCACTCCTTTTGTCTTATACTTCTGAACATCCTTATTCTGCATTACAAAGTATACAGCCAGCTTCCTTCACTGGAAAGGAGTCCAGAGAAGATCCACTGGTGTTATGCACCGTTAACTGAGAAGGCTCGGCCAAAGGGAAGAAAGAGACATACAAGCCTCAGTGCTTCCTGCAGGCACGCGGTCAGTCGAGGGAAGCATAAGCAGCAACAAACCTATGTAGCCACCCAACCACATTAAATCAGTTCTACCACAGCTTTACCTATTTCCGTTCATTCCACATAGCCATGGAGGATGGAGAAACTATCACACAAGTGTTCTGTTTAAGAGGAGGACAGGAAGAATCACAGCTCATGCCCTGTTCTCACTGTATGGCTCAATATCAATTGCAGTAATATAGATTTGCACATATATCGACTCCAGAATATTAACTACCTCCGTATTGGCAAATAAATCTGATTTATAGAATTACAGATTTACTATGCTTAACTCTACTTTGACGAGATGTTGGTAGTCAATATTATTCTTTTTCTTATACCACTGCCTTTACCTTTGACCCACCCTGGTGACACCTAGACAAGGTATATCTAATTACACAGTACAATGTGCCTCTGTGATTACCCAGAACCAAATCTCCGGTCGAGGAGGCCATCCCTTTTGTATCTCTCTCCAGACAGGGACAACACCTCTCAAATGTGTTGTTTTAGGGGACGCTTCATTTTGGGTTTCAAAACTGTGGAAATATCTGTGGGGATCAGAGACGCTACAGTTTACCAGAGGGCTCAGAGCAGTGCAAGCAGTGGTCAGACCTGGATAATATTCTCAAAAGTGTCTCAACCTTTCCGATTACTGTTGTGTGACCATCAGCATTCACAGTGGACTAACACCACAACTCACATCAAAATGATTTTGAAAGTTTGGCACGGTTGCGAGCACATCAACCAACTGCCTGGATAGAGGTGGTGATAGACACCTTATCATATTGGGTGGATCTCCAGATGTGATGTGAAATGATGGTTTTCAGTTGCACGGTAAAACCCACAAACATTGACAAAGGGTTTGTAGAATCTGTAAAGAACATTTATAAAATGGTTGCTTAAGTCATTTCTGACCTATATTGTCCATATTTTCAAACTTCTCTTATTAAAAAGGGATGCTACCATTAACTCAACAGCATCAGCCAGAGCAGAGACTGGTCATAGTAAGACATTTTTCTCTCACATTTATATCTAGGACTGGTGTAGACAAAGCGTTACAGCTCAACAACAAGGGGTCCTAAGTGTATCATGAATAACTGTATCAACGACCGTGATATCTTCCCACATGACAAAAGGGTCCAGGATCGATACATATTCATCACTTTACTAAGAAGCCACACTATATTGAAAGCACACAGCCTGAATTTGGAAGACAATCAAATTCTGGAATGTTTAAGACGTTACAAAAGATTTCAAAACCCCAATAGACATCATCAAACAAAGCAACATTCTAGAATGCCTATTGTTGGTGACCGTTAGCATGAAGTCCTGGGTAAAGAGAACACTTTTGTCCTCCACAATGGACGCCCCCTTTACTAATCCACCCATAGTACGCTTTGCAAGGCCAAAGACAGCGCTCAGCGGGCTCTGTGGACAAGGCCCGACTACCGTCTGTGTCCTTCACTTGCTTTTGCGATGCAATAAGTAACATCATCAGTGACGCATGTGGTCATGGGAATTCACTGGGGGCAAGCTGATTGCACTGCAAAGCTCACCATAAATGACCATCTTGAGTGTTTTTAAGTTTCAGATCACAACTATAATGTCCCTTTAACTGAGGCCTGTCCACTGATTATCATTAAGTTGACGGCTTGATGGTTAGTAACACCTGTTATTTACAGCACTTATAATAGCAGAAGTGCGGTAGAAAGTGCTATTTAAAAAAATATGTAATATTCACAATGGCATCATAGGCACATGCCCAACAATAAGAATTGTTTGTACTCAATTTATATCACTGAAAGTGTAAATGCTGGTGAGTCTGAGCGCTGCAAAGGAGGTATGGGGAGTTATGGCATGTTGTTTATTGTAACTTGCGAATTGCAGTGGCTTTCAAACTGTGCTACTTTTCTATATATATTTATTTTGCGTGTGTATGTAATCAACAAAAAACCTGTTTTGTGTCTGCACTACAGCAAACTACTATCAGCGTCCGACGGGTGAGACCCCTGGTTTAGGAACCCTTTCTCTCTTCCTGGTCTATCTTTTCACAGTCTAATGGTTACATCACAATAGCTAGTTTAAATTTTTCTGCTGGATACTCTGTTTACCTGCAGATTATTCCCCGTCGCTTAAATCTTCTCTAAACATCAGATTAGATCTGAAAAAAGTTGAAACAACTCTCCTGTTCCTATACGTGGCTCTTTCTCAACATCGGTTCGAACCCAAGACACAACGTCACTGGCGGCATAGAGATAGCATCCTGGTGCCGTGACGTTGTTTCTTTGTTCCGTTATTTCAATTCCCACAGAAGTGGATAAGAGGCTTTACAAATTTGACAAATTAATATGAAGAGTAACAAAATCTAAATTGGAATCTTATTAATGTATTCAAGACTCCTGAGAGCAAGGAAGTGGGAGGGAATTTGTGCCAAATCTTCATGTAGATAGAGTATCCACCAGAAAGATCGTTATTGAAGGCAAGTAACTTTCTTGCACATTCCTCACCTCTAGAATCAATACCGGAACAAAGTTCCCCAGAGGATGCATCTGAAGAGATCATATGAAGAGGATCTGTAGCACAGATATGGCAAATGCCATCCCTGTAGGCTTCAAAGTCGGGACAATAACATCTGGTGAAGGTGTCAAAGCTGACGAGATGTTATCCTAAAGGGTCATGATACCTTCTGGGTGGATAATTTTGTGCAAGTCATAGCTGATTGTAATGCACAGTACAATATATCTGAAAGTGTCTTTTTCTGGACAGCCTTGCTCTTTTTGGCACCCACAAACAGCTAGTCATCAGCCTCGAATTCCCAGATTCTGACCACATAGAAGCTAAGAGCCCTCTGAGGGTCCACAGAGTGGAGCATCTCCTCCTCCACGGTGGGATGTGGAAGAAGATAGAGGAAAAGCAGGATGACTGACTGACTCCCCTGAAACAAGTACGATACCTTCGGCTGGAACAAAGCGTTCATTCTGAGGACCGACTTATCCAGAAAAAGCAAAGTAAAGGGGGACCAACCAAGCATGAAGCTTGTCAACACGCAGACCAGAGTTGATAGCAACCAGAAACAATTATTTAATCGTTAAAACCCACAATGGGCAGTTACGAATGCACTCGAACAGAGACTGCATCAGGAAAATGAGTACTTAAGGTCCCATAGAGGCATTATGAAAGGTGAAGGAGGAAAAGCAGCAAAGTTTACCATTTGATGCGGACTGGATATGACTGACTCGCTAGGTAGAGCAATTGTGTCATCAGTGGCACTCAGATGGGGGATGTACAGGCATCCTTTATGGGCATGCCCTTTGATGCCACCCACCTCTTCAGAGACAAGGCTGATTCAGCACTGGAGTGATTTAAGGACAGCTGAGCAACTGCTAGGTCCTTGGGCCTCTCTAAGTCCCCAGGTCAACCCCATTCAGCGTTTCGCCGCTTCTGTGGCTACGGTAGAGGCTACCAACCACGTCCATTCCCGCCCAGCCACCAAGGCCCCCAGTCCTTTGATGGCTACAGACGTTGTTCCCACAAGCCTCATGGGACACACAGCCAGAGGTCCACCCAATCAACCACCCACCCTGGCAGCTGCAGCCTCAAAACCACTTTATTTTAACCTTGTGCCATCATGGGCACCCAGTTGATGGCAGGATCCATCAACACCTACCCTGCTCGCAGCCCACAATATTCGACAAGTGGGCAATACAAATTGTTCAGCGGGGTTACTCCATCTCTCTGCTAGAAACACTGCCACCCATGATATCATCCTCAGACTGGCTGACAGAGGACCACCTCTCCCTGCTTTGCCAAGCAGTTCAGGCTCTTTGACCAAAGAAGCCATCAAGAGGGTGCCAGCATCAGACGTAGGTAGTGGTTGCTATTCCGGCTACTTTCTGGTGCCCAAGAAGTACAGAGGCCTCCATCCACCTTATTTTAGACCTTGGGCCTTCTCAATTTTTTCCTGAACAAGGAGAAGTTCGAGATGCTCATGTTAGCTCAAGTTCTGTCTGCCAATAGACCCAGGAGACTGGGTGGTAGTGTTGGACTTGCAGACAGTCTACTTCCACAGTCCTGTTCTGGCTGCCACAGATGCTACCTGCAGTTCTCATGGGCCACAAGCATTATCTGTTCACTGTGCAACCTCTTGGCCTCACCAGCGCCCCTTGGGGAATATGCCTTGTTATCTCACATGCTTTTTTAACGCATGCCATTACTCTGCAAGTCAGAGCAGCGACTTGCTCTGGGGGGGGTGCTGGATGTTGGAATAGTATAATTTACTATTCCAACTCCAGTCTGTGCAACAGTAGGGAAGGTGTTGGATTTTAAATCAAACACCTTCTGACCCCTAGAGCAAGTCGTTGTTCCAACTTGTGGAGTAATGGCATGCGTTGTAACAACGCGGTCGTTTTAACGACCGTGTTGAAATGGCATGCGGTGTTCCGGTTTTGTGGTAAACGATGTTTACCCCCTTGGGTGTTCACCAGGATGATGGTGGTGGTGGTTGCAGCACACCTGCGGAGGTCAATGGTTCCAGTCGTTCCCTACCTCAATAAGTGGCTGTTGAAGGCGGGCTCGCCGCAGGCAGTCATCTCCCACCTCCAGACTATGGCAGACCTCCTGAATTCGCTAGAGTTCACCATAAACGTGCAAAAGTCTCATCTGATTCCCTCTCAGATGCTCCCTGTCATCAGAGCTGTTCTAGATACACTGCAGTTTCTGGCCTATCCTCGAGAATGCAAGTCCCGTATTTTCAGGCTATGATTCAGATTTTCAGCCTCTATACTGGATTTCATTGAGACCTCTGCTGGGCCTTATGGCCCTCTGCATCTTGCGGATAACTCATGCTCACTGGCATATGTGGGTTCTGCAGTGGGACCTAAAGTCCCAGTGGCCGCAGCATCAGGGAAACCTCTCCGACCTGGTCCAGATATTAGAGGGAACTGCAACAGATCTGCGGTGGTGGCTGACAGACCGCGAATGGGTCAGCAGCAGACCCCTCTCTTTTCCCCACCCAGAGTTGACAGTAGTGACAGATGCATCACTCCTGGGCTTGGACAGTCATCTGGGAGAGGTGGAGATGAGAGGACTGTGGTCTCCGGCAGAGTCTCAGCTCCACATAAACCTGTTGGAGCTGAGGGAAATCTGACTAGCCTTTCTTCCTTCCATCAAGCGAAGGCTGGTTCAGGTGTTTACGGACAACACCACTGCCATGTGGGATTGCAACAAGCAGGGCAGGGTACACCTCTGGACATGGCTGGAATGCCAAGGCATTACCCTGGCAGTTCAACATCAGGCGGGCTCTCTGAACGCCATGTCGTGAGTTCCCTTTAGGGCCCGCTATAGTTCTCCCCTTTGTTAGCCCAACTGCACATGCTGTAGGTCGCTTTGCTTTGCACAAGTTACACACAGCACAATTGTTTTTGTGCCACAATATTATTTTAGACATAAGCTGCACATGGTTTTGTTATTCAGCACTTCTTTCTGGGACTCAGCCTGGACATGTCGTACTAGGTCGAACAACATCGTGCCCTGTTTTTCTCTGTGGTCAGTCACTAACACATTCTAAAAGATAGACATAACAGAGAGACCCAGCTGCTGTTTTCTAGCATGGCATTTCCTATCAGAGAAGCTGAGAATTGCCATTTAGAAAACAGAGAGGAGGATCTCTAGCAGAGGAAAGGTCGGGGATGAGCACTCCAGCTTTGCGCAATCTGAGATGCAGACCAGCTAACGGCAAATGCCAGGTATGGGGCCAGGTACTAATCCCAGAGAACACTGAAATATCATTGTGCTCACATAGTCTAGGCTTAGGCAGATATATCATTCGTCATGACAAGGTTTTACATTGTATACAACTTATTGGTAATGCTAATTACTATATTTAGTTGTATATGTTTCCTAATTGCAGCACAGTTGCTACATGTTAGAGCATGATAGTTTCAATAAATATTGTAAACGTTCCTTGTGTCTCATTTGTTTATTAAGGACATGCATGAGTGAGATTACGAAAGGTGATGATCCGTTACCATGGTTCCCTGAGGGGACTAGAGTGTTATGTTCAGGGGTGCTAACATACCTGTTACTCTGGAAAGTTTAGGAGGGCAGGTAAGGCACTATGAGCTAGTCATTATTTGGGCCCATAGGTACTGATGTAGTACGATGACTCAGTCCCTGCATACTGAGGTTCTGTGATCCAAGGCATAGTTCTGTTTCCAAACAGAATCCCTGGAACAGCCAGAGAGGACAAACTCAGCTGTTTATGCTTAGCGGATCAAGAATAGCGGCTCCATCCTAAGGTGGTACAAGTTCTCTTTCGAGATTGGGGAGAACCTTGGTCAGATCTATTCGCCACCGTCGAGAACATGCAATGTCAGCACTTCTGAACGCTGGAGTTTCCAAGGCGACTCTCACTCAGAGAGGCCTTTTGGATAGAGTGGAGCTCAGGCCTTTTATACTCCTTTCTGCCAATACCGCTCCTGCCCAGAGTTCTCAAGAAGATCAGGAATGACCGGGACCAAGTTTTTCGTGTGGACCCAGACTGGTCATGGAGAGTATGGTTTCCAAACTCCTGAGCATCAGTATCGGTCCTCCCATCAGGGTGCCCTCTCGGGATGATCACAACAGGGCAGGGTCTTTCATACAAACCTACACACGCTCCGCTTTCATGCATGCGGCAATTGACAGTTTTCGAGCTCCCTGCTGAAGTAAGTGATGTCATTCTGGCAGCCAGCTGTCCCTCAAACAAGACCGTATACACCTGCCGTTAGGACAAATTTGTGGCTTGGTGTACTACCAAAAAGGCTGATCCCGCTTCTGTACCTCTGTCAGAGATTAATCCGGCAAGGCTTTGCTTTGGGCACAGTTGAAGGGTATATTTCGGCCATATTGGCTTTTTTGCGGTTGCCGGATCAGCCCTCCTTGTTTGAGTCACCTGTTGTGACTCGATGCCTACACGGTCTACACCACCTGTTCCTTCCAAAACCCTTCATCATGCACTAATCAATAGGGTTTCAATCTGGTATTAACGTTCTTGATGTGCTCGAACTTCGAGCGTCTCCACAACTGCCCTTTATGCCTTCGGACCATAAAACCAGCATGTCTAGTAGCCATTAAATCAGATTGGAGGGTTAGCGAACTGCAGGCATAATCCGTGCACCCTCCATACACCTCATTCTTTCCTGACAAACTGGCTCTGAGAACATGTGCCTCTTTCCTTCTGAAAGTGGCGACACCCTTGTACATCGACAAGACCACCACACTGTCGGCCTTCTTTGCTCTGCCTAACCCTGCCAAAAAGGGCGAGAGACTCCATTGACTGGACCCAAAAAGAACGTTATCATTCTACATTGATCGCACTAAAAAAAAAACGGATGGGCGATCATCTTTTCATTGGGTTCGCCGGAGCAAAGAAAGGAAAGGTTGTGCAGAAAAGGATCAATTGATGATGGGTTATACTCTGTATTAAAATCTGCTATGCACTAGCCAAGAAGCAATCCACTGAGGGTTTGCGTGCTCATTTCACCAGAGCCAAAGCTGCAACCACTGCGTTAGCTCGTGGAGTCTCTGTCCTGGACATCTATCAGGCTGCAATGTGGGCATCACTGCACATGTTTACTAAGCACTACTGTTTGGACAGTAAGGTCCTTTGTGACAGGCATTTTGCCTGCTCAGTTCTCCAGGACTTCTTGATCTAAATCTGTTTGCAGACCCACCTCCGGAGAAATATTGCTTGGGTATTTATTCTATGGTAAGGAATCTGCAGCTAGAAGTGTCTAGCAGATGAACAAGTTACTTACCTTCAGTGACTCCTTAATCTGGTAGAGACTATGTAGCCGCATTTCCTTACCGACCCTCCCATCACTTATGTTCTATGCACAGAATTCTTCATATAGGATAACCTCTAGAAAGTCCTTAGTGTCTGCACACTGGTACATTAGCAACCTTCATGGTTCAGTGCTTCTGGCGTGGAAAGGTCACAAAAGTAACTGATGTCAGCATGCTGGAGTTGCACCTACATCGGCACCGGGAACGTCACTTCCGGTCAGGACAAAGCCGAAACATACCACCTACCGGCGCACAGAAGTACTGCTCTAAAAGTTTCTGGATCCTGTCTGATGCCTGGGGATTATTCCAAGTTAAGGAATATGTGGCTAGATAGAGTCTCTACCAGATAGGGCATTACAGAAGGTAAGTAACTTGTTCATTAAGGCAGATCTTTTTTTCCACAGTTCGGCATGGAACAACCTTTGCAACACGCAAAGCACAGCAATAGCACCACCAGCCAGCACAAGCATATAACACGTTAAGACATGGTTTAAGTCTCTCCGGCAGTGGACATGAAAAGATCACGGGATCGTGTGGGTAACCGTAGAATGAAAGAACATCTTGTAGCATAGGCTGATCTGCTTGATAAACTTCATGCTTTCTATAAATAATTCATGCAGCACATTTTGATTAACATAGTGAATTTGTAATAAAGGTGTTTCTCGGATTGGCTGGCTGCAACATTAACACAAATGTTGCAGCAGCCATTACAGGACTCAGGGACTTAGTCCCCTGTCCCGAAAACGTTTAAAAAAATGTTTTAAGGGGGCAGGATAGGGATAGGCGTTGTAGGGGGGGAGGTCCCTCAAGGGACCAATTTTAAAAAAGAAACCAAAATGAAAGTCAATGTACTTTATTATTTGGGGAGGAGAGCGCGAGTGATACCCCCCTCCCTGAGTCGATTATGGCCCAGGGGACCCCCCACTTTCCCCCCACGGCCAAAAATCTTTATGAAAGGGGAGGGGGGCATGTGCCCGCCCTCCCTGAGCCGATCACAGCCCCGGGGACCCCATCCCCTGGTATAAATTTTAAAAGGAAGAGGCGCGTTACCCCACTCCTCGAGCTAATCACTGCCTCAGGGACCCCATCCCCCGGGGCCAGCAAAATATTCAGAGAGGAGGGGGTGCAGGGACAGCCCCTAGGGCCAGCTCCACTGTGGTGTCCTAGGGAGTCCACCCCCTGGACACTGTTTCCTTGCCTGCAGGCATGGAAAACTTGTCTGCTCCCACCCGGTGGCAGTTGCAAAAATGCTCCCACCAGATGGGAGCAGACATTAGTTTCCCTGCCCGCAGAGTTTCTCTCTTGCGGGCAGGGAAACTGAATTTGCTCCTGCCTGGTGGGAGCAGTGAGAAATACCTGCTTCCGCCGGGCCGGAGCAATTCCGGGTACTGCTGTACCCAGGATAGGTGCATGCGGGGAACCTATGTGGCTGCAGGGAGCCTATGGGGCTCCACCAAATGACCCCCAACGTTGTTTGCTGTGGGTGCTTCAGGTTGGCTCAACTTCATTTGAGCCCAGGCATTGGGGTCCCCAGGGCCAATAGAGGCTTGGGGAGGGGCACTGGCGTAAAGTAACTATAACTAGCACCCTCGCCAGGCACTGCTTATGACCTCACATATTACACCACTCCTGGCCTCTCCCCATAAAAAAGAAAAAGGAACAGTGGCGGCTTCTCTGCTATGGCAGAGGAGCGTCGCCCCACTGCTTTCGAGCAGTGGAAAGGAAAGGAAATATAAAATGATAAGAACTAAGTTATTATCATTTTATGTTTCCTTTGTGGGCGGGCGGGTGGGTGGGGCTGCTCTGCTCACGAAGCAGGGGAGGAGTGGTTTGCCCACTCCTAAGTGCGCAATGACTGTTTGGTTGGCCCTCTGCCACCCAAACCAGTCATGCGCCCTTTCCCCGTTCTCCATGCAGGCTGCATTACAGTCTGCGTGGCGAACAAGCCCAGGCCCCCATTTACTGGTTAAGTGTCGAACCAGGACGCTCAAAACCAATCACAACGCTGCAATGCAGAGTTGTGATTGGTCAGGGGAGCCTGGCTGTTCCTGGCTTCCTATCCCACGAGGAGAGCAGGAGCAAGGACCCGGCGCCGGCGGCAAGGCAAGTAAGTAATATTTATTTTTCTTAAACCTCACGCTTCTCCCCCACGCCTGCCCTCACCCCCCGCGCTTGCCCCCGCCCCGCCACCCGTGAGCCACTGAAAAGGAATTTGGTCCCCCAGGGCTCAGGGACGGGGGCCGCGCACCCCTCCCCTTAATAAATCAGTACGGCCACAGGGATGTGGTCCTCCCGGCCTCTAAAGCCTCGGGGAGAAGGGGCTCCACGCCCCGCTCCCCAATAATTATTTAAAAAAGGGTGTTCCGGGTGGACTCCGGGACACAAAAATTAATAATAAATGAGTGCAGGAGCAGCTTATTTATTATTCATAGCTCTTTGAAGGACCGCCCTATGAAGCCCTGCAAGGGCTTTTTTGTTTATTTTTTTTATCTTGGTGGTGCCCCTAGAATAGGGAGGACAAAGCGATACCAAAAGGGATGATGGACGGAGCGTTAGAGCAAATCAAACACTCACCCCCAGTCAACTGATCTGGGTTTAATCCATCATCATTCTTTAGCTCACTCCACCACCCCAGTTCAGACATGGCCATATGCAAATCAGTCTGACCCTGTGCCTCATGGGAACAGTCCAGCCCGAACTGCCAAGCCATGTCTTCCCTGGACCGGAAACAAGCATCCTGGGACCGGTTTCGGGTTCAAACCCTCATCAGCCAGGCTATCTTGATTCCAGTGGCAAAGTGAGCAAAGGACCCACGTCTGGGCATACCCTGCCAACTTAGGGCGAGCAAGCGATACCAAAGGGATGATGGACGGAGCATTAGAGCAAATCAAACACTCACCCCCAGTCAACTGATCTGGGTTTAATCCATCATCATTCTTTAGCTCACTCCACCACCCCAGTTCAGACATGGCCATATGCAAATCAGTCTGCCCCTGTGCCTCATGGGAACAGTCCAGCCCGAACTGCCAAGCCATGTCTTCCCTGGACCGGAAACAAGCATCCTGGGACCGGTTTCGGGTTCAAACCCTCATCAGCCAGGCTATCTTGATTCCAGTGGCAAAGTGAGCAAGGGACCCACGTCTGGGCATACCCTGCCAACTTAGGGTCAGACTGATTTGCATATGGCCACGTCTGAACTGGGGTGGTGGAGTGAGCTAAAGAATGATGATGGATTAAACCCAGATCAGTTGACTAGGGGTGAGTGTTTGATTTGCTCTAACGCTCCGTCCATCATCCCTTTTGGTATCGCTTTGTTCGCCCTAAGTTGGCAGGGTATGCCCAGACGTGGGTCCCTTGCTCACTTTGCCACTGGATTCAAGATAGCCTGGCTGATGAGGGTTTTGAACCCGAAACCGGTCCCAGGATGCTTGTTTCCGGTCCAGGGAGAGACATGGCTTGGCAGTTCGGGCTGGACTGTTCCCATGAGGCACAGGGTCAGACTGATTTGCATATGGCCATGTCTGAACTGGGGTGGTGGAGTGAGCTAAAGAATGATGATGGATTAAACCCAGATCAGTTGACTGGGGGTGAGTGTTTGATTTGCTCTAACGCTCCGTCCATCATCCCCTTTGTGTATCGCTTTGTTCGCCCTAAGTTGGCAGGGTATGCCCAGACGTGGGTCCCTTGCTCACTTTGCCACTGGATTCAAGATAGCCTGGCTGATGAGGGTTTTGAACCCGAAACCGGTCCCAGGATGCTTGTTTCCGGTCCAGGGAAGACATGGCTTGGCAGTTCGGGCTGGACTGTTCCCATGAGGCACAGGGTCAGACTGATTTGCATATGGCCATGTCTGAACTGGGGTGGTGGAGTGAGCTAAAGAATGATGATGGATTAAACCCAGATCAGTTGACTGGGGGTGAGTGTTTGATTTGCTCTAACGCTCCGTCCATCATCCCCTTTGGTATCGCTTTGTTCGCCCTAAGTTGGCAGGGTATGCCCAGACGTGGGTCCCTTGCTCACTTTGCCACTGGATTCAAGATAGCCTGGCTGATGAGGGTTTTGAACCCGAAACCGGTCCCAGGATGCTTGTTTCCGGTCCAGGGAAGACATGGCTTGGCAGTTCGGGCTGGACTGTTCCCATGAGGCACAGGGTCAGACTGATTTGCATATGGCCATGTCTGAACTGGGGTGGTGGAGTGAGCTTAAGAATGATGATGGATTAAACCCAGATCAGTTAACTGGGGGTGAGTGTTTGATTTGCTCCTAACGCTCCGTCCATCATCCCCTTTGGTATCGCTTTGTTCGCCCTAAGTTGGCAGGGTATGCCCAGACGTGGGTCCCTTGCTCACTTTGCCACTGGATTCAAGATAGCCTGGCTGCTGAGGGTTTTGAACCCGAAACCGGTCCCAGGATGCTTGTTTCCGGTCCAGGAAGACATGGCTTGGCAGTTCGGGCTGGACTGTTGCCATGAGGCACAGGGTCAGACTGATTTGCATATGGCCATGTCTGAACTGGGGTGGTGGAGTGAGCTAAAGAATGATGATGGATTAAACCCAGATCAGTTGACTGGGGGTGAGTGTTTGATTTGCTCTAACGCTCCGTCCATCATCCCCTTTGGTATCGCCTAGAATACGGAGGGGCACCACCAAGCCTTTTTAGGTCGAGCCTAGCGCAGCGCATGCGCTGCACTAGGAAAACGACCTCTTGGAATCGATCAGTACTTTTCACACGCTCGTGCGTGTGTTTTTTTTTGGGGCTTTCTTTTTATTGGTCTTTGCGTGCGAAGGCAGCACGCAATTGGGCAAAGGCGGGTGCATGTCCAACTTTGCAAGGAATTGTAGCCGCCCACGGCCTACGGCTTGCGGTTACGCGCAGCGTGCCATCTGTTTTTTGCACGCGCGCGCATGCATCACTCCCGTGCTTGTCTTCCAAAGCCCAGGCCGGCTCCGCCTTGTGTATGTATGCACATTTGCGCAAAACTATACATAAATTTCTAGCGCCACACATCCTAAATCAATATATGTCACTATGCATAAAATGGTATACATCTTTACTACAAACTGTGTGTGTGTGCATGCATATTGATTTGCTCAGTTGTCTTTTTGCAGTTGCAAACTCTTACCGTGTGTTGTTCAGCTCAGCGTGCCCGGCACAGATATTTTGAGGGGCGTTACACCCCCATGAGCTATGCGGCTGTCCGAGGCCCCCGCAGGGGGCCACTAAAGAGGGCAGCCCTCTAGTACCAGCTGGGCACCCCACACCCCCGTAGGGGCAGGGACTCAAGGAGGAGTCCCCCAAGCCTTGTCGCAGCGCGATAGGCAAGCATCACGTCCGGGGCGCGAGGACAGGGGGAGGGGTATATAGGCCTCCCCCCACCATCTTGTCGTCCTCTTTCGCGCGCCCGGACACGCCGTCTACACCTCGTTCTGGTCCTCGCGTCCAGGACCTAGGATCGCCATACGTTGTGCTGCTGCTCCGATTGTCGTGGGAATCAGGTTAGTGCAGGTGCCCCCCCCGCCTCCCCAGGGTCCTGTTGTGGTCCTTGTGCGGACATTTGGGGAGTTACCTCACCCTTACCGGCCCGGAACATGTGCGGCCCGCTCCCCGCGGTTGTCCCCGTGCCCGGGGTTAGGGAGCGGGCCAGGGCAGTATGTGGGAGGGCGGCGCGGGCAGCAGCGGAGATTTAGGATTAAATTACCGGGTGGGTTAGAAAAAACCCTTGCTACCGTTGCAGGCCGTGCCCCCGGTGTCCGCGCGGGGGGGCAGGCCGGGTGCTCACCCTGGGTCTGGCCGGATTGGCCCGTTCGTGTCTGGGCGCGCGGGGGGGGCGGGAGGGGCAGCGACCTCGCAGCACCCCCTCCACCACCGGGTGCGGCATCTGCTCCCGGCGCCGGGATCGTTGCAACCTAAGTGGCCTGCGCGTTTCCAGTCCTGCCCGCTATTTAACCAGACAGAGCGTGTGGAGTGGGCGGCTGTGGGTGAGAAGCACAGGTTGCTGGGGTTTCCAGCTTGCAGCTCAGACGCAGGCAGGGAGGGGCTGCATTGTGGCTGTCTCGCTGGCTTTGCTTTGCTGGATTTCCCTTTGCGGTGTGTCAGCTAATCTGCAAAATGGATGTAGGGCGCTCATAGCAGTCCGCTACTTTTTCGGTCAGGAGCGCGGCGTGCTGGGTAACTACTCAATGGCTAAATATACCTCAGCTGTTCGAACAGCTTGGAGTAAAGTTTCCTCGCGCCCCCTCCTTTCCAGAAAGGCTATTTTCATCAGATGGGGCTGCCGAGGGTGGTGGCATGAGTGCGGGTAGCGCTCGAGCCTTGTATCCCTGCTGCCCTTTCCATCCCAGCGGGCATTGGGGGCATGGCCAGGCATTATGGTGATGGAAGGCTTTGTTTTCAGTAACTCAGTACGGGCACATAATCCAGAACACGCATGACCGATCTCTGAAGCAAAGCAGGGTCGGGCATGGTTAGTACTTGGAGGGGAGACCGCCTGGGACTACCAGATGCGGCTGACACTGCAAGGGCAGGCAAGTCCAATGTGAGTGGGCACCGTAACGGTATTAACATTAAATATAGGCGATCATTAATGAATATAGGCGGGCGCAGCGCGAGGCCTTGCCCCCGCCTGTTGCAGAGGTAACCGGCCCCCGTCTGGGACCGTGGGTGGCGCAACGGGGGAATGGTGAGCGTTAACACTCCGGCGCCAGACCTGCGCATCGATATAGGAGCGGTAAAGGCCACTGACCCCTCCTCGGGAGGTCACATGTGCAAACGCTGGCGTTTCAATGGTGGACATTGGGAAGTTAGATGGTGCGCAATGGTTCATTCAATGTTATGAATGTGTTTAAATATTCTCAAGCAGGTGAGGGCACTTTGGGAGGGGGGTGATTATGAGGCATGTCTGCTCCCACCAGTACTGGGTGCGCACCACTCCAGGCGACGAGCAAGCCACAGGGGGACGTCAACTAGGGCATGGAGCTAAACTCAACCCCCCCCTCCACCTTTTGGTGTGGGGGCGGGCACCCTCGCCCTGTCTGGGTCGGGGCGCCCCTGCACCTGCCACACTAAGGATGCTTTTGTTTCTCAGCACAGGTAGTATTGCCCGCTGCTGCACCTCCAGAAACATTTACGGTAAAAGATCGGACCCGCGGCAAGACACGCAAGTTGGAGGTAACCACCCAGACACCAAGGCCTGGGCGTCGGGGCAGGTGGCAAGGGATGGCCAACCGTCCGGAGCACGGATATCCTGTTGTGAAAGTATTGGTTGTAATATAAGTTGTGTTTGGTTCCAGGAACGATCACTGGCCCTGTCCCGGTCCACTAGCCGGACGTTGCACCGGGTCATGTAACGAGACGCAGGGGTGAAGCGGGCGCTTCCCCCACCTCAACCACCCCCTCTCGCTCACCGTGGAATTGACCGCCCTAGTAGGTACCAGGAGACCGAGTAATACCATCTGCCTCCCCAGAGATTTTCGCTAGGTCCTGCCGCTCCGGATGCGCTAAGAACAACTCAGTGACACCACTGGGTAGAGCGCCAGGCTCGGCATCTAGCTAAGTTTCACCGACTAATGAAGCAATTATTTCGATGCAGCATGTTAAGTAAGCTGCCATCTGTGGTTCTGAGAACCCGGTCTTGTGCATCATTCGGGCAGTGGGAGTGGCCCGTTGGCTTGCTTTGTGGGCAGCAGGTGTGCTGGGCGTATAGGTCTTGCCCCAGCCATATTGAGGCACGCCTGACCTGGTGTTGCATGGGGGGCAAAAGAGCGGCGCGGTCCTAGTGTTGTAGCTCCAGATCAGGGTTGGTTCCTGGTAGGCCACGGGCGCGGTGAGCAGTCTGTTTCTTGTCTTGCATTGAGCGAAGACTTCGCTGCTTGGCTATCAAGGTCCTTGTGCCACCAGGGGTTATGCAGGTTGCCCTCTCAATATTGTGTTGATGAATGCGGCTACTTCTGACCGATGGAAAAACCGGTTGTCGGTTCTGGCCGTGGCTCGGTGAGTATGGGTTCAATTCTCACCTCAGGGTTGAGACAGGTGGTCAGGACATGTGTACGATGGGTTTGGGCCTTTATTTTAATCACACGTGGCATCATTGTCGGGCGTTATCAAGAGTGCTGTTAGTCTAATAACCCTTGGTCTCTCACCTGGACTTCATCCTCAAACACCAAGTGAGCCGGTGTTTTCTTGCAAGTCAAGTTGTGCATCTTCCTTTATATGGAAGTGAATGTCGCGAGGCTGATAGATTAAGCGACTGCGTGCTTGTGCGTACTCAAGCTCCAAATTTGACCACTCCTTCCTGGTTCTGGGGGTACTATACAGCCCTGGGACTCTGGGTTGTCACTTAGATACGTGCAGCAGGGGCCCAGTAATGCGACAGTGTCCCCTAGCATGACAGCGCAAACGGTTTCAATGTGCTGCCTCTGTGTTATCAGTTGCAATTCTCATGCTTGCCCCGGTAGTGAGAATTCCACATCTAAACCTTCCAGCATTAGAGTCCCTTCCCTACACCAGGCGTAGGTGCACGGACCCAATGGATGCATTCTCAAGATGCGATGCAACAAAGCTATAATTGTGGCTTATATATCTTATGCCCTGGTATACAATTTCACGGGCCAGTGGAGCGGCAGAACAGAGAATGGCTTGTTTCAACCCCTTGGTCTCAGGTTCAGATCCTGGTAGGTCCACTTAACATTTCATCCTTCTGAGGTTGATAAAACGGGTACCAAGGTGTTGAGTAACAATAAACAGGTTATGCAGCGCCAAGATACCATGGGGCGAACGTGTTCCCAATTAGTCGGAAGCAGGAAATGGGAAGAACTTTGGTGAATTCAGTGGGCTCACTCCGCAGTGTAGTAAGCGAGAGTTCAGCACTATTTCCATGGGGCTGTAGTGTGGCGCAGGCAACAAAGTGACACAGCCAAAACGATAAAGCTTTCATTAGCGCCGCAAGTGCAGTGGCATGGGGGCCTCAGGAGAGTAACTAGTCTACTGCACCCTCACCATGTACTGTGCAACCCAACTTGATGGGAGGGGGTGAGTTTACTAGTGCATTATCGACCATGAAGCCAAGTATGCATCGCGGGGCTCTGCTCACACTAAAGTGGGCCAAGATCGCACACAGAATAGGATGTGGTGGAGTGTCAGTCATATATGGGCGAGTTATTAGAATATGCCAGAGGAAGCGACCACGAAATCACTGATTTGATAAGTGAATATCATGGTTCATCTTTTGTCCCAAGATAGACAATAGTTACAGGCAGACTCTCTTTGCAAAGAATAGTTATTTTGTCTCATTTGAGTGCCGCACGTGCCTCTTTGGCAGTATAACGAAGTCTGACTCTTTGAAAGGACGAGCCCTCCACCTGGGGTATGTGTCACCAGAGGAGCCCCCAGGGGTCAGGGGGAATTCTGCGCAGTGCTTGTAGAATGTCACGTGCCATTAAGGGCATGTTACTACCAAAGTTGGGGTCAAACTGTGCGGGAGCAGTAAATTAGAGTTACAGCACAAATTGGCTACAATGTATTAAAGAACATTTGGCATTCCCAGTATTCAAGAAAGGGCAGGTATTGATACATATTGTTCCCCTCCCGTTCCCACTGCCTTGCACTCGTTGATATACTAGCAGATGTTTGGGAGGGCAGGACTTCATCTAGGGTGGTGACTGGCTCAATCCGCAGCTGCCTGTTCAGAGTTTTATTCATATGCACATTATTATTAATTTAAATAATCGCTGCATTGACGAGTGCGACCTGCGGACGTTCACGCACCAAGGCATTTGGTTAATTTACAAACATTAATTCTTCCTGCCTCCCTGTCAATAATACCAAGGAGGAGCAGAGGAGAATCAGTTGATATGTGCACTCTTTGGGTGACCTGGGTTCCTATTACAAGTGAACAACATTATAGTTTATTAAATTTTGAGGTCCTCTTATTTGTGATAAGGGATGAAAAGTGCATACCATCGACAGTTCCGATGCCTTAGGGAGCGGCGAATGCTTGGTCCGCTCGCATTGGCAGGTGATTTATGCATGGGCTTAGCTTTGCATGCTACCCGCAGTGGATTGACTTGACTAGGGTGACTCATGCTCCTATTGCTTCAACCTTGGTTTGGTCATACCATATTGGGGGCCAGTCACTTACACGTATAAACCGTCGGTTGGCTTACGTTAGAAAGACTTTTCTCACACCTGAGATTATCTGGAGCCCCTATAGCTGAGCAACTACGGGGTTGTGCTAATTGAGCTGTAGGACGGTGGCCCGATTGACCTAGTGAGTATGTAATCCCTGTGATGTTATGATGAGGTTGGTAGCACAGGGTGATGGGGGCAGATGGTACTAAGTCTCTCTTGGGTGGACGATACGAAGGGTAATTAAAATAACCTGGTATGGAGTCTCTGCTGTAGTGTGCCACTGTGGGAGTGCGGTTGGCACATTAAATTTACACTGCCTCTGGCATAAGCCAAAGTCTCTACCTAGCCACCTAGGGGGTGGGCAGGAGTCAGCCTAAGTGTGCAACCCCTTCTCCTGACTAGAGAGGTGGGTTCGGCCAGGCTTAGGCGCATACCCTAGCCAACCAGTAACTCCATTTCAACATGAGTAGAGAATGCCTAGGAGTTGTTTGCAGTCCATTCGCAACCGCCCCACAGGGCGAATGTTTTAGGCCACAAGGTTGTGGATGGCTCTTGTGTGGGAGCCTGGTGAAGAGCTAAGGTCAGGCTGGTATGTCTCGTGCTTTCGCCGCACTGTTGAGTCCCAGGCACGAGCGGATTGTATCAGGGTGAGCTGGCTGTGGGTCAGGAAGCGCCAAGGCATCAGTAGCACTGAGCGGCTTACAGCCAGAGGCGGTATCCGATGCACGGGGCATTTGTTAGATTAGAGCCCTACTCAGAGGTACCGCCTTAAGTGCTTGGAGGTCTGTTGGCACCGCCTTTCAATGGAAGCCATTGTCTGGCGGGCTGCTCTGAGCAGAGCATTTGCAGGCGTAAGTAACAGTTTCCGCTACCAGTTCAAATGTGCATCTTTCAATAAGTTACTCAGATCACTGGGACAGGAAGTAAGGTGGGCTGGATAACTCTTGCTTCTACCTGCATTGGCACATCTTGTCAGGAGTGATTGTCAAAGGGATTGCACTTCAGCCAGGTATTGGTAGCACCCATCCACACCAAGCCGAGTGTTTAAGGTCACCCTGGGCCCCATTTACACAGCCCAGTATTAGGCCCTTGTGGGTCAGTGCCATGAATTACTAAAGTGAACTGAACAGGAGGCGTGACCGTGGGTTACGCTAGCAGAAGTTGGGGAAGAGCTAAACTCCACCCATGGTCATGGTGTAGTCTTAAGTAAGTTGGAGTTGTCACTCTTATTTGACCAGGGGTTCGATGCTACACGAGGGCATCGCTGCGCTGCGGCCAGAGCACTGTCTTGTTTCCCAGGGGGGCAGCTAGTGAAGGCAAGGCTCTTCCCAAACCTGGCACCAGAACACAAGGTAGTCAGGGCCAACTTGTCTGTTGGGTGACTTGGGTAGGCACCTGTGTAGTTGTCACTCCACGAAGGGGTGAGTTGTCTCCAATAGTGGGCACAATACATATAGGTGTGTCTGTTTGTGGTATCTCCTAGCGGACCCACTGAAGGTGTACTGCAGCTAAACGGGGAACTGGGAAGCTTGATTTCCGTCACTGTGGCAGGTTTAAAGCATCCAGGGTCGGAGATGCACAGTAGGTACTGTGCATCTGTGATCCGACGGCAGTTAGGCAAGCGGGGTGCGCTGCGTAAGTTGTAATTGCACGAAAGGGTGAGGTGTCTCCAGTAGTGGGCGCAAGACATATATTGTTTCAAACCAGCTTTGATACCATTAAGGTGTTCACCAGGGTAGCAAGCAAAAGGGTTTGTGCATACGTCTGGGCAACAGGGCAAAATAAGTGCACCCCAGAACCAAGGGCAGTTGACTATGATCCTGCAGTTAGGCGCAAACACAAGCCAGGTCAGTAATAGATCCAACACTGGGTGGTGACGCTGTCAGCCAACAGTGGGCTGCCGTCCCAAGTAATGGGGACACAAGGTGTCGAGCACAAAAGGCTACTATGTAAAAGAACATTTGGCATGTCCAGTGATCAACAAAAAGCAAAATTTAACTGAGCAGGTAATTTTCCACTGCTGGGGTTGCCCTGGGGTGGGCAGCGTGAACGCCCCTGCCCCCCTATTTGGGGGGCTCTCGCAGGGAGGGTTCTAGCCTGTCGACTTTTCCTGCAGTTAAGGTCAAATGCCCTGCCCGGTTAGCTAGATTAGCCTCACTGGGCGGGGGTGCTGTCAGCTAACACATTGTGCTGCGTCCCCAAGAAAGGGGGAACAAGGTGCCAAGCACAAAAGGCAAGGCGAGCAGTGTGAACCCCCTATTCGGGAATATTCTGGGATGAAGGGCAAAGTAAGACTTAGCCAATCCTTAAGGTTAGGCACCATATGGCAGCCAGTGCGCACTGCATTAATCAGACGGATTCTCTAGCTGGTATCCCTAGGGGGTTCACCACGAAGGGAGCTGGGCTGGCGTAATTCCCATAAGAAATAAGGGATGCACGGCAAGGGCAGGAGGGCACCCTGGCTCATTGTCACACACGTCTAGTTATGGACATTCCTGTGCGTCATGAGTTAGAAAGCAAATGGACGGTGCAAAGGTTAAAATATAATCCTTCTCGCCCGAATAGCCAAAAGTAGGCAGGTGGGTGTGGGAGCGGTCTCCCAACAAGCGGGCAGCTGTCCCTTAAGTGGGGACACAGGTGTGCTAGACACACCGTCCTAGTAGGACGGCAGCTAGGTGAGCTCAGCAAATTAATGGGGCAATGTGAGCCAGGGAATCATCTGCCCCGCCCAGAGTTGGCACGGGGCTGAGTTATGTGAAGTAGTGGAACTCTCCCACAGGAGGGTGGATAGTTCTTGGCACAAACTCACAGGGCAGAAGGGCCTTTTGTGTTGCATTAGACACTAGCAGATCCAGGCTACCGGCAAGGGCCATTGTGATATAGATGGGGTTCATCTATCACCAGTGGGAGGGATCTCTTCCCTAGCTTTGCAGGAGGCCAGGAAATGAGAGGTTGCAGGTGAGAAAGGAGCTGTTTTGGTGGGGGGCTCTGGCGGCGACGGTGGCCACCTCCAGAGCTGTGGCGGAGTTACAGGGCGATCTGGAAGCAGAGGGGTACAGAAGGGTACCTCTGCGCGGCACCATGGTGGGTGCCAGAGCCAAATCCTAGGAGCCTCATGGGAGGTTCCTAGAAAACCGTGTCGGCGCCCCGTTAGTCCTTCGGGCGGTTGTGGGCCTGAACAACCGGGGGTTTGCTATGCTACGCTCCGCCCTGAAAGGGGCGTGAGTAATAAGGAACCATGTGTCACGTGATCCGGGAAGAGGATCACCAGAAGTGGCAGCACAGATGGGGTTTCGCCCCAGTGCTGCTTGGCTCATCAGGCGGGCAGGCGGCCCAGACGGTTGCCTGCCCTTGGATCGCCCAGTAAGATAACCCACCATATTACATAACGGTGTATGTAATAAACCTGCAGCAATTTTACCCAAACAAGAAATGTGTTGTGTGTTTATTTATGAGCATGCATGTTACGTTGGAGGGGGGGGTAGGTTGCCAATGCTGGTACTATGCGGCTGTCCGAGGCCCCCGCAGGGGGCCACTAAAGAGGGCAGCCCTCTAGTACCAGCTGGGCACCCCACACCCCGTAGGGGCAGGGACTCAGGGAGGAGTCCCCCAAGCCTTGTCGCAGCGCGATAGGCAAGCATCACGTCCGGGGCGCGAGGACAGGGAGGGGTATATAGGCCTCCCCCACCATCTTGTCGTCCTCTTTCGCGCGCCCGGACACGCCGTCTCCCACCCTACCGCTTACCCGGCGTGGTTCGTGGCAGGCAGGAGGCAGAGAATGTTGTAATGTTGTCTTTTTTCGTTGCAGGCGGAGTTACAGGGCGATCTGGAAGCAGAGGGGTACAGAAGGGTACTCTCTGCGCGGCACCATGGTGGGTGCCAGAGCCAAATCCTAGGAGCCTCATGGGAGGTTCCTAGAAAACCGTGTCGGCGCCCGTTAGTCCTTCGGGCGGTTGTGGGCCTGAACAACCGGGGGTTTGCTATGCTACGCTCCGCCCTGAAAGGGGCGTGAGTAATAAGGAACCATGTGTCACGTGATCCGGGAAGAGGATCACCAGAAGTGGCAGCACAGATGGGGTTTCGCCCCAGTGCTGCTTGGCTCATCAGGCGGGCAGGCGGCCCAGACGGTTGCCTGCCCTTGGATCGCCCGTAAGATAACCCACCATATTACATAACGGTGTATGTAATAAACCTGCAGCAATTTTACCCAAACAAGAAATGTGTTGTGTGTTTATTTATGAGCATGCATGTTACGTTGGAGGGGTGGGGTAGGTTGCCAATGCTGGTACTATGGTTCTTTTCACTGTGCACCACGGTGTGTGCCAGCTTGTAGTGCTTTGTTGGTATCACATTATTTTATTTACTTACTCAGCTCCTTGTGTGCCAGGTGGGCGCCTGAATTAAAGCGCTCGCCTTGAAAACTAGAAACGGGGTCTGCTAGACCATAGCGGTGGGAAGTGTTGCGTCTGACCTGGGACTCTTCTGGGGGCATCCGGGTCCAGGGGCCATTGCTGCTGCCCTGGAACCCATGTCATGCCACACCACACCAGGTCCGTGGGGTGTCTCTGTGGTTCTCCGGCAACTGCACTAGTGCAAGCCGAAATCACACCGGTCCTGGGGCCCATGGCACACCACGTCCGTGGGGTGTCCCGGTTGTTCTGTGGCCACTGCACTAGCGCAAGCCGGAGTCACACCGGTTCTGGGGCCCTTGTGACTTAAGGAACCTGTAAAGAGGAGGTGAGGGGCTCGCCTAACATGCGTGTTTGTGTGTGTGTGTGCGCGCGCGCCGAGAGTTTCTCGTGCAGACACGAGAGCGTGTAAAGCCGGTGCCACAACGCGACGCTTTGACGTG
Organism: Calotriton arnoldi; assembly: GCA_963921515.1. NCBI lineage: Eukaryota > Metazoa > Chordata > Amphibia > Caudata > Salamandridae > Calotriton > Calotriton arnoldi. The sequence goes on along the minus strand of CAWUFW010000765.1, from coordinate 2,744,722 downwards.
TGTATACCTGCTCCTGCCGGCACCGTGCACACGGCACGTCCACACACAGCGATCAGTGGTCTATCCGTGCTCCAAAGGTGTAAAGTGCAATCCGAACAATAGTGCATCACAAGCACAGGACAGTGGTGTGCAGGACCTTACAGATATAGCGCTTCGAGTCTGCTCTCCATGGCGTGTAGTAACTTACAAATAAACCACGCCAAATAGCAAGCAGGGTGCTTGGCGCTTTCAGCATGGAAATGGCGTTTCAGTGTAGAGAGTTATATGGCAGGGAGAAAGACGCTGTGGACAGTTTGTGGGCCCTTATCTACAAAAGATGATGTCTGTGGGGCCGGTAGTGGGGGTTACTAGTCTAAAAGTGGGGCTCGATTAATCGTAAAATGGGTTAGACGAGGTTCATTGTACGGCCAGGCCCGTGTTCACGGTGAATAACCTGGATTCGAGGCCCGCGGGTGCTCACATAGGCAGCGAGGTAAAGGCGCTATGTATAGGCCTATATATTTACCAAGTCATTTTTTTTGTTTTGGCTTCTGTTAAGCGATGTGCATGTTTCTACTGTCAATAAAACAGTTTTAGTTGCTATAAAATAATGTACAGACACTGGCGTCTGATTTCCGTGCCTATAAATCTGCCGAGTTGGTACTACCTATGTAATGTATGGAGGGGATTCTATTTCACTGCCGGTATTGGACGCATTTACGGAAGAACGCACGCATCACTGCGTAGGTGGACGCGTTTTCAAGAGGTCTGTGGATGTCTGTAAGCGGAGGAATCCGCGTTTCTATAGATATATCGTTGAACCGCGCCTACATTGTAAGGTCAACTGTTTAATCTGCGTGTCCTGCGCCCGCAGAAGCGCCCACCCTGCGGCCCCACATCATTGCCATAAGCGCTCAACTACGTGCAGAATGAATATAACACCCTGCTGGGAGTTCTTTGCATCCGGTGCAGGCGAAGAAAAGGTGTATGGAAAGATGTGCGGTTGGGTGTTTTGAATAGGCGCTATATTGATGTAGAGCCTTGCAGATGCCACGGACGGTAACGTTTCTGTATAGAAGGCCGCAGGTACCCTATATGCCAAAGTTCGATGTCCGTATATGAGCCTACAGATTATGTTTTATCAAACTCCCCGTTGATACCTGGGAAAGGTGGAGATGGGCGTCCTTTATGCTGTATATACCGAAGGAGAGAAAGGACCATTCGAAAGACGCGCTTTATCTTTTGTAAGGGATGATTTATAAATGGATAAATAGCTTTGGCTACATATACCTATATAGAGCACTGATCTTTGTTTTGCTGAGAGAAAGCCCAGTATGTAGGTGAAGTGATTTACAGATGACTAGAGTGATGGACGGATGCATGCACGCGGTGCGATGTTTGACAGCGAAGCATAAGTGACTGTGGGAGACAGAAGGCCCCTGTGAATTCAGCTGATTTATTGAATATACATTTTTATACGCCCTCCGTGATTATAAGGGCAAAAAACATCACCGTCACAATGTGGGCACCAAACGAACCTCCGGTTTGCATTCTCCGCCCCTGGCAGTGCGGGCACGGAACACCCCATATAGATGTGGGTATGGGCAGTGCTTTAAATGGGCCGGTACTGTCCGGTGCGGAGTACAGGCACTTTTTTATTTTGAGAGAGAGAGTACCGGCACTACTCAAGAGAGACGTAGTACTTTTAATTGGAGAGTACCGACACTTCTCAGAAACATGCAGGTACTTCTATTTTTACGTTGTAAGCACTGGGTATGGGAATGAAATGTCCTCCGTGATAATCGAGGGAGAAAACGGGACCCGTGAACATAAAACGTCCGGTCACGAAGCGTTCCGTTGTAACTCACGTACGACCCTCTCTGCTGCTCCCTCACCGTGATGTAGATCCGTGCATGCCCTTGTTGAAGAGGGCATAGAGTGGCCATCTAAGCGACATGACTACACGTTATATGTACAGTAAAAGATGATGGAATGCTGGGGGTCATTTTGAAGACAGAGGGGAGATTAACAAAAGTTATTGCACTCTGTTGTATGAAAAAAGAACAGGCACATGCTAGTAGAATGCTTATGCATTTAGTTCAAGCTGCAGATTTTCAATAATCCTGTACAGGAAAATCTACTTAAAGCATGCCAGTCTGAACATACCACCTTGCAGCGTGTCGGATGCCAGACATAGTTTGCTGCAACTGAATGCAAAGAATGATGTGAGTACCACTGAAGCACTTGTTGTTCATAGATATCTCTAAACTCTGAAGCGTAAGCACTCATTTCCAGCCTACTTTTCCTTTTACAAACGATTGTAATCCAGAGATAGTGCTTAATGCTTCAATTGATGTTAACCAAGGCTACAATTCACTGAATAAGTCAGGCTGTTAAGTTAACGTATATGGCTTGAAATAATGCTCTCAGTGACATCTGGCAACCTAGACCTGATATCTGACATTCCTTTAGGTTGGACATACAGGCACTCTTCAAAACGATTCTTTTTTTAGCCTATTTTTAGACAATTTTCAACATATTACTTATGGAGGCCTCATATTCGGCAAAACTAATAACACGGCCCAAAGGCGAGACCTATTGGCTATGCCAATGCTTGTTTTATGTTGTGGTTGGGGGCCTGCAGGAAGAGCAACAGCCCCCTAGGACATTTGAAAAAACAGAAAGTCTCCTGGGTCAATAAATTCATGACTGGAGTAGAGCTTACCCTATTTTTTCAATACATTCCTAGCTGGAGCTTTATGCTCTTCAGCTGAAGTGCAGAGCTCCCTTGTGGTTGGTTCTATGGCTGCATTTTGTAGACTGAAAACTTTTTTTTTCCAAAAGACTTAAATCCACGTATATATTTTTTTTAAAATAAAACGTAATTTTGTTTTGAATGACAATCACTTTTCTTAAACATTGAACTTTTTGAATTAATGATATATACATTTCATTATAATTAGTGGTCATTTTCTGTCAATAATAACGCATATGCTTTATATATGTTGATATTCTGATTCCATGAAGCCAATCGGCCCACTTTTATGTTTGGTGTTCTGACCCTTTGACAAAGTCAGTAGCTTGGCCTTACTTAAAATGGCATTCTTTATAGCCAGCCATGTGCGCCTGCAGGAGTTTGGGCACCAGGCCCTGCGCCCAAACCTGTGTTGTGCATAAGCTATGCACAGTGAGGGGAGGTTGACTTCCCTCGGGGGTGGATGTTGCCTGGCCCTGAAGCCAACCCCACGCCATGCACGGCCTTTGGCCATGGGCTGTGTGTGGTTCGCTTTACGTATGGTAATAAATTATTACTTTACGTCAATAAAACCCTAGAAACTTGCAAAAAAAAAAAAAAGGTAAAGTGACGTTATAGTTAGGAATTGTAATTATATCTTAATTTACTTTGAAAAAACCTTTACTGAAAAAAACCAAAGGTTAAAGCAACGTGAAAATTTAAGTGACAATATAACATTTTAAGCTAAAAAAATAACTGAAATTCACCAGTTATAGTTCTATCAAGTAACTATAACTTGTGCCCCAAAGTAACTATAACTTGCGCCGTGGCCATGCACTGCTTATGACCCCACATATTACATACAATACTCCTGACATATTCAGTGACATCATTGATAGCGTTACTGATGACAACTGAACTGGCATCATTGATGAACACTGTGCAGGAGACGGGGGGGTGATTTTCGTAAGTGTCATTTTTGGATAGTTGGGTTTTACAGTATTTACACCAATGTCTAGGCATTCGTAAAATAATCCTACTTTTTCTTACAGTTCCTTCTTATCCTTATGCTTGACAGTAGGGAAGAATATCTCTCAAGTTCCTTTGATGAAAGCTATAATGTTGAAATAAGTTTTTGTCTGTTTATGGTGAGGTACCCAAACCCTGGATACATTTAAGAAGTGTGTTTGTTGGCCAGACTAAGCAATTGAACTATGTTTTAATTTTTTTTCAAGTCCTTACCAATTCTGCTTTTCCGGAAACCGAGACAAAATTATAAATCAACCCGAGACCAGCTGAGATTACTAGGGTTAACGCACATCCCTAAACCAGTCCTACTTTTCTCTCTTTTTACTGCACAAAAATGCAGAAACTGACATATAGACTATTCTCAAAGTTCCCTTTCTTTATATATTTTTTTATTTATTGCACAGTTACTTAAAACCATTTGCAATGTACCAACATGTTTTAAAAGTGGAAAATAGATAAAAGATCATCAAGATTTTTAAAAGAAATTTCATATACAGTTATAACCAATCTCAGTGCTTAAAAGATGCCATAAGGAAATTGTAAAAGCTGAGTAGTAAAAGCTGAACAGTAAATACTATAAAATACATTGGACTGCCCTCATTGAGTCTGTTTTCTTAGATTGCGAGGGATTTATTCTTTTGCCAGTCTGAGTCGAGCTTCCTCCATATATATTCCAAATCGGGCCAGTTCAGTCGGTAAGGTGCATGCGAACAAAGCTGCAACACCTTCTGTTGCTGTCCGCGCTCCTTTGCTTAACCATATTGGCTTTAGTAATTTCCGGCAGAGTTGTATCAGGCCTGGACAGCAACAGATCAAGTGGGTTAATGATTCCGATTTATAATCACAGATTCTGCAGCGGACTTTCTGGTCGAGAGCTTTCCACCCCGGATTCAGTTCTTTTATTGGAAGAGGGACTAGTGTGGCCCACTGGCTGTTTTTTAGGGCCTTTCTTCCCAGTGCTTGATATAAGTAGGGCTGTGCTTTGTGCTCCGTGTATGTGGCAGCCATCCCAGGAGGGCCTCTACCACTCTCAAAGTAAGCCCGGTCTGTCTCTCTTGTTAATAGGTAGCATTGTTTGTTAATTGCCTTTCTGATGGCTGGGTAGGAAACGACATCTTGGACCCAGTTCTGTGTTGCCAGGCCTAGGGTTTCTACCGCCTCATGCATGTATGCCTGCCATGGGTTTGCTGCTCCACCATAGATGGATTTTAGCATGCTTTTCAGGCTCCCTTCTGGGGCTTTGAGTACTTGGTAGTAGTATTTAGCGTGCGCTCCTAGGAATTCTTTGCTCTGCTGCACCAGGCCGAACTCCAGGCGAATCCAGCTGTTGCGGGTATAATTTGGTAATTTAAATATACGTTTGTACGCCCGACATTGCGCTTTTTCCATCATTGTGTGCATTTTACCCGGGAAGGCCTGCTGAGCGTAGCCCGCAATCGCCCTTATTTTGGCCTGTAACACCTTTCTGATTGGGATGGTCGTTGGGCTTTGCATCTTCTCATGCAGTTTGCATAATGCGAAGATTGTGGACTCTACTTTCGATTTCATTTTGCTCACGTGCAAGCGCGCTTTGCCCGAGTCACATAACCAGCATCCAAGGTAGTTGTATGACTTTGATACAGTGATTGGCACTTCACCTACATACCATTTGAGGAGTGTTTTCTTTGGATAACTCCCGAAAATCAGAACTTTGGTCTTTTCTGAGTTTAATACCAACTCATTGGTCCGGTTGTAGGCATTTAAGGCGTCTAGACCCCTTTGTAATTCGATTTTTGTATGGTCCATCACCACTAGGTCATCCGCATATTGTAAGATTTGGAGTCTGCTACTTCCAATTTTTGGGTCTGCGAGGTTGGCATTTTGCAGCTTCTTGCCCAAGTCTGCTGTGTATAAGTTGAAGAGGGTTGGGGCTAAAACGCAACCCTGTTTTAAGCCCCGGTTTGTAAAGCACTTTCTCGTGACGGTTTTGTTTGTTAATTTAACTTTAATCCAGGTATTGCTGTATAGGGAAATGATAGCATTGAGGAGGTCAGATGGAATTTGCCAATCGCACATTTAGACCAGAGCTTGCCACGTGGGACACCATCAAAAGCTGCAGAGTAGTCAATGAAGCAGGCAAAGAGGGTTTTTTATTTATTACAATTGCTTGCTGGCTTAAGTATGATATGGCCGTTATGTTGTCACTTGTCGAACATCCTTTGCGGAACCCCGTTTGATACGGAGGGAGGATTTCGTGTTTGTCGACCCATCTGTTTAGCTCAGTCAGGAGGGTATTAGCATAAGCTTTTCCTTCAATGTCCAGTAAGGCAATTAATCTATAATTTTTTGGATCTGTGTTGTCACCCTTTTTGTAGATGGGTTGCAGGATCGACCCACGCCACGAATCTGGCACCTTGGACTGTAATCCGGCATTCGGTGAATAAGTCGGATAATATTCTCCCCCAATAGGTTGGGTCTTCCCTGAACATAGCCCCCGGTAGGCCGTTGGGTCCGGGTGCCCCGTCTTTCCTAATCTTTTTGATTATTTTTCGACGGCTGCCACTCCTTTATCATTGCTCACAACCCCCGAAGTGTATACCGCTCCTTTGTTTATGCTCTCTTCGTGGGCGTTAGTTGTCCAGTCTGTGACTGTGGCAATTTCCTTTTCTACATAGATTACTGAAACGTGTCTCAACCATGCCTCGGCATCAACAGAGTTGCGCCGATCTATTTTGTCGTTATGCAGCTTAGCTATGTATTGCCAGAGTTGTCGGTGTTTGTGCGGTTTTGTTAGCTCATGAATCTTGATCCATTCTTCATCCTGCTTGGTTTGCTTGAGAGTCCATAGCAATTGTTTCCGCTCTTTATGCAGTTTATTACGCTTATCCAGCGTTTTTTTCGATGCTTCGATCTTGTGTGCTTTTTTTGCCTTATTAAGGCTGCGAGTGATCTCTCTGAGTTTTGGATTGTTAAACGTTGTGTGTGTGTTGGCTTTCTCTTTTATTTTAGGCTCTATTTCCGTGTTTTTGGACAAGGCTGTTTTCAAGTCCGTGATCCATTCTGACCAATTTTCCAGTTTGGGCTCGATGCCGACAATAGGGCCTGTGGCTTCTTGTTGTTCTTTCCAGGCCTTGAATACCGTGGTGTTATGCTTATTCCATTTTATTCTTCTCAGCAGGGCATGTTCCTCAGTTCCTGTTGAATGGGAAATCGTTGTAATACATCCCCTTTGCGTGATTTCGATATTCAGTTCAATCTGCAGGATTGCGTGATCGCTCATCTCATTTGATTTAATTTCAAAGTTTGCAAATTTGCGAGCTAAGCGGTCGCACAAGAAAATATAATCAATTGTGGTGCAATTTTTAAATGTGGTTAACCCTTGGTTTTTTGTGGTTAAACCCTGTTGTAACTTTTCGGCTGAGTATAAATCGTAGTCCCATAGGAAATGGTTAAACGTCCTTTCTGACTTGGATAAGTGCCTCTTCTCGTTCCGGTTAATTCCTAAATGGTGCAGGTTGAAGTCTCCCACCAGCATTTTTGCTGGCAATATGTGCGTGCATAGAGTTTCCTGTAATGTTGTGACCATGGTTTCTGTCGCCTCTAATTTCGATGGGCCGGTGGCATTTAGATATATGTTGATTAAGAGGAACGAAACATTTTTCTCTCTGTGCCCTTTGCCCTCGAAAAGTAGTGCCTGCAGCATATTTGAGCCTGTGTTCACGGTCCTCACAGTTAACTGTTTTGCGTGTTTTACATAGGTCGAAATCCCTCCAGACGGTCGTCCATAATGGTTGTGTTTGATGGCTGGCTTGTGGAAGCCGGCGTATCCTGCGATGTGAACCGGCTCTATAGCCCAGGTTTCTTGTAGGCATATTATGTCATTCTCTAGAAGTTTATTTATGGCCGAGCCTTGTTTGAGAACTTTTTGTATTCCTGCCACATTCCAAGAGACCAGTTTCAGATTGTGAAAAAGAGTTTGAAGTGGATCTGAAGGGCCTGTGTGTCCCTCTATGTTCACTTTTGGGTCTAGTGTTCTGTCATGCGGTACTTGGCTGGTCCTCCAAGGGTTGCCAATATGTTCTTTTGGTCAGGTGCGACACGTGTGGCACTGTGTGTCGCTGTATTTCGTGTTGTTTTGCCCCCTCCAGCAGATTTTCTGGGGTTCCTCGGCTTCGATAGTTCTATTAGTTCTAGTTCCCTCCTTTGTACTTACAGATATACTTAGATTTTTGTAACGCTGGTCTGGTAGCCACTTTGTGGTTCCTCTCAATATACTATGATTGGGTTCCTTGTGATTCTTTGTGCCATGATCAATGTTTGATAGTTCAAGTAAGACTAAAGGATATTTTTCTTGTTCTGGAGTCGAGATTGCTATTCCCCAATTTTTAAAAGTTTCTTTTTCCTGGAGTACTGCCTCTGCTATGTGATGGTTAGTCCAGGTCACTACTGTTAGCTCCTGGGTAAGTTCATCTTCACCTGCTTCAAAGTGGACGCTCTCTATCTCTGCACTTGTGACATAGGATAGTGATGGTATGTAATGAAGGAGCTTTAGTAAATTGCTCCTGTTTAAGATGTCGTGTCTGCCCTTTGATTTGTATAACGGGTGGAAGATGCTTCGATTTGCTACTCCATTATCAGTAGCCTCAGTTTTAATTCCTACCACATCAAATGGGTTGTTGGTTGCTTCCCCCGTTCTCTCCTTTGTGATGGTGGGTATGCCAGGGTGTGAAAGCAGGTAATGCATCTTACCTTCACCCGTTATCTTTTTGGATTGTTCTACAGTTGTTTTTTTCCGGCGGGGAGCTATTATGTCCGCTGTGTCAGTTTTTACTACCTCCACTTCTTCGGGCTTCTCCTGTGGTTCTTTGATGTCTTGGCCAATTGTGCTGCTTACCGTGGCCTGGATGCCTCTTGGCTGGATGTTTGTTTTTAATGATTTCTTAAATATTGGATATATTTGATTGTTCATTTGCGGGTCCAATTTTTGGACTGGTTTTGACTCTGGTTCTTCTATGACATAGGATGGCTGACCCCAGCAGCGTTTCATTTGTGAACTTTTTCGCGCTTCTTTTGCTTTCTTAATCTCTTCTTCGTACGCCTTGTCAGGTTCATCTTTATGGATTGAATTGTGATTTCCCGATTATCCTCTATATTTGGAGATACTGTGGTAGCTATCAAATTCGCCTGTGTAGGACGTTTGAGTTACCCCGGTTTTCCATGTTCTTGGATTTTTCGGTGGTAGTTAGTCTTATATTTTCCTTTTCATTCTTTGGATCTGTCTCTATGTTTGCGCAAGCCTTATATAATTCTTTGTTTGTTTCATTGTGCTGGAGTCTTGCAAGAACGGTAGTGTGTTTAACATCAGTTACTCTCAACTTTAGATCCTCGATGAGAGTAGACATGATTTCTGGGATTATTGCTAGTTTGTCAAGTGTAGGGCCGCAGGCGCACTCAGTGTTTATTGTGGCCGCATAAGCTTGTGCTCGTGTGATTAAAGAATTTAGGTTCGCTAATCTTTGATCAATCCCTGTGATTGCGTTTGCTACGATGTTAAGCAGGTCTACTTGTACGTCCATTTTGTTTGAGTGGTAATTCAATGCCTCCAGAGTAAGTTGTGAGGTTCTGAAGAAGAGGTCCCATATGGTTCCAGAATCCATTGCTAGCGCTGTAGTGGGTTTTGTTATAAAAGCCTTAGTGTTATTGATGTTGTTGATGTCGGGAGTTTAACACAGATTCCTCCCTTTGGTTGAATGTTTTTGTTTTGGTCCAGGAGAGTTTGTTATTTTTTAAGTTTTTTTCCTGGGCCTGGCTGACTTCTATGCTTTCCAAGTGATGTGTTTCCTTGATTTGCTTTGGGGTTTGATAGTTGATTTTTACCTCAATTGGTTGATGACCCTTGGTGCTGGCAAATTGCTCATGCATTGTATGTTGCGTTAGACGGTCAGACTCTTCTTGTAGACACTGTGAGAGATTGGTAGGTCTCAGGGATTGCAAGTATTTATCTCCAGTGAAGACGCCTTCCCGTTCCGTTGCGAGCCCCCATGGGTTATCTTTTTGTATAGCTGGTTCTCGAGCCACAACTGGGCGTGTTGGTGTTGATGTTGAAAATATTTGAGCGTTGGGCTCTTGCATAACTAGTGAGACCTCTGTTGTGTTTTCTCTTGTTAAGAGGACTGGTGTTAGTGGTGCTGGCAGCTGGTTCTCTTTTCCTTGGTTGGTGAGCATTGTACCTGCTGGGTCCTTTAGGAAGTCTATCTTACTCGGTGCGTTGTTTACCCTTACAAAAATGCGGAACACCAGTGAAATTAAAGGTTGTTCTTCCCTTGTGACGTTTGCTTTGTTATTGCTACTTGCAGTTGTCCCTAGTGATTTTCTTTTCCTCTTTAATGGAGGGAAGGGTGCTCTGGCTCTTTCTCTACCCGACCTCATGCTTGGCCAACCAGCAACCGAACCACGCGCCCCTTGTTTGCGCACCCCTTGTTTGTGTCGCCCTTGCTGGCTGAAGGCCCCCCTTGACTTGGTGGGGAGAGGTGGTCAGGTATGCGGGTATGCGGGTGGTCGACTAGTCCGTTGGCTGACTTTTCCTCAGCCTCCTTTCTCAGCCAGCAGCTCTGGCACGCACACACACACACAGATTGCTTCCCACAAAAGAGGAATATGAGAGGGAGGGTGGGTGGGTATCTGCCCCCTTCAGCGGAGATTGAGTGAATGTGGTGATAGCCGGGTCACAGAATTAGCCCCCAGCCCCACCCTGGCTCAGTCCGACTTCAGTTCGGTTCAATAGTTTCAGATCAGTAGGGTTAGTTCGGATCAAATTCAGTTCTGTTCAGTTTAGTTTAGCGCTTAGCTTGTTTTGGCTCATTCACCTTACTCCCCTTGATTGCCTCTCCTCTGCCCAGACTCGGGCACTTCCGTGGCATGCGTGCTATGAACGCCCCGTCAGAGGTGAATAAAAAGAGGGGAAAGAATAATGCTCACTCTGTGCAGGGGAGGCAAGACAAAGGCTTCATCCCAAGGTTTTAATTACATGAAACTTGGGGCACAGTGCTGACTACTCCTGTAATAGAGCCATAAACCAAAAACAATGCCAAAAGTTACCTCGCATTGGAGGCGGTGCCTCCGGCTCCTGCCGTGCGCCTCTAGAGATATCCCTGTGAGCACAAACTCAGGCTGCCGGCTAGCAATAGGCAGGTAATTCACTTGCGGCTCCTGCCGCGATCCCAACTTCACTCGCGGCTTTTCAAGAGCACACTCGCGGCTCCTGCCGCGATCCCTACTTCACTCGCGGCTCCGGCCGCGATCCCAACTTCACTCGCGGCTCCGGCCGTGATCCCGACTTCACTCGCGGCTCCAGCCGCGTTTAGAGTTACTCGCGGCTTCTGCTCGTTTCGTTTGGTTTAGCGCGTCCAAGGAGCCAAAACAGAGCGAGGTCAGGTTGCAAAGCAGCCGCGGCGGGAAGCAACGCGGCGTCCAACTCTCCCTCTGAACTCTAACCGGAAACAGGATGTGAGCACTTCCACACCAGAGGGCAGGTAGTTTAGATTAGTTTTCTTTATAGATCGTCCATTCTTTAAAAACAATCATTTGGGCACCGAAAAGGTCTTGTTGAATTCATGCCCCAGACGGAGGAGATCAAAGCGATGGGCATGTATGAGGACCAACTGGATGCCATTTGGACACTTAGGTTCTATGCTCCTACACAAAATAAAGGAGACCCGCATCAAAATTAGGCTGCGGTGCCATGCCCTAATAATGGACTTCATTGAATGAGGGACTCGTCTACTATATGTAAATGTTTTAAGTTAATTCCATGACTACAAAACCAACAGTCTTAATACAAATCAGGAGTTTGATTATATGTTAGTCAAATGTACGTTTTGAATGTATATGTGTTTTCTATGTTATCATATGCCTGATTGCAAAAATGTTTCATGTTGTGTGTTTAGTGATGTAGTAAAAGTAAAATGAGGATTTTTTTATAAGGAATTTCAGATCAACGTGATGAATAAAGTTCTGCATGTAGTAATTGTGGAACTTGATCTGTAGTTCATGAGGGTAATATTCATGATAAATATGGGTAAGGGCTTCAATTCTCGACAACCTCAATAGGATACCCCCAGAAAATGTCACTTAAATGTTTGTTGCTTTCCGTTTCTGCTGCTGCCTTCATTTTTTTGGTGAATACTTTTTATTAGGCTTTTGCAGAATATAAAGCAATCATACATGACAAGCCTTTGGTTTTGTAAAACAGAGGTGAATACATGGAGAACGACAATTTACACAGGCAAGGCACAGTATGTAAGGGTACAGTATGTAGCTTTTCCAGGTGTCTGCGTCGCTCTGTGACTGAGTGTGACTGAGTGTGCCTGAGTGTGTGCCGTCAACGGTTCGTCATAGGTTGGAGTGCCCATTCAGAATTAGGAGTGAACTGTGGGGTATCAGATGGAAGGGGGGGCACATGTGTTAAAGTTGATACTATCGATGAAGTGGATGGTGTCAAGCATGAGAGAGCGTGGATGGGTGTCTGCAAGGGATACTATTACAGACTGAGGGGTGATGGAAGTCATGAGTAGGAGTCGTAGGGCTGGGCAAAAGACATGCATGTGAAGAGAAGGGGGGCCATCGCCTTCATCGTTGTTCTTCGTCATTGCCGGCTACCTGTCAGAAGTGCAGTAGCAGGGCTGTCCATTGTGGAGATATGGGCTGTCAGCGTATTCGACGGACCTCTAGGTATTGGAGGGAGTCCTCTGCAGCACCCCATTTGCGCATCGCCCCTCTCCATGCCTCCGCGGGGGGGGGGATTGCATTTCCAGAAAATATCGATGTAGCTGAAGCAGGGTTAAATAAGCTCTGTCCAGCAGGAAGAATTGTATGTTCGTGAAGCGCAAGTTGTGGGAGACCTTCTTTGAGAACTCAAGCGCCTTCTCCCACTCTTTATTATGAAGTACTCTTCCAAATTTGTCCTCTCATTTTCCCCTCAGTGTGGTGAGGGGGGGTGGCTGTGAGCTCTCGGATGGCTTTGTACAACCATGTGATCAGGTGACTGCCCGGCCCCATAGCTAATATGGTCTGAAGCACTGGGTGAGTCTCTGGTTCCCTCACCAAAAGATACCAGAGGGTACAGCATGCGTGTGCAAGTTGGCTGTGAAGGGAAAACTGGCCCGGTGGAAGGTGGCTCTCATTGCCAGTTGGTCAAAGGGAAGGAGTTGTCCCTCAGTGAATAGGTCGCCCACAGTGTGGAGCAAACGGTGAGGAGCAAACAGTCTGTCCAGGCTCGCATTGTTCCGTTTAAATGTTCCCGACTTCGGGGTGGACCACCAGAGGCAGGCTCGGAGTGTAGAGCATGGTCACTCGGGAGAGGCGTTGTATTCTGGCCATGCATATTCTCGGCAATGACACTTAGAGGAGCCAGGTGGAGGCAGGATGTGCCCGTGGAAGGAGCAGGCATCGGAGCGCAGGAATGGGAATGTCCCTAGGGTCTATGTGAGTTTCATCCAGATAGCGCCCGGCTGTCCTGTGAGATAGCCACTGTAGCTGTGGAGCTAGGAAGTATGCCTCAAAGGAAAGGGTCCCTAAATCTACCTGGTCCATCGGCAGCTGCAGTTTAGCCAAAGCAACACGTCAGAGCCCGTATCCTCATATGAGTGTACAGAGGAGTGTGCCCTGTTCCCTGAAGAATGAAAGGGGCGGTATGACAGGGTGGTTGTGAAGTAGCAAAGAAGGCGTGGTTAAAAACCTTTTTCGCTAAGGCGACTTTGCCAATAGGTACCAGGGGGAGACATCACCAGAAGTGTATTTGATATCGGCTGCCAGTGAGGGCTCTGCGAAGATTCCCCTTGTAGAGGCCCAGGGTGGTGTGGTGTAGGCAGATTCCCAGGTAACGATGGCGCCTCCGTGGGCAGGGTCAGCCCTTCTGGGATGCAGGTGCGAGGGACTCAGCGTGGTAGTGCAGGTACGTCTGTTACAAGAGCAATGGGCATGGACTTGTGTATGCTGCCTTTGAGAGTCTTTTCATGGTGGCTCACTACATGGGCCTTCTCGCCACATTTGGACCACAACGTTGGTGCAGGGCTAAGCGGGGGGGGGGGGGTTCTCCAGACTTCTATGTCTCCAGTCTGGTGGGATACCCTCCTACCTGCTATGCCAGAGATAGTCTTCAGGGATCTGGGGTCCCAACTAATGCGCAGAAGTGCTGCCAGGGCGGGCCTCCAACACCCCTCCTCACCGCTGAAGGCAGTCTTTTATGGCGCGATACTATGCGCCTTGATGTCAGCACTGATGTAGGCAGGGTCATCCACTGTGCGCCGCAGGCTAGCTGAGCCCCAGTGCAGGCATGGATTTGCCGACGTTCGGTCCAGCCAGGGATGGGCCTGCTAATGGTGTGCCAGCCGCTCTCCTGGGCCCCACCTTCTAGTCACGGCTGACAGCCGCTGCCCCAGTAGTCCTTCACAGGCCCGCAGGTCTCGGTGCACCTTAATATGGGTGCCGCACAAGGGTGCGCCAGTTCCATACATTGTGTCTCCCGTGTAGAGAGCCATTCGGCTTCTCCTCTACAATGTATCCCCGCACCACCCCTCGTAACCGTGCTCGGTCCGAGAGGATAAATAAACGGGCCCAGGTCGCACGTGACCTTCGGCCGACACAGCAACCAGTGTGTGTCCGTGTACTTCATGAGCGTGCTGCGCAGGCCGCAAAACGTACCTGACTGCCGCGTGCTACACTGGTGACGAAGGGAGTACAGACCTTCGCTCCCCCTCTCTGCGGAAACAACTGTCCGGCAGGCTGCAAGTGTCCTACGCAGCCGTCAGAAGATCGGCCCCCAGGGAGAACTCCTCCAGCACCGCCGCCTCGATCTGGCACCCTGCTGAGGTGTACTGCTGAGGAAAACGGCACGCTGACTTGTCCCGGGCCGCACGGTGATGTGCCCTCAAGCCGGAGTGGAAGAGCGCCAACACAGCAAGGTGAGAAGCTCATGGAGCCGGCCCGCGCAAGACGCGCGGGGCGGAGCCTGAGGCCTTGCGGCGTAGCCCAGCTCCGGGCCGACCTGAGGCCTAGGAACAGGTGCGGGCCCCACCCTGCCAGCTACAAAGAGAACTAAAGTACAGGAGGACACAAGGCAGCACGGAGGGTGCTGGGAGGACAAGGGCATGACATCATCTGTTGCCCATAGCCTAAGCCTGACCCCAGAAGGGACAACATCAAGTGCCCACACCTTGCACCATCAGCAGCCCCACGCACAGAAGCAAGGAGTACTGGCAGTGGGCCCAGCCCTAGCAACAGACAGGTCTGTTTAAAGGGGAAACATCCATTACCACGCAACCATTACAAAGCGGTATGGTTACATCGTGGTTTTGACAACGCAAGTCGTTACATCGACTTGCACTGGAGGGAGCTCTAGACTAAGGAATAGTGTGAATTACTATTCCAACACCTTCCCTACTGTACGTATACTGGAGTTGGAATAGTAATTCGCACTATTCCTAAATCCAGCGCCCTGCAACGCAAGTCGATGTAACGACTTGCGTTGTCAATACCGCGATGTGACATACCGCGTTGTGATGGTACGCGTTGTACCATCATACATTCGTTTAAAGGCCCCAGGGGAGGAGTGCCACAAGGCCCCAAGGCTGCACAGATCAGGCCCAGGAACAGGTCAGTCCCATCGCTCCAGGGGCATAGGATCGCAGCGACACTTCACCCACTGCACGCGTCGCCACACCCACTGCAGGAGGGGACAAGCATCTGCGCACCATAGGAGACCCACCGCCACCACAGCCGCAGGCATAAGAGCTGCCGACACCGTATTCACATGTGTCTGTGACGCCAATACCTCCATTCAGCCAGCTCGCCGACCCCGCCACCGCAGCGCCCAAATGGAAGCTCTGGGTGGGTTACCTGAATCACTACTTTACGTTCCCTGCTGATGCACTTTGGGAGCGACGAACTCTATGAGCTGTTCGAGACGCTGCCAGACACCGAGACAGCTCATGAATATGACGCGGCCATCACGGCTCTCAACAGATACTTCGACCCGCAAATGAACACGGACTATGAGCGGTTCAAGCTGCGCTAAGCCCGGCAAACGGAGGTGGAAACGGTAGACATGTTCTACGCCCGGCTGAGGAAGTTGGTGCGCACGTGCACGAACATTGACCAGACGGAGGAAATGAGGGCGCAGATCATCCAGAGGTGCACGTCCGTCACGCTGAGGAGCCAGATACTTCGCCAACCCGGAATATCCTTGGATGAGATCCTCATCCTAGCCCGCTCCCATGAGCTGTCGGACAGACGGGTGGAAGAGATGAAAGTCGATCGAGTTAGCAACACTTCGACCGCCCGACGCAGAAACAGGTCCATGTCAAAGAAGAGACGTGGAAGCGGTGCAACGGCGCCCCGGACCTGGACAAGGGCAAGCCACAATCAGCCGGCCCAGTGGGAAGTGCGCACATTGCGGCTTCGACAACAAAGCGCAAGACTGATGCCCAGCGAGAGGGAAGACCTGCTCAAAGTGTGGCAAGGCCAATCATTATGCCAGCGTCTGCCGAGGTGGAGGAGGACGCCCTACGACACCTAACGCTCGAGGACAGCAACAACACAGAAGCATCAAAAGAACAGGGAGCCACAGCTTACTACGAGGATGATGACAACACCTTCGTCATCTCGTTTGCGGGACGGCCCGGCTGCAAGAAGCGCCCCCCTCCGATGTGCGATGTACAAGTCAACGGAACCTCAGTGCACGCACTGATAGATACTGGTGTGTCCGTGATCATGATGGACTCTGACCAATACGAAAGATTGTCGCTCAAGCCACCCCTTGCTCCCAAATCGGCCAAAGTCTACACATATGGAGGAACAGTACCCATACCGCTACTAGGGGTGATTGAGGTCAATGTCTCAAGTTCTGAATACTCCGTGCAAACCAGATTCCATGTAACTGATGGGGAAAAGGGAACGCTGCTGGGGTGCCACACCGCGGAAGACCTAAAGCTGGTGTTTTTCGCAAAACAGGTCCACGACTCACATGCAGAAGACATCCAGAGCGAATTCCTACAGCTTTTTCAAGGCCTGGGGAAATTGAAGGGGCACCAGGTGAAACTTCACATAGACAAAGCCATCAAGCCGAGGGCACCAGCGCATTCCATTTCATCTCCGCCCCCTTGTGGAAAAGGAGCTGCAAGACCTGGAAGACTTGGGGGGTCATAGAAAAGGTTTTGCGACCCACCCCATGAGTGTTCCCGCTGGTGGTTGCACCAAAGCCGAAACAACCCGGCGCCATTTGGCTGTGTGTTGACATGAGGCTCTCCAATCAGGCCATCCGGAGAGAGAGAGACATGTGACCCCAACAAGGATGACATAGTGGCTGACCTAAACGGGGCACAATGGTTCGCCAAACTGGATTTGAACTCTGGGTACCACCAGTTGGAGTTAGCGCCTGAAAACCGATACATAACCACTTTCTCAATGCATGTCGGTCTCTGACGATACACACGGCTCAGCTTCGGTGTCTCTTCCACCGCAGAGGTGTTTCAAAATGCCATCAAGGAGACCGTCTCAGGCCTGGTCGGAGTGATAAATCTGAGTGATGACATCCTAATATACTCCCAGAGCCTGGAGGAACATCACATCCGGCTGAGAGCGACCCTACAAAGGCTGGCAGACTGTGGTCTCACCCTGCACAAGAGGAAATGCGGTAGATAGACTTCTTTGGGTATGTCTTTTCCCGAGACGGGCTCCAGGTTGACCCACGCAAGGCAGAGGCCATCGGGAACGCCCCAGTTCCACAGAACCCGACTGAAATCAGGAGCTTCCTCGGCATGGTGACATACTGGGGGAGGTTTATCCCGACCCCTGCGCCGGCTGACGAAGACTGGCACGCCCTGGGAATGGGGCCCCAAAGAGGAAGCGGCATTCCGGAACATCAAGAATGCTCCTCTGGACCAGACAACCATGGCGTACTTCCACCCCAAAAAGAAAACGGAGATTGTGGTGGACGCCAGCCCCGTAGGGCTCGGGGTTGTCCTTCTGCAAGAGAACGCCAAGGGAGTCTGCGTCCCGGTCGCCTACGCCAGTCGGGCGCTATCCCAGACAGAAACACTGTAAGCCCAAATAGAGCGAGAGGCCTTAGCTATTAGGTGGGCGTGCCAACATTTTCACCTATACCTCTGCGGGCATCCATTACGAGTGGTAAATGACCACAAACCCCTACCCCTGTTGCCACTATTCAACGGATTGTCACGCCTGGCACCCCCAAGGATAGAGAGGCGGGCGAACCAGCTGCAGGCGTACTCATTCCAATTGCTCTACAGACCAGGGGCAGACAACCCAGCTGACTTCCTGTCCAGACACCCCACCCCAGGGGTAAGCGAGATAACACCGGAAGATACCGTGCACACCGAAGCATTCGTGAACATGGTGGAGGCTAACGCCTGCCCCTTAGCTGTGACACGGGAAGATCTTCGAGATGCCACTGACGACACACTGGGAAGGGTGAAGGAGGCCTAGATAAGGGATAGCGGCATCGGTTCCTCGAGGGAGCAAAGCTGCTCACAGGGAAGAACAGAATAACAGACACCAACTCTGGAGAGTACGACATGAGCTAAGTGTCAGCGAGTCTGGATTGGTTCTACGGAGGCAAAGGATCGTTGTCCCAAAGAGCCTGTGCAAGCGAATGGTCACGCTCGCCCATCAAGGGACCACCAAGACAAAGCCAAGATTGCACACAAAAATATAGTTCCCCAACATGGACGAGATGGTGGACGAAGAGGTTAAGCACGGTCATCCGTGTACCATCACAGCCGTCGACCCTACTCCGGCACCGGTACTAATGGAAGAACCCTGCCTCACACCCTGGACGAAGATCAGTATCGACTTCGGGAGCTTCCCGGATGGGCGGCATACCATGGTGATCCTGGACTCGTTCTCGAAGTTCCCCATCGTTGTGCTTGTACCATCCACGGCAACCATCCAAGTCCAGCCAGACCTGGAGAAGACATTCGCGATGTTTGGGCTTCCGGATGAAGTCAAATCAGACAACAGGCCACCTTTCCAGGGTCAAGACGTCCATGATTTCCTGGCACGGAGGGCTGTCAGACATCGACGAATCACCCCACAATGGCCTCAAGCCAACAGCGAGGTGGAGCGCTTCATGAGGACGCTCAACAGGGCCCTCAGGATAGGAGTAGACCAGCACCAGGACCCCGAAGTATGCCTGCATCAGTTCCTATTTGCGTACCGACAAACACCACACTCAAAGGCAGGGTGCGCCCCAGCCTCTCTACTGCTCAAGAAACCGCCGAGGGACCTAATCCCAGAAGACCCGGATTGGGCGCCGCCCTGCCTGGATGTCGAAAGGCCCAACAGAAATGGCGGGCGACAAATAAGAAGGCGACAGAGAACCGCAGAGCACAAGTTCCGACGATGCAGGTAGGGTCCAGGGCAGTACTCAAGGACCGCCACCCGGGCTGGAAGTTTCGTATGCCATATGAGCCCGAGGTATGGACTGTGACTCGAGTCGATGGCACTATGATGATAATAAAAATAATAATAATAATAATAATAATAATAAAGACATTTGTAGAGCACACAGCTACCTCGACTGAGGTGTCCCGGCGCTAAAGCGGATAACAACAGAGCAGAGCCGGCGAAGAACTAGTCCCTACGCCTGAACAGCCAGGTCTTCGAGGCCTTTCTGAACTCCTGTTCAGAGTGCATCACTCATAGTTGAAGAGGCAAGTCATTCCAAAATTTGGAGGTTCCCACCTCAAACGTTCTGCCCCCCACTCTTGTTTTAGCAAAGTGGGGGATGGTGAGGTACTATTTATTGTTGGACCTCAGCGATCTGCCCTGACCTGGATGATCACAGCCCAACGAGGCAGACATACTGTGGTGAGAAAGGTGTTGTGGTTTAAAGAACTTATCGGTAACGCCGCCCTTGCTGACCCGTCCTGGGAGGAAGACGAAGAGCCTGTAGACGCTCATGTGGTGCCCAGCCCTGCTGGAGGGCAAAGCCCAGCTACCTCTGCGCAGCAGGCAGGGGCTACAGCACCCAGAGACGGCCAGGATGAGAGTGTCACACAAGTCATCCGTGGGGTTACCCGAGAAGGTGACAGATGACTCCGGAGGAGAAAAGCCCAGAAGCCAACGTTATCAGCTGCGACCCAATCCGGTACCCAGCCAAAGATTGAGAGACTTTATGTGCTGAGCGATCCACGAACCTGCGGACGTGATGTTTGTGATCATAGCCAATGTCTCTTTTCCTCATTTCTCTTTGCACTGTTCTTTATTCGTTCTCTTCCCTTTTCTTCTCTCTCTGTTTTCCCCTTCCCCGTCTATTGTTGCATATCTAAAAGAAAGGAGGGATGTAGAGAGCCATCCAGCTTCTCCTCTACAATGTATCCCTGCACCACCCCTCGTGACCAGGCTCGGTCCGAGGGGATAAATAAACTGGCCCAGGTCGCATGTGACCTTCGGCCGACACAGCAACCAGTGTGTGTGCGTGTACTTCATAAGCGCGCTGCGCAGGCCGCAAAACGTACCTCGGCTGCCGCGCGCTACACCCCGGGAGGCTGCCGCCTGTGAGGGGGTCGGCCTCCGCCGGCAGTCTCGACTCTCCGCAGCCTCTCTCTGTTATCTGGGCACCACCCAGGGCCGTTTGTCACTGCGGCAGCTCGACGGCTGGCTGGAGCACACTCACCAGCCCCAGGCATAGTGGTTCTTGCGGCGATGACCGTCCAGGGTCCCCAGGGTGCCTCTGTTAACGCCGTGCTGTTGTGTGGAGAGATCGGCGTCAGGGCCTACTCTGTGTCACTCAGTCGGACTGGGCATGCTGGAGGTGTAGCCACCATCTTGATCCCATCTGCCACGCGGGTCAAGCAGGTTTCGTCGGCGAGCAGCCCCAATTGGAATGTCAACACCTCAGAACATGAGCGGCTGAAAGCTGCCCACCTTTTTCTGTGCAGGGCAGCCCCCCAAATTACGTTTCGGGGGCAGATTAATTCCGATTGCCGGACAAGCCACCGGAGCGTTAGGGGATTGCGCACACCATCTTTGCTGGCTTAGCCATACCCTCCCCCTTCCTGCTGTTGCCTTCATAACCCACATGATCCCTTCCCCATCCAAGAAGTCCAGCACATCCAGGCTTAGCAAGGGTAGTGATAAGATTACCAAAGTGCAGGCCGGAGGCTGCATCTATTACCCCGGTGCAGCCCTAACTGACCTCATTGAGAGAAAAATCTGCATAATGATAGAAGAGATTTCTTTCGCAGTTAGAACTATGTTTGTCAATTGTGTTTGAAATTGAAGTGTATCTTTGGGTAAGCTAGAAGTAGCTGACTCCAGTTATGTATTGCAGTTGCTCCCTTAATGTTACCCTGCTCCACTCCTCTCCCTAACCATCTTCCAACTGCCATGCCTCTCCTCCTTCCGAACACAACAAAGCCACTAATCTCCAAAGGAGCCTAGCAGAGATAGTTAGAAAACTACACACATGCTTAGTCTTTATCATTTAAACATGGAAAAATAATAGTAGTAAAAATATAAAAAGGGACAGCACTAACAAGTAATGTTGCTTCAATCCTCATCCTGTTAGTATTTCTTGGGAAAAATCTCCCAAACCCAGAATAGTTCCTGGGTGTTCATTTAGTCACCATTCCATGGATAATTAGATTTTTATTGTAACTGATTCTCAGGTTATTACATATGCTCACAATCTATTCATTCATTAGATGAAAGGCTCTGATTTGGATACAATAAATGATTGTTCTTTACTGTTTATTATTTATAGAGTGTACAATACCACAGGACAAAACAGCTTTGCTGCACAGATAGTAAACATTCACCAGTAAAGTGTAACTTTCCATGAAAAAATAAAAACGATTTATGAAAATGTTATTGCCCAGACCGTAAAAATAATAATTCATAAAACACATAACAGAGTCCGTGCAAGAACACCCAACATCTTAAATATTGAAAAAAGGTTCATTTAATCGATAACCTATTATGTGCTGCTTGAAGTATTCTACTTCATCTTGAGTTTGCAACTCTGTTTTATATTGATCAATTGAGCTTTTATTGAAGAAACCTGGGTTAATGTAATACAGAATATGTTTAATGCCTCTCAACTCAGCAATAATGACAAGTAATGACCTCACAAAACACTTTGATGTCACAAGGTAAACTTTTAACCTTAAACAAGTCCAGCCCAGGCAGCTATTTTCTGCAGGTGGGCTAAGAGACAAGTCCTTTCTTCCCAGTTGGTGACAAGCCCCATTCTTCTACTAAAGGGGAGTCCGTTTAATAGCCTGGTAGCGATGGTATCTACAATATGGTGATCATAGTTTGTTAACCCGCTGTTCTGGAAGTGGCACTGGATCAACCTTCAGCGTTCCTCTCCATCCAACCATATTCATGGATCTATTCAGGAATCCTCAGTCCTTGGTACTACAAAATTATCTAGAGTTATAAAAGTGGCAAATTCCTGAGAGGCAGCTCAAGAATGAGACATTTCAGCTTTGTTTGGAAACGCCATTAAAGATGCCTAGGAGCCAGGGGCTGCTCGCCGCTGTTCATCAGCCTGGCGACAGTGGCTACACTAGTGTTTTGGATGGGGTCTGCACCATTTTTTAGCCCGCCCAGTTAACAATGTGAACTTTCCCACTGCCCTCTTTCATACAAATAAATAATATCACAACATTAAGATTTAAAGGTCTGCTATTTCTTTCAGTCACAAACCTAACGAGGGTTTGTCACTCGGCTGTGAGGCTTAAGTTGTTTGACTTCATCAGTCTTCAGACACTACATATGCTCAGGTATACTTTCTTGTGTGGGTGTTATGTTGGTCATTTCTATATTGCTTAACTATGGTTGTCACAAACCTCTGAAGGGATGAGGATACTAGAGATAGAAAAGGTGAATGGAGAGAAATGGAAAACAAACAGAGGGAGATAGAAGAAAGCCATGTAAACAGAGTGGTGTTTCAAAAAACACTATCACCCGAAAAGACGAGATTGGATTTTAGGTATCTGGTTGGCCTTCAGTGTTTGGTTCTTCATTGGCCCAAGCAGGAGAAGTAAGGAAGATCAGGAGAAGTAAGGAAGATCAGGAGAAGGCAGTAGCAAACAGAAGTGAGAATGAGGTAGATGTCCGAGAGGGTAGCATTGGCAATGAGCAGAAACCGTGCACAGAAAAATAAAAATCATGGACAGTGTAAAAGAGAGATTATGGCAGAAGTAGCCTTTGACAAGCAGGAACCCACCTCTTCCCCCATAACACAATGTCTACAGTCAGACCTTTCATGCAACCTCTCCCTTACAAAAAGTACTAGTGTGCCCAAAGTGAAAGAAAGAGATGTAGGGAGAAGCTGGAGTCCAACCCATGTCACTACTTAGTTGGTCTGGCTTCTAGGAAGAGAGTGGCAGCAGAGTTTGAGGAGTCGTCCTCCATAAGCCAGGACTATGATCCTGTGTTTAGTCGTTTACTGAAGAGCGTCTAGAATTCAATCTCTAGATAGTTCTTCCAGTCCATGCCCACCTTTTAACTTCTCTAGGTTTGAAGGTAATTAACCCTTTCCAACTCACTTTTATAGCTGTCGATTCAGAACAAACCAATACTCTGTGTTGCTATATGCAGGTGTCCTGAAGAAGTGATCTCAGGAGTTCCTATCAACAATTGGTTTCTTTCTGGGATCCTTATAAAACAATCTCCATGCAAACTTGTGTCTCCATGTGTGTGCTTGGTTATGTTCGAACGTTTACTAGCAGGTTTGAGGCACATTCTTGGCTTGGCTCTACAGGCCTCAAACATTCCCGCAGTGAATGGAGAGTTACTGGACACTCAGAAGCCAATGGAAAGAAGAAATTATGTATATTAAAACAACCCTTTTAACTTGCTCAAAGTCAGGCTTCATGCCTCAATAATAAATCCATATTAGTTGCTAGGTGCAGGGAATTATTATTTTAATAAAGCTAATTTGATCCCTCCCTTATGCAGACACCCTAACACTGGTTTCACCATTTTCTTTTTCAGCTGCTTCAACGTAAATGCCTTGGTCCACAGTGGAGTCTTATACTTGAGGACATAGTTTTCAATTTCGAGATTTGCGCTGGTGCGATTTCTTCAGGTGCCTGTTCTTACTGCTTGCCTCAGTCTAGGAAAGAAGCTGCATGTTCCTCGTCGCATGTTTACGGTGTTGCCTTGGCTCATCACTGTGTTTTCTGAGGTTCTACAATTACCTTTATACTAAATTAAAAAACACAAATATTTTGAATAACATCCGCCTTTGTGTCTTTGATAAAAATCACAATTTAACGTAAGCTTCCAATTTTAACCTCAGTTTGAATCTCTGATTTGCATTCACTAGGCCACACGCACATCCCATTTTACTGACAATTTGAGCAGCAAACACACAAATGACGAATTTGTTAAGCATTTTGAAGGAGAAATTATTTTTGTAAGAACCCAAAAAGGTAATTTCAGAACACTCTGAAGTTGTATCATATTCTGTGGGCCAAGAATCACAAACCCTTATTTAGTAAAAATAGAATATTTTATGCATGGCATCGTGACAGAGTTGGACACTCAACCTCAGGAATGCTGTGAGAAGTTGGCCTGGTATATGCTGTCCACTAATTAAAGTGGGCACCCTGTAAAAGTCAAAACAACCCTTATGGTGATTTAAGAGGTCAAAGATAACCTTAGAAAGCTATCCAAGTGGTAGCTGTGGAGAGCAGCCTTCAGGCTTAGTCTTGAAGGAATGTTAAGCAGCTTGTTTGACCAGAATGCAACCTTATAGTATTGGTAACCACACAATAGTTATAAAAATATGTATTTATTGATATAACACTCTTTACGTACGACACAGTAGCTTCTGCACGAAGATACTCACAAAGCACACAATACTGTAGCACAGAAACAATAGTAAATAGCACTAATACACAGTGGGCTCCAGGAGAAGACGAAACCATATACTAAAATAGTGCCATAAGAACCACAACTCGAGTCAAGACAGTGTCTAGAGGATGTAGAATCACTGGGACCCCAAGGAACCGCCCAAGGTGAGTAAGTAGGGACCCCACGGAGGACGGGTGCAGTGTGGGAACACGACCGCGTGTTCCGTACAATTCTATGGCAGAGTTGCGGTTGAAGTTTTAAAGTTTAAGGACCCTTCCCATTGGACTTCGAAGAAACCCGGTGGAACTTAGGAGGTTGGAGAGCCACCCCACCCGTGGATACCATAGTACCAGAGTTACCCATCCCAGGGAAGCCAGGTGCATAGGTCTGAAGTGGCGTCGGAAACCGCGTCAAACTCAATGGAGGACTTCGAAGAAGAGCCGCTGCTGGAAGAAGAAAAGTGTCTGTCGGAATCCAAAGGTGGATCCTTGTTGAAGAGTACCTGAAAGCAGAGGGGACAGAGTCTGGGTCACTCAGGAGTGACCAGGGGCACGGTAGATGAATGCCCACCGATGTCAGGTGCTTCAGATGCGTTGAGGGGGGTTCTTGACTCTGCAGCCACCGGGACCAGGAGACATTGAGGACGACCAGGAGTCGGATACGAGCTGTCCCACAAAGGATGTCGAGTACTGAGGGGTCGGTGTCCGGCTGGAGCAACAACAAGCCTCGGCAACGGCAACCCAGCAGAAGGTCGAAGAAGGTCACGGTTCGGACCAGCAAGGTCCAGGAGACTCACTAAACACAGGGGAGTCAGGGCAGGCCTGGAGCAACCAGGGGAGCCCAAGAAAAGCAAAGTTTACCCTCAAGGGGACCCACAGGCCGGAGGCACAGTGGTCGCAAGGGGACCTCGAGCAGTTTCACAAAGCAACAGCCCACGGAGCACTCGGTGCGAGGAGGCCAAAGTTCTTTGTAGGAAATGATGCCAGAGGTTGGGGCTACTTGGAGCCCAGTGCACTTGTTCGGGAAACGCCAACAAGCATATGCACTTGCAAATGAACGAGGTGCACGAGGGGTACGGGTATTGCAGCCCCCATGAGGGATTCTGACCTCAAACTTGGTGAGAGGGCAGCTCGGACCTCGAGGGACTTGGAAACCCACCTCCTGTGTTGCTGGAGCCTTCGGAGTCCTTAGGAGCTCAGGAGCAGCAGACCGGTCAATCGGGATGTGGTGCCTGCGGTTGCAGGGGAGTGACTCCTTCACTCCAAGGGAGATATCTTCAGTTGTCCTTGATGCTCCACAGGTCCTTCACGGAGCATGGGCACAGACGATGCTTCAGACTGAGAGGGAGATGAAGTCTGGCCCAAACGAAGTCCAGCGAAGTCCAGAGTGTCCAGATGGTCGAAGTTCAGTGGTTTCTGGTTCAGAATCTTGTCCACATCGAATCTAGGGTCCTACAGCCAGGTAAGCCCTTTTGTACCAACGGGAGAGGGTTGGATAGATTCAGGGGATCCTCCCAGGGGAGGGTCTGGACAGTGGGGAGGTTACTCCCATGTCCTTTGTCTAGTTTCGCGCCAGAGCAGGAGCCAACGGCTCCCAGGACTGGTTTGAACTGGACTATGCACAGGGACACCAAATGTGCCCCTCATGCAGAGTTTCGGTCGCTGGCAAGCGCACCCACCCAGGCATAATACACTAAATCCTGTCTGAGAGTTGGTCACCCCTCTCTGTGACAGGATGCCTATTGTTCTGCCTTCCCATGCTCGAGCTTGATTCAGCAGCAGGAGGGCAGAAATGTGTCCCTGGTCGGCAGCAACCATTTTGGGCTGCCTGGGACTAGAAGGCTGGTACCGGGAACACCAGGGACCTCACAAAGTTTGTTTCTGAGGGGTAGAATCATACCTACAACACCAGTTACCGGTGTGTGGGGGTACGATTCCACAATGTTTGACACCAAACATGCCAGGGTTACTTTCAGCCGTTTTAGAGTTGGTCTTCACGCGGTCGCATAATGCCACTCTATATGTTGTAAATGGCTGCAGTACTAACAACCCGGGAGAATGGACTTCGTACGCTGCAGGGGTGTCCTGCTCCTGCAGTGGCACCCTCTCACTTAGAACCAAGCAGCCTTCAGGATTGTCAAGGCCTGCTATAGGGGTGACTTATAGGTTTCAAGTGTAGTGACCCTTAGATATAGTAAACCTATATCTAAAGTAAGTGGTGCATGCACCATCTTACACAGGCTGCAACGGCAGGCCTGTAGTTCCATTTTGCATGACCTCTCATGGGTGGCATAATGCATGCTTCAACCCATGGGAGGCCTCTGGGGTACCTATGCCCTGGGTACATGGGTACCATATTCTAGGGACTGACAAGGGTACCCCAGTATCCAACCTGGAGTGTACCCAAGTACATGACATAACAGTTTAAGGAGAAAGCAGATAGACTGGGGTCCTGATTAGCAGGATCCCAGTCAGACTAGTCAAAAACAGTATCACATGAAGCAAAAAGTGGGGGTAATCATAAGAAGCAGATCCTACTTTCCTACACAACCCCCCCCCAAACGTAAGGCGATAAGACTAACCTTGCCCAGTTGAGTCTTCATTTTCTAAGTGGAAATATCTGGAGAGTCCATCTGCATTGGCATGGTTATTCCCGGGTCTATGTTCCACTTTATAGTCCATCCCCTGTAGGGAAATGGACCACCTCAAAAGTTTGGGGTTTTCACCCTTCATCTGTTTTAGCCATAGGAGGGGCTTATGGTCTGTCTGAACAATAAAGTGAGTGCCAAATAGGTATGGCCTCAGCTTCTTCAGGGCCCAGACCACAGCAAAGGCTTCCCTCTCTATAGTGACCAACGTTTCTCTCGGGGGTCAACCTTCTGCTAATAAAAGCTACTGGTTGATCCTGACCCTCTGCATTAGGTTGTGACTCAACTCACAACCCACAACTCAGATGCATCTGTTTGGACAATAAATTGCTTGGAGTAGTCAGGACTCTGCAGAATGGGAGCAGTGCACATGGCCTGCTTGAGATCATCAAATGCCTTCTAACAGCTAACTGTCCACTGAACCTTCTTGGTCATTCTTTTTGAGGTAAGATCATTCAAGGGAGTCAATATAGACCCTTTACAAATCTTCTGTAGTACCCAGTCAGGCCCAAGAAAGCTCTGACCCGAGTCTGGGTAGTTGGAGCAACCCAGTCCATGATGGTCTGAATTTTGCTCTGTAATGGTTGAACCTGGCCTCCACCCACAAGGTGGCCCAGGTACACAACCTTGCTCTACCCTATCTGGCACTTAGTAGCCTTGATAATGAGGCCTGCTTTCTGCAGAGCCTCCAAAACATTCTTCAGGTGGACCAGGTGATCCTCCCAGGTGGAGCTAAAGACAGCTCTATCATCAAGATATGCTGCACTATAGGCTTGTAGGCCTGTAAGGACTTTGTTCACCATCCTTTGGAATGTGACAGGTGCATTCTTCAGACCAAAGGGCATTCCAATAAATTGATAATGCCCACTAGGGGTTGAGAATGCTGTTTTGAGTTTGACATTCTCAGCTAGTCTGATTTGCCAATAGCCAGCAGTTAGGTCAAATGTACTTAGATAATTGGCTGAGGCCAGAGTATCAATAAGCTCATCAGCCCTAGGAATTGGGTGAGAATCAGTCCTAGTGACTGCATTGAGTCCCCTGTAGTCCACACAAAACCTCATCTCTCTCTTACCACCCTGGGTGTGAGGTTTAGGTACCAGGACTACTGGGCTAGCCCAAGGGCTATCTGAGGTCTCAATCACTCCCAGTTCCAGCATCTTTTGGACCTCTGTCCTGATGCAATCTCTGACATGGTCAGGCTGCCTGTAGATTTTATTCTTGACAGGTAGACTCTCACCTGTGTCCACTTCATGGGTACACCAGGTGGTTTGACTGGGTGTCAGAAAAAACAAATGCCTGTATTGATTGAGGACTTTCCTACAATCAATCTGCTGTTGACCAGTGAAGCTGACTGCCAAGACTACACCATCAACTGATCCGTCATCAGGGTTCTGTGAGAGGAGGTCAGGGAGTGGGTCACTCTCTTCCTCCTGTCCCTCATCAGTTGCCATGAGCAAGCCCATGTTAGCCCTGTCAATGTATGGCTTGAGCCTGTTCACATGAAGCACCCTGTGGGGGCTCCTGGGAGTACCAAGGTCCAGCAGGTAGGCGACCTCTCCCTTCTGCTCAAGAATGGTATGGGGTACACTCCATTTGTCTTGGAGAGCTGCTGGGGCCACAGGCTCCAGCACCCAAACCTTTTGCCCTGGCTGATAAACAGTCAAGATAGCCTTTTGGTGAAGCCAAGCTTTTTGCAATTCTTGACTTGCCTCAAGGTTTTTACTGGCCTTCTTCATGTACTTAGCCATCCTGGAGCGGAGACCAAGTACATAGTCCACTATGCCTTACTTAGGAGGTTTGAGAGGTAACTTCCATTCTTCCTTCACCAAACATAAGGGACCCCTAACTGGATGCCCAAACAGAAGCTCAAAAGGGCTGTAGCCAACCCCCTTCTGTGGGACCTCTCTGTAGGCAAAGAGAAGGAAGGGCAACAGGATATTCCATGTTCGCCTAAGCTTTTCTGGGAGGCCTATGATCATGCCCTTGAGGGTTTTGTTGAACCTTTCAACTAACCCATTGCATTGTGGGTGATAGGGTGTGGTGAACTTGTAGTTCACTCCACACTCCTTCCACATTGCAGTAATGTAACTTGAGATGAAGTTTGCACCTCTGTCAGTTAAGACCTCCTTAGGGAAACCCACTCTGGAAAAGATTCCTAGGAGGGCCCTGGCCACCAGAGGAGCTGTGGTGGTTCTAAGGGGTATGGCCTCTGGATACCTAGAGGCATGGCCCACCACCACTAGTATATAACTGTGTCCAGATGCTGATAAGGGTTCATGGGACCAATGATATCAATCCCAACCCTCTCAAAGGGACCCCCACCACAGGTAGTGGTATGAAGGGGGCCTTTGTGGTACCACCTGACTTACCACTGGCTTGACAGGTGGTACAGGAGCGAGAAAACTCCTTTGTGCCCTCTGACATGTGAGGCCAGTGAAAGTGAGGGACAAGCCTGTGCTGAGTCTTACTTTGGCTTAAGTGTCCTGCTAAGGAAATGTCGGGCCAAGGTGAGTAGGAAGCTCCTAAACTTCAGAGGTATGACCAACCTCCTGGTGGCACCAGGCTTGGGGTCTCTACCCTCGGAGTACAGGCGTCCCTCATCCCAATAGATCCACTGACACTCCCAGCAGCCTCAGCAGCAGCTTGCTGTCTAAGGGGTTCAAGAGAGGGGCAGGTTTTCTGCTCCAAACTCAAGTCTGCCCTGGAAGGGCCCCCTGTCCCCAAGAACTCAACCTGATCAGATTCTAGTTCCTCTGAGACAGTTCCTTCACAGGGACTGAGATCATCTCCCTCAAGAGATTGATCCTCACACTGAGTCTGGTGGGAAGACACCGCCTTACCCCTCCTGCTCTTTCTCTTGGAAGGCCCTTGGTCCATTGTTCCAAGATCCAGGGCCTGTTCAGTGTTAGCCAGATTGGCCTGTGACCTGGTCACAGCAAACACATCTGCAGTGATGCCCAGCATTGCTGCATGAGTCCTTAACTCCACCTCAGCCCAGGCTGAAGTTTCCACATCATTGCCCAACAAACACTCCACTGGAAGGTCTGAGCTAACCACAATTTTCTTAGGGCCAGTTACTCCTCCCCAGCTGAAATTAACAACTGCCAAGGAATGATCAGTCCTGACATTGTTAGCATTGGTCACTTGGTACATTTCTCCAAGTAAGATTTGGTCAGGGCCCACAAGATTCTCTGTCACCATGGTGACACTTGCACCTGTGTCCCTGTATGCCATGGCCTCCTTACCGTTGATCAAAGGCTGCTGTCTGTATTTGCCCAGGTTACTGGGACTGACATATAAGGTGGCAAGATCCATGCCACCATCACAGACAAGCACAGCCTGAGCTGGAGTTCTGACTAGGCCAGAACCCATCTCAGAGCCCAAGGTTAACCCTACTAATCCCTTGTTCCCTGTACCACCACCACCTGTACTAGTGCTAGGGGGCGCAGTTGTCTTAGGGGCAGTGGTGGTAGGAGGATTGTCCTTGGCTTTTGGACAGTCAGCATCTCTTGTCCAATGTGTCTTCTGTTTACAGAGATAACACCAAGGTTTCTTTTTGCCTTTACCTTTGTTAGATTGTGACTCCCCCCCCAGATGAAGACTTCTGATCTTTACCCTTGTCCCCACACTTATCTAGAGTTTTAGCATCTTGCTTCTTTTGGTCACCACCATTGTTCTGGTTTTTCTGCTTCACCCTGGTTCTGACCCACTTATCTGACTTCTTTCCAAATTCTTGGGGAGAAGTCAGATCAGAGTCAACCAGGCACTGATGCAATAACTGATTTTGGCAATTATTAAACATCTGCTCCCTCATAATCAAATTGCACAATCCCTTGAAATCATTCACTTTGCTGCCAAGCAACCAGCCTTCCAGAGCCTTAACAGCACTAGCCACAAAGTTTAGCCAATCCTGAGTCTGTGTCTTCTGGGTGTCTCTGAACTTAATCCTGTACTGTTCAGTGTTTAAGCCAAACCCATCAATGAGAGCACTCTTCAAGATTGAGTAGTCGTCAGCATCCTCTTCTCTAACAGTGAGGAGCTTATCTCTTCCTTTGTAAGCAAAGGAGAGCCACAAGATAGCTGCCCACTGCTCTTGAGGGACCCTCTGGACTCTACAGGCTCTCTCTAAAGCAGTTATCCATTTATGGATGCCATCCCCAACATGGTAGGGAGGGACAATCTTGCTCAGGTTCCTATTATCAAAGGAATGTTCCATAATTCTAGGGACACTGTTGCTGCCACCATGGGACTCTAGTCCCAACTTTTTTCTAGCTCTCTGGACTTCTAGGGACTCTTTATCCAGGGCCAATTCCTGTTGCCTAAGCTTAGCTTTCTCAAGTTCAAGAAATTGGCACTCCCTGTCATAAGAGTGGTCCCTTTTGCTAGATACAGAGGTCCCTACAGACTGTCCTGAGTGATTAGACTCTGCAGAGGGAGATCTAGATCTCCATGGTAAACTCTGAACTCTTCCTGGAGGGATGAAGAGGGGGCCATCCTGGCCTTCTCCACTGCCTTCTGGAAGATATTAGTTATCCAGGTGGGACACATCTTGGTCCCCCTGATCAGGGTTAGACTCCAGGTCATAAAAGGTGTCACCTCCTGACCTGTCCTCATTCCCTGTCCCACCCACTCTATCCTGCTCATCTGACCTAGGAGTCTTCCTTAGGTCTTTTAACAGTAACATTTCTATCCGATGTTGAGTGTTGGCACTTCTCCCGGTCTTCGGCTTTCTAGAGGCACACAGGGCTTTCAATTCTTGGAATGAAAGCTCAGTGTATCTAGAGGGCAGAGAGTCACTGGCATCTCCTTTAGTAGACATACTAAGTGTGGTGATGTGTTGCACCTAGCAAACCTAGTGGGAACTAAACTCTCTGAGGTTGGAGAAAGGGTGTGCTAGACCCTTGACTTACCCAACCCTAAGTTCAGTAGAACTTACTTATTCTAAGCTAGTATTATATGTACCTAGTACTTAGTGGTTTTCAGTTAATCAATACAAAGATTTATCTGGTAAAACAATGCAGGCTTGAATCCCAACCGCTGCACACCAATGTGAGAAGTTGGCCTGGTATATGCTGTCCACTAATTAAAGTGGGCACCCTGTACCAGTCCAAGCAACCCTTATGGTGATTTAAGAGGTCAAAGATAACCTTAGAAAGCTATCCAAGTGGTAGCTGTGGAGAGCAGCCTTCAGACTTAGTCTTGAAGGAATGTTAAGCAGCTTGTTTTACCAGAATGCAACCTTATAGTATTGGTTAAATGAAAGGAGAACCATGCAGTAGTTATAAAAATATGTATTTATTGATAAAAAAAAAACTCTTTAAATACGACACAGTAGCTTCCGCACGAAGATACTCACAAAGCACACAATACTGTAGCACAGAAACAATAGTAAATAGCACTAATACACAGTGGGCTCCAGGGGGAGATCAAACCATATACTATAATAGTGGTATAAGAACCACGACTCGAGCCAAGACAGTGTCTAGAGGATGTAGAATCACTGGGACCCCAAGGAACCACCCAAAGTGAGTAAGTAGGGACCCCACAGAGGATGGGCGCAGTGTGGGAACACGACCGCGTGTTCCGCACAATTCTGTGGGAGAGTTGCGGCTTAAGTTTTAAAGTTTA
This sequence comes from Calotriton arnoldi, assembly GCA_963921515.1. Lineage (NCBI taxonomy): Eukaryota > Metazoa > Chordata > Amphibia > Caudata > Salamandridae > Calotriton > Calotriton arnoldi. The sequence goes on along the minus strand of CAWUFW010000765.1, from coordinate 2,711,840 downwards.
AGGACCCTTCCCAGTGGACTTCGAAGAAACCCCGTGGAACTTAGGAGGTTGGAGAGCCACCCCACCTGTGGATACCGTAGTACCAGAGTTACCTATCCCAGGGAAGCCGGGTGCATAGGTCTGAAGTGGCGTTGGAAACCGCCGCCGAACTCAATGGAGGACTTCAAAGAAGAGCCGCTGCTGGAAGGAAGAAAAGTGTCCGTCTGAATGCAAAGGTGGATTCTTGTTGAAGAGTACCTGAAAGCAGAGGGGACAGAGTCTGGGTCACTCAGGAGTCACCAGGGGCTCGGTAGACAAATGCCCACCGATGTCGGGTGCTTCAGGTGCGTTGAGGGGGTTCTTGACTCTGCAGCCACCGGGACCAGGAGACGTCGAGGACAACCAGGAGCTGGATACGAGGATGTCGAGTAATGAGGGGTCAGTGTCCGGCTGGAACACCAACAAGCCTTGGCAACAGCAATCCCTGCAGAAGGTTGAAGAAGGTTGTGGTTTGCACCAGCAAGGCCCAGGAGGCTCACCAAACACAGGGGAGTCAGGGCAGGCCTGGAGCAACCAGGGGAGCCCAAGAAAAGCAAAGTTGACCCTCAAGGGGACCCACAGGCCGGAGGCACAGGAGTCACGAGGGGACCTCGAGCAATTTCACAAAGCACCAGCCCACGGAGCACTTGGTGCGAGGAGGCCAGATTTCTTTGTAGGAAATGGTGCCAGAGGTTGGGGCTACTTGGAGCCCAGTGCACTTGTTTGGGAAACGCCAACAATCATATGCACTTGCAAATGAACGCGGTGCACAGGGGTACGGGTATTGCAGCCCCTACGAGGGATTCTGACCTCAAACTTGGTGAGAGGGCTGCTCAGACCTCGAGGGACTTGGAAACCCACCTCCTGTGTTGCTGGAGCCTTCGGAGTCCTTAGGAGCTCAGGAGCAGCAGACCGGTCAATCGGGATGTGGTGCCTGCGGTTGCAGGGGAGTGACTCCTTCACTCCAAGGGAGATATCTTCAGTTGTCCTTGATGCTCCACAGGTCCTGCACGGAGTTTGTATGGTGCACGGGCACAGACGATGCTTCAGACTGAGAGGGAGACTAAGTCGGGCCCAAAGGAAGTCCAGCGAAGTCCAGAGTGTCCAGACGGTCGAAGTTCAGTGGTTTCTGATTCAGAATCTTGTCCACGTCGAATCTAGGCTCCTACAGCCAGGTAATCCCTGTTGTACCCACGGGAGAGGGTTGGACAGATTCAGGGGACCCTCCCAGGGGAGGGTCTGAACAGTGGGGAAGTTACTCCCATGTCCTTTGTCCAGTTTCTTGCCAGAGCAGGAGCCAACGGCTCCCAGTACTGGTTTGAACTGGACTATGCACAGGGACACCAAATGTGCCCCTCATGCAGACTTTCGGTCGCTGGCAAGCGCACCCACCCAGGCCTAATACACTAAATCCTGTCTGGGAGGTGGTCACACCTCTCTGTGACAGGATGCCTATTGTTCTGCCTTCCCCTGCTCGAGCTTGGTTCAGCACCAGGAGGGCAGAAATGTGTCTCTGGTCGGCAGCAACCATTTTGGGCTGCCCGGGACTAGAAGGCTGGTACCGGGAACACCAGGGACCTCACAAAGCTCATTTCTGAGGGGTGGAATCATACCTCCCACACCGGTTACTGGTGTGGGGGTATGATTCCACAATGTTTGACACCAAACACGATAGGGTTACTTTCAGTCGTTTTAGAGTTGGTCATCACGCGGTCGCATAATGCCACTCTATATGTCGTAAATGGCTGCAGTACTAACAACCCGGGAGAATGGACTTCGTAGGCTGCAGGGGTGTCCTGCTCCTGCAGTGGCACCCTCTCACTTAGAACCAAGCACCCTGCCTTCAGGATTGTCAAGGCCTGCTATAGGGGTGACTTATAGGTTTCAAGTGTAGTGATCCTTAGATATAGTAAACCTATATCTAAAGTCAGTGGTGCATGCACCATCTTACACAGGCTGCAATGGCAGGTTTGTAGTTCCATTTTGCATGACCTCTCATGGGTGGCATAATGCATGCTTCAACCCATGGGAGGCCTCTGGGGTACCTATGCCCTGGGTACATGTGTACCATATACTAGGGACTGACAAGGGTACCCCAGTATCCAATCTGGAGTGTACCTTAGTACATGACATAACAGTTTAAGGAGAAAGCAGGATCCCAGTCAGACTAGTCAAAAACAGTATCACATGAAGCAAAAAGTGGGGGTAATCATAAGAAGCAGATCCTACTTTCCTACAAATGCAAAACGGCATTTTTTTTTGTCCAATCCAGTTGAAGGAAGTAATGTATTCAGTTTCATCAGCAGACTGACAGGTAGAGAGGTCTTTAAGTAAATACATTATGTTTCTCAGCTGACATGGAAGTCAAGTATGCAGGACCATAAATAATTGTGAGTTCCAATAGGGGCTATGTGTCCTCGTCTAAGGCATTAATATAGATGTAAAAAACAAATATATATAGTTGTATAGCTTATGCTCGGGTGCTTTTATTGCATACACAGCAGTGGTCTCAAAATCCGTAGTTCACAGTGATGCAATGTTATTTTGTGGCTAGGACATAATTCCTATGAAATATCGATTTCATCAAATGGGAGGCTTAATCTCTGTCTGATTTCCTCCCTTCCAGCTAATTATTCTGAAATCATCACAGTGCATTCAGTTAATGACATTCCTAAACCACTCTACAGAGGTTCATGGTTGTCCTTTGTTTAATCAGTCTCCTCTCTCAAAAAGCTATCCAAACCTTGACGCTGCTTTTCAGCCTGTTGCTAGGGGGAGAGTGATACAGATTTAAAAAACAATTTGCTCTTTGTGAATGGACTTTTTTGCAGGTTGTACATAAAAGTGAAAGTTATATAGTTTACACAAATATACATACACACACACATTTTTATATATAACACACACAGTGGAAGTCGTAATTGTGTAGGTATAGTTAGGCTAGAGTTTCCATGTGAAGAGTGTTTTTGCTTCGCTAATAACTTTGGCGCAGTTTAATAATTCTTCACAAACTTTACTAAAACAAAACCTCATCCACTACAGCTCCTTCCTGGTAACTTTTGCACTGATCCATCAAGCAGGGGCCAAGAAAATGTAGGGGGGGGGGCATTGACTATATATGTTAATTCACCTAGAAATTTGGTGCAAATCAGTTCAGCCCTTTTTGAGAACCTTGCATTTATAGAGGTGTTTGGGCTGGTTATGAAGGGGTTAAAAAGATGGGTATATCTGGACTGTTGGTATCTAGGTAGGCCGACGGTCCACTTTAAAGGGAATTGGCCAATCCTGATTGGCTGGTCATAATCTGAACAATACGTTGGGGCAGCCAATACAGGATTCAGAGACTTTGCCCCAGCATCCTAAAATGATTTTTTTTTGTAAATGTAAAAGAGCAAGGTGTGGACACCCTGCTCCAAGTGGGATGGTCCCAAAGAGGCCACCCTTGATTAACTGGCCACAACATAGCATGTTGCAGCAGCCATTGCAGGACACGGGGACATGGTCTCCAATGCAGTGTAGGGAATGCCAGGTTTTGAGAGTCACGAAAAAGGAGCACATTTAAAGGGTGATAACAGATTACAATATAAATCATTTTCTGGTGGTACCATACTAATTTTAGAAATTGGGGGTGTTCGAAGGTGATTTTACGGTATGAAAAATGCTATGCCTCTGCTGGGATTTGATGAACCATGATTGAAAGAAAATTATTTTCTCACAGAGGTTATGGAAGGTGCTCCAAAAGCTAAAAAGAGAGCACATTGTCTATTAGTTCACACTATCTTCCTCAGCCATGTGAAAACAAAGTCTGGCATTCTAAGTAAAACATGTAATTCTAAAAGCACCAGCCGGTCAGTTGATTCCTCAGTGTTCCACTGCAGCTACCTACAGTGTTCTAATGAACAACTAGAGAGCTAATATACCCCTATAGCCTGTTGCCAAGGGCTACACCGGTTGTTAAAGACCCTGAGCCCGAGATATAGACCGGAGGCTCAGGTGAGGGCCTGTAACGAATGAGAGGCCCTTTAACAACTGGTATAGCCCAAGGCAAAAGGGCTATAAGGTTATTAGAACATTCTACCCGCCAAGGGTAGAATGCTCTAAAATAAAAACAGAGAAACATGATGACAAATATTAGAATGTTGAAGTCCCCGGGCTTATGCCAGCTATTATAAGTCCGGAGCTACTCCATTGTCTTCAATGGAGCTCTCAACATTCCAATGTTCTAATATTCTGTATACATTACAAAACGGTGGCACACCTGAAGCTTTCTTGATGAAATCAAAGCTCTAAAACTTAAAGCATTTCTTTCAGAAATGAACAAAATGATGGGGTTGACTTTGTCACAGAAATGATGTTTAGTGCTCTCAAAAGCAAACATGAGGACACATATTCTGCGAGTTTTCAAATATCTTTCTCATCCATGACAGTAAAACATTCTGACATGCAGACTGAAGCATTTACATTCAGCAGCAGTCTGTCAGTTAGCTCCCCAGTGTTGTACTGCAGCTTCCCACAGCGGTCTATTTTTTATTGAGCAGGACAGATAAGACGACAAACAAAATACATTATTTGCAGCATATTAATCACCTTAGCCTTGAAAAACCAACAAAAGCAGCGGTACCAATCATTAAAGTGCAAAACCCATTTTGTCAGTCAGGATCAATGTGAAACATTAGCAGCAGCAAGTATCATTAAGTGCACCAGTGTAAAAAAGTGCTTAATGTGACACCGTTTTCCAGCTTAAATCATGAATATAGAAGATAAAAAGATAAAATACAATTCATCATTCAACTCATAATTTGTTATATAATGATAATACATTGTGACTAGGGGAACAAACAGTTAAATCTGCATAAGTGCATAAGTACTAAAGGATGACTCCTGGGAGATTCCATCTTAAAAGGGATGAGCACGTATTAAATAAAATTCAATTCTTGAAAACCAATATAGGGAATAGTGGAGTCTATAAAGCTAAATCTAATGCAACCAGATCACATAAGCCTGTGCTTAATTATACAATAATCATAAATATAATTCGTCCAAGGAAATTCCTTCTGTTTAACAAACGCATACGCCTATACCAGGGGTCTCCAACCTTTTCTGTATTGAGAACTACTTCTGAGCAGTGAAAATCATTGTGAGCGACTAAAGGCTGAGCAACTCAATCACTGTTTCCAGAGTACCCCCATATCCAGCTTCATTGACTAAAGAGCCTCTGTGGAGAAAGAGCTACCCATTTAGTGTATGCAATGTTATGTTATGTTATAAGTGGATTTGTAGAGCGCGCAGCTACTCAACAGAGTGTCCCGGCGCTGAGATTGAGAGAAACAGAGAGGCTGACAGAGGAGCACATCAGTACCGGAGAGGACGGACTTTAAACTATTTGCTGGAACAGCCAGGTTTTTAGTTTTTTCCTGAACGCCAATATGTTTGTGGCCTGCCTGAGCGCGAGAGGCAGTTTGTTCCAGTGTCTAGCCACTTGCACTTGAAAAGACCGTCCCCCACGGCGACTTCTGAGACATTTTGGAGTAATGATTAGGTGTTGGTGTGCTGACCTAAGAGCTCTGCCAGGCACGTAATACGAAACTCTTCTGCGAATATAATGTGCCCCCATGCCGTGAAGAGCTTTGAAGGCCAGGACCAATGCTTTGAAAAGTATTCTGCAACGGACAGGCAACCGATGCAGAGTCTTCAGATGGTGAGAGATCCGGTCTCTAGGTCTGAGCCCAAAGACTGCCCTGGCCGCCGCGTTCTGCACGACCTGAAGTCTGTTCAGTAAGAACTCTGGAAGGCCCAGATAGAGGACGTTAGCATAGTCCAATCTGGAGGTAATGAGGGCCTGAACGACCGTCTTTCTGTGAGAGGTCGGCAAAAGGAAGAGAAACCTGCGGAGCATTTTCAGGAGACCAAAACACGTGCCCGCCACTGCCTGTATTTGAGATGTCATAGTTAAGGCGTCGTCCATTTTCGTTCCCAGATTTTTTACAGTCTTAACTGCTGCCTGGGGGGGGGGGGGGAGACATATCAGTAGGCCACCATTGTTTCCGGGCGTCCAGAGGAGGGGTGCAGAAAAAGATAATTTCAGATTCTTCCGGATTACATTTAAGATTATGATGTCGGAACCAGGCAAAAATTTCTTTCAGGCATTTATTTATCTTCACCCCATTGAACTCCTCCCCTTCTCACAGGTGAAGAGCAACTGGGTGTCGTCGGCATATGACAATCATAGCCCCGCACTCTTCTGCTAGGGTAGCCAGGGGAGCCATATATATATTGAAACGTACTGGGCTCAAGATAGATCCCTGTGGCACACCAACGTTCAAGGGCGGGATACTGGCTGAAAATGGAGGCAGCCAAACTTCTTGGTATCTGTCCTTCAGAAAAGAGGAGAACCACTTCAACACCGTTCCTCCAAGTCCACACTCCTGTAGCCTCCACAGGAGGCGGCCATGGGGCACGGTGTCAAAAGCCGCAGAGAGGTCTAAAAGAACAAGAACTGCTTTGCCTCCTTTATCAAGGGTTTCTTTAATAGATTCGGAGACCTCCAGCAGCGCCTTCTCTGTACTGAGGTTCTGCCTGAAACCAGACTGCCTCGAATGGAAAATGTTATTGGCTTCAGCAAAATCGCTGATCACCGTGTGAACGTATTTCTCTATTGTCTTTACAAAGAAAGGCAACAACGAGATGGGTCTGTAATTAGATAATTCCAGTGGATCCGCCGTAGGTTTTTTCAATAAGGGAATTATTTTGGCGCTCTTCGAACTTACTGGGACCTGACCACTATGCAGAGATACGTTAAGAAAACTATTCACTGTCGGGTTTAAAATCTCCGCCATGGCAGCCATAAATTTGGCCGGACAAGGGTCCGCAGGTGAGCCAGACTTGAGGCCCTTCATAATTGCCAAGGATGTCTCGAAGGGCAAGGGAGGAAAGAGAGAAAGGGAGGCGCTGCCCGCCTGATTCTGGGGGCAGTCGAAAGGAGGCCTGCACTTCTTTCTCATCTAAGACATCAAAGGAAGATTGAATTTTTATAATCTTCGTGTGGAAGAAATTAGCTAACTTTTTAGTCCAGTCCACTGAGGGAGAGGAGTGCCTTGTCATAGCCCTAGGTGCAGAGAAGCCTTTAACAATGTCAAAAATGTCTCTGCTTTTATTCCCTGCGGCCTCAATTTTAAAAGCAAAGAAGCTTTTCTTGGCTTCCTGTATCCTATTATGGTAGTCTTTTGAGGCCTCTTTGTAATCTCTTTTCCTTTCTACGTTAAAATCTCTCCTCCATATTCTTTCCTTATGTTTACAGTCCCTTCTACACTGTCGCAGGGTATCATTAAACCAGGGAGCAGAGTATCTAACAATTTTAGGGGGACGAGAGATCAGAGGGGCAAGGGCCGAGGTCCCTTGTGAGACCCACTTAGCTAGGGCCTCAGCATCCTGCTCTATGTTGCCACTCGGCGTGAGAGGATGTTGGTCTAATTCATATTTTAGGGCATCCGAGGTAATTCTATGAAAAGGCCTAAAAGAAAAAGGCGGCCGCTTGGTCTGGGGCAGTAGATGCCTCATTAGTTTCGGTACCTTAAACCCCACTAGGTGGTGGTCGGACCATAGTAAGGGTAGGGGAGCCTCTGTCTGTATTTTACAGTTGGAAAATATTTGGTCGAGGGTATGGCCTTTGATATGCGTGGGGGCAACGACATATGGAACAAGTTTCAGTGCATCCATGGATTCCAACAGGAAAATGGTGTCAGAATTCTCCTGTTTGTCCATATGCATATTAAAGTCCCCTAACACTAGAAAATGTTTGAATCTAGAGGCTACTGGCGCGATGGCATCGCTCAGGGACTTCAAGAAGGCCCCAGCGTGACCCGGGGGTCTATAAATAAGAACTCCCGTTAAGCACTGATGGGGGGACAAGGTAGCCTGAAAACTTAGGTACTCGGCCCCTGCAATATCTTCCAGAGGAATACATGTGATGGAAACCTCCGATTTGCTAATAATTGCAACTCCACCTCCCTTACGTCCCACGCGATCCTTCCTCAAAATAGAGTAACCTTGGGGGATGGCTGTAGCAATTGTCGGATTTGATGTATCCGATAGCCATGTTTCGGTCAGAAACAGGAAATCTGGTTGAATCTCACATAGCATGTCATGAATGAGTAAATCATGCTTATTCAATGACCGGCAATTAAGCAGGAGGGCCTTAATGTGCTCTTGTTTCTGAAACCCTGAGATCAGATTAGGGGTGGACTTTATCTGCGTTTTGGGCGCTTGCATGCTGATAATGGTGGGATTTATGGCTCCCCAGTTACAAAACTGACAGCATGGTAGTGAATCACCTATCCCCAAGTCAATCACATTCTTACATTTGTGTATAGATCCCCACTTCATAAGAGTCTCTCTGCCGTAGGTAAATACCTTGCCCATATGATGTACAATGCATAACATGAAACGAGAAAACCTGACATTAGGCCCGGCTATTCAACAAACTATGAGATCCTGACCTCTGCAGTCACGAGCTAAATAGACTACAATCATAAGAAATAATAGGGATCTGCAGAGTTGTGCAAAGTTACCAGCATACTGAAAACCATTAACTGCACATCTGTCTCTCATACCTTGTCATCCACAACACTGCTACATCCCATAAATTGGTAAATGCACCTCGGTGGTCATCACGCATGACATGGAAAGACTTCCCACATAGGAGCACAAAACAATGACAATGCCATTCCAACCACAGACTCTACATGGCGTAGCTTGCTAACCATGTAGGTTAGTGCTTCAGTGCCCCATATAAGGGTAATAAGTGCTATAAACATCTGTTATTCAGTGCCAAGATACCCTTCTGGGTGAACGTGCGCTTTACAAATACTTGTTATGTTATATAAATGCTGCAATACAATTATGTTATTACTACACCATACCTTTTTTACTCTATTATCACACATGACTGTAACTTGAAATGCTTGAGTTCAGGGTGTGCACTACTGTGCACTATACAAAAATCTCCCCAGACAGGCTATAAAATTGCTCCATGTAGTAATAAGCTATGCCACATGTATTGTACACGACTTGCCTCATAGTTCATTAATATAGCATTGTCATCATGGACGGTTGGAGCCATACAGTTTCATGTTTAAAAATTATCACTTGGGGCGTGGCCTGGGCGCGCATGGAGTGAGTCGCCTTCTATCGCGTCTCCGCTCCGGCGCTTCCCGCTATCGCTAATTGCCCGGACGCTGTGGTCCTTTACACTCGCTGATGGCCCTTATGACCTCTGGGGTCCACCGCTGCGAGTACCTGCTGCTGTGAGAGCCGCCCGGAGATCCGGCGCTCTGAAGAATCTGCCTCTTGCTGGTCCGCCCGCTCCCGCCGCCATTTTCCCTATCTTCTACGGAGGAGCCTCGAACGGCGGCGGGCGCCCTCCCCTGTGATACTGCTGCGTGGCGCTTGGCCCCCGGGGGGAATCAGGAGAACTGCGGCGCCTGGATACCATCGGTGGGTCTGCGGGAGGCCGGCTCCCCTGCTGGGCGCTGACGATTGCTGGAGGAGGCCGGAGAGCTGGCAGAGGCCTGCTGAGCACCGCGGATCCTGCGTATTGCCGCTATCATCGGACCAGACGTGCAGGGTGGACATTGCTGGGCCGCTAGGAGGCCGGAGGTACCGGGGCAGTGGGTGTGCTGCTGTGTGCGTGGGTGGCTCGGGGGATTCCCGTGGTGTCCCCCGGCCCTGCCGCCATTTTGTCTTTTCTATGAGGCCTACACACCCCTGACCCCGACGCTGGTGCCATTGCCTGATGCCCTCGGCTGGGAGATCATCTGCCTGGGGCCTTGAATGTGACTCTCCCTTCTGCAACTGGGCTGCCTTGACATCTCCTACACCCTGGGCCCAACTGAGACCTCCCATAGCTCATTGTGGCCGTTGGGGACCCCCTGATCCTCGAGAGGGTCAGCCCTGGGCCCAGCGCAGCTGTGCCTTCACCCACTGACTTTAACCCTGATCTTTGCCTGGCCTGCCTAGCCGTACTACAACCTGGTGCCCTCCACGTAGCTTGGAACCCACGGCCTTCTGTGGGGATGTAACCTGGCTTGGTAACCCTGGTTGTTGGCCCCTTGGAACGGCGCTGCCTTTGCTTGGACTTCACTTTGTTACGCCTGCAGCACGCTTGGGAACTGTGAACCCTCGACAGCGCTCGGCGGTCCGGAGTCCGAGCTAGCTCTCTACCCACACCCCCTACTGCTTGCCTGGCCTCTCCTGGGACATTGTCTGTACACTTTCCTCCTTCAGTGTGGGCGCCCCCTTGAGACAGCATCCTCACCACCCCTGCGTACCGCAGTTATGCCTCCCAAGCATAGAGGGGCTAAGGAAGCTGACGCTGCGACCCCCCGGGGGAATCCGGTGGCCTCCCTGTGGTCCAAATCACTTCCCACCACGCATGATGACCCTGCTTCTTCGCTGCCGCCGTCTGAGGTGCCGGCCTCTGGGGTGCCCATCACCCAGGCGTATATGTCGGCATTCCTGCAGGAGATCAAGACCGAGATTGGCTCTCTCCGTCAGGACTTCAAGGCTGGGCTGCAGGACATTCGCAGAGAAGTTACTGAGCTCGGTGATAGGGTGGATGGCCTAGAACGCACGATGGATGCTCGGACGGAGGACGTGGATGGCTTATGGAAGAAAGTAGCTGAGCTAGAGGACCAGAATATCACCCTTCAGCTGAAGCAGGAAGATCTGGAGAACCGTAGTAGGCGGAACAACCTCCGTATTAGAGGTGTTCCATTGGGAACGGAAGGGTCGGATATTCTATCATATACAGCAGACCTTCTTCACGCCATCCGAGAGGGGAGGGCACATCTCCGCCCATGCTTGACAGGGCCCACCGGCTATATGCCCCTCGCAACCGCCCTCACTTTGTCCCAGACATCATCACACGGGTCCACTTCTATGCAGATAAGGAGGCCATCCTTCGCAAGGTGCAGGGAGTGCAAACGTTCTCGTACAATGGTCTCTCTGTCCAGATCTTCCAGGATCTTGCGCCCTCTACTCTTCGGCGCAGGAAGAGCTTCAAACCCGTTACTGACAAGCTGCGAGACCTTGCAATTAAATACCAGTGGGGCCACCCTTTCGCCTTGATGTTCTCTTGGGAGGGTAGACGTCGGAGCATCCGCTCCCTGCAAGAGGCGCAGCGTCTTCTCCATCTTCCTATTGACCCTGAAAACGATGCTCCTCCGCCTTCTGATACTCGGCCCATGGGCTCCCTTCGGCCGGAGTGGTCGACTGCTCTTCCACCTCGTTCTAGGCGCCTCTCCAGAGATATTGATTCCACACAGGCTAAACGGGAGGCCATCGATCAGGTGCGGTCCCTGAGTGCCTCTCCGTCCCTTACGAACTAGCCACCGCTGATGCTGTGATGTTTTTGGCTTTGCCGTCATCCTGGGCCTTCCCAGTGGGGGCCCCTGTGCTAGGACCCAGAGACTGGTCTTCAATTTGCCTCATTTCCAGATCTGCACGGGATGCTGCCGGCGGACGCTTTGTACCTCATGTGTGTCCAACACCCCCCCCCTTGTTGGAGTCCTATAAGGGAGTGACTTCTCTGAGATAATCCGCCTTCGGGATACCGGATTGTCCCGCTTAGACTCTACATTACTGAGGCCCAGTTGGCCTGTTTATCTTTTATGTCCTTTTTTTTCCCTCTTTGGTTCTCTCATTTTCTTCTCTTTTCTCTGTCCTTTTCGGATGCGTCGGGATTGTTTTTCGATTGGTATCGTCACAATTGGTATGCGGAGGGGTATTGGTGTTGTCGGGGGGGATTGGCTGGGTCTTTGCCCACCTGCTTGCTTTGCGGATGCTGCAGACGCCCTTGTCCCTCTGCCGTCCTACCACTTATGTGCGCTTGGGTGGACTACTGGCCCCTTTGAGTCTGAGATCCATTTTATTCCTTACCTTACGTTTCCCTCTAGCTGGCTTTCGGTGCTGCCTTTTTCTGCCTGCTGCTGGCCCTAATGCGCGCTGCACCCTTTCTCCTACACGATGACTCACACTGTCAATTTTCTCTCCCTTAACGTAAAGGGCCTCAACTCTCCTTCTAAACGCCGCCAGGTTTGGCGCTATCTCTCACAGCACGATCCTGATGTGATTTTTCTTCAGGAGACCCACCTGCTTTCCTCTGATACTCACCTCATGTCCCACCGCAAATATCCCACCCAGTTTTGGGCAAGTTCTCATACTAAGACTGCGGGGGTGGCGCTTCTTTTTAAGTCTGGCTGGCGAGCGACCTCCTCCCAATGCATAGCTGACGATGAGGGGAGATTTTAAAACTCGATATGGCTTGGGGTCGGAGCTCCTGCACCTTTGTTAATATCTACGCCCCCAACCAGAAGCAGGATGTATATCTGCGACAGCAGTTGGGGATGTTACTGCGTGCGGTCTCTACCCCTATTGTTCTCGGAGGTGACTTTAACTTAGTTTGGGATCCTGAGTGGGATCGTACAGCACAGACGCACCATGTCTCGGGGCGATGTCGGCGCAACTGAAACATACCATTACTGACCTGGGCTTGGTCGATGCTTGGAGATACCTTCATCCAGATTCCAGGGACTACTCCTTCTATTCCCATGTTCACCGTTCATATTCGCGGATTGATCACTTTTTTCTCTCGCTCCCCTTGATGCGGGATCTTTGTTTGGCGGATATTTCAGATATTTCTATCTCTGACCATGCGCATGTCCTAATTACGCTTCAACTCCCCACTCCTCGAGAGGATCCCCTGCCACGATGGCGCCTGCCCCTCCAAGCCCTTCGCGACCCGGTAGACGTGGCAGATATTCGTAAAGAGATCGAATCTTTCTTTGTGTCTAATACCCTTGAGGATACGCCTGAGGCTGTTCGATGGGATGCCTTCAAGGCTACTATTCGAGGGGTCATCACCTCTATATCCATTGCCCGGACCCGTGAGGCCCGCTTGGTTGAGACCACTCTTTCCCGCGATATTAAAGGCCTGGAACGTGTGGACCATGCCTCTCCATCTCTTGCTAATAAACGCCGCCTAACTGCCCTGCGCGGCCAACTTCGCTTGCACCGCACTAACAAGGCTGAACGACTGCTTGTCAACCTTAAACAGAGATTCTACGTCGGGGCGACAAGGTTGGAGCGTGCTTGGCTCGTCGCTTAAGAGCCCAGACTGCCCGCTCCCATATCTCCAAGCTCAGAGGTCCTGATGGCTCTTGGGCCACCTCGGAGAGGGATAAGAGCAATACCCTCATGGCCTTCTACGAGGAGCTTTATGCTCAGGCTCCTTGCTCCCCGGAGGCGATCGAGAAGTTTCTTGAGACCTGCCCCTGGGATCCGATTGACCCTTACTTTAAGGGGTTGCTTGACGAACCTATCTCTCAGGAAGAGCTTGCTAAAGCCTTGAAGCAACTCCCGACGGGCAAGACGCCGGGGCCTGACGGGCTTCCGCTTACTTTTTATCGAGTTTTTTATCCGCAGTTACGGGAACATCTCCTTCATCTCTTTAATAGTTTTACGGATATTACAGGCCTTTCGCCTACGATGAATGAAGCTGAGATTGTCCTGGTCCCTAAGCCTGGGAAAAACCCGACTTTGGCAGCTTCCTTCCGCCCCATTGCTTTGTTAAACACTGACGCTAAACTCTACACAAAAATTCTAGCGAATAGGCTGGAACTCCATCTACCGGGACTTATTGACCCTGATCAGGTGGGATTTATTCGGCATCGTCAGAGTGCTGATAACATCCGGCGCATTGCCCACCTGGTGGAAAAATCGCGCATCAGAGCCATCCCCGCCTGTTTAGTCTCCCTTGACGCCGAGAAGGCGTTCGACCGAGTGGACTGGGGCTTCTTAGGGGCGGTTCTTCGGAAGATTGGCTTGGGACCGGGCTTTATATCTAAATTGATGGCCCCTTATGCCAAACCCACTGCTCGTATACGCTTTAATGGCTCTACCACTGCCCCTATTTCTATTCACCGGGGAACACGACAGGGGTGCCCGCTTTCTCCCCTTCTTTTTGCGCTTGCTGTTGAGCCCCTGGCCATTGCCATCCGCTGCCACCAGGATATCCGGGGCATCCGTATGGGAGGGATGGAGCACAAGGCCTCCCTCTTTGCTGATGACCTGTTGCTCTCTCTCTCCTCTCCGTCGTCTTCCCTGCCTGCGGTGGCTGAACTCTTGGACTCTTTCGAGATGGCTTCGGGCTATCGCATCAATTTGGAGAAATCTCATGCTCTTAACCTCACGCTCCCAGCACAGGAGGTTCAGCGTCTACGGGATCTTCTCCCTGTTCAATGGACTGATGAGTCCATACGGTACCTGGGCCTGGACTTAACCCCTACGCTCTCATCCTGGACCTCCTTGAATTGGCCTCGCTTTCGCAACTCTGTTCGCGAGGAGATGCGACGGTGGGAGGGGCTTCCTTTGGCGTGGCTGGGCCGTCTTCACGCAGTTAAGATGTCCCTTCTCCCTAAAATTCTCTATTTGTTTCAGTCTCTACCCACCCCCGTTCCGCGTGCGGATATTCAGGCTTTGCAGCGAGAATTTACTAAGTTCATCTGGGGAAATCGCGCCCTCGCTTCTCCCACAGGCTACTTCTGCTTCCCAGATCGCGGGGAGGGCTGGCCTGCCCCAACCTGTTGGAATATTATTGGGCTTGCCATCTTCGTTTTATTTCTGAATGGATAGTCCCTGAAAGTGAAAAACACTGGTTCCACATGGACCGTGCTGTAGCTTGTAGACCACTCTGGGATCTCGCTTGGCTCCCGCGTTCCGCACGCCCACGCAGTGCATACCTGGCAACACCGACGAGAACAGTTCTGGAGATATGGGATGGCTTAGCGCTCTCCCGGGGGCTCACGACTTTCCCCTCTCCTAACACGCCGTTAACACGCAATCCGGCATTTCCTCCTGCGCTTCAGCCCCGCTCCTTTGAGGCCTGGACTGTAGAGGGTCGCCGGGTCCTCCAGGATTTTTCCAGGGCTCTGCTCTCCGCTCTTTTGATCAATGTAAACAGTTTTTTCGCTTATCTGATAAGGAGCGTCTGCAGTACTATCAAGTACGCCACTGGCTCTCCGCTCCCGAATATTCCCGGGAGGTGACTCGGCGGCTCACCCCCTTTGAGACCCTGGTTCGTAGATTCGACGGATCTAAAGGCCTCATCTCTAGGACCTATTCGGTTCTTCAGCACTCTGGGCATCTACCGAGCCACGGTTACCAAACCCGCTGGGCCGCTGATTTGGCTACTGACGTCTCCCCGGAAGAATGGGACCGCTTATGGAAGGACATTCCTAAGGTATACCGTAGTATCCCACAGCGTGAATCTGCCTATAAACTAATGACACGGTGGTATTATACTCCTACTCGCCTTCACCAGATGTTCCCAGGCACCTCTCCGCTTTGTTGGAGGTGTCAGGCTACTAGGGGGGATTTTTTACATATCTGGTGGTCTTGCTCGGAACTCACTGTGTTCTGGAAGGAGGTACTCAGCCATATTAAGGACATTGTGGGTTTCCCGGTCCCTTCTACTCCATCCCTGGCACTCCTAAGCATTCGACCCAGCGCGCTACGGGCCATGACCTCGGCCCATTGGCATCTCATCCTTCACTTACTGGGCGCAGCGCGTCAGACCATTGCCTCCTGCTGGAAACGTCCCCACCCCCCGCCTATTGCTGCATGGTTTCTTCGCCTATGGGATGTTCTTTCCCTTGAGTTGCTTACAGCCTGTCTTGCCCATTCTGACACTCGCTTTGAACGCATCTGGCATCCCCTAGTGCACCACCTTACTAGAACTGAACACTCACGCCTAATGCCTCCTCGATTGAGGGCCCTGCAATTGTTTGATAGTCCCTTGGAACCTTACTCTAGAGGCGGACGGCTGGATCCCCTGGAGTAGGTTAGGCCGCAGGGTAGACGAACACCCTGATCCTGACAGTCCCCACCCTCCACTCTGGGACTTATTGCTAGTCCCTCCCCTACTCTCTTCTGGCGCATCCATCTCTCCTTCTTTCCTTCCCTCTTCTCTTTGCTCTTTTCTTTTCTCTTCTTGATCTTAATTTTTTTTCTCTTTTGCCTTTTCTTCATAATTTTCTTCTTTTCCTTTTTCTTTTTCTGTTTAATACAGTTTCACATGTTGATTGTCACAAACTTTGTCAGTGCGGTTGCACTGTGCCTTAAGAGGGGGCGAGGGCCTTGTTTAGCCAACGTTTGTCAGGGTTGTGTCCCTATTTGCTTTTCTATGAATAGCTGGGATCCCTCGGGGATAGTCCATCCTTTCTATACTGGCCCTTAGATCCTGGGTTTACTTTAGGCCCTTCTGGGCTGTGTAGGAGAATCTTCCCCTACATGAATGGCTTTCAAATCCTGGACTTTTGCCTCGGCCCAAATTCATAAGTATTGTCATCCCTCCAACTTGCTTTTTCTGTTTGCATATCAAATATTTGCCCTTTCCTGTGAGGGATTTGCTCTTTGTGCTCATCATCTGCTACTCCCTTGCCCCTTTCCTTTGCTATTTGTGACAAGTATTGTTTTCTAATTGCTCTTGCTCAATAAACAGATGTTGAACAAAAATTATCACTTCTCTTCTAAAAATGCCCCTCAATGCAGTGATATAACTTGATGTTCCGATTAAATGCTTCTGCATGTTTGAGAAATAAAAGTTGTGATTGTTTTAAAAAGATACCAGTTTTGTGTGGCTTCTGTCTCACTACTTGCATTATTTTGAAATCTGTGCTCTTGCAAGGAAAGGGTCATACACCTAAGCTTGGTTCATCTCTCAGCTTTCCCTGTTTAATGGCCACATTTAAAACTGAAAAATTGAGCAATTACAGGGGTGAGGTACTTTTTCAAATGGGATAAATTTAAAGTGACGTGTTAAGAATTATGTTCATTGTGCCATAAAATTAACACTTCAATTTACATTTCTCCAATTATTTCATCAAATTAAAGCAGTGTTTTAAAAGGATTTTTGCTAAATAAAGTACAGCTTGCAAGTTTTCCCAAGGTACAAACCGGAGCCAGGAACCTATTTTACATTTCTCTCACTATTTCCTAAAAATGTAATTAAAAGAAATGTTAAATGATGTTGCTGGCTCCGGTTTGTGGCCAGGAACGTCTCGCAATGTACTTTATGTATTTAACAATAAAAGATTTCTGCTAAACGCTGCTTTAATTCACATGACCAGGCCTCGAAAAATCTTTAAAATGTTACTAGACCTGCAGGTCTAGTGACTTGAAAACTCTACTGAGAATCTAGAGTGCAGCTAATGATTCAACAACACACACACACACACCGCAGCTGCCGCGTGGGTGTTTCTGAGATGGAATCTTGTGAGAGGGACGGGATGCGGGCACCCCAAACAACACTGGATACTCACTTTTCCAGTTATCTCCAGAACACAGAGTCGTGAACATGCACGACCACTCTCCCACAAGTCATCTTGCTGACAGCGCTGCTAAAAGAACAAGTATTTAAGTAGCCTTTCCTGAGATAACAGTATAATTATATCACACACCAGAATTGTGAAGCTGCCACACTATTGTTTAAGAGGTGGGAGATGGAACTGGTTACAGGGTCCTGCAAGTGCCAGCTAATATAAAAGCTGTTAGCTAACAATGTGCAGTTTTGGTTATTCATTTTGCCTAGCACCCAGGCCCCAGGTCATGCTCCAGGGTGCTAAAAAGGAACCCCCCCCCCCCCATGTCAATTGACTCTGACGAGAACGGCACACTACACTAATGGAAACTCACTAGCACAAACATGCACACTAGGGCTTTTGTAAATGTATTAATGTTTACATCAGACTTTTAATCACCTGGATTCAACGATTAGCAACACCCGGAGGGGCTGCAAGCGTGTCAAGCTATATCATTTCCAGTGAATGGATTGCTGGAGTGGGGGCTCAGCCCGCTTCTGAAGCAGCTGATGCACCTTGATTTCTAGAAAAAGCTTCAAATCCGCAGGCGCCGCACTCGCAAACCTTCCTTATTTCAAGTGCTGCAGGCACAGAGTCGCTGCACACAGGGGGTGGCAGAGGCAGTGTAGGCACATCCAAGACTGCATATCCCATGTTGTAAATCAGCCAATAAGAAGTGGCCAACATGGACTTAAAGCACACCAGTGACTGACGGTGGGCAGTCTAACACTGCTCATGTCAGACTGATGTCACCCGCTTTGCCGAACCCCTCGCCAGCGAAGCTTGATAGATAATGGAAGCAGTGGGTGTGTGCGACAGCGGGCAAGAATGTTTAAGAGGCCAAAAAGGCCTAAAAATAAACAAAATGACAGGATACAAAAGTGGGCATCAGGCCACGAGCTACAGCCAGGTTGTCAGCGAGCTACCAGTAGTTCCCAATCGACCGCTGGCCTATACTCTAATGCTAGACCTCAATGCGGATTACAGTTACATAAAGGCTCCCCAAATTGCATTAAATCTCAGAAGGGCCCCTACCCGTTTAGCATATGCCTCTTCAAAGGCTCGAGTTCTGATCATTTTATTGTAGCATTTAGGATATAGTGGAATCATATCCATTTTCCAACAATGTAGAATCAGCGAACGAGCCACCGCAATGGCTATTGATATAAAATGTTGCTAATTTTTACGTAGATGGTAAACCTCATGCGAGGAGCCAAATAGCACTAACATTGGTGTCCGGGAAATTAAGGTTTGGATGGTTTGGCTGATTGCATGAAAGACCCCATCCTAAAACTGATGGAGCATAGAACACTTAAAAAATGTGTGAACCCAACCACCCCCTATCAGTTGCCTTGCATCTAAAACATTGGTCTGGATGAGATGGAAACATCCTATGTAGCTTGTGTGGATAGAAATGCCATTTTTTAAAACTGTGCAGCTCTGAGCGATCTATACCCTGACCCACTAAGGCACTGCCATTCTTTAAACTTAAACCTACAGCTAGTTTCCTGAAAACCCTTTTGCAATAGCGTGGGTAAGAGAGTCTGGTTGGCCTGCTGCCATAACATGTGGTACCAATTTCCTATTCCTGAAAGCTTGGTTTCATTTATACGATAGACAATTAGATGAATCTCATCCTTCTTTACCACATAATTAGCTTTAAGAAATTGAATTATTTGATTAAAACTGAAATATAATAATAAGTCTGGCTTCCAAATTGTTGAATTATTGAATCCCATTAAATAAAATTTGGGCAGTTAGAAAAAAAAACACCCAATTTCTCGAAGCCTAACGCTAGCCATGTCTGTAGGATCGCTTTACATAACACCAATCCCCAAGATCTCACAGTCTTTTATTGGAGTGTAAGCATGGCATACCGGAATTTCCCATGATTTAAAAAATATCTGGATGCATGATTCTAAGGCCTCTAAAACTTTATACCTCGCTTTTGGGGAGTTTAGCAGTCCGAAGCAAAACTGTTAATCCAATTTTACTTTCCCTAGCCATATGACATAACAGAAAATAATCATAAGCTGTTATTGCTGCTACTAACTGAACCAAAGAGCCAACTAATGCAGTCTGATAGTTTGATCAAAAATGCGGCAAAGCAAACCCTCCTTGGGTTGTGTCGAGTTGCAAAATAGACATTTTTACCGTAGGTTGTTTGTAATAGTAGTGTCTAATTCTTTAAAATAAGTTCTAGGTATTTTTAAAGTAAGATCCAAAAAAAGAAATAAGAACAAATGAAGAATAGATATTTTAACCATAGCAACCCTACCAATCAAAGACAGAGGTAACAAAGACCATCTTTCTAACAGCTTTCTTGTTTTGATGAGGGTGCACCATCATTTAAATAAAATAATTGTGAAAAATAATTTGAACCAGACTGGGTGCTGCAGAACCATCTGTAAGCCAATTGGGAGCTCAGAGTGAGATGAATTAAACAGTAGAAGTTCTGCATTTGCCCGATTCACTTTATAGCCCCCAATTCGCATAAAACAATTAATTTTATTTATAGCCTTCTGAATGTTTAGACTATCAGCCCTTAGATATAAAATCACATCAGCGGCGAATAGCTTGATTTTCGCTACCCCCTCTATAGGTGGAAGAATAGATGGATTATTTTTAATCCTGGTGGCTAACGGATCGATTAAAAAGGTAAAAAGTTATGGGATGGGGGCATCCCTGATGAGTGCCACGATTTATCTTCACTATCCCAGCCTCCTGAGAGTTAATGATGATCCTAGCCTCAGCCCCCTTGTAAATTTTCTTGAGCATATCTATAATTACGGGTGGAAACCCACATGTATCCATAATAAAAGACTATGCTTTCCAGTTAACAAGGTTGAACGCCTTTTCTGCATCCATCATAAGAATTTACACCTTTTCCTTGTTAACTGAAAAGTAATCGATGGCTTGTATCAGCAAATGGGTATTCGCAGCCATTGATCTTTTAGGCAAAAACCCATTTTGGTCCAGATGGATCATTGATTGCGAGGATGGTGCAATCCGGTTCCCACAGCGTTCTCTAATGGTCAACCAAAGTGCTAATATTCTGTATTTAGGACAAAAGTGTGGCATACGTGAAGCTATCTTGATGGAGTCAAAGGTGAAAAACTGAAACATTTTCCACAGAGGATACTGCAGTAAATGAAAAAAATGAGGGGTTCTTTTTATCCTAGAAATTATGATTAATGCTCTAGAAACCTAAAATTAGGTCACAATTTCTAGGAGTTCTCAAATCTCTTCCTCATCCATTTCAGTAAAACATTCGGACATGCGGAGTCAAAACATGCACTTCCAACACCAGCAGCAATGTGCCAGGTAACTCCCTAGTAATCACCTGCAGCGGCGTCACCACAGAGTTCTAACAAACAACTGGAGTGCTAACATTTTGTATTCAACACAAAGTTGGTGTACTCCTCAATGCCATATTTTTGGAATAGGAGCTGTTAAATGTAAAGCCTTTCCAGAACAGCACGCTGAAATAAATGAGCATTGATATGTTAATGCAGGCATACATATATATTACATTATATATATTTCACTGAAATAAAACAAAGGTTAAAGTGGCGTCAAACTTAGGTATGCTAATACGATGTTAGCTTACATTAAAAAAACTAGAAATTCTCTGAAAAAAACAAGGGTTAGAGTGACGTATTAGGTCGGTGTTGAAATAAGGTAAAAACTAACATTTAAAAAACAAAAAACCTCTGAAGTTCTCAAGCTGAGTTTACTGAGCTAATAATAACTTGCGCCCTGGCATGCACTGCTTATGACCGCACACATTACATCACTCATGACATGTTAAATTACATCACTCATGACATCACTGATGATATCCTAATATACTAATAATAACCCTATAACAAAGGTTAACATGAAGTTAAGGCTAGTTTTGTTAATAACACCTTAACGTATGTTTAAAGAAACTTTAGTAATTCCCCTAACAAAACAGCTGAAATGTAGCTATGGTTGCGAATTAAAACTGAAATGTACGGATATTCACAAGTTAAGGTTAGGATCCCAATCAGTAGCTCACAGCCCAAATGCAATGCACCCTTAAAGAAAGAGATGCAATTACAAATATTGTGAATCATGAGATTACATATTACTTTATATTACCACTTTTGCAGAGGTGACTCTGAACGTACTATCATTTATTGCATTCATTATGTCTTGTTTACTTACACATGTTGTCCTTCAGTGTCTTCATTTATTGGTATAAGCACTACAGTTGGTGATTGAGTTATGGCAGCAGGGGCCAAGCACAGCGGGGGTTGGCCACTGGGCCTGGCACAAGGGGGTCTTGCCTGGGGCCAACCCACAATGGATATCCAACCCTCGCCACACATGGTCGCCCGGTGCCCAGCCCTCCATAGGTGGCCAAGCCCCACTGTGCATGGCCTTCAGCTGTGCGCAGCATAGGTTGGCTCTGGGGCCAGGCTTCTGGTCAGACCCTGCACTTATCCCACTGCGGACAGTTAAACCCCACTGAGCATGGTCTTCAGGCATGCGCAGCAAGGTTCTCAGCAAGGCTCGGGTTTCAGTATGGCCCTTCACCCTACCATGTATGGACAGCCAACAATACTATGTTTGTGCTTCAACTGTGCATAGCAGGGATTGGTTGCAGGCCTGCCAAGCTGCAGTGGGGGTTAGCCACAGGACCTGTCTTCCAGCAGCAAAGGTCAGCAGTTGGGTCTGGCCTCTAGCCAGCCCCATTTCCAACTCACCCTACATGGCCTATTCCTACCGGGCACAGCCTTTAGCTGTGCATAATGGGGATTGGAATGGAAGAAGGGCCTTGCCTCCTGGAATGGGGATAGATGCAGAACCTGGTGTCCCAGCCCGCCACAGTCCACCAACCCCTGTAGGCCGTGTGTGGTGAGGTTTGGCCACAGGATTAAATCGCACCTAGGCCCTGCTCCAAACGTGTGGCCATTAGCCAAGTGCAGTAGTAGGGCACAGAATACTTTATTGCCCAGATTTTTACAGAATGTTATTGGACTTGTAGAAATCTGGGCACAGTTATCCCTTTTAGGCATTGCATGCCTGAGAGATGTGTACCTTTAGCCCCATGGTTCAACGAGAATTTAAAATATAGTGAAAATAGACAGTAAAAAAAATTTGAAAGACTATGGAGAGAAGAGTACAACACAATGGATAGGCTAAAATACAAAATGCAACCACACAGTTGCTACAAACGGGTTAAGAGAATTAAAGCCACCCATTTTTATGAACTTATCTCCAACTATAAAAATCCCACCAGAGAGGCATTTTTGATGTATAAAAACATGGCCTGTCCTTATGCTGACAGTAACCACATTATACCATCTCAAGAACTCTTTAACAATCGGTCTGAATTTTTCCATGACAAAATCACAAACTTGACCAATAATATTTCGCAGGCACACAGTAACACAAATCTTTACTCACTGTTTCCACCAATTCACTAAGGTTTGTTTTTGAACAGATAATGAAGAAACAGGTTCCAAATATAATGATCTCCTTGAGCTCATCTCTTTTAGACGTTTGCTCCATAGAGAAATTGAACAATGTTATGAACTCCATCACACCTTCACTAATCACCTTATGCAATTATTCACTAATGTCAGGAATTCTACCTCCTACGTGTAAGAATGCCATAGTTATCCCCCTTCTGAAGAATTCTTTCGCAATCCATATATGATGGTTAACTAGCATACCATTTCACTTCTAATTACTTCTGCCAACTTAAAGGAGTCACTGGTTAACAAACAACTAACATGCGTCTTGGAAACTCACCAACTTTTTGACAAGGTACTATGAGTTTTTGTAATGGGTCTCAGCAAGGAAAGTACTGGCCAAGCTACAGATGATATCCAGTGATCTTTGATGATGGTGGAGTGGCAGCCATGATTTTTTTAAGTCTGTTGTTGGCTTTCCACGCCATCTTGCACTCCATTCTGACGGAATGATCATCTATGGCAGGCATTACAGGTACAATTTACAAATGTTTACTTCTTTTTTACAAGACTGTAGTCAAACCATGTAGTTAGCCAACTACATATCCTCTGCTAAAGTGACTCATACCGGTGTTTCATGGGGCTCTATTTTGAGTCCTATACATATTCATTTCTATGTTGCCCCACTCTATATCGTCTAATTGACCTCTATGTCATTACCTTCCATACATAAGCCGACACCCAGTTTATTCTAAGGCTAGATGGAAACCTGAGAACTGTTGTGCAAAGATTCAGTGCCTTCCTTAATGAGGTGTCTGCGTGGATAAGCTCCAACTCTTTGATCCCTAATGGCAATAAAGCTGAAGTTGTCATCTTTGGCAACTCTACCTTATGGATAAGGGAATGGTGGCCAGAGACTCTAAGAGTCTTACCATTTTCATCCCAACATGCTAGAAACCTAGGAATCATAATTGACTTTCAGTTGTCATTTGAGAAACATATCAAGACTCTCTCCGCCACTTCTTTCAGTTTATTAAGTATTATTAGGAAGAATTCCCCTCTTCGGTTTCCCTTGTCCAAAAAGGACCTTGTGCAAGCTATTATTATGTCCAGATTGGACTACTGTACTATAATTACCTACTAGTTGGTCTCCTCAAATATCTCTTGCAGAGACTACAAGTAGTTCAAAATGCAGTGGCTTGTACAATTCTAAGACTGAAGAGCTGCTCCTCCATATCAAACCACTTGCAGAATCTTCACTGGCAACTGATCGTAAAAAGGTGCCAGTTCAACGCTCTGTGACTTTGTCACAAAGGTATTTGCAAAACTGGTCCAGGAGGTGTGGGTCTTCTTTTTGTTCCGGATACCTACCATCCAGCACATTAAGGACTCATCACCTATGCCTGGAAGTGACCTCTAAATACACAAAAAAGTCCAGGACAGGAGGCTGCTCGCTGTTGGTCATCATGGCCAAAACTTGGAACGCCCAGCCACTTACTCTTTGGGCACAACCTTACTTTAAAATTTTAGGAAACAGCTAAAGTCTCATTTGTTTGCCAATCCAACATAATGGTCATATTAATGGCACACAGCAGCTATAATACTGAAGATTCTCTGCCTCACTGGCGCCGGGACACATCTTTCTGAGGTGTCTGTGCACCTAACCAATTTCTCCTTACATTTCTCATTCCTTCAATGTTTTACTGCCCCAATTTTATTTGACTAGTTTTGCAGATCAGGTAGGATCCAGGATCCGCAAATCCTGCAATACAAAATGTATATATTTTTTTCATATTTTATTGCCAGTGGGGGATCCCTTAGGGGGCAGTCCACATGGGCTGAGGGGCAGGATGCCCACTTATGCCCTTTTTCTTTTGACATTTCCCAACATAATGTTCAGTGCACCATTTTGGGTCATGGCAGATGCAATAGAAATGTTTTGGTATTTGCCAGCCACTTAGAATGCAGCAGATTCTGTAATCCAGAGCTGGATTTGCAAATCTGCAATGCAAAAGAAAAGAAAAAGCTCTCTAGTCCAGTGGTATGACTTAATTTTTTTTAATGGAGTGGAAATGAACATTCCAATAAACCTATTTTAAATGCTATTTAATCGAAAACTACTTAACAGATTTACACCAAACCAAGCAAAGGCACTTCCTTGAGTAAAGTTCAGCCCTTATGCCAAATTTGGTTATAGCCATATTTCTGTATTGAAGAGCAAAGAAACCTAAGGGAATTAAAATGGCAAATGACACTTTTGGGATCCTTATTTTCTTGGCACTAGCTTGACAAATCTGCTCAAAACATACCATGAAGAACTCAAAGAGGACGTACTTTTGTTTTGGAAAATGCTATGCACAAATTTTCGAACAGAGATAAAGTTATTAAGAAAACAAAAAAAATGCCTTTTCTATGGAAACACATAGTTTTCTCAAGTCAGTTTCACAGTCCTGTGGTATTAATGAGGAATCTGACCTTTGCAATATAGTAATAATTTAGTGAAAACGTGTTTATTAGTACACTGAATTATGCGATATGACCTTAGCATTTTACAGCAATAACCACAACATGCTCTGTGTTCAATGTCCAGTGAGTCTAATGAGGCACCAATGTTGAGAGCCCTTTCTTAGAACCTTCTGGGCATTAGATTTTATAAAAGACTTCTCTTATCTGGAATAGACGAATTGGACACAGATATACATTGTGCAAATCCTGTACTAGGTGCTATATCTTGACATTCAAGAAGATGATAGGCTTACATGTACCGGCTTAGTACTTTGGTTCCATGCAGATCCACTGAGTGTAATATGCTATTCATTCCCACTGTTTGAGGGAGGCAAGGGGCATCAATGACCCACTTGCCTGTCATCAGTCAGTGCCCCCCACACACTCAACAGTGTCAATAAATATTGTATTATATCCTTTGCATCTGTATATATAGAATATATTCAATGGAAAAACAGTTAAAAACTGAGTTAGGGTTCTGGCAAAACATGTAAAACCAGTGAAATTCACCAGTTATAGTTATGAATGCACACAACCCAACTCACAGCATCCACCATAACGTTTTCCTGTTAACGGTTTTTGTGCGTCTGAGACTTTGGCAAATAGAGGTCCCAGGATTTCAGCATACAGTCGTCCTGAGTTATGCTGTTTGCTTTGTGGCTAGAGGCTTGTGGTCAGGCCCTGAACCCTACCTCCTGTTTCCAAGCAAAGCCAAACACTCATTTTAGTGTGTGACTTTTGTTTTTGTTTTCTTTGTTCCTACACTCATGAAACTCATGAGTCAACTCCAACTTGACAGTCAGGGACAAAAAGGTGGTTGAATCCAGCATTTACAATGGCCGCTGGAGAGCGTGCTTTTTTATCAGGTGTGCCTTGTATTTTCCACGCTACTACCCTGCGGTCGTTCATCTTTGAGGATGGTGCACCATGGTTTTGAAAATATTTTTTTCACAGTGCAAAACTCTTGAGTCAGCGCTGACTTGCGAGTGTCAAGTAGGCCCCAAAAATGTGTGCAGCCCTAATTCAGTCAATCACATTCTATAAAAAATTCAAAATGTGAATGACAGGTTTGATTCAAGAGTTTTAACCAATATATACAAATGTGTTAACACTTAAAATCCCTACCAGCACCTTTTTTTAAATGCAAAAACATCAGAAAATACAGGACTTGTTTACACAAAACCAAAAAGCAATGTAAAGTTTTACATTCATACCAAGTTTGGTGTAAATCCGTTCGGATTCTGTTCTATCTTTCGGCAAAATATCCTATTGGAGCTAAAATGGCATCTGATACACTTTTCACCTCCTTAAAGTTTTCCAATGGATGGATATTCACAAAACTAGTCATGCCAAAACCTAGCTGACTGAAAGGATAGACTGTCAAATGTTGTGCATATTCATCCATCACTATGAAGCTGTACTGACAGCATAAGGTCTTGCGTCTGTGGGATCGCCGCGGTGTCTAAGCTCTGCTTACATTGTGAATTTGATGAACAGCTTTAGTAAGCCTGGATTTAATATTTATAGATGAGACACTCTGGGAATGTGATGATATGAGAATGCCTGCTGGTGATTCTAATAAAACTTCTTTCAAGCCCATAATTTCACAGTCAAAACTTCAGGTTTTTCAAATCTTTTAGCCTTCCACTGATGCTGCAGCAGGCCATATAGACAAGTAGAGATTTAAGAAGTTGTTGTTTGCCAGAAGCTGAGAACAGCCATTAGGTGGGATTGAAGGTGCTCAACATTTTAAAGTGCTTCAGTCTCCATCATCTGTTTCTTCAAAACTGATAGCCAAGTACACAACCTGATTCTTAAAATGTACTTTGATGTAGAACTGGACAGTTTAAAGCAGCTGTGAAATTTTCAAACGAGGTAGAGATAGGATGCTGATGAAAACTTGGTCTAGGTGTGAGCTAGTAAGACATATAACAAGCTCTCTGTCAAAGGTGCAGAGGAACGAGGATATCTATGATGAGGGTACACTTTGCGGGAAGGTGTATCCAGAAGTTATAGATAACGTACCAGCAAAACAGTGAAATATTCAGTGGTCACCTGAAAGTGAGCTAGGATTTTAACATGCAAGAGGCAATCTGAGTAACGCTAATTTGGCCGAGAGGGGTTTTAGGTTTCTGCTAGACAGCGTATGCACTGCCTCTTCAAGACATTTTGTTTACACAATGTGGGTTTACAGCCCGCCCATAGCTTACCATTGGTTGGCTTCAGAGTTGCTCTAATTTCCTTCAGTCCCATTTGTCAAGGCATGCATGCGTCATTTCCCCTTCTTGTGTCTGGCCCTCCCCTAAAGCATGGACCAAGTACTTGTTCCTCTGCTCCTGTTTTTGGAACTATTTCTTTTGTTCATGTATTTCACAGGAGTTCTTGTGTTTTCAGGTCGTCTCCCATATCCAAGTCCATGTTCCTTCTTTAAGCACAGTCCCACCCGCCCCACCGTCTTGTTTACTTCTTTTCCCGCCTCCTAGTTGCTTCTTTTCCCTCCCACCACCTTGTTTCTTTTCTGACCCACCCCTTGCCCTGTCAATTTTTTCTTCTGTCTGTGCTCTTCTGCATGGGACCAGCGAAGGAGGTGGTAATATGGACATCTATAATGTGTCTCATGTGCACAGCCTCAGTCTGGAGCTTAGAGAGAGCTGTCCCAATCCGAGTTTGATGTATTGCCCCTTGCTCTGTCCAGAAGCAGCTGCCCCGGTAGAGGGGAAGGACGGGCCTATCATGGAGTACTGCGCACATTTTCATAGGAGTTGAAGCACATAAACTTGCTTTTGGCTTCCAGCCTCGGGACGCTTTCTGTGGAGTACATCTGTTCTCGTTTTCAGCTGCTTGGCAGCGCAAACCGCTCCACTGTTCAAAGGGGCCTTGCTGGGTGGGGGTACTTGGGAGGCCCATGAGGGAAGAAACCATCCCCCAGTCTTGTCTCTACTTTCCGGAATATTCACCTTCACATAAAGATACGGGCACAGTCCTTGATATATATCTCCCTCCCACAATTACAACTATAATCCAATTAGTTGACTAAAGAGCAGCACACATCTTGCCTTTCGAATCCATTCCATCCAAATGTGCTCCAATCCACTCCACTCTGATCCAATCCACTCCACTCAACTACAATTCACTCCACTCTAATCTCCAGTGCACTCTAATTTCTAATCTACTACGCTCCAGGCCACTCCGCTCCAATCCACTCCGCTCCAATCCACTCCAATTTAATCCACTCCACTTCAACCCACTCCAATCCACTCCAATCCAACCCACTCCAATCCTCTCTAATCCACTCCAATCCCCTACACTCTAATACCCACCACTCCACTCAAATTCACTCAACTCCAATCCCCTCCACTGCAATCCAATCCATTCTAATCCGCCCCACTCTAATCCCTTCCAATTCACTCCACTCTAATCCCCTCCACTCAAATCCTCTCTAATCCACCCCAATCCAATCCACTCCACTCTAATCCAATCCACTATAATTGACTCCACTCCCCTCCAATACACTCCACTTCAAGCCACTCCAATCAACTCCACTTTAATCTAAGTCACTCCACTCTAATCCACTCCACAACACTCTAGACACTCCACTATATGACACTCCACGCCACTCTACTCCACTCCATGCTTCTCTATGCCACTCTACGACACTCCACTAACTTTTAGCCATTATGAACAGCAACCATACTGGTGTACAACATAGCTAAAACAGATTGCCAAAGCCAATAGCTTTGGCATAGCTGCGACCAATTGGCTTTGCCAATGCTTGTTTTTTACTGTGATACAAAAGCAGCCAGAGGATTGCTATGGTTACTTAGAGACACAAGCAAGACTGCTTTGAGAATTGTGAGGGCTGAAGATACTGAAATGGGGGGCTAGTCTATGGTGGAATATAGCTGTGCAGGGAGTTTTAATTGATCCGGCTGAAAGTTTGGCGAGGTAAGCTGGTCTGTTGATCTCAAAGGCAGTGCTTTGTGTAGTGGTGCTGCAAAAAAACACTTTAGACTTGCCCATTCTGCGCTACTGAATCTCAAAATGTAATTTTATTATTTTTGGTACTTATGGAGAGATTCATGTTTTTTCCTCTTTTGGACGACAAAGCCTCATTTTACCCTTACAGATATAATCTGAAAGAACATCACAAATTGAAGAAACGCTCAACTCAGGATTAAAACCAACAAAGATTGACTTTGACTGTTTAAAAAAAAATGATTTTCATATGTGGGGAGCGGAGCCAGCTGGGTTCCAAGAAGCATAGCTCTATCTTCAGAGTCCTTTCGTGGTACAGGTGGTATATAGTGGGTCCTTGGAAGCAGAGGAACACAAGGCTGAGGCAGGATAGTTCTTAAGGGGCACTCAGCAGACCCTTCAGCCCTATTAAAGCCCTGTCTTGTCAACCAGGCCTTTCACTACCTCAATTCTTGAAACAGTGGTATACTAGGGACGGCCTATTCTTACGCCTGCTTTGTAAGATGGCTACAGTATCCAATGCTTGTAGAATGAGACTTTTGGTCCAGGTAGGGGCAGTGGCACTGAAGAGTGGGGTGAAGGTTAGCCATGTGGCCTGGAGTGGTGGGCAGTGGAAGGTGCTGTGTTGCTGCTGGCGCTATATGTAGCTTGACAGTCCACTCCAGAGCAGAGTAACACTGAGCTGGGATCAACTCCATTGCTCTACAAGATCGGTTGCCCCACAGAGAAAAAACAACATGGGGAGAGGAGACCTTTTTTAGGTCTCGCCTACGGAGCGCGCATGCGCAGCATAGGAGGGGACCTTTTGGAATCAATCAGCATTTTGGCAAAAAGCGTGCACGTTTTGCATTGCTTTCTATTGCAACGCGTGCACGTTTGGCGTTTCCCTTGCGAGCTTTGGCACCATCTGTTTGTAATTATCTTGAAAACAGATGGTGCCCCTGCTCGCTCCCGCAAGGGAAACGCTGTGTGTGTCTGGTCTAGTGCTTGTTACTGTCTGTGAGCACTATTTTCTTTAGTGACTTAACTCCTGCCTGCTGTTGCAGGCAGGACATGCTGCCCCCAACAGCTTTTTTTCTTTAACTAGCGCTGCCGCAAGGCCGTGTGGCTTAGCAAATGTTGTTGGTTTTTTTTTAAAGTGCTGCGACGTCGCGATTTATCTTTAAATATATATTCTTTTTAATGCGCCACACCGCTGCAGACTTAATATGGCGGCCGCACACCTGTCTTTTGTGCTGCGCTGCGCTGCTCACATAAATCAACTTTTGAAATCCTTTTTTTTTCCTCTTCAAAAGAGAAAAAATGCAGCGCTTTAACAGTGGTGCCCGTGCGCCTATTGTCAGCTGTTCCGCGGCTTCTAACATTTTCGGCTGCTTTCTCTACATGGTCACGTTGACGCTGTTCTCTTGCCGACATCCCTAGAGCCCCTGCAGATATGACAAAAAGCGGCAGCAGGTTTGTTTACTTGCTAACTAAACATGTTTCACAACACAAATACGGCAGGCAGGTGAGCCCAGAGCGAGGGCATCAACTTAGCGCATAACAGCCCTGGTAGCGTTCTCAGCAGGCGGTATGCAAGGCGGGGGAGGGAGAGGGGAAGCACCGCTTCCGAGCAGCCAGCCAGGCTGACAACATGGTCCCCCTTGTATGCATGTCTGAACGCGATTAAATAGAAAAGAAAGGCGGCCGCCTTTACATCATTGCCGGCTGTGCAGCTTTTATGTCGGCTATACCTTTAAACATGGCGCCACCCGCCTTTCTTTTCTATTTGTTTACTTTTCTAGCATTCATGGCACACTTTAAACATATGAAGATATAGCGCAACGTGCCACAAATGCTACAAAAGCAACAAAAAAATGCTAATTTAAGACATTTAATAGGCTCTGACTTAATACCAATCAAACGGAAAAATATAGTTTGAAATAGTACCCAGGAATGTACAATAATATCCTCCGAGATCGGCGCCAATTATTTTGATGCATTAAACCTATCTTGTAACACTAAAGCACGTCACTTATCAATTTGAATTGCTCGTAATAGTACTTCTGGTCTTGATACATGACCTATGCCCCTGCGTCTTTACGTTCCAGTGCTTTCCTGTAGCTATACAACCAGAACCAGCAGAAGTAATTTCTGCAGTTAAAATCCGTTGTAATCCTCTGCATTCCTCGGTTTGAATCCCTTTGTTGTGTCCGCATCTGGGCCATGAAGTCTCTAGGCTGCTGGTAAACCTCGATATTGCGATGATCAGCAGCCGAACAACCTGTAAAAGATTTCTTTCTGTTGCTGGCGAAAGCCTTTTCTTGTGCTAATTAGGTTATAACCCCTCATCCGCTTGTTATGCCTGGAATCAGTTAAAAATTATTATTTGCTCTTTAATTTGTTAATACTCCTTCCGGGGTCTGCTTTAAGGTACAGAAGGAAATATAAAAGCACTACGAATGATGTTCTGTTAGGGGACCAGGGTTGTTTAATAACCGGTTTGAAGTTCTGTATTTTAGCTGCAAATGTTCATGGTACATTGGAAGTCTGAGCCTCTCTAGCCTGTACACTACATGTCCAGCTTCATGTACTTATCCTACATCAAAGTAGTTGATGTAAGCTGTTAAAATGTCTGTAGACTCAGAGGAGTTTACTATGCAGTCAGTTCGACAATACCTGTAAGGGGCGCATTCCATCTACCCTTGGGTTTCATTGGCATTTTGAGCATATGTCTGGAGGCGGATACGTGAGCTGCGGAGGGGATCAGCCACGACCTTCGCCCCTCCTGGAGGGGCACCAGTATGCTTCCCACTTTATTCCAGAAACTCTAAATCAAACAAGCATTGGCATAGCCAATAGGTCTCGCCTTTGGGACCTTATAAGTGTTTAGTTATCCAGCAAAATATCTTTGGTGCAACAACATCAACTGTTGCATGGCTAAACACTTATAAGGTCCCAAAGGCGAGACCTATTGGCTATGCCAATGCTTGTTAATATAAGCCACCACCCTTACGAGAGCAGGAGAAAATGACATTAGGGTCCCTGGAGATGATGACGTTTCTCTTGCACATGGGAATCACTCATGTATACAGACCTGATGAACTTACAGGAAACTACAAGGCGTATAAAAGGCAAGATGTGCCCTTTGGAGGAACTGTAGGAAGTAATAAAGAGACAACTGACAACAGCAGAGCGAAATGTGGATGTGGGACCAACTAATAAAGGCAGTGCTGAAGGCTACCATTGATTATAAAAGTAAAGCTTCATGAAGTTACCCGTTTAAAGAATACACGGTGATGAGAGATTTAATATACTGCGACACCACTAGCGATGTGTATGCGTCTTTGTTGCCTCTCACGTCCCGCCCCAAAAATATTTGGCAACCACTCCGTTCTTATTTGCTCCTTCACCCCGAGTTCACTGGTTGAATTATACTTCATGATGCTATGAGGGTTGGGATGGCTGACTGGGTTCTCTTTGTTTGTGGATCAGATTCATCAAAGTATTTCTACTGCAAGAGCCTGATTTGTTTTGATGTGGATTATTATGGAACTATTACTGCTATAGGACGCCCCTTTATCTTTTTTGTTCTGTTACCGATTGGTCCAGATGCTTCATATTATATGTGCAGTACATCCTTGGATATTTCTATGAAAAATTGCAATAAAAAACAAGTTAAAAATATACACAGTGACCACTATACATCCTCTGGAAACTAAGGCTGGAGCCCTAGAGAATAAAGTTAAGGTGGCGAAGATATGTATACCCTATCCCGGGTTGACTACTGGAAGTCAAAAATAAATAAATGAATAAAAATTAAGTGCAACCACTTTTCAATGAAACTAGGGATACTGTCAGTGCTGTAGGTGAGCCTACGTCCTATGAGAGTCCCCTAACCTTGGGACGCACATAACTGCTTGTGAGAGCTGAGTGATGCCAACATGCATGTAGTGGCTTGAGCTGCTGTGAACAAAAGTGGGCCTTTAAACTGCATATCTCCAAGATTCACATATTCCCTGGCCTTAGTCACACAATGCTCCTGTGCAGACAAGATCTTCAGGTGATGAAAAATGGCCACATGTGTCACGATGCATGCACGTGTCCTTGCAATTTTGCCAGCCATGTATGTGCATGCATCTTGATGCAGGCATTTGGCAACAAGCATTGCAAAACCAATAGCTTGGCCTTTTGCTGAGACCTCTTGGGTAAGCCAACACTTGTCTTTCTCTACTTGCTCTCTTTTTCGTTTTTTTCCTTCTTTCTCCTTTCTTCCTTCTCCCTTTCTCTTGTTCTAGGTCAAAGTCTGAGGACGAAAAAATACCTGTCCAAAAAAATGAGCTCTGAGGCCCACCACCTGCAACCACCAGGACAAATTAGGAATTGCCATTGAGCAAATCTTGGAGCTGAAGACTTGCAAGAGATGATGGGGTCTAGTGGTCATTGTCCAGTTCTCAGAAGCCTAAGAACTCCTAAACCAAGATTCAGCCTTGATCAAAAGCACTGTGTGATCCTTATCACAAATACTGTGTGATTCTGGTCTAATCTCCATCTCATTGTCTGAAATCGTGAGAATGTACAATGGCATTTAAATATGTGGAACAGAACACACAACTGTACAATACAGTTCTATTTACATGCTTCACCAGTACACCATCCCAGTTACATCCGGGTCGAAATTAAAGTGCATGCACCTTAATGTACTATGTCCAACACACCACAGATATAATTTTAAAAAATCTCAAAAGCACTTTGTTGCTCCTTGGAGCTAGATCCCTGCCATATCAAACAAAAACAAAATAAATGAGTGTCTTTGAAAAAAGTTAATCAACATACACTTACAGCGCTAGCTAGACTAGTTAACGGAGTCTATAGCATCAGAGATGAGAGTCCAGATTTAAGAATCTTTAAAAAAGATGTACATACTGTTCAACTCAAGACAGGAACTCCAAACACTCCCTGTATAGGCCTTCATCAAAAGGACCTGCACAGCGCCACCACACAGACATTTTAGTTGGGAAGAGTATCACATTATTAGCTGGCTATAAGATTGACCCTCTCCATTTCAGTGTGCCCATGGCCTTTACAGCTCATGGGGCAGAAGGTGGCTCGATGGCCCACCAGCCCTAGCTTCTTAGAACTACTCTAGAACTCCAATCAGATGCACGGGGAGCACTTCAAGGCAAATCAGTCTGCCTCCCCGGACTGAAACATTTAATGGTTAATGACAAAAATGAAGAAATAAGGGATGCAAAATTGTATGACTGAACCTGCATTAAAAAAAAACTTCTCTGGCTCTCTGGACGCATTCATTACATTCAAGATTTGCTCCTGCATCGTCAAAGCTATCCATCGGAGTCAACCGCCATTTACGAGGACAAAGTTCATTTTCGAAGATGGATCTAGAACAGGACAGAGTAAACCACGTTCGACTCGGAACCCTAGGGTAACAAAACAAAAGCCCAAAAATACAATTTCTCCTCTATACAGCCCAACAATTTAGTACAATAAAGCCACCCTGTGCACAATGGGGGATTATACTTACGATGTGGAAAGGCTTGATAAGGCACCCATTTTCCTCTAGAGCACGCTAATAAACTATATCTGAAACGCTTTGTGCTTTTCTTTGTTCTTCCCTAAATCTCCCTGCATTATTAGAGTGAACCTGTTCTCACTTGATTGCTCTGCTGCCCTTGAGGTTAGTTCAGGGCTCTACAAAACTGACAATCGAACATACACATTTTTTAAAACGGGCTGACACCAACACCGGCTGCCTTCGGCGGTTTGCAAAACCCAAAGAACACTCGACACGCTACATTCTAGCGGCCTCTCAGTTTTCCCTTGTTTAAATGAGGAGAGCAAACTTGGCATAATCAACACTTCTTAAGTTTTAACCTCAAAAACAAGGGAAAATCAGAGCCCGCAGCTCCCATACACTCGGTCTCTGTGAGTGTCAGAAAGTACTTTGCAACAATGCAACCACGTGACCTTATCAAACACTTTGGCAAAAATGCAACCACGTGACCTCGTCAAACACTTGGCAAAAATGCAACCACGCGACCTTATCAAACACTTTGGCAAAAATGCCAGAAACCGGTCCTAGGATGCTTGTTTCCGGTCCAGGGAAGACATGGCTTGGCAGTTCGGGCTGGACTGTTCCCATGAGGCACAGGGTCAGACTGATTTGCATATGGCCATGTCTGAACTGGGGTGGTGGAGTGAGCTAAAGAATGATGATGGATTAAACCCAGATCAGTTGACTGGGGGTGAGTGTTTGATTGGCTCAAACGTTCCGTCCATCATCCCCTTTTGTATCGCTTTGTTCGCCCTAAGTTGGCGGGGGTATGCCCAGACGTGGGTCCCTTGCTCACTTTGCCACTGGATTCAAGCAAGCCTGGCTGATGACGGCTGAAATGCCAGAAACCGGTCCTAGGATGCTTGTTTCCGGTCCAGGGAAGACATGGCTTGGCAGTTCGGGCTGGACTGTTCCCATGAGGCACAGGGTCAGACTGATTTGCATGTGGCCATGTCTGAACTGGGGTGGTGGAGTGAGCTAAAGAATGATGATGGATTAAACCCAGATCAGTTGACTGTGGGTGAGTGTTTTGATTGGCTCAAACGTTCCGTCCATCATCCCCTTTTGTATCGCTTTGTTCGCCCTAAGTTGGCGGGGGTATGCCCAGACGTGGGTCCCTTGCTCACTTTGCCACTGGATTCAAGCAAGCCTGGCTGATGACGGCTGAAATGCCAGAAACCGGTCCTAGGATGCTTGTTTTCGGTCCAGGGAAGACATGGCTTGGCAGTTCGGGCTGGACTGTTCCCATGAGGCACAGGGTCAGACTGATTTGCATATGGCCATGTCTGAACTGGGGTGGTGGAGTGAGCTAAAGAATGATGATGGATTAAACCCAGATCAGTTGACTGGGGGTGAGTGTTTGATTGGCTCAAACGTTCCGTCCATCATCCCCTTTTGTATCGCTCATCAAAAGGACCTGCACAGCGCCACCACACAGACATTTTAGTTGGGAAGAGTATCACATTATTAGCTGGCTATAAGATTGACCCTCTCCATTTCAGTGTGCCCATGGCCTTTACAGCTCATGGGGCAGAAGGTGGCTCGATGGCCCACCAGCCCTAGCTTCTTAGAACTACTCTAGAACTCCAATCAGATGCACGGGGAGCACTTCAAGGCAAATCAGTCTGCCTCCCCGGACTGAAACATTTAATGGTTAATGACAAAAATGAAGAAATAAGGGATGCAAAATTGTATGACTGAACCTGCATTAAAAAAAAACTTCTCTGGCTCTCTGGACGCATTCATTACATTCAAGATTTGCTCCTGCATCGTCAAAGCTATCCATCGGAGTCAACCGCCATTTACGAGGACAAAGTTCATTTTCGAAGATGGATCTAGAACAGGACAGAGTAAACCACGTTCGACTCGGAACCCTAGGGTAACAAAACAAAAGCCCAAAAATACAATTTCTCCTCTATACAGCCCAACAATTTAGTACAATAAAGCCACCCTGTGCACAATGGGGGATTATACTTACGATGTGGAAAGGCTTGATAAGGCACCCATTTTCCTCTAGAGCACGCTAATAAACTATATCTGAAACGCTTTGTGCTTTTCTTTGTTCTTCCCTAAATCTCCCTGCATTATTAGAGTGAACCTGTTCTCACTTGATTGCTCTGCTGCCCTTGAGGTTAGTTCAGGGCTCTACAAAACTGACAATCGAACATACACATTTTTTAAAACGGGCTGACACCAACACCGGCTGCCTTCGGCGGTTTGCAAAACCCAAAGAACACTCGACACGCTACATTCTAGCGGCCTCTCAGTTTTCCCTTGTTTAAATGAGGAGAGCAAACTTGGCATAATCAACACTTCTTAAGTTTTAACCTCAAAAACAAGGGAAAATCAGAGCCCGCAGCTCCCATACACTCGGTCTCTGTGAGTGTCAGAAAGTACTTTGCAACAATGCAACCACGTGACCTTATCAAACACTTTGGCAAAAATGCAACCACGCGACCTCGTCAAACACTTGGCAAAAATGCAACCACGTGACCTCGTCAAACACTTTGCAAGAGTGCAACCACATCGCGCCCTACAAGTACAAAACCTCTATAACTCAAGAAGGTGCAGTTATGTCTGCTGCTATAGAAAACACGCCCTGTACGAACACTTAATTTGGATGAAAAGAATAGAGGTGGGCGAGCCACTGAGAGCTCGAGACAGGCTTGAGATGGAAGCCTGGGCTCTGCTCAGCTCGAGGTCTTGTTGGAACTTCGAGCCTATAAGGAGCCGAGCTTTCATATGGCTTCTGCCTGCCTCGACCGAGGATGTGGTTATATACAGACTTGGGACCCAGGTTCGAGTCTCTGCGTTCCACAACATCCTGTGATTCTGGGTAAATCCCTTAATCTCCCCAGGCCTGTAAACAATGCATGTGACCTCGTGTAATGTAACTGGTGCTCATTCAAACCGCCCGATACCTTCGGGTCGAGTTTTCAGCATATTTTAAAATCTGCAGAAAAATGCACATAGAGGTAGCAAAAAAGCCTCAACATAATAAAAGACTCTCATTATAACAAACACCCGTTTACTGGCTGATTTGTACAAAATGATGTCAGAAAACCTAGATAAATCGCGGCTTCCACGCATAAGTATTATCTTAGGCAAAAATTGCATTTCTTAAAAACTCGTTTATCTACATTATCACGCATGAAAGCACTTTCGAATATGTGAGTTGAGCCTTCCAGCAGTATCAAACCTGAATAAATTATAAGTACATCTCAGAGCAGTGCTATAATGAGCCCTATTAGTCTCAAAGCCTCCACTTGTTGAAGAAATGCACTTTTTGGATGTTGAATACATTTTATTATATTTTATGTAATGTTTATTGTATGATTTACAAAGAAAATATTTTTAGAGCTCGGCTCATGCATGGGCTCTAAGAACCGAGCAAGAACCTTGGCTCAGCGCTCCCTGTTAATTTGTTGACTTGCCCACCTCTAGAACAGAGTATGGGTATTGGATAAAAGACATACAAAAACTGTCAGAAAACTACAGGCTGGTAGATAATGTTCCAAGTAATTAAGGTGAGTGAAGTTGGATACGTATGCATGCCCTCTCAGTGTACGACGGGGAGTAAGTGAAGCAGCATGGAGCACCCATTCCTAAGGCACCTCTCCGGTAGTTACACAGTGGGAAATTCAGGGGCAGTGTTGGATTGTCTTTTGATGCACTAACCAAGCCATTGTTTTAAAACTGTTAAGATGTCCTATGTGTGTCTTGGGAATCATGTCACATTTTATCACAGGGGTTTCGAGACAGCTGCCTCGAAACGGGGGTTGTGGGGTGGGGGGAATGGATACATTAAAAAAATAAAATAAACATACATTTGCCGAAGCATGCCTCTCCTCCATCCTCATCTCTCTGCAATGGCAGCAGCCAGGCTACCAGACTCTCCCAGCCAAATCACAACGCTGCTCATGCAGTGTCGTGATTGGTCAGCTGTTCAGCCGCTCAGGCAGTGCCAGGGAGCCTGGGAATGTTCTACACCGGGCTATGCAATACAACCAGGTGGAGAACATGCTAAGTGCGCATGACTGTTTGGTCGGCCCCAGAAGGCCGGCCAAACAGTCATGCGCACTTAGGGAGTGTCCACCACTCCTCACTCTGCTCTGGCAAGCCCTGCCCTGGCTCCAGTACCGCACAGAAAAATAAAATGATAATAACGTCTTAATATATATCATTTTCTTTTTCCTTTTCGCACTGCTCAAATAGCAGTGGCGCCTTAACGGAGGAGCCGCCACTGGCTCCTTTACAGAATGGGCCTGATTTCAGTTTGAAACTATACCTGGGGAACCTTGATGATCTGTCCAAAAATAATCTTAAGGGTGAAATTCTGCTGGGTACTTATTTTTCTTGGTGCAATGCAAAGTCATCCCAAATGATGTGCAGCACTGACAGAATAGCATGTAGTCGTTGCGTGGCAGATATCCTGACGGTTGCCTAGCAGCAAAACCTATGAATATGGCAGTGTTAAAAATGCTATGGATTACATCTTAATTTAGGTCTGTTGTGGTTCTGCAAGCCTCTAAAGTACCCAATGTGGAAACTGAGTCCCCACAGAGAATGAGTACAAGATACTCAAAGGAAGCATAGAGGAATCGACAACAACAGGCAGCTGCCAAGATTGCCAACTTCAGAAGGTCAAAATGCGTTCTTAAAGAATGATGAGGTAACAACAAGAATAACCAAATGTTTTCAATATGTTCAGAATGAAAATTTGGTATGGCTAAGCAGCCTACTGAACAGAAAGTGGGTGTGTGGTTTGATAATGAATGCCGCAATCTAGCGAAACTGATGCAGAAAAATGTACACATTGCACTAAAGAGGTGATATACAGCTTAATGACTGAAGTTACAAACATACATAATGAGGAATTACAAACAATTTTTTTTAAAGGGTTGACTTAAAAAACTGTCACTGTCTCCTTGAAATAATAAAATTGGGAGACGAACACAAGTTCAGCTTAATGGTTAACAAAGGTGTTAAACCTCTGTCAAACACTCTAGAATGCAAGACTAGGAAATTGACTAGGATCAGGTATCTTTCAGGAGTTTATGATGTCCTTCCATCTTTTATTTCATTACTCGAGTGTATCTATAATTGTTGAAAATTTAAAAAAAAAACTCAATTTGTACATGAACGTCAGTGTACTGCAAGTATTCCATGTGTGTTCTTTGGCACAATTCTGGGTGATGGCTGTGCTCAATATTTAGATGAGTAGTGTAAAATGGGATGCTCTCAGATTCCTTGTGTGGGCCACCATTAACCCCATTTTCAATAAAGGCTACCGGGCAACTTCCGCTTACTACAGATTTATCCCCCTTATAAAGCAGAGCGCGAAGAAGGTTGAAAAATTAATCTTGATTCATTTAAATGAGCGGGCTAAAACCCTTTTCTGAATCAAGCATGCTGATTTCCAAGTAGTGTGCTCAACCATGGGCACTGTTTTTCCTTATGGAAAGGCACTACATGGAGAATTTTACTTTTGGTTCTGTATGGGATAAGACACCCCCTGTTGTACACTATAATGACATTTCAAATCATTGAAGAATTGTGGTATCCCAAAGTGTAGCTCGGAAGCAACATGCTGCTTACAGGACCCTAAAATGTTGCTCACCAGATGATCTAAACCTCTATTGTTTGTAATTGATGCATGGGGCAAGCATTTCTTTTCTTCTAAAGGGAGAGAGATACGACATTGCTGATAGGTTGTCCTTAGTGCTGTTATCTTCCTGACACTTGTCCACCTGTCATTAAGGCTGGACCTTGTTTAATGGCGTGCTCAACTTCGTAAAAACAGCTGCAAGATTCCTACCGAAGTCCCCACTTGAGTTAAAAGCCGATGGCATGAAGTGGCTGATGATGAGTTGAGCATCTGGGGAGGGTACAACATAAACAGAAAGCATCTGCTCTGGCTTTCCTGCTCCTGGTGTTGGACCATGCCACTGAC
The DNA here is from genome assembly GCA_963921515.1 of Calotriton arnoldi. Taxonomy (NCBI): domain Eukaryota; kingdom Metazoa; phylum Chordata; class Amphibia; order Caudata; family Salamandridae; genus Calotriton; species Calotriton arnoldi. The sequence goes on along the minus strand of CAWUFW010000765.1, from coordinate 2,670,977 downwards.
CCGACTGAATACCTCTACAGGTGCATTCAGGCTCCTGTCATTGGATCAGACACTGCCCTTGTCCGAACAATGATGACGCCTTCCCCTTTGTAAGAAAACCAAGCACTGCGACCTATGGTCCGAAGGAGATGCCAACACCAAAAAGAGGCTGACCACAGACCCTTAACCTAGTGAACCCAGGTCCCAACATCTCAGAGTCGGGTAAACACCACACATTGTGATAAGCAGAACATTTTAAAGTTTATGAAATCGAGCATACTTGGAGCTTCATAGAAAAGAGCAAAGTGTACTTGATGGAGCCTTAAGGAAACTGCAAAAATGTGAGGATAGAATATTATGAAAACTTTTAAAGTATATCTTACTATGTAATTATTGCATGCTAAAGTGAGCTAACTGGGAGTAAGAAATTGGATTATAATTTGGAGTGGACGACTGCCCACTTTAAGGAATAATCACCACCCTTATCAGGGTGAACCCTCCAAGTTACTAAATTAACTTGAGCTCAACCCCCAGTAGCTATGACAGAGCATAGAGTCTTAACTTAAGGCAATGTGTAAAATATTAACGCAGTACCAAAACAGTAATAAAGTCAAAACGTTAAACAATAAAAAAAATTCACAAACCAAATTTGAAAAACAGAGTCAAATGTAATAAACAAAATGACACAAAACTGACAAAAACCCAGTATGGGGAACTGAAGATATGAATGTTTAAAATTGTAAGTAGAAATGATAGTCTATTGTCACAGCAGAATGGGACCTAAGCGCAATTTCAAGCTGACCGCAATACAGCGATGGTCGGATACACAAACCACGTTCATCACAGTCAAAGATTTTATCTTCTGACTTAATCTTTTAAGTCTCAATCCATCCTAGGAGTACACTTCTAAGGTCCCTAAGAACTCAGTGGAGGTGCTTAGAAGTGCACAGGTGTCAAGCAGAGCCCAACAGCAGGTTCCAGTCCAGGTCCAGTTGCCACTGGGCAGTGGGGTGTTTCCAGTAAGAGGCCTCTTGCAATCTGTTGTCTCCCACACAGGTGGTTTGCCAGGTCCAGTTTTCAGGACTTTTCTCAGGTCACAGACAGGAGGTCCAGCCCTCTTCTGATCTTCCGTAGGTCCAGAAAGTCTTCTGAAGTGGGTGCCTGGAGGTTCCACATTTATGCCTGTCACCAGTTGGTGAGTGGGGGTGACTCCAGGCCCATCCCTGACTAATGGAGTAAAACTTGATGGAATGGAGAATGTACTCCACTGTTCCCATTAGCTTGTGGCATTCGTCAAGGGTGCATCATGGCCCCAATTCTCTTTCTGTTATATAATAATGACCTAGACTCGTCTCTTATTAGCAACTGCAGTGACCTATTTAGAATCAAGGCCACCCCTATGCCAGCGTTTCTTCACGCCAACGACGCAGTGCTGCTTGCCCACAGGCAAAATGGGATTCGTGCCTCCGTTGATAACTTTGTATCTTTCATGGATAAATTGGACCTGGATACTAACATCACCAAGTCACATTATATGGTGTGCGGCCCACAGCCCAGTAGGGTGAGACCAATAAGCATCAAAGGCGCTAATATCACCAAGGTCAGTGAATTTCCCTACTTGGGTGTTATTTTTGATTCTAACAATAACTTTATACACTGTCTCTCTGACAGATGGTCATGCTTTAATAGCACAATGGGGGCTCCATTTAATGTATCCACGAGCTTAGGCAGCAAACCCATTGCTTCCCTAATGGAAATCTACAAACTAAAATGCCTACCCGTTCTCACTTATGGGGTGGGAATTTGGGGGTATAGGGATTGCAGTAGCCTCCAGAGGGAGGAAAACCGCTTCTGTAGGTGGTTTCTAGGCCTTGTCCCTGGTATTTCACAGCACTTCATACAGGATGAACTAGGTCTGTCCTATGTCTCAGAGCTGGTGGGGCTTGCCCCTCTTCTTCTGTGAACATCTATCTGCAGTAACCCGGGGGCCTCCCTCACCCACGAGATCATTGAGGATTGTCTGTCTTGTGACTATGGTTTAAGAAACCCATGGCTGAATTATTTACAAAAAACCTTGAAAGCCATTGGCAGACCCCACCTGTTTTCTAACCGGGAATCTATATTAAAGGGGAATCCACAAAAGTAAAAGACCTGATTTTAACAAAGGCAGTATGTAATAGGGAAGACAAGGAGATTATGAGACCTAACATGAGAGTACTGATGGGTTTTCAATCGACAGTTGGGGTACAGCCATATTTGTTATATTTAACAACATAAGGGAGAGAGCCTTATCGACGAAGTTCCGTCTAGGCACCATTAGATGTCACTTGAGTTTACCCATGGTCAATTTGACCCTAAAAATATTATGCTCTGTCCCTGTGATGAACTCTCGCCCCAAACCCTAGCACACATTGTTTCTCTGTAAATTTTATGAGGTACAGAGGAAATCCTTATTACCAATACTCGAAAATGTGGGTTTTTGTCAGTAGAGATCAGCCTTATATTTCCTACGGATGCCCCCGAATCCCCAAGTGACTTACTCGGTGGGTGCCTTTTTGAAACATACTTGGCGTAATTCTATTGATTTTTAGGACTTTTTAAGCTGACTAGACTGTCTTTTATACGCTTATTGCACCATCATGTGTCTTTTACTTACTATTTTTATTGTGTATGGGTAAATCAAAGTTTTGTGTTTTCAGTCAAATTTAATGATGACTGTAACCTGGTGTTTTTTAAATGTGTCTTTTGCACTTTTAAGATTATATATTATAATCGAAATAAAGTATACTGGTGGTGGTACTGGTGGTAGTAGTGGTGGTGGTGGTGGTAATGGTGGTGGTAATGGTGGTGGTACTGGTGGTGGTGGCGGTACTGGTGGTACTGGTGGCAGTGGTACTGGTGGTGGTGGTACTGGTGATGGTACTGTTGGTGGTACTGGTGGTGGTGGTCCTGGTAGTGGTGGTGGTACTGGTAGTGGTGGTAGTGGTGGTACTGGTAGTGGTAGTACTGGTGGTGGTACTGGTGGTGGTGGTATTGGTGGTGGTACTGGTGGTGGTGGTACTGGTGGTGGTGGTACTGGTAGTGGTGGTACTGGTGGTACTGGTTGGGCTAGTGGTGGTACTGGTGGTAGTGGTGGTAGTGATGGTACTGGCTGTGGTACTGGTGGTGGTGGTGGTACTGGTGGTGGTGGTAGTGGTGGTGGTGGTGGTACTGGTGGTGGTGGTGGTACTGGTAGTGGTGGTGGTACTGGTAGTGGTGGTGGTACTGGTAGTGGTGGTGGTATGGGTAGTGGTGGTGGTGTTGGTGGTATGGGTAGTGGTGGTGGTGTTGGTGGTACTGGTAGTGGTGGTGGTGGTACTGGTAGTGGTGGTGGTGGTACTGGTAGTGGTGGTGGTGGTACTGGTGGTAGTGGTACTGGTGTACTGGTGGTACTGTTACTGGTGGTATTGGTGCTGGTACTGGTGGTATTTGTGGTACTGGTACTGGTGGTGGTACTGGTACTGGTGCTATTGGTGGTGGTGGAATTGGTGGTACTGGTGGTGGTGGTGGTGGTATTGGTGGTGGTACTGGTAGTGGTAGTACTGGTAGTGGTGGTAGTGGTGGTACTGGTAGTACTGGTGGTGGTGGTACTGGTGGTGGTGGTATTGGTGGTGGTACTGGTAGTGGTGGTGGTACTGGTAGTGGTGGTACTGGTAGTAGTAGTGGTGGTACTGGTTGGGCTAGTGGTGGTACTGGTGGTGGTGGTACTGGTGGTAGTGATGGTACTGGCTGTAGTACTGGTGGTGGTGGTGGTACTGGTGGTGGTACTGGTAGTGGTGGTGGTACTGGTAGTGGTGGTGGTATGGGTAGTGGTGGTGGTGTTGGTGGTACTGGTAGTGGTGGTGGTGGTACTGGTAGTGGTGGTGGTGGTACTGGTAGTGGTGGCACTGGTAGTGGTGGTACTGGTAGTGGTGGTGGTGGTACTGGTACTGGTGGTAGTGGTACTGGTGTACTGGTGGTACTGTTACTGGTGGTATTGGTGCTGGTACTGGTGGTATTTGTGGTACTGGTACTGGTGGTGGTACTGGTGGTATTGGTGGTGGTGGAATTGGTGGTACTGGTGGTGGTATTGGTGGTGGTGGTATTGGTGGTGGTACTGGTGGTGGTGGTGGTGGTACTGGTAGTGGTGGTATTGGTGGTGGTGCAGGTGGTATTGGTGGTGGTACTGGTAGTATTTGTGGTACTGGTGGTACTGGTGGTGGTGGTACTGGTGGTAGTGGTACTGGTGGTAGTGGTACTGGTGGTGGTGGTACTGGTAGTACTGGTGGTGGTGGTACTGGTGGTGGTACTGGTGGTGTTGGTATTGGTACTGGTGGCGGTACTGGTGGTGGTGGTACTGGTGGTGGTACTGATGGTAGTACTGATGGTGGTACTGATGGTAGTACTAGTGGTGGTACTGGTGGTGGTGGTACTGGTGGTGGTACTGGTGGTGGTGGTACTGGTGGTAGTACTTGTGGTACTGGTGGTGGTGGTACTGGTGGTACTAGTACTGGTGGTACTGGTGGTGGTGGTACTGGTGGTGGTACTGGTGTTGGTGGTACTGGTGGTGGTGGTACTGGTGGTGGTACTGGTGTTGGTGGTACTGGTGGTACTGGTAGTGGTACTGGTGGTGGTGGTACTGGTGGTGGTGGTACTGGCGGTGGTGGTGGGGGTACTGGTGGTGGTACTGGTGGGACTGGTTGTGGTGGTACTGGTGGTAGTGCTACTGGTGGTGGTTATGGTGGTGGTGGTACTGGTGGTACTTGTACTGGTGGTGGTACTGGTGGTGGTACTGGTGGTAGTAGTGGTGGTGGTACTGGTGGTGGTACTGGTGGTGGAGGTAATGGTGGTGGTACTGGTGGTGGTGGCGGTACTGGTGGTACTGGTGGCAGTGGTACTGGTGGTGGTGGTACTGGTGATGGTACTGTTGGTGGTGGCACTGGTGGTGGTACTGGTGGTGGTGGTCCTGGTGGTGGTACTGGTAGTGGTGGTAGTGGTGGTACTGGTAGTGGTAGTACTGGTGGTGGTGGTGGTACTGGTGGTATTGGTGGTGGTACTGGTGGTGGTGGTACTGGTGGTGGTGGTGGTGGTACTGGTAGTGGTGATACTGGTAGTAGTGGTGGTACTGGTGGTGGTGGTACTGGTGGTAGTGGTGGTACTGGTTGGGCTAGTAGTGGTACTGGTGGTACTGGTGGTAGTGATGGTACTGGCTGTGGTCCTGGTGGTGGTGGTACTGGTGGTGGTGGTGGGACTGGTGGTGGGACTGGTGGTACTGGTGGTACTGGCACTGGTGGTACTGGTGGTGGTGATACTGGTGGTAGTGGTACTGGTGGTGGTGGCTGTACTGGTGGTGGCTGTACTGGTGGTGGTGGTGGTACTGGTACTGGTGGTAGTGGTGGTGGTACTGGTGGTGGTGGTACTGGTGGTAGTGGTACTGGTAGTACTGGTGGTGGTAGTACTGGTAGTGGTGGTGGTGGTGGTACTGGTAGTGGTGGTGGTGGTACTGGTGGTACTGGTAGTGGTGGTGGTGGTGGTGGTACTGGTGGTACCGGTAGTGGTGGTACTGGTAGTTGTGGTACTGGTAGTTGTGGTGGTACTGGTGGTAGTAGTGGTAGTGGTGGTACTGGTGGTATTGGTGTGGTACTGGTAGTGGTGGAGGTGGTACTGGTAGTGGTGGAGGTGTTTGTGGTGGTGGTGTTGTTGTTAATAAAACAGGCTTTTGAAAACAACCCGTCAGGTGGCTTTAGTACAGATGACATGTAACACAGATGTGCTGTTGTCAGCTTCAGCCCATTAGCACAGGATTATGTGCTACCTGGAATTCACATGACTTAATTTGCTAATCATTTCTAATTCCATTTTACATGGGGGGGTGAGGGGGAGGGGTTGAAAAAGACACGCGATAATGCCGGGTTAAAGTGATTGAAAGCAGGCGCCAGTGTTACGGGGCGGCCGTGCTGCTTAAAAAAACACAAGCATTTGCAATGCAATAGGTCTCGCATTTACGTGAGTTTAAGCTATTGGCATTGTAAATGACAATGCCTTTTATTTATGTTTTAAAAACGAAAACAAAAATAAAAGGCATTGTAATTTGCAATGTCAATAGCTCAAACTTGCGTAAATGCGAGACCTTTGCATTGCAAATGCTTGTTAGATTAGTGAGTAGAAACGCTCCATTTCGGCCGATACGGCAAATTAATTAAATAAACAAGCGCGGCCACTACAGTGAAAGCGGACCACGCTGCAAATAAAAAATAAATAGTGCTTACCGACTTATGAAGGAGACCGTGTAACGCCACAAGTAAAAGATCCAGTCCTCATGGGAGGTAACAAACTTTTACTGGCAGTCGCATGGACGGGGTCGGTATACCGGTGTGACTACCCGGGCTGAATTCCCGATAATATGGGGGCGGTCCATGCGCCTAGCTGATGGAGCACATATCTTCAACCAGTTAGATATTGACCTGGAGCGATTTTTCCCATCGTTGACCTGTAACCATACTGAGGGTGTACAGGTGATTGCCCAGACCGATATTGAGGATATTGACCTAGAGCGATTTTTCCCATCGTTGACCTGTAACCATACTGAGGGTGTACAGGTGATTGCCCAGACCGATATTGAGGGTATTTTAATTTGTTTCACTTATTTTCACGTGCACTTTGTTTTAAGAATTTGGTCCTGACGAAGCGCCACCGACCTTTTAGGCAAAAGAGGCGCGAAACATGTTGGCCTTTGACCCATGACCCCTGGGCATAGTGTGCCTTCAGGGTTACAACTTTTTTAGCAGTCTAATTCTGCTTAGGGTACATCTATATAATTCGCTGCATGATTACCCTCCATGTTTTCACTAACTTGCACGCACCCCCTTTTTTACCCTCTACATAGAACCCACTCCCCACACACCCACATGCACCATCCGGCGGTCCTTAAAAGATCTCCGTCAAAGTGACCCTTCGGGGGCCCGTAGGGAATTGCAGCGCCGGCCCTACGAGGAGCAACCGCCCGATGATGAAGCATGACACCCTTCGGGGTGTGTGAGGGCAACAGAGGACATAGAGTGGTCTTCCACTTACCGGAGTGGGTCTCCAAACTAGGAATTCTTTCACTCTCTAATTCTCTTTTTTAAGGCATCGGGTGACTTTTTGCACCTGCCCGTAGGAACTTTGTCCTCCTGGTGATACATATTCAGTCTAGGGAGCATGGACACTGGACCTTTTTTAGCTCCCAGATCCCCCCTCTTTTTTGTGTTTTATAGGTAACAAATGGCGACAGGGTGGTATTAAGGGAGGCCTAACAAGCCTCATTATCAATCGGAAGCCAGCATTTACCAAGGACAATGACACCAGCCAATCAAAAATATGGGGGGAGAGAAGGCGAGGCTTCCACAGCATACTCGACTACTGCATTCCTCACAGAGCGAGCAGCGCATGTGCGCTGCCGCTAGGCTCGACCTAAAAAGGCACATTCCTACTCCTTGTTCAGAGTTAAGGAGGTTTGACGATCTCCATAACCTCCGCAATACCTCGTGTCCACAAGTTAATACAGGTTTGACATCCTGGCTTGTTAAAGTACTTGTAGGCTAAGCGATGCACCAATATTTAATGTCTTTTGGCACAGACAAATCTTTGCAGTACAATGGTAATGCAGCCTTCCTTTTCTTACTGGCTATACCCTCTCCCTCTGTATCCCAACATTTCTTTTACTCTCCATACAAACGTCTCACACTCTTCTACTCTATATTTCTGCACCCAAAGTTAACCTTTCATTTTCACATAGCTCTATCTGTATTATGGATGCTCTTACAGATTCCTTGTGAAAAAGGCGTTTTATTTCAGGTGGATCTCCTGTGGTTATGTTTTTAACTATAAAATTGTTAATAGTGTGATACTATCTGGAGTTAGGAACACCAATCTGCGGTCACTGGGCTCCATGTATTACCTCTCCTCAATTTCTGTATCAATATCACAATTGGTAACAGTTGCTGAATTGTAAAATATAAACGAAAGAGAAGTGCCCCCACTTCCTGAAGAGAGCCATTGCTTTATTTACTCCTAGTTGCTCGAATGTCACTCAACATGGGAAACATGAATCCCCTCCCATGGATCATAGGCAGCCGATGCTTTGGGAATATAAACCCCAGTCCTCTCTTGTTACACTGGCTCCACTAAGACCCGGTGGTCCTAAAGACAGCAGCATGTCCTACATAGTGATGCACCACAACTGTACAAAATGCATCTTTGACAAACTTGCCATATATCATAGCACTCTGGACAGTCCTGCCTGGAAACCAGGGTTTAAGAGAAAAGAAACTCTGCAAAGCTCTTTCTATTTGACATCCCGATCTGCTGCCTCTTGCTGGTTCACCTCAACAACAAAGGATACCTCTATGACAAACTGGGAGGTCTGTATCATGGAGGAGGGCCACCAGAAAACTTGGAGTTTCAGGAGATTAAACAGCAGAAACAGGAAGCCTGAAGATGCTGTCGCCATTCCACATACTCTTCAGAGACGAACTCAAAACCCTCTTTAAACAGAAACGCCCACTTCACCAAACTCTAGGACTGAGCGTTATGGGCGAACTGTTCAATGACCTAACCAACCACATCCTCAATGCTCTCGAGAACTTAGATTGGCACCCAGTACTAAATGAACATTGGCCTCCTCCCACCATTATCTCGCTGAGACACAACTACTCTATGCCCTACGCTGCTACTTATTACAAGAGACAGACTTCGAACTGAAAATGTCTCGTCAACTCCTTAGGCATAGGTATTTTGTGCACCAGTGTTTGTGACCGCTGACATATGTCAGCACTACCTGCACCAACTTTGGTGAAAAACTACAGCAACTCTGAAGTAAGCGTACTGCCTTTACCAGAATGCAATGGGGTGACATGTGCTGGGATGAGAGGCAGTGTGCTCCCTCACCCCTTATCATTGAGGGTAGCACTAAATCAAAACTAGAATGTAAATCTAAAAAAACCAAGCATTTGCAATGCAATAGGTCTCGCATTTTAGAAACTTTGACCTATTTGTATTGTAAATGGCAATGCCTTTTATTATTGCACGTTTTGTAAACACATAAATAAAAGGTATTGTCATTTACAACGCCAATAGCTCAAAATCTCGCAATTGCGAGACCTATTGCATTGCAAATGCTTGTTTTAGTGGTAGTTTTGTCTGTGCAACAATTATAGCAACGGACAGAAAAGTTACATTGAGCCGTCTCCGGGGAATGCCGCTGTAGCCCTGACTGCTATGCATGCATGGTACTGCTGCGCTTCAGTGCCTCCGGCCTGGTGAGTGAGCGCTGCTTATCTCAACAGGCAGAGGCTTTGGGGCGGGGAAACCACAAGATGACAGGGCGCCAGCCTCTTCACAACTCCCAGCTTACTCACCAAACAGCCACACTGGTCACGTACCGACGGTTGGCAAGTCACCAACCTCACCCCTTTCCACCCCCAGCAGGCAGTTCACCCTCTTTCGCAGTAGGCCGGAATCACAAACGTTCCACACAGGGGCAACAGGTGCAGTGCACCGGAGCCCAGAGGCCTGAGGGGGCACTGAACCCTGATACTTGCTGTATTTCACAGTTTATACAGCGACCAGCGGCCCGTGTCCTTATTTGCACTAGGGCGTAAGACACTGGTTGCTTGCACATTAAAATGCACTGACACGTAATGAAATTACTAAAGACGTCTCCAACAATAATCACTCACTCAAACTCCAAGTATAAACACTGTACCCAAAAACACACAGCACTCACCCAAACACACACAGCACTCAGTGATACACAAGTGCAATCATATTTACTAAATCCGTAGGCACACACTGAACGTATATGCTCACTAGTAATGTGCTGTTTATAAACACTACAGTCGCACACTACTGAATACCCCCACACATTGTGCTGGACTGCAACTAGTGCGCACACACTCCATTACAAATGCCCTACACACACACACACACAGTAAACGTATAAAACATGCACTGCATTCACACACCGCACTCACGCAAAGCACTGCTGTCACCAGGCCTTGTTTGTGATCAGACCCCCCCAAACCTTTAAGCGGGGGGGGGGCATTCTGCCCAAGGTCAATGAAAACCTGTGAGAAATGGGAGACTTAGAGGGCCCTCCTCACATTCTTCAGGCGGCATCATTTTAGGTTACGCCATTGTGATCATGTAAAACAGTTTTCACCCTCGGCACTTACCACTCAGATACTCAGTCACAACACACAAACACTCCTTTCACAAATACCACCTGCAGCACGCACTCACATGCACCACACCACAGGCACGCACAAGCAACTCTAAAAGGCGCACGCCCTCACGCTAACCAAAACTTCAGCATCCACTCGGACTGTGTGCCAGCTCGACGTGGAGAAAGCCAGGCCACCCCAGCCGGGAATGCCAGCTGTGCCCCTGAAGCTGAGGGCCGAAGGCACGCTGGAAGCGGGGCGCTCGGGGCGGCGTGTACAGACCTTTTGATCCGCCGCCGGCATCGTCGCTCTGGTTAAACTCGAAGAGGAAGTCAAAGTCAAACTCAGGCTCTTCCCCTGGGGCGCTCATGGTCTAAAGGGGTGCAGTTCCCTTCACCGACAGTGGGCGACAGGACAGCAGCGCCGTGCCGTAAAATGAACTGAGCATAAACGTAAACAAGCTGTCTCCTTTGCGCAAATGACAAAAAAAAGTGCTTACCCACTAATTGAAGGAGACAGTATAACGCCGCAAGTAAACGATCCAGTCCTGATGGACGGTCCCAAAAGGAGACAGGGCGGTAACAAGGAGGGACTAAGAAGCCTCATTTTCAATCGGAAGCCAGCATTTACCATGGACGATGACGCCAGCCAATGAAAAATATGGGTGGGGCTTCCACACCACTTCTAAAAAATACCCTAATACAGCATGCCTCGCAAAGCGATCAGCGCATGCGCTGCAACGCTAGGCGAGACCTAAAAATGGTAAGGGTGATAATACACGAGCATATACTTCCAAGAAATGTACTGATCGACTGTGTACAAATGTATTAAATTATAATGGTATTATAATCATCGGAATAAACTGATCAATATTTAATTGAAACAATTAAAAATTCAAAAAACCTGGGTATATTCATGCAGAAAAGGGGCAGGTTGCATGCAACATAGCTAGGTGGGACAAGACTGTCCTCTACACTTAAAACAGGTACTGTACTTGTTCCATTTGATGCTAATGTCAAATCGACAAGTTCCACAGATTTAATCCAACAGCATGGGATGAGAATAACTACTTCAATTGCTCAAGGAACACAGAACTAGTAATATAAAGTCTGGGGTGTAGGAGATGCTAAATTTCTAGAGGGGGACAAAGACAGCCCTAGGGACTTTTGATTGACCCTATAGAAAGTGCCAGTAGTCTGAGAGCCGCAGGCTCTGATAAATGTTTACAGTTGCATAGTTCTGAAGTCAAATAGTAAGAAAGGAGGGTACGTCGTCACTGTACACAATTATGCTTTATTGTTAATTACATTCTGAAAAATAATAAGAAAATAGGTGAAAAAAACATGAAGCTTGCATTTTCATGCACCAAAAAAAAAGTGGGAGAGAAAAAAGGAAGAATAAATAAAATCTTCTTAGTGACATTCATAAACCTCAAAAAGCAACTGAACATACAGAGCCATTTCTTTTGCTGCAGGCATTTATAATAAAACCCTGAACTTTAGTTTTTGTCTACTATTGTCTCTATGTCAAATGATTCCATCATCTCTTTATATATGTTGCATATGGCATGATTTGGTCTTTTCTGAGACATAATTGACCTTAACCAAGTTTTCAGATGGTGGAGACCAACAAAGTCGCTCTCAGCCTTAAAGAAAATACTGGAATAACTAAGAGTACCTGTTGTAGCTTCTGAGCCTATGTAAAACGTAGCTCTCTTTGTTGGAAGCATTTTTTCAAAGTATACCTGCAAGTTCTGTCTCTCAAGAGTACTTAAACATACTTGATAATACAGTTTACGGAGGTGAGGGTAGCAAATGGACAATTTCTTGATATTGAGCAATGGTGTCTTGTGTGTGCCTCTGTGCCCATTCAGTCCATATGCCATTCTCTACAATAAGCCTTCAGTCTTTTTGAAAGATAAAGCTGTAATCATTTGAGGGGGCGCTAGGTGGCGCACGAGCAAGATAGCCGCACTTCTGTGAGGCTCCTGCAGCTCGGTCCACTAATCCGTTTATTTATCCTGCCCAGGAGGTCCTAGGATAGGATCCACTGCACCGGGTCGAAGTGTATGATCCGGTGTCCTAGCAGTGAAGTTACGAGAGCTCCAGACTGCTGCTGCCTGCTGCAGTAATCCCTCCAAAGTGCCGCCGGGGACGAGGCCTGACGCGCCTGGATCCATTGCGGGCGGTGCAAACTGCGCAACCACCGGGGCGCCCACTTGGAGATCAGGCCGTGCGCATACTGGGACTGGACCTCGCGGTGCGGTGGTGAGGCGGCGGTGAGTGCATAAAAGTTTAACCTCCCGCAAGCACCAGACACCTCCCGCGCACCTTCAAATCGCAGTCCGGCGGACTGAGGAGATTATACATCCCCCGCTGCACCTCCCGTCCCGTGGCCACGGCGGACCACGGGCGGCCTACATGCACTGATAGCTGAGGGACTCCCAAGCGAGGCCCCTTCGATAACCGCGGGGCTGAATTAGCATCTGCCTGTCTGGGAGTAACGGCTTGACTCACGCGGAAGACAGCGCTGGCTATGGCGGGGCCCCATTAGCATTGGAGGCACTTAGCGCTCATACAGGGAACAGAAACCGGAACGTTGCAGCAATCTCCCAGGCCCCACTGAAACAGTATACTCCCACGCACTGACCTGTGCTGCATTAGGAGCCTGCACGGACCTTGATGCTAACCGATTCCCAGGCCTCCATCTGCAGGAATTAGCAGCACAGCTGAGGGGACCATTGGCAGGCGATACACGTGACTGCGACATTTTTGTCATTCAAGCGTCCCGCTTAGCGTTTCTCCGCCTGGCCCAATTGATATGATCAGGACAGTCCACTCATGCCCTTCCTGCTAGCTGAGGGTGCACGAGCATAGAAATTCCACGCTGGGACTGTCGCTCCTGGGATACAAGGTGCCTCCGGGTTGAAGTGTGCTGCACAGGGTGGAAACAGAATGGTCCTGACTTTGTGCAAAACAGACTGCACGTATAATTGCTCGTCATTCGCCGGAGCACAGTAATAGTGGCCTACCTACTTTATCGACCTCTTTCGCTCTCGAATGGCCTCCAGCTGGGAGTAACTAGGTGCAGCCGGCAATATCAGAGACACCATCTTTAGAGACCCTCCTGAGAGCGCAACGTGGGAACCCCCATCTCTGATACTTAGAGCACGGAGGTAGCACTCTGCCGACACCAGCATAGCTGCTAACAAAAATAGAATACGCTCCACAGAATGGGGAAGACAGATACGAAACAGACTAGACTAACATTTGAAGCCAAAAAAGGCACCCGAGCACAACAGGAAGATCCGGACCACGTTACTGAAGAGCAAACACAGGGGGCGACACAACCACAAGACGAAGACATGAAAGAACTCCTTCTTGCCGTAAGACAAAGCCTCGCCTCCATAGAAGGTAAAATGGACGCAATGAACACTCGTATGGATGCTATTGTCCATAAGTTGGATAACCATGACGAGCGTATAAAGGAGGCCGAACGCTGCATCTCCGATTCGGAGGACAGTGCGTCGAAAATGCAAAAACAGATGGCGCAGATGGATAAGCTACTTAGGGTCATCGCTGCCAAAAATGAAGACCTTGAGGCGCGCAGCAGAAGAAACAATATCCGCGTTATTGGCATCCCAGAGAGCACCAATACCGGCCGGATGGAAGACTTCATAGAGAGGCTGCTGCGTGAAACAATCGGCGTTGAATCATTATCCTCGCAATTCATAGTGGAAAGGGCACACCGCTCCCTGGGCCCTAAACCGCTGCCAGGAAGTACGCCACGTCCCATCATCGCGAGGTTGCTCAACTACAGCGACAGAGACGTGGCTCTCAAAATAGCACGTGAAAAGAGACATCTCACGTTTGAGGGAAATGCGTTCACCCTCTACCCTGACTTCACGGCCGCCGTCCAGGAGGAAAGACGGAAATTCATTCCCGCCAAGCACAAGCTTCGCCAGGCACAGATTGATTATGCGCTCATGTATCCGGCTTGACTACGAGTGACGCACCAAGACAAGCAATACTTTTTCACTAATGCGCATCAAGTGGACGACTTCTTGAAGCGCGTCAAGAGACAGAATAATTCTCACACTATGCGGGAACAGTCACCTGGATCGTCGTCCCCGGCCAGGGAATAAGGCGAATCTCATCTCTACTGCTGTGCCCTCATGAGACTGGTGTGGTAATTCGCCTTCTTTTCTCCACCCGGCCGCGGAATCCACTTCTTGCTTCACGCTGGGACAATAGAACGCTGACGCCTAGTCTCGAAGGGCTGCGGCAGGAGTAGCTGGAGCAGATAAGTACCCTCCTGGGGATGTATAACATGTTGCACCGAGCACCCCTGTACCTGACGAGTCTGCTTTGTCAACTACCTTGCAACTCGGAGGGGAGGGTGTAACCGTGCTTGTACCTAGGAGTCCCCCCCAAGGGCGATCCCCCTTACTGCAGATAAAAATGCAGGATGTTTCTGTTCCTTTGGGTAATGTGAGTGGGGATGGGATTGTTCATTCTGGCATGATTGGGATGCTACAGTGGGTGGGGGTGGGAAGGGGGTTGTTAATGGGACATGACGAACAACTGAATAAGGACCAGACGGTATTTCTATTGCATGTATTGTGCCAGATTCACAGATGTAGCTCACACACTGCATTTTACACTAGAGTACAACTTCTTATATGGCCGGCTCAGACACTAACCAGAACTTACATTTCTTAACGTGGAATGTCAGAGGATTGGGTGATCCACGCAAACGCAGACAGGTATTAGCGTATCTGGACCGACATCATATCCGGGTCACAATGCTGCAAGAGACTCACTTAAATCCCTGTTATACTACTACATTCGCTTGCAAATGGGCTGATCACAGAATTTTCTCCTCATACTCCAGAGGAACAGCCATACTTATAAAAAAAAAAAGCACACTCCATTTACCCCTGCTGGCAAGGCGCAGGATCAACAAGGGCGCTACTGCATGGTCTGGGGTAGGTTGGGCACAGTGTCCGTCACAATAGTCTGTTGCTATGGGCCTAATATAGACGACCCTAATTTCTTTGCCACTCTCTGGGGGAAGATTCTGGACATAGGCTCTACTCACCTAATCTGGGGGGGAGATTTTAATACTACTCTAAATCCAGCGATGGACCGCTCCAATCCGGCACCGCATCACTACACTAGATCACACAAATTGTTGCGAGACGTGGTGGCTGACAATGGGCTATTAGACACATGGCGACATGTCCACCCACATAAAACTGAAGGTACGCACTATACAGCTCTGCACACATCTTGGGCTAGATTGGATTATTGTCTAGTATCTCGCGGCCTATGCCCATCGATAGTGTCAGTTACTCATTTGGCGAGAACATACTCGGATCACTCTCCTGTCAGACTGTCGCTGCACCCCCCAGGGTGCGATCCATCCCCTAGAAGCTGGAGACTATCGCCTCTCATCCTACTGGATACAGTGTTTCGTAGTGAATTAGAGCAGGAAATCACAGATTTCTTTCAGAGAAATTTAGGATCCGTTGACAGTGTTGAGACGGTCTGGGAGGCCTTTGAAGTCACAATCAGTGGATTCTGCATTTCTAAGAGCTCAGGGGTTCTGCGCAACATACAAGGCACCTTGAAGAAATTGGAGGGCGAACTTAAAGAGCTGGAGACCACTCTCTGCTGGCGCAGACGGTGTGTCCCAACGAGACTTTCGTGATAAACTCTCTGAGTATACGGAGACGGCTGAGTGGGAGACTCGATTTGGGAGTAAATACTGGGTGGCCCGCAGATATGGGGAGGGAGAGCGCCCGGGCAGGGCTCTAGCTGAGATAACACGCAAACCCCGCTTCTCCAGTTACGTATTAGAACTTACAGATCCCGATGGTGTGCAGTGCAGAGACAATGCTGATATTCTGGCTGCGTTTACCACTCATTATTCCACGCTATATTCTACCAGCAGGCGTGGCTCACTTGACTTAGCCAATTATCTGGACGACGTAGCCTTAGGGTGGCTGGGAAATTCGCAGAGGGAATTCCTGGTTGCTCCCTTTGAGTTGGACGAAATACGTGAGGCTATTATGCATATGAAATCTGGTAAAGCCCCGGGCTCAGACGGGCTCCCCATAGACTTTTTTAAAGCATACATTGATCAACTAGCCCCCATCCTAAAAGCTGTTTATAAAGAGGCTCAAACGAATGGTATCCTCCCACCCTCCTTGAGAGAGGCGCTCATCACCTCCCTATTAAAGCCAGGGAAGCCTGCGGACCAGTGCGACTCGTATCGGCCGTTATCCCTCGTCAACAATGACGCTAAAATTCTAGCGAAGATACTGGCCAATAGGCTAAACTTGCTGATGGAAAAACTTGTCCTCCCTGACCAGGCTGGGTTTATTCCAGGGCATGCAACCTCACACAATCTTCGTACCTTCTTTTCCATATTACAGAATGTAGATCCTGATTTGGCTCTTGTGGCAGTCTTCCTAGATGCCACAAAAGCGTTCGACTCCGTAGAATGGGACTATTTGCTAGGGATACTACAGCGCATGGGAATGCTTATAGGGTTCCTGGCATGGATAGGCTTACTATACAGATCTCCAAAAAAGATAGAGAGTGGTCCTACTTGCCAAAGGGACAGGACACCAAATGACACTATGTCTAAAAAGAATTCCCTTTGGGAAACCACCATAACATACTTAATCACTCACATCTTCACTCAAACACCTATTCACACCGGAATGTACCAGTAGCCATAAGTCAAATATATGAATGGTTTATTCATCAATTAAAATGCAATAGATTAAAAAATAATTTAAAAAAGAAGAAGTCAATCAACTCATAAAATCAAATACAATTTCATCAAGAATTATTAAAAATGTGCAGCAAAAACATTTATAACACAATGCACCACCACTTATAAGCTAGTGTCAATGATCCATTAAAAATACATAATTGTTTACAAAATTACAATAACTCCAATTGTATGCATTAGTTTATATACAACAAGACCAAGAAGCGACGCGTTTCGGTGGTATCAGCAGGTCCAAACCACCTTCTTCAGGCTTTATATTAAAACGTGATCCAGCACTTTAAAATCTATATATAAAAAATAATATATAAATATATGTACATATAGAATCAAAACATATCACAAAATATTCATTTGGTGCACATAAACATATTTATCCTTTATTTTAAACAATGCATTAAATTATCATGAAAAAAACACACATACACAAGACCATCTGCTCTGTCACATGATTCCTTAAGATCTCCACATTAACACTCAATTCTCCAAACATAATTCAACTACTTATCAAACACGGACTCCCATATATCTCAGGCTGTAAAAATAGCTCAGTTTGGAATGTCTATATTAGTGAGAGACACTACCCCTCTTTCCACATTCACCTACCATAAACATCACTTAATAAATGATGAATGTATGTATCCGTTTACCATTTTTACACAGCCTCTGTCCGTGTTTGATAAGTAGTTGAATTATGTTTGGAGAATTGAGTGTTAATGTGGAGATCTTAAGGAATCATGTGACAGAGCCGATGGTCTTGTGTATGTGTGTTTTTTTCATGATAATTTAATGCATTGTTTAAAATAAAGGATAAATATGTTTATGTGCACCAAATGAATATTTTGTGATATATGTTTTGATTCTATATGTACATATATTTATATATTATTTTTTATATATAGATTTTAAAGTGCTGGATCACGTTTCAATATAAAGCCTGAAGAAGGTGGTTTGAACCTGCTGATACCACCGAAGCGTCGCTTCTTGATCTTGTATATATAAACTAATGCATACAATTGGAGTTATTGTAATTTTGTAAACAATTATGTATTTTTAATGGATCATTGACACTAGCTTATAAGTGGTGGTGCATTGTGTTATAAATGTTTTTGCTGCACATTTTTAATAATTCTTGATGAAATTGTATTTGATTTTATGAATTGATTGACTTCTTTTTTAAATTATTTTTTAATCTATTGCATTTTAATTGATGAATAAACCATTCATATATTTGACTTATGGCTACTGGTACATTCCGGTGTGAATAGGTGTTTGAGTGAAGCAGTGAGTGATTAAGTATGTTATGGTGGTTTCCCAAAGGGAATTCTTTTTAGACATAGTGTTACTATACAGATCTCCAGTTGCCAAGGTATTAATTAATGGTCAGATGTCTCCAGCCTTCCCGATCACCAGGGGCACTAGGCAAGGGTGCCCACTCTCCCCCTTGCTTTTTGCGCTAGCAGTTGAGGCTCTGGCGTCTAGACTAAGGCAGCATCACCAGGATAAAGCTTTACGCTGCCCCATGCGCCAGGTACTCATCTCCCTCTATGCAGATGACATCACCTTGTACATCCGAGACCCGCAACACAATCTAAATCCTATCTTGAGGGAATTTATTATTTTCGGGAGACTTTCGGGGATCCACATTAATTGGGGGAAGTCGCAAATATTCCCTCTCACCCCTGCAGTCACACCGTTCCCATTAGATTATCCGTTAGAGTGGTGTAATTCAGAAGTAAAATACTTAGGCATTCGCATCACCAGGGATAGGGAGGAGTTAATGCGCCTTAATTATGGCAGGACGCTAGACCATGTCACGAGCTGTGTCACACGCTGGATCTCTCTGCCGCTGTCCATGGCAGGACGCACCTCACTAATCAAAATGGTGGTTCTCCTGCAACTACTATACTTATTTATGAACATTCCGTATTACCCGGGCAGGCATTTTTTCACTGCGTTGCGCTCTGAAATGATCAGATTAATATGGGGGAGCAAGCAGCCACGACTACAATGGGACGTGCATACCAGGCCTTACTCACAGGGTGGGTTCAATGTCCCCAACCTCGAACTATACTACATCTGCGCACAGGCTCACTATGCTTACTATTTGTTTCACCCACCCAAATACACGCCACAAGTGGCAGTAGAGCAATGGCTTGCAGATCCCATTCCCTTGGCGGGTATGATACACAGCGTCCCCCAGCCCCGAGACAAAGACACCACGACGGTCACATGTACAGTGACTGCCTGGAGGCGTATTATGAAACTGCTACAGGCCCCTATGCTTTATTCCCCACTACTCCCGCTGATGTATCATCCTGTATACTGTTGCTTCAGGAGACAGGATTTAGGAAATTCATGGCGAAGACGAACATTACATGCTGGGGGGACCTGTATCTTAATGGGAAGTTTCGCACCTTAGAACAAATATTTCATAATACACCGACCTCGCCGCTAGACGTATTTCTCTATGTGAGACTCAGGCAAGGCGTGCGTGACAACACCCCGGCATACCCACTAGAGCCCCCGACACTAGCCCCACTGCATGCGATGCTCCAAGCCACCTCATCGGTGCACGCAGTTTCCACCCTTTATCATGCGATACATACACAACAGGTGGTAGAACAGTGCCATTCCTGCACGCAATGAGACATAGAGCTAGGTAGTGAGGTATCAGATAAACAATGGACGTATTGCTGCCTACAAACGGAACAGGTGTCAGCAAATAGTAGACTACGTATTATACATTTTAAATTTTTACACCGCCTATATTACACACCAGCCAAAATGTATAAATACAAACTGCGAGACACCGATAGGTGTGATAGATGAAGCATGGAGGGTGCCGGCTTTCTCCATCTAGCGTGGAGCTGCGCAAGTATACATGAATATTGGCGACAGATCTTTGGAGCAGATGACGTCATTGTCAATTGTAAAGTCTCCCTTATTAGCGTTGTTGGGATATACGGAACACATAGATAAACCCTTTCGTAGATACGTTGCTCTGACGCTGTTGATGGCCAAACGCCGAATTGCATGCAGATGGGGACGAGGGAGGGCTCCGAAATTCAAAGATTGGATCACTGATTTAATATTTTGTCATGAACAACTGACTAATTATGCTGAACTGCTCCCCATGACATCCCGTCCCAAAGATATATGGGACCCTTTGAAAAGCTACCTATTATCTCATCCGGTAGGTACAACGGCTGAAACTGGGTAATTAGGATTGTGGCGGCAATACTGTTTAAGATCGCATAAACTTTACATGTAATGTGCACTACATAATATCTACCAGGGTGCGCGAGATCGGGTTACCAATTGAGCCACGATCAGATCTCACTCTGATACCCTGTTATAAATTTAGATCCCTGTTGTATGTTGTAATTTGTAATGTGGATAACTATCAATGTGAAAAACATAATGCGCATTCCACTGTATTGCTCTTCTCATATCTTATGTTCCAGGCTGAGTGTTACAAATGTAATGATCTACAATGCATTGTACATGACACTTTTCTAAAAGATGCACATAATTCCAGAAAGTGCATATATACGTCTGTAATGATTGCAAGTTGCATGTTCGCTATTTCTTGTGCAAAATCCAATAAATAAAATTTAAAAAGTAAGTCATCATCCCTCTATTACCTTGACTACCCACTGTTGCTACCCATGGAGAGTTAGTTGTATAAAGGCCTATTGAATTGGAATTTAAGTGTATCCTAGGCAATGGGACACCAATAATAAAAACAGTATCTGTTGGACTTGGCCCTCTATTCAGGGTCATTTACAAACTTTTTGCCTTCACCCCTCCTGTTTTCCGAACCTGCTTTTGTTGGCTTTTAGGACTCTGTGTACTTTACCACTGCTAACCAGTGGCAAAGTGCTTGTGCTCTCTCCTTTAAACATGGTAAAATTGGCTTCCCTCCAATTGGCACATTTAATTTACTTATAAGTCCATAGTAAAGTTGTACTACATGCCCCCAGGGCCTGTAAATTCAATGCTGCTAGTGGGCCTGCAGCATTTACTGTACACCCACTTAGATTGCCCTTTAAAACATCTCATGCCTACCACTGTAGCCTGTAGTGCAGTTTTAAACTGCCATTTCGACCTGGCGAAGGAAAATGCTACTTACCAGTATGCATCTGTTCTTGGCATGTAGAGCTGCAGAGTTGTACACTGTGCATAGATTGCCATCTGGTGTTGGGCTCGGATGCTTGCACTTTGTTGTTGTCTTGGAAGAGTCTTTTGTAGTCACGAGATAGGTGACTCCTCCCTTGGACGATAGTGCGCATGGGCATCGACTCCATCCTCAGATTGTTTTTCGCCATGATGGGAAATGATGGAGTCAGTAAGAAGTAAGAGATGTCTATGTGAATGTATCTAATTAAGATAATACAGGAACAGATACAGGTTCCGGGGATGCGGGTGGGCTAATGTACAACTCTGCAGTTCTACATGCCAAGAACAGATGCATACTGGTAAGTAGCATTTTCCGTTCGAGGCATATGAGCTGCAGATTGTACACTGTGCATAGACTGTACAGCAGTGTCTCCCTTAGCGGTGGTCACCTGTATCGGTTGCAGTAGTTTGAAACAATGTTTTAAGAACAGCCTGCCCTACAGAAGCTTGTTGCTTCGCCTGCACGTCAACACAATAGTGTTTGGTGAAGGTGTGTGGTGTAGACCATGTTGCTGCTTTACATATGTCATCTAAGGGAATGTTCCCTAAGAATGCCATGGAAGCCCCTAGTTTGCGTGTTGAATGCGCTCTAGGGGAATTGTCAATGTGCGTTTAGCCTTTTGGTAGCATATTTGAATGCACTTTACTATCCACCTCGCGATCCCAGCTTTGGAGATGGGAGTTACCTTTATGAGGTGGGGAGAAGGCTACAAACAGTTGTTTTGTTTTGCGAAAGGGTTTAGTCCTGTCAATGTAATAAAGTAGTGCTCTTTTGACGTCTAGTGTATGAAGAGCTCTGTGTGCCACAGAGTTTGGGTTTTGGAAAAACACCGGTAACTCAACTGATTGGTTAAGATGAAAAGCAGAGATGACTTTGGGAAGGAATTTTGGATTTGTTCTGAGAACCACTTTGTTATGATGTATTTGTAAGAATGGTTCTTGTATGGTTAAAGCCTGGATCTCGCTTACCCTTCTGAGAGAGGTAATTGCGACAAGGAAAGCAACTTTCCATGTGAGGAACTGAAGTTCACATTTATGTAGAGGTTCAAATGGGGGACCCATGAGCCTGGTAAGAACAATGTTTAGAATCCAACCTGGAGAGGGTGGCAGTCTGGGAGGAATTATTCTTTTAAGTCCCTCCATAAAGGCTTTAATTGCAGGTACTCTAAATAATGACAAATGTTGTCTGTTTTGTAAATAAGCGGCGAGCGCTGCTAGATGTTATCGTATGGATGAATATGCTAGATTACATTTTTGTAAGTGTAGCAAATAGCAAATGATGTCCTGGATGGAAGCATCCAGTGGATCAATTTTATTATTTTTGCAGTAGATGACAAATCTTTTCCATTTTGCTGCATAGCAAGCTCTAGTAGTGGGGCGTCTGGCTTCTTTAATGATGTTCATACAGTCCGGCGGAAGGTTAAGATAACCGAACTCTAGGACTTCAGGAGCCAGATCGCTAGATTCAGTTGTCCTGGATCGGGGTGTTTTATCTCTCCATGGCTCTGCGTTAGCAATGTTGGGGAGAGGCGTAGTTTTTGGTGTGGAACTACTGAGAGTTCCAGTAGTGTTGTGAACCACGGTTGGCGTGCCCATGTGGGAGCCACCAGGATCATCTTGAGAGACTGTTGTCTGAGCTTGCGTACTACTAGGGGAATCAGTGGGAGTGGCGGAAAAGCGTACGCAAATCTGCCTGACCAGTTCATCCACATCGCATTGCCTTTGGACAATGGGTGTGGGAACCTGGCGGCAAAGGTTGGGCACTTTGCGTTTGTGGCGAACAGAGCTATGTCTGGTTGACCCCACATCTGGAAAAAAGGTTGGAGAACTTGGGGATGAAGTTCCCATTCGTGTATCTGCTGTGTCTGTCGACTTAGTAGATCCGCAATCTGATTGTGAATTCCTGGAAGATGTTCTGCCAGCAGGTAAAAATTTTGTGGAATGGCACATCTCCAAATGTTTTGTGCGAGCTGGGACAGCTGCAGAGAATGTGTGCCTCCTTGTTTCTGTATGTAGTACATGGCTGTCATGTTGTCCGTGCGGATTAGGACAGTTTTGTGTTGTAGATGTAGTTGGAATGATTTTAATGCTAGAAATATTGCCAGTAATTCTAGGTGGTTGATATGGAGCACTTTCTGTTGAGTGGTCCATTTGCCTTGAATTGTATGGTTTAGGAGATGGGCTCCCCAACCGGTGAGTGATGCGTCTGCTGTCAGTACTATCTGTGGAACCGGCTCGAGGAACGGCTGCCCTTTGGACAGGTTTCGTGTGTTCCACCACTGCAGAGAGCGATGTGTGCGGCTGTCCACTAACACCAGATCTGAAAGTTGTCCTTGAGCCTGGTTCCACTGACGTGCTAGGCATTCCTGTAAGGGGCGCATCTGAAGCCTTGCATGAGGTACGATAAAGATGCAAGAGGCCATCATTCCTATGAGTTGCATGAACACCCTTGCTGGGAGGGAGTGCTGCGGTTGAAATTTGCTGCTTTGGGCTTGCATACTGGCTATCCTGGCTGGACTGGGATATGCCAGAGCTTTGTAAGTGTCTACTGTGGCCCCTAGATACTGATGTATGTGGGAGGGCTGGAGATTTGACTTGGGGTAATTTACTGTGAATCCTAAGTCGTGTAGCAGCTGGATAGTTTGATGAGTGTGATGGACACACTGGTTGAATGACTTGGCTTTTATCAGCCAGTCGTCGAGATATGGAAAGACATGGATTTGTTGTCTTCTCAAGTGTGCTGCTACTACCGCAAGGCACTTTGTGAACACTCTGGGTGCGGTGGTCACCCCGAATGGTAGGACTTTGAACTGATAGTGTTGTTCGTCCACTATGAACCTTAGATACTTCCTGTGAGCAGCGTGCATGGGAATGTGGAAGTAGGCGTCTTTGAGATCTAGTGTGGTAAGGAAGTCGCCTTGTTGTAGCAGTGGAAGAACCTCTTGCAGAGTGATCATATGGAAATGATCGGACTGTATATAGAGATTGAGGGGTCTGAGGTCGAGTATTGGCCTTAGGGTCCCGTCCTTTTTGGGGATTAGGAAATACAGTTAGTAAACCCCTGTTCCTTGATGCTGTAAGGGAACTGGTTCTATTGCATGCTTTTGAAGCAGTGAGAGAACTTCTTGTTTTAAGAGCGTAATTTGTTCTGTGGACATTGGACGCTGTTTGGGTGGAATGTTGGGCGGGATTTCTGTAAGTTCCAGGCAGTAACCATACTGGATAATTTGTCTTACCCACTTGTCTGTTGTGATGGAATCCCAGACAGGTAGGAACTGTGAGAGTCTCCCCCCGACTGGAGTGGAATGGTCTGGAGGGAGCGGAGGGAAGTGACTGTTTAGTAGCGGGGGAGGCACGAGTGTTGTTACTACCTCGGCCTCTCCCCTTGTTGTTATTTCCCCTGTATCCGCCTCTAAAATATCCTCTATTGGGGGATGTGTGAGTGGTGTTTTTATATGAAGAGGAGGCGGTGTCTGTTCCAATGTTTTTGGATGCTCCCCTATAGAAGGAGCGACGAAAGGAACCGCGTGTGGATGGAGACTGCAATGCTCCCATGGATTTAGCAGTCTCCGTGTCCTTTTTCATCTTCTCTAGAATGGTGTCTACAGCCGGTCCAAAAAGGTGTTCCTGATTGAACGGTTGGTTAAGGATAGCTGTTTGAACCTCTTGTTTAAAACCTGAAATGCGTAACCAGGCATGTCGTCTGAGTAGCACACTAGTGTTAACAGATCTAGAGGCTGTGTCAGCTGCATCCAGGGCACACTTAATTGATGCGTTGGTTATTAGTTTGCCCTCCTGAATTAAATCATTTGCCTGGGTTTTGTATTGATCAGGCAAATGTTGTAATAGGGTCTCTAGGCGGTCATAGTGAGCCCTATCATACCTAGCAAGTAATGCTTGGGTGTTGGCTATGCGCCAGTGATTAGCTGCTTTAGCAGCAACTCTCTTGCCAGAGTCATCTAGCAACTTAGATTCCTTATCCGGAGGTGGTGTGTCACCGGAGGTTTGAGAGTTAGCGCGTTTCCTAGCGTTAGATACCACTAGCGAGTCTAAGGGTAGCTGCCCCTTGATGTAGGTGGGATCGTCAGGGGCGGGTTTGTACTTTTTGTCAATCCTGGGATTGAGAATTCTAGTCCTCACTGGGTCTTTGAATAAGTCTGGGGCATGTTTAATGACCCCTTTTAACATAGGCAGGGTTTGGACAGTCTTCTGGGGCAGTTCAAAGGTGTCTAGAAGGAAGTCCTCGTCTGCAGGGTCTGAATGTATGTGGACACCATGGTAGACAGCAGCTCTATTTACGAGTTGTCCAAAACCAATATTGTCATCCGGGGGAGATGGTTTTGTTGGATATGGTTGGGGAGCAGGGAGGTCTGGGGGACCTATTGGGTCATCATAATCGTCCCAATCGTCCTGTGGTACATCTGTATCGTCGTCAGGATCAGTGAAAGGGTCATTGGTGCCCCCCCCACCCCCTAAATCATCATCAACATGATCTTGTGGTGGTGGTGAATGTGGTGGAAGTCTTGGAGGCTGTGGAGGAGAGACAGGCTTAGGAGGAAGAACTGGCTCAGGAGGAAGGACAGGCTTAGGAGGAAGAACAGGCTGACAAGGAGAAACAGGAGAAGAGGGTCTTATAGGTGAAGTGGCGCAGTCTTTTTTCTTTACAGGCACTACAGGAGTGTCTGATGTGTCCAGCTTCCTCTTCTTGTGTGGGACAGTAGCCACATGTCCTGTTTTAGGGTCTATATGCAGCTTTTTCTGCTTGGGATCGACGGGATCCGGTCGGAAAAGTTCTTCCGGTTCGGTAACCGCTTTCGGCGCCGACTTCTTCGGGTCCGAGCGAGGTTTTGATTTTTGCTCCGAGGCCTTAGGAGTTGGTTTAGGGTCCTTTGGCTTGGCTATGGAGCCGGAAATCTTTTTCGGTTCCGAAGGTTTTGGCTTCGGAGTGGATGGTTTTTCTTTCGGCGTCGAGGTGGTCGGTGCCGACTTCTTTTTGGGAGTAGGTTGGTCTCCCGTCTTCGGTGCCGAAGGCGCCTGCAGGACGCTGATATAGGGTTTGCTCGGTTCCGAGCTACCGGAAGGCTTGTCCTTTATCTTCGGAGCCGAGCCCGAGGGCGGGGCTTCTGAAGCTTGTTTTTGGTCGCGACTGGGGCCAGCAGGCGAAGTCTTGACCAGGGCCTTGGTTTTTTCGGGTGGAGTTGGGGTAGGGGCAGTTGTACTCACTCGTTGACCAGGAGTGATGTGGTCGTCTGAGTCGGAGTCGTCTGCTTCGGACACGATCTGCAGGTCTTCAGAATCGTCCTCTGGAACATCGGGGCCTTCATCAAAGATGTCCACTGGTGCCGGAGCTGTTCTCTGCGCCATGATGTGTCGTCGGGCCCGGCGATCACGGATGGTTTTCTTAGATCGAAAAGAGGCGCAGGCCTGGCAATTGTTCTCGTTGTGTTCGGGCGAGAGACACAGGTTACAGACCTTGTGATGGTCACTGTGTGGGAATTTTGCTCCACACTGGGGGCATTTTTTAAATGGAGTCCTTTCCATGAGCTGTAGGCCCGAACGGCGTCGATAGGCCCAACGGCCCGCGTCAACGACTGGAATGGAGTAGGGGAGATGCGCGTCGAGGATCACGCGATCGAAAACAATACCGTCGAGTTGTAGATAGTTTGCGCGTTGAAAGGGTTTGGAAAATAAAGTACCGAACCGGAGCGCAAAAGTTACATCCAAACCCGATGGCGGAAAAAAACAATCTGAGGATGGAGTCGATGACCATGCGCACTATCGTCCAAGGGAGGAGTCGCCTATCTCGTGACTACAAAAGACTCTTCCAAGACAACAACAAAGTGAAAGCATCCGAGCCCAACACCAGATGGCGATCTATGCACAGTGTACAATCTGCAGCTCATATGCCTCGAACATAAACCTTTTGGCAGGCCTAAGCCTTACTTTTTAATTGATATGTCACTCCTATGGTTGGCCCTAAACAACCTATAGGGTGGGGTGCAGCGTATTTAAAACGTGGAGCATGTGCTATTAAGTTTTACATGTCTTGGTAGGGAAAAAGTCTTAAATTAATTTTTCACTACTGCAAGGCCTACCTATCCCATAGGATAACATTGGGTTAACTTATTACATTTAATACGTGATAACTTTCAGTTGGGAACAGGAGGAAGATCAAGTTTGGTGTCTAAAGAATTGCAATTTAAAGCCCTCTGTAATGGTAAAGTTGGGTTTTAAGTCACAAGGCAGACCTCATTGTTTCAAGCATAGGGGGGCGTGGGTGTCTGTGTGTGTAATATGTTAGCAAAAACAAGATGCAGCGTGTGTCAGAGACAGGTCATACAAACGCTTAAAGGTTGCTGTGTGAGACAGAGTACCCTATGTCAGGAGACGATTGAAACATTGAGAAATGTGGCACCAGCCTGTGAGATGCTCACAGAAATTCAGTATAGTAAATATGCAGAACGAGATGAGTGTGCGTGATGCTTAGTTAATAAGCAATTTAAGATCTTCTTTGGAGCCAGTACAGGCTTTAATTCATAGAATCATTTGAAGCTTCATGGTGTCAGAGAGTAATTCTTTTTTGAAAGGCATTTTAAGGTTATTACCAGTCCAGGTAAGGTTTACTTTAGGTACAGTCCGAATATATCGTACTAACAAAAATATTTTTTAAAGCACTGTAAGCATTTAAACATTGAGGGGACATTAGTAACTTTTGATACAACGTAGCACAGTAACCAAGGTTGCTTTCCTGCATCAATAGGAGAGAGTAGAACAGCACCATATCTACTAAGGTATGACACTGTTTTTGCCTCTCCCTGCGCTGGGGCACATTTGGCTGCCTTGCGCCAATGCACACAGCCATGCACTTTAGTGCATGGTTGTGTGTTTGATGTCAAGCAAGGGTTTTGTAGTCAAAGGGTACCCTTTTGTACAAACTATGCTTTAATATGGTTTAATATTTTTACCACTGTATGTATGTTGTAAAGTGCTGTACGTGCGTAAAGTTTCAAAAGTTTAGAGAAAATAAAAAACTTTATTCATTCTTTATGCCTGCCTCGAGGCAGTGTACATTTCTGGCACAAAGTCCTAGCTACCTTTTTTTTTTTTTAAAGAAAATAAGGCTTTGCATCAAAAACTATGGATGGTTGTATGAGAATTAGAGGTGGGCGAGAGCCCGAGCCAGGCCCGAGCTTGAAGCCTGCCTCTGGCTCAGCTCAAGTTCCTGTTGGAACCTTGACCCCTAATCTGCCTGCCTCCCTCCCTCTACCTAGGATGTGGTGTTACGGTCGGAGCTGCCAACTGTGGAACTGGAGAACCAGGTTTGAGTCTCTGTGTCGGTTCAACATCCTGTGATTCTGGGCCAATCAATTAATCTCCCCATGCCAGTAAACAACGCATGTGATCTTGTGTAATGTAACTGGTGCTCATATAAAGCCCTCCAATACCTTCGGGTCAGGTTTGCGCTATATTTCAAAAACTGTACAAAAATGTGCTAAAAGGTAAAAATAAAGCCTTAACAAAAGGAAAGACAAATAGATACCCATTTACTGGCTTATTTGTACAAAGTGAAACCAGAAAAACTGAATAAATCGCAGCTTCCCTGCTTAAATTGTGTGATCTTAGGCAAATATTTTATTTCTTCAAAACTCTTTTTCCTTCATTATCACCACAGAAAGCACATTCAAGTATGTGAGTTCAGACTACAAGTGGTAGAAAACTGGATATGTGACGTTACAACGCATGCCATTACATCGCATGCCGTTGCAACGCCAAACTTTACCCCGAGTTTCTGTCGGGGGAGCGCTGGAAGTTGGAATAGATTAATTTTCTATTCCAACTACAGTGTGTGCAACAGTAGGGAAGGTGTTGCAGTTAAATCCAAAACCTTCTACCCACTGCTGCACACCTTTTTTGTTGCAACAGCATGCGATGTAACTGCATGCGTTGTAACGGTTGCGTTGTAAAGGATGCTTCCCTAGAAAACTATCACTTCTAACAAGTACTTCTCGGTAGAGTGTTATAATGCTCCCTGTAATATCAAAGCTTCCACATCTTAAAGAAATACACGTCTTTTCATTTAGAAGAGTCTTTATAATATTTTAGGTGTTGTTTGTTGTATGATTTACATAGCAAATATGTTCACGGCTCGGCTCGTGAATGGGCTCTAAGATGCGAGTCAGACCCTTGGCTCAGCTCCCCTATTAATTTGTTGGCTTGCCCACCTCTAATGGGAATGCCCATCTACAACCCATGGAACATACCCTTGCGGCAAAGTGGCACTTATCTCTACTTTGCGTAATGTTAGGTAACTTTCCAACGCAATCAGGATGTGTGTTGGAAAGTAAATTCCAGAACAACACTTTGTCCCGGGTTTGCATCACTTTTTTTGTAACTCGAACCTTTTGAAAAAAGTTAATTATATTTCCTCTGGAGTCTTTCTACACATTTTCTGCCAGTCTATCTTATACTGTGTGGTACATGCAATACATTTTTTAATTGCCCTACATATTCACTGTGCTTTTACTCCCAGGCTGGGACCTCCTAGGTTTATAAACACACGTCATTAATTCCCAGTGCACCAACCGGTTATACATACAGATATCTGAAGTAATCATATTAACCTAGAGGTGAGTGAGCCACTGAAAGCTTGAGCCAGGTTTGAGACTGAAGCCTGGACTTGGCTCAGATCGGGGGCCCATTGGAACCTCGAGCCCATAACAAGCCGAGCTTTCATATGGCTTCTGCCTGCCACCCTCACTCTACCCTCATACACAAAAAGGTCAAAACAAAACGTTAACATTTGCTGTAAAAAGGAGAGACAAATAAATACCAATTTAGTGGCTAATTTGTACGAAGTGAAACCAGAAAATCTGGATTAATCATGGCTTCCCAGCTTAACCAAATTGTGTGATCTGAGGCAAATATTTTGTTTTACTCAGCTTTCTTTTTCTTCACTTTTGCACATGAAAGCACCTTCAAATACATGCATTCGGAGTACCAGCTGTACAAAACCTATTGTGTTTCATTTAATAGACTATAATGTTGCTCTTTTTATAAGAATGTGGGCTGCATAAAGGATTCACATGACAACTGTCAGGACAGGAATGGTTCTAAGTTTATGTTTAAAAACGATCACTTTTAATAAATACTTCTTAGAGCAGTGCTATAATGTGACATATTAATGTCAAAACTTCCACGTTAAAGAAATACACTTTTTTGAATTTTGAGGAGACTTGAGCATATTTTAAGTGATGTTTGGTGTATGATTTTCATTGCAAACTTCAGGGCTCAGTTCGTGCACGGACTCTAAGAGGCAAGCCAGACCTGTGGCTCAGCTGTGACTCGGATCACCCTGTTAATTTGTTGGCTTGCCCACCTCTATATGAACCAACTGAGGTTTACTCTCAGAACAATGGATTGCCCATAGATCACGGAGGGCCAAAATATGTGGCAGTATGTGCTAAATTATGCAGAAGTAAAAAGAAAATGATGCTACATAATGTGAACTTTTTGTGAAGGTATTACTTCATTATATTGCCATTTTTACAAATCGTAACACTGTATGAACAAAGGTTTCACCTCATTAGTACCGGTTGAACGCCCAAATGTTGCATATATGCTGTATGTGGTGATTAGCGTTGTGCTCCTACCATGTGGTTTTGCTGCTCTTATGCATGAATTTGAGGTGAATAGGAATGAGATAGGTTGCTCTCGACTGATCCAAATGAATGAATGGAAGTATGTGCGTGCCTTGTGGCATATGTTTGGACTATTTTGGTATGAGATGAAGGGTACCAACCTTCAGAGGTGCAGACCCAGTGTTTCACACAGTTAAAAGGCCCATATGTTCACTCAACCCCCCCTCAAAGTAGCTTCCGTAGAAGGAAAATGCGACAATCACTTTACAGTGAAACAGGGCTTACAGCACCCACAATACACTTTTCTAAACAAAACACTTACCTGGAATGAGAAAAGCGGATGGACGTAGAGGGCTGGGCTATAAAATAAATCCCATATAGGAACTGATAACAGAATATAATTTTTTCTCATTAAAAATTATGTTCAGATAGTGTCTCATGTTATGAATGGTTTCAAGGTGCTAAGAAAATTAAAAAAAGACACTAACATTTATATTCTGTCAAACCTTTATGTTACAGCTACTTGGGGCTCACAAGGGTTAGGAAATCGCTATACAAATGCCAATATAACAATACAATTAACCGACTTGCTCATTTATATTTTAAAGGAAACTTGCATAACCTCTCCATTGTAGTAGTTAAGAGTGTGACAAGGTACTGCAGTGTATTTGTCAATGGGGAGAGATATGCCAATGGAAACATTCATCCCCATTTATCTGTCCCTACCAAGCCTTTGACACCTTGCAAGTGGGCTGAAGGGAGCACGAGACTGCAGGGGCACAATAAGTAATTAAACAAGCATTGGCAAAGCCAATATGTCTCTCCTATACAAGAGCTATTGGCTTTGGCAATGTAGTTTTGAAATGTTGTACACCAGTGTGGCTCCTGTACAGTATGGTTAAAAGTTAGTGGTGTGGAGTGCCCTAGAGTGCAGTGGGGGAAGTAGAGTGTCGTTGACTGGATTTGTTGGAGTAGAGTGTTGTAGAGTGGAGTAGGGGGAGTAGAGTGTTATAGACTTCATGGAGGGGAGTAGAGTTCAGTGGTTCAGTGGCAGAGAATGTCGCAGAGTGCAGTGTTGTGGCGTAGAGTGGAGTGGCATAGGTTGGAGTGGAGTGGTGTAGAGTGGAGTGGGGTGGAATACAGTGGAGTGGATTGAGGTAGTGGGGTGGATTGGACTGGGGTGGATTGGATTGGGGTAGAGTGGCTTGGATTGGGTGGGATGGTTTGGAGTTGGTGGACTGGATGGGGTGGATTGGAATGGGGCGGACTGAAATGGGGTGCAGTAGATTGGATTGGGATGGGGTGGACTGGATTGGTTTGGGGTGGACTGGATTAGAGTCGGGTGGTTTGGAGTGGGTTGAATTAGAGTGGAGTTGCGGGGTGAACTGGACTGGACTGGAGTGGGGTGGTTTGGATTGGAGTGCAGTGGATTGGATTGGGGTGGGGTGGGGTGTGGTGGATTGGACTGGAGTGGAATTGATTGGATTGGAGTGGGGAGGAATGAAATGTGGTGGGCTGGACGAATTGGAATGAGTGAGGTGTGCCGATCTGGGGTGGGGTGGGTGGAAGAGAGGAGAGTGGGGTGGGGTGGACTGGATGGGGTGGATTAGATTAGAGTGGGGTGAAATTAAATGGAGTGGGGTGGACTGGACTGGACTGCAGTAGTGGGGTGTACTGGAGTGGGGTGGCCTGGAGTGAGGTTGAATGGAATGAGGTGGAATGGAGGTGGGTGGAATTGAGAGGGGTGAATCGGATTGGGGTGAATTGGATTGGCGTGGGTTGTGTGGATTGGAGTAGAGTGGAGTAGATTGGATTGCAGTGGGGTGGATTGAATTGTAGAGGGGTGGATTATATTGGATTAAGATAGATTGGATTGGGGTGGGGTGAACTGGATTGGGGTAGGAATTACCGGATTGAGGTGGATTGGACTGGGGTGGGGTGGATTGGATTGGAGTAGGGTAGATTGGATTTGGCTGGATTGGAGTGGATTGGATTTGTGTGGGGTGGATTGGATTGGAGAGTCGTGGATTGGATTGGAGTGGGGTAAGTGGATTGGGGTAAAGTGAATTGGATTGGTGTGGAGTGGATTGGAGTGAGGCGGATTATTTTGGATTGGAGTGGGGCAGATTGTTTTTGATTGGAATAGGGCAGATTGTTTTGGATTGGAGTCGGACAGATTGTTTTGGATTGGAGTCGGACAGATTGGAGTGCGGCAGATTGTTTTGGAGTGGGGCAGATTGTTTTGGATTGGAGTAGGGCAGATTGGAGTGGGGCACATTGTTTAGGATTGGAGTGGGGCACATTGTTTTGGATTGGAGTGGGGCACATTGAAGTGGGGCAGACTGTTTTAGATTGGAGTGGGGCAGATTTTTTGGATCGGAGTGGGGCAGATTGTTTTGGATTGGGGTGGGGCAGATGGGAGTGTGACAGATTGTTTTGGATTGCAGTGGGGCAGATTGGAGTGGGGCAGATTAGAGTGGGGCAGCCTGTTTTAGATTAGAGTGGGGCAGATTTGAGTGGGACAGACTGTTTTAGATTGGAGTGTGGCAGATTGCCCTGAATTGGAGTGTGGCAGATTGCCCTGAATTGGAGTGGGGCAGATTGTTTTGGATTGGAGTGGGGCGGATTGGAGTGGGGCAGATTGTTTTAGATTGGAGTTGGACAGATTGGAGTGGGGCACATTGTTTTGGAGTGGGGCACATTGTTTTGGATTGGAGTAGGGCAGATTGGAGTGGGGCACATTGTTTAGGATTGGAGTGGGGCACATTGTTTTGGATTGGAGTGGGGCACATTGGAGTAGGGCAGATTGTTTTGGATTGGAGTGGGGCACATTGTTTTGGATTGGAGTGGGGCAGATTGTTCTGGATTGGAGTAGGGAAGATTGTTTTGGATTGAGTGGGCAGATTGTTTTGGATTGGAGTAGGGTGGATCGTGGTGGATTGGAGTGGAGTGGGGTGTACTGGATTGCGGTGAGGTGAGATGGATAGGATTGGAGTGGAGTGGGGTAGATTGAATTGGGCTGGATTGGGGTGGATTGGATTGGCTCGGCGTGGAGTGAATTGGATTGGAGTAGGGTGAATTAGATGGAGTGGGTGGATTGGGGTGAGGTGGATTGGAGTAGGGCAAATTGTAGAGGAGCAGATTGTAGTGGAGCAGATTGGAGTTGAGCCGATTGGAGTTGAGCCGATTGGAGTTGAGCCGATTGGAGTTGAGCCGATTGGAGTTGAGCCGATTGGAGTTGAGCCGATTGTTTTGGATTGGAGTGGGGCACATTGTTCTGGATTGGAGTGCGGCAGATTGGAGTGGGCGCATTGGAGTGGGGCAGATTGTTTTGGATTGGAGTGGGACAGACTGTTTTGGATTGGAGTGGGGCAGATTGTTTTGGATCGGAGTGGGGCAGATTGTTTTGGATTGTGGTGGGGCAGATGGGAGTGCGACGGATTGTTTTGGATTGCAGGGGGGCAGGTTAGAGTGCGGCAAATTAGAGGGGGCAAATTAGAGTGGGGCAAATTAGAGTGGGGCAAATTAGAGTGGGGCAAACTGTTTTAGATTGAAGTGGGGCAGATTGTTTTGAATTGGAGTGGGGCAGATTTGAGTGGGAAAGACTTTTTTAGATTGGAGTGTGGCAGATTACCCTGAATTGGAGTGGAGAATATTGTTTTGGATTGGAGTAGGGCAGATTGGATTGGAGTAGGGCAGATTGGATTGGAGTGGGGCAGATTGTTTTGGAGTAGGGAAGATTGTTTTGGATTGGAGTGGGGCAGAGTGGAGTACAGAAGATTGGAGTGGGCAGATTGTTTTGGATTGGAGTGGAGCATATTGTTTTGGATTATAGTGGGGCAGATTGGAGTGGGGTGGGTTAGGAGGATTGGAGTGTGGTGGATTGGAGTGGATTGTATTGCATTGGGGTGAGCGGTTTGAATTGGAATGGGGTGGATTGGGATGGTCTGGGGTGGACTGGATTGGTCTGGGGTGGATTAGACTGAATGGGACAAATTGGTGTGGGGTGAGGTGGGGTCGACTGGCGCAGATTGGAGTGGGGAGGATTGGAGTGGGGTGGATTGGGGGTGTACTGCACGAGTATGTATTAAAGCATTATTTCAGAAATTTCACATAAGAAAGAAACAATGTCACTTTGCAATAACATAATCTCATCTTTTGAGAACAGTGCCCGCGATCAAAAACAAAAGAAACATGAGCGCCCAGTGAGAAAAGAAGACTTGACAAAATAAAAGAAAGTTAACTATAGAAAATAAATCTTTGCAATTTTGTTTGTCCTGCTGGGCACATTTTTGCCAATCACACGCCTTCTGTTTGCAGGGTACTAAAAGTTAAAAAGAACAAAATACTACATCAATAACGTCAGGAGCAGAGGACCGGCACTGATTAAGTTGAATCAGTCAGTGCTTGGTCCCTGCTCCACAGAGAGGAACGGAAATGATGTTAGGCCTGCCTTAAAGAATTACGAGGCTGTAAAGCAGAGTACCACGCAAGCCAACAAATGGTAAGCAACGGGCGGGCTCCAAGCCCTTTTCTGTATACATGAGTGGCTCGCAAGCGAGACGCATGTGCTAGCGCATGCCCTCGCAGGCTTGACCCTAAAAAAAAGGAAAATGCTACTTATCCAGTATGCATCTGTTCTTGGCATATAGAGCTGTAGAGTCCTATCCTATGCATATATCGCCATCTAATGTTGGGTACGGATGTTTGCGCTTTGTTTTTCTTCGAAGAAGTCTTTCCAGTCACGAGGTAGGTGACTCCTCCTTTTGGTGATAGTGCGCATGGGCATCGACTCCATTGTTAGATTGTTTTCCTGCAGAGGGTGATAATGGAGATAGTAGGAGTAGTAAAAGGAGATGTCCATGAATGCATGTATCTAAGTAAGATATTACTGCAACAGGTATAGGTACCCGGGGAGGTGGGTGGGCGCATATGACTCTACAGCTCTATATGCCAAGAACAGATGCATACTGGGTAAGTAGCATTTTCCGTTCAAGGCATATGAGCTGTAGATCATATGCTATGCATAGACTATATAGCAGTTATCTCCCAAAGCGGTGGCTAACCTGCATCTGTTGCAGTGGTCTGAAATAGTGTACGTAAAACTGCCTGGCCCACTCTAGCTTGTTGTCTTGCTAACACATCTACACAATAGTGTTTTGTGAATGTGTGAGGTGTAGACCATGTTGCAGCTTTGCATATGTCATCTATGGGTATATTTCCTAAGAATGCCATAGAAGCCCCCAGTTTGCGTGTAGTGTGCGCTCTAGGGGGAACTGTCAATGTTCGTTTCGCTTTTGCGTAGCAGATTTGAATGCACTTGACTATCCACCTTGCAATTCCTGATTTTGATATGGGATTGCCTTTGTGTGGTGGAGCAAAAGCGACAAAAAGTTGGTTTGTGTTACGGAAAGGTTTTGTCCTTTCTATGTAATACAGCAATGCTCTCTTTACATCTAATGTGTGTAGAGCACGTTCCGCTACTGAATCTGGTTGAGGGAAGAACACTGGTAACTCAACAGATTGATTGATGTGAAAGGCAGAAATGACTTTAGGAAGGAATTTAGGATTAGTCCGAAGAACTACTTTATTTTGGTGCATTTGTAAAAAAGGTTCTTCGATAGTTAATGCCTGAAGCTCACTTACTCTTCTGAGTGATGTGATAGCCACCAGGAAAGCAGTTTTCCATGTGAGAAATTGCAGTTCACATTTGTGCAATGGCTCAAAAGGTGGACCCATTAGTCTGGGGAGGACAATGTTGAGATTCCATACTCAGCAGGTGGATGTCTCGGGGGAATAACTCTTTTGAGTCCTTCCATAAACGCTTTAATGACAGGTACTCTAAAAAGAGATAGATGTTGTCTATTTTGTAGGTATGCAGCTATTGCAGCTAGATGTAAACGTATGGACGTGTATGCTAGATTGGAACGTTGTAGATGTAACAAATAGCATATAATGTTTTGGACAGAAGTATCCAGCGGATTAATGTGGTTGTTATTACAGTAAATCACAAACCGCTTCCACTTTGCTGCATAGCAGGCTCTTGTGGTAGGACGTCTAGCTTCTTTGATGATATTCATACAGTCTGGCGGTAGATTCAGATAGCCAAACTCTAAGACTTCAGGTGCCAGATCGCCAGATTGAGCTGACTGGGGTCTGGGTGTCTTATATCTCCATGGCTCTGTGTGAGGAGATTGGATGTAAGACGTAGTTTTTGATGAGGAACTATCGAGAGTTCCAATAGAGTTGTGAACCATGGTTGACGTGCCCATGTGGGAGCAACTAGGATTAGTGACAGGGACGCTTGTTTGAGTTTCCGAACCACTAATGGAATGAGTGGGAGAGGCGGAAAAGCGTAAGCCAATATCCCTGTCCAGTTCATCCATAGTGCATTGCCTTTGGACAATGGGTGTGGATACCTGGACGTGAAGTTTGGGCATTTTGCATTTAGGTGCGTGGCAAACAGGTCTATGTCTGGAAGGCCCCACATTTGAAAGAACTTGAGGGTGTAGTTCCCATTCGTGTACCTGCTGTGTCTGACGACTTAGTAGGTCTGCCATCTGATTGTCTACTCCTGGGAGATGTTCTGCTAGGAGATAGATCTTGTGATGAATGGCCCACCTCCAGATGTCCTGGGCTAAGTGGGACAGTTGGAGGGAGTGTGTTCCCCCTGTTTTTGTATGTAATACATAGCTGTCATGTTGTCGGTACGAACCAGAACAGTTTTTCCCCCCAGCTGGGTTTGAAAAGCTTTGAGGGCCAGAAATATGGCCATGAGCTCTAAGTGATTGATGTGGAGCAACTTTTGTTGGTGACTCCACAGTCGTTGCACTGTGTGTTGTTGTAGATGAGCTCCCCAGCCAGTTAGAGACGCGTCCGCTGTCAGTACTGTCTGTGGAACCGGGTCTATGAAGGGCCGTCCTTTTGACAGATTTTGTGTGTTCCACCACTGCAGAGAGCGATGAGTACGGCCGCTTACCAACACTAGATCGGTTAATAGACCGTGGGACTGGTTCCACTGACTGGCTAAGCATTCCTGAAGTGGACGCATGTGGAGCCTGGCATGCTGGATGATCATCATGCAAGATGCCATCATCCCCAGCAGTTGCATGTAAGCCCGAGCTGGAAGAGAATGATTGGGTTGAAACTGAAGAATCAAAGCCTGAATGTTGCGAATTCTGGCTGCATTGGGAAACGCTAGAGCCTTTTGAGTATCCAAAGTGGCTCCTAGGTAGTTTTGAATATTGGCTGGCTGAAGATGTGATTTTGGCACATTGACTGTGAACCCTAGTTGATGTAGTAACTTTATTGTTATGGAAGTGTATTTGAGACACTGTTGGTACGTGCTGGCTTTGATGAGCCAGTCGTCCAAGTATGGGAAGACATGGATGCTTTGTCTCCTGAGATGAGCAGCTACTACCGCCAGACATTTTGTGAAGACTCTGGGGGCCGTGGTGACTCCGAATGGGAGTACCTTGAACTGGTAATGTTGGCCCTCCAGCACAAACCTGAGAAATTTGCGATGAGCAGTGTGGATTAGAATATGAAAGTAGGCGTCCTTTAAGTCTAAAGTGGACAGAAAGTCGCCTTTTTGCAAAAGAGGTAGTACCTGTTGAAGTGTTACCATGTGAAAATGGTCTGACTGTATGTAAAAATTGAGTTCTCTGAGATCTAAGATTGGTCTGAGAGACCCGTCCTTTTTTGGTATTAGGAAGTAAAAGGAATACACGCCCGACCCTTGATGTTGTAGTGGTACGGGCTCTATAGCTCCTTTTAAAAGTAGAGACTGTACCTCTTGGTTGAGGAGGTGTAGATGATCCGGTGAGAGTTTGTGTGACTTTGGGGGAATGTTTGGAGGAGTGTTGATGAACTCCAGGCAGTAACCAGAATGGATAATTTGTAGAACCCATTTGTCTGTTGTCATTGACTGCCAAGC
This sequence comes from Calotriton arnoldi, assembly GCA_963921515.1. Taxonomy (NCBI): domain Eukaryota; kingdom Metazoa; phylum Chordata; class Amphibia; order Caudata; family Salamandridae; genus Calotriton; species Calotriton arnoldi. The sequence goes on along the minus strand of CAWUFW010000765.1, from coordinate 2,632,221 downwards.
TGGTAAGAAATTTGACAGTCTTCCGCCGACAGGTGTTAAATGGTCGGGGGAAGTATGGGTAAGTCACTGTTTTGTATTGGAGGGGGAGGTGCGTGTGCTAGGACCTCTACCTCTGCCTTTGCAGTTGTTTCCTCTGTAACCCCCTCTGAAGTAGTTTTTAGAGCCAGAGGGTTGGTTATTGCCCTTGTATGTGGATGCAGTTTCCGTGGTAGTATTTTTGGACCCTGCTCGATAGAAGGAACGCCGAAAGGAACCACAGCCTTGTGTGTACTGAAGGGCTCCCATTGATTTGGCCACTTCAGTGTCCTTCTTCATCTTTTCCAGTGAAGCATCTACCACTGGGCCAAAGAGGTGTTGTTTGTCAAAGGGTGTGTTTAATATGGAGGTCTGAACCTCCGGTTTGAACCCCGATATACGTAGCCAGGCGTGTCTTCTTAAAAGGACACTAGTGTTTACTGCTCTGGCAGATGTGTCAGCAGCATCTAGGGAACATCTGATTTGATTGTCCGAAATAAGTTGTCCCTCCCATACAAAGTCTTGTGCTTTAGATTTATGCTCTTGGGGTAGAAATTGGATGAGTTGTTCAATTTCATCCCAATGCACACGGTCGTATCTGGATAATAGCGCTTGTGTGTTAGATATGCACCAGAAGTTTGCTGCTTGTGAAGCCACCCTTTTCCCTGACGCATTGAGAAGCTTTGATTCTTTATCTGGGGGTGGAGCATCCCCTGTAGCTTGGGAGTTTGCCCTCTTACGTGCATTTGAAACTACCAATGAGTCTAATGGTAATTGTCCCCTTATGTACATTGGGTCAGATGGTGCTGGCTTATACTTTTTATCCACCCTAGGGGTAAGGATACGTGCCCTGACAGGATCGCTAAATATGTCGTCCACATGTCTGATCATGCCTTTCAGCATGGGTAACGTATGTGTCGCCTTTTGTGTACTATTAAGTGTTTCAAAAGGGAAATCCTCTTCAAGGGAACTCTTGTGGAGCTGCACCCCATGGTAATTGGCAGCCCTGCCTAGTAAATCAATATACCCTAAACTGTCATCTGGTGGAGAGGGCCTGGTAGGGTATAAGTCAGGATCGTTGTCTGTGGGCGAGTCAGTGTTGTAGCCGTCCCATTCATCTATCGGTCCTGGCTGGTTATCATCATTACCATCCCCATCCTCATCATCCTGATTGTCAGGTGTATGTGGTGGTGAGTGATCAGGTGAAGTTGGCACAGGTAGAGACTGAGGAGAGGGTGCTGCTGGAAGAGGAAGGGGAGGAGGGGAAGGGTTAGTTCCAATATTTCTCTTCTTCAAAGGAATGGGATATTCCTCTTCAGTATCAGTCCTTCTCTTTAGAGTCACTTTGGTGGTAATGTGCCCAGTTTTAGGGTGAATGTATAACACCTTCTGTTTCGGGTCCGGTTTATTGAACGGATCGTCGAAACTGTGCTTTTTAGGTGATTTTGATACATCAGTCTATTTCGACGCCTGAAATTTTCGGTGCCGACGGCTTAGGGGCTGGTGTCTTCCGATCTGAAGGGGTTTTCGGTGCCGAGTGGTGGTGTTCGGAGCCGGACTTGGTCTTCGATCCCGAAGGCTTTGGCTCGGTGCTCGACTTGGGCTTTTCGGAGCCGGTGGCTTTTTTGTAGGCTTCGGTGCCGAGCTGGAAGGCGGGGCGTCGGAAGCGTGGTCTCGGTGCCGACCGGGGCCCGAGGGCGCGGGTTGGTCCGGAGCCTTCTTTTTAGGTTGACTTGAGAGTTTGGGCGAGGTAGGGACTGTACTTACAGTACGTTGTCCATACGGGATGTCTTCATCCTGATCGGAGCCGTCCTCGGAAAGGGAGATCGGATCCTGTTCTTCCTCGGCCCCGATAGCGTCGCCAGCTTCTTCATCCGATTGCGGTCCAAAGAGGTCCGGAATGGAGCCTGTGTGTTGGCTCTGCATGTCGCGGCGTCGAGCCCAACGGTCGCGAAGCGTCTTTTTGGAGCGGAAAGCTCGGCACGCGTCGCAGTCCTGCTCACTGTGTTCTGGTGACAAACACAGGTTGCACACTTCGTTTGAGTCGGTGCGCGGGTATTTCGCGTGGCACCGAGGGCAGAATTTAAAGGGAGTTCGTTCCATCGACTGCGAGTCGAACCGAGGCGGCTAGGCCTAACGGCCTACCACGAGCTCTCTGATCGAAAGAGGGTTTTTTCCAAACAAACACGATACGCGAGGAATGGAATACGCGATCGGAAACAATACCGTTGAGGGTGAGTGTTTTACGCACCGAGGGAAACCGAAGGATTGGTGTCGAACCAGAGCACAGCGAGTAACATCCGAACCCGATGGTGAAAAAAAACAATCTAACAATGGAGTCAATGCCCATGCGCACTATCACCGGAAGGCGGAGTCACCTACCTCGTGACTGGAAAGACTTCTTCGAAGAAAAACAAAATGCAAACATCCGGACCCAACACTAGATGGCGATATATGCATAGCATATGATCTACAGCTCATATGCCTTGAACATGCACCCTCTACTTTTAAAAGGCCTTTGAATGACCTGTGAAGTACTAGAGTCCAGCACACAGATCAGATAAGAATTCTCTGCGTCATCAAAGCTGCAGCAGCCCGGGCGAAGGCACTTGAGGCGGGTAGGGCAGAGGATCTGAGGTCCTTTTAGTGTAATGGGCATTGGACACTTGGAGGAAAACAGCCATGCTGAATTTAAGTCAGCAGCCCGTTTAAACTTCATTCGTTTTTCAGTCCCCATGCTTTTAATACATCTAAAAATGAATGCATTTAAACAGGGACAGCATGGCTGCCTCTTTTTAAACTTCAAGGCTGTTTGTCTTCCTTGCCCCCCTCAAACCCCCCCCCATCTGTGTCCCCAGTGTCTCCCCACCTCCAAATATTTCTGGGAGGGGATAAATCCCCCGCATCCCCCACAGTTCCTACGCCAATGTATTCAGCGGCTCCTTTGGAAACAAGGTCACCGTGACACCGTGAGCTGGGTCACTGCGGCTTCACAGGTTAACTGGCAACATCTCACAGAATGACCAGTATAAAGAGGGAAAGTAGTTGAACGGCATCCATGACCTCGAATCCTTCAGTTTGGCATGTTGCATCAATGGTTTATCTTTTATGGGAAAAATACTAGCTATGTGTTCATGTTTTGATGTTTTGGAATTGCCTAGAGCTGCCACTGGTATGTGATTCTCTGTAAATCCTCTGTATACTTTTTTAACATGGAAATTCTGTTTCAGTTTGCTTTAACAGACATTTAGTCACAGTTTTGACAGCTCTAAAAATACTAAAGTGGTTTTAGTTTGCATTGCTTTTAAGAGGTTCAAAAGGAAAGGATTTGTTTTTTACTGATTTTACCTCTTTTTATTTGTTTACCTATTAGACAATCAATTCTTTCTATACTCGATTATTAAAAATAATCATGAAAGAGCAATCATCAAATAAAATACACAGTAAACATCAGATAAATGAGTTTAAAAAATTGGACATAATTAAAGTTCACAAAGTTGCGCCACCATAAAGGATTTTCAAAAAAAGGCTTCCACAGAAGAACTTACAGCAGGATCAGCGAACAATCAGAGATAATAAAAAGCAGGCCTACATTGTCAGAAACCCAGAGTTTTTAAAGTAGGTAATAAAAATCTACGTTTAAAGGGTTCATAGTATTTACAGAAAAGGATCAAGTGCATCAGTGTCTGAAGGAAGCTACCATTACCATTTAGAATCATATTGCCCTAAAGGGAAACAGAGATTGCACCTGATAGAGCCCAGTTGGAACCTGATCAGGAGTGGTCTTTTGCAAATGTTATTAACCAGGATGGTTTCTCAAGTTCCTTCATCTCTCTAGAAGCAGATGGAAATCTCATAAACTCCTTCTTGGCCCAAGCAGCCTCCGATTTATTCAGTAGATGTGGGGATGAAAACATCTCAGGCCTTCCCAAGCTGTTGGCAGTGCTCCTAATATAAATTAGCCAAGGGATTTAATGACCCAAATCACATGCCAAACAGCCAGGAATGAGCTCCCTGTTAAATTCAGTGTGAATGTTCCCCAGACCGCAATCCAGAGGAGAAAAAGTGCAAGCTTAATACAATCTTCCACAAGTCTAGGCCTAATACTTAGTGCAGAAAAAAATGGGGACTACCAGGCCTTACCCCAAGCAGACGCCTACAAGAGCAATTCTCTTCCTGATGTAACCTGCGGCAGTTCCGGTACCCCCCATACAGAAGCTCCAAAAGGTAAAACAGGTAGACACTTTAACCCCTTAAGTGCGAGTGTCGGCCAATGGCTGACACACACACTACCTCCCTGGTGCATGGTCACTGCCATTGGCCGACACCAAGGAGGCCTTCCTAAAATCCTCCGGTGCAAAGCACTGGAGGTTTCTTTTTTTTTTAACAAAGGCCCGGGGGGATGTGGAATCGTTTCCATGTCTCTCACCGCCCTCCCCTCGCCCATCTGTTACATCAGTGCTCCATTAGGCGCGCTGACATCGCAAACCCCCACCGGCGACGGAGAAGACCCCAGGTAAGAGCTTGCTCCGTGGTCAGTTGGATATGGGGGTGCCACATTGCCTCCCCAGATATCAGAAAGGCATTGCTGAAATGGGAGAGTCAACGATGCAGCGCGGCCGCAATTCATGGCCAGGTAATGGCCCGAGACACCAGGGAATACTTATGGGGGGGTTGGCCCTCGAGAAGTAGGCTGCCCTCCCCCCCCCCCCCCTCGGGGGCATATATATATATATTTTTTTTCAAGTCAATGGTTTTCCCCTGGGGCGGCGCGATCGTCCCCCAGGGGGTGAAATGAAAAAAAGAAACAAAAAAATAGGACAAAACTGACAGGGGGTCGTCCCTCTTGGTCATGTGCGACCCCCTTTGGGCACCAATTTGTTTTTATACATTTGTTGTTTCCCTGGGGGCTGCAATCGGCCCCAGGGGTAACACACATATATAAAAAAAAGTGATCTCAATCTCTCTCCCTTTATATAAATATATAGAACAGAAAAAAAATAAGAGAGCAATGGTTCATCATTAAATTTGATACAATTAAAAGGGGTCTCAATAGTAGAGAAGACTGGGAGAAAATAATTGTAGGGTGAACAGAGCAATAACATCTTCCAAGATTCCAGTATAAAAGATGTTGCTAACCACGTTGGTAGATAACCAAATAATTTAGAGAAGTTCTATGGTGTCTGTGAGCTCTAGTGGTAAAAGACCAAACGTATGGACTTATTAAACAAAGTTTATGTGTACAGAGTTACTAAAAATACGTTTGTCTATCGCACAGACTGAGTAATTAAGAATCGCACTCACACATTTTCTGGAAAATAATATGTGTAATGTAAAACGAATTGCTCAAAGGACAGTCATTCCTAATTTGTAAAAAGAATGGTTTTCACATTATGAGATGTTACATGTTTCTCCATCTTAATATGGCCGCTGGGAGAGATTTTAAGTAAAATAGCATAGTAGGGTTATTCATAACCTGAGCATGGCCTTATATTGAATAATAGCAACTGAAGACATCCAATAACAAAACATTGATTAATGAGTCTCAGTGGGACACAAGGAGTGAGGTACTGCAAACTTTTAAAAAAAATAGTGCGTAGACAATCGATCTCGTGTACATTTGAGCATCAAATGCAACTTTGGACACTCCAATATGGCTGCCACACATGCGCAGTAAGCGCACACTGGGAAACCCGGAAAGACGCAATAAAGCACGCTTTCCGGCTAGGAAAAGCCTTAAATAGGAAGCGAGGGGCAGATAATTCATCTATATCGAATTGGACGCATACGCGCCGTGAGAAAGGCAAGATTGACGGGAAATATACCGAATTATGCAAACGTTATTTTAGCTAACAGGGGTTCATTAGGAAATAGTTATGTGCGGTTATTTCACCCCGAGGGCTACAAAATAGCTACTTCATGGAGTTAGCGGTATCGGATTAGATCTCCTAACCTCCGTATCGCACCTAAAACAACCATAATAGTCCCACTAAGAATAATTTCTGGTATTCCCTATACTCTAAGGAAACACGAAACAAAATTGACACATGATATATGGTTTGATCCCGAGTTTATGGCTTACAAAATTAGGAGCCAGGAAACAATATAAATGCGGGTGGACATACCCTGAGGCAGAAAAGCAAGCGCTTTCCCTACCCGCTTGATATATCAACTCTCACTAAAAATATATTGTGTCTTTTCTTTTTAGTAAAACTACTATTTAATACCTGCCATTTGAAACCTGGAACCAAACTGAAAAATTGTACACTGTCCACCATTGGAAGGCAGGTAAAACCAGGAGAACTAGTTTCCCTGCAGAAAGAAAGGACGAAGAGTCCATACATAGAATAATCCCCTTTGGGAGGTAAGATATGGTGCAATTCTCCCCATAAGAAAGGTTAAAAAGCTATTTCCTATAAATCTATTCTATATAGTATAAACCTTTTCTTTTGTACCATAGCAACAACGTAACAGCGATTTTAAGCAGATGGAAAGTGGCAACTTTGAGTATAATATACGCCACAAAGCATAATTACTGCTGAGTTTGGATACACTACACCAGGAGTGGTGAGTGCTAAAACCCTTTCCCCTTCCCCCTTATTTTTAACATGTAAGAATGTGGATGAAAGTGTGGATAACAATATAGCATGTAAATAAATAGTATGTTATGGGTTTATAACCCTTGGGATCTTTTTTAAAACCACCAAAATTATAGACACAGCGCAAATGGATGTTGTTTTTATATATGAACGTGTATAAAGAATTGTTGTTTTTTAAAACTGGGTAATGCACCTGAGATAGTGAGGGAAGGGATAGTAGATCGGTAGCCTAGAAACTAAAAATCCCTCTTCTATATGTTTCCTTCCTTATATAGAATACCATTGTTAAGTACTCGAAGGAGGAACAAATCCCTTAAATTTGTGTCCTGATGAAGGTGGTCTTTAAATAGAGTGATGTACCACCGAAACGCGTCGACGCCAACCAATTTTGAATCCAACCACAAGAAATTCTGGGAAGGAATAAGTTGAAACACCTACCAGTATATGAACTTGATGTTTAGTGTTAGATCAGTTCACACAACAGCTCACTTAGAACTGTGTCTAAAGGGTCTTCCCTTTCATTTGTTTTACCGCTTTGATGTTTATGATTGTGAATACTTCTCGCCGGATTTTAACATGAGTGTATATTGTATTTGATTAAATACTGCATGCTGTATATGAATTTTATATTTCTTGTTTATTTATTTTGAATTTTTCTTTAAAAATAAAAATGTTTGGAAATATAAGGCTTTTAACGAAATAAATAATCCTTGAGCGCTATATCTGAAGTTTGGTGGTATATTAAGAAGTGGGATATATTCATGTGTATTGAGTATTGCATATATAAGTTGTGTGATTGGTATGTGAGTGAATTGGACAGTCCTGTATAAATTGATTACCAAGGGGAAGTCTTATTTTCTCTACTGTTCAGTGGTGCCCTGTTCCCTTTGGCAGTGGGGCCACCTCTCTAGTTGTAATTACGAGGATAAAAATTAAAAAATTTGATGCTGTTGTGTGTGGACTGGCGCTTGGCTGGTGGTGTGCATGGACTAGCGATTGGCTGAAGGTGTGTGTGGACTTGCGCTTGACTGGCAGTGTGCGTGGACTGGCGCCTGCCTAACGGTGTGCATGGACTAGCGCTTGGCTAGGGGTGTGCATGGACTGATGCTTGGCTGGCAGTGTGTGTGGACTGGAGCTTGGCTGGCGGTGTGTGTGGACTGATGCTTGGCGGGCGGTGTTTGTGGACTGATGCTTGCCTGGCGGTGTGTGTGAACTGGCCCTTGCCTGGCGGTGTGTGTTGGCTGACGCTTGGCTGCCGGTGAGTGTGGACTGATGCTTGTGAGAAGTTGGCCTGGTATATGCTGCCCACTAATTAAAGTGGGCACCTTGCACCAGTCCAAACGACCTTTATTGATGATTAGGTTAAAGACAACCTTTATTGAAAGCTATCCTAGTGGTAGCTATGGAGAGCAGCCTTCAGGCTAAGTCTCGAAGGAATGTAAAGCAGCTTGTTTTACCAGTATATAACCTCCTGAATGACCAAATGAAAGGAGAACCACACAAGGTATATATAAAATATATGTATTTATTACTAAACACTCTCTACTAACCTCTTTATGAGATTAGAGAACAAGACACACAATATTAAATCACTAGAACGACAGTAAATAGCACAATACACAGCGGGCTCCAGGGGGAGACCAAACCATATACTAAGAAAGTGGTATAACAACCACAACTTGACTAGACACAGTGCCTAGAGCACGTAGAATCGCTGGGACCCCAAGGAACCACCCAAGGTAGTGACACAGGGGACCCATGGAGGACGGGTGCAGTGTGGGAACACAGGCGCGAGCTCCGTACAACTCTATGGGAAAGTCGCGGTTGGAAATTTAAAGATTAAGGACACTTCGGAGCGGACTTTAAGCAAACCCAGTTAAACATAGAAGGTTCTAAGGCCAGCACCCTTGAGAGTACCGAGGTACCCGTGTTACCTATCCCAGAGGAGCCGGGTGCATAGGGGTCAAGTGGTGTCGGAAACCCTCGTCGTTTTCAATGGCGTGATGCAAAAAAGTACAGCTGCCGTGGAGAAGAAAAGTGTCCGGTGTGATCCAAGCCTGGATCGGAGATGAGAAGAACCTGAAAGCAGAGGGGACAGAGTCTGGGTCACTTCACGTGACCAGGAGCGGAGCAATCGAATGCCCATCGATGTCGGGTGCTTCAGGTGAGAAGAGGTGAAGCTTGACTCTGCAGCCACGGGGACCAGGAGACATCTACGATGACCAAAGTCCGGATTCAAGCTGTCCCACGAAGGATGTCGAGTGCTGGGGGGTCAATGTCCGGATTGAACACCAACAAGCCTTGGCAACGGCAACCCACGTGGTCAGAGGAAAGATACTTCTGTGAGGACCAGCAAGGTCCTGGGGCCTCTCCAAGCGATGGAGAGTCAGGGCACGTCTGGAGCAACCAGGGAAGCCCACTGAAAGTTAAAGTTGCCTTCACAGGGACCCACAGGCTAACGGACCAGGGATCGCGAAGGGACCTCGAGCTGAATCACTAAATACCAGCCCACGGAACACTCGTGGAGTGTAGGCCGGAAATCTTCGGTGGAATTACTGCTCGGGGTCAGGACTACAAGTAGCCCAAAGCACAGCCTCAGGGGTCGCCAAAAGCATATGCTGCTGCAAATGTACACGGTGCCCAGGGGTTCGGGTTGCCACGGTCCCCACGAGGGATACGGGCCTCAGAATTGATGAGAGCGCAGATCAACCTCAAAGACCACGGGAACCCACCTCCTGTATTGCAGAAATCTTCGGAGTCCTTCATGAGCTTTGTAGATGCAAACCGGTCAGATGCGTTTTAGGTGCCTGCTCAGCAGGGGAGTAACTCCTTTACTCCAAGGGAGATTCTTCAGTCATCCAGCGTTGTGCAGATCGTCGAAGTACTTGGTTTCTGTAGCAGAGTTTAGTCCAGGTAATATCTAAAATCCTGTATTGAGGGGTTCCTATTTTATACCCAAGGAAGGGGTGGGACAAACTCTGGGGACCCACCTATGGGAGGGTCAGGACAGAGGGGTGGATACACCCATGTCCTTTGTCCAGTTTCGCACGAGAGCAGGAGCAAATGGCTCATGCAACTGGTTTGAGCTGGACTATGCACAGGGACACCAAATGTGCCCCCAGTGCAGACATCAAAGCACTCTGAGAGTGCACCCACCCAGCCCCAATACACTAAAGCCTGTCTGGGAGGTGGTCACACCTCCCTGTGACAGGAAACCTATTGTCAAACCTTCCCCTGCCGGAGTTTCGTCCAGCAGCAGGAGGGCAGACTCGTGTCTGTGGCTGGCAGCATCTATTTTGTGATGCCAGGGTCAAGAAAGCTGGTACCGGGTGTACCGGTGTTGTCATATTTCTCCCTCTAGGAGGGTGGAATCATACCTCCCACACCAGTTACTGGTGTGGAGGTATGATTCCAAGGTGTTTGACACCAAACACGACATGTTTCCATGCAGCCGTTTTAAAGTTACAATTTACCGCAAGGTTATAATGCACTTAAGTATATATGGTTGGCTGCATCACAAACAACCCCGGAGAATAGGTTCCGAAGGCTGCAGAGGGGCTCTGCTCATGCATGGGCACCCTCTCACATAAAACCCAGCACCCTGCCTTCAGGATTGATAAGGCCTGCAATAGGGGTGACTGATAGGTTTATATCTGCAGTGATTAGGATAGATATAGTGAACCTATATCTAAGTAAGGGGTGCATGCACCACCTTACACAGGCTGCTATAGCAGACCTGTTGTGTCATTTTAAATGGTCTCTCAGGGGTGGCATAATACATGCTGCAGCCCCTGGGAGGCCTCTGGGGTACCTAGGCCCTGGGTACATAGTATACCATATACTAGGGACTCACAAGGGTACCCCAGAATCCAATCTGGAGTGTACCTAAAGTACATGCACAACCAATTTAGGGAGTAAGCAGATAAACTGGGGTCCTGATTAGCAGGATTCCAGTCAGACTAGTCAAAAACCAGCAAAACACCAGGAAAAAAGTGGGGGTAACTATGCAGTCAGATTCCACCTTCCTACAATGCTTGGCTAACTGTGTGAGTGGACTGTCACATGACTGATGGTGTGTGTGGACTGACACTTGGCAGACGGTGTGTGTGGACTGACAATTGGCTGGCCCCCCAATCTCGGCACCGGTCCCTCACCCAAGTCAGCAGTTTGCAACCTAGGAGTGCTGATTGACAATCATCTTACCATGTCCGATCATGTCAATCATGTGGCCAGCATCTGTTACGGACTAATGCGCTGCCTCCGTAAGATCTTTAAATGGGTCCCACTGTCATCTCGAATGCCGCTGGTGCAAGGATTAATCATCAGCCGGCTGGATTATGGCAATGCCCTCATGGCTTCCATCAACGAAGAGCACCTAACAAAACTCCAGGTCCTTCAAAACACGGCGGCTAGACTGGTATTAAACCTACCATCTCGATCTCCTTCGATACCCAGTCTGAGAGCTCTCCACTGGCTCCCTATCAGAAAGCGTATTACATTCAAGATTAACTGTCTGGTCCACAAAACCCTCTGTGGGCACGGCCCTCACTATTTTGCCAATAAACTGAAAAGGTACAACCCCTCCAGAACTCTCCGATCTGCTAATAAACATCTTCTTATTCCATCCAAGATCCGCACCGCCAGGAATGGCGGCAGATCTTTCTCTGATCTTGCCCCCACCCTATGGAACGCACTCCCTCTGCATCTTCGTATTGAGACCGACCACAGAAAGTTCCGCAAGGCTCTCAAGACCTGGCTGTTTTGAGTCTTCTTTTTTCTCAGTCAGCCCTCCTCTCCTTTTCCATCACTGTTTTCCCGTGACAGGCTAGCGCTTTGAGACCTTCGGGTGAAATGTGCGCTCAACAAAACCCCCCATAACATATTATAACATAACATAACAGCTCATGAACTATAAGTCAGTGGTTCTCTGATATGATGTTGAAATTAACGACCATGACTTTTCCAGATTTTATATAAGTTTTTTTTATTAACACTCGTGCCAAATCCAACCAGTATGCCTGTGACTGACTAGTAAATGGATGTGCAATAATGTTTTTTTTTTTTTTTTTACTTGTTACTGTCAGTGCATACTATCTCTGTAGTGAACACCTTCTGCCCACACATCTTTTTGGAAACTGGTCACTAAGGGAATAATATGTAGTATGTTTTGTGTGGATCCCACAAGGTTTAGTTTCCTAGAAGCTCTTGTAAATTTGATTTATTGACAAAAACATATTTTTTCCTCAAATTTCTGTGTGGGACTGTTGTGAGATGACCAGGCCGGGGCAAATTTCCTACCACCCAACGTTCCCCCAGGTCTCCTAATACAAATGCTGCCTCACTTGTGTGGGTGGGTCAAGTGCCAGCGCCAGGGAAGGGCCAAAAGCGTGTAGAGATTGAGTGGGAACCAAAATGGGTACAAAAGAACAATTTTATTTTTATACGTTTTTAGGCTGACTCTTTGGACATCCACACAAGTGAGGTATCATTTTTTATTGGGAGACCAAGGGGAACCCTGGGTGGTATGAAATTTATGCTGGGGCGGTGATCCTAAACAGAAATGTGCAGAAAATCTGATTTTGCACCAAAATTTGAGGTTTGCAGGGGATTCTGGATAAGAAACCGTTGGGGGATCCACGCAAGCCATACCTCCATAGACTCCCCTGGGTGTCTAGTTTTCAGAAATGTCTGGGTTTGGTAGGTTTCCCTAGATGTCCACCGAGCCCGGGACGAGAAGGCAGGTGCCTCCCTTGCAAAACCAGGGTGTTTTGTGATAGATAATTTTGATGTCTCCATAATATGTATTGGGCCCTTCCCTGTCGCTGGCTCTTAGTCCACCCACAGAAGTGAGGTACCATTTTTATTGGGAGACAGCTGGGTGGTAGGAAATTTGTGCCGGCCAGGTGATCCTACAACTTTCCCACACAGAAATGTGAGGAAAATGTGATATTTTCAAGCTACATTTGAGATTTACAGGTGATTCTGGGTAAGAAAACGTTAGGGCAGCCACACAAGCCACACCTTCCTGGACTCCCAGGGGTGTCTAGTTTTCAAAAATGTACAGGTTGGCTAGGTTTCCCTAGGTGCCGGCTGAGCTGTTATCCGTAATCTAGAGCTACCCACATTGGAAAAAAAGGGTCCGCTTTCGGTGGAAAAATTGGATGCGTCCATGTTGCGTTTTGGGCCGATTCCTGTCATGGGCACTAGGCCTACCCACACAAGTGAGGTACTATTTTTGTGAAACTTGGGAGAACACTGGGTAGACCAAGTTTGTGGCTCCCTGCAGATTACGAGACTTTCCATCACAGAACTAAGAGAAAACTTTGGTTTTTTAGTCCAAGTTTGAGGTTTGCAAGGGATTCTGGGCACAGAAACGTGGTGAGAGCCACACAATTCAGCCCACCTTAGGTACGCCTAGGTGTCTAGTTTTCAAAAATGTACAGGTTGGCTAGGTTTCCCTAGGTGACGGCTGAGCTATTATCCATAATCTAGAGCTACCCACATTGGAAAAAAAGGGTCCTTTTTTCGGTGGAAAAATTGGATGCGTCCATGTTGCGTTTTGGGACGTTTCCTGTTGCGGGAACTAAGCCTACCCACACAAGTGAGGTACTATTTTTATCGTGAAACTTGGGAGTACACTGGGTAGACGAAATTTGTGGCTTCATGCAGATTCCGGAACTTTCCATCATGGAAATAAGAGAAACATTTTTTTTTTAGTCAAAGTTTGAGGTTTGCAAGGGATTCTGGGCAGAAAAACGTGGTGAGAGCCATGCAAGTCATCCCAACCTACATATGCCTAGGTGTCTAGTTTTCAAAAATGTATATGTTCGCTAGCTTTACCTAGATACCGGCTGAGCTAGGGTCCAAAACCTAGAGCTACCCACATTAGAAAAAAGGGTCCGTTTTTCGGTGTGAAAATGCAATGCATCCATGTTGCCTTTTGGGCCGTTTCCTGCCGCGGGCACTAGGCCTACCCAAACAAGTGAGGTACCATTTTTATCGGGAGACTTGGGGGGAATGCCGGGTGGACAGAAGTTTCTAGTTCCTCATAGATTCCAGAACTTGCCATCACATAAATGTGAGGAAAATGTGTTTTTTTTAATCATAGTTTGAAGTGTGCAAGGGATTTTGGGGAAAAAACGTGGTTGGAGCCACGCACGTCAGCCCACCCTGGATACTGCTAGGTGTCTAGTTTTTAAAAATGTACAGGTTTGCTAGGTTTCCCTAGGTGCTGGGTGAGCTAGGGTCCAAAATCTAGAGCTACCCACATTGAAAAAAGGGTCAGTTTTCAGTGGAATAATGTGATGTGTCCACGTTGCGTTTTGGCCCGTTTCCTGTCACGGGCACTAGGCCTACATACACAAGTGAGGTACCATTTTCATCAGGAGACTTAGGGGAACACAGAATAGCAGAGCAAGTATTATTACCAATTGTCTTTCTCTGCATTTCCGCCTTCCAAATGTAAGCCAGTGTGTAAGAAAGAAGTCATTTTGAGAAATGCCCTCTAATTTACATGCTAGTATCGGTACCAACAAATTCAGAGATGTACAAATAACCACTGCTTCTAAACCCCATATCTTTTGCCCATTTTGGAAATACATAGGTTTTCTTGATACCTATTTTTCACTTTTTATATTTTACAAAATAAACTGCTGTATACTCGGTACACAATGAAAAACCATTGCAAGGTGCAGCTCAGTTATTGGTTCTGGGTACGTGTGGTTCTTGGAGAACCTACAAGCCCTATATAGCCCCGCAATCAGAAGGTTCCAGCAGATGTAACTGTGTATGGCTTTTGAAAATCTGCCATAGTTAGAAGTTACAGATGAAAACGTCGACACAAATGGCTGTTTTTTTCTACTCAATTTCAATACTTTTTTACTTCAACTGTTACTTTTTTTAGGAGAAACTTGAAGAGTCTACACAAATGACCCCTTGTTGAATTCAGAATTTGGTCTAGTTTCCAGAAATGTATAGATTTTCAGGATCCACCATGGGTTTCACACCTGTTTCCACCACTAACTGGAAGGAGGTTGAAAGCACAAAAAATAGGAAAAATGGTCAACCTTCCAGTAAAATGCCAAACTCTTGAAAAATATGGTTTTCTGATTGAGGTCTGTGGTTTCCAGAAAGCTGGGAAGATGGTGATATTAGCACCGCAAATCCTTTGCTGATGCCATTTGCAGGAAAAATAACGGATGTATTCTTCTGCAGCAGTTTTTTCCCAAAAACCTAAAATGTAGCTGTATTTTGGCTTTTTTGATCCCCTCCAGGGAAATGCATACACCCTGGGTACCTTTAGGATCCCCATGATGTTGGGGAAAAAAGGACGCAAATTTGGCATGGATACCTTATGTAGACAAAAAGTTCTGGAGGCCTAAGCGCACACTCCCCCAAATAGCCAAAAAAGGGCTCAGCACTGGGCGGAAAAAGGCCCAGAAGTTAAGGGGTTAATTTATACACCTCCAGTAGGGAAAAAAATTGGTTTATTGCCCACTCTTTAAGCCAACACCAAAACAACGCCCACTGAGGTACTGAAGCGTGAAGAGCTCTTCAATAAACAAGGTAACCAACTCAGGAGCGGCTCGTGTCAGAGAAAAGAGGAGAGGGTTGGGGGGGGTGGATGGGGGTAACAGAGAAAAATAAAAAAGAACAAAGAAAAAAGAACTTACCTGTCGCCCACCAGCGTCGAGCTCCTCTGGCTCCACTGCAGGCAGGCACAGGCTCCGCACTGGCGTAACGAAACTTGAGGGGGCCCCCCTGCAAGGTACGTGGAGGGGCCCCCTCCGGACTCATTAAGGAGCTCCCCGGGCAGAGTACTGTGCTGAGGGGGCCCCTGGAACTTGGCCACCCCCCCCGCACTGCAGGGGCCTGTGTTACGCCCCTGTCCCAGACGGCCCTGGCCAATCCTGTAGCTGCTCTCATGCATGAGAGCAGCTTCAGGATTGGCCTGAGCGCCGCAAATTTAAGCTCCCAGACAGACACAATGAAGGAGGCCTGTGTCTGCTCTCTCCAACCCGGCAACACGCTCATCAGTGAAGGCAGTGCACTACCACTCCCCCTCAGTGCCTGTCCCCCCCAGGTCCCGCCCTCAAGACTCGGCACCCTGAAGAAAAATAAACGATAATAAAACGACAATAAAACGGGGTTTAAACCCGTTTTATTATCGTTTTATTTTTCATGTTTTTGAAGGCGATGGCAGGGGGGGGGGGAGGGGGGGGTGACGCTCCTCCGCCATAGCTGGAGAAGCTATAGGTGGAGAAGTGTGGCTCAATGGTTAGAGCGGCAGACCCTGATGCAGAGATCTGGCCTGGGACCAGGGTTCAATTCCCGCCTCGGCGGGTCTTGGGCTCAATTTCCTCGGACCTGATCATTCTCGCCTCGGTGCCTATTCTAATCATGGGTCCCACTCTGCAACTCTGGGCAATAGCTTGCTTAATCTCCACAACGGCCCCAACAGCGCTGGGATGCCTGGCTTCACCCTGGGGGTGCCCAGGAGTGGACATTTCACAGGGAAAAGCCAGGAAGGGTTCCACAGCGGTATGCGTACAGCGCCTGGACACCCCTTTGGGGGTATGGGTGCGCTTTACAAGTACAAATTTCATTTCATAGCTGAGGTGCCGCCGCTGAACCAACTACCCTACAGTCAAAAGTTACGCCTGATAAGAAAACTCATTGACCCGGCTAATCACTTGTCCCTTTATGACCATGGGCCCGGATTTGGTTCGGGAAAATGTTATTGTTTGCTGATTTTATCTCTTTTACCGAATTAACATAATACCGCAGTGACTCAATTTGTGGCTACCTACCAAATTGTTTAAAGACTGCCCCTTGCGTGGTAACAGTCCGCGCTATAAATAAATAAATAAATAAATAAATATGGTCACATTTAGCCAGCCGCAACTTTTCCTTTTTTTATTCTAAAACATTTGGATTCTGGTTCTGGAAGTTTTGTTTTCCGAATTTTAATAAGTGCTGACATGCAGACTATTGTTGGTTGAATAAATGATGAAGGCTAAAAGTGACCTTCGTCACACGTGGATAGTTTGCAGTTATGTTTATGTACTTTTTTGGCAACTGTTGCAGTTATTTTAGTCTTTGCCATGGCGTTCAATGCGGGTTGGTTAAGTCTGAATGACAGTCACGGGACCCTCGTGTTTACTTTTTGTCGCACGCATTCCTTACTTGGAATTACTCAAATACGGGCATAGCCCAGAGACTTAATATTCTGCTCCTAAGCTAGAACATAGGTTAAAAACCTCCACGGAAACAGGAAATGCCAGCCGAAGCCAGTGTTGAGCGCCGTGCGCCTGTGGGTAGCTGATGGTGCATTTATGTTCAAGGGCGTTTCTGCTTGTTTCCTCTTTGAGCAGCAGCACACCGATCTCCTCTCTGTATGTAACACGTTTCCACAACAGCAAAAGATGGACGCACCTGTGAACGCACAACGCCCCTCTTCAATCTAAACAAGTGTAAGCCGTAACTGGAGGTAAAAAGCAGAGCACCCCTCCCGACCCACTCACGGGCCTGATGGAAGTCTACTGTAGAGCCGGACTCTGAGTTAACATGGAGTCATCAATATTATAAAGTTTGTGAAAAAAACGAGAATCCGCAATATTCAGGGAAGTTGGAGCCTTCCCACGGCTAGAATGGAAATTCACAAATCTCTGGCGGTGTCTCACTAATGCCAATGGCCATTTCATTAGGAAAAATTAGACTAATTCATACATGCATTGCTATCCCGCAGCGGTCAAACTCCATCCTGTTCCCACAGAGCAGCATCAAGCATTGGCAAAGCCAATAGCTCTCGCCTATGCGAGAACTATTGGCTTTGCCCATGCTTTTTAGACATGTTGTAGAGCAGCGCTGCTGCTGTACAACATGGCTGAAAGTTAGGGGGAAAGTACTATGATGCGGTCAGTGCTGACCGTGTCATAGCACTTTTTTTCCTTATAGCAGGTGGGGATGGCCAACATGAAAACAGGAAGGGGCGGTGGTGGAAGGGAACGGGCAACACGGACAACTTGAGGGAGTGACACGGACAAGAGTGGGTGGGAGGGGAGGAGCAACACGGACAAGGGTGGGTGGGAGGGGAGGAGCAACATGGACAAGGGTGGGTGGGAGGCACGAAGCAACAAAGACAACGAGGAAGAAGAAAGAAAAAGAGCCCCTCGATCACAGCGCGATCAACAGGACACTAATCGAAAGGAAGCAATCAGAATTTTGTCCATGCACCACACGAAAGTAGAGGATGTGAAACTGGCATGCACTAGACAATTAGGAGTCAGCAAATAAAAGTGACGAGCCAATGACTAGTAAGCCATGGGTGGGCTCCAAGCCCCTTCTTGTAAACAATATCTTTCACAAGAGACAACACATGCATGTTGTCTCCAGCAAGACCTAAAAATCACTGTTCAATGTCTCACAGATTAGTTTACAGAGCATAGCAACTCCTTTAATACCAACAAAACATATTCAATGAATTTGCTCTCACTGCACATAATTAACCTCTTGTGTCTTGGTTAAATACACCCCCTTTGTTCAGAACTAAGTTCCAAACATGAAAAAAATATAAAGGAATAATACTTACAGGGAGATCCACCAAGTGAAATATTATATTTATAACCACTGTAAAATGTGGGAAGAAGCATAATGGCTCAGTTAAGGCTTTGCCTCTTGTGAGTCAAGGCTGATCTCCACACTCAATGTTAAGGAAGAGTATGTAACAGTTCTGGCCTGTGTATTTTTACATATTATAGATTGGACTCTCTGTTTTATGATATTTATTTGTTGGACATTTCCATCTGTTGTTATCCACGTTTGGTTGCTCATATTATCTGTATTCATTTTTATTTTGTGCTTAGTGTAAAAACTGAAGTAGCAATGAGTATGTTTCTACGTTTATTTAACCAACCAATATTTATTCAAGTTTGAATGTCCAATGAGTTTTAGCATTTTACATTTTTCATTGTAGAACAGCTTAAGCAGCTTTACTGCTGCATCCACTTAAGCTTTATTAGGAAATCTTTTTTCTTTTTTGTTTTTAATTCTCCTACCTGTCAGTCTGCACAGCTGTTGACCTAGCACGCATGATTGACAGCAGTGAGAATCGTTCAAAAGAAAAAAAAACTGTATTTTTCCATATTTAAAAATAAATTCAGAGAGGAATGTAGATTGTCTTCTGTCTGAATTGATCTGTAAAATCAATAAAATTTGAAAACTGAGAGCCTTAATTAAAGGTTAAAGGATCATGACTCTAATTATGTTTAAGTTTCCTTATCGTTAAAAAAGCAATTTTTGCTCATTTATACTTACACGCACATACACAACCGCTATTATACTGGGGCAATTTTTGAAGCACAAGTCATGCCCCCAAAGGGTGGCCAAGAGCTACATTTACAGCACACAAGGGCAACATCACTGGAGGAAACGGAGAAATGCAGATATGTTTACAATGTGAACCAATAGCAATGCGCGAGTCTATATACAGAACAGATCAGACACACAGGATCCTAGGAAGGCGAGAATGTGCGTTTTGAGGCCTCTCTGAATTGCAACAGTGAAGGAGGATATCTGAGGTTTAAGTGCAGACTGTCACAGAGTCCTCATCCAAACGGAGAAACAGTCAATCAATCAATCAATCAATCAATCAGGGGTTTATAAAGCGCGCTACTCACCCGTGAGGGTCTCAAGGGAGTGGTTCTGTTCCGTGACCACCATAGTAATCGTAGTGTGTGTTGTCATTTGGCCGAAGCCAGGGGCCTACCCCCCCGCCACACTACAAAGAGCTCACATTTTGAGAGTGTCACGAGACTAGCTGAGTTTAGAAGCAAGGTAGTTTGGTTCACTCAAGTGGAATGCCTTCATGTTTCTTTTAACAGCGATCAGTGCCCAGTTCTTGCATGACTTATGTCTGCAATTACAAAAAAAAATACTGTGCCTCATATTCTCGTATGTGGTGCAGGAACAGCTCCTAACTGGGTGAGTATAGCTAATATGAGCATATTATTATGCAAAGTATAAGAGGGCATAAGCAGCTTGTTGAGACAGAAAACCGTCTGCATGGCTTCCATTGTGTTTCTGTTTATTTGTTCCTCGGTGAACTGGAGGATCATATGACCTCACTGACTGCTCACCCTGTAATTGGCCTAAGTTCCAAAAGCTGTCGAGGGGCCATCCAAAGGGCAACTCTCTTTATGAAAATAGATAAAGCCCTCTATGCCCATGCTGAATGAGAATGGCAGTGGTGACAGAAAGATTCTAGGGAAGGGATGGATCTTTTTATATGTACTTACTACCATTCCTTATGTAAAAAGTCCCACCAGCTTCTCCTAAGGGAAGTCCTTTACCTCCACAGTGTGAGGGACATGTGCAGAGAGTGAATATACATGTCAGAGTATGTTTGTGGATCAGTGGGGTTTCTGTATATGCGTCAGACTGAGTGCATGGTAGTGTCCTTCCAGGGAGGTCCAGAGACCATCTGAACTTCAAGGACCTGTGGGAGCATCGGTTGAACTCCACCATCTCTGGTGCACAAAACTCCCTACAGCCAGCCCTTAAGTTGTTGCCATCATTATCTGTTGCCAAAGCTAGGACTAAGACGAAAGTCGCTAGCTTCTGCATCTGTCTAGGATGAGCCTAGTTAAGCCCCGACCATGTAAATACCACAGGAATTTGGAACGCCTTATGCACCTTCCTATTGCCTCCAGAGGCCTTGTGGGATACCTCAGCTTCAACACCCTGGACTGGAGACTTACAGAGGTAGCTGGAAGTGGTCCTCCTAAGGCCAAACTGTGGACCACAACCTAAGGCCAAACCATGGAACACAACCTTCTAGCATAAGCGGCTCCAGAGAGATTTGCAATAATCTTGGTTCACAGCCTAAAATGTACATTATCCTAAAGCCCGTCTTTGATGTGGGTGGCCAAAGCTGTTGCCCCCAGTCATATGTCCAACCGCTGCTCTGGAATTACTCTAACACTATCAGCGGCCCCAAGATACAGGGCCTTGAACCATCTTGTGACTTAAAAAAGGTATTTCTGGGTAACCCGCTGTTGCCCCCAACAACAAGCCAGAACAGTGAACAGATGGAAGTGAGAGAAAGCATGGAAGTAACAGAAGCCAGAAGGAGTAATATGGGCCACCTGCTGCAAGACAGAGACTGAAGAGCAAGCAGAGAAGGACCAGTTGGGATTAAAAAGAAAAAAAGTAAGATTCTGTTGACGGAAAGAAAAGAGATTAGATTCAGGGTCAAAGAAGCAAACAAGCATTGGTAAAGCCAATCAGTCTGTCTTTAATGTGCTAACACAGCATTAACAAATTAAAGCGAGATAAAAATAAGATATAAAACCGACTGAGTTGAAAACTCCTTTGTCTTCATCATAGTATTTATTTTGTCTCTTTATGAAACGAAGGTCAAACGGCAAGATGCCCTTAAATAATGCCTTTCCAGGTTACGTAAATGAAATACTTGTCAAGAAGGCTCCTTTGTCACCTAACATTCACTTCAAATTGATAGAATAATAGAGTGTAAGCGATGAAGGCAAGAGAAGCTTTGTTATTGAGAGGCTTTCATTTCTGTGGCAGTGATGAGAAGTTGCTGAAAGGGAGGCGAGGGTGGCAGAACGAGGAAACACATAATGGAAAGATAGAAGAAGAAAGATGCAGAAGTAAAAAGCGACACAAGAGAGTGAGAATAACGAGGGAGGAGAGACAGAAGAGAAGGTTGCTGCCTGGGATGGAACCAAAAGGGATTTCTTTTCGTTTATCACAAACTCCAAGCCCTCTAAAAGATCTACTGCAGCGTGCAGATGGCATAACAATTAAGCTTGGGACTGAGCCATGATGAGCATGTCATCCAGATTAACGATAACGCGGACGCCTCGCGCTCGGAGGTGTTCCACCGCGGGCCTGAGAACCTTGGTGAAGCACCAGGGAGCCAAGGATAACCCGAAGGGAAGACTTGACAATTCGAACGCCTGTTGGCGCCATATGAATTGTAGGATGCGCCGATGTGGCGGGAAAATCGGTATTACCAGATAAGCGTCCTTGAGATCTAAACGGGCCATCCAATCGGAGGGCCGTAGGACATCTCGAAGGAGATGGATCCCCTCCATCTTGAAATGGCGGTATACCAACCATTCGTTGAATTCTTTTAGATTTATCACTGGTCGTCGACCTCCGTCGGACTTGTCCACTAGAAAGATATTGCTGATAAACTCCCGGGGGTGAATGGTCGTGCATTGGATAGCACGTTTGGACAGTAAGTCCTCTATTTCCACATCTTTTAGGCCCATCTCTTCTACAGAGAATTGAATCGGTCGTGGTCTTGTCTGCTGATAAGGAGTTCCATAGAACTCTATCTGAAAACCTTGTGTGGTCTGCAGGACCCATGCGTCTGAAGTAAGCCCGCGCCATTCTCTGGCGAAGTCCGCTAACCGTCCAGCTACCTGAACCCCGGAGGAAGGTCGTACACTCACCGGCATTATTGTTGGCGGATTGTCCCCTCTGGCCTCATGCCTCGGAAACGCTGTCCTCTGGTAGGGTAGAAGTCTGCAAAGCGCGTTTGGTCCTGGTAGCCGTTACCGCGCCTGGAGCCTTGCCCTCTGGAGTAGGGTTGGGGAGTACCCCGGCCGGCCGAGCGGCCGCTGCCACGGCCGGCCCCTTGGAAAACCCGAGGGGAGAAAACTCTCTTTATGGAGGTCTGGGCCTTATCGAGGGAGGTAAACGTGTTTACGAATTTACCCAGCTCCTTGATGAAAGGTTCCCCAAATAGCCCTCCCTGGGCCACTGCTCCTGCCTCCGACGCGGCTAAGTCTCCAAGTTTCGGGTCCACCTTGATAAGCAGCGACCGCCTGCGTTCCGTGGATAGTGCACAGTTGGCATTACCTAAAAAGATAATTGCCCTCTGCACCCACCCCGAAAGCGCATCTGGGGAAATCAAGGTGCCCGAAGACTTGGCATCCTCTGCCATGTCGAGGATTTTCGTCAAGGGACCCACTGCATCCAGCAGCTTATCCTGGCAAGCTCGCCAGGACCGATCGATTCCTTTCTTCGGGTCCTTGACGAACTTTGCCAGGAAAGTAGCCATCTTTGGGTCAATGTCTGGTGTCAATGCTACTTTGCCTTCCAACGAAGGTCTGGGACATTCTGCCTTAAGGCAGCTGCGTGCTTCGTTTTCGAGTGGTTTACGCAGTCTGTCGGCCACATATTGCGCCACCTTGTCGCAGGGAACCCACTCTGCTGAACGGGGGTGTAAGATTTGATCTGGGTCCAACATATCGGACTGAGTGGGTTCTGTTGGTACCTCAGTAAGGGTAGGGGACGGTCGCCACGGCCTGGACAAGCTTGTCTCGTCATCAGAGGGGTCATCGTCCTGAAAATCTGGGGATGGGGGAGGTGGGTCCATTGCCAGTGGCTCGGGCTCTGCGGGTGGAACAGTAGGCAGGGTCTTGGCCATAAAGGCCTGTCTAAGGCACTCAAAAGCGTCCACGTCTACCCCTTCCTCTCTAGGGCGCTTAGCTGGTGTAGTGTCAGAGGGACCTGGTTCTGGTGTGGCAGGGGGTTGAACAGTGCTAGGAGCTGGCTGGCATCTTTTTGCGCATTCCCATGCTATTAATTGTGCCAGGCGCTCTTCCATGGGGGCTATGGCTTCATCTACTGCGCAATAAATGGAAGCATCCACCGCGCCGTAGAAGTCGTCATCCCATGGGATACCCTCCAAAGGATCCTCATAACCTTCCCCTGTGGCTTCCATAGGTACACTCTAATCAGGGAATTTAAATCAGGTAAGGTTATGCTGAATGTAACACTTGCTAAATAACTTTAAGTTCCTCCTTGAACTTCTCTCCCACACAGGAAAGGGGTGGAAAATTGGGTCACTGGAGATTCAGTGTATGTTTTTGGGTGGGCAGAGCCGCACAATCAGGGAATTCCCCAGGAACACTGCTCCCCTGGTGCTGAATTCAAATGGGGGAAATATGTGCCTGGGGATCGTGTTCCTTCGTGACCTTCGCGGTCCTGTTCCAAAGCTAGTAATCGGCCCGTCGGGCAGCCCACAGAATACAGACCTTGGAAACCAAGGCGTTCACTTACAGACCCCTTTGTAGGGGCGTAAATCTCCCAGGACAAGGCTCACTGCGGTATCGGCTCCGAACGCGCTCAGACCAGTCAGTTGAAACTGACAGGAATTGCGCGTCAGGAGCCGAAAGCCCGCCTGGTGGGCGGAGGACCGCACCGCGGCGCTGCACCAAGTAAACACGATCGCGAAGGAGCGAGTACCGTTCCCGCGATCAGAATAATTATAGGAACACAGCGCAACTCAAATACTTTCACAAACAATCAAGCTGCCAATAAAACACTCGTCAAAGATCCCATTAAGTCAGAGGAAAGGAAAAGCACTTAACTGGGGCGACGAGCAGCGAAGAAGGAGGGCGATCAGCATGGAGAGAGGACTGTTACATCACCAGAGGCACCCTGATTGGACATTGGCGAGAACTACTATGAGACTCTTATTGGTTACGTTACAATACCATTCCCAGAGACTTCTGGGACTGTTAGCTTTTTGGTCTTCACTTAAATGTTGAAAGCTTGAAGAAATGTTGTTTTAATATAAAAGATGCTGCTGTTGAATAAAGCGAAGAGAGTAAAGCATAAACCTCGGCTCCGGTCCTGACATAGAATTGACTAAAATGTTGCTCTATAATAATCTGGGCTACATGACAAATATCCTGCCTCTTAGTGTACTAATCGTTTATGTTTAAAAACTATCACTTTTAGTAAGTAATTATCAGTGTAGTGCTATAATGTGACATATTTATGTCAAAGCTTCACATATTATAGAAATACAATTTTTTTCATTTTGAAGCGACTTTATCATATTCTACATGAGCTTTGTTATGTGATTTACATAGCAAACATTTTCAAGGCTCGGCTCATGTACAGGCTCCAAGATCCGTGCCAGACCCTTGGCTTGGCTCTTCTGCAAATGTACTGGCTCACCCACCTATAGACTTCATGCGGGCCAACACCACAAACTTCAGCTCGAAGGTAAGATAAATTAAACAAGTAATTTTTTTCTCCTTGAATGCCTTTTTACGTATTTGTGAGTTTCAGATATCAGACCGCTTTAAGTAGATTACAGCCCTCGCACGGGTTTATGGATGGCGGTTATAATATGTTTTTGTTATTATTGATTAATTTGCGTCTTTCCAAGCACCCTCAGCTTTTGGCTCACATTTCCTGCCACCACTAAAAAAAAAGATTGATGATAAATGTGTATTTTAATTTCTTGTTGGTTTAATTTTACCAATAAGGTGTTATTGTTATTTGTTCCTGAAAATGGTTTATTTTTGTGTAAGACAATAATCACATACTAAGAAAACTGATGACTGGCCATCGTGATCAGAACTGGTCGCTTCATATCGCTTTTTTTCCCTAACATTCAGCCATGCTGTACAGCAGCTGCACTGCTGTACAAACGGGCTAAAAGACACTGACAAAGCCAATAGCTATTGCACTGCTCCAAAACAAATATATATTTTTTTATATCGTGGTCAAACTTGCATTAGCGCTGCAAAGGTTGTGAAAATACATACTTTGATTTTGCAAAGCTCTCAAGACTAAGTCCATTCTTGAGTAACTGAACCAATCCAGGAGTTTGTTTTCTTTGCATTCTAGGATTTGAAGTCCTTTTTTATCCATTTTAAAATCAGAACTGCACGTCCATAATGCACAGAGAAAAGTACTACTCATGACTGAGCTTGGGAAACTTAAAAGCTCTGATGTAGCCGACCTGTGACCATCCCTACAATGAGGTAAAAGGGGGAAAATAGGAAACACAAAGGTGCAGCACTTATTTTCGGGCCACCGCACCCATTTACCATCACTCCCTGGCACAGCAAAAGGGGGCGAGTGATTTTGGCTGGGCTGCTTTTACCCTTCTTCACCCAAGTCCTTAATTTGAGCCAGTGGTTTCTGGTGCTCAGCACCAGCACTTAATCATGAACACCAGCGCTTTTCATGAGCACCAGTTAAGGACACATTCATTTATGGAGGGGGGGGGGGGATTAAGTGATTTGCCCAGAATCACAGGATGTTGAGTCGACGTGGAGACTCGAACCTGGTTCCTCAGCTCCAAAGTAGTCAGCTCAGGCCATTGAGCCATAGCGTCTCCCCACTTTCATGGTTAGTAATTGGTTCTGTTTTAGGTGGCACTAACAGGAGAAGTGGACTGGTGTAAGCTGCCTCCTGGCGAGAGCCCTGGCACTTATTTTCTTTACAAATTAACCACTGCTTCACCTGCCTTTACAGGGACATATGTCAGTGGTCTTCAAACGACAGGTGCCCCGACCATTCCCTCGGCAGCACACAAAGGAATGTTAAGGGAGCATGAGACACAGCCGCTTGAAAAAGTACTCTTGACATCAAAAGCATTTTTACAATGGACAAAATGTATTTTGAAGGGAAAAAACTGAGGATCACAAGAACGTCTTTGATGGTCACCGTTTCTTAATGCAAAAATCCAGTCCACTCATGACGATGCTTCCTCTCAGTATAAAATAGGCCACATTTGTAATTGCTGAGAAAATATTAGCCTTTATGTATTTTGCAGATTAGAGCAAGGGATGGGGAATCCACACCAAATTACATTATTTAAGAAGGGCATCGGGGAGAGGGCAGATTGGTCTACAAATATATATATTTTTTTATTTCAAAAACGTTTTTATTATTAATAAATGAGTTCATAATACTGCAGTACAATGAAGTTACATTTATACAGTACATTCTGTTGTACAGATGACAAGGGGTGTACATAATAGCATATAGTAAACAGTATATGATAAGATTCATTGTTGAGTCCCTAAAATATTGTGCGGGGGAGAGCAGAGAGAAGGACAGAAAAGAGGTAAGAGAGAGAAGGCAGGGGCACAGCTGGTTGTTATTGATAGTGATTCTTGTGTGTATTCAGGGTGGATTAATCTTTTGTAGATAAAGGTCTAGTTTGGACCATAGTAGGCGGGAGGACTTATTATTGAATGTAGAGTTGTGTAGACAGACTATTGTCAGCACTTCCGATGAAGCAGACACAAGCCCACCATGTGTGTTATGATATGTTGTTATAGTTCTTCCAATCACAGAGTATCGTTTTAATACTTAAAGCTAGCAGGATATCAACAAGAAAGTGGCCCCATGTAGTTAGTATTTTTAGTAAAGGCGTGGCCGTTGAAGCGTGTATGCCCAAGGAGATGATAGTATGTGTTAAGAGCAGCTGTACATTGAAGATATTAGCCAATGTATTTTCCATATCTTTCCAAAAAGGCTGTATATGTTTGCAATAAAATAATAAGTGTTATTGTAAATGTGATACTGGGAGGACTCCCCAGTCCAAAAGGGGTGATAAAGAACCTTGGGAAATGGTAGATTCCAGCATCACCATGGGCCACCAAGCAAATAAACTGGCGGCCAACTGCTTTGGTGCCTTGAGGCTCCTAAGGAAGGCATTAAATCTACTCCCCTTTCTAGCCAGAAGCCGGATTGTTTAGGCCTTGGTCATCTCTCGCCTTGATTACGGAAATGTTTTGTACCTGGGATCACCTTGTTATGTACACAAAAAAGTTACAAACTATTCAGAATGCAGCTGCACGGCTTCTGATGAATCTTCCCAGGCATCAATCGTATAAAACTGCTCAGAGATCTTCACTGGCTACATGTTGAGATGCAGGTTCAATTTAAAGCTCTATGTATCTTAAATAGCTCACTCTTCAAGAGGTCCTGTTTAATTAAGATCGCTGGCTACTCCTTTCATTCCTGGAAGGTCACTTAGATCCTCCTCAGCCCATGTGTTACAAATTCCCAGGTTTGAGAGATCCCTGTGGAGTGGCCGTTCTTTTTTTTTTTTACCAGGCCCCCAAACTCTGCAACACCCTTCCACTTGCACTTCGCCAGCAGTCTAATGAGCTTTCTTTCCGTAAGGCCTTGAAGACCTGGCTCTATGGTACATAGCTTGATGGTTAAGTTGGCAGTATGTTGACTGACTAAGCGCTGGGAGGCCTTCGGATAGCTATGCCCTGAATAAGACACGTAGACTAGACTAAACTTTTTGGTCGCCAGTGGGGTGATTAGAATGGCAACAAGCAGCTGAAGACAAAAGGTCCTGTTCAAATAAGCGTTCCGGGGTCCACAATGGTGTAAATGCAGTCCAGGACTTGCATTGTAAAATAAGGGGAGAAACTTTATATCTTAGCATAGAGCTCCATATGTTGTTTCAGTTTGTTGGTTGAATGGATTCAATGGTATATTTGGTGCAAGAAGAGTCCCATGCACGGTGGATCCTATCTGTTTCTGGCTTGGAAGTTTTCTTTAAGGTTTTATAAATTATGGAAACTGTATGTCTCTTGGGGGTCATCTTTTGAAGGAAGTGTAAATATTCCGCCTTATGTGGTCTTGTTATGCCCCTCAATGGAATTTTCAAGGTCAAGAAGGTGTAGAAATCTATTGGTTAAAGATAAAATCTAGAGGAAAGCTAAGCAAAGGATATGGGGTTGTCAGGTTGGATAATATCTCGAACGCACAGAATTCCTGCGGAAGACCACTGCTTCCAAAAAGAGAGGTTAGGTTCAAGTTTGATTGCTGAGTTGAACCACAAGGAGGAGAGTTCTGCTCCTTTAATTTTATGATGGAAACATCTAACTTAGTTTTTAATAGCAGAAATTGAATCCATAAAGATTTGGTAGGAGTGAGGCACCTTAAGTTGGTTGGTCGTCAGGGTGTTGAACCAAGTCTGATTGAATATCCACCCAGGCTGGGCAATTGAGCATCGTTGTGTTCAGCCACCAGATGGTTTGTCTATTTAGAAAGGCTGTTTGATAATATTTAAAGTTAGGGAAAGTTATGACCCCTTGGGATTTGTTCATCTGTAATTTACGGAGTGACATTCTCGCATTTTTACCTCTCCATATGAAAGCTGACAACAAAGCATTAATTGAGTTGTGGAAAGAGATGGAGAGGCTAAGTTGAAACATACCAAGGAAGAAGTTAATTTGTGGTGCGAGCATCATTTTAACTGTTTCAACTCGGCCCCACCATGTAATAAAGTTTGATGACCATTCTTCCGTTATTTTTTTGATTTTAGCAAGAAGGGATTCTTCAATATGGAGTTTAGTATCAGCAATAGAGTGTGCAAATTCGAGCCCTAGATATTTTAGTTTGTTTGGTGGCCATTTCAGATTAAAATCAAATGCCACATGGAGGAGACAGAATACATTTAGGGGGAAGATTTTGGTTTTATCCTTATTTAAGTTATATCCAGAGACCTTGGCGAAGTTTGCAATAATTCTAAGTATTTCCAGAATGGCTCGGTCGGCCTCTGTAGAAAAAACAGGACACCATCAACATATTCTGCCAGTTTTTAGGTACCACTTTTGAAGGGAATCCCTTGTATTGTAAAATTTGTCTGAATGGAGTGTACAAAATGTTCAATTGAGAGTTTAAAGAGGAGAGGGGACAAAGAACAGCCTTGTCTAGTGCCCTGTGATAGGCTGAACTGATCGGATAGATGTCCATTGAGTTCTATACGCGCGAGGGCTTCTGATAAATTGCCAATGCCATTTGTATGTAACGCGTGACCAGGTTGAATTTTTCTAGTGTTGATTTTAAAAAGGTCCATGAAACATTATCAAAAGCCTTTTTCGCATCGAATGCCATAGCCTTAGTGGGAGGATGGAGTTGTTTGGCTTTCTCAAGTATGTGACAGAAGGTTATAATATTGTGAGCTGCCAGGCGTCTCTTAACAAAGCCTGTTTGTGAGAAGTAGATGACAGATGGGAGGATCTTTTCAAATCTGACAGCCAGGAGTTTTGTATATATTTTATAGTCAGTTTTAAGTAAAGAAATAGGATGGACATTTTTTTGATCTTTCCCTTCGTTTGGTATACTACTATATGGGCCTAAGAGAAGGAGCCAACAATTTCGCCTTTGGGGTTGAAGGTATTAAAGACATTTAAAAAGTGGGGCAGAGTATGTGCTGAAAGATTTGATAAATAGATGCAGGGAAACCATCTGGTCCAGGGGCTTTCTTTGGTTTTAAAGAATTAATGGCATTTGTGATTTCATCTTGTGAAATTGGATTATTAAGAAATTCCAAGTCTAACTTGGAGAGTGTGGGAAGCAGAAGGGGATCTAAGAATACTTTACAAGCTTCTTTATTGGAGGTCTTGCCAGTTTGGGGCTGGTTATACAATTGGAAAGTATCAACTATTCTAGCTGTGTTTGTTTGTAAACAACCATTTATATATTTGATGGCTGGTATGTTGATAGACTGTTTTGTATCTTTAAGGGTCCGAGCAAGGAGTCTCCCGGCCTTGTTTAGTTTTAGAAAGTTTTTAGTTTTGGATTTAGTGGACCATATATGGGCTCGATCGCTTAAGATTTTATTATATTCACATTTGAGTTGTTTGATTTTTGTAGTAGTTACTGGATCAAGATTTGATATTCTATCTTTTTCCAAGGAGTGGATTTATTTCTTTTGGAGGTTCAATTTTGCATTCAGCTGCTTGTTTTTTATTCAACATTATGCCAATCATCTCCCTCGTGATAGTCGCTTTCATAGCATCCCATGTTGTTCCCTCGTCCAATTCTGAAGAGATGTTCTCCTTAAAGAAGATTGACAATGATTGGGCGATTAAGACTTTGGAGGTGGGCTCATCGAGTAGTTCATCATTCATTCTCCATGAGCCTGATTTAGATTTTTTATAGATACGTTTAATGTTAATGTGATGCAAGCATGATCCGATATGAGAATAGGTTCAATAGTTGGGTGTATGGCTGACTGGACCAGAGTTTTGCTAATGAAAAAGTAGTAAATTCTGGCTAGAGAGTTGTGTGTGTGCACATAAAAGGTAAAGTCACTACCTGTCGAACTGTGAAGTCTCCAGATGTTAATGAAGTCATTATCTTCCGCTAGTTTATGAGCCTAAAAGCGGATAGGTCTATATGTGTATAGTGATAGTCTATCGAATGTGGTGCCAGAAGGGATATTAAAATCACCCACCAAGATAAGTTAGCTATTCTGTGAAATTTCATGTAGTGTGCGGTTTAGAGAGGACCAGAAGGTCAGTTCATCCGATGTTGGGGCATAAATGTTTGCAATGAAGAAGGAGAAGCCACTTTTTGTAATTTTTTATAGTAACCATCTACCTTGATTGTCGTGTGCGATCATCTCAACCAAACAACCTGCTTGCTTTGAAATCAGAGTGAACACTCCATTTTTCTTGTTAGTGGCTGGAGAACATGCATAGTCAGAAGTCCATGTCTGCTGCATGCTCCAGGCTTCAGTCAATCCGACTCTGGTTTCTAGAATAAGAATAATATCACTTTCCAATTTCCAACAGTAGCCTCAAACCTTTTTTCATTTGATTGGGTGATTGAACCCTTTGGTGTTAAGGGAGATGATTTTAAGCGATACCCAAGACATGATTGTACCGCTTTACCGTTGAGGTAGCCTGTAGTGTGTTGAAGAGGATCCTCCACAGGAAAGAAAATAGTGGAAAGGTACAGAAGGTAAATGAGGGGAAGAAAAGAAAAGAGCACAAAATGGAGAGTGGACAAAAAGTGCCAAATCAAGAAACAACATTGCACCATATTTCAGTAGAAGTAACCAAACCCTCAATGTAACCCTAGAACCCCCTCCCCCCGAACCCACCCAAACAACCCACATCCCACCTCTAAAGTAGGAAAAGATGCCATGTAGGCCTCGGAACAGAAGCACGGCCCCGGTCAGGAGGCTTGGACCCAAGCGAATCAGTGATTATAGGAACATCAACCATGCATTTACGAGTGAAATAGAGCACAACAGTGGAACATCATGTTGCGATGGCAAGTGTAAATATGAGACTTAAGATCTTGGTATAAGGAAAGCTAGAAATAGCTAGTTGTAAGAAGGCAACCTTTGGGAAACTCGGAGCACCTGAGTTAGATAAAGGTTATTGCCAGGAGAGAATTTTTCAGGACCCTGTAACTTCATAAAAGACTAATGGCCAGTCTAAGAAGTAACATATATATCATTCCATAAGGTATGTTAGTTGATAATAAACGTGTAAAAAGAGGATATAAACCATTGAGCGGCAGAAAATGACAGATATCGTTATAGCTAGAACAATATGCATAGTGGGTTGCATGAGGAAGATCTTTGTACAGCAGGTACTAAAACTGATTTGTGATTTATCTTCCGAGAGTAGAGAAAAACAACATTACATTATGACGAGCATTAAACCTTGCATGATAGGGATGATAAACAGGAGACTTGGCTTTACCAAGATAACTGTACATTTTCCTGAAAGACAAAACAAGTAAAGCATTAATGAAAAAGGATAGAAACCAGATTATGTAAATGGTAGAAAAGATTCAGACTTCAAAACCTGGAGTATGGTGAGGGAAGGTTAGTGTGACATTTGGGAGTCTGATAGTTGTCTCACGAAGGTCTCCAAGTCATTGGGTTCATCAAAGATCTGTGAATTTCCATTGAAGAAGATCCTCATCTTTGCTAGGCCTATGAAAATAAACGTGATGTTCAGGGATCTGAGTTCAGAGCGCAATCCAATATAAGGAATTTTTTCCTTCACTGTACCGTAGGCTTGGCATCATCTTGTGAAAAGCCAACTTTATGGCCTTTCCAGTGAATAGTTTTGATGTATTTCATCCAGTTCAGCATCATTTCTGTGTGTTGGTAGCGTAGTGGCCGAAAAATAAGAGCTCTTGAGCGGTTGGCTGAAATAGAGTTAACATGTGTTGGAATCCTGTGAGCTCTTTCGATCTCAAAGCTTCGGTCAAATGATAATTCTAGGACATGTGGGAGCCAAAATTCAAGGAAGGCCATGCAGGACTTTTTGCTGTTTTCTGATAATCTATAAATTCTCAGGTTGCCCCTCCTATTTCTGTCCTCTAAGGCACAGATTTTTTTCTTTTCCAGCATCACCACTTTCCGTGACAATAGGTCTGAGTTTTTCATGAGAGAGTTCTAGTTGTCTTCAACTTTGCTGATTCTTGATTCCACTTCTTCCATATGGTTGGCTAGAGCTTGAACATCCTGTCTGAGGCCACCCGTTTCGAGTTATAAGTTTTCTGTATTAACTTTGATAGATTGTGCTAAGTCATGTCGAGAACTGAGCTTTAATAAGATGGTTTAAATGTTATTAGATAGGTTCTGCTTCCCTTTAATTGGAGATTCCGGTGACAGTGGGTCCTGTTTGGTATGTTTTTGACCAGGTTTCAGTGCCCTTTGTTTCTTTCTCTTTTTTGTCTTTTGTGACCTCTCTAAGGGGGATAAAATCTATGCTGAGTGGGGACATGTTTTTGTTAAACTTTAGGTCCCTTCCGTGCCACAGATTGAACATATTCTCTTTTTTGGAAGACACAAAACCAGATGTGATCTTCCTTACAGAGGCACGGCTTCATCAGAAATCAGGCCCCGATACTGCTCAGACCGTGCCCCCAGATTATTACATAGTACGTAGGGACAGAGCAGGCAAACACGGTGTAGGGTTGCCTATCAATCTGCAGTCTTCTCTCAAATGTTGAACTGACCCCCTTGCTCTACCAAACTGTGAAAGTCTTGTGTTTGGCATCTCACTGTCCCACACATCTACTTTCTCGGGAGCTTTAATATATTGCCCCCCCAGGCCCTTCAGGCCAATTTGCCCAAACCTTTCCGGAGCTATATCAAGTATGGCCACAAAACATAGTTACTTCACAGTATTGGGGAATCTAAACCTACATGTTGATGAAGTCAATGATAATCAAGCAAATAGCCTTACGCTCTATCTGGCTGCCATCCAACTGGAGCAAAGGGTTCAGGTCCCCACTCACATAAAGAGTCATTTATTAGACCCCATCTTTACTAACAACCCACCTCTACAAGCCCTAAACCCAATACCTCTTGCATGGACTGATCCTTTTTTGATCCCCATGAGTCTGTACCTGAATCAATCCTTCTCCCTAAGTGTAAGGCAATAGAAGTACGACATTGGTCTAAGCTTAATCGGTACAGCTGGAGACATACTCTGAGCATCACCTGATCGAGACTCAAACCCCGAAGTTGCCAATAATATGATCTCTGAATGGGTGACCCATTCCCTAGACCAAAACATTCTGAGAAAAAAAAACGTAACTCAAAAACCCAAGAACACGTATTCACCATGGCACACCACTCATCTTAAAATGTTAAAAAAAAGTCGTAAAATTGCCGAAAGAGCATAGAGAAAAAATTCTGGGGAAAATGAAAAAACATTTTATTGAAAGAGTGAGGATATATCACACTGAAATTCGACAAGCTCAGAACTCATATTTTGAAGTGAGAATTAACAAAGCCATTAATTCTCCTAGAGAAATGTTCAAAATTACAAAAACCCTGTTGCAACCCAACATCAATCCTCCGGGGTCTGAACCCTCTACTGATAGATGCAATACTTTAGCCACCTACTTCAATACTAAAATTCATGACATTTATTGTTTGTTTACGGTGATCAATGAAAGTGGAAACTCCATTTCATCAAATAAAAGTCAGGAGAGACATCTCCTTACCCTCTCCAAATTTACTCCCCTTTCCCTGGATGAGTTCACCGCCCTGTTCAGGAAAATTAAGTCAGAATCCCCGATGGATCCGGCACCCCTGAGAATCCTTGATCTTGAGACTGAAATCATCTTCCCCACTTTGCTAGACATGATTAATCTTTCCTTGGAAACTGGTACAGTGCCCCTACCCTGGAAACATGTGATGGTTAGAGCTGACCTAACGAAACCCAACCTAGAACCCGATTTTCTAGGGAATTATCGCCCTATCTCACTGCTCCCCGGTCTTAGGAAAGTAACAGAAAAATATGTCAACAAATGTATATCAGATTTCCTGAAAGGTAGCTCTGTTTTGTTCCACATGCAAACAGGCTTCCCACCCAAACACAGCACAGAAACTGCTCTTCTAGCTGTGGTTGAGGAGGCTAAAAGGAGACTGGATCGAGGAGCTATGGTGGTTATCATATTATTGGATCTCAGTGCGTCCTTCGACACCGTTGAGCACCTCTCACTTATAGATATGGTTGGCAAGGCCAGAATTGCTGGAAAAAAGCCCTGGACTGGATGAGTTTCTTCCTGGGGGAAAAAACATTTCACGTCTTTGATACGGATTGCTCATCGGAAACTGTGCCCGTCATTTTGTGGGGTCCCCGCTTAGTCTGACACTTTTTAATATATACCTGCAATCTCTGGCGGACATTATAGCTCCTTATGGAATCTCTATGGTCTCCTATGCAGATGACACCCAGCTGGTCTCTCTTTCCCCAGACTCAGATCCTTCTTCTTCCACCCTTGGACCTTGCATGGAGCAGGTGGCCAGGTGTATGAACAAGTCGTGCCTTAAGCTCAATGAAACTAAAACAGAATTAATGATTTTTGGAAACAACCTTGCCACTCAACAAATCCTGGGCTGGCCTTCTAGCCTCTACTCCCCCAGTCTCTATGGCAGTCATAAAAAGTCTAGGGATGTGACTAGAAAACACTTTAACAATGGAAGCCCAGGCCACCAAAATATCTGCTAGCTGCTTTGGAGTGTTGAGGACATTGCGTAAGATTCTGCCTTTGCTTCCACAGAACTCGAGACGGGTGGTGGTACAGGCCTTTGTTCTTTCCCACTTAGACTATGGCAACTCACTGTACCTGCGGTCTGCCAAAGGAGTGATTTGGAAACTTCAAGTCATGCAAAATGCGGTCGCACGCGCGTTATTTGGAATCCCTAGATCACAGTCAGTTAGGCAGGGCTTGAGAGACCTGCACTGGCTCCCCATCACCCAAAGAATTGTATTCAAGTCACTGTGCATTTTCCACCTTGCTTTACACAGGCAAGGCCCGCCGATTTAACGTCAGTTTGCCTCCCCCCTACATCCCCAATAGACCACTTTGTTTCTCGAACCTTCAGTTGGCGACTGCCCCCATTGGTAAAAGAGCTAGAAGTGGAGGACGGTCCTTCAGCTTCAATGCAGCTAAACTCTGGAATTCCCTGCCTCTAGCTATCCGAGTGACAAAAAATAGAGCTATGCTTTTGAAAAGCCCTTAAAACCTGGCTCTTTAATTAGTAACTGCCCCTAGATGTCTTCCCTATACTATATGGTGCAGCCTCTCTGAACTAGTACTGGGATGCCTTCAGGTCGCCATGCACTTTACCAATTCTATAGTATAGTATGTCTGACATATTAGTGTGCAGTTGTTTATGCACTATTATGCAATATTTATTGCCTCACTTAGGTAGATTATACGAGTGCTGGGCTAGGTGTAGTGTTTGTGCTCCACTGGGAAAAGGGAGCACCTTGACGTCTTGCACTACACCTCCCACTTCAGTTTCTGATCAGAAGTGACAATGTGTTCGAGGATTGTGTCATTCGTGTATAGGGTTCTAAACACCACCATTGAGAGGATCCGAGAGCTGTTGAAAGCGGCGCCACTCTGCAGAATTTAATGGAAGTGGTGCCGTCTTGGATGCTGAGATGAGTAGCATTAAAATATGAAATAATACATGTTGTGGAGCTTATTGGCGCATTAAGGGTATGAGTGCAGCCAATGGAAAAGGAAGTCCTTTGCCCTGACAAGGATTAGAGAGCTGCTCTAAGCTGTGCCGTTGTGTAGCGAGCAAGCGTTTAGTTAGGCCGTTTATTTAGGAGCGGACGCCATATTAAGTTCTGGGCTAAAGAGCAATAGTGTTCTGCAATCAGCCTCTGGAGGCCTTGCCAGATCAGTAAAGGCAGGATTTTGGTCCGGTTAGGAAAAAAGAGATGAATCCTATCTTAAGAGACAAAATTGCTGAAATGAGCCCCAGGGCTGCTTGATTAGTGTGGAGGCGCCGCGTGTTACTGTGTCAGTGCGGACGCCATTTTGAGTACTCAGGCAGCGTTTGAGCTCATCCCGTCAGACCGCAACTCTATGTGCAGGTATAATTAGGCTTATATTATCCCCATGTGAGCATTGGGATCAAACATTTTAAGTCCGCTGGCATACTTGGACATCTCTGAGATGAAGTGATGTCTACTTCTGCCTGTAAAGTCTGACAAATACAGGCCCACGTAACAACTCAGTCATGCATTTGGATTAAATTTCAAATAGTTGGGCATGGGTAGTAGTAGACCCCAGGGGTGGGCCGTGGGCGAGCTCGAGGTCTTCTTGAACCCTTGAGGCCAAAATGAGTCGAGCTTTCATATGGCTTCTACCTCCACACATGCTCTACCATAATGCGCAAAGAATTAAAAACAAAGCATAAACCTTTGGTTTTAAAAAGGATAGAAAGAGGTAGTCATCTAATGGGTGAATTGCATAATGTGAAACCAGAAAACCTGCGACCAATCCACGCTCCCCATTTCATTGAATTGTGTGTTCTTAGGATAATATTTTATTTTTCTTTGTTATCACATATGAGATCAACTTCTAATATGTGAGTTTAGGTTGTGCAGGGTACAAGAGTAATCTGATTAATTAAGGTGAAACGCTTCTGAATGTCCACCTCAATAAGGTGGGCCTCAGAGAGGAATCATCGTGCTGGAACTGTAATAAGGACACCGGATATTTATCACACTCTTTATTTGCAATGCGGTCACTCCGTTTTGGGACAGGGTGTTTGAGTTCCTCTCCTTGCTATTTGTTTTTCACATCAAAAGTTATGTTCCAGTCGATCATAATGGGTTTCCTGGATCCTCTCATACAATCCCAATCTGATGCACTCCTGCTAGACAATTTATTAACAGCAGTTGTAAATCCATTCTTTCCAATTGGAAAGGCACTGCTTCCACTTCTTTTAAATCATGGATGAACTGGCTCACTCATATTAGGGGAGCTGACAACATTGCCTGGCAAACTGCTCAACCGCCCCCCCCCCCCCACCCCTGGGGTGAGGGGGAGTGCAGCCGAGCAGTTTGCGAGGGCCGGTTTCGGCCGATTTTGTTACCGGGGGCCGATATTGCCGACAGGGCCGGACTGGCCGTAGCGGGCACCGGGCGTTTCCCCGGTGGGCCGCCAGGGCGGGGGCCGTTTTTGTTACAGGGCCGTGTTTGCAGCATAGCTGCAATATCGGCACCTGTAACAAAATCGGCCGAAACCGGCCCTGGCAAAGTGCTCGGCCGCACCCCCAACCCCCGGGGTGGAGGGGGGGCCAGCCGAGCACTTTGCCAGGGCCGGTTTTGGTTCCCAGTCCGGCCCTGATTGCCGACCCCCAGTAAGAAAAACGGCCCCCCAGGGGCCCAAAACCGACCCCCACCCTAGCGGCCTACCGGGGAAACGCCCGGTGCCCGCTATGGCCAGTCCGGCCCTGACCACACTACCTGGAGACCACAACATAGACAATTATGGAACAGGCTTGACACTTTGCTACCACTAAACTCCTTGAACATACACCGTACACTTGTCAGCCTCCCTCAGGAGGCTCTTTATGTCTGCTTCATCAGCAGTAAAAACTGTTCGGTGCACACTGTTTTAGACAATACTTGTATATGAAGCCTTTTCTGCGCCCCTTTATACCTGAACTCAGTGCTTTAAATGGGCCGGTACTCACCGGTACTGAGTACCGGCACTTCAGATTTCTGCCGTCAGTACCGGCACTTCTCTGTAGCCAGGGAGAGTACCGGTACCCTGCTCGACGGCAGGCTCAGGTTAGGTTTCTCCTCCAGTGCAGGGCAGAGGCCGCTCTGCTTCGGAGGAGCTTGTAATTAACTGAGCCGTGAATTAGCCTTTTGCAGAGTTGCTGCTGAAGATTCCAGCAGCGCCCATTTGAATGTCTCAAAACTGCAGGGGTTTGAGTGGGTTTGTGTCACGCTGTGATTAACAGGACAGGGTCTCTAGACAGACCCTGCACTGTCAATCAGGTGCGCAGCGACCATTCGGGTGAAAGTGCTTTAGCCCCCCTCCTCCCCTCCGTCAGGTATGTGAAATAAGCTGGGGCCTCCAGTCAGTAATCCAGTCTCATTTAGGCTATGGCAGCACAAGACAGGCCTCCACCTTCCTCAAAGCCAGTTTTCTTGTCATGTTTTTGTTCAGCGCAGGAGCTGCTTCCCTTTGTGTGCCCCTCCAACACTAATCGCTGCATTTACATGATAACAGCGACTGTCCTGGGTAATGGGTTCATGGGTGTGAAGTTGGCCCTGCACATAGGGCAATGAATAGCAGGGAACCTGCAGCACTCCAGGAATGAGCTCCCATGACAACTGGTGATGTATTTGGTTTGGGGAAAGACAAGGTGAACATAGAAGGAAGGGGGAGGGAGGAATGTAAAGAAGTGAGGTGACAGGTGAAGTTAGGATTGCCACTTTTTCAGATAAAAATGCCAGATATTTGTTGAGTTCTGAAATCATAAATAGGCTTAGAAATTGTATTTTAACACAAATTTGTGTAAAGTCAAAACTCTGGTTCATTTCTTGTTAACTTTAATATATTTATATTCACACAAAAATAATGAAATATAGCAGAACAAAATAGTGGCCAGGTGGCAAACTTTGGGGAGGAGTATAACATGGAGGGGAGAACAGGAGGCAAGTAGGGGAAAAAACTGTGAGAAAATGTAAGAGACTTGTGGAGAGATTAAGCGAGAAGTGGGAGTAAGAGGGGCAGAACTAGCGAGAGAAGGTTAGAGCCTGGGTAAAGATGAGAGGCGAGTAGAGAGGACATGTGGATGTAAAAATACAGAACCAGAAAGAGACAGGAAGAGCCTGGTCATAGGGAAAAGGGCAGTGACAGTGCTTTAAATGGGCCAGCACTCACAGGTACTGAGTACCAGCACATCTTATTTTTATCACTATAAGTACTGCACTTCTCTACTGTGAGGAGAGTACTGGTACTCATGAAACGTAGGCATATCTTGCCATTAGCCCCGCCCCTAGCTCCGCCCACTTGCCACACCTTTATTTTAATGAGTACCTGCACTTATTTTTTCCCATTTAAAGCACTGCCTGAACAATGTTATGTTAATCATCATATTTATTAATCACATCCCTCTTAGGGGCGATCTGGCTCTATCATCTGTTCTTCTACAGCCATCGAGTCTTACACCTAGCTACAGGTCACCTCGAGTGTTACACAGTGATCAATGTATGCTTTTAATTAAATCTGTATATGATCTTAGGACCCGGACAGGCCGTAGCGGGCACAGGGCGCTCCCCCGATCGGCCGGAAGGGTGGGGGCCGGTTTTGGACTGGTGGGGGGCGTTTTTGTTACTGGGGGCTGGTTTTGCAGCAGTGTTACAAAATTGTCCCCTTGTAAAAAAGCGCAGCAGCTGTGTTCTTGTTCATTCCCCCTCCCCCCCCCACACTGCCCTGGCCGGTGGGACTTAATTGCCAGGGCTGGTTTTGCAATCCCAGTCCGGCCCTGATGATTTTCTTCTTCGTTCCCTCTGTTTTTTCTGTTTTTCTCTTTTGAATATCAGCAGTTTTCACAATACATGTGTTTTTTGTATCCCCATTTCTTATTCTTTCATTATAATAATATGTTTTATTAGGCTGTA
Source organism: Calotriton arnoldi (assembly GCA_963921515.1). Taxonomy (NCBI): domain Eukaryota; kingdom Metazoa; phylum Chordata; class Amphibia; order Caudata; family Salamandridae; genus Calotriton; species Calotriton arnoldi. Next base: position 2,592,086 of record CAWUFW010000765.1, on the reverse strand, counting down.
TATGCTTTTTTTTTTATAGGAACATTTCAACAAAACTTGTTGAAATTAAAAAAAAAAACTTTTTAATTTGAAAAAGACTATCATATTTTCTCATGATGTTTGTTCCATGGTTTAGATGCCAGCTATTTTCAGGGCTCGGCTCATTCATGCACGGGCTCTTCGAGCCCATCAGACCCTGGGCTCGCCTCTCTCCCTGTTAATGTGTTGGCTCGCCCGCCTCTAGTGATACACAGCTACCCGAGTCACTTGAAGTCAAGTGGACGCATGAAAAAGCGGGCCCTGGTTTACACATCCGTTTCAGCCAAGGACTTGCAAATACAGCAGCTGTCCCATTTTCATGCAAACTACTCGCTTGGAGGTTGCCATGGATGCCGGTTGCCATTTGAGCAGCCATTGTGGAGAAACGAACTCTGTTCAAGACGCACTGTACATTTTCGCTTCAAGTAGGATCACTGTGCCAAAGCGCCTGTTCGCTACTCAGAAGTGCAGACACTTCTCTGCCGTTCAAATGTAAGCAGTGACGGCACAGACCACCTGTTATTTAAAGCACTCGGTAAGAGCATTTAAAATGTACCACTTTTCGAAGAAGCAACGCATTATGCAGATACTCTAGATTCCCTTATTTCCTTTTTATTTATATTTTCCCCAAAACATTAACAGAATTCCACCTAAACCAGCAAAGTCCTATGTTTCAACCTGGCCCAATTTAAAACAAGCATTGGCAATTCCAACAGGTCTCGCTTTTTTTACCTATACTTTTTGTGATGCTGTCTGTAAAGCATTGGCCCAAAAAAGTGTTTGCCCTTGCAGCACAAAAAAGGGAATGCATGCATCCACGTCATGAAGCTGCCTGGTGGTCTCACAGTGGGGTCAACTGGATGAGGTAGATTGGAGTGGGGTGGATTGAAATGGGATGAGGTGGCTTGGATTGGGGTGGGTTGGATTGGATGCACTGGATTGTTGTGAGGGGGATTGGACTAGAGCGGGGTGGATTGAACTGGGGTGAGGTGGATTGAACTGGGGTGAAGTGGATTGGGGTAGACTGGATTAAAGTGAAGTGGGGTGGATTGGAGTGGGGTGGACTTAATGGGGTGGAATGGATTGAGTGTGGTGGACTGAAATGGGGTAAATTGGATTGGGGTGGACTGGAGTGGGTTGGATTGGGGTGAGGTGGATTTGAGTGTGTTGGTGTGGGGTGGATTGCATTGAGGTGGGGTGGAATGGAGTGGAGTGAATTGGATTGAGTGTAGTGGATTGGATTGAGTGGGGTGGATTAGATGGGGTGGTTTGGAGTGGGGTGGGCTGAAGGGGGTGGACTGGAGTGGGCTGGAGGTGGTGGACTGGATTGGAGTTGGGTGGGGTTGATTGGATTGTGTTGGGGTGGATTTGATCGAGTGGGCTGGAATTGGGTGGATTGGATTGGGGTGAGGTGGTTTGGGCTGGGGTGGACTGGATTGTGGTGGGGTGCACTGGGGTGAGGTGGGTTGGAATGGGGTGGGGTGGATTGGACTGAGGTGGCTTGGATTGGGGTGGGTGGATTTGGGTGGGGTGGATTGGAGTTGGGTGGCTTTCTTGGAATGAGGTGGATTATTTTGGAATGGGATGGGTTGCAGTGGACTGGATTTGCTGTGGTGGATTGTAGTGGATTGGACTAGAGTGGAGTGGATTGGAGTGGGGTTGGGTGGACTGGATTGGAGTGGGTTGGATTAAGGTGGTATCGAGTGGGATGGATTTGATTAGATTGGAGTGGGGTGGATTAAGGTGGATTGGATTGGAGTGTGGTGGATTGGAGTGGGGGGATTTGAATGGAGTGGAATTAATTTGAGAGGGTGGGTTGGATTGGAGTGGGCTGGGTAGGATTGGAATGGGTTGTATTGGATTAAAATGGGCTGGGTTGGATTGGTTTGGAGTGGGTTGGATTGGTTTGGATTGGGTGGAAGGAATGGGCTGGAATTGATTTGAGCAGGTGGATTGAGTTTGATTGGATTGGAGTGAACGGGGTAGGATTTGAAGGGGTTGGATTGGAGTGGGTAGAATTGGCGTGGAGTGAATTGGACTGGAGTGGGGTGGATTGTATTGGAGTGGGGGTATTGGGGTGAGGTGGATTGGTGTTTGTGGAGTGGGGTGGAGTGCGGTGAATTGGGATGGGGTGGAGTGAGGTGAATTGGGATGGAGTGGGGTAGATTGGAGTAGGGAGGGTTGGAGTGTGGTGGATTGTTCTGGATTAGAGTAGGGCCGATTGGACTGAGGCAGATTTTTGGGTTTGAGTGGGGTAGATAGTTTTGGATTGGAGTGGAGCAGATTGGAGTGGGGTGGATTGGAGTGGGGCAGATTGTTTTTGTATTGGAGTGGAGCACGTGGAGTAATGCAAATTTTTTTGGATTGGAGCAGGGCAGATTGTTTGTGATTTGGACCAGAATGTTTTGGATTGGAGTGGGGCAGATTGTTTTGGATTGGAGTGGGGCAGACTTGAGTGGGACAGATTGTTTTGGATTGGAGTGGGACAGAGTGGAGTGGGGCAGTTTGTTTTGGATTGGAGTGGGGCAGACTGAAGTAGGTCGGACTGGAGTGGGAGTGGGCTGGATTAAGGTGGTTTTGAGTGGGATGGATTTGATTAGATTGGAGTGGGGTGGATTAAGGTGGACTGAAGTGGGGTGGGGTGGATAAAGTTGGATTGGATTGGAGTGTGGTGGATTGGATTGGAGTGGGGGATTCGAATGGAGCGGAATTCATTTGAGAGGGTGGGTTGGATTGGAGTGGGCTGGGTAGGATTGGAATGGGTTGGATTGGATTAAAATGGGCTGGGTTGGATTGGATTGGAGTGGGTTGGAGTGGGTTGGATTGGGTTGGATTGTATTGGGGTGGAAGGAATGGGCTGGAATTGATTTGAGCAGGTGGATTGAGTTTAATTGGATTGGAGTGAACGGGGTAGGATTTGAAAGGGGTTGATTGGGTTGGAGTGGGTAGAATTGGCGTGGATTGGACTGGAGTTGGGTGGACTGGAGTTGGGTGGATTGGAGTGAGGTGTATTGGTGTTTGTGGAGTGGGGTGGAGTGCGGTGAGATGGGGTGGAGTGCGGTGAGATGGGGTGGAGTGAGGTGAATTGGAATGGAGTGGGGTGGATTGGAGTAGGGAGGATTGGAGTGTGGTGGATTGTTCTGGATTTGAGTAGGGCAGATTGGAGTGGGGCAGATTGTTTTTGTATTGGAGCAGGTGGAGTGACGCAGATTGCTTTGGATTGGAGCAGGGCAGATTGTTTTGGATTTGGAGCAGAATGTTTTGGATTGGAGTGGGGAAGAGGCAGATTGTTATGGATTGGAGTGGGGCAGATTGTTTTGGATTGAAGTGGGGCGAATTGGAGTGGGGCAGACTTGAGTGAGACAGATTGTTTTGGATTGGAATGGGACAGATTGGAGTGGGGCAGATTGTTTTGGATTGGAGTGGGGCAGACTGGAGTAGGTCGGACTGGAGTGGGGCAGATTGTTTTGGATTTGAGTGGAGAAGATTTGAGTGGGGAGGACTGGAGTGGGGCATATTGTTCTGGATTGGAGCAGATTGGAGTGGGGCAGATTGTTTGGATTGGAGTAGAGCAAATTGTTTTGGATTGGAGTGGGGAAGATTGTTTGGATTGGAGTGGGGCAGATTGGAGTGAGAGATTGTTTGGGATCGGAGTGGGGCAGATTGTTTTGGATTGGAGTAGGGCAGACTGTTTTGAATTGAAGTGGGGCAGATTGTTGTGGATTGGAGTGGGGCAGGCTATTTTGGATTGGAGTGGGGCAGATTATTTTGGATTGGAGTAGGGCAGATTATTTTGGATTGGAGTGGGGCAGACTGCAGTGGGGCAGGTAGTTTTTGATTAGATTGGAGCAGATTGCTGTGGATTGGAGTGGGGCACAATGTTTTGGATTGAAGTGGGCAGATTGGGGTGTGGCAGATTGTTTTGGATTGGAATGGGGCAGATTATTTTAGATTGCATTGGGCAGATTGTTTTAAATTTGGAGTGGGGCAGATTTTTCTTAATTGGAGTGGGGCAGATTGTTTTGAATTTGGAGTAGGGCGGATTGTTTTGGATTGGTGTGGGGCAGATTCTTTTGGATTGGAATGGGGTGGAATGTGGTGGACTGAATTCGAGTAGGGTGGATTGGGGTGGAGCGAGGTGAATTGGATTGGGGTGAGGTGGACCGGATTGGAGTGCGGTAGATTGTATTGGTATGGATTGGGTTCATGTGGTAAGAACTGGACTGGAGCGGGGCAAATTGAGATGGAGTGGGTGGACTGCATTGGAGTGGGTGGATTGGAGTGGGGTGGACTGTAGTGGGGCGGATTGTTTTTTATTGGAGTGGGGCAGATCGTTTTTGTTTGGAGTGGGGCAGGTTGGGGTGGGGTAGATTTGTGGAAAAGTGTAAATTCTATGTTAGCATAAGCGGCAGCCATTTTTACTGTCGCGTCCATTTCGTTTCCGTCGTATTCATTTTATTCTCTGATGCTCGCCTTTTCACCCAGCCTGTGTCCTCAATTTTAGCTGACCTCTCTGACATGGTCAATCTGGTGTACGTGCTGGGGGGCTGCAGCTGCCGGTGCACCTAGTCTCAGATGTTATCAAATGATTGCTTATTGCCGCCATAAACATTCTTACTCCCCCCCCTCCTCATCTCCTGACCACCTGGTCACCCTCTGCTCTTGTTTGCCTATAGCTATTTCCGTGCTTAAACTTGTTTCTTCCAGTTTTCCTTCCCATGCGATTACACTGCAACAAACAGTATATAAGGGTGATAGTTTTTGCATTCAATGTACTTTCTCCCACAACACTTTAGGGTGTTGTTCGGACGCGGTCCCGCTCATGAGTGTTTAATAAACTTGGTTTGTTTTACTTCACTCCAGTGCCGATCTCTCTTTTGTTAGTCTTCGGACCCATGGACGAGAGGGTGATCCTGCACCAGTGTGCCGTCACAGGGGTACATTTCCACAATTGGCGCCCAGCACGTAGGGCCCCATCAGAGACGCGGCCGTCCAAAGGAGTGGTCTCGACAGAAGATCAAAATCATCACTGAGGGGCGCACTGCATGAGAAGGCCCTTGTCCTGCAGCCGACGTGAATTTTCCGGTTTTCCTGACTTGACCCTCCTGGTGGTGGCCGGTCTCGACTGGGGCTTCTTTGGCGAGTTTTGCAGTGACCATTAGGTCAACCAGAGATCGGGAGGTGGGAGTTGAAGACTTCTGTTTGGTAAGGTCGCTGATGCGGCACACTGGATTGTCTGGTTTGATTTTGATATTCATTCTTTGCAAAGACTGAAGGCAGGTAATGTGGGGATTTTTCTCCTTTTGAAATTCGTTTTGGATAGTAATATTTTACATATATTTGTAAAACATGCCTGCTCTTAGCAAGTTTTGTAAGTGGTGCTGCTGTTGCAGTACAAGAAATGGTTTGGAACAAAGTCAACCGGCTCCTCCAGAGGGGACGCCAAATAGGGATATGTACGTAAAATATGGTATTTGTCCAATAATGTATGGCTCATTGTGGAACAAATACACGAAGAAAGAACCCGATCTACAGTGGCCAGTGAATGGGTCATTTGATTTTAAGAAGGTTCAGTATGTGGAACACTGTTTGTTTAAAAGGAAGAGTAGACAGGATATGTTTGATAGTTTGCGTATGTGGGATAAGGAAGTGCGAGAGAGAGAGAGGAAAGCGGAAGCTATAGCACAGAAAGAACAGCGGAAAACGATATATCAGAAATGTGTTGAATTAAGAGATAAAGAAACGCAGGAAGGGATAGAGAAGGAAGAGAAAGAACGTCGATTGCAGGTGAATGGCCAGTACCCTATTAGACGTCCCGTTTATCCAATACTTAATAAGCCTCATGATGATTCTATCTTATTAGAGCGACCCCCACCCCCGTATAAATCTTCTGATCCGAGTGCCCCTGAGGAAGGTACTTCAGATGAGGAAATCCATCCCTCAAAAGAGGTGGACAAAGATAAGCAACTCATACGACAGACTCGCTCTACTCTGTCTAGGGAAGAGAAAGTTAAATTGAAGGGCAGTGCTAGAGAGGAATCTCGTCGGACTACTACAGCGACGCTCCTCACAAATACAGTTCAGACTTGGGAAGACGCAAAACAGTTATATTTTTTAGAAAAGTTCTGTTGAGATGTATTATATAATTGGCAACATATCTCTGACGAACCAGGCCCAAAAGACTTGAATGCAGATTATAAGCAGTTAGGAGAAGGGACTTACTCTTTCAAAAACATACCTGATACAATTAGACGAGCGGTTAAACTACGGGATGACACATTAAAACTGCAAAAGGAAAAAAAGAATTAGCTAGGAAGAGTAAAGTCGTAGAAATAGAAAAGTCTCAGACAGAGAAAACAGATGTTCCGGTGGACGAGGACAATCCTAGTAGTAGTAAAGTTGATATGAGACCAATGCGTGAAGCCTCACCCCTGTATGTTCCCCCGAAGGGTGCGGGAACAAATGATGATAAGACTTCCGATGATGCAAAGGGATATTTCATATATAATTGGGTCTACACTCCTTGGAGTAGAGCAGATGTTATGGCCCTTAAGACTGCCTTTCCCGACCCCAGGAAAAACCCCGCCGCCTTTTATGAGGAGATGGAGGGAGCTATCAGCTCTTGCACTATGACCTTAGCGGATATAGATATGTTCTTTGGGCTTATTTTGCCCCCTGATATGTGGAGAACAATACGTAAAATTAATGACGCTGTGGCATTTGGTGACACCTGGGAAAAATTCGAAGAAATAGATGCGGACAGGGAACCTGCCCAGAAGCCCCAACAGGAGATATTAGATCTTCCTAAAGCTATTGTGACTAAATTGAAGACTCTCATACCCCCTAAGAAAATAGATTGGACTACGTTAGCGTCCTGCAAACAGAAAAAGGATGAGTCAGTTTCTGACTTCTTTTCAAGATTTGAGGAGACATTTCATGACTTTAGTGGCCAGTCGTTGGCTGACGAGACAGGCAAACACCTGTTTGTTGACAAATTTGTTGCTAATAGGTTACCTGAAATATCTAGTCGCCTCAAGGCCAGTGAAAGTTCTTGGACCACGTCCTCTCCAGTTTCCCTTCTGATAATGGCACAATATTATGAGCGTCAGGAACAGGAAGCGAAGGGAAGGGAAGATAAAAAGGTTAAGGATTTAAAAACAAAGGTTATGATGGCTCAGGCGTATGGTCCACCATTTAGGAGAGGTGGAGGAGGCGGACGTGCAATGCATACACCCGGAGCACTCCCTCTCCTTCGGGAAAATTTGTCTCCTGATCAGTGTGCCTATTGTAAAGAGACTGGGCACTGGCATTCTGAGTGCCCCCTTTTCCAAGGCCAACAATACCAGCGAGGAAGGGGAAGTATGAGAGGGCGTCCAGGGAATGTAGGAAGCAGGGGAGGTGCAAGTGCTCGCCCCCGGTTTGAGGCAGTCGAACAGGGACCGAACTACCCTAATGCCTTTGACAAACGACACCAGTACCAAATGACTGATTATTCTGCTGATACGCCTACAGATTCCGATTACGCATGGGGATGCCCAGGACGGGGTGTGGGACCGGTTGAGGTGCCAGTAGATCAAATGGGTCCCTATGTTGACGCAAATGTCTTGGGATCTACTGATCGATTTCTGGTTGATACAGTGGCTACCCGTAGTGCCCTGTCTAAAAGACTGGTTCCTAGGGCTCCCCTGTCTGGCACATTGATAACATCGATAGGGTTCGACGGAACACCTACACCTAGCCCACTATCACAGCCACTTGAATTCGGACTAGATAGATTCACTGCCACATGTCCATTCTTGCTCTCCCCAAACGCTCCAGATAACATTTTTTTTTTTTTTTGCAGAGTTTTATATAGCACGAACTTGACCCGAATCGGGTATCAGAGCGCTTTACATAGCACCAGTTACGTTACATTAGGACACACATTCATTTTTGTTAGGCACGGGGAGATTAAGTGATTTGCCCAGAATCACAGGATGTTCAGCGTCATTGCCGAGACTCGAACCCAGTTCCCCAGATTCGAGGTTGGACGCCCTAGCCGTTAGGCCAACATTGTAGGTATCGATATGCTAAAATATTTTCGTGCTACGATACGCTGTTCCCCAGAAGGTGTACGTGTTATCCTTAATGACAACTATCCAATAGTTGATAGATCTTGCCTTATCAATGAGGACGTCGCTCTGGCGTCCCTACCTTGCACTTTGTGGGCTAGATCAGATACTGATGTGGGTCAAATGGTTATTCCACCCGTACAAATTCAAGTGAGAGAAGGTGCCTCATTGCCTCGTTTGCCCCAATACAAGATATCTCGGGAGGGCGAGGAGGCACTAGCAGGCATTGTCCAGGATTTGATTGAAGTAGGTCTAGTGGAAGAGGTTCCCTATAATACTTGCAATAGCCCTATCCTACCTATTCTTAAAAAGGACACCGACACTAAGATTTACAGGTTCATTATTGATTTGCGTGAGGTTAACAAAATTGTGGTGCCCCAATATCCGGTAGTTTCTGACATAACCCTCCTCACTATGGTCCTTCCCACTGCCACCACATTCTCAGTCATTGATTTGAAAAACGCGTACTTCTCAATACCTATTCACTCTGAAAGCCGTTGTCTATTTGGATTCACACTGAAAAACAGATCATTCCGGTTCTGCAGAGCTCCACAGGGCTATACAGAAAGTCCCAGTATCTACAGTCAAGCATTAAAAAGACAACTTGATTCCTTTCCTGTACCAAAAGGGGTAGCTCTAATTCAATACGTTGACGACATTTTACTTGCCGCTGACACTCCTGAGCTAAGTGAAGAAGGTACATTGTTGCTGTTATCATTTCTTGCATCACACAATCACAAAGTCTCTAGAAAGAAATTGCAATGTTGTAGACAGCAGGTTACCTATTTAGGTCACCTCCTGTCTAAGGAGGGACGTGCGCTCACACCAGATCGCATTCGGACCATTCTAGACACCCCTGTACCTCGTACTCAAAAGGATGTCTGAGCATTGATTGGCCTTACCTCTTTTTGTAGGCAGTGGATTCCCAGTTTTTCGCATATTATCAAACCTTTGTTAGCTCTTTTGACCAAAGACACCCCTCCCATGGACTGCTGAATGCCAGAGCGCCTTCCAACAGTTACGTCAAGCCCTTTGTTCTGCACCAGTATTAGGTACCCAAGATTATACTAAATCTTTCACACTCTATGTACATGAAAGGGAAGGCTGTGCCCTCTCGGTCTTAGCACAGATGCACGGTGATAAACAACGCCCGTGTGCATATTTTTCAGCTGTCCTCGACCCAGTCGCTCGAGCGCTGCCTGGATGTTTCCGAGCAGTGGCAGCAACAGCTGTATCCATATGCTAGAGTGAAGGAATAGTTCTATCACACAAATTGCTTGTATTAGTGCCCCATTCAGTTGATGCGTTGCTAAACCAAACAAAGACGCAGCATTTGACTAGTGCTCGTCTGACAGGATATGAATTGACACTTTTGGCCCCCCATATTACGCTAAAAAGATGTTTGACATTAAATCCTGCCACATTACTGCCATTTCCATCCACTCAGCTTCAGTCACAAGAGTCACATGATTGCATATTTCTCACTGAAGAACAAACAAAAGGTCGAGTTGACCTGCAAGACACTCCCTTCTCCATTACAGATGGGGAGTTATTGGGTTGATGGGTCATGTTTGAAATTGCTCGATGGCACTACATCTGCTGCCTATGCTATTACGACACTCCAGACAATAGTTGAGACAGCTCGTATCCCACAGAAATCAGCTCAAGCAGCTGAACTGATCGCTCTAACCAGAGGATGTGAGCTTAGTACAGACCTGATTGTCAATGTCTACACTGATAGTCAGTATGCGTTCGGGGTAGCGCATAATTTTGGCCGCCTGTGGAAAGAACGCGGTTTTCTCACTTCACATGGAACACAGATAGTGCAGCGAGAACTAGTGCACAATCTCCTTACTGCCTTAACCTATCCTAAGAAAATAGCTATTGTCAAGTGTAGCGCACACAAGAAGGTGACAGACAAAATAGGAGCAGGTAAGGATCGCACAGCTCGTGAGACCGCAATGCAGCGAAGCACCACGCCATTGTATGTGGTTAAGTCACAAGCTGAACGTTGGCATGATGGTAGACAGGAAGTATTGGATATGCAACAATCTGCCTCCTTCGATGAATTAGACCAATGGTCTGAGGGAGCATTGGACGATGAGGGCTGTTGGAGGAGCAAAGATATGACTAAATGGAAGTTGCCCACTGCATACCTATACCCTCTGATTCATATGGCACATGGTCCAGCCCATGTTGGTGCATCTTCAGTAGCGAAACAGCTTATGCAAGTCTGGGACCATCCTGATATTGCTGCTACCGCTAAAAAGATAGTCCAGTCTTGCCTGGTTTGCCTCCAGTACAATCCTGGAAAGGGAACGCAGACTCCAGCAGGAGGGTTTGCGACACCATCTGCACCCTTTGAGGTCCTTCAGATGGACTACATCCAGTTTGAGTGCTGTAATAACCTTAAATATGTCTTAGTAGTAGTCTGCGCCTTTAGCAAATGGGTGGAGGCATATGCTACCAAAGACAATACAGCCCTTACAACGGCAAAAATACTCCTAAAAGAGTTCTTCTCTCGATTCGGTGCCTGTCGGGTCCTATGGAGCGACAATGGACCTCATTTTATTGGACAGGTTGTAGACTATGTTATGAAAGGGCTAGGGGTCAAGCAGAAGTTCCATGCTGCTTTTCACCCACAATCAGCAGGCCTGGTGGAATGTTATAACTCTACATTGAAACTGAAATTGGCAAAAATACAGGCTTCCACTTCCTTGAAGTGGCCTGATGCATTGCCCTTAGCACTGCTTTCCATCAGATCAATACCTCATACACGCTCTGGGCTTACCCCATATGAGGTCGTGTTTGGCAGGCCCATGAATATTTGGGGGTTCCTAAACCTCGCCCTATACATGATGTGCCTCACACATTGATGAGTGATTACCTGTCTCAGTTGACTGACAGTTTGCTTTCCATCCATCAGCAGGTACGAGAAGCTCTCCCGGATAAGTCGCAAGGTGATGGACATGACTTGCGCCCAGGGGATTTTGTGATGGTCAAGATATTCCAGCGAACGAACTGTTTGGAACCTCGCTGGAGGGGCCCCAAGCAGGTCCTCCTCGCCACCCGAACTGCAGTCCGAGTGACCAACAGGAAAAACTGGACCCATGCGAGCCACTGCAAGAAGGTGCCATACACCTTAGTGGACCTCTGCTGTATTGGAGGATCATCATGATATTTTGGTCACAGAGACAGGAAGAGCTGCATCGCCTGAAAGAGTTGAGGAAATCTTTCCGGATCACACGATCCCCGGTACATCCAGGTACCTACTCCGACCCAGGAAGAAAGGCGCTCCAGTGCAAAGCAAGACGGGTTGAGCCATTGTCCCGAGTGGTTAAGTCTGATTACAAAAGGGGGTCTTCCTATTAGTGGTCGACTCGTCTCAAACTCAGTGAAGAAACCTACACCCACTCAGGACTCTTAGGGCACTACCTTTTTTGTCGTTTGCCGAAAGATGATCCCCACTAAGGAGAAGAAGGGGATTGCTGCGACAATGTGTAATGGCTGTACACTTTGCATCCTTGGTTTGACTTTGATTGCTGCTCTTATTGCTACTGTAATGTGGGTAGTGGAGGAAGTAATGCCTGGGGCTTCCTTGCTCAACATTACTGCTACATCGCCTACTACAAAGGAACACCATCATTTCGATTTGCCGCAACATGAACAGGGGTATCGGCAAAATATGAGAAACAATTCATTTCTTCAAATGTTGCATCAGACACACCAGCTAAGCAATGCTACTAACTGTTGGGTTTGTGGCAAGATTCCTCCTCATCAGAACATAAGAGGAATCCCGTTGCCACCACTGCCATTTTCTCACAATGGCTCATGCCAAGCTTGGTTTGAGCTACTATATGCTTCCTACAAATTTAACCTCTCAGAAACATGGGATGTGGGCGACCTCAACGCCAAACTGAATAAAGTATGCTATCCCAACGAAGATGGGGACCCACAAGCAAAGGGGACCATCTTGGAGATGGAAGAATATAGTAGAGGAAATACAGCAACAAAATATGTGTATCCAAACTCTAGATCGGCTAAAGGCAATGGGCCACCTGTTATCTCTGTTGTTCTGACTACTGGCCCTCTCTGTGTACAGAGTACAGGCAATGTGCTAATGGGTCACAGTAACTGTACTACAGTGTTGAAAATGTCCACGAGGGGCCGAGGCAGCTTCCTCGCATCACGTCATACTTATTTTGTTTGTGGAGCTAAGGCATACTACTTCCTACCTTCAGGCTGGTCTGGTACCTGTTACATAGCTTTTCTTCTACCACCTGTGTTTCTAGCCCCCCCAACATACCACCACGTTGGTAGTAGGGGAAAGCGTGCCATCGATGTCTCTGTAGTCGATCAGACAGAGACCACATGGGAGCAATATACAGACTTTAATAAAGGTTTTCTTCTTCTTCGTTGGCCCAGTACAAAACAGCAAGCTGGTCCGTCGCCTCACCCGTACAATGGAGGCAGTGATTAATCAGACAACTGCGGCCTTAGGAAACTTGACGGAAGAACAAGCATCAATCCGCATGGACGCTTTACAGAATAGACTTGTTTTAGATGTTGTTCTGGCTGACCGAGGTGGAGCATGCCGTGTCATCGGATCCAGCTGCTGTGTTTTCATACCGGACAATTCACCATCTGTCTATGCGGCCATCTCCAAACTACACAAGATAGCCACCGAAATACATCAAAACCCAGGAACATGGACTTGGACTAGGTGGTTTTGGACTTACTTTCAGTTTGGGGTTTGAAAGTATTATCAGTCCTGTTCATATTAATAGCTATTATCTTCTCTTGTTGTTTGTGTGTTCATTGTGGACCAATGCTCTGTTCTCTCTGTACTTCTGCCTGTACTGCCTGCATCTCGTCTAAAGAGAATGTCAAGAACGTAAATGCCCGTTTAGCAGTGGATCGAGAAATATATGGACTAATGACAATAGATGTTGAGGATATATGCTATACCCCTTGGAAGGGACAAAAACTGTCTTAGCTTATGCTAAAAGGGTCGTCTGTGGTAAAGTGTAAATTCTATGTTAGCATAAGCGGCAGCCATTTTTACTGTTACGTCCATTTCGTTTCCGTCGTATTCATTTTATTCTCTGATGCTCGCCTTTTCACCCAGCCTGTGTCCTCAATTTTAGCTGACCTCTCTGACATGGTCAATCTGGTGTACGTGCTGGGGGGCTGCAGCTGCCGGTGCACCTGGTCTCAGATGTTATCAAATCATTGCTTATTGCCGCCATAAACATTCTAACTCCCCCTCCTCATCTCCTGACCACCTGGTCACCCTCTGCTCTTGTTTGCCTATAGCTATTTCCGTGCTTAAACTTGTTTCTTCCAGTTTTCCTTCCCATGCGATTACACTGCAACAAACAGTATATAAGGGTGATGGTTTTTGCATTCAATGTACTTCCTCCCACAACACTTTAGGGTGTTGTTCGGACGCGGTCCCGCTCATGAGTGTTTAATAAACTTGGTTTGTTTTACTTCACTCCAAGTGCTGATCTCTCTTTTGTTATTCTTCGGACCCGTGGATGAGAGGGTGACCCTGCACCAGTGTGCCCTCACGGGGGTACATTTCCACAGATTGTTCTGGATTGAAGTGGGACAGAGTGGAGTCGGGCAGATTGGATTTGGACAGATCATTTTGGATTGGAGTGGGGCAGACTGGAGTGGGGCAGACTGTTTTGGATTGGAGTGGGGTAGATTGCTTTGTATTGGAATGTGGCAGATTTTTGGGGATTAGAGAGGGGCAGATTGTTTTGGATTGAGTGGGGCAGATTGTTTTGGATTGAGTGGGGCAGACTGGAGCTGGACAGATAGTTTTGGATTGGAGTGGGGCAGATCGTTTTAGATTGGAGTGGGGCTGATTTCTTTAGACTGGAGCGTGGCAGAATTTTTGGGATTGGAGTGTGGGAATGGAGTGAGGCAGACTGTTTTGGACTGGAGTTGGACAGATAGTTTTGGGTTGGAGCGAGGCAGACTGTTTTGGGTTGGAGCGAGGCAGACTGTTTTGGGTTGGAGCGAGGCAGACTGTTTTGGGTTGGAGCGAGGCAGACTGTTTTGGGTTGGAGCGCGGCAGACTGTTTTGGGTTGGAGCGCGGCAGACTGTTTTGGGTTGGAGCGCGGCAGACTGTTTTGGTTTGGAGCGAGGCAGACTGTTTTGGGTTGGAGCGAGGCAGACTGTTTTGGGTTGGAGCGAGGCAGACTGTTTTGGGTTGGAGCGAGGCAGACTGTTTTGGGTTGGAGCGAGGCAGACTGTTTTGGGTTGGAGCGCGGCAGACTGTTTTGGGTTGGAGCGCGGCAGACTGTCTTGGGTTGGAGCGCGGCAGACTGTTTTGGGTTGGAGCGCGGCAGACTGTTTTGGGTTGGAGCGCGGCAGACTGTTTTGGGTTGGAGCGCGGCAGACTGTTTTGGGTTGGAGCGCGGCAGACTGTTTTGGGTTGGAGCGCGGCAGACTGTTTTGGGTTGGAGCGCGGCAGACTGTTTTGGGTTGGAGCGCGGCAGACTGTTTTGGGTTGGAGCGCGGCAGACTGTTTTGGGTTGGAGCGCGGCAGACTGTTTTGGGTTGGAGCGCGGCAGACTGTTTTGGGTTGGAGCGCGGCAGACTGTTTTGGGTTGGAGCGCGGCAGACTGTTTTGGGTTGGAGCGCGGCAGACTGTTTTGGGTTGGAGCGCGGCAGACTGTTTTGGGTTGGAGCGCGGCAGACTGTTTTGGGTTGGAGCGCGGCAGACTGTTTTGGGTTGGAGCGCGGCAGACTGTTTTGGGTTGGAGCGCGGCAGACTGTTTTGGGTTGGAGTGCGGCAGACTGTTTTGGGTTGGAGTGCGGCAGACTGTTTTGGATTGGAGTGCGGCAGACTGTTTTGGATTGGAGTGCGGCAGACTGTTTTGGATTGGAGTGAGGCAGACTGTTTTGGATTGGAGTGAGGCAGACTGTTTTGGATTGGAGTGCGGCAGACTGTTTTGGATTGGAGTGCGGCAGACTGTTTTGGATTGGAGTGCGGCAGACTGTTTTGGATTGGAGTGCGGCAGACTGTTTTGGATTGGAGTGCGACAGATTGTAGTAGGTCAGATTGTTTTGGATTGGAGTGGGGCAGAATGTTTTGGATTTGAGTGGGGCAGATTGTAGTGGGCCTGACTGGCGTGGGGCAGATTGTTTTGGATTGGAGTCGGGCAGACTGTAGTGGGGCGAACTGAAGTGGGGCAGATAGTTTTGGATTTGAGTGGGACAGATTGTTGCGTATTGGAGTGGGGCAGATTTGTTTGGATTAGAGTGGGGGAGCTTGGTTTGGATTGGGGTGGGGCAGATTGTTTTGGATTGGGATAGGAGTGGGGCAGATTGGAGTGGGAGTGGTTGGAGTGGGGTTGGTTGGAGTGGATTGGATTGGTCAGGGGTGAACTGGATTGAGTGGGGTGGAATGGATTTAGTGGGGTGGATTGGTGAGAGGTGAAGTGGGATGGGTTGGAGTGGGACTGATTGTATTAGAGTGGGGTGGATTGGGGTGCACTGCACGATTATGCATTAAAACATCATTTTAGAAATTACACATTTGAAAGAAGTAATGTCGATTTGCAATATTTAGAACAAGATAATTGTCATCTATTGAGAACTGCGCCCATGACCAAGAACAAAACAAAACATCAGTGCAAAGTGAGAAAAAAGACTTGGCAAAATAAAAGAAAAGAGTACAAAACTGCAATTTTGTGTGTCCTCCTGCTGGGCATGTTTTTGACAGTCACACCTTCTGTTTGCAGGGAACTAGAAGTTAAAAAGAACAAAGTAGTACCTCAGTTAAGTTGAATCAATCAGTGCTTGGTACCTGCTCCATAGAAAGGAACAGAAACGATGCTAGGCCTGCAGTGACCAATTATGAGGCTGTAAAGAAGAGCGCCACGCAAGTCAACAAATGGTAAGCGACAGGCGGGCTCCAAGCCCTTTTTGTTGCCAACAGTGTCACATCTTGTACTACGCTTAGCCCACCTTGCCACCAGCATGATTCTAAAGGGCACTGTTTATAACACACTGTAGATTTGACATCTCACTGCAACAATCTTATACAGAAGCAAATAAAACAGAGACTTGTTCAGATCTGTAATAGCATTAAATACATGCTTGCTAATTGATCTGGGTATTAAAAGCACCTTATGTTGTGGTACTGTTGCTTCGGAGCGCTCAGTTACACCTCAAAACAATGAAGAACGGGTGGCAGTTCGAATCCGGTCACACCTGGCCGAGACTGACGCCTCGTCACATTCCTCGGTCGTTCCACACGGCTGTGCCCTCCGTTGAAACACCCTGTGAGCAGTTTGGTTTGAGGCGCATCCTGACACAGCTGATCACGGGCCATTCAAAGACTGTCTGCCAGCACAACAGAATATCCACTGTGTGTCGAAATGTTCTGGTCCTTCCTCTCTGCTCAGCACTAAAGCACACCTCTAACGCAATCCACAGTCACATCCGTCCAAAACAATCCTTCCAAGCCATAGCGCTTTAATTTTAATGCACTGCCACACAGTGCTGTATGCGCCAACGATGACCCTTCAACACACCAACAAACTGATAGCTCACACTGCGAGCAAGATTGTTGGTTTAATGACAGTACCTCACATACTCCTGGCTCCCCCTTTTCCAGAAAACATACTGGGTTTAGGAAGCACCACGGGCATTCTGCATCCCGGAATACCTCCTTGTAGTGGTTTTGCTTATTACGCTTCTCTGTTGTGGAATGTTCATTCCTCATGGTTCCCTTGCGAGTGTGCATTACACAACAGAACTTGGAACTTACTGTTTGAATGCTATGTTATCAGTTGATTGGAGTCTTCTCCTGTCTTGGCTCCTGCGCAGTCCCTGCTACAAATAAAGTAATCTTCTGCTTCTAACTTCGACTTTGGTGACTTCATTACTGCAACTGTGATGGCGACGAGCGGCAGCGGACTGCAGAACCTATGAATGCCTCCATGATCGGCGTGTTGAGTTTCTTCCTTACTCATTCCGGACCTCCGCAGACCAGGAAACTGAACTGAGGGTCCCTACGTCATTTCTCGTGAGACACGGCGCAGATTTGTTGGCCTGCCTGGTGTGGACGTTCAAAGGTACTGTTTTTTTCGCTTGCCCCTTCCCCCCCCCCCAATGCAGCAGTCCAACGAACTGCTAATCTGAAGCCGGGGGCAAGCATTTCCGACGCTACGCTGCGTCACACAACCCGCCATTTCGGCGTCAGGCGCTCATCAGGACAAGGGCCAGGCGAAGGATGAGGTAACGTGCGATATCACTACGCACGTTACGCTCGCAATGTAATAAGCGTCGTGGCCGTTTTGAATTGGCTGTTTCTATGTGACCGCTTCTGCGTTTCAGCGAGTCAATCTGAGTACCATCAGGAACCGGAAGGGCGGATCCTACCGCAGTGACACGCACACCTTGCGTGTGACTCATCTCTTAACATGTGTTTCTTTCAGCACTGCATCTGTTGCGCTTCAGCCAGCAAGCCGCTCCCGACTTCGGTGATGCGCAGACCTTGCGTGTCACTCGCCGCCGGAGCTGCATCAGCTGCGTTTCAGCCGGCAAGCTTTTCCCAACTACGGTGACGCGCACACCTTGTGTATCACGTACAGCTCGAGCTGCATCATTGTTTCCCACAACGGTGACACGCACACCCTGCATGCCACTTATTTGTTTTAAAATCTCTGGCTGTGATAAGTCCGCACACAGCTCAATGGTGACATGCATACCTGGCGTGTCATACTTGTGCACTAGCCTAGTGCAGATCTCTATCTGGAGGCAGTGCGGGCACCAGCTCTACTACCTTTTGTGTGAGAACTCGCTCACGGTGGCACGCACACCTTGTTTGCCTTCACACTAGTGCGCACATCTCACGGTGGCACACACACCTCAGCAAGTCTTTGTTTTTTTGGGGGTGTCTTGTTTTTTTTGCTCTTTTGTTTTCTTTCTATATCAATCGCCTACATTCTGGTGGTGTAGTTCCCTTTTATTGACTATTCTGGTGTTGTGTCAGCTCAGACAGATTCATATCACTTTTAACTATGCAGTCTGTTTCTCCTCCTCCACCTTTTCTCGAGGTGCTTGGAAACCCGCCCATAACATGGAAAAACTAGTATGATGCCTTTATGACTTACTTGGGAGCTATTGGAGCATCTCGTTATAGGGCGGAAAGAAAAAAATATCTACTTCTTCACTCCATAGGTTTCGAGGGTAGGTCAGTGTTCAAACACTTGCCACCTTTAGTACAAGCACAGAATGAGGAAGACATTGATGAATATGTTGAGGCTGTAAAGAAATTAGAATTGCGCTTTGACGTTCAGCCCATATTGGTTGTCATTAGACACAAGTTCTTCAAAAGGGAGCAAAGATCTGGAGAAGATGTAGATGCTTTTGTGTCTGCTCTCCGTAAATTGAGCGCAGATTGCCAGTTTGAGGTGTTTTCAGAGCAATTGGTCAGGGACCAGTACATATGTAAGTGTTCGTATAAGGCTATCCAGCAGAAACTGTTATCCATGGGTAATCCGTCCCTCGAAGAGACTATTCGTACAACGAAGAGCATTGAGCTCTCCAAAGCTTCTGTTAGGGAGCTAGAGGACAAGTCGAATGAACTGGTGGGGGCGGTTAGGCCTAAGGATTTTAAAAACTATGTGGCCCCACGTTCTGAGAGTTCTTCTTTCAAACTAACATGTGTTTTTGTTGTGGCAACCCCTCTCATGTCAAAGGGGGTAGAGGGTGCCCGGCCAAAAAATGTTACTTGCAGGTCCTGTGGCAAGTTGGGTATTTTGCCAAAGTCTGTCAAAGTGGTAAGGTGGGTTGTTTTGCTCCTCAGGTTGGCTAAGGCCAGGTCAATTCTCATTCTGTTGCGAATGTGTCTGATGTGGAAAGTGCTGGCCCAGTCAATTATTGCAGTATGGGAAGAGGTGTGGTGCAGCTGCCAGGGCGACTGACTCCGGAACCCGGGGGCTCACGGTTCAATACCCGGTGCCGGCGGCAGATCAGCCCAGCACCATGTGACTCTGGGCAATAGCTTGCTTAATCTTCCCGACGCCTTGACACCTTCGGGTAATTGTTCGCGCTTTACAAATACTGGACATTTACATTTATTCAGGATGAGCTGAGAGATATGGTTATGGTGGTAAGTGAGAAGTCTGTTGTCGTGGGTGACACCTCCGATTGCGTTGACCCTTACGTAGAAATTGGTATTGGTGATAAAAAGGTGTGTCTGTTGGTGGATTCCGGCGCAAGAATAACCATGATCACCCAGGAAATGTTTGACGAGGTGTGGGGTTCTCGTCCTTTGGAACCTCCCGACAGGGGTCCCGTTTCTTATGAGGGGCGGAGGATAGAGTTGGCTGGTTTCTTCGAGGACATTCTAGAATTTAAAGGTAGGAAGATTCTCGTGAAGGTGTATGTGGCTATCAAGGGGTTGTCGATTCTGGGGTGGTTCCATCAAGGGCTTTTTCAGATGGTTCTTAGGCCCGGAACAAAAGAACAGGTCTCTATTGTTTCCTCCAATTACTATTCTGAAAATGTCTTCTGACGTTTCCCCTCTGTGTTTGGTGAAGGTTTGGGACAGATCAAGGGTGTTACTCATCAGATTAGGGTTAAAGATCAAGCCATTCCTGTTAAGCACAGGCTTAGGAGTGTTCCCTTTAGTGTCAGGGATCGCCTTGAACACGAGTTAAATGACTTGCATGAGAAAGGCATTATTGAGCCTATAGAGTCGTCTTTGTAGCTTTCTCCCTGGGTCGTGGCCAGGAAGAAGAACGGAGATCTTCGTGTTTGTGTTGACTTACGCAGTCTTAATAAAAATATCTGTATTGACTCCCACCCTCTTCCTAAGATTTCGGAATTGCTGACCATGATTAACGGTTCCAAGTGGTTCAGCAAACTGGACCAAGCGTCAGCCTACCACCAGGTGGTCTTGGACCATTCTTCAAGGCATCTCACGGCATTTGTGTCGCCTATTGGAACTTTCCAATATTGCAGAATGCCGTTTGGCCTTGCCTCTGCGGCTGCGATCTTTCAGATTATGTGCCATATGCTGAAGGGGGTCAAGGGCGTTGCTGTTTTTCAGGACAATATCTTGATCTATAGTGAATCGAGGGAACAACATGATGAATCCTTGTTTCATGTTCTGGACATCATGCAGGAGAAGGGTGTTGTTCTCAAAAAGGAAAAGTGTCTCTTCTTAGAAAAGAAAGTGGAATACCTGGGACATGTTTTGTCTGAACAAGGGGTGGAACCCAGGCCCGGTCTGGTGAAGGTCATTGTTGGCCTCAAATCGTTCATTGGTCTCTGAGTTCTATTCCCGGTTTGTGCCTGAATATGCATCGAAAGTCCAACCCCTCACCAACATGCTAAAGAAAAGTGTGGCTTTCGTCTGGAAAGATTACTGTCAGGTAGTGTTTTAATGGATCAAGTCCCAATTAGTTGGTCCAAATATTCTTAAACCTTTTGATCCCAATGTCGGGTACACCATCACCGTTGATGCCAGCGGTGTGGGGTTGGGCGCTATTCTCACTCAGACCAAAGACGGTGCGGAGAACACTTTAGGGTATGCTTCAAGGGCATTGCGGGGTCAACAGTTGAATTTCTCTGTTATTGAAAGAGAGCTGTTGGCCTGTTGGTGGGCCATCAGGAAGTTTCATCCCTACATTTGGAGCAACCATTTTGTGTTGCGCACCGATCATAGTCCCCTCGTTTCCATCCTTTCTGGGGACAAAATCAAAGAACACACTCCCAGAATTGCCAGGTTGTCCACTAAGTTGTTACAGTACTATTTTGAGGTTTCTTACCTACCTGGTAACAAGAATGGCAGGGCGGACTTCTCGAGATTTCCTGTGGCCGATGAGGATACCCTTTCAGATGAAGATGAGGATCAGGACAATTGCTTTATTGCCTTCATGATTATGGGTGACATGTGTGCCGTGAGTGAGGAAGAATGGAGAGATGAATTGAGTAAAGATGTCTTGCTTGGTCAGGTCATGAAATCCATCAGTTGTGGTTGGCCTAAGGAAATAAATGCACCGTACTCTTTGCAAACCTTTGTAAAGGTCTCTCTTGAACTTTCTGTTGAAGACGGAATCCTGGTGCGTGGTGATAGAGTGATCCCCCCCTGAAAAACGAATGAACAAGGTTGATTTGTGGTGCTCACGGGGGGCATTTGGGTAAAACTCTCACCAAGCGCAGGCTGCGTGAGTTTTTTTGTGGCCCCTTATGGACAAAGACATTGATGCTTTTGTGGCAGAGTGTGTTGTGTGCTTGAATGCTGAAAGAGGTTTTAAGGTAAGGACTCCTCCCCTCCTACCCATTGAACTTCCAGGTAGGCCCTGGGAGAAAGTTGGCATTGATTTGGTCGGTCCATTCAACCTTCTTCCTCCTTCTTCTCGTTTTGCTGTTGTTGCCATTGATTACTATTCCAAGTGGCCAGAGGTTCGTTTCTTTGGCGATCCAAATTCCAAAAATGTTATCGATTTCCTTAAGGACATTTTCTTGCGGGAGGATTTCCCCTCCACCATTGTATCTGACAACGGTGTGCATTTTGTCAGTCAGGAATTCAAAGACTTTTTAGCACAAGGTGGTATTGATCACTGCAAGAGTTAACTTTATCATCCACAAACGAATGGACTTGTGGAGCGAATGAGCAGGGTCTTAAACAACTGTGTATGGTGGGCTGTTGCTAGCAAGTGTATTGTTCAGAATGCTATGCGCTCCTTGCTGTGGTTTTACCGCACCACCCCCCATTCATCCACCAAGGTTTCCCCTTTTGAATTATTGCGAGGGCGGAAGCCTTCTTCCAAGGTTTATCCTGGTTGGATGGCTAAATGGGTGAAGATGAATGCCATTGGAGGTGTGGACGACCTTGTCAGGGAAAATATCTCCAAAGCACAGCTACGCCAAAAGTGTTACTTTAATGCTAGGAAAAGAACGATTCCCCAGACATTCGCTATTGGGGACACTGTGCGTGTGAAGATTCCGGTCCACAGCAAGAAGGGAGATGCTAAGTTCTCTGAGCCCATGGTTGTAGACAAGGTTTGTGGAAATGCTGTTAGGGTGATTGGTGGAACATGTCCAGGATTGTTAAGTTGAGTGGACATGCTTCTGGCAGACATCCCTGTAGCAATTCGGCTGAGTTGCCTAATGATAAACGCTCAGATGTTCTTTTTCCGTCTGAATTGCATAGAAGCAATAGACGTTGTTCTGTTCCTGTGAGGTTCCGCTAATCTCGTTCTTTTTATTCTTTTCTGTGCCCTTTTTCCCTGTTCCTCCTCCCCGTGGTCCTTTGCCCTTCCTCTCCCTTTTTCCCTTCCTGTGTTTCCTTTTTGTTTGAGCTTGTTTTTGTGTCCTTTATAAAAAACATTTAGAGGAGGGGGATAATGTAGTGGTTTTACTTATTACGCTTCTCTGTTGTGGAATGCTCACTCCTCATGGTTCCCTTGCGCGTGTGCATTCCACAACAGAACTTGGAACTTACTGTTTGAATGCTATATTATCAGTTGATTGGAGTCCTCTCCTGTCTTGGCTGCTGCTACAAATAAAGTCATCTTCTGCTTCTTACTTCGACTTTGGTGACTTCATTACTACACTCCCGGCTCTCCTAAAGGTGGCACCTGGTGCCCCACTCGCCCTCACTGTCACCTTCCACTACAGTAGCGTATTGGTGAGGGGTAGGGAAGTACACGAGTCTGCTGAAAAAGACGCACACTGGTTGAGTGCTTACACATGATGAAAAAAGTAGCACCTAAAAAAATGCGCAGTGGAGGGACAAAAGTAATGGATCCATGCTCCTGGGGAGGGATAAATACACAAAGAAGAAGGACGCCTACAGCAACTAACCAATAAAAAGCAGAGAAATGAGAGTGAGATTGAGACAACCAATGGGTAGGTAATGGGCAGGCTCCAAGCACACTGTAAAATAACAATAATCTCGAAGAAACAGTGCATGCGCTGTCTAACTGAGACCCCAAAACAAGCCTGTATAGTCGCAAAGGCTTCAGGAAAACTACTGAAATAGTATGCTAAAGTCTTCGTGTCCAAAACATGCTCTGGTGCTGTTCTGCAGTCTCTGTGAAAGTGTAAGCCTTTAAAAGACAGCCAGTGCTCAGCATCCCACAGCTGCAGCTCATATTTGTTATAAGCAGAATGGTCAGAGCACAATGGGACGGCATCAGACAGTTCAACTTGAGGAGGTCTGTATTAGAACATGCATTATGGATAAGGTGAAGAGATAAAAGCATTATATGTTTGTCTCAGTTCATGAAATTATCGATCTTTGCACTAACATCTTTGCAAGAACTTGTATATAGTCGTTTTATCATGAATATATAAATCATTAGTGCACATCTCAATGTATATTCCTATCAGGGCAGGATTTTTTATGTATTGAAAGGACACATTGAAAGTGTCCACCTGCAAAATAAAATTTAAAAATCTATGCTCATCCTGAAAACAATATTTTTCAATCTACTGTCGAGGGCAGACTTTTTCACTCTTCTGACTCAAGTGCTAGAATATTAGTGCATTTTCAGATTGCTTTGGGGCTCTCTCACCGAGCAGGTAAATTATGAATGTGGCTATGTTAATGAGCATGTATGTGACGAGTTCAGTTGCTCAGTAGGTGTATGTAGGGCACTTAAAAAAGTGGTAGTTTGAACACATTGGGAGTCCGGCCAGATTTTCCAAGAAACCAGTGGAAATTCTGTCGGCTACATTAGAGTTCTCCACATAAGCTGAAGAAAGGAAACCCGTTGTTGACCACTAAAGAAGGATTTACAACTCCACTGAAAATATAAGAGCAAATTTCAATTACCCATAAAAACACTAGTGCATGGATCATGATATGGTCTTCCAATCAAATACACCGGAACAAATGAAAGGAAAAACTGATCTCAAAAGCTGTGTCCTTTCTTACTTGGAACAGATGCGAACCACCATTTTACTACAATTTCAACCTTAGGTCCAGCCCCTGCTCTGAGCAGGCCATTGAAAACCTTGGCTTTCATCTTGATGACAAACTCCTTATCTATACAAGTCAATAAGACAATTTCTTCTTGCTTTTTTCAATGTAAGATTCTTAAACAAATTTTTACTCTTCTGCCTACTGACTGCCAAAAGATGGTGACCCAAGCTATCATTCTCTCTAGACATGACTATTGCAATAGCCTCTTTCTGGAGGCCCCTGTGAAATGGGTTAACAGCAAGTTGTAATCACTCCAGAACTTGGCTATCTGTAATATCTATGGAGTAGGAAGAGGCGTTCACGTCACTCCTTACAGATGTGCACATCATTGTCTTCCAGTGGAAAATTAGATCCACTTTAAGTCATTCTGTCAAGATCATCAAGCCATAAACTTGGCCCAAAGTACGTCCAGGGCCAATTCTATTTGTATATGCCTTCTTGTGCTGTCCACTCAATGACATACCATAAGTTGTCATTGCACCGTTTAAGATAACACAGTGTTGCTGTGAGCTTTTAGCCGGCTCTGTTAAACAGATAAAACAGCATCTTAATTTTAGAAAACAATTGAAAACTTTCCTCTTTGAGTGATGCAGTACTCTTGTCTTTATACAGTCCCCTGAAGTAATTTTTGCTTGTAGCGCCAGGATAATTATTGGTAACTGTTTCCTGCTCTATAAATTCAATTAACATAACATAACGTGGTAACAGTTTCAACCAAGAGCAATTTAGCAGGGTTCATATACCTTTAAGTCATGAACCTTCTGCCTGCACCTTCAAACTCATATGAACGTCTCGAGACCTAGATACAGAAGGGGTGCATTGTACAACTACACCAAGCAGCTGCTTGTGAGGAAACAGATGCAGTACAGTCATTAGCCAAGGACTGACACCCTAGTGCAGGGTTCTTAATCTTTTGACTCCTATGGAGCCCCACTTAATCATTACTGGAACAAGGGGACCCCCACTAAATCGTTATTGGAAACAGAGGACCTCAACTGAGTAATTACTGGAAGCAAGGGGGCACCAGCCTAAGAATTTCGCTATTTTGAACAGTAAAAACAATAATTTAAAAATACAGAAACAAGCATTCATCAAACAAATATACAAATGATGAAATATTTTATTTAATTCACAGACACATAATAAAAAAACTAAATTTGAACGGGAAGGTCGAAGCTTTTCTAAATTCAATTGAGGCCACTCATTGTCCATGCTATATTCTGTTTGATGCACTTACACTACTCCCATGCACCAATCAGATGATACTGCCATAATTTTAAGCTTCCAATAATTAGGTCCTGCACATTTATAGAACGTTTTAAAATGTTCAATTGTACCTTTTGCAACTTTATATATATACACACTATATTAATCTGTTAATATATTTTAATTGTCTAAGCAGTTGTGGACCCCCGGAGTAGGCTTCACGGACCACAGGTTAAGAACCACTGCCCTAGTGGATACCAGGGTAGCATGGTCTACACGAAAAAAGACAGCTCTCTAACTGATGACGAACACGGGGGCCTTGGCATCAGTTATTCTAAAAGTCACTGCCTGGATGCTGCTGCCTGGCGTTCTGACTACCATGCTGGCTTTAAACGTCCTCGAGGCTGTAGTCTTGGAGGAACTGGCACAAGACAAGCACTGCTCGACAGAAATAACTCTGAACTACTCCATAGACTCCCATCATGTCTAGCCTTGCTCACCTGACTTCCAACGACATGTATGATATAGCAAAAAAATAACAGTCATACATGGAAAAATAAACATGCTAAAAAATTGAAAAATAGCATTGGTCTCCGACTCGTTCGTGAAGAGTCAAGTTTTGGCAGGGAACAGCATTTCCGATCCCGGCCAGCAGCCAATAGAACGGAGGTGGGAAAGAATGGGCAGAAGTGTACGAGGGGTCAGGCAGTGACATAACACAACATGAAGGGACCCGCCAGCAGAATGAGAGAATCCCCGAGTCTCCCTGCCGCACTATTAGTCTCTGTCCTTGAGCTAAATCTGGCCCCTTTGAATGGCTCTGGGCCACCTAGAGGGTTGGGGCCACCCCTTCCGCTTCAGGGCTGCAGGGGCCTGCGTTACGTCCCTGGGTCAGGAGACATGCGTAACAAGGGGTTCAAAACAGGTAAAATAAGTAATCTCACTGGTTTCCAGATGATTGGACTAGTTTAGTGTCCTGGTCAAAAAGTGGTTCTACTCCCAACACATACAACAAGCATTGAAAATGCAATAGGTCTCGCCTTTGATTAAGTTAAAGCCATTTGCTTTGCTAATGGTATTGTATAGCAAAGCAAATGGCTTTAACTTAATAAAAGGCGAGACATATTGCATTTTTAATGCTTGTTCAAACAGGGAACCCTCCGTGAGAGCCTCACTTGAAAGAGAGAGCAGTCCACAGACGTGTGTGAATTCTTGACTACAGGTGGCGGTAAGTTGTGGGTAATAGCGCCGGTTGTTTATCTTTTTTTGTGACCTAAAAATTAATGCTAAATAATTCTAGTTAGGATCCCGTTGGTATTTAGGGCGTGAGGGTCTTATGTGCATATGCCTGGAAAGCGGCTGAATATCCTGTGTGACGTCTTCCATCTCCATGCCATTTTTGAGCCAACAGCGCTTTGCATTCTGGGACTTGCAGTTCTGTTTTTGGTTTTCATTGCAAACACGAGTTTATAAATCCAGCATGCAAAGTGCTCTTGCTTAAATAAACATCTAATGCTGGTTAAGGGCTCACCCGTATCACGGCGTCACCTCTCACCTTGACACAGATAGTATTTGTGCAGTTTGTCAGCCTCTTTTATAAGACCAAGGCTAATTTTGTTTGCATATTGTGTTTATGTCCATTTTTCCAACGTTAGCATCCCTAGAGCAGTATGTTCTTCATAAAACTAGCACCAAGGTACGCAGTGCGACGTAACCACTCAGACACGGGGCTGGACACAGTTGTCCCTTATTTTGTAACGGGCACTGGTGAGTGAACGGGCACAAGTGTAGCGCGCTCCCATTTTAACACTAGTGAATGGGTCTAAATGACTCCACATACATTAGAATTGAAGTGCCCGCGACACATGGTTGTAGCTAAATAAACATCTAATGCTGGTTAAGGGCTCACCCGTATCATGGCGTCACCTCTCACCTTGACACAGATAGTATTTGTGCAGTTTGTCTGCCTCTTTTATAAGACCAAGGCTAATATTGTTTGCATATTGTGTTTATGTCCATTTTTCCAACATTAGCACCCCTAGAGCAGTATGTTTCTCATAAAACTAGCACCAAGGTACGCAGTGCGACGTAACCACTCAGACACGGGGCTGGACACAGTTGTCCCTCATTTTGTAATGTGCACTGGTAAGTGAATGGGCACAAGTGTAGCGCGCTCCCATTTTAACACTAGTGAATGGGTCTAAATGACTCCACATACATTAGAATTAAAGTGCCCGCGACACATGGTTGTAGCAGCCCAGTGCATTATTGGAATTGTAGTCTCCCTGAGCAGCGCAAACGACAGACGGCGCCTACAGCGAGAAGCTAAGAGGCGCCAAGCTTCCTTGAACTCGTGGCAAAGAAGGACGAGAATGAATGTATTAATAAGGGTTGGAATCCCAGCCAGATAGGTGGACGGAGACATCCCACAGAAAATCAAACACTATCGGCAGACATCCCAGCCATGACGTCATTAGAAAGAACTGCGCCGGGGTGGGGGCAGAGGGTGCTTACCCTCGTCCCATACCACAGCTCTGCCCGGTTCTGTTCCAAACGGTTTATTCGGGTAGGAAATAAGCGGCAAAAAGTTATAATAAGTATAAATATGGGCAGTATGGTGCTGCGCAATGACAAACAAAAAATAAATCACAGAGTATTTTCAAAGTGACTCGAAAAAAGGAACAAAACACTAAGGGAAGGAGTACATAGGAGAGTTGGTTGTGGCACCTCAGTAACTGACCCATTACTAAACCCTTAGCAGTAAAATGTACCCACAACGTACCCCTGCCCAATAGCATTGGTCTTATTCTGCACTAATATATTTTAAATTTTTGGGTTAGGTGGTGGGAGAGAGGGCAAACGAGAAATCGGGAGTGGGTGTCAGGGGCATGCAACAAGCAGTCACGAGAGAAAGCAACACGGAGGGGAGCCCACGAGGGAGGGAACAACACGGAGCGGGTGAACGAGGCACAGGGGAGGGGAGCCCACGAGGGAGGGAACAACACGGAGAGAAAGCAACACGGAGGGGAGCCCACGAGGGAGGGAACAACACGGAGAGAAAGCAACACGGAGGGGAGCCCACGAGGGGAGTCCACGAGGGAGGGAACAACACGGAGAGAAAGCAACACGGAGGGCAGCCCACGAGGGAGGGAACAACATGGAGAGAAAGCAACACGGAGGGCAGCCCACGAGGGAGGGAACAACACGGAGAGAAAGCAACACGGAGGGGAGCCCACGAGGGAGGTAACAACACGGAGAGAAAGCAACACGGAGGGGAGCCCATGAGGGAGGTAACAACAGGGAGAGAAAGCAACACGGAGGGGAGCCCACGAGGGAGGGAACAACACGGAGAGAAAGCAACACGGAGGGGAGCCCACGAGGGAGGGAACAACACGGAGAGAAAGCAACACGGAGGGGAGCCCACGAGGGAGGGAACAACACGGAGAGAAAGCAACACGGAGGGGAGCCCACGAGGGAGGGAACAACACGGAGAGAAAGCAACACGGAGGGGAGCCCACGAGGGAGGGAACAACACGGAGAGAAAGCAACACGGAGGGGAGCCCATGAGGGAGGGAACAACACGGAGAGAAAGCAACACGGAGGGGAGCCCATGAGGGAGGGAACAACACGGAGAGAAAGCAACACGGAGGGGAGCCCACGAGGGAGGGAACAACACAGAGCGGGGTGAACGAGGCACAAGGGAGGGGAGCCCACGAGGGAGGGAACAACACGGAGAGAAAGCAACACGGAGGGGAGCCCACGAGGGAGGGAACAACACAGAGCGGGGTGAACGAGGCACAGGGGAGGGGAGCCCACGAGGGAGGGAACAACACGGAGAGAAAGCAACACGGAGGGGAGCCCACGAGGGAGGGAACAACACAAAGGAAGGACAGATGGGGGAGGGTGCTGGAAATGTCATGCAGCTTTACGCATAAGATGGAGTCTCAGGCTGCTGCTATGTGAAGCAGCACTAATCGCCGACAGATAAGGGGTGGTTTAGTAGCGGGGGAGAAGCCTTCCGTTTAAAATGCGTGACGAGCGCATCTAAATAAAACAAGCTCGACCCAGGCGGCCCGCGCTCACAATGACAAGGAAAGAGTGCGTCCCAGCTAATGAAGGAGACTGTGTAACGCCGCAAGTGAGAGATCCAATCCCGGTGGGCGGGGCCAAAAGTGGACAGGGCGGTAACAAGGAGGGACTAAGAAGCCTCCTTTTCAATCGTGAGCCTGCGTTTTGCATGGAGGATGACGCCAGCGAATGAAGAAGATGGGCTCGGCTTCAACTCCGCCTCCGAAAGCTTCGGAATCTGTATCGATTCCAAGAAGCCCTCGCATGGCGAGAGCAGCGCATGCACGCTGCTAACGCCAGGCGAGACTTAAAAATAACCTGAGGAATGTCAGAACATTCGTATGCTTGCACGGATTAATCATTAACAGCCCTGGGCTACTGTGAATTGGCATCAATGATTTAACTCGAAGATGGCGTGATAGGCTGAGCTGGTGGAAGGCGAACTGTAAACATTTTTAAAGAGGTGTAAGCCACCTGGAAGTACGTATAAGTAGAATAGCTTAGAAGCACTAGCTTGTTGCCACAAAAAGGCCTCGACCAGTAAGTAATGTATATCTCTCTCTCTCTCTGTCCCAACATTACTGGTGTCCTTCATGGAACGCATGGGACCAACCAAGCGCTTTTGTAGGCGAAACCTGGCAACTAGAATGCTGTGGGTTAGCCTACCACAGGAAAAGGAAGGTGTCGCGAGATGCATATTTATAAATACGGTGACAAGGAAAGCATACTTTTTTTTAAAAGCATGTTTGGCTTATTAGAAAATGAAATGGTTATAGTTTAACCGTTAATAGATTCAAAATCTACAATGATGTTACAATGCCGCAAAATTATTTCACACGCCTCTTCTTAAGAAAAACAGTAATGGGCTATTTAACAAGAAGACTATATATTAATTCTATGGAAAGGTGAGGAGCTGCTAAAATCAGAATATATAATGTAATTAATACACTCATGCACCACAGGCAAAAGACTTGTGGCAAAGAAATGTACATGCAAGTAGTTATTCGTGTTACGTAACCTTAAATAAAAAAAGAAGAACTGGCTGAGCTATTATGCTATACTATTAGTTAATCTGTGATTGTCCGAACCGCTTCGCTGTGGCACTCCTGTTACTTCAAGCCATCTTCCTGCTTTTATCCAGAACTTTTCAAAGTTTGGGTTGGAAATGAGGGTGAATACCGCTGGTCTTCGAAACTCGAATTAATTTTAACATGTGCACTCGCCATTCCATGGCTTATCTCTCCCCCTTAACTCCACAACCATCTGTAACTTCCCTGTTTTATTAACCTACTTCTTCAAGTTCTTATTAATTATTAGACCTTTACTGATTATGTTTTATTTTAGAAACTTAAAGTTCCACCTTTAAATATTTTCACATTTGCGCCGTAGGGCCTGTATTGATGGCTCCCCTGTTACGTCAGTGTTTTTCGGGCTGGCGTAGCCATCATTCTTTAGGGGGATCACATTTCCTAGTGCTTTTTTGCTAGAGTGCTGTTTCTCTGCTTGGTCTATTGTGAAAACAATACTTCAAAACGTCAAAAGAATTCAGTGATTATGTATCCAAAAATGCCTGGGTCTTCTGCTAAAACCTTTTGCCAGATGCACTCAAATAACATCAGTCCATTATAAAAACAGCTCACTGCACAATTCCCCCCAAAATAAGCTGCACAGAGATAATACCTGCTTTGAAGTGGCCATAAACTGACACACAGGCACTGTATATTAAACTAATACAAATATTTAAGTGAACATGAAAATTATATTCACAGGGAAGGAGTGAACATTCTTCAACAAAAAGCATAGTCCTGGGAGGAGAATCACATTAAAGCAATTGTAAAAATGGAATTTGTGAAGCCAAGTGGATTATCCCAAAATGAGCCATGACAAAGTTTTGATTAGCATATTCATCTCTGCACAGAGCCACAACAGCAACAAATCTGGCTAATCTCCTTCATTTCCCATTGAGGGAGGAGACAGAGCTGTACCAGAAAGTAAAATTTAAATAGGAAAGCCATTTTTTTTTAAATTTCGAGAACGGGAAGGGCTTGTTTAATCTACGAAAACATACTATTTGTCGATGTGTTTTATATCCATGGTGGCGTAAATGTCAATTTTGGGTCCAATGATAATTATATTTTTATGCTTTGTGCCACAGCAAGCCTCTATCATTTACATAGAATAACAGATGGGTACTGTTACTAACAGGGATGTTGACCCCACTCCCCCCCCCAGTAGCTCACAGTTACCCATCTATAATTCTATGCACTAGGCATGGCTCTCATATTCTAAATCCAGTAATTCACTGCTATCACACAACAACAGGGGGTCACAGAACAACTGTTGCTGCGTCACAAAGGAATTACAGGTATGTTTTTTACCTGGCGCTCTGAATGACATCATAGGCAACTCGAGCTTTACTCTAGTCTAACTGATACCACTCAGAACCGATAGGCAAAAAACCATTAGCATAACTCATTGTTACCCATTTATAATAATATATGTAGCAGTTTGAAGGTTTGAACATCCACTAGCCCAACAGCAAGTTTTGCAAATGGATTCTTATGCAGAGAGGGTTCAGGCAGCAGAGTATAGTCTACTGTATACAGAGAACAAAATACACCGAATTCAGAAGAGCTATCCCCAATAATGTATCTATAGTTTTATATTATGCAATCATAGTGCTCATGCTAGAACTTGTTGACTAGGTGTGCCAAATTATAATTTGCATACAACACTTCGTTCAACAACTGTATAATTAACGTTCTCCGAATTTAAAGTAAATCATCACAGTATTTGAGGTTCTTGAAACCGCCGTTGACTGCAGCATAAACAAGAGGGTAAACACAATGGAGAAATTGAAAGGGACTGGGCAGCAGGAGCTAAGAATAGGACGAAAGTAATAATGATTGCGGTAAAATAGGAAGCATGAAAGACTCTGTATAACTGAATCAGAAAACGGTAAGGAGGGATGCCTAAAAGGCGACAGGTGAATGTAGAAACAGAGGGGAGGATTAAACGGGAGGAGCACGAATCAAAAGACACAGGTGAAAAGAAGTGTAAGTGAAAAAATGGTGAAGTAAATGAGGGAGCAAAAAGAAATCGGCGAGGCAGAGTGTACAAGAGCGTATAAGAAAAAGAGGACGCTAGTGAAAACGAAGGTTCATAAATAAGTTGATAAGGTGTTGGGGAAAGGTGGATGAAAGGAAGGGCGCATAATGACATTTTTTTAGCTACACGTTCAGATGGAAATAAGAGGAAATGGGTGAGTGGCTGCAGTCCGAGGTGGCAACATTGAGGTTGCGTTATAGAATTAATTGGGGATGTGTACATAACAGGGAGAAGATGGAAAGACAAAAAAAAGATGTGCGGGCAGTCCAAATGGAGAAAAAAATGGAAAAGAATGTGGGGTTGCCAAAAATAGAGAATGTAAGTGGATGAAATGATGATGTTAGTGAAATGACAGGAAATCGATGAAAACAGAATGGAACGGAGAAAAGGGTAGAAAAAGCAAGTGCGAATAGACTGCTTAGAAGGAGGAGGAGACTCTTGGGAGGATAAAGATGAGGCGGGAAGATGGGGAGCTGTTCACCTGTCAGAAGCGGGCGCCAGGCTCACACCGCTCAGCGCTGCAGCGGTCTCCTGCTGCTCCCTGACATACACAGCCACCATGGCACCTTCAGCCCCGGTTTTCCCGTAGGCCACCCCAGGAGGTGCAGGGTGCTCGAAGTCCCCTTACAGGACCAGGGAGAAGAGCACCACAGGCTGTCTCTCTGCGACTCTGCACCGCTGCAGATGCGAGTGGCCGACCATGTTGGGTGGGGAAGTTTCGGAGCTGTCCAGGCACCTCAGCTGACACAACAAGTCAGCCATCTTAGGTGAGGACGACCGTCAGCTCTCCGGTGGTCTAATTATTCAAGTACACCCATCTATCCGTAACTCCCGGCAGCGTTCGTATTAGAGTAATATTATTTTGTCCTCTGCAGCTAACTACGCATCATCAGGTGACAACAAGCAGGAAACTTGGTGTCTGTAACCTGTTCAGACCCAACAAATTGACCTTCTTGGGTGGGGAAATAGCTGAAGGTGTCACATCCTTCAGGCACAACAGGTTGGCCATGTTGAGTTGGGAAGCTCGGCATTCAGTGTGACACATCCAAAAATGTGCCCATTTAAAAGCTAGGCAATGGTAATTTCTGTCTGCTGTTCAATACACTAGCGACAGACGGGAGGAAGAGCGAAAGCGGTATCGGCCGGTAATCAAATGAAAAGGTCCTGCAGGGCCACCATAATTAGGCGTCAGTGGAGGGCCAAATTCTGCCATAGGGTTGACTAAATTATGCGATAAGCATATCTGGCAAGTTTTCATGTTCCTTATGTGTGACATTTCAACGTTTTCCATGTGTTTATGAGTGACATTTCTTTTTTTATGTGTGACACTTTCGTGTGATACTGCGGTGCAAACAGATCAAAGCTCTTATGCCCATATAATGAGATACACAGAATTACCCTTTGATATAATAGCCAAGAAACAGCTTTTAAAAAGCTGCAACCCGCCCGAAGTGCTCATGCAAGTTCAGTAAACTAATTGTCTTTCAAAAATGATTAGATAATGTCCCTC
This sequence comes from Calotriton arnoldi, assembly GCA_963921515.1. NCBI lineage: Eukaryota > Metazoa > Chordata > Amphibia > Caudata > Salamandridae > Calotriton > Calotriton arnoldi. Next base: position 2,558,097 of record CAWUFW010000765.1, on the reverse strand, counting down.
AGACAGAAGGCATTTAAATATTAGATGTTCTCGTTACTAAAATTGTTTTTTGGAAATCATTATGATTTTTTATTTGCCTTTACTTCATGCTTTATGGTCCTGACTAGGCGTCATGAGTTAGGTGCCCTAGATATTTCTTGAGGGAAATATTTCTGAAAATTAATGAGCTCTTTAGTTACTTGGGTGAAGTCCATAAACATATCCATATAAAAAGACACAAATATATGCATTTTGTTCCCCCAGTCTTGTCAATGTAACAGCAGCTAATGCTTTATAGTGTGTCTCCCATGTGTAAGTCTGTGCACATAATGCAAAGAGATACACATGTATGGAAATGGCATAAAATATAAATTGAAAGAGTGGACTGGCATGAGCAGTGCCAATTAAGTAGCCTTTGGCTGAAAGGAAGAAGAAAAAAAATCTAGATTGCTCTGGGAATGATTAATAAACCCTCTGGGTGGAAAAGGGGATGAAAGGGAACTCTGGCCTATGCATCACAGATATCCTCTCTGAAAGGGGAGAAGAGGAAAGCAGGACAGGCCTGAGAACAACTGAAAAAACTCTTTGGAAAAAATAGAAGCGAAAAGCAAAGCTGGCTCGTGCAAGGCTGCTACACTCTGAACATGCAGGCGTAAGAATGACTAGCCTGGGTAGAACTGCTAATCTCCCCAACAAAGCAGGACTGGCCAAAGCAGTACAGCAAAACTCTCAAGCAGTGTCAGAAGTTGTACATAATTCAGCCTTGCCCAGATTGATATGATCCTCCCCTCGTCGCCCTGCAACCCCAACCATTACTAAGCATTTACGCTCTCAGGCCATCTGTTGCAGATTTCGCTGACTGAATGCAGTGTGACTGACCTCCAGGGGGGTTCTGATTCTCCAGAGGCTCGAGATGATTTAACTTCACGGACTGCCTGTCGCAATGCGACAGGCACTGCTAGTGTGGCCAGAAGTTACAGCACTATCTCCAAGTTTGAAAATGAACATTAGCAAGCAGCCAAATCACACAAGAAGAGCGGGACTTAGGGGCCTTGCTGCCACAGGCAGATTCATTGTCAGCTCAGCCCTGCTGTTATCATGGCAACCACCTCTCTTCGACCCTGAGGGCAGAGCTTGCTGGCAGCAGCTACATGCTAACTGTTTCTCGTCTGACAGTTGTTTATACATGAATGTGCATCAAAAGTGACTTCCAAGGAACTCCAAATTGTGTGACAATGAGGTGGCAATGTGAGGACATTGACTAATTTGTGTTAGTCTAACCCCAGATGTGTGATGCTTGGCAGAGCTTGATAAGAAAGGCAAATTATGGGGCCCATTTTATAATAGTATTACTTCATTATATTACCATTTTTACTCATGGCAACACTGTGAAAATATTTCACCTTATCAGTACAATTTAATAACCATACAAGATACATTCCAACATTTTAGAGCAGGCAAGTGGGAGATTTAAAAAAAAAGAGTCGGGAGAATGTATTTTCCCTACTCACTCATATTGAAGCAGAGGCAATCTGCCTGAATCGGGTTTGTTGGTATGTATGACAACAGGCAATAAGCATTTAATTTTTGGCAATTTAATAACATAGTGCAAACAAAAACAGAGTTCTAAACTCTGTTTTTGTTTGGGTTGTGTAAAACTGCCAAAAATAAAATGTTGAAGCCTGTCACATGTTATAAACTCCCTCTCCAAAAGTTAAGGACAAATAATTAACCTTTGATGTCAGAGGTAATACTTGGAGGGGTAGATTGGAGCAAATATGTAAGGCATTGTAGTGTCTTCCCCAGCCAGGGTACCCACCAATGACTAAGCCACACATGGAGCTTAGTTTTATACATCTTTATTCGTCTGCATGTAACTGCAATCTCAACATTCTAAACCAGCCTTCAATTAATTCCGCTCTAACACTTACATCACAGTTCTGCGTAGTCCTTCAGGAGCCAAAATGGTGCCATCATTTGTAACTCGCAAGACACTACATCTCCCCCTCTGTTGAATTAAAAAATGACACTTTTTTACAAAATATTTAGATAGACATATAAAATAACATTTCTTCAATCCATCTTTTTGGCGCTTTAATTGTTCGACCTGATCATGTTCTCAGCAACTGGGAACTGTCATCACCAATGTCTAGGATCTGCGTCAGTAGTGTAGAGGTAACAGCAGTCCATGATGGTTGAGACCCAGTCTATCCTTCAACAGTTAGATCTGATGAACGATTAGTTAAAGGCCTAAAGTGAGAAGAGTCTCTGGTAATAGACTTCCCAGGGTGCTGGGCAGTCACCATGTGTCCCTTGGTAGACACCTCTTGAAAAGGTTCTGCATCAAATGGAGCATCAGATTTTCTTCTCCGCATCTGTTGTGCGAGCACTCGATCTCCTTTCCTAAAGATAATGTTTTTTGCTTGTCGTCTTTGGTCAGCATATGTTTTAATGTTTTGTTTGTTCACCAAGTCTTTCTCATGAGTTGCTTTCTCATCTCTCTTTCTCTGATTGGTCAATTGAGGCAACTTGGTGTTCATTGCTCTCCCGAACATCAATGTCGCAAGACTTTCCCCTGTGGTCGAGTGGGGTGTAGAACGATTAAGCTCTCAAGGTAGAATTTAACACAGTTTTCAAATCGAGCTTCTCAAGATTAGCACGCTGCATTTTTTTTTTTTAGTGTACTCATAAATCGCTCAACAAGTCAGTTGGCCTGGGGCCACAAAGGTATGCTTATCTGATGCTTTATATTCAAAAGCTCCAAGAAATCTTTAAACTCTCTACTATTGAAAGGCGGGCCATTGTCAGACTTCAGCACCCCATGTCGCAAAGATGCCATCTAGTCTTTCATTGACTCGTTCTTGTGTAGTAGATGAAAGATCTTCAGTTAATGGAAATCGTGAATACTCATCCATAATCACCAGCAGGTGATGTTCATTGTTGAGTGGACCGAAAAAGTCAATGGCTATTCTCTCCCATGCATGCTGTGGGAGTTCTGACATGCTCAAGGTGTGTTGTAGAAAGGCAGTTGCATAGATGGTAGGCCTTGAATTCCTTTTCAACCCTGTCATCAAGATAAGGAAACCAGACAAGGTCTCAGAGAGCTCGTTTTGTGACAACGATTTCACGATGTCATTCATGGGCCACTTTGATTATTTTCTGTTGCAGACTCTCCGGAATTAGAATTCTCAACCCTTGTAGGATAACTACTTCCTGAGTTATAGACAGTTCATCCTTGACATTTTTGATATTCACCATCATTGGTGAGTGGCCGAATGTGTTGGTTCCACGACTGATATGTAATTATATCATTCAGCTTTAACATGTAACTATCATGGCAGTGATAATCTGGGCTAATGAAATGGTAGCTGGTATGTTTGATTTTCCAATGTAATTGATATAGGCCTCAGCCGTCTTGGAGGGAGTACAGTGACCTTGTATAGGTATGCTGGAAAAGTAGTCAGCAGGGCTCTGATCTTTCCTTAGACGATGCACAATGGTGTAATTATACTCTTGTAACAGTAGTCCCCATTGTTCAATGAGAGGAGACATTTAGGCCTGTGGGTTGCCAAATATAGTCAGTAAAGCTTGATGATCCGTTACAAGTGTAAAAGGCTTTCAGTACAGGAAGACATGGAAATGTTCACAAGCCCATTCTACAGCTAAGCTTTCTTTTTCAGCTTGTGAGTAAGAACGTTCTGTTTGAGACAAATTTGTACTTGCTAAAAAAAACTAATGAGGCAGAGCAGATGGTGTGGCAACAGTTTCACGCTTAATGTCAGGATGTGAGGTACCCACAACTTGTCTGTTGTCCTACAACATTAGAGTGTGTGTTTGGGACTCTGCATTTATCTCAGATCAGGGAGCCCAGACAACCAATCAAAGAGAATTAAAGAGCAGGATAAAATCGAGATCAGATGGGAGATCCACAGCAAATGATTCAAAGGGTTGTTGCTAAGAACCAGACAAATAAGGGAGGGAAGAACAAGGTGCAATAATCCTAAAATCGGACAAGATGGGCACTCTGTGAGTATCGGAAAGTATTGTGTGCCTGTGAATTTGTCTCGGCAGGGAGGAGAGAAAGAGAAGAGACTAATTGGTTGAACAAGCAGTACCCACCCCCTGGAAAACTCTGCTGTTGCAATGGGCCGCTGGTCGTGCTTGTGAAGGGTAAGCAGGGGCCAGACCCCTTGGAAGGTTGTACCTTGGGCAATTGCCCACTCTGTCCATGTCTTAAAATGGTTCTGCAGTCGACCCAAGGCCAAACCAGTGGCCTGGCTCACCCCTAAATGTCGAAGTGCATAAGGAATCTTCAAAATATTTGGGATGTAAATTACACAAACAAAATGAAAGAACATGAAAACGTTTTTGTAATGTAAGAAGGGTTTCTTTAACATACGGTAGTGTTTTCCCCTTTATATACAATTAGACCCCAGATTGAACAAGGGAATCAGTTACCTTGCAATACCAAGGGATTAATATCTGGCATCCCCCCACTGATTTGCAAGATGGAAATCTGGGCAGAGCGACATGGTCCTTCCAAGCCCAGTTTGCTTTTTGGTCTTCTTTTCCGCTTTCAGGAATGGGCCGTGTGACCCTAGTAAAGATTGTGGTGCTACCCCCGTTATTTTATTGTATTATTTTGCAAACTTTCCCCTACTCATCCCTCATTCCTACTTCAGGCACCTCAACACGTCCCGCGTCTGATTTGAGAGCTGGGGCAGCACCGGGTAGCTCTTTCCATTCTAATGCTACCCGTGACTGTGGGTGGATTAGCCCTTCTGGACTTAGAACGCTATTATTTAGCCGCACATTTCCAATGTGTTTTTCAGTGGCTTTCAGTGCATGAGACAGGGTTTACCTATAAAGACTTTAAGGAGGGCTTACTGCACAACTCATTGTTTCCAACTGACCATTCTACCCAGTGTCACCCGGGGTTATTCCACACAACTTTCTCTTGCCTTATTAGAACCCGTAAACTCACTAATATGAAGAACCCCACACTTCTGCAATGCCCTTGCTAGGCCACCCCACTCACACAGGACGGCTTTACTCAGGGCAGCTCTGTCAATGGCATGCTGCAGGCCTCTCAAAAATGGGGGATTTGTTTGTTCACTGCGAGCTACTAGATGTGCAAACCCTTATGGCAGACTACAGCCTTCACCTGGGTCAGTTTATTTCTTATGAACACCTTAAACAATCATTAAATGTCATATTTCATGTCCGTCACCTAGCACCAAGCCAACATGAGGTGTACCAGATGCTCTACAAAATAGGGACTAGCGGCAAACTGATAAAATGGATGTACAGAGCTTTCCTGCAACATGGCAACCATCCCGGGCTTCTCTCCATACTAACTGGGAGACTGACATGGCCAAACCTCTGCATGATGCGGACTGGGGTAAACTATTAAACTATCCACACAAAATATCCCCTGGCTCCCATTTTAAGTATATTCAATTTAATATTCAGAACTAAGCCTACCTTACACCTGCACCAATTAACAAAATATACCCGGGAGCTGCAGCTGCATGTCCTCGGTGAATGCAATTAGATGCCAATTTGCTTCATATGTTTTGGTTTTGCCCAACACTCTTTTCATACTGACAGAGAGTTCTTGAGGTGCTGTCGACCACAGTGGGCCGAGTACTAACACATTCTCCCAAATTGGTCTTATTGGGCATATTCCCTGCCCTTATTTCCACAAACCCTCCATCAAGTTCCTCGACTTGGGGGCGTGGCCAAGTGGCTAAGATGGCGGACGCACTTTAACATCGCTCCACTGTCTGCCGTGATTATCCTGCCAATTCTTCCAAGCAGAGGCAGCATCCACGCACAGCAAACGAGCGAATACACCCTCGCCAGCCAGAGGCTTAGTCGGTATCGCCGCCGAGGAGTGAGGTGGTCGCGACAAGGCGGTATGAGGCGGAGAAGACCCGAGCCGCGTGGAGGCAGGCACCTCCTACTACTACAATCGCGCGGCTGACCCGGAACTCTGTGGCCTGCTCGAGCCCTTGAATCCAGCCGCCAGCGCCAATAAAAACGAGGGCTTGTGCAAGGAGCGGCGTAGTGGCAACACCTACTGTGGCAGGGGTACGCACAGAGCAACACGGGGAAGATCCGGGGCACCGCAACGAGCCAATACGGTGTCCGGTGAGGTGATACCTTGGGAAAGCAACAGGCCCCTTACCGGAGGCTGCGGTAACTGGCGCCTACCTGAATGTGTGGCTCCCGGGGGCTGGTCTGAGACAGTGGGCCATGCGGCCTCTGGAGGTGCCGCATGCGAGTCCAAAGCACAACGACTACACGGAGGTGAGGAGCGGAGGGTGGGGAGAAGCGTTGGGTGGAACCCGGGGGTCGTGTCAGGCCCAGGTCCAAAGGAACGCGGGCGCCTGCGAGAGGCCCGCTCCGCCCCCCTTCCCTTCCTGACTGGTGAGCACAAGGGCTGCGAGATCCTGCAGGCCTGCCCGCCTGAGTGGGGACCACGGTGCAGACGGCCACCCAAGACTCTGTGCGAAGACCCTAAATGTAACAAGCACACGGGGGTGGGGGGCAGAGGGTGGGAAGAAACGCCGGATAGGACTAGGGGGCCGTGTCGGGCCCAGGTCCGAGGGAGCACAGGCGCAGGGTGAGGCCCGCTCCACCCCCCCTTCCTCCTCCCCCCAGCTGGTCAATACAGGCGACGCGGGAGCCTACGGGCCTGTACGACGGCGCCCACATGGCTGGGCCCCGCGAACACCGCTGGAACACACGAGACACGCACACCCTCCCCCTGCAGTGACTGGGCTCTCTCATAGGTTGTGGTCGGCGGCCCGCACCATCACAGCAACAACACCCTCCGCGAAAAGACGCTCTGTGTGCCGTGCCATCCCCCATTAGGCCAGGAGTGTTCGTGAGGAGGACGGCTGGCAGAGGTGGGGAACGTGTAGCCAAGGAAGCGACTGGTGGTACCTATCCATTGGCAATATTGAAGGTCATCGCCTGGGCGAGGCTCCGCATCAGGCCCGCTTTCCCTCTCTCCTCTCCACGGGCAACTGCCAAATCACAGTGGTCCTGTGCCAGAGCGCATGAAGTGCACTGACCCATCCCATCTGTGCGGGGGCTGGTTCCAGGCGGCCTTGACACAAACTCTACAAGAGGCCCCCTCCTTCTGTTGGTGCCCATGGTGCCCGCACGCACAAAAACTGCTTGGCCCTCTTGGGACTGGTGAGGCGGGGGCGCAAGTTGGAACCCTACACCACTAGCACGCCTGTGGTGTGCCCCCCAAGACAGTGAATCCAGACCCGACAGGCTTATGCCTTCTGCCCAACAGCTAGCCATGGGTCGACTGCGGTGCACCACCCCCCAAGCATCCACCCGCTCAGACTAAGAGGGGCCACAACAAGCACGGGCAACACAAGATACAGAGCTCCAACATCAGTCGCTGTCGGCAAAAATGGATACGGTCTTGAACGCAGTGGAGGAGCTGGGTGCAGCGATGTAACAAACTCGCTCCTCCTTAGAAGCAAAAATTGACAAAGGGGCCACAGACTTCACGCTACTTCACACAGATCACAGGAAGCTAGCAGACAAGGTACAGGCCCACGAAACGGCGATCACAGAACTTCGTCCCGCCATCAGCTCGAACACAACTACAATGCTCAATCTTGCAACCAAGATTCAGACTTTGGAGGATGCTGAAGGCCGGTCACGGCGCAATAATGTACGGTGGTGGGACTGCCAGAAGATGTGGAAGGCCAAGACCCAGTGTCCTATGCAGAACAGTGGATACGGGGCCTTTTACCCGAAGATGCGCTATCCCCCCAATTTGTCGTGGAGCGCGCACACAGATTGCCGACCCGTAGGCCTCCCCCTGGAACAAGACCCAGACCCTTCCTGATCCGGCTATTAAACTTTAGAGACAGGGACGCTATACTGAAGGAGACTCGGAAATTCCCAGGCATAACAGTACGTAATGCCCACGTCATGTTCTTCCCGGACTACACCGCACAAGTCCAAAGATGCAGAAGCTCCTTCCAGTCGGTGAAGAAGCATCTCCAGGAGCTGAGTATGCGTTACTCCCTCCTTTTTCCCAGCCCAGCTTCATGTGGTGGCAGAGGGATCCACACACTTTTTTGATTCTCCCACAGAAGCTTGGAAATGGCTGGAGGATCTGGGGCTATCCTCAGGACATCCGGAACCCGGAGCCAAAGTGAGGGCACGACGAGACAGAAACCACAGGAAGCGAAACAAACATAAAGCTATAACACAGTCAACCACACAGATCACACTTCCCAACCTGGAACAAATCATCACAGAGCACCGGAGGGCCTTACAGATCACAGGAGCGAAAGGCGACCAGCCTCACAGTTCAGACCCAGACACTGAGGGGCCGATTCGGGCCGGAAAACGTACCGACCGACTCAGTACGGGAATTTAATCCGACCGACACGAACCGGCGTCGCCCGACCTGGGTAGTACGATGAAATGCATGTGAATCACGACCGACTCGTACGGAACACAAGCCGAACGACCAACTTGCACGGAAACAAGCTATCCGGCCGGAAAACCACGCGAATCGAACCGACCGACATGCACCAGGAATGAACCCGAACGAAACGTACCCGCGAACTCCGACCCGCGCAGTACGATGTAATGCGTGGAAAACCAGACCGAGTCGCACGGAGCTCAAGCCGTACGACCGACACGCATACAAAAGCCAGCAGAAGGAAGCCAATACTCGGAGAACGACGCGTACGCCGCACAATAAACCTAGCAGAAACACAGCGTGAACGACTCAGAGAAGCTCGCACGAGACAACTGCAGCGTCCCACTCGGTCAGAAGAACGTCTCCTACATGCACAAAAAATACAAAGAGAAAAATACACAAAAAAAAGGGCCAGACAAGCAATGACAAAGTCAATAAATACAGGGGGAAAAAACATGGAACAAGGACACACCCCCAACTCCACCCATATAAAGGCCACAAATCCCTACCATGATCCTTTGCAAATTCAACTGACCTGCCAGCACAGAACACCATCAGACAGCAACCACAGACACACTCACAGCTCATCCATCACACAAGCCACACACCATTAGCACCTCAACAAATAGCACCCTCACATACACCCAGCAAAACCTACACCCACACACCCTCACTTCCACACCCACACACACATCAATCACCACCACCACCCATCACCATGCCCCCAAAGAAGAATCCAAAGTTCCTAGACAGTGAATTGGAAGTCATGGTAGATGAGATCCTCAGGGTAGAGCCCCAGTTGTTCGGTACATTGGTCCAACAGACCCCCATGTCGCAGAAAACTAAGATGTGGGAGAGGATCGTCGACAGGGTCAATGCACAATCACCATGTTTGCGCACAAAGGAAGACATCCAGAACAGGTGGTATGATGTGCGCAGGAGGGTCAGGGACCTACTAAAGAAGGATTACATCTTGAGTCAGCGCACTGGCAGTGGCCCTCCTGCCAAACCACTATACCTCAGGCCCTGGGAGGAGAAGGTGCGGGCCATCCTACCACCAGTGAGCGTATATGGACTATCAAACATCCCAGAGCCTGGTGAGTACACAACTAATATACCCAATATTGTGTGACAATACACACACATCACTGTCAAGGGGATAGTCAAACCATGCACCCTTAGCAAATCCACAGCAAACAAAAGATAATCACCCCAAGATTTGTCTGTCAGTCAGATAAACACAATACATGCCATCTCATAGTGATATGTAACTGTGTCATGATATGTACAAACCTAACTACAAATACAGCAAGGCAGTGGCACAAATATAACCAACAAACACAGTTAGACATTTTGCCACCACTAGAACACCACCTCACAGGGAAGCTCACTGAAAGGAAGGAATTCTGTGTATGCTGGTGAAGTCAGTGTAGCCAATAGCATGATGGGAGTTGTAGTTACAGATATTGCTCACCCTCACAATTGGCCCATCAACACCACTCTGAACCATGCTCACATCACAGGGAGTGGAAAACAACAGACAAGATGGCTGACACTGGGTACTGATGTGGGGAGCACAAGCCCCTGCTGGGAACTGGGCACCAACCAACAGCAGGACACCACTGTCAGCCATCTTGCCATTGCTATCACACTCACACACAGTGATGTCCACTCAAAAGGAAGGAAGTATGGGCATGCTGGGAAGGGGGGTGTAGGCAATAGCATGATGGGAGTTGTAGTCACAGATATTGCTCACCCTCACAATTGGCCCATCAACACCACTCTGAACCATGCTCACATCACAGGGAGTGGAAAACAACTGACAAGATGGCTGACACTGGGTACTGCTGTGGGGAGCACAAGCCCCTGCTGGGAACTGGGCACCAACCAACAGCAGGACACCACTGTCAGCCATTTTGCCATTGCTGTCACACTCACACACAGTGAAGTCCACTCAAAAGGAAGGAAGTATGGGCATGCTGGGAAGGGGGTGTAGGCAATAGCATGATGGGAGTTGTAGTCACAGATATTGCTCACCCTCACAATTGGCCCATCAACACCACTCTGAACCATGCTCACATCACAGGGAGTGGAAAACAACAGACAAGATGGCTGACACTGGGTACTGCTGTGGGGAGCACAAGCCCCTGCTGGGAAATGGGCACCAACCAACAGCAGGACACCACTGTCAGCCATCTTGCCATTGCTGTCACACTCACACACAGTGAAGTCGACTCAGAAGGAAGTATGGGCATGCTGGGAAGGGGGGTGTAGGCAATAGCATGATGGGAGTTGTAGTCACAGATATTGCTCACCCTCACAATTGGCCCATCAACACCACTCTGAACCATGCTCACATCACAGGGAGTGGAAAACAACAGACAAGATGGCTGACACTGGGTACTGCTGTGGGGAGCACAAGCCCCTGCTGGGAAATGGGCACCAACCAACAGCAGGACACCACTGTCAGCCATCTTGCCATTGCTGTCACACTCTCACACAGTGAAGTCGACTCAAAAGGAAGGAAGTATGGGCATGCTGGGAATGGGGGTGTAGGCAATAGCATGATGGGAGTTGTAGTCACAGATATTGCTCACCCTCACAATTGGCCCATCAACACCACTCTGAACCATGCTCACATCACAGGGAGTGGAAAACAACAGACAAGATGGCTGACACTGGGTACTGCTGTGGGGAGCACAAGCCCCTGCTGGGAAATGGGCACCAACCAACAGCAGGACACCACTGTCAGCCATCTTGCCATTGCTGTCACACTCACACACAGTGAAGTCGACTCAAAAGGAAGGAAGTATAGGAATGCTGGGAAGGGGGGTGTAGGCAATGGCATGATGGGAGTTGTAGTCACAGATATTGCTCACCCTCACAATTGGCCCATCAACACCACTCTGAACCATGCTCACATCACAGGGAGTGGAAAACAACTGACAAGATGGCTGACACTGGGTACTGCTGTGGGGAGCACAAGCCCCTGCTGGGAACTGGGCACCAACCAACAGCAGGACACCACTGCCTGACATCCTGAAAGCCAACTTGCACTCCCTGCAATGGAAGCACGTTCCATGGTGGGATATCTGGCTGGGTGGGAAGGAGGACTGACAGCTCTGACCATAGTTACAAGCAGCTTTCCTTACACACCCCCTTAACACAAACTCCACACAACTCACCTGGGAGAATGCAATGCCCACACTCCAATTAAATATCCCACAAAGAACCACCACCCTGGGTTATGCGGTGTGAAGCACAGGGACACTCTTGGGACTTGTAGCCAAACAAACGCCAGGACAACACTGTCAGCCATCCTGTCAGCACAGGCACACTACCCCACAGGGAAGCAGAGTCAAAAGGAAGAAAGTATGGGCATGCTGGGAAGGGGGGTATAGGCAATAGCATGATGGGAGTGTAGTCACAGCTCAACATCCCCCACCCACATGGCCCAGCAAGCTCACACTGAAGCATGCACACCTCACAGGGAGTGAAAAGATGTCTGACAATGGTGCTCTGTTGTGGGGAGCACAAGGCCCTGCTGGGAACTGTGCAACAACCAACAGCAGGACACCACTGACTGACATCCTGAGAGTCAACCTGCACACCCTGCAAGGGTGGCATGCTTCATGGTGGGATAACTGGGCTGGGGGAGAAGGAGGGCCGTATGTCCACCAAATACCACCAATGCTGGCCATGCACACACCTCAACATTCACATTGAAAAGCTTCAGGTTGGCAGGACAATGTGCTACCCCAATATCAACCTCTGACTGCGACAACTGAGGACAATGCAATGTACAGGGCCGCATCCAGAGGTACAGTCACAACTGTCAGGTGTGTGAACCATTGATGCCTGTAGAAACATAACATACATTGTGTGTCTCTTCCAAAAACAGGTGATGATGGGGACACAGCAGCAGACGACGAGGAGTCCCTGTCCCAGGCTCCGGGGGACACTGAGCTCACTGGTGTGGAACAGCCTCTGCCCTCCTCGGATGGCGAAGACCTACCTGGCACCTCCGGTGTGAGTCATCATGCAGCACCAGCAGGACCAACCTCTGCACCCCCTGCACCCACCCCTCCAACAACTGCCAACACACAGACCACCCCTGCCAACACGGACAGACCAAGGACCGCCGATGACAACAGCACAGGGACCCCGGCCCAACGTGGAGCAACGGACAACGACCTCAGTAACAACCCCCAAGTGGGCCTACGGTCACCTGTGCGTGCCAACGCAGGTCCGGCACGTGTCGACAGGGGTGGTGGGAGGGGTGGGAGACATAGGTCGCTGTTTGCAGAGGTGTCTGGACTGCATGATGACCCACAACTGGCACGCATTGCTGATGCGTACCAGAATAGCACCGGAGAGGTCAGCCAGGTAGTGAGGATCCTCAAGGACATTCAACAGCAGCAGGCTGCCTATCATGCCCGCTTGGACTCACACATGTCCTGTGTGGAGACACACATGTCCCGTGTGGAGACACACATGTCTGGCATGGAGTCCAAGTGGGACACATTGGAAGAACTGACAGCGGTGCATAGGGACATATTGACATGCCTCCGCCAGATTAGCACCAACATGGCCACACCTCCCTGTGTGCCCACAACATCTGGTGCTGCAACAACTGCAACTGCCACAGGGAGGGAGGATGACTCTGGCGGAGAGTCCTCTGCACCGCAGCAGCCTGCACGTGAGGGTCCCCCGAAAGAAGAGGGGTCGTCCGAGGAAGGAAAACTGAGAGGTTGATGGCCATGTACATCCCCCAGGAACCCAACACCTGTTCTGGAAAATCTCCTTTGTGTGCAAACTGTTCACCCTGTCGAATGCAACCCAACTCTCCCACATGACATGGGGAGCTTAAGTTGGCCCAATGTATCAGATGACCGTGGACTTTACTCAGGACATTTCTGCTACCAAGACTTCCAACTCATCTGGGAACTTTGGATTACAATCCCAATGTACAGCACCCACCATCCTCACACATGTATGGAAATAAACTCTCCAATACACCATACTTGCCTCTGTTGTGATTCCAACGTGGTTTCTGTCATGGAGATGGTGATCTGCTAAATGACACTGTGCATGCTAACTGCTACAGCAAGTTCAACACCGTCATGTGAGTCATGGAGACGTGACACATATGAGGGAGACACACCACTAGGGCTACACAACACATACAGACCAGGGCCATCAGACTCATCGCCTACACTGATGTTGCCAGGAAATACAGTGCAATGCACAGACACCACACCTATTCACAGTCTGTGTTAACTAGCCCACAGGTGCAGTAAGCACATGTCAGTCTGATGTGTGACCACAGACAACGCACATCCCAAAGTGAAGCACAAGTTTATTACATATTTGCAACATGTTGTTTCCACTACAGATGCAAGGTAATCCTACGTGGCAGGGGACACACAGTCAACAAGTGTAGAAGAAAGAAAGTCCAGGGGTGTGTGGCACATCACCTGTAGGGGAAACGACTGCTTCCACCCTGGAAGTTGAATCATGGTGTCGGGGGATCACAGTTCACCAAACAACTCTGAAAGTACCCTGTGAAGGACAGACATGACACACAGTCAAAAGCTCCGAAGAACAGGACAGAACTGCAATACACATGGCCAATACATGTCACAAGATACTCACAGAAAACCAAGTTAGCATGTCAACACTGTTGGGGAGTACAGACTACCTGTAAGGACACATCGCTGCACGCTTCCAGTCAAGTAGCACATGGCCACACTCAAACAGCACCAGAGCACCACCAACACATATCACGCAAACTCACATCATTGGCATGACAACTCTCTGGATACTCACATTCAACTGAAGAAGTTGGTGATGAGCTGTGTGCCATCATCATCATCATCATCACTGGCATCGTGGCCCAGGCCAGGATCCTCCACAGGTGGCGGATGTTGGTCATCGTCATCCAGGATGAGAGGCAACTCCTTCCGCACTGCCAGGTTGTGTAGCATGCAGCAGACGATGACAATCTTGCACACCTTTGCTGGGGCATATGGGAGGGCCCCTCCTGTCTTGTCCAGGCAGCGGAAGCGGCTCTTCAGGAGACCAAATGTCCGCTCGATCACTCTCCTGGTCCGACCATGTGCCTCATTGTAGCGCATCTGGGCTGGTGTCACAGGGTTCCTGAGGGGTGTCAGCAACCACGGCATGTTGGGGTATCCGGAGTCACCTACAGACAGACAATTGCACATTAGCTGAGTTGGAAAAGAGGGCGGAATACAACATAGCAGAACACACACAATGGTACAAAGTCAGTACACACCGACAAGCCAGGCACGCTGGTTCTGCATCTGTGACATCATCCTCGGGATGCGACTACTCCTCATCACGTAGTCATCGTGTGCCGAACCAGGGAAACGGGCACAGACATGTGAGATGCACATATCTGCAAGACATACCACCAGAGCATTGATCGAATGATAATGTTTCCTGTTCCTGTATGCCTGCTCATGTGCCTGTGGTGGTACCAAAGCCACATGTGTCCCATCAATGGAGCCAATGACATGTGGCATCCTCCCCAGGGCATAGAAGTCACTCTTGACGTCAGTGAGTTGTTGACGTTTAGGGAAATAGATGTACTGGTTCAGGCATCTCAACATTGCCTCCAAAACATAGCGTAGCACACGGCTGAACATAGTCTGTGACATCCCACCAGCAGACGCCACAGTGTGTTGAAAGGTACCGGTGGCAAAGAAGTGTAGGGCTGCCATCACCTTCACCTTGGGGGTCAGCGCTGTAGTGTACGGCCGGGCAGGTTGCAAATGTGGGGCCAAGCGCACAGCCAAATCATCAATCAGCTGCCTGGTGAAGCGGTACCGTCGGATGCTGTCACGTTCCACCATCGTTGCAAGGTCAGGGAATGGTCTATGGACAGCTGGTGCCCTGCAGTGCATAGGTGAAGAAAGAAAGATTGTCAGTCACCCCACATATGTGGCATTGACCATACTCAATATCACATGATACATCATTACGAGACACAAGTACTTGATGTGTGTGCCGTTCTGTATGGACATATGTGGCACCTACATGGACATCATCTAACATCTCAGTTCAACATGTGTTGACAACAGGTTCCAGGTTGTGCTATGGGAAACCATTAGGCTGTGTCACAGTACCCATTTACTGCTGTCACGTTCCAAACACACACCACAGTGACATGTCTGGACAGATGCGCCACAGGCATCACAGCTCATTGACAGGTAGATTCCCAGGGACCCTGTCTTGCCACATGGACACTGGCATGACATGGCGTATCATGTACACGTCAGCAAAACTAACATGACTCCCACAGGTAGTGGCCCCTGTTGCCTCCGCAGGACAGACATGGACGTCTGTGACACACACACGCACAACATCAAAGTCCATGCACAAACAACGTGGATGTGGAGACTGTCTCCCATTGTGCACATGGAATCAGAGACATCGGAAACACAACATGCACACAGACTGTGGAGGGCCATCACTATTGTGGCAATGGGTCACCCTGTGACGTACATACCTTCCCACATGGGACTCTGGGGGTATGTGACATGACATACACATACACAACCTGGAAATGTTACCATGCCACATGCTCAGAAATGAACAGTTGCACATCACAGTGGTCATGTGCACAACACACAAAGGATCCTGTCCCCATGAACACGTGCACAGCCTGGGAGTGGCTGCCCCCAAGTGCCACCACAAAAACCACATGTTGACCCCCATACACAGATAAGGTAATGCAGCCTTACATGCCTTAGGATACAGTGTGGACAGGCTGTGGTGTTGTAGGTGTGCCCCTGAGTCCCTGGCAAGTATATGTCACTGGCATACGTTCACCAGTGACAAGCATGGTGACATATGCGAGTGACCTGTACAGGGACGCGTCGTACAGCAATGGACCAATCGGTGTGCACGCACTGGCCATTGAATCTGCTGTGAGCGGGTACGCGTTGTTTCCCAGAATACGCGTTGTACAGCAATGGACCGATCGGTGTGCACGCACTGGCCATTGAATCTGTTGTGTGCGGGTACGCGTTGTACAGCAATGGACCGATCGGTGTGCACGCACTGGCCATTGAATCTGTTGTGAGCGGGTACGCGTTGTTTCCCGGAATACGCGTTGTACAGCAATGGACCGATCGGTGTGCACGCACTGGCCATTGAATCTGTTGTGTGTGGGTACGCGTTGTACAGCAATGGACCGATCGGTGTGCACGCACTGGCCATTGAATCTGTTGTGAGCGGGTATGCGTTGTACAGCAATGGACCGATCGGTGTGCACGCACTGGCCATTGAATCTGTTGTGAGCGGGTACGCGTTGTTTCCCGGAATACGTGTTGTACAGCAATGGACCGATCGGTGTGCACGCACTGGCCATTGAATCTGTTGTGTGCGGGTACGCGTTGTACAGCAATGGACCGATCGGTGTGCACGCACTGGCCATTGAATCTGTTGTGAGTGGGTACGCGTTGTTTCCCGGAATACGCGTTGTACAGCAATGGACCGATCGGTGTGCACGCACTGGCCATTGAATCTGTTGTGTGTGGGTACGCGTTGTACAGCAATGGACCGATCGGTGTGCACGCACTGGCCATTGAATCTGTTGTGTGCGGGTATGCGTTGTACAGCAATGGACCGATCGGTGTGCACGCACTGGCCATTGAATCTGTTGTGAGCGGGTACGCGTTGTTTCCTGGAATACGCGTTGTACAGCAATGGACCGATCGGTGTGCACGCACTGGCCATTGAATCTGTTGTGTGCGGGTACGCATTGTACAGCAATGGACCGATCGGTGTGCACGCACTGGCCATTGAATCTGTTGTGAGCGGGTACGCGTTGTACAGCAATGGACCGATCGGTGTGCACGCACTGGCCATTGAATCTGTTGTGAGCGGGTACGCGTTGTTTCCCGGAATACGCGTTGTACAGCAATGGACCGATCGGTGTGCAAGCACTGGCCATTGAATCTGTTGTGTGCGGGTTCGCGTTGTACAGCAATGGACCGATCGGTGTGCACGCACTGGCCATTGAATCTGTTGTGAGCGGGTACGCGTTGTTTCCCACAATACGCGTTGTACAGCAATGGACCGATCGGTGTGCACGCACTGGCCATTGAATCTGTTGTGTGCGGGTACGCGTTGTACAGCAATGGACCGATCGGTGTGCACGCACTGGCCATTGAATCTATTGTGAGCGGGTACGCGTTGTACAGCAATGGACCGATCGGTGTGCACGCACTGGCCATTGAATCTGTTGTGAGCGGGTACGCGTTGTACAGCAATGGACCGATCGGTGTGCATGCACTGGCCATTGAATCTGTTGTGAGCGGGTACGCGTTGTTTCCCGGAATACGCGTTGTACAGCAATGGACCAATCGGTGTGCATGCATTGGCTAGGGCCTGGCATGGCAACGGACGCGTTTTCGAAGCTTCAACGAGTCTGATGCAGTGAATTCAGTTGGCCAGCCACAACAATGTTGCAAATTCATGGGTGTCATGAAGTTTAACTTTTGAAGGATGCTGTGGGCGTGTATAAGTGGTGCAATTCCATGGATTGGCCAGATTCAGAAGATCAAACGACTTGGACCTATCACTTTGGACACATGGGACAGTATCTGCCTCTGCAGCACACATATAATGCTGGCTGTTCCCCTGAAAGCTCACTTGCCTGCCCTACATGCTCCAGGACGACATCTGCCACCAACACTGCTGCTGTCTCTGCATCCTCTGGCTACTGCAATGGCACGTACTGTGGAGAGAGCCCCAGCCTTCAGCCTTGAGGAGAACCAGGCCCTGCTGGACAGCCTCCTTCCACAGTACAGCAAGCTGTATGGGAAACCAGGGGAGCAGGTGAGTGTGCTGTCCACTGCCTTACTAATTGTGCATGTTGTCTGGCTAGCAAGACTTACAGTGTGCACACCACTGACTAGCATGCTCACTGAGTAGTTCTCACCCCCCAAAGTGGGTAGTCACATGCACTGAACAGGTACAGTGCAGTAACAGTGCATTCCAACAAGCTTTTACTTCCCAGACAATGATACCATGTAGTGACTGCTGGCAAACTGTCCATAGCCATAGTTGCACTGCCTGTGTACATCATATGCCCCTGTGATTGAGACATGTATATCCAACTGTGCGATGCACGTATATGTTGCATGTGTAGTAATGGCATTTTCACTTTGTCATCCTCACCGGTTGATTACCACCAGAAGCAGGAAATTTGGCTGACCATCGCCCGGAAAGTAAGATCCATGGGGGTCTACAAGCGCCGGATCCGCAACTGCCAGAAGAGGTGGCAGGACCTTCGGGGCTGGACCCGGAGGATCGCAAGGGTCCAGCTGAAGCTGTCGCCTCCTCGCAGGAGGGGCGGACACTGGACCCTGATCCCCACATGCACCGGATCCTGGTGGTGGTCTTCCCTGACCTGGATGGGCAGCTGAATGCCAGACAGCAGCAAGGAGGGGGTGAGTCCATGACTGCACTGTGAACTTTGTCTGACATGATATGTGCCCTCCTCTGGCCTGGTTAAACTTCCACAGTACATCAGTCTTGTGGTCCAGGACCCATGTCCCTCAATTGTGACATGCCCACTCCTCATCTGATACGCAGGTGTGGCCCTTACAGTCAGGAAATTGTGTCACTTGGGTACTGTGTCCTTGCATTTTGCTTCGCTCAAGGTGGGGGACAGCATTTGTTCCCGTGACTTTGTGGTGGGATTCATGGGTGGGTCAATTGCTTACACAATGCCTAAGTTCTGACATGTAATCTGGGTGTAACTTTGATATGTGGTCCACTTGCTGATCTGAATCACCACATGTCCCTGGGGTATTTGGCACACCCCCATGCTGCGGGTGTGAACAATGTTTGGGCCTCAGGAGTATGTATATCAAGTGTGTCACACATGCTTAGCCACCTGCCTACTGTCCAGGGCTCATCCCTCTTTCAGGTGGAGCAGGACAGTCATGCCTACTCCAGGGCATACAATACACTCCGTACTCCCACTCCCGTGTATCAGCTGACATGTTGTGATCAGTGAAATGTTCCCTCAGGTGTCTGCCTCTGTGTCGTTGTGCTGTGGCTTCGTTGTCAGGACTACTGGGATGTTTATCGTTTAGGGCTCAGCATGCCATCTGAGATGTGACCATGAGAGATGATACTTGTGTGACTTATAGGTGTTTGACCACTTGGCTGTGCACACAGGTGTATGCGACTGTGAATTCCAGGCAGCTGTTTCTCATTCACAGCAGACTGTGAGGTGCTCAGGTTCCTAGAGTTGTGTTTCATGTCTCCCATATGTCCAATTGGCATGACGTGGACAAATAAGAGTTCAGATGATGTGGTTTGTGGGGGATGGACATGTGCACTTGTCAGCTACAGAACTTGCATTCCCCATTACCTAGGATTGTGACACAGTGCAGACTGTTGTTGGCTGGCTGCCATGCCCATGTGACTGGAGACAGTGATGTATGACTTTGCAGGCATGCCTGTGCCATGGCATTAAACTTCCTAAGAGTGATCCTGCAGGGGAGTGACATGTGCAACATGCACCCCATTGTGGCATTGACTATCCGGACATGGGTGCATCATGATGTCTGGTGCTGGTATGCATCACATGCGTCTCTAATTAGACTCTGGCCATCCCTTATTCCGGACACCTGTACTGACTCAGTGGCAAGAGATGTGATGTGTGCATGTTCACATACTTCACCGTGTTCTATGCAATGTCCAACAACTGTGTACGTGGTGCATGTGTCCACCCTGGGGTCTTACCATCCAACAGGCACCAGACAGATGGGTGCAAGGGCAGGAGGGGTGTGAGTGCCATGGTTGACCATCAGACTGACAATTGGCTTCTCCTAATCTGTGTGAGCACTTTTGGCAATGTTCAACTAAGGATGCCAGGGCTTGCTCTGTAATGTGCTGTACTTACTGTGGTGTGTGCGGTCAGTGCAGGTGACTGATGTTTGTCTGTTTCCCTAATTGTTTGCAGATACATCCACGGCCACAGGAGGGGACAGCTCCACGGACCAGGAGGAGCAGCTGAGCCAGACTGGGTCTGGAGCCGATGAGTGGTCGGAGGGACCCAGTGGCACGGAGGGCGAGGGGAGCCACACCGAGGAGTCCTCAGCACCATCCACCTCAGCTGAGGACCACAGCAGCTCGGAGGATGACTCCCTTGTGGAGGCGGCTGTCAGCAGCCACCACACCTCAGCTAGTATGTCTGGCCCCGCCTCCACCACCACCACCACCACCACCACCGCCCTCCCATTGGCTCCCATTCCAGAGGTCTGTGGAGGCTCCCGTGTTCGGGAGCGTTTCTCCTTCGTGCCAGGCACCGCACCCCCTGCCCCTGTGTCCCCTGCTGCCCTGAGTGAGGAGTCTGTGTACCTCCTTCGCCAGCTCCATGTAGGGCAGACAGCAATGCTGAGTGTCCTCCATGCACACACCACTCTGTTGACACAGCTGGTGTCGTTCATGGAGGGCATCTCGACGGGCATGTCTGCCCTACAGAGGAGCAATAGGTCCATGGACTCCTCACTGACGGCAGCAGTGTCCCTCCTCCAACAGTCCATCACCCCTCCTACCTCTGCCCCATCCACACTTCCTGGCACCCTACCTGTCCCAAGCACATGCACACCTGCACAATCACCCAAACACACAGACACGAGCAGCACAGAAACACACAAAACAAGGGCAAAACGTGCACACAAGCATCCTCAGGGGACTGATACCACACCCCAGGGGATGGGGAACGGACACACACACAGGCATCCACAGTCACTCCGCAGTCCTCAATATCCTCTCCCTCCAAGACCCCTTCCCTGCCTCACCTGCAACCCCACCTACAAAGCAGCTCTTCCTCTGTGACCTCGGCCTCTTCCCCTCCGAGCCCGCTGATCCAGCATACAGGGGGAAGAGGAAGTCCACCCACACAGAGGGGAGTGCCCCTCGCCCCCGGACACCCTCCCCCAGGTGCAGACAGACTGAGGCCCCCACCCGCAAGTCCCCCCGGGCCCGGAATAGCAAGACCCCGCCACCGCCCTGCAGGTCAACCACACAGTCTCCTTCCTCCATCCCTCAGGCCCCCACAACACAGGTTCCCCCACCACACCCTGCCCCAGGTTCCCCCACCCACAGATACACCATCCCCAAAATGATGCGGCCTTCTCCACCTACCACTTGCTCTTCCAGCCCCACACCCCCCGCTGCACATGTTTGTGCCACTGGTGTGGAGCCCGTGTCCTCCCCTCTGTCCTGCCCACCTTACCTGAACCCCATTCTACTCCCCTGGAGATGGGCACTGCAGTGGAGTCCACTACCACCCCGTCTGACTTGGGCACTGCAGTGGGGAACCTGTCCACTCCATCTGGCCAGCCCACTGGAGTTGTGCCGGCACCCACACCATCTGACTCATGCCCCCCAGTTGTGCCGGCACACACCATGTCAGACACCTCCACTGCAGTTGTCAGTGACTCTCCAGCACCAGCCACCCCTCCCCTGCCTCCTTCTGGTGAGCCCTGATCCTGTCCCTGCGGTGCCTGGCCTGCCCCCCTGTATGCCCCTCCGAGGGGAGTATCCCTGGTTCGTAGCAGTGCAGGCAAGGAGAGGGTGACATCTGCCACTGTCGCCCTGTTTGGACTTTAGTAATGGACTGGCCATTGGCCTTTGGGTTTTGTCTGGACTTTCTATTTACTATTCACATATGCTGAATAAAGCTCCTTTCAGTTCTCTAGTGGTTTTGCTTCAGTTGTACATGATGTTGAGGATGCTAACCATGCCCTTGCTGCAGTGATGGTGATTTTTGATATCAGGTAAAAGAAGTGTTACTGTGCAGGACTCCATGTGGTCCAGGGTGAATGTGTCCTATCCTGGTGTGTAGCCATGTCATCCTTTGCAGCAATATGAGGGTGTCATGTTTTTCATATTTGCCAATGGGATTCCCTACATGTTTTTGCAATATCACATCTGTGGCTTACACCCCTGCACATCAGATGTGCTTGCCATTGTTCAATTTGTCTATTTCCTGACCGTGTGACCATCTCCACTGGACATGCAAGTTTGGGCATCAATGGGGAAGGACTCATCTGTGGTAACAGTGCAACTTGCTATACATGTGTATTTGAACTGTGCAGATGATTTCGGTGACACTGCCATGACCAGGCTGATGTGACGAGAGCCTTCATTTTGTGCTAATTGCTGACTGAGTGACCAAGTGTTCTGCTGACATGATAGAGCCCTGCAGAGTCAACGTATGGCACAGCTTTCCTTACACAGGAGTGGAGTCCCCTCATGGCAGTGTGTAATTCCGTGACATTGCCTGAGCCCAAGGTGTGTGTTGTGTGAGCATGTCTGTGTGTATTCACTTCCATTTTGCTACGCAGGCTGGGGTCCCTAGTGATGTTCCTGTTTGTGATGCTTGCTGAGTTGACCTATGTTCCCCCCAAATCTTCGCCCTGGGTTCTCTGGGATGTGGGTGCATGGCACATTACTGACCATCAGGGTGTCATCAATAGTTGTGTTTGCTGTCAGGGCTGAGTTTGTGGGCAAACGCAGATGAGACACAGTCAGGATTCCCCTTGGCACTTGTTGGTTACACAAGTCATGTAAATTACAGTTTGTGTTAGCTTTCAGTGATTGTGACACGTTGTGTGTGTGACTGCTGCCACTCCTCAGGGTCAGAGCTGCAATGTTGGTAGTTGTCTATGTGTGTTCTTTGTGGGTGACCTTGGCTTCTTCATTGGTGTGTGACTGTGGCCGGGATCCCATTGGTTGGTGTGGATTGGACGTCATGCCCATGTACAGCGTACTGTGCAGTGTGTCAGACATTCTCAAGTCTTGTTGACTGGCCATGTGTGATGGGTATCTCCACCTTAGTTCCCCCCACCACCCCTGGGATTGTCATGGGTGCATGTGCAATGTCACCAGTTCATGTGAGCTTCACTGCTGCACATTGGTGGAGATCAAGGTGTGTGGTGTTGAGTGTGTGCAAATGAGAGTTGTTGCACGGCTAGACCCCTACCTCCATGTTGGCCTTGGCTGACAGGCCGTGCTGATTGATTTGTGCTTGTGTAGGTGTGATGGTAGTTAGTTGCTCAGGACACATGACTGTGGTTCACAGTGTGTACGACATCTACCTTTGTCATCACAATGGGATTATCATGCAGGCCAGTGTCACCACAATGTGGGGTCCCTGGGGGTAGTGCTGTGGTGGGTCTGTCTCTTGCTGTGTTAGTTGCTGTTCCTGCAGGCTTGTGTGACATTTGTAATTTGGGCTCCCTCTCATCTAACAATGCCTGATTGCCCACATAGGGGATTCCGATCCATGAGTTACTTTTGTGTGGCACTGTATTGACATCTGTGTAATGGGGATTCAGGCCTCCTCATGTGTTGTGTGGTTGCCTGGGGACACTGGCACACACCCCCATCACCTGTTGTGTTTGATATGCAGTGTGAGTCTGCCTGTTTGTGTTTGTGCATTTGCACCACTGCATTGGCATTTCTTTAGTGTGCCATTGGCTGTATGTTGTTTGGTGGCTTTCCCCTGCTGTCCCTGGGACTCCTAGGTCATCAGTCAGCACAATGATCATGGTTTGTATGTCCCATTGCTGCCATGGAATGGTATTTGTTCACTTGACATCTACAGTCTCCCCAGGATATCTACATTTGTGTGTCCATTGGTGCAGATATGTGGGTCTGCATTATGATGGTCACTTCTGTCATTGTGTTATTCGTGAATGTTGACAATGTGAGCCCACATGGGTGATGTTTGTCTGCACATGGCCAAAGCGATGTTTCATTGGCACTGCACTGTTTGCCTCACCCAATCTATGTTGCTATGGGATACATGCACTACTATGCCACTGATGTGTTTGTTGTTGTGTGACCAGGAAGTATCCATGCAGTTTGGCATTTGCAGCTTTAAACACTTACATTTTGGTCACTGTGGTGATGGGGCTTTAGACCCCATTGCCACAATGTTCAAAATGTGCTTCAGCTATGGACCACACACTTACCTTTTGGTCACTGTGGTGATGGGGCTTTAGACCCCATTGCCACAATGTTCGAAATGTGCTTCAGCTATGGACCCCACACTTACCTTTTGGTCACTGTGGTGATGGGGCTTTAGACCCCATTGCCACAATGTTCGAAATGTGCTTCAGCTATGGACCCCACACTTACCTTTTGGTCAGTGTGGTGATGGGGCTTTAGACCCCATTGCCACAATGTTCGAAATGTGCTTCAGCTATGGACCACACACTTACCTTTTGGTCACTGTGGTGATGGGGCTTTAGACCCCATTGCCACAATGTTCAAAATGCGCTTCAACTATGGACCCCACACTTACCTTTTGGTCACTGTGGTGATGGGGGTTTAGACCCCATTGCCACAATGTTCAAAATGCGCTTCATCTATGGACCACACACTTACCTTTTGGTCACTGTGGTGATGGGGGTTTAGACCCCATTGCCACAATGTTCAAAATGTGCTTCAGCTATGGAGCCCACACTTACCTTTTGGTCAGTGTGATGATGGGGTGTTAGACCCCATTGCCACAGTGGTCATGGTCTGCTTGCATTGTGGAGGCCACACACATTTATGTGTGACACATGTGATAGGGGGTCACATTGTATGTTCAATGTCATGTTCAGTGTTGTAGGCATTTGACACAGACTACACACGCATGTCATGGTGTTGGGGGGGATGTATTTTTCAGACATTCCTTATGTTGGAGTATGCTGGTTGTGTCATGCATTACCCGTCCTATGAGTAGGGGTTGTGTGGGTGGTAGGCATCCAGGCCCCCATGAGTAGGGGTGGTGGGAGTGGTAGGCATCCATCCCCCTATGAGTGGTGAGGGTAGTAGTGACAGGCATCCATCCCCCTATGAGTGGGGATGGTAGTGGTGGCAGGCATCCATCCCCCTATGAGTGGGGATGGTATTAGTGGCAGGCATCCATCCCCCTATGAGTGGGGAGGGTAGTAGTAACAGGCATCCGGGCCCCCATGAGTAGGGGTGGTGGTAGTGGTAGGCATCCATCCCCCTCTGAGTGGGGATTGTATTAGTGGCAGGCATCCATCCCCCTATGAGTGGGGATGGTAGTGGTGGCAGGCATACATCCCCCTATGAGTGGGGATGGTATTAGTGGCAGGCATCCATCCCCCTATGAGTGGGGATGGTAGTGGTGGCAGGCATACATCCCCCTATGAGTGGGGATGGTATTAGTGGCAGGCATCCATCACCCTATGAGTGGGGATGGTATTAGTGGCAGGCATCCATCCCCCTATGAGTGGGGATGGTATTAGTGACAGGCATCCATCCCCCTATGAGTGGGGATGGTATTAGTGGCAGGCATCCATCCCCCTATGAGTGGGGAGGGTATTAGTGGCAGGCATCCATCCCCCTATGAGTGGGGATGGTATTCGTGGCAGGCATCCATCCCCCTATGAGTGGGGATGGTAGTGGTGGCAGGCATCCATCCCCCTATGAGTGGGGATGGTATTAGTGACAGGCATCCATCCCCCTATGAGTGGGGATGGTATTAGTGGCAGGCATCCATCCCCCTATGAGTGGGGAGGGTAGTAGTAACAGGCATCCGGGCCCCCATGAGTAGGGGTGGTGGTAGTGGTAGGCATCCATCCCCCTCTGAGTGGGGATGGTATTAGTGGCAGGCATCCATCCCCCTATGAGTGGGGATGGTATTAGTGGCAGGCATCCATCCCCCTATGAGTGGGGATGGTATTAGTGGCAGGCATCCATCCCCCTATGAGTGGGGATGGTATTAGTGGCAGGCATCCATCCCCCTATGAGTGGGGAGGGTAGTAGTAACAGGCATCCATCCCCCCATGAGTAGGGGTGGTGGTAGTGGTAGGCATCCATCCCCCTCTGAGTGGGGATGGTATTAGTGGCAGGCATCCATCCCCCTATGAGTGGGGATGGTATTAGTGGCAGGCATCCATCCCCCTATGAGTGGGGATGGTAGTGGTGGCAGGCATCCATCCCCCTATGAGTGGGGATGGTATTAGTGACAGGCATCCATCCCCCTATGAGTGGGGATGGTATTAGTGGCAGGCATCCATCCCCCTATGAGTGGGGAGGGTATTAGTGGCAGGCATCCATCCCCCTATGAGTGGGGATGGTAGTGGTGGCAGGCATCCATCCCCCTATGAGTGGGGATGGTAGTGGTGGCAGGCATCCATCCCCCTAAGAGTGGGGATGGTATTAGTGGCAGGCATCCATCCCCCTATGAGTGGGGATGGTAGTGGTGGCAGGCATCCATCCCCCTATGAGTGGGGATGGTATTAGTGACAGGCATCCATCCCCCTATGAGTGGGGATGGTATTCGTGGCAGGCATCCATCCCCCTATGAGTGGGGAGGGTAGTAGTAACAGGCATCCATCCCCCTATGAGTGGGGATGGTATTAGTGGCAGGCATCCATCCCCCTATGAGTGGGGATGGTAGTGGTGGCAGGCATACATCCCCCTATGAGTGGGGATGGTATTAGTGGCAGGCATCCATCCCCCTATGAGTGGGGATGGTAGTGGTGGCAGGCATCCATCCCCCTATGAGTGGGGATGGTATTAGTGGCAGGCATCCATCCCCCTATGAGTGGTGAGGGTAGTAGTGACAGGCATCCATCCCCCTATGGGTGGGGATGGTATTAGTGGTAGGCATCCATCCCCCTATGGGTGTGTATGGCATTGGTGATAGCCATCCCGCCCCTATTGTTCTGCTGTTGCTAGTGTACGTCATTTCTGCATCCCTATGTGTGTGTGACATATGTTGGGTACGTGTCGTTTGTTTGTGTAGTGGGTGTTTGACTTACCGTCTGCGTCGTACGCGTCCGTACCGGTCCCGGTAATAGATGTAGAGTATTGGTAGGACCTGCGCGATGGGATTCATGGTTTGTTCGTCTCGTTCGGGTTTCTCGTGGCTTGGACTCGTACTCGTCGCTGGCTTGTCTGTCTCGTCGCCGTGGATCGCCTTGTGGCGCGAATCGGAGCTTATGTGCAGCTCTCCCGGATGCTCTGACGTGCCGGACGTAGCGACGGGTTCGGGCGCGTACGGAAGGCGCATCGTACTCGTCCGGCCAGAAGGTGCTGTGTGTTTGCTTCCGTGCGACTCGAATCGGCGTTTACGGATCCGGCTCGGACGTGGAACAGGAGCTGGATTTGGTGAGTACGGCTCGCTCGGAATCTGGGCTGTTATGCGCATCGTACTTGTTCGTTCGGACGACTGTTCGAATCGGTCGGGAAACACGCGTTCGGCTTGGTTTTTTTCCGGACGAATGGTGTTGGGTGCGCTTCCGGCCCGAATCGGAATCGGCCCCTGAGTCTATTCAATCCATGAATGAAGAAGAGCAGACCCATTTGTGGCCCGAGGGGCTAGGCTCACCCCGCCTCCCCGAGGTGACACCGCACACCTCAGATGACATCATCTGATACACGCAGTTTCAGGGCACGCCCCCCTTTACCGTACTGTCTCCCAGTAAACAGCCAGGCGGAGCCGCACATCGCCCTGTGACCACAAATCTGTGCCGCGGTGCTGCAACATCACAGATGCATAAAGACCTTGCCAAAGCCTGCAGTCCTCTGCAAGGGACTGTACCAGAGACAAACCACAAGGGCGCAACAAAACCTCCACCACCGAACGTATCAACCCCATCTTGAACTAAAATTGTTTGAAGCAGAATGCATGTGCGACAAGGTTTGGGAGGACCCTCGTTGGTGTTCCACTCCGATAATGTTCTTGAAGTTTACCTGTTTATTCCCTTTCAAGTCTTCTCACGCACCCCGCACCGAAGCACACACTACCTAGAGCTGGCCCATTCACACAACTCTGTCACTAATAGGTCAGCAAGCCAATGGCAAGCAGGGCACAGTGAGCAGACACACAACAACTGCAAATGGCGCAAACTAATGTCATTACATGGAATGTGAGCAGCAGTATGTCCGCACTGCAACAGGGCAGGCGCAGGTTTCAGACATATGTTTTGGGACTGTCCGCAATTGGGTAATTTTTGGGAGGAAGTAACCACACTACTGGCCGACATCTCTGATAGAGAAGTTGAGACTACTCAGGGATCCTGTCTCTTTCACTGGTTCCCTCACACAGCCAAGAATAAAGTAACAAGTAAATTCTTGGATCTGGGCTCATTATTAGCCAAAAGGGACATCACCACACACTGGAAAGCAAAAAGAGGCCCAAGTGTAACTAGATGGAAGAAGGAATTCGTTAAATGGGCAGAATGTGAAGGAATAGTTAGAATGCAAATAGCAAAGAGGACGGGGAAGTGAGAGGGCGATGGAAGCAGCAAGAGCATGGGAAACACTAGTGGTGCTACTTCGGATCCCGGAGGATAGTGGAGATGAGGAATCGATAGAAGAGGCCCCTGCAGCAGTGGATTAGGCTATATACCCCTGACCACAGCTTAGAGCTGAAGAGTTAGATGGAAGACATGTCATAACACTGTACTCCCCGAAAGATGGTTCCCGGAGTACTGATGTGGGCACCTAGGAAAAGCGACTAGAAGCAACCACGAACCGCAAATTAGCACTATGACTTTAAGTGACACGCCTGGTGGGAGGGCAGGGTGGGGGGGGTAGTTGTGGGGGGGGATTATAGTTTTGGAATTAAAAGTATTAACGGATGCACAATCATTGAATACAGAATTGTATCCTATTGTTAGGCTACGGGGCAAAATGGGAGAAGATTAGTCTAACTAAATGTTCTTCCTTCTGAATTAACAGCATAAGTGGACTTGTTAACTAAAACTCCTGATTAATGATAATTGTGATACATGAATGGTGCATGAACCCTTTGTAAAACTCAATAAAGTTTGTTTAAAAAAAATAATTACATGGAATGTGAGAGGCATTCACACCCCAGCAAGGCGCTACTCCATATATTCGTATTTGCAGCGTAGGGCCGCTAACATAGCGCTACTACAAGAGACGCACATCACGCAAATTGAGGCCTCTAGACTCCATAGACGCTGGCGAGGGCAGATGTTCAGTACCAATTTTTCCACTCAAGCAAGAGGATTGCTAATATGGATCAGTGCCGGAACCCCTTTCGTAGCAGAAGAGGTAGCAACAGATCCGGGTGGCAGATATGTCCCTGTACCAGGCCGCCTAAATAGACAGTCTATTCTTATAAGGTCTATATACGCCCCAAATGTAGAACAGCCAGCCTTCCTATGCCACCTTACACGTACGCTTGCACCCTGGGCCGATATTCCTTGGCTGCTGGGAGGTGACTTCAACTCAGTGCTTGACACTCTTTTAGACCGCTCCTTCCCCCCAATAACACGCACTTCCGCCTCCTCAAATGCTTTGGCCCTGCAGGACTGGCTTACGCATTGGTCTCTGACAGATATTTGGCATGCCTGAAACCCAGACACCCGCATATACTGGTTCTACTCCCACGTACACGGCCTGCACGTGCGGCTGGATCGGTTTGTAGGTTCCCCCTCACTACTGCCACTTATTAAGACTATCGACTACCTAGGTCGCACACATTCCGATCACAACCCCCAAATACTGCAGCTAAGCTGGGAGGCCGGCCCGCCAGTAGTACCTACTTGGCGTCTCCAACCGGTGGCGCTGGAAGACCCCGCGTTTCGCGCCTCACTAGAAGCAGTTACAACGCAATACTTTGAAGACAACGCTGGCTCCACACACAGCACATCCATTGAGTGGGAAGCATTCAAGGTGGCCATTAGGGGACACAGCATGGGGTTGGTCTGGAATATGCGAAAGCAACTTACCCGGGAAATAGGGGTAATAGAGCAGAATCTCTTACCCCACGAAACCCAATTGGCACCAGGCGCGAGATACCCTCGGCAACTACACAAGAAACAAAGCAAGCATATCAGTCTGTTAGAACGGCTGCGATGCCTCAACTACAAAGCACACACGGCGCGCACATATGCATTGTCAGACAGGTCTGGTAGGCTATTGGCCTGGCTGTTGCGCCAGGAACAACCCAGACTTCCCATACATGCCATACGCCCTGCGGGCGGCCCCACGGCATATACCCAGCACGAAATACATGCAGAGATGACCAAACATTACACAACCCTCTACAATGCCACCACCACATTGGACCAGGGTAGAACGAGAACGTTTCTGTCCGCAGTGCAATTACCTACTATCACGTCTGAACACAGTGAGACACTGTGTGCCCCGATTGAACAGGAAGAAATCAGGTAAGTGATAGCAGCATTAGCAACAGGGAAAACACCTGGCCCAGACGGTCTCCCATCTGAATTCTATAAGGCGTACGCAACAGTATTGACGCCGCGTCTCCAGGAGGTCTATGCCAAGGCAATAGACGATTCCACCCTCCCACAAATATTGAACGAAGCGAAAATGGTCTCACTACCCAAATCGGATAGAGACCCTAAGGAGCTGGGCTTGTATAGACCTCTGGCCCTATTAAACACTGATTAAAATTTTTTGGCGAAGCTACTTGCGGACCGGCTGGCGCCATTGGTCCAATCGCTTGTACACGACGACCAAAACGGGTTCGTCCCAACACGAAGCACCTCTTTGAATCTTCGTCGGTTCTATAGGGTTGCCAAATATGCGCCGGAGCAATGGCCCAGCGCGGGATGCCTGATTTTAGACCTAGAAAAGGCATTCGACACCCCTGACTGGGACTTCCTTTTCGCAGTGCTGCCACTATACGGGCTCGGGGAGGCGTTCATTAGGATGGTCCAGCTTTTATACAGTGATCCAGTAATAATGCTACGTTCAGGCCCGTACATGTCTGCCCCGATCAAAGTACGAAGAGGCACCAGGCAGGGATGCCCATTATCCCCATTGCTGTTCTCACTCGTTCCATGTTTCGGGTAAAGGGCATGGGCTGGGGGATCCCTCTGGGAGATAACACACACATTATCTCACTATATGCAGACGATCTCCTCCTATATCTAAGAGATGTGCATTCAATCCCAGGGGAGGTAGAACACATTCTAGGGGCATTTGCTGCTGTGTCTGGGCTTGTCGTCAATGCATCCAAGTCTTGCCTTTACCCATATGATGAGGCATCTCCCAACCCGCATTATGTATTCAACGGCACGAACATTGAGTGGCAAACGCAAACCTTCCGGTATCTGGGGATCCGAGTTTACCATCGCCCAGAGGATATGCTTTAGGGCAACCTAGGCAGGGCAATGGCCCCTAAGGACTATGGGCCATGTGGCTTTGATGAAAATGGTAGTCCTGCCACGACTACTATATTACTTCGCTAATCTTCCAATATATCTCCCACCAGGCCTCTTCAAAACCTTGAAGGGGATGGTGAGAGGGCACATCTGGGGGGCCTCCCGCAACAGAGTAGCTCTCCGGAAGCACTACCTACCGACAGACCAAGGGGGGCTTGCACTACCCAACTTAGAGCACTACCACCTAGCAGCCCAACTACAATGGGTGGCTGGATGGCTCTCGGATCGGCGTCTGGCAGATACGACGACGGACCTCCTGGCCCTGACCCACCAAGCTCTTCTTTCCCTATTTCACCCATGTAGCAAACAGAAGCCACCGCCACAGCTATTACTAAGTGTGGCATATAGATGCTATCGCAGAAGTTTGCTCCTGACGCATAGCGTTAAGCCATATGCCCCCGCGCTCCCGCTAACCGGCACACCGAGGAGCCACGGCCCCATCACTGCCTGAGAGATACGTAGCCTAATTGAAAGTGGAATACAAGATGTGGGAGACCTGTACCATGAAGGAAACTTAATATCCTTCGCCTCACTTGCAGACAGCTCCGGTGTAGCACCAGGGCAATTCCTCATGCACCAAGCAATCATAGCCGTGCTACACAAACACTGGGGAGACATGACAATAGAATCCCCAACACACTTAACCATCCAATACTTGCACGTAATGGCCCAGGGTAGGCATCTTATTAAGTGGTTCACCTCCTCCCTTAGATCTCACACAGCGACACCGCTACTTCCTCTACGGGCACGCTGGGAGGAGGACCGACAGCGCCCTTTTACGGACGTTGAATGGAGCAGGGTGCTGGAAGGACCGACTAACGTCCCGCAAAACATGCGATTCCGTCTCATAAACAGTATTTTGTCACCCAGAGGGCACACCTCACCCCAGCGAAAATCAACAGATTTTATGTTGGTGCGGACGCTGCGTATCCGCACTGCCGGGCCACCGATGCAGACCTATTGCACATGATATGGAGCTGCCAGAGACTAGGAGAATATTGGGAATCGGTAGTGTCCACACTAAGCCACTGCACAGACCGAACAATCCCCCTGAATTGGGAGACCTGCATTCTACATATCTACACAAACACCAAAAGACTGAGAGTCACCTCCCGGTTTATGGCACTAGGGCTGATTGTTGCAAAGAGGCTGATCACAAAAGGATGGCGCTCACCCAAGCCCCCGGCTGTGCGTGCCTGGGAACGCTACCTGCAGGTGTGGGCCACAGCGGAGAGCGTAGCACTACGCAGGGAAGATGTATTGGGCCTACGTAAAATCCCAATTGCAGAATGCTGGGATGCAATACTACAGGAACTCCTGGGTAGGAGCGAGAGCCCAGAGCCTGAAGCAGAACCAATAACAAATAGCTAGTAAAGGGGCCCCCTATACACGCCTTGAAACGGCCTTTCACATACACGACACCCATACACCGTGCCTATGAAGGAAAATACTGAACATGTAATGCGCAGAGCCTACGCACCACGCAAAGAATATACACCAGCCCCAGCAAATATCACAACCCAACGACTATCACTTTGGTTGCTTGGAGGTGCCACGCCAACCTACACCCAACCCAGTTAGTCTCAGTTACCCCCGATTTTTTGCCCCACCCCCCCACCATCATTATCATAGAATAGTAATACATGCACACTCCATCAATAGGCGAACCTCCCTACGACGATCAACAACAAGTCACGGGTCGCCCCCTGCCGGATGCAGGCCTGTGGCTCCACCCAGGGCGCACAATAGCTGGGACGTTAGGTTTATCACTCAGTTTCCTACATTATGTAACAGTAGTAATTATCACCGGAGATGTTATGTATTGTATTACTTATGCTGTATTTGCTTGTTTAGCAATGGAAATGATGATAAATACAAAATACAATAAACAGATTAAAACAAAAAAATCAAGTTCCTTGACTGGGCTCTTCTTCCAGCAAAACGCAATATTACACTGCAGTGGAAGGATTCACTTCCACCGACTATTGTAAGTTGGACCAAGGTCTCGCTGCCTTGGTTTCGATCTGAGAACACCCGGTTACATAGGGAGGAATGAGCTGGCCTGAGAAAAACATTTTATTGCACAGGTGTGGGATATTTTGGTGGAGGACTTTGAAGACTGCACCAAGCATGATACTCTCCCCCTGTAATCCACCCCAGACACGTACACTCTCTTTTTCTATATACCAGCTTTTTATGCCACATCTAAGTTACTACACAAGGCAGTGGTCTAAGGGCACCTATCTCCAACACACTGTCATTATTTCCCCACTAGAACACTGTCTTCTAACCACCACAGGGTTCATTGCTCTGCTTCCCTACCCTGATAGTTCAGGCAGCAGCAACTGTGTGCACGGGGAGGATGGCCAGTTTATTATGGGTCAGTTTGTTACACAGAAAAATTTAAAAGTTGTGTGCTAACTCTTCATAAATAGCCCAGCACTGTTTTTCTGTAATTGTACGATTGAATCTATTGCTACATACCTGGCTACTATCCTGCTATGTAACCTCTTTTGGCATAAACCAATAAAATCTTTAAAAAAACATATGGTAGTGTTTCAGTTTAGTATATTAGATTACAACATTGCCTTGACATTTATTTGGAGTGAAAATTTCTAAACATGAACTTTAAAACATTCATTAACCCTCCCTCTTGACAACACCAGTAGTGAACAAAGTGAAACAATTATCTGGTGTGCCTTACCATGGCCAATATTATTGTTATCAATGGTGGAACATTACAGGTTAATAAAACATACAAGTGAGTTTTTGTATACAGTCCATCTTAAACTGAATTGCTCGAAAGTGCTCTCAAATGTCACTATCAATTAAATTAGACACACGAAGTAAATTGATTTGACTTGTATCACATAATTTAGTCATGCAGTGAATCCAGCATTTGAACCGAGTCTTCCTAGTAACACATAGTGCTCTTAACCCACTGACTAGATTAATTTATTTTCCTCAGTCCCCTTTAAAACCATAAGACAGAGTCTTTATACTTTTCTGTAAGATGAACAGTACACTGTGTTAATTAAATACAGATCACAGGTTAATCTGACCCAATATCTGGAAAAAAGGACCTTAATAAAGGTATGGAAACGCAGGACACCGTATGCTAATATCACTGGCTTTTTAGGCATTATACAGCTATTCTAGAGGTGGGCGAGCCACTGAGCGCTTGAGCCAGGCTTGAGCCTGAAGCCTGGTTCTGGCACAGCTCGAGGTCCTGTTGGACCCTAGAGCCCATAACAAGCCAGGCTTTCATATAGCTTCTGCTGGACTCCCTCCTACCAAGGACATGTTGTTAGGGCCAGGGCTGCCTACTCTGGAACTGGGGAATGAGGTTTGAGTCTCAGCATCGGCTCAACATGCTGTGATTCTGGGCAAACCACTTAATCTCCCCTTGCCTATAAACAATGGATGTGACCTTGTGTAATGTAAGTAGCTCTCATGTAAAGTGCTCCATTACCTCTGGCTTGAGCTCACGCTACATAAAAACTGCAGAAAAATGCACAAAGAAGTAAAACCAAAGCCTTAACAGAAGGAAAGACAAATACATACCCATTTCCTGTTTGATTTGTACAAAGTTAAATTAGAAACCTGCATAAATCACGGCTTCCCTGATTAAATTGTGTGATCTTAGGTAAATATTTGACTTCACCAAAACTCTTTTTCTTCATTAATGCTTATGAAATCACTTTCAAATATGTAAGTTTCAAATACAAGTTGTACAAATACCTACTGCATTTTATTTAATAGTCTATAATGTGACATATTAACGTCAGTACGTCACGTAGCCCCTTCGGTGCGCGGCCGATTTTCGCCCTGTGCGGGGCGTTTCATTGAGTGAACGGGTTCATGACGAGCTCAGCTCGTCATGCGCACACGAGCACTGCGCAGCATGACGAGCTGAGCTCGTCATGAGCACCGAAGGGGTAAAGAAATGCATTTCTTTTGAATTTTGAAACAACTTTCATCTTTTACATGATGTTTGTAATATGATTTAAATAGCAAACATATCAAGGCTCAGTTCATGCATGGGCTTTAAGATCCAAGCCAGACCCTTGGCTCGGCTCTCCTTGTTAATTTGTTAGCTCACCCATCTTCAAGCTATTCAATGCACAGTTGAAGTATGCTACAAAAAGTATGAATACTGCAATGGGGACGGGGTCATTGAGCGCGGAGGTGGAATCAATGATGTGGCTTAAAAGAATAAAATATTCAGTAACTATTTTGGTGGTCTTTCACCATCAAGTAACTACATATAAAATAACGCACATCTTAACTGAAAAATAAAAGAAAGTCAAACTAATCAGTGAGGAATGCACTATTTTATGTTATGAAACCTCTCTTGGTTAATGCTATCACTACACATGTCCATGTATGAAACCAGAGACCCATAAAATTAAATCCTGTTTAGTGCAGCAGGGAAAAGTGATGTGTATTTTTAGTGCTAAGAAGTCCCTGAAAGCACTGTGAATGTTCAAGCCATTATTTTAAACATGCATTACACACAGTATATTCTAGGCTGGCACGAAATGCACATATACATTTATGATAAGGATAAAAAGTGCATTTAAAGTATATATTTCAGTAAGGTGCATATTATACCTAGTGCAAACGTGTTTTGTAACTGTCCATTAAAAGCAGGCACTCCACAGCTCAGCTTCGAATACACTCACAATACCCTTCAAAAAGAAAATCTCTTTGTTTTTAGGGAGCTTCAAGTGACTCCATCAATAAAGTCCTATACTGGCTCCCAAGCAGCCTTTACATTTACAGATTAACCCATTGCACATATTTGCATTTCTTTGGAGAAGCAGATACCCTGGCGATCAGGCTTGTTTCTTTTTAGCTGTCTGCTCCTCCACCAGGAACACAGCACAGGAGACTCCCTCCCTTCCACTTTTGCTGAGGAATCTCAATTGTGTAACTTTAGTCCTTTAGCTGAAAGGCTAAAATTACAGGCAAATGCCGTCCGTTAAGACATCAAGCACGGACAATAGACATTAGGGCTAATTTACGGACAATCCGTGAAAATTACAGACAGGTGGTTGCCCTACATAAGACTTAAAATAGAACACCAATCTATGTTAGATGTAGATTAACATGTATCAGGTCACTGGCTTGTTTGAGTACGTTTGGAACATGGGATCTGCAGGAGCATACAATATCTGCAGTAAATTTGGTAGTCTACTGAGGTTTTTCTGAAACTAGCACCAACTATGTGTTTACAATGTCCCAGAAACAACTGCGACCCCGTGCCTATGTGAATAGCAAGGTGGAGAGAGAAAGAAGTATCACAGAAATGTGTTAGCATTTTTCTGTTTAAATCCCTAATCTTACATATAGTGCGCTCACTCAATGAGCGCTCCATAAAGGGTCAGTATTTACTTGATGGCATAAGTGCTCATGAATGAGAATTTGTGGATGTAAATATGTACAAATTATAGATACATGACCTATATGAGTATTTTGCAAGAATCATATACATGTAATTGAACTATGCAACAATACCTGTTGATACGCTCTTTCTGCTCCATAAATACAATTCTGCCTCTTGCACATTTGGTTTCTCCATGTCAGTGGACAAGCGATCCTCTGCACATGGCTAGCATTATTTATTTAGAAAAGGTGGACATTCCTTGAAAACAGGAAGGAAGTCCAAAAGCAGGTGGTCTCACACACCACACTTCCTTTTGGTATTTCATAACAGTTATATAAACAGCAGGGAAGCTCCCCTGTTAAGTAAGCAATATTTTCCACTGAAGAATGGGAAACACCATGAGAAACATGGCAGGAGATATTCTGCAAGACTGTGAAAGTAATTAATTGTAAAAACAAGAAATAAAGAGTAAAAAGAATTGCATCTACCATAATCCAGAGTGGAAGGGTTGGACCAAGGTGTGAAAGTGTAAGTCATACTGTAAGAAATTGGCATAATAATTGGGGTGGATGGCTGCCCACCTCAGGGAATAATCACAACCCCTGTCAAGGTGAACCCTTATAGTCACAAAATTAACCTGAGTCCAACCCCCTGATAGCTATGGCACAAAGCAGACAGACTTAACTTAGGGCAATGTGTCAAGTATTTATGAAGTACCAAAACAAAACAGTAATTAAGTCAAATTGCAAAACAATAAAAATCCCAAACCAAATTAGAAATATAGAGTAACATTTAATGAACAAAATGACACCAAAATGAAAAAAATCCAGTAAGGGAAATGGAGATATGATTTTTTAGAGTTTTAAGTCCAAATAGCAACAGGACGCATAAAGTGCCAATGACAAACCTTGGTCGTGGTAGACCGGGACCTAGGCACACTTTGATGCTGGCCACAATGGAGACGGTCGGATACACCAACCAGGTTCACCACATTAGTACACATCTAAACTCCCCCCAATTACCCTAGGGGAGGCACCTAGAAACTCGCAGGGTGTCAGGGAGAGGCCAAACAGCAGCATCAAGTCCAGGTCCAGTTGCCACTGGTCTGCTGGGCAGTTGCAGGAAAAGGCTTCTTGTAGCTTCTTGTGTCTCTGTAGCTTTAATAGGAGGTAAGCCTTATCCCTTGAAGTCCACTTCCTTGTCATTAGTACAAGAGGGAGAGCAGGTCCAGTCCTTTAGAGCTCTTCTCATGTCACAGACAGCAGGTTCAGCCCACTTCTGATATACCACAGGTCCAGTAGTGTTCTTAAGTGGGTGCCTTGCAGTGTCACATTTATGTGTCACATTTATGCCTGGCACGAGCTAGTGGGTGGGAATGACAACTGGGCACACCTTCGCCAATTGGGATAACATTTCAAGGGCATATCATACCCACTTTTGGCATTTTCAATATATCGGAAGTGTTCAGAAGCACTAAACTTGGCTCAGTGATGGGTGTGTATGTGTGTTGGGAGTATACTATGGTAAGCCTACTGTCCTCCCACATCTAACACTAAAAAACAGTTTGGGGCAGTCACTGTACTCCAATAAACACCGTAGAACAAACCCCCAATAAACCCTGGTAGAACAAAGCAGGGTTTTCCAACAACTAGACAGTAGATACACAAGAATTATTTTGGCATCCTGTTTCCTGTCCCTTGAAGTGCGCCCCAAGTGTTATATGTAAAACCCCAGCAGACCTGTCATGCAGGATTTGACATTCAAGTAGGTTTTGACACTAATGTCAAAAAGGATGCTTTCTTCCCCCGTGTATATTCTGTCAGGTTCAGAGAGGTCATCTCTGCCCATTCAGATTGCCAATTGTGGGCTCCTGGGAGACATTTCATACTCATTCACACCTATTCAAATGCTAATTACTGGCTAGCAGAAGTGGGAAAGCAAATGCGCCTCCAGAGTGAAAAGGAAACTTTCTAAAGTACATTTTCCTTCGTATTTATCAGAAATCCAACTTCACCATTTAATTGGATTTTTAATAACTATTAAAAATAGTTGTTTCATTATTTTTCCACCTGCTTACTAACCGAAATTAGCAGCAACCTAGTGTTTTCCCATGGTACAGCCAGCCTTGCTACAGTGAAAATAGCTTTCGGGGCTTTTTCACTGTAAGGAAATTTTTAACATTAAATTCCTACCTACCCTACTTTTAAATTCCATGCACCCTGCCTTATGGGCAATAAGGCCTACAAAAGGGTGGTGTATAAATATTCAAAATGAAGGTTTTGACCTTTCAAAAGGGGTTATTTTGGCAAGTCTGATTAACAGATTAAAACTGCAAAAGCTAAACTACAAATGGTAGGCTTGCAGTCATTTTTGTTCTGTCACTGTAGTGGGTGGAATAATGGGTGGTGCAGTCCACTAGTGACATTAAACCTACAGACTTTGTACCATATATTAGGGACCTATAGGTAAGTTAAATATGCAAATTAGTGGTATGTCAATTCCACTATGTTGAAAGGGTGAGCACAGGCACTTTATCAATGGTTAGCAGTGGTAAAGAGCACAAACTTCTACAGACAGCAAAAATATATGGTCCAGCATAGACGAAAAATCCGGGTAAGCCAGTAGAA
This sequence comes from Calotriton arnoldi, assembly GCA_963921515.1. Lineage (NCBI taxonomy): Eukaryota > Metazoa > Chordata > Amphibia > Caudata > Salamandridae > Calotriton > Calotriton arnoldi. The sequence goes on along the minus strand of CAWUFW010000765.1, from coordinate 2,518,386 downwards.
ATGGCAAATTTCCTACACACACCATGAAAGATATTTATTTAACCTCATTCTTGTGCTAGGATGGGTTGTGGTCCAACCATTGGAGCTGGAAGAAAACTTCTTACCAATCGATTTCTCAAAGATAGAGAATTGTGAAATGGTATTTGATGTGTAACACTCAGTACTGTACGAATGATTTCTTCTGCCTTGAGGACAAGCTAGAGATTTGGACAAAATACCCCTGACTCCCCTCCATTTTTTGCTGAATGTGGGTATAAATTGTGTACTGCCTTTTCTTGGTGTTCTCTACATAGTTGAAAAAGACAATTTATAACTACATTCAATTTTGTGGTATAGAGGTGTAGGTTAAATCGGTCTATAGGTTTAGGGAATACACCTGAATGAGTTTTCATTTACATTATTTGGTTAAGGATAATAATGGTGGGACACCCATGTTTCTATGTATGCAATTATTTGACAAGTAGATGGGATTGTGGTCCAAACCGAGTTGCCAAACACTTCACATGGGTGGGATATGGAATGAAAGTTCAACCAGTGCGTCGGTGAGGTTAGTGTGATGCAATGTTAAGTTTCTGTTTAATTTGAATGGGGTACGAAGATCAGTAGAACTGTAATTTAGCTTCACATGGATAGAGTTATGTAGGAAGTGCTCATGGGTTTACTTTGCATACTTTGTGGTCAGTTTATTTGTTTCATTGTTGTTTTCAACTGCTGGGAGAAATGTGTTCTGATGTACCTACACTTTACATCTTATGTATCTGCCCTGAGGTATGCTACTGTTACTTTGGAGGAAGTACATCAGAAATCATTATAACGTAGGTACCTTTTACTGCATTTACATTAGGAGTCACTACATCGCATGGGACATTACTTCACAGAAAAGTCCTAGTAAGTATTTTTTTTTAAAGTACTTAATGTTTTTTTATATATGTTTTATGATATTTATGGATGAAGGAAAAATTCAGACAAAGACTATACACATATAAAGTAAAGACTACATTTAAAATAATTTACATAAAAAATAATAGCACATAATTAAGAATTACTAAAATGGCTAATGTAATAATATCAATATATTTATAAAGAATCATGTACATTAATAATGATAGTATTTAAGGACATTTTAAAGTTAAAAAAAAGTAACCAGGAACAAAGTAAAAATATGTTAAACAAAAGAAAAAAGGATTTTGGTAATGTATACGAGGCTTAGAGTGTCACATATATTATGCAAACAAGGAAGTAGGATTCCCATGTTGCCACTGCAGTTGAGTAATAAATTTCAGCCCCTGGAAGACCTGGACTGTAATGATTTACTCAACTCAGTTGCTGGGAGTCCTGTGCAGGTCACAGAGGGGTCTGTCAGTGATGGAAGGGCGACTATGGTTGCAGCTGCTGAGGAGGGCTCTGCCTTCATAAAAATCTGTAGCTGGAATATCACTGTGCTGGGTAAGAAAAAGGATAATGAGTCCTGGATAAAAACGATTTCAGACTTCCAGATTGTGGGCTTACAGGAGACGTGGGATCCAGATAACTCGTTTTACTTGGATGGTTATATTTTGTTTTTTCTCCAGCTAATTCTTCATCCATAGGTAGAGCAAAGGGCGGTTTGCTCACTTTCATATCCCGGCCCTTACGGTGTACCCCTACCCAGGTAGACTCTGGTCATGGTAATCTACTGATTGCTCAGTTAGATCTTGAAGGTTTTACTGAGTATTTTATTATAACATTTTTATAACTATTTTGGGAAGGAAACCGCCTCTGAGCATCTTCTGGGTGCTATGGTCCTTTCGATAAGCATTTGATCAGAAATTTAAATTACCATATTCGGTTATTTTATGGGGGATATTAATTTGCATCTATGCCCTTTATGTTGTTATAATTCTGAAACCCACTCGATATAGACCAGAGCCGAGGCATTCTTTTTGAGCACTCTGTTGAGGGAAGTATGCTTGATGAAGTCCTTGCAGACTTTAACTTGGTGTCTACTAGAAATGGCTTAGAAGGAGAAATGATTCCCACCTTTAAGGTTATGGGGGCTAATACTGTGATTGATTGTATTTTCTTGTCAGCTCACTTAGCTCAGTTTGTGCGTAGCTTTAAGGTTCACTGGTCTGAGTTTAGTGACCATAACCCGCTTAGTTTATTTCTGGAGTGGGTAGGTCATTTGATTCCAGCATAAATATTGGCCCTAGAGACACTGATATTGCACCACAAGATCAGGGACACAGATTGAGATGGAGTAAGGTCCCACTTGACTCATTTTTTAACAACCTATATGCTACGCGTGGCCATGTTATTCATCCATGTATGAAGGACTCCACGAATTATGAACTCCTCCTGAGTGCTTTTAGTAGGATTAGCCAACAGATTGCCAATAAGCTTAAGGATACTGGCAGTAAGAGGGTAAGCATAGGGGAGAGGCGGTTTGATTCCAGCTGTTCCAAGGCCCATCAAAATCTACCAGTGGCAGTAAAGAGATTCCCTAGAGTTAGGGCCAATATCGTAAGGAGAAGAAAGGAATATAAGCAGGCCATGTTAACGCAGAAAAGTCAAATTAAAGAAAGAGCATGGGAAGAACTCTTGGACTCTTACATACTTAGTAACAGTGGGAAGTTCTGGCAAATTATTAATCACCCCATTTTTTCGGGTGTAGCAAACAGCACAGTAACCTGTGCAATTTTCCAGGAGATGTGGGTTAAAAATTTCTCAGGGATCTTTGGTAGTTTAGTGGAGGTCCCTTCAACATCGCCCACAGGCTTTGTGAGGGGGATCACTTTATCTGTTTTACCAAGGAATAAGTAGCGGTGGCTATAGAAACCATGGCAAAGAATAAGGTGCCAGGGTCGGATGAGGTCTCAGCAGATTTATTCAAACACAACCCCTTGGTATGGGCAAAACGTTTTAACTCACGCTTTTAATGCCACCTGGAGGAAGGGTCCCCTTACTTCATGGCAAAGGTCTGTAAATAATTCCGGTGTTTAAAACGGGAGATAGGTCCGATCCCCGGTGTTATAGGCCTAGCTCTGTTATAGATTCGACAGCTAAGGTGTTAAGCAGGGTGATCATGGCCAGATTGTCTGCCTGGTTTGAATAAAACAACGTAATCTCATGTCTCCAGTGCGGTTTTAGACAGGGGAAAGAAGCACTCGATCTGTGCCTCAATCTTCACTTGATAATTGGCAAATATACTCTGCCCAAAAGAGTACAGGTACATTTAGCCTTTATGGACTTGTCCTCAGCCTTTGATAGTGTCAATAGAGCTAAATTATGGTTCATGTTCATTGAATCAGGGTGTGATAGAAATATTGTTAATTTTCTCTGTGATCTTCATTGGGACCTTACAGCTGTAGTGAGATATAACCAGAATGGGTCCCTGTCTTCTCCAATAAGGGTGCATAAAGGGCTCAGGCAAGGTTGTATCCTTGTGTCACGATTCCGTTGATGAGCTGCGGACCGTGTTGCCCTTCGACACGGACATGACATTTACAGGCGTTATATCGCCCTCTTTGCAGGCAGGTCTGGAGCCCTTTAAGGGAAACCGTCAGGAAGTGTCCTTGGGGGCGTGGCCCGTGACGTTGCCCGCCACCGGCCTATCGGAGAACCAGCTGAATGAGCCAAGAGGGCCGGGCCGCTGGCCAAGGACGGAAGTTGGAGTCCCCGGAGGAGGAGGGTACGTGGCGTGGACAGCGAGCGGTGAAGAAAGCGGGAACCTGGATGAAACCGGAGGAGCGACCATAGAGGAAGACGTGAAGGCGGGAGACGTTACGGAAGACGAGGACATCAAGCCAGGAGGCCAACCGGATCACGCTCCACCCAGCCACCTTCCAGGAGGAGGGTAGCTTGCCAAGGTACGGGCACGACTCCAGGGGTTCACGGGGCACGGGAGGGGGCGGGCGACGTTATAGAGGGAGGTCACGACGGGCTCCACTTGGTAGTAGCGGTGGCAACTTCCCTCACCCCCGTTTCCCTGAGCTAAGGAGTACCTCCTTCCAGCCCACTGACCCCGGTATTTTCTTCCCCCCTTACATGCGGAGTCTCCACGGCCAACAGCGACGTGATGAGAGAACAGGAATCCGAAGAGACACGTAAACCGGAAGAGCGGTCCTGGTGAAGACGGGAGTAACCCAACCTGGACCCTTGACACGTGGACACTGTGCCCTTTGAAAATAAAGACCCTTTTTGAGACATATTGCCCCCTCCTTGTCTGCTTGTGGCTACCCTCAGTACCGATAGCGGTCCCGATAGCTGACAAGTGGTGGAGAACGCGGGCATCGCCTCCATCGATATAGAATGGAGAACATCGTGTACCAGCTGAAGGAGGGCCATGCCAAGCTGGAATGGGCCGTCGAACGGGGCACCAACCACGCCGAGATGGACAGGGCGGTATTTTCAGCGGCCATACAGACCCAAGCAGATAACATGACCAAGCTGGCAGAAGGGCAGAACCAGCTCCTTATGGCACTGGGACAAGGGAGAGGCCCTGTTCCGCCTGGCACTGTCGTACCGCTACAGAAGTATGTACCTGGGGAGGACCCTATTGCCTTTTTCTTGAACTTCGAACGGGCAGCCAGAGCCAGTGGATGGCCCAGTGATCGCTGGCCCTTCTACTTAGCTCCATTGCTCACAGCAGAGGCCCAGGCGGCCTACCAGTTCATTAATAGCGACGGCACTGCTGTGTATGGGCTCATAAAACAACACATTCTGGACCGCCTCGGGGTCGATGAGGAGGCACTACGGCTCAAATTCAGGCAAGAAAGGGGAGCAGCAGGTAATAAACACCCAAAACGCTCTTTCATAAAATGAAGGACGCCGCCGACCGGTGGTTGAAGCCACGTGAATCCACCGTCGAGGACGTTATGACCAAGATCTATCTCGAACAATATATCGACATCCTACCATATAACACCCAAAGGTGGCTTCGACAGCACGCCAACCTGACTCTCGACCAAGCTGTCGAAATGGCCACCTCCTTCACCCGTGCCCAGGGTCGCTGCACGTCCAAGGAACCGGAAAAACCCCACAAGGGTCCCATACCCTCGAGGTTTGAGAGGAGATCCGTCAAGAGCCAACCAGAACCCCCAAAGTTCCGGCCTGGGAGGCCCGACCTCCCCGTTACCTCTAGCCCCCAATGCTTCGAGTGCGGCGAATGGGGACACATAGCCCGCTTCTGCAGGAGAAAGAGAGAGAGATCTGAGGACGAACCTATGGACGTCAGCTACGCCCCACGTTCGGTCCTTTATACACAGGAGATGGGGCATATGTACTATGTGAGTCTCTTCGTAAACAACAAGGAAGTAAGGGCCCTCTTAGATTCAGGGTGCAAACACTCAGTAGCCCGGGAGGAGGTGGTCCCCAGTTCACAGAGAAGCCCGGGGAAGACTGTCAGCATACGCTGTGTGCATGAGGATGTGCGTGTTTACCCCGTAGCCCCGTAGTACCAAGGCAGGTACACAGACCACCATCACGGTAGGGGTTCTCCCGTCTCTTCCGGAGCCACTGATATTGGGGGTAGACAATCCCTGTTTTCCCCTCCTCATCGCCAGTGCCCTTAAATCGGGGTCCCCATCGGAGGACCCTCATGATACCCTGCTAACCTCAGAACCTTGGGCTATGGATAGGAACTTCAGGGGGGCCCAGTTAAATGATGCAACCCTCAGGCATGCATGGCAGAGAGCACAGGAAACGAAGGACACCCAAAAGAGAACCTATCCTTCTTTTGAGGAGCAACACGGGCTCCTATACCGGGTCGCCAAGGAAGGGGCCACACCTCAGCTGTTGGTCCCTATGTGTTTTAGGGACCAGATACTTTATTTCGGCCATTCCCATCTGTTAGCGGGACATGTGGGGGCTGAGAAAACCAGTCAAGCAATTCTAGACAGCTTTTACTGGCCTGGCATTTATCTTCAAATAAAAAAGTATTGCCAGGAGTGCGATATATGCCAGAAGAGAAACCCATACATCCCACCGAAGGCGCCCCTACAGCCTCTGCCCATTATTGGACGCCCATTCGAACGTATAGGGATGGACTTGATAGGGCCCCTTCCCAAGTCCAGCAAAGGACACCAGTATGTCCTTATGATCGTGGACTACGCCACTCGCTACCCTGAAGCCCTTCCCTTGCGGACAGCCACCACCACCACCATTTCCCAAAACTGATCGAGGTGTTTTCCAGAATGGGGTTCCCTAGAGAGATACTTACCGATCAAGGCACGCCTTTCGTATCCCGTCTCATGAAGCAGGTGTGTAGGCAATTAGATATCCAGCACATCAGAACTTCTGTGTACCACCCCCAGACAGACGGCCTTGTAGAAAGGTACAACGGGAATCTGAAGCTAACGTTGAAAAAACTCCTGTCAGGGGATGGGAGGAGTTGGGATCAGCTCCTTCCTCTGGCGCTGTTCGTTATACGCAGCACAGTCCAGTCCAGTTTGGGTGTTTCTCCCTTCGAGCTCTTGTTTGGAAGACGGCCTCGCACCCTTCTTGAGATTACGAAGGAAAGCTGGGAAGAACAGGGCGTCACTGAAGCCCATGCCTTACTGGATTATGCCAACCAGATAAAGGTGAGGCTTCATAAACTAAGAACTTTAGCCCACGATAACTTAGAAAGAAAACAAAAACAGTACAAAAGGCAATATGATAAGGGGACAAGGTTGAGGGTCTTCCGGGATGGTGACTGGGTTCTCCTGCTTCTCCCTTCTGCCTCACATAAACTAAGGAAAGAGTGGCAAGGCCCCTTCGAGGTCCTGAGGAAAATCGGTAAAACCACCTACCTGCTACGCCTTTCCCCTAAGAAAACCCAGCTGTATCATGTCAATTTGTTAAAAAAATGGCTTGGTCCGACCCCAAGGAGTCCCTGTAGTGTGTCATTTGCTACCCCAGGGCAAACCTCGGTTCATGAGACCGTATATAGTCCTACGCTTCCTGCGACGGAGAATGCAGAGCTACAGACTCTTCTCCTCTCGTTTTCCGACGTCTTTTCCAACCTACCTGGAAAGACCACTTTAACCACACATTCGATACCTACCCGTGACGGGGTTGTGGTGAAACAAAAACCCTATCGGGTCCCCGAGGCCCGTCGCATGGCATTACGGAAAGAGGTGGAAGAGATGTTGGCATTGGGAGTGGTGGTACCCTCAAAGAGCAACTGGTGTTCGCCAATCGTTCTGGTTCCAAAACCTGATGGGAGTACCCGTTTTTGTATTGACTTCAGGGCGGTGAATCGCATCTCCAAACAAGACGGGTACTCTCTTCCCCGGGTGGATGAGCTGATAGAACGCCTGGGTGAGGCTCGCTATATATCCACCATCGACCTCACAAAAGGGTACTGGCAGATCCCTCTCCGCCCGGGAGACCAAGAGAAGACAGCGTTTTCTAATCCTGATGGTCTGTTTCATTTCACAGTTCTACCCTTCGGCCTCCATGGTGCCCCCGCTAGCTTTCAGAGACTCATGGACACCCTCCTGAGAAGCCATTCGACTTATTCGTCAGCTTATTTAGACGATATTGTCGTATTCAGTAGAACCTGGGAAGACCATCAGTCCCATCTGTCGGCCATTTTTTCAGAGTTAAGGGAGGCCAACCTCCACATTAACGCCAAGAAATCGAAGTTCGCCTTTCAAAAAGTTAAATATCTGGGATACTTGCTGGGAAAAGGGCTAATTGAACCCCAGTCAGAGAAGGTGAGGGCCATCCAAGACACCCCCTTTCCCAACACAAAAAAGAGATGAGGGCTTTCCTCGGGTTGGTCGGCTATTATAGGCCGTTCATTCCCCTGTTTTCTCAAACAGCTGCCCCCCTTACCGATCTCCTCAAAAAGTCTACCACAGCTCACCGCATAAGGAACCCCTCTGAACAAGAAATCCAGGCCTTCATGGCTCTGAAAACTGCTCTGACTACATCACCGGTTTTGCTGACTCCAGATTTCCAGAAACCATTTATTCTCCAGACAGACGCCTCAGGGGTGGGCATAGGTGCCGTTCTCTCCCAGCTAGACAGCGAGGGGTTGGAACGACCTGTCCTATATATCAGCAGGAAACTCTTCCCTAGGGAACAAGTATACCCCACGATAGAGAAGGAATGCCTGGCCCTGAAATGGAGCATAGAAAAGCTCAGGTATTATCTAGAAGGGAGAGCCTTTTTACTGTATACCGATCATGCTCCACTCACTTGGCTCCAGAGAAATAAGGGTACCAACGACAGAGTCCTTCGATGGTTTTTAGCTCTTCAACCCTTCCGCTTTGAGGTGCATCACCGTAAGGGCACGGAACAGGGGAATGCGGACTACCTGTCCCAGTTTCCTCTTACCCCCGATCGGGGAAAGCCAGAGGGGGGCATGTGTCACGATTCCGTTGATGAGCTGCGGACCGTGTTGCCCTTCGACACGGACATGACATTTACAGGCGTTATATCGCCCTCTTTGCAGGCAGGTCTGGAGCCCTTTAAGGGAAACCATCAGGAAGTGTCCTTGGGGGCGTGGCCCGTGACGTTGCACGCCACCGGCCTATCGGAGAACCAGCTGAGCAGAGCCAAGAGGGCCGGGCCGCTGGCCAAGGACGGAAGTTGGAGTCCCCGGAGGAGGAGGGTTCGTGGCGTGGACAGCGAGCGGTGAAGAAAGCGGGAACCTGGACGAAACCGGAGGAGCGACCATAGAGGAAGACGTGAAGGCGGGAGACGTTACGGAAGACGAGGACATCAAGCCAGGAGGCCAACCGGATCACGCTCCGCCCAGCCACCTTCCAGGAGGAGGGTGGCTTGCCAAGGTACGGGCACGACTCCAGGGGTTCACGGGGCACGGGAGGGGGCGGGCGACGTTATAGAGGGAGGTCACGACGGGCTCCACTTGGTAGTAGCGGTGGCAACTTCCCTCAACCCGGTTTCCCTGAGCTAAGGAGTACCTCCTTCCAGTCCACTGACCCCGGTATTTTCTTTCCCCCCCCCTTACATGCGGAGTCTCCACGGCCAACAGCGACGTGATGAGAGAACAGGAATCCGAAGAGACACGTAAACCGGAAGAGCGGTCCTGGTGAAGACGGGAGTAACCCAACCTGGACCCTTGACACGTGGACACTGTGCCCTTTTGAAAATAAAGACCCTTTTTGAGACATATTGCCCCCTCCTTGTCTGCTTGTGGCTACCCTCAGTACCGATAGCGGTCCCGATAGCTGACACCTTGCTCCATTACTATTCACGCTATATACTAATAATCTAGGCCCTTCCCAGTTTAAGGCATCCAAGGATATACCTCGGGTTGGGTAGCAGTTTATCCCAGCCTTAATATATGCCGATGATTCTGTCTTGATATCTAGAACAGCTACATATTGTTGAGATGGAAGAACTTGCCATTGACAATTTATGGGCGAGTGTATCTTATTAAGATATCGATCCTTCCCAAACTGACATATCTATTTAACTGCATCCACCTCACCTTCCCAAGATCAATTATTGAGAAGATCCAGGGGAAAATAATTAGTTTTATATGGGCTTCCCCGGGGGTAAGATTGGCACAGAAGAAGTGGAGGCGTAGGCTTGAGAAAGGAGGTTTAGCCCTACCTGATTTAAACTTATATTGCATAGCATTTCAGTTTAAAAACCTTTGGATTCTCCTGGGAAAACCAGACAGTACAACAAGGGGAAAGCTTTTAGGCGAAATGATAAGGGAGTTTGGAGAGCTTGGTTTTTTGTATAAGTTAGGTGCCCCAAAATCTTTTAAGAAGGTTCGACTAAAGGTTTTAAAGACAATGTTAAACCTTTGGTGCAGGGTAAGGAAGACACTTAATATTGGATACTATTCTGATTTTGCTTCCATATGGGACTCTCCTGGCACCCCAGAAGGCATAAAGGACGGGCTGAGTCTCCCATTAAGGCGGGCAGGGATGGTGACCTGGGGAGACTTGATGGCAGTGCAGGGAATTTTACTATGGGAAGTCCTGAAAGCTAGAACTGGGGATAGCCTTTCTAGGTTCAAATATGTGCAGTTGTCATCCTGGTTTGCAGCCTCAACCTCGGAGATTGGGGGGGACTGGGAACTGGAGTCCTCACTCCAGGATGTGAGACCTAAAAGAAAGGAAGTAGCCACCTGGTATTGGAAGCTCCTGGAAGCTGAAGATAAGAACATGACAGCACCATTTATGGTGTGGGAGGATACATTCCACGGGGTGGACTTACAACCATTATGGCATAATTCCTTGAAATTGTTATATTCAGTCATCAAGCCCACAAATCTAAAGCAAAATCACTTTTTCACCATTAGTAAACTATACTGGACACACCAAAAAACTGCAAAGTTTGTAACGCAGCCCACTCCCAGGTGTAGAAGATGTGGCTTTCTGAAAGCTGATGAAAAACATGTTTTCTTTGCCTGTCCCGGCATTAAGGCGTTCTGGGCAAACATTGAGGTCATCTTAAAAGACTTTCTAGGGGTTACAGTAGTATTACATTCCGTATTAGTCTTTTTGGGGGTAGACAATACTATAGATAGTATACTGAGTAGGGAACAAGGCACCATATATTTTATCTGATACTGCTAGCCAGGAGGGAGAGCTGTAAACATTGGATTGATCCATTACCTCTGAGTGTAATAAACTGGATTAAAGCAGTAAAATGGACTTGTCGCCTACACATGGAATGTATGCCAGGAAGGACGTCTGAGGTGTGGGCTTAGTTTATTAGATGGAGTGGACTTGAGGGAAGGAGCACAGATAGAACATGAGGTCCAATGATTACACCAAGGCACCACTCAAGGTGATGGCCCGGTAGGCTGGATCAGTGCGGTGGGACCAAACGTGAATGCAACGGCCTGAGAGTTGCAGACGCTGTGGTGATATAAGGACAAAACAAAATTATAATCTAGGCCCTTCCCAGTTTAAGGCATCCAAGGATATGCCTCGGGTTGGGTCGCAGTTTATACCAGCCCTAATATACACCAATGATTCTGTCTTGATATCTAGAACAGCGGTGGGTCTCCAGCAACTGCTTAACTCCTTTTCAGAGTTCATGCTTTCCCTTGATATGAGCATAAACTACACCAAATCCCACACCATGGCTACTGGCTATAAAAATAAACCCTAGTAAAAGATATTTGGAGAAAAAAGTGAACTGACCAGAGTTTCTACCTTCCCGTACTTGGGGGTTATTTTTGACGAGAGGGGTCCATGGGTCCCGCAAAGAATGATCAAAATAAATCATTTGGCCAGATCAGTAGCCTCTGTCTTTGATTTTTCGGAAAGACTGGGGGCGAAGCCCATACAGGCTATGGTTAAAGTTTACCAAGCGAAGTGTCTATCCATCGCTGGCTACAGGAGTGATTTATGGGGCTTCAAGGACTGTGGAGAGATTCAGCGACTGGTGGAAAACTACTTCATTAGAAGACTGTTATCAAACCCATAGTCTGTAGCTACTGCAATAATTCACGAAAAACTGGGGCTGGAGTATATCTCCAATAGTCAGATGGTGTAAAACCTGGTCAAGCTCAGAATTAGGGTTGGACCAGGGTATTATCAGAGACTGTGTTTCCTTGGACAAAGGCCACACTATCCCGTGACATCATTATACTAAAGACTCCCTAGAGAAACTGGGGTGGTCGGCACTATATGGGTCACCAGAAAAGATTACGAAGAAAGACTTATCCTGGATTAAAAAACACATTTTATGTTAAGATCTAAAGCTGACAGAGAAGCTAGAGAACTCTTGAAACCCTCTGTTAGGACCCACTTCCTGTTGATAACTGGTACTCGCTTGGAGTCTTATCTGAATGTAGTTACTGTTCCCCATCATCGCTTCCTGTTAACACGCTTTAGATTACATTTATTGCATTGGCTCTTTGCGGAGCCACAGGGTAAACATAACGTGGAAGACCAGAGGCTTGTTGCTGTGATAATCTTTCACCCCAAGACACAATGCAGTAAGACTGGCCCTGATCTATCGTCAAATGCTGGTGAGTCCTCACGTTTGTTTCAACGTGGCTAGTTTTCAGTCAGGTGCCCTTAGATGTAGAAAAAACATTTGAGATGTGGAAGTCATTTGTGAATTTGAAAATGTTTTAATTTTTTTTTTCTGTATTCTAGGATTAATGAAATGTTGTTTATGACAATTGATTTTAACTTATTTATTGCATCTGTTGTATATGTGTGCAATGCTTTTACGGTTTTTATTAACTGAATAAAGTATTTCTGACACTGTACAAAAAAGGAAGCATAGAACTCTGGGTAGCTCCCAAGTTTAGGGGGAGAGCAACTCCTTCATATGAAGCACCCTACAACACCACCGACACTCTGAATCTGCTCACCTCAAATGTCTGTTTTTATAGCAGAGATTTTAAACATAGAATTTGCACAGTGATATATCATGATGCTATATATATATATATATATATATATATATATATATATATATATATATATATTCACTGAAAAAACCATAAGTTTCAGGCACGTTATAGTTAGAAATTGGCATTTAAAAAAACCTTTGAAATTCACTGAAAAAAACCATAGGTTTCAGGCACGTTATAGTTAGAAATTAGCATTTCAAAAACCTTAGAAATTCACTGAAAAAACCATAGGTTTCAGGGACGTTATAGTTAGTTGTACATTTCACTCATACAAAACCATAGAAATTCCACCGTTATAGTTAGTTCAGCTAACTATAACTCGCGCCCCGCAATGCACTGCTGATGACGTCACATATTACATCATTCATGACATGGTCAGTGACATCACTGATGACATCACTGATGACATCTCAAATCACATCACTGATGACATCACTAATGACATCATCCAATGAATGTAGCTTTCTTTAAAATTTAAATATGTATTATATATATATATACCAAGCTGTATTGAAGAATGAATGGATGTATAAGTGTCTGGATGGAGGATTTAGTAGGTGTGTGACTGACTGTTTAAGTGAATGATTAAATGTATCTTACTGAATACATGGGTTAGTGTCTAAAGTGTGTGAATGTCTGTATCACTCTGTCTGTTGTTGTGTAAGCTGCTGCATGGGTTGGTCAGTAGCTACATCAATGTCTATATGGGTTATTGATTAGTTGCCTGCGTATTTGTATAAGAGACTGAGTGTGTGTGTGGTTGGGTGGGGGTGTGTGACTCTGCATAGATGTGTGAGTGGTTGATTGACAGGGTGTATGAGTTTAAGAGTGCATGTGGAAACAGTTGTATGGGTGGGTAAGTGTGTGTATGGGCGTCTTGGTGAGTGAATCGATGTCTCAGTGCACATGTCCAACTAAGTACATATATAAAAGGCAGTGTATGTGAGAGTTGGTGTATAGAAATTACTTTCTCTTTACAGAAGCTTGGGCTTACTGACTTCACGCGCCTGGGGCTGATGCCATTCTTCGTATAGCGCTTAGAGACCTTCCGGTATTAAGCGCTCTACAAATCCAAATTAACATAACATAACATACGTGAGAGTCAGTGATTGTGAGAGTGGCTGTATGTATGAGTGTATACTTGTATTAGTGATTATATAAGAGACTAAGTATGCGTTACTATCTGTATGAATAAATGAGGTGGTGTGTGTATAACTCTGTAGGTGAGTAAATGGAACTGTGATTGATTCTTTGCATGAGTGACTAGGATGAGTACATAACTGACTAGGATGAGTGCTGGTGTGTCAATGTCTATATAGGTGTATGAGTACATTTGATAGTGTTCTATTGATCAGTGACTGCATGTATGACTGATTGTATGGGTGAATGGGTAGATGTGTGTCTAGACCTAGGAATCACTGAGAGGGTATGTAGTAACTGGTATTAGTGTGTCAATGGTATCAAAAATGGTAGTCTGTATTTTACAGTGAGTGTATCAAAGGTTATATTAGTGTGTGACGAGGTACATCAGATTGTCACATGGATGATGTCATCAGTGATGTGATTTGAGATGTCATCAGTGATGTCACTGACCATGTCATGAATGATGTAATATGTGACGTCATCAGCAGTGCATTGCGGGGCGCGAGTTATAGTTAGCTGAACTAACTATAACGGTGGAATTTCTATGGTTTTGTATGAGTGAAATGTCCAACTAACTATAACGTCCCTGAAACCTATGGTTTTTTCAGTGAATTTCTAAGGTTTTTGAAATGCTAATTTCTAACTATAACGTGCTTGAAACCTATGGTTTTTTCAGTGAATTTCAAAGGTTTTTTTAAATGGCAATTTCTAACTATGACGTGCCTGAAACTTATGGTTTTTTCAGTGAATTTCAAAGGTTTTTTAAATACTAATTTCTATCTATAACGTCCCTGAAACGTATGGTTTTTTCAGTGAATTTCAATGTTTTTTTTAATGCTAACTTCTAATTATAATGTTTATTTAACCTATAGTTTTTTCCGACACCCAAGAAGGGCACAACACCCACTGCCACAACCCTCAGGACCTCCCCCCCGTACCACCTCTCTCCCTACTGCAATTTTTTTTAGTGTTATTTAAACTATATAATGTCTTCTTGTTTTTTAAATATTAAACAACTACATACAGTATGAAAGGGAGCCCAGCCCAGAGCCACATCTGTAGACCAACACATGTCATAGACCTACTGATCAAGCAGCTCCGACACCCAAGAACGCCACAACACCCACCACCACCCCCAGGCCCCCCCCCTCTACCACCGAGGCAGCGCAGAACAAGACTGCGAACTTTCCGAAAACGGCATGGCCCCTCAGCCACACAATAGCTGAATATTGGGACAGGTGTGGACAAACTATATGTGAAGGAAGCAATTCACCCATGTTTAACAATGCACACAATGCAAAGTGTAGCGGTGATGTGCTGGACACATCTCTGTATGCAGAACACACACCTCTCCATGTGCACAAATACTACTGGTGCTTGTAGTGTTGTGGACAGTGGACCTAACCATGTTACGTCAAACACTAGGGAAGATCTCAGTCATGTAGCTGTGTCGTCTCCCCCTGTAAGCATAAGCGTAACCGGAGTGGGCTGGTCCGACGTACGCCACTTCAGCGTAGGAGTGTGAATAAATAGGCCGGAGCTCTGGGCGTGGTTCACTTGTGGGAAGGCCAAAGCGTCTGCCAGGGCGGCGCCCCTCACCCTGCCACGAGGCCGCCAACATGAACGCCAGCCTCCTCAGTCGATCGCTGGCTTCTGCCACACAGGCCCCCAGCGGCACAGCACCGCGGACTTACGTCTGTACAAACTACTGCCTTCGATATACACTGCGGACAGCAAGGCTTACAATTCAGATCGAGTCGCGATTGCAGATGACGCAGTCCCGTAGGCAAGAGACATTGCTGAAGTCAACAACACATGGCTGTGGGCCCTTCCGGACCGCTGCCTCCGGCCTACACTGCGGTCAGTAGGGCTCACAATTCAGATGGAGTCGAGATTGCAGATGACGCAGTCCAGTAGGCAAGAGACATTGCTCAAGTCAACAACACGTGCCTGTGGGCCCTTCCTCACCGCTGCCTCCTGCCTCCACTGCGGTGAGTAGGGCTCACAATTCAGAGCGACTCGCGATTGCAGATGACGCAGTCCAGTAGGCAACAGACATTGCTACCAGTGCGGCCAGCCCGGACCACGCATCATCGCTGACTGCGCACACGCTAAGTGCTTCAAGTACCACTAACTCTGTGCAGCTCAAGTCAACGCCACGTGGCTGTGGGCCCTTGATGACCGCTGCCTCCGGCCTACAATGCAGTTAGCAGGGCTAACAATTCAAGATTAGTGCCGATGCTAATTGTGTAAGAGAGTATAATCGGTTAAGAAGACTGTATGCTCCCAATCTGTGCAGCTCAAGTCAACGTCACGTGGCTGTGGGCCCTTTCTGACCGCTACCTCTGGCCTACACTGCGGTCATCAGGGCTCACAATTAAAATTAAGTCTTGATTCATTAATTACAGAGTCCAGTAGGCAAGTAACTATCACAGGCCTAAAATCTACATAATATCCTTTTAGTATCCTTGCTTCAAGAACTTTTTTATATCAGTTATAGCTTTAGTACAATCACCAAATTCATCTTCAAGTGCAAACGAACACTCATTAGCAGTCTACACTGCGGGCAGCAGAGCTCGCAATTCGAATTTTGGACACGTGGTGCCACTAACCCTGTTCAACACAAGCCGCGACATGTGGTGCCACTAACCCTGTTCAACACAAGCCGGCGACACACGGTGCCACTAACCCTGTTCAACACAAGCCGATCCCACATGTGTAACTGTGTCCTGTGTCCTGAATGGCAGTGACCCCAAGTCCATGGTAGCGACCACAGCACCAGACTCCCTTCGATCAGTGAGGCTTTCCATATGGAAGGCCGGCAACACGTGGTGCCACTAACCCTGTTCAACACAAGCCGATCCCACATGTGTAACTGTGTCCTGAGTCCTGAATGGCAGTGACCACAACTCCGTGAGAGAACCACAGCAGGAGACTCTCTTCGATTAGTGAGGCGTATTTGCATATGGAAGGCCGGCGACACATGGTGCCACTAACCCTGTTCAACACAAGCCGATCCCACATGTGTAACTGTGTCCTGAGTCCTGAATGGCAGTGACCCCAAGTCCGTGGCAGCAACCACACCACCAGACTCCCTTCGATCAGTGAGGCATATTTCCATATGGAAGGCCGGCAACACATGGTGCCACTAACCCTGTTCAACACAAGCCGATCCCACATGTGTAACTGTGTCCTGAGTCCTGAATGGCAGTGACCCCAAGTTCGTGGAAGCGACCACAGCACCAGACTCCCTTTGATTAGTGACGGGTATTTGCATATGGAACGCCGGCGACACGTGGTGCCACTGAACCTGAACTACGCAGGCCGGTGGGGCCACCAACCTATGCACGTGGCTGTGGGCCCTTGCTCACCGCTACCTCTGGCCTACACTACGGTCAGCAGGCCTCACAATTCACATAGAGTCCAGATTGCACATGACGCAGACCAGTAGGCAAGACACATTGCTCCCAGTGCAGCACGTCTGCGTCAAGCATCATCACAGGCTCATACAGTCTCAATGCTTCTGGTGCCACTAACTGTGCACCTCAACTCAACGCACGTGGCTATGGGCCCTTGCTGACCGCTACCTCTGGCCTACACTGCGGTCATCAGGGCTCACAATTAAAATTATTTCTTGATTCATTAACTACAAAGTCCAGTAGGCAAGTAACTATCACAGTCCTAAACCCTACATAATATCCTTTTAGTATCCTTGCTTCAGGAACTTTTTTTATATCAGTTATAGTTTAGTACAATCACCAAATTCATCTTCAAGTGCAAACGAACACTCAATAGCAGTCTACACTGCGGGCAGCAGAGCTCGCAATTCGATTTTTAAATGCTAATTTCTAACAAAAAGATTGTACTCAGAAAATACAACACTTCGTCAGTGTATTCTATACTTATTTCATCTTTTCATGAGACACCTACACTGCGGTCAGTAGGGCTCACAATTAAAATTAAGTATTGATTCATTAATTACAGAGTCCACTAGGCAAGTAACTATCACAGGCCTAAAATCTACATAATATCCTTTTAGTATCCTTTCTTCAAGAACATTTTTTAGATCAGTTATAGCTTTAGTACAATCACCAAATTCATTTTCAAGTGCAAACGAACACTCATTAGCAGTATACACTGCGGGCAGCAGAGCTCGCAATTCCAACTTTGGACACGTGGTGCCACTAACCCTGTTCAACACAAGCCGCGACACGTGGTGCCTCTAACCCTGTTCAACACAAGCCTGCGACATATGGTCCCACTAACCCTGTTCGACGCAAGCCGAGACAACTGGTGCCACTAACCCTGTTCAACACAAGCCGGCGACACCTGGTGCCACTAACCCTGTTCAACACAAGCCAATTCCACATGTGGAACTGTGTCCTGAGTCCTGAATGGCAGTGACCCCAAGTCTGTGGCAGCGACCACAGCACCAGACTCCCTTTGGTTAGTGAGGCATATTTCCATATGCAAGGCCGGCGACCCGTGGTGCCACTAACCCTGTACAACACAAGGCGCGACACGTGGTGCCACTAACCCTGTTCAATACAAGCCGATCCCACATGTGGAACTGTGTCCTGATTCCTGAATGGCAGTGACCCCAACTTCGTGGCAGCGACCACAGCACCAGACTCCCTTCAGTTTTATTTGTTGTTGTTTTCTTTAAATAAAATGTTTTATATGTAAACCTATACATGACTCAGATTCTTGTTTGTCCAACCACACAGGGACACTTCCGGGCCCAAGAAGGTTGTTGGGGGTATGTTGGTAATGTGGGAAGAGGGTGCGTTACCTGCTGATGTGGGGAGAGGCAGCGTGAAAGGGGTATCTCTCACAGAAAGAACTCCGATATGTTTTCAGAAATGCCTCGGACAGATGCCAGCTGACTGACTGAATCACAAAATGGTTTTTCAATGCTTATGTAGTGTGAGTTATGAACAGTTCGCACCCAGGCTCGCAGAGGGACAACTGCGGCCCGTCCGCTCGACTCACACACGCAGTACTACGACCCGTCCGCTCCCAAAGGAACAGCAGCGTAGTACGTCGCAGAGGTACAGGCACAGTAGCGTACTAGCTCGCAAACGTAGAGAGCTGCGAGCCGACGGACTGGCTTCTAACGGCATAGCTGCAAAGTGGTGATGTTGGGCAGACGGAGCGTGAAAGAGTTATCTCGCAGAAACAGAGCTCCGGTATATTAAATTGCCCCCGAAACCTTTCTTTTATATTTTCACTCGATGCGAGAAAGCGCGCTTTCTGGACCAAGACCTTTCTCCCTGCCAAATTTGGCGTAATTCCGTTCAGCAGTTTGACCTGTAGCCTTGTCTAAAGTTTCCTATGGAAAATCCATTGAGAAAACACGTTTTCACCCCCCCAACATAGGTACCTGTCGCAGGCGTACTCGCTGTTGGTGTGCAGGTCAGAGGTCTAGTTGTCAACATGTCACGGCCACTCCCTGAGGGCAGGTTTGCACACACACCACACCCATCCGGCACATGCGTCACAGGCCATGTGACCACGCAAATATAATGGATCCACAACCTCTCATCCTTTATTGCCGGTGGTGACTGGATGGTGGACGCTCCACGGGTCGCAATCATAAAGACTCATGAAAAGTTGCACAGAGGGTTAGTCGCACCCTGAGCTCTATGGCCGTCAGGGGCCTACTACCACGTGGCGCAGACTTGAGTTCCACAGGGTTATTGCCACCCGAAGCTGATGTGGTCATCACGGGCCTACCACCACGTGGCGCGGACTTGAGTTGCACAGGGTTACTGCCACCCGAAGCTAATGTGGCCGTCAGGGTCCTACCACCACGTGGCGCGAACTTGAGTTGCACAGGGTTAGTGCCACCCGAAGCTGATGTGGCCGTCAGGGGCCTTCGACCACGTGGCGCGGACTTGAGTTGCACAGGGTTAGTCGCACCCTAAATTGTATGGCCGTCAGCGGCCTACCACCACGTGGCGCTGACTTGCGTTGCACAGGGTTAGCGGCACCAAAAGCTGATGAGGTCTCCGCCATTGATGACTCAGGACTCAGCGACATCTGTGAGATCTGCCGGGCCGCGGAGAAGCTGATGTGGTCTCTGCCATTCATGACTCAGGACTCAGCGACATCTGTGAGATCTGCCGGGCCGCGGAGCTTTAACGGGCACGTGGAGTGCCTATTGCTAGACACTTCGGTGGCAGCAGGTAATTATTTGGTCATGGATGCGCAGGGGCGGCAGTATCTCTCTCTCTCTCACTTCCCTCTCTTCACTCTCACTCTCTTCCTTCCTTTTCTTCTCTTTCTCTATCTCCCTTCTCCCTTTCTCACTCCCTTTCTTTCCTTCCCTCTCTTTTTCTCTCTGGCTTTTTTTCCTTCTCTGTGTCTCACTCCTTTGATATGCGCATTACACACGTCCTTATTTTGTGCTTTATTTTCCAGGCTGTGTCAGTCGACATTCATGGTCCCGACAGGAGTCTTCCGCCTTGTTGTTTTGTGTTCAGTTTGTTAAATTTAGTTTATCCTTTATATACACGTTTTCAAAAAAATAAAGTTTGATAAAAAAAAAAAAAAATTCAATTAAGTTTTGGTTGTTACTTAAGTGCTGTGTGACTCTTTCTCGTTCTTATTACTGTTATTTCGTGGTGTCCACCATGGTGTTAAATTTTGGGGCAGTTATCACGGGAATACTGGTGATGTCTGCACTTTGCACCAGCTTCTGAATAGTGTGTTATATTTATCTCAACATTAGTTGCATTAAAGTGCTCATAATGAAATACAGAGTAGGCGTTCCCGTGCAAAAAGACACGAGGTGCACCTTTGCGATTTATTCTAAATACTAAAATTTGGCGTAATTCCGTTCAGCAGTTTGACCTGTAGCCTTGTCTAAAGTTTCCTATGGAAAATACATTGAGAAAACACGTTTTCACCCCCCCAACATAGGTACCTGTCGCAGGCGTACTCGCTGTTGGTGTGCAGGTCAGAGGTCTAGTTGTCAACATGTCATGGCCACTCCCTGAGCGCAGGTTTGCACACACACCACACCCATCCGGCACATGCGTCACAGGCCATGTGACCACGCAAATATAATGGATCCACAACCTCTCATCCTTTATTGCCGGTGGTGACTGGATGGTGGACGCTCCACGGGTCGCAATCATAAAGACTCATGAAAAGTTGCACAGAGGGTTAGTCGCACCCTGAGCTCTATGGCCGTCAGGGGCCTACTACCACGTGGCGCAGACTTGAGTTCCACAGGGTTATTGCCACCCAAAGCTGATGTGGTCATCACGGGCCTACCACCACGTGGCGCGGACTTGAGTTGCACAGGGTTACTGCCACCCGAAGCTAATGTGGCCGTCAGGATCCTACCACCACGTGGCGCGAACTTGAGTTGCACAGGGTTAGTGCCACCCGAAGCTGATGTGGCCGTCAGGGGCCTTCGACCACGTGGCGCGGACTTGAGTTGCACAGGGTTAGTCGCACCCTAAATTGTATGGCCGTCAGCGGCCTACCACCACGTGGCGCTGACTTGCGTTGCACAGGGTTAGCGGCACCAAAAGCTGATGAGGTCTCCGCCATTGATGACTCAGGACTCAGCGACATCTGTGAGATCTGCCGGGCCGCGGAGAAGCTGATGTGGTCTCTGCCATTCATGACTCAGGACTCAGCGACATCTGTGAGATCTGCCGGGCCGCGGAGCTTTAACGGGCACGTGGAGTGCCTATTGCTAGACACTTCGGTGGCAGCAGGTAATTATTTGGTCATGGATGCGCAGGGGCGGCAGTATCTCTCTCTCTCTCACTTCCCTCTCTTCACTCTCACTCTCTTCCTTCCTTTTCTTCTCTTTCTCTATCTCCCTTCTCCCTTTCTCACTCCCTTTCTTTCCTTCCCTCTCTTTTTCTCTCTGGCTTTTTTTTCCTTCTCTGTGTCTCACTCCTTTGATATGCGCATTACACACGTCCTTATTTTGTGCTTTATTTTCCAGGCTGTGTCGTCGACATTCATGGTCCCGACAGGAGTCTTCCGCCTTGTTGTTTTGTGTTCAGTTTGTTAAATTTAGTTTATCCTTTATATACACGTTTTCAAAAAAATAAAGTTTGATAAAAAAAATTAAAAAAAATTCAATTAAGTTTTGGTTGTTACTTAAGTGCTGTGTGACTCTTTCTCGTTCTTATTACTGTTATTTCGTGGTGTCCACCATGGTGTTAAATTTTGGGGCAGTTATCACGGGAATACTGGTGATGTCTGCACTTTGCACCAGCTTCTGAATAGTGTGTTATATTTATCTCAACATTAGTTGCATTAAAGTGCTCATAATGAAATACAGAGTAGGCGTTCCCGTGCAAAAAGACACGAGGTGCACCTTTGCGATTTATTCTAAATACTAAAATCCTGTATTGAATTGCACCGTGGTAGTGGGTGCACTTACAGTGTACACACAAAATCAATGAAGAAATGTCATTGTATTTATATTGATTGGGAATAGTGGGTCAGGTGCTGGATCTTGACGGGATACACTGCCCAGTTCGTTTATTTTTCTGTACACGAAAAAACCACATCACAACTTTGACAACAACTGCGATGCGAAACAAATTCCGGCTTATAAGCCGCGTTAGCACCAGGGATTTTACACCTGCTTTCTGCTGGTGTTAAGCAGGACGACTACCTGCAGCATGAAAGGGAACACAGCCAAGAGCCACACCGAAACACCCACAGGTGCTATACAGTCAATGAGCATGATACACGGATACCCATGAGGTCCACAACACTCATCGCAACAACCCCAGGACCGCCAACGCCCCCCGAACCCGCATCTGAGCAAGTGTGTCCGTGTGGTCATTGTGTTAGCATGATAGGCACCGGACCTGCAACATATCAGTGTCAGCGGACGTTACCATGTCACCTCAGCGTTGGCAGTGAGCCTGGACATGTAGCTACGCACGCATCCTCCTGCATGCACAAGCGGCGTGTGCTGGTCCGGCGTACACAGGTCAGCGCAGGGGTTTGCCTATCCGGCAAGGGGAACGGGGTGTCTCGGACATGTCCGTGTTCAGGAAGTGCGGTAAGTGTGTCTCTGTGTTCTGGTGAGGCCGCCACAAGGGCCGCAGCAGTCGATGTTGTACAGTGGCATGCACCACCTCCAAACTGCAGTCTCACCGTGTGGTTGGAATGCCGCAGGACATGCGCGAATAGGCATTACAATAGTGTGCCGTAGGAGTGCACGGGATACAACAGTGCACCGTACAAAAGTGTGGGGGCTCGTGGGAGGGAGGAGCAGCTGTTTGGCAACGTAACACACAGTGAAATCGCCCATGTGCCACGTGCTGGGCATCTCATCCATGTTGACCAGGGTCGCAGACATCCCACAACACCCACGACCGGCCTTTGTACACATCCTGTATGAATGCAGCTGGAGAACTTACTGTAGGGATGAAAGGTTCTTTGTCTGAGCTATCTTGCAGTAGCACATCTGCTGCTCCGAGAAGGAACTTGCAAGTGGCCAGCCCCCCCTGACAGATACGATAATATTTGCATCCATCTCCCACACTACGCACTGCCCGATTTGAGAACAACGAGTACACATCCCACACTCAAAAGTCCTTCGTCGTAGTTAGCGTGCGTGAAATGGCCTTCACACGTACTCCCACCACACCCCTGCCCTGCCCTGCACCCATTGCACACAGACCCGGCTCATTGCACCAAGCTGTGCCATTTCATCACAAGACTGGCACACGGCAAGCCAGTGCAGCTACAAGCAGAGCCACTGACGCAATGGCAGAGCATCCCGAACACATGGTCGACTCCATGCACGTCCACCTATACCTTGCACATCTGCTGCATGTCCTGGGTGCACTGCCTTTGGCAGTACTACGGATCACTTACCGGCTGTGCTTCCGCATTGCGGACGTCACCTGCGTTCAACCTGTATTGCAATGTCGCACCTGCCTATCCGAGTGGTGCATGGACGTGTGCCTCTCCAACGAGTGGGTAGCTGACATGGATTATGACAGGTGTGTGCACCCCCTGTTGGTCCAAGACCAGGACTGTCATGGTGATGCCCGTTTATGGCATGCATGGATGTTTGGCATGCATGTTGGGAACTGGGCCTGGGAGATTGCACGTGTCGTAGTATGAAGTGAGCAAATTCACCCACTTCCCGATTCTGCTTTGGTGCACATTGGGTACAGTGGTTGGAGTCAGCACATCTGTCCCGGTCAGCTGATGGATTACGTCGATGACATGTCAAATATTGTGGCAAACCATCACTCATTAGAGATAGTGGCTTACGCAGCTGCACTCGCGTTCATGGACGAGTGACAAGGTACCTCCAACCACGACTCGATGTGCCACATTGCACGTGTCCCTCTGCATCATTGCACGTTGTACATCTGGTCACATGCCCCAAAACAACAGTGGACATGGCTGCATTGGCGTCGAATCATGTCCGAAGCGCGGACAACCAACGCTGCTTGACACTGACGTGTGTTGGTGATGGACTACCCCGAGGTGAACATGGACGTTTTCCTACATTCCTTACTCAGCCATGCTGCTGTATTTCTCTGCATATCGTGGCACTACTCTTGGCCGTACTGACACGCACTTTTTTTTAATAAAGTTTCCACATTTTCACTTGTCTCCAAATGTGTAGTGTCTTCATTTGTATGCCAATGTGTGTGTCACGGACTCTCTGGCTGCCTGCCATACGTGAATTGCTACCCCATCCGGACTGTGGGTTTGTACTTATGCGTTCTCATGTGCCTGTTTCGTACTGACGCTTTTGGACGCTTAACCGCCTCAGGCGAGTGCATTTGTGTCCTGTGTTCGATTGTGCGAATCTTTGTGTTTGGACAACATTGTGTTGGATGTTGGTGTACTCTGCTTCCTATGTGTGTGTGTGCTGCATTGTGTGTGAGATGTCCCTTCATGTGAGCTTTTGTTCACCCTTCTCCCTTTCCGGCAGTGTGGTTTTCACTTCTATGCTTGTTCAGTGGTGTGATGTTGGCGGGTTGTGTGACTTGTGCTCCTTGTTGGTGTGTTTCATTTTGGCCATGGTTTGTCTATAGTTGTGCTGTACTTAATTGTGCATGTGTACCATTGTGGCCATCTTCCCCCGTCTCCCCACTCCCTGCTTCTTCCTCTTCCTGGTGCTGTTGTGCCTGTAATTTTGTTGCTCCACACATAAATACATGTAATGAACAAATTAGAATAGTTCCTTGATTCTTTTAGGTTTCAAAACTTCTCTCTATTGTTTTTTTTTAAATTTTCCATATAAACAGTTTTTTTAATATTCAAGGACACATAGAAGTCAGAAGTGCAACGTATTCTATCAACACACTTTCTAGAACATTCTACAACACGTGCAGGTTAAAAGTTCATCAATTTTTTTAAACCTAACGATATTTTTTTGCAACATTTTCTCGAACATTTAACGGCACGTGCAGGTTAAACGTTCACAATTGTTTTAAGTTCGAACAGTGCCTTCCAAATGCAAGTAGCAGGTGTGGTTGAGTTGAGCAAATTTTATCCTATGATATGTATTCACGTTTAAACTGCTTTTTCTTAACCAATCACAAAGATGCTTTTCCACCAAACGAATGTGCACCCTACTTTTAAAAAACAATGCTTTTCATCTCCCAATCAGGTATCGTTTTGTATGGCAAAAAAATGTAGTTCCCCATCTTTAAACATATCTCTTATTCTACGAACGGACTGCATGAGCTACAGACATCTATCCATTCCTCCCAGCCATACCTTCAAAATGCTAGTGTGGATCGTAGGACATAGCTATGTTTTCTGGTGCAAGAGGTATGCAGAACAGAGACGTATTGACTTAGACCTAGGTTTACAAAATGTGGACATTAAATGGTTTGGACAAAGAGGATTGAAGTGGCACCAATTGTTGCCTTTGGTTAAAACCTGTTTGCATCTCCAACACCCTGACCTCATGATTGTGCACTGTGGTGGAAACGACCTAGGCACATTGACTGGGGTAGGTTTGGAAATGCTAATGAAGGACACCTTTCGACAATTGATATTGCTTTTGTCTCAAACTGTCTTTGTATATTCCAATATATGCCAAAGACAGAAGTGGAAATGGTCAAACAAATTTTGTCCTCAGATTGAAAAATCTAGGAAGAATGTCAACAAAGCTGTGTCTGCATACCTCAGAGACCATAGAATGGGGTCGATCTACAACAATAACATACGTTTTCATATGGCTGATATCTACAGAAGTGATGGAGTACACTTCACAGATCAGGGAAATCGAGTTTTTCTGAATAACCTGAAGCTGTGCATCCGCACTTATATGTAGCTCCAACTAATAAACACAAGGGCTCTTTTTAGAGCCGCCTTATATTCCCAATATCGGTTCGCAGAGTGACAGCTGTGATCCGGCTAGCACAGGGAGACCTGCGGGCCGTCGAGCAGCCTCGCAGAGGGACACCTGCGGCCCGTGGGCTCAGCTCGCACAGGGAGAGCTACGGGCCGTCGGCTCGGCTCGCACAGTGTGAGCTACGGGCCGTCGGCTCGCAAACGCACACCTGCGTGCTGCCTCGCAGAGGGAGAGCTCTGGTCTAACTCGCAAAGGGACACCAACGGGCCAACCGCCCTGCTAGCAGACACACACCTATCACCTAACGGACTCACTCGGACATGTACAACTAGGGACACGACGGCTCGCAGACGCACAGCTGCAAGCCGACGGACTGCTACTGTTTTATGCTTTAGGGTAGTACAGTGGTGTTTGGGTAGTGTAGGGGGTTGTGCTGGGGGTAGTATTTTAGGGTTTAGGGTAGTGCAGTGGTGTTTGGGTAGAGGGTCGTGCTGGGGTAGATTTAGGGTTTAGGGTAGTGCACTGGTGTTTGGGTAGTGTAGTGGATCGTGCTGGGGTAGTGTTTTCGAGTTTACGACAGCGCAGTGGTGTTTGGGTAGTCTTTGGGTAGTGTAGGGGGTCGTGCCGACAGACTGACTCACAGAGCTCCGAGCCGACGGACTGGCTTCTAAAGACATAGCCGCGACCTTGATGATACGAGGAGAGGCAGCCTGAAAGGCATATCTCACACAGACACAGATGCCAGTGTTGCCTCGCAGAGGTAAAACTACGAACCCGATGGCTTCTACACGGAGAGATGCGAGCTGACGGAGTAAATCACAAAATGGCTGCCAACACTTCCTGGTTTCAACCATTCACAGCCAATAAGCCGCAAGCTGCTGCTTGTAACCCCTCAGCCAATCACATGTCAGAATTCTCAAATATCGATATCTGTAAAATTTGATATTTCTCAAAAACTACTCAACGGATTTACACCATTTAAACAAAAGCGTGCTTTCTGGACCATCACCTTTCTCCCTGCCAAATTTGGCGTAATTCCGTTCAGCAGTTTCACCTGTAGTCTTCTGTAAAGTTTCGTATGGAAATTGCATGGAGAAAACACGTTTTAGGACCCTCTTTTTCTCAGCCCCTCCTACACCATTCACCCCCAAACTTTCAATATAAGAGCTAATCCAAAAAGAGAAACTTTTTGGATAATTTCATAAAGATTCGTCAAACGACGCCAAAGTTACAAGCACATACAAGGCTCCAGAAGGGGGGCAGCGCAACCCCCTCCCAACATAAGTGAAGCCCTGGGGCTGCGCGGACCCCAGCGGCCCCCGCCACCCCTGCGAGCCCCTGCTATTATTTTTTAAGAAATACCCCCGCAACCTAGCCCACCCAAGGGCCTTATTAAAATAAAACGCGAGAACCCGCGACCCCAGCGCGAATTTTTGGCGATTATTTTTTATTTTTTTTTTTTAATGATTTTTTGGGCCCTGGGGGTCCTCCTGGGACCCCCTGAGCAGACCTAGTGGGTCAGGGTTTTTCTACCCTGCCCCCTTCTCTTGTTTTATACCTTTGTTTCTCCGTTTTCGGGTGACTCTCTTCTACCGAGCCACAAGATGGCTGCCAACACTTCCTAGTTTGGAGTGCTAGCAGCCAATCACAGTGAAGCTCGCGCACGCGACTTAGGCTCCGCCCAGATATTGAAACTTTTATTTTTCTAATTTCTCAGCAACTACTGAAGGGATTTACACCATTTTTAAAAAGGTCGCTTTCTGACCCAAGCACTACCTTTCTACCAAATTTGGAGTAATTCCGTTCAGTAGTTTCGGCTGTAGCCCTGCACAAAGTTTCCTATGGGAAATTGATTTTTTGACTCTTATTTTTTGAATTTCTCAAAAACTACTGAACGGATTTACACCATTTAAAAAAAAGGTCGTTTTCTGAACCAAGCTCTACCGTTCTGCCAAATTTGGGGTAATTCCGTTCAGCAGTTCGAGCTGTAGCTCGTCGCAAAATTTCCTATGGAAATTAAAATGGAGAAAACGAGTTTTGGGACCCCCCTTTTTTCTCAGCCCCCGCTTGACAAATCACCCCCAAACTTTCAGGATAGGAGCTGACCTGGATAGACTTTTGTTTTGGAGAATTTCAGGAAGATTCGTCAAACGACGCCAAAGTTATTAGCAAATCAAAAAATGCTTTTCCTATGGAAACTAGGTTCTAACTATAACTACCTACTGGCGACCGCCAGTAGGTAAAATATATATATGCACAAACACCACAGGCAGCAGTCAGGTCAGCAGGCTACACGCGTTCCAATGCCATACGCGTTTCGAGCTCTTACAGCTCTTGATCACTGGCGGTAATGAGGAAAACAGCGGGATTGTAAGAACGACTGTTTTATTTAAAATAAGAGTCCCGCCCCAGTGGGCATCAACCAAATGGCATGCTGGTTCTGGTAGTTCCTGTTACTGCCAATGGAGACTATGAGGCAACAGCGGAGACCACTTGGTCAATGAACTTTGAGTCTCCATTGGCAGTAACAGGAACTACCAGAACCAGCATGCCATTTGGTTGACGCCCACTGGGGCGGGACTCAGCCCGGTAACTCTGCACAGGCAGCCTGGCACAAAGGGGACTCTGCAGGAGTGGATATTGACCTGAGGTAGTGGGGAAGAAGGATCCGCATCCATCAATTTGCTGTCCTGCTATGCCTGGGATGGGCCAGCCCCAGCCTACAGAACAAAGGAGGGAGCCTAGACCTCTGGAGCCAACACAGGAGGGGGCTCCCCTTTGGAGATTTGGTGGGAAAGGCTCTGGCAGTCATTTCAGCAGGGGGTGGAGTGAAGGACCCCAGAGGAGATGTGACCAGTGACTCCTGGGTGACATCATTTTGAATTGTCTCAGAATGCTGTGCAAGACCCTTGACCTTGCCAGGTAGGTCGCTCCCCCACCACACAGCTCCGCCTGTGTTGTCTGCCCGCTGCTTCTGCAGGTAAGATCGCCCTCCGCTTGTGGCCCCGGTGCCCGTATTTCTTGCCCGTCTCCCCATTTTCCTTCTGTGCCCCTCGCTGCCCCATTAGCGTTGTGCTGTAATTTGTCTGTTTTCTCCCCTTTTTTTCCTTTCTGTGCCCCTCGCTGCCCCATTAGCGTTGTACTCGTAATTTGTCTGTTTTCTCCCCCCTTTTTCCTTTCTGTGCCCCTCGCTGCCCCATTAGCGTTGTACTCGTAATTTGTCTGTTTTCTCCCCCCTTTTTCCTCTCTGTGCCCCTCGCTGTCCCATTAGCGTTGTACTCGTAATTTGTCTGTTTTCTCCCCCCTTTTTCCTTTCTGTGCCCCTCGCTGCCCCATTAGCGTTGTGCTGTAATTTGTCTGTTTTCTACCCCCTTTTTCCTTTCTGTGCCCCTCGCTGCCCCATTAGCGTTGTACTCGTAATTTGTCTGTTTTCTACCCCCCTTTTTCCTTTCTGTGCCCCTCGCTGCCCCATTAGCGTTGTACTCGTAATTTGTCTGTTTTCTCCCCCTTTTTCCTCTCTGTGCCCCTCGCTGCCCCATTAGCGTTGTGCTGTAATTTGTCTGTTTTTCTCGCCCCTTGTACTTTGTGCCCCCGCTGCCTCTCGCCATTCCCGCCGCTGCGTCCCCTGCGGCCCCGCCCCCCTGACTGCCCATTCGCTGCCCCTGCCTCCCGCCTCCCAGCTGCTCCTCCCTCCCACCTCCCCATAAATGGCGGCAGCTGCGCGGTGAGGAGAGCGACCCTTGACCTTGCCAGGTAGGTCGCTCCCCCACCACACAGCTCCGCCTGTGTTGTCTGCCCGCTGCTTCTGCAGGTAAGATCGCCCTCCGCTTGTGGCCCCGGTGCCCGTATTTCTTGCCCGTCTCCCCATTTTCCTTCTGTGCCCTCGCTGCCCCATTAGCGTTGTGCTGTAATTTGTCTGTTTTCTCCCCCTTTTTTTCCTTTCTGTGCCCCTCGCTGCCCCATTAGCGTTGTACTCGTAATTTGTCTGTTTTCTCCCCCCTTTTTCCTTTCTGTGCCCCTCGCTGCCCCATTAGCGTTGTGCTGTAATTTGTCTGTTTTCTACCCCCTTTTTCCTTTCTGTGCCCCTCGCTGCCCCATTAGCGTTGTGCTGTAATTTGTCTGTTTTCTACCCCCCTTTTTCCTTTCTGTGCCCCTCGCTGCCCCATTAGCGTTGTACTCGTAATTTGTCTGTTTTCTACCCCCCTTTTTCCTTTCTGTGCCCCTCGCTGCCCCATTAGACTGTACTCGTAATTTGTCTGTTTTCTACCCCCCTTTTTCCTTTCTGTGCCCCTCGCTGCCCCATTAGCGTTGTACTCGTAATTTGTCTGTTTTCTACCCCCCTTTTTCCTTTCTGTGCCCCTCGCTGCCCCATTAGCGTTGTACTCGTAATTTGTCTGTTTTCTACCCCCCTTTTTCCTTCTGTGCCCCTCGCTGCCCCATTAGCGTTGTGCTGTAATTTGTCTGTTTTCTCCCCCTTTTTTTCCTTTCTGTGCCCCTCGCTGCCCCATTAGCGTTGTACTCGTAATTTGTCTGTTTTCTCCCCCCCTTTTTCCTTTCTGTGCCCCTCGCTGCCCCATTAGCGTTGTGCTGTAATTTGTCTGTTTTCTACCCCCCTTTTTCCTTTCTGTGCCCCTCGCTGCCCCATTAGCGTTGTACTCGTAATTTGTCTGTTTTCTACCCCCCTTTTTCCTTTCTGTGCCCCTCGCTGCCCCATTAGCGTTGTACTCGTAATTTGTCTGTTTTCTCCCCCCCTTTTTCCTCTCTGTGCCCCTCGCTGCCCCATTAGCGTTGTGCTGTAATTTGTCTGTTTTTCTCGCCCCTTGTACTTTGTGCCCCTGCTGCCTCTCGCCATTCCCGCCGCTGCGTCCCCTGCGGCCCCGCCCCCCTGACTGCCCATTTGCTGCCCCTGCCTCCCGCCTCCCAGCTGCTCCTCCCTCCCACCTCCCCATAAATGGCGGCCGCTGCGCGGTGAGGAGAGCGACCCTTGACCTTGCCAGGTAGGTCGCTCCCCCACCACACAGCTCCGCCTGTGTTGTCTGCCCGCTGCTTCTGCAGGTAAGATCGCCCTCCGCTTGTGGCCCCGGTGCCCGTATTTCTTGCCCGTCTCGCCATTTTCCTTCTGTGCCCCTCGCTGCCCCATTAGCGTTGTGCTGTAATTTGTCTGTTTTCTCCCCCTTTTTTTCCTTTCTGTGCCCCTCGCTGCCCCATTAGCGTTGTACTCGTAATTTGTCTGTTTTCTCCCCCCTTTTTCCTTTCTGTGCCCCTCGCTGCCCCATTAGCGTTGTGCTGTAATTTGTCTGTTTTCTACCCCCTTTTTCCTTTCTGTGCCCCTCGCTGCCCCATTAGCGTTGTGCTGTAATTTGTCTGTTTTCTACCCCCTTTTTCCTTTCTGTGCCCCTCGCTGCCCCATTAGCGTTGTACTCGTAATTTGTCTGTTTTCTACCCCCCTTTTTCCTTTCTGTGCCCCTCGCTGCCCCATTAGCGTTGTACTCGTAATTTGTCTGTTTTCTACCCCCTTTTTCCTTTCTGTGCCCCTCGGTGCCCCATTAGCGTTGTACTCGTAATTTGTCTGTTTTCTACCCCCCTTTTTCCTTTCTGTGCCCCTCGCTGCCCCATTAGCGTTGTACTCGTAATTTGTCTGTTTTCTACCCCCCTTTTTCCTTTCTGTGCCCCTCGCTGCCCCATTAGCGTTGTACTCGTAATTTGTCTGTTTTCTACCCCCTTTTTCCTTCTGTGCCCCTCGCTGCCCCATTAGCGTTGTGCTGTAATTTGTCTGTTTTCTCCCCCTTTTTTTCCTTTCTGTGCCCCTCGCTGCCCCATTAGCGTTGTACTCGTAATTTGTCTGTTTTCTCCCCCTTTTTCCTTTCTGTGCCCCTCGCTGCCCCATTAGCGTTGTGCTGTAATTTGTCTGTTTTCTACCCCCTTTTTCCTTTCTGTGCCCCTCGCTGCCCCATTAGCGTTGTACTCGTAATTTGTCTGTTTTCTACCCCCTTTTTCCTTTCTGTGCCCCTCGCTGCCCCATTAGCGTTGTACTCGTAATTTGTCTGTTTTCTACCCCCCTTTTTCCTTTCTGTGCCCCTCGCTGCCCCATTAGCGTTGTACTCGTAATTTGTCTGTTTTCTACCCCCTTTTTCCTTTCTGTGCCCCTCGCTGCCCCATTAGCGTTGTACTCGTAATTTGTCTGTTTTCTACCCCCCTTTTTCCTTTCTGTGCCCCTCGCTGCCCCATTAGCGTTGTACTCGTAATTTGTCTGTTTTCTACCCCCTTTTTCCTTTCTGTGCCCCTCGCTGCCCCATTAGCGTTGTACTCGTAATTTGTCTGTTTTCTACCCCCTTTTTCCTTCTGTGCCCCTCGCTGCCCCATTAGCGTTGTGCTGTAATTTGTCTGTTTTCTCGCCCTTTTTTTCCTTTCTGTGCCCCTCGCTGCCCCATTAGCGTTGTACTCGTAATTTGTCTGTTTTCTCCCCCCTTTTTCCTTTCTGTGCCCCTCGCTGCCCCATTAGCGTTGTGCTGTAATTTGTCTGTTTTCTACCCCCTTTTTCCTTTCTGTGCCCCTCGCTGCCCCATTAGCGTTGTACTCGTAATTTGTCTGTTTTCTACCCCCTTTTTCCTTTCTGTGCCCCTCGCTGCCCCATTAGCGTTGTACTCGTAATTTGTCTGTTTTCTCCCCCCTTTTTCCTCTCTGTGCCCCTCGCTGCCCCATTAGCGTTGTGCTGTAATTTGTCTGTTTTTCTCGCCCCTTGTACTTTGTGCTCCCGCTGCCTCTCGCCATTCCCGCCGCTGCGTCCCCTGCGTCCCCGCCCCCCTGACTGCCCATTCGCTGCCCCTGCCTCCCGCCTCCCAGCTGCTCCTCCCTCCCACCTCCCCATAAATGGCGGCCGCTGCGCGCCTAAGGCAAGCCCGTCTGCGCCCGTCCGCGACTGGACCGCGCCCAGCGCCAGAACCCCTGGATCCCACCGATGCAACACTACTCGACGGACCTACGACGCCGCCACCCTCACCGCACTCAATGCCGGCCGGAACCCTGCCTGCTACCGAGCCTCACCGAGACGCACCCACGGACCCTTCACCTGCCAAGCCTGCCGATTCACCTGCCCCCGGACGTGCACCACCCCCGCCAAGACGTGCACCAGCAGCAACCACCTGAAATGCATCCTGTTGAACACCCGCTCCGTCCACAGGCACGCCGTGGAACTCTGGGACCTGCTCGACGCAACAGCACCGGACGTCGCCTTCCTCACCGAAACCTGGATGAACGCCTCCTCAGCGCCCGACATCGCCATAGCCATCCCGGACGGATACAAGATCACCCGGAGGGACCGCGTCAACCAGACGGGAGGAGGCATCGCCATCGTACACAAGAACACCATCCGCATCTCGACTAACTCCGATGAGACCTTCACCGCCGCCGAACACCTACACTTCCAGATACACACTGACCCCAAGACCACCCTCCGAGGCACCCTCATCTACAGACCCCCGGGACCACGCACACTATTCAGCGAAGACATCGCAGACTTCATCAGCCCGCACGCCATGCCCTCCGCCGACTACATCCTCCTAGGGGACCTCAACTTCCACCTGGAGAACAACAACGACAGAAACACCACCGCCCTGCTGGACAACCTCGCCAACCTCGGACTCAAGCAACTGGTGAACACGCCCACCCACTACGCCGGCCACACGCTTGACCCCGTCTTCTCTTCCAGCAAGCACATCTCCTTCAGCCACGCCACCGGACTCCACTGGACCGACCACAGCTGCGTCCACTTCAGCTTCAGAAAGACTGCGACCCACCACCACCCGCAACAGGCTCCCCGCCGGAGCTGGAGCAAGATCACCGCCGAGCAGCTCACCGCCTCCCTCAGCCAGAACACACCCACCAACACAACGGACCCAAACGAAGCAGCCAGCAACCTCGCCAAGTGGCTGACCGCCTGCGCCGACGACCTCGCACCACTAAAAACCCTCCCAGCAGACCCGGAAGCAAGAAAACCCCTTGGTTCACCAACGAACTCAAGGAATCCAAGAAGAACTGCCGCACTCTCGAGAAAACCTGGCGACTCGACCAGACCACAGACAACAGGACCGCCCTCAAGCACGCCACCCGCAAACACCACCAGCTGATCCGTGCCACCAAGAAGTCGGCACTCAAAGAACGACTGGACAACAACGCCCACGACAGCAAGGAACTTTTCAGCATCGTCAAAGAGTTCTCCAACCCCAGCGCCGGAAACAACGACATCACCCCCTCGCAAGACCTCTGCAACTCACTCGCCGCGTTCTTCCACCGCAAGATCACCGACATACATAACAGCTTCAACGCACAAACCACGCACCCTACCGCCGAACCAACGCCCGCCACCACCACCCTCTGCAACTGGACCCCGATCAGCACCGAAGACACCACCCGCACGATGAACTCCATCCACTCCGGATCACCAACCGACCCCTGCCCACACCACGTCTTCAACAAAGCCGACGCCACCATCGCACCCCATCTCCGGGACATCATCAACTCCTCCTTCCACACCGCCACCTTCCCGGAGAGCTGGAAGCACGCCGAGCTTACCGCCCTCCTGAAGAAACCAACGGCGGACCCCACCGACCTCAAGAACTACCGTCCCATCTCGCTCCTTCCGTTTCCGGCCAAAGTCATCGAGAAGACCGTCAACAGACAGCTTGCCACCTTCCTCGAGACGAATGGATCCCTCGACCCCTCGCAGTCCGGGTTTCGGGCCAACCACAGCACCGAGACCGCCCTCATCGCAGCCACCGACGACATCAGAACCCTAAACGACAACGGGGAAACAGCAGCCCTCATCCTCTTGGACCTCTCCGCGGCGTTCGACACCGTCTGCCACCGCACCCTAGTGAAGCGCCTCAGCAACATCGGAATCCGAGAGAAAGCACTGGAATGGATCATCTCGTTCCTCGCCGGAAGAACCCAGAGAGTCCGCCTCCCCCGTTCAGATCCGAGGCCACCGAAGTCATCTGCGGCGTTCCACAAGGATCTTCACTCAGTCCAACCCTCTTCAACGTCTACATGAGCCCCCTCGCAGCCATCGCACGCCAACACAACCTCAACATCATCTCCTACGCCGACGACACCCAGCTGATCCTCTCCCTCACCAACGACCCCACCACCGCCAGAGCCAACCTACACGACGGGATGAAAGACGTCGCCGACTGGATGAGGAACAGCCGCCTTAAACTGAACTCAGACAAGACGGAAGTCCTCATCCTGGGCTCATCACCCTCCGCCTGGGACGACTCCTGGTGGCCCCCGGCCCTGGGCACCGCGCCCAAGCCAACGGACCACGCACGAAACCTGGGCTTCATCCTGGACTCCTCCCTGTCGATGACCAGACAAGTCAACGCCGTCTCATCTTCGTGCTTCAACACCCTGCGCATGCTCCGCAAGATCTTCAGATGGATCCCCACTGAAACCAGGAAGACCGTCACCCAGGCACTCGTCACCAGCCGACTGGACTATGGGAACACCCTCTACGCCGGAACCACAGCCAAACTTCAAAAAAGACTCCAGCGCATCCAGAACGCCTCTGCACGACTCATCCTGGACATCCCCCGACACAGCCACATCACCGGACACCTGAAAGACCTGCACTGGCTCCCCGTCAGCAAGAGAATCACGTTCAGACTCCTCATCCACGCACACAAGGCCCTCCACGACCTGGGCCCAAAGTACCTCAACTACCGCATGACCTTCTACACGCCCACCCGCCAGCTACGATCAACCAGCCACGCCCTCGCCACCGTACCACGCATCCGCAGAACCACCGCCGGAGGAAGATCCTTCTCCTACCTGGCAGCCAAGACCTGGAACTCCCTCCCCACTCACCTTCGGCGAACCCAGGACCATCTCTCCTTCAGGAAGCAGCTCAAGACCTGGCTGTTCGAGCAGTAACTTACCCCCTCCCCCAGCGCCTTGAGACCCTCCCGGGTGAGTAGCGCGCTCTATAAATGCCGTGATTGATTGATTGATTGAGGGTTGGGACAGGGACAGAGAGGTGATGTGGTACTCCAGGATAGGCCAGAGGTACCTAGCTTCTAGAACTTTCCACCCCCACTTAAAGGTCTTGCACAAGGAGGAGAGCTCTCTCTTGGTTGTGCTTTTAGCTGAACACTGGGATCGGAGGTGGCAGATGACCCCAGGACCAGGCCGTTTTATAGCTTGGGGGGCCTGTGACCGCGCTCCGTGCCCCCGATGCTGCCAAAAGGGCAGGGGAGCGCCATTGAGCTATTCTCCATAGGAATAGGAGAGGAAGGCGGGCCCAGGATCCCCAACTGCAGGACCCCCACAGCGTCCCAGAGGACAGGGGAGTGTAACCACACTCCCTCTGTCCGTGGAGGGCCTGCCCCACTCGTTGTGCCCGTGTCTGGGGGAAGCGGGCAGCTGCCACAGAATCCAGTGCCCTGCCCGTGCAGCACAACAAAGGCAGTGGCTGGAGCTGCCAAATCAAAATGCATGATCTCCCAGGATGGAGCATCCCATAATGCCCTGCAGGGCTTGGCACAGCTTCATATTTGACAAATGTGGAGGCCTCAGGATGGCAGGGGCACAACTGCAGCAACAAGGAAGGTGGGGGGCTGCAGGAGGGCAGCAGCGCCTCCAAGGGAATTTTATGAAAGTACTGATCCTAAGTTTGAAGGGTCAAGGAGGCAGGGGCCACCCAGGGTTCTCTGTACACTTTACGTCACTGGAAGCAAGCTGTACCCAGTTGATGAGCCCATAACTAGGGCAAAACTGGTCCTGGGTTGCTTGTGTTCTGGTTCAGGGAGGACCTGGCTTGGCAGTTCGGGCTGGACTGTTACCATGAGGAACAGGGTCAAGACTGATTTGCATATGGCTGAGTCCAAACGGAGGTGGCATGATGAGTAACAGAACGATGAGTTGGAGTGCTACCTGAGCTATTACCAGTGGTTAGACTTATTGCAAGCAGCCTTTCATCACCTTTTGTGTGTTGCATGTACGCAATAAGTGGCATGGGTATGTTGAGACCTGGGTGTAATGCTGACTGTGTCACTGGAACCAAGCTGTACCGAGCTGATGAGCCCATAACTAAGGTTAAACAGTCCTGGGTTGCTTGTGTTCCTGTTCAGGGAGGACCTGGCTTTGTTATATCCCGCATGAAGGCCCTAATGTAGACCCGTTCGTACATGCCCTAAAATGGACGTATTCATATTTACCCTAATATGGTCATGTTCGTACTTGCCCTATTATGGTCATAGCCGCATATGCCCAATTATGGTCATAACTGTACATGTCCTATTATAGTCATGATTCCTTATATAGGCATGCTCTTTCACCTGCATTGATCCTCACTAGTACACAACGTGCTCTGAGGGCTGAACGTTATCTATCCTGTGGTTTTGAATACAGCAGGGTTTTTCCCAAACACAGGCCCACACTGTACTCATTAATTATGCATGGCTTTCTAGGAATATACCACGTGCATAATATGTATGTACAAAGTTCACCCCTGACGTCTTCCTCATGTCCAATACAAACCATACTGAGGACCGAGACTCTTTAGGGTATATCTTGCCCCGGTAAGACAGAGGGAACCGAGACTTCCATGCTGACACACTGACCAGAGATGCTGAGGCTCCTGCATGCAGTCGCTCCGGCTGACAGTGGTCTGACACAGCCCTTGCGGGGTGTCCAACTCGAGACCAGGACGGGGTCCCACACTCTCTCTATTCAGGTATGGGGGTTCGACTAAATCCTAGAAGGATTCTTGGCTCTTAGGCTTTTAGACCTACACATATGCTAGGTACACTCAGGTACATCTAGTTAGGCATCGTAGGAGTACTTGCATAATGCTTTTATATTCATGTATGTACTCATGATTATTGCAATATGGTAGAACTGTTCTATCCCTTTGCTTTTATCGTACTGCTGATAATATATCTCTGCTATTGTCTGCTGGTTACCGCAGCACATATATTTTACACTAGAATAACAACTGTTCAATAAATACTTATTGAAACGCCCGACTGTTTATTCTGTGTAACTCTCTGAGACAAACCGAATAAGTGAGCACGAGTGACTGAGTGAAAGGTAGTATATTGTTTCCACGATTCTGAGGAATTTGGGTTGTCATGATCTAAGGTTGCCAGAAACTAATCTCTCCCCGATAAGAGGAGACACTAGTGGCACTGCGAGCTAGCTAATGCAAAACTAGGCTAACATATACGGTGGGGGTGCACGGAGTCAGTCTGCCACCAAGCCCGCAGTATATGTTATCCAAACGCGCAGGTCCTGCAGGGGTACTATAGGAGCTACACGACATGGCGCCACCAACGTTGGTTTGGTACTTATTTAACAGTAGAATCTGAGTAGTTCAGTCGTGCTATTCTCAGAGAACCTACTCACAAACCCCCAGAGACGTCTGCAGTGGGTGGGCACAAAATCCGCCGCAGCTGAGTAGTACGAGAATACTATTTATTGGCTGTAGGTTATTCAAGCTTGAAGGACATATAGTTCCTACAAATTGTGCATTTACACCTTATCTTCAAATTTCTTTAAACACCCTTCTTCCACTTAAAAATGGTTGAACAAGCAGAAGAAAAAGGAGAGTTGAAACAGACCTCTTCGGTTTAGGAGAAGAAGAACCTGAAGATGCAATACAGATTGCACCAAATTTCAGAAAGGCAGTCACCATAAAACTTCTAGAACACGGCTTAAGAGCCAGGGGTGGTAATGTAATTTTTGTGATTGAGGCACACGAATCCAATAAAACAGAGGTGTTCTATTCATGGGTTACATTCCCAGCAGCGAATGCAGTTACAAATGTATTTCACTACTACCTAGAAGGTGAAACACCAGCGGACTATACTCCTTTTGAGGAATTAGAGGTTCCGCTCACTTACCAGGAGCATAATTACTGGTTTAAAGGCGCCCTACCCCACGTACGAGGAAGAGCAAGATTAGGCCCGCTCGGAGGAGCAGGAGCCACATGGCCCATATTAGCGGCATACACACCACATCCTGATATTGGCACAATGCCACAGCCAGACTTACTCGTACAACACAGAGATTTAATTTAAATCTACAGAAACCTCACACAATTTGTGATGAGGACTTTAACAGTTCAACCTGCACCGGCTGCAGCACAAGATACTCCAGTCCAAGGTACAGTTAATAAAATAACTCCACAAACATTACACGCGATAATGGGCAAAATGCCAGCAAAACGCGAACAAATCCCATTCTGGATAGCTCAGAAAATAACTCAGCTTGAAGCAGTATTCCCGAATACTACCACCAGTGATAAACACAGAATTCTAACAATCTGCTTGCCCATGGGTCTGACACCACAAGTAGAGGACTGCACCTCTTGGGGTTCAGTCTTTGCTGCCATATATACCAGAACACATGGTATCCCGTTAATAGCAGTAGTACCTGAAGTATTAAAACAGATACAAAATGAGTACGGAGCAGAGCCTGCCCTTAACTTAGGGATGAAGTTATTAAACAACTTTGAAAAGGTCTCAGCCATAATACTCGCTAACATTAAGGGGGAAGCAGCTTCTGTGGTGATCCGCCAATGCCTAAGGGAGTTCAGTCCAGTAGATCTACAACACGAACTACCCAAAATAATTGAAACTGCATATGCAGAATTGGGCAGAGACAGTCTAGGTGGGAAAGCATTAAAACCACAACTGGTGGGCAGTCCTGAAAAGGACACTACAAAGCAGACGCCTACTTCTTCTAAAAAGAAGTGGGAAAATAAAAAACAACAAAAGTCTAAAGACAGCAGATCTCAGTCCAGAGGTAGGTCTCCTCAACAGGAGCCCTCTGAAAGGAGGTATAACCTCAGGAATAGGGATAATATTAAAAAACCTGACAGGTATCAGGATACTGATACTCGTTCCTCTCGTTCCTTTCAGGGTTCATCACGAAACTCCGAGAGGGAAGGACGGTCAGAACACAGACAAGAGGAGCGTACAAAGTCCAGAGACACGCAACGCGCTGCGGACTACGCACCTAAAAAGGAAGATAAACAAAAATCAAAACCTCAGTTCAAAAAGAAGAAGGTAGCAGGTCTCAAGATCAGACATGCCCAGAATTCTGAGGACACAGCTTCTGAACGGGGAATGGGCTCTGACGATGCTAAACAGCGCGGCAGAAGTAACGATAGCTCGCCAGAACCTGAAGGAATTTCTGGTGACAGCGGAGTTGAGTGAGTATATCACGGTGGAAACACCTGATACTCGGGTAAGTGTCCCACATAAGTTACATGAGATAACACTCCGGATGGAGGGGGACAAACCCAGAAAAGTTAAAGGTCTCTTTTGGAAAAATCTGTCATCTGGTTATGACATTCTATTAGCAGAACAAGACTTGCCGCCAGCATTCGTCATGGAGTGCCCTAGGGGAGAAACTGTAATTTTTCCAGCCTTTTCCGACCTCGTTCCCATACATTTAAAACATGCATATGCGCAGGAGTGGGCGGTTGCCCTAGCTCCAGCATTGTACAAAAATAATGCTGGTTGGGATGAGGATTCAACCCACCACGTGATCCCATTAAAAGTTTCCCCAAATGCTCAAAGGCAATACCCTATAAAGCAGGAAGCTAAAAAACAAGTCAGGGAGATTCTAGATCAACTTGAATATCAGGGGGTGATAGAAAATTGCACTTCACCTATGAACAATGCTTTGTTCCCCGTAGCCAGACCTGACAATACATCTCGCCTAGTTTTAGATTACAGACATTTAAACACTTGCACAAAGACATTTGCAGTTCAAAATGCACACAGTGCCGCATTAATGAATAACATTGTGCGGAAAAAATATAAAACAACACTTGATATCTCAAATGGATTTTTCTGCCAAAATATAGCGCCTGAAAGCAGGCATCTAACCGCATTCAGTGCGTTAGGGTCACAACGGCAATTTTGCCGACTCCCCCAAGGGTATAAGAATAGCCCGGGGTTGTTTTCAGCAAGGGTAACAGAGTTACTCCAAAATTTGGATGAAGAAGCATTGTCCTATGTGGATGATATTTATCTGAGGGACGATGACTTAAAGAGGCACTTGACCAGGGTGAGCACCATTATTATGGGATTCGCCTCTGAGGGCTATAAATTTAATTTCAAAAAATCAAAAATTGCTCACCTCAATGTCCTGTTTTTAGGATACGAGCTGTCAAGTAAGGGAAAAAGCCTAGCAGCTAACTTTTTAGAAAAGTGTGCACTGCTCCAACCTCCAAAATCATTAAAGAATTTACAATCAATTCTGGGATTCCTAAATTTTGGTCGAACATACATTTTGGATTACGCAGA
Organism: Calotriton arnoldi; assembly: GCA_963921515.1. Classification (NCBI taxonomy): domain Eukaryota; kingdom Metazoa; phylum Chordata; class Amphibia; order Caudata; family Salamandridae; genus Calotriton; species Calotriton arnoldi. Next base: position 2,477,288 of record CAWUFW010000765.1, on the reverse strand, counting down.
AAAAGTAAAACCTTTCTACGACTTAATAAAACCTGATTTTTCAGTCAAACAATGGACACAGGAACATACAAATATCCTGCGTTCCCTACAGGAAGACATGATAGCTTTTAAACATTTACAGACACGCGTAAACGCACAGAACTTAGTGATCTGAGTAATAGCGGGTCAATGCGGGTACACTTATTTAACTTTTAATGAAGGTGAAACAGTACCAATCGCATACAAATCACACCTGTACACAAACGCAGAGATGCGTTTCACTTCAACAGAAAAAATCCTGACAGCAGTGCAGACCGCTGTAGCAAGAGAAAGAGCTCTGGCTCAGGGAAAGCGCATAATTGTCGTGACCCCAGTACCAGCTTTAGAAGCGGTTACAAAAGCTAGCATTCCAAATGCTAAAGCTTTACATCCAAGATGGATACAATGGGCTAATTCTCTTACTGCAATGGATGTTGAATACAGATTTGATCCAAGTTTAAAAACACAGGCATTCCTGCAATGCGAACAAGAATATCCTCTACCAAATGAAATTTTGCCTCTAGATCAGTATGAATACATTATTTACACTGACGGTTCTGCTCAACCAGCCATAGGGAGTAAGCAAGCTTACAGCGCGGCGTGTGCCATTGTTAAAGGTCGCATGCACGATGGAAAGTTCCATCTGAGTTGCACTAAAACGCAATCTCTAGGAGACTGCACGGCTCAGTTGGCAGAACTCAAAGCACTTATACTGGCACTTATAAATACGGATCACGAATTCCCCACACTTATTGTGTGTGATTCCTTTTACTGTGTACAGTCGTACAATGAATATCTACATCATTGGGAACAAAACGGGTTCAAAGATACAAAAGGTGGCACAATTAAGCATAAAATGCAATGGGAACAGGTAGTGGAGTTGAGAAACGAACTACCAAGGGCTCACGTGATACATACACTGAGTCATCAGCGTGATGGCGTTCACGTTGAAGGGAATTCATTGGCTGATGAAGCCGCAAAGGGGGCTGTTCGCACAGCCGCCGTAGCTGCAGTTACTCGTTCAAAGACGAGGGTGGACGGCGAGATTATGGTAGCTGTCAATGCTTCAAGCAAAGGCAGCACAGCAGTACCTAAAAAATTCCCACTCAAGTACTCCTACAAGTTAGATGCACAAAACATTCCATATGCTCAGATCCCTGGAGTGGGGGATAGAGTAATACCAAATATGGCTCGTAGGCTTGGCTTAATTGTGGCAGCACATGAAGGAATAGGTTCTGTACATAACGGACTTAGGGAGACTGTTGCTTTGTTAAAAGAACGCTACTGGTGGCCCGTGATGAGAAGGCTGATTAGAGACTATGTCTGGAACTGCGACATCTGCAAGCAGATGAAAGGGTCCACCACAACACGTCCAGTACAGATACCATTGTTAGACAGCATTAGGTTGTCCGTTCGTGCGCGTCCAGCTCAAGTTTCCCCGAGGTTTGGCCTCAGCGCTCGGCTGACGCTCGAACTGTTATAAAAGATTTGCGAGTCTTTATCTGCACATACGCAGTTGGAACGTTACATTCTGACCGTGGTCCGGCGTTTAGCTCTCGGGCTTACAAAGAGGCCATGGAAGGAATGGGCGTAGCATTGCGGTACTCCTCTCCGTACCATCCCGAGGGAAATTCTGTTGTGGAGAGGAAAAACCGGGACTTAAAGCAATCTTTAACAGCTAGGGTATTAGGCAAGGGCGGTAGATGGGTCGATCACCTTTATGGGGTACAGCGCGCGCTCAATAACCAGCCAAGAAGCTCTCTAGGGGGTGTCACTCCTTACGAGGTCCTATTTGGGACGAGAATGTGGGTACCTTCTCATTACACCGTCTCTCGTCTCTTCCCGGTACTCTCTCCCCGTGTCTTTACCCTCGGCCGTTACCCGCCCTCACTTCTCTTTCCGTACCCTTTAATCTTGGTCTCTTTCATTGCCGTCATCAGGTCTCTGGTCCAGATCATCTTTCTGTACTGTCCGATCTTACCTGTCCTATGCAGGCGCGCAACGCCCATTGGGCTCAACGGGCTTCATCCCCCCCCGTTGTGTGTGTCAGCCCGGGCTGAGACAGGTTCCCGGGCACACACAGACAGTTTTTGAGCTGCCAGCCGCACCCGAGTACTTCACAGGTCTTTAAAAGACCATTCACTTGTGAAGGAGCCTTTGTTGTTTTTTTCACCCCTTCGGCTGGAAGAATTAGCCCCCTCCCCTCCCCGAAATTTTTATCAGCCCCCCCCCCCCCGAAATTTGGCTCTAGTTGCGCCTCTACCCAGAAGTGATATGGGGGAGAGCATGCCGGATGGGGATGACTACCCCAGGCTCCCCCCAGGGGTCCTGATAAATGACCTGTGAACGGAGAGTGCCAAATGCGGCGCTAAGAGTCCGCCCTCTTAGTAGGGCGCCTTTCATGTGCAGAGAGCAGCCTGCATTCCTCTATGCATCAGATCAGGCAACCCTGAGCTGAAGCACTTTGTCTGATTTGTCAGTATTTTTCCGTTTATATTTATAAATACAGACGAAGAACAAAAAGTTTTCCGTCTGCATTTATAAGTAAAAATCCGTTTAAACGGAAAACCGGGAGCCTTAATTATGATGTATTCGGTCCGACTGAACTTTTAAAGCTAAAACATGTATTTAAAATTTCTTTAAGTGATATCATTACCTCCAGTACATTTTCTGATGATTGGGACACAAACTGTAAATGCTATGATGTCTGATTTAGAAAAAACTGCAGCATTTCCGAACAATGAAATGTTAGAAGGTACTTCAGACTATGATACATTGTACTGTTACCAGCAATATGGTCATCATTTCTTACACAAATCTATAACACCTAGAAATGTATTTGAGTACCACCAGTGGGAACACTGCCCAACACCTCCAAAAGGTAGTTCGCAAGCATTTGTACAGAAATTCACATACTTCTCAGGGTTTAACACATCCGACCCAAAGTCATTTTATTATAAAGTGGCGAAAATTTCAGCTCAGAAAATTATGTTAGCCAACACCAAACATATTTACTCTGCATCCTTTCTGAACCAGTTGTCTAAACAGGGTTTCGATCTATGGAAAGACACAATAGATTCCAAATCGATCTGGGGTTCTAGGGACTGGCAAGTCCAGGGAATAGAAGCACTTTTTAGAGCATGCATCATTCCGCAGCAGATTTTATTTCTGAATGAAACTGTGCAACAAACATCCTGTCTTGGATTAGCCAAAGGCAAAGAAATGAACACACCGGTGTTTCCAACACCATCGCAGATGGGTGGGGGGCAGAATTCAACTACACATGGGGTGAAATTAGATGACATTTTCCAGTACAACAGGTCAGATCCTGATTGGACAGAATGGCTGATTTGGCCCATTGACACAAACACCTGTCAACAGAGATTTATGAAATCAACCAAAGGGTTTAGTATCCATAGGCCAGATCCACGCTATGTACAAAGACAACACCCAGGGGTAGTGACATCATATAGTGTTGGGAAGTTGTGCCTTGATTGGCTAGAGACCTCAACACTGACAGAAGTAAAGCACCACTTGACCTTACTCACACCTGACATGGATCTTAGAGATTTTCTACTAGGTCCCAGGAAACAACGTCAGAAACGTTTCATATATGCAGGCCTTTATGCCTACTATAATGAAAACTGGAAAATATCCCAACAAGAGGCCGCAGAAAGGATACGGGAGATAGACCGTATTAACTTGGAAAAGGCATTAGCAGTAGTGGATAATGGGTTAACTACTTTGACCTCCAGGATTTACTCCTTAGGCAACATTGTGTCCTCGGCAATCAACATATTAGAACAAGATCTGGCCTTGTTACAACACGGGCAATCTCAACTACGTTCTATTATGATGTTAAGCTGGACGCTACAATCTTTGCGTGCAGGCTATGTGCCATGGCGTTTTATAAACACCACGTCTCTGTTTTCAGAATACAATCTAACTGATAAACAGACAGAAATGGCACAAAGGGGAGCCAAATATACAATGCTGCGTATTGAGAAACTGGAAAGGTTACCATTCACTGTAGCCGAATCACCATCAACAGAATGGCTAATTCATGGCCAAATCACTCTGCCGGTCACTACGTTTCAGTTTCAATATTGCCTTGAGCAAAGGCAGGCAGGCAAATATGTGAAAATGGGTAAGGGATACATCAAGGAAACTTGGGAGTTACCATATAGATACCGATGCCGGAATGGGGATCGAGAAGTGTATCTGAGTGGTACAAACTGCAAGAACGCTTTAAGCGGTTCTCTCATGTGTCAGGATATTTCTCTGCACGGAGCCTGTAGCGGTTCAGTAGGGAACTTATCTTGTCACATGTCAGGGACCCCAGCGGCCATGATCACGCCGGTTTTCCAGCTGCTCTCGAATGGGAGTTACTTAATGTTAAATGATCAAGGTTGCTGTGGGATGCTTCCGGGCGTCGCATATCTAGTCACTGTTAACTCCAGGGTTACTTGCTGTATGCAAGTATTGTTTCCACCACTGAACACAGTCAGGGAGGCACCGCTATGGCCTTCGCTGAATGTTTCTTTTATACAGTTTGATACTCTGAGCAGATTGAAAGCCATGCTTTTACAGCAAACTGTGCCCTTAACCTCCGCTCGAGAAACCTATGAACTTCAAGTTGCAAGGACCTCGACTGAGATACAGGCACTCATACGTACAAACTGCCCCATTCATTTCGCAGAAATGGTGGGACGTATCTTCAATATGTCTGATACGAGCGGTATCGTACACCTATTTAAGACCATAGGGTCAGGACTGTTAAGCACCTTTCAGACAGTCCTCGGAGTAATCCCAAATTTTATACACTCCGTATTGGGAAGCGTATTTGGAGGATTCCCGCTCATCCTGTTCCTAATCGCAGGAATCCTGATTGTTATATTGCTGCTACGCAATGGACGGCCCACTTCCCGAGGGAATGGTGAACACGCTCCTGGAGCGGAAATACCGTGAATGCATGGTACAACTTCTGGACATTTCTTGCCTGCGAGAACTCAATGCCTCCTGGTTTCTATCATTTAGACCAGTCTGGGTAGACTGCATCTTACCTGTTCTTCGATGCCTGTTCTGCGGAGAAGAATGCACGTTGGATCTCTGTCTAACGTTTCCATCGGATGCGCCTCCGGACACGGATGCAATGCTGGACCCCATAAAGGCCCACGCTCTGCGTTGTCCTCAGCGGCTTCCAATTCTGATGAACGCATTCCTGGAGAATCCACAGGTGCCGTTTGCTCCTGCTGGGTTAGGTGACTCCTCCATAGGCACCCAGGTAACAACTGCCGCACAAGCTGCCGCAGCACCGACTGTTGGCAGTGCTACATTCCATCTATGTGCTATTGACGTTCTCTGTGAGGCATTGGATTTGTCGTCTGCAGCAGCTAACACCGATAATACTGAACTTCCCAGCCAGGACGTTTAATCTCGAATTGGCTCATCGCGTCCTGGGAAAGAATTCGGCTTCTTTGCTCGTTTCAAAACAAACGATCTAAATTTGGAACATTTTCTTACATTGACACTTTCGCTTGAGAAAAGCATGGCCTTCTCCTGCTTATGGTAATGCAACTTTTATAGAGAAACAATTTTGACTTTTTCAAAGTGGCAACTAGAAATAGCTGAATTTTAACATTTTTTTTTAAACACCTCATTTTAACGATTTTTTAGAACCATGTTTTTACTTGCTTTTAGAAAATAAAAAATATTTTTTAATTGTCCAGATTTTATGTATGGTCATTTTATCCAATTCGGAAGAGGAGTGGGTGTTATATCCCGCATGAAGGCCCTAATGTAGACCCGTTTGTACATGCCCTAAAATGGACGTATTCATATTTACCCTAATATGGTCATGTTCGTACTTGCCCTATTATGGTCATAGCCGCATATGCCCAATTATAGTCATAACTGTACATGTCCTATTATAGTCATGATTCCTTATATAGGCATGCTCTTTCACCTACATTGGTCCTCACTAGTACACAACGTGCTCTGAGGGCTGAACGTTATCTATCCTGTGGTTTTGAATACAGCAGGGTTTTTCCCAAACACAGGCCCACACTGTAGTCATTAATTATGCATGACTTTCTAGGAATATACCACGTGCATAATATGTATGTACAAAGTTCACCCCTGACGTCTTCCTCATGTCCAATACAAACCATACTGAGGACCGAGACTCTTTAGGGTATAAATACACCACATCTTGCCCCAGTAAGACAGAGGGAACCGAGACTTCCATGCTGACACACTGACCAGAGACGCTGAGGCTCCTGCATGCAGTCGCTCCAGCTGACAGTGGTCTGACACAGCCCTTGCGGGGTGTCCAACTCGAGACCAGGACGGGGTCCCACACTCTCTCTATTCAGGTATGGGGGTTCGACTAAATCCTAGAAGGATTCTTGGCTCTTAGGCTTTTAGACCTACACATATGCTAGGTACACTCAGGTACATCTAGTTAGGCATCGTAGGAGTACGCGCACTTGCATAATGCTTTTATATTCATGTATGTACTCATGATTATTGCAATATGGTAGAACTGTTCTATCCCTTTGCTTTTATCGTACTGCTGATAATATATCTCTGCTATTGTCTGCTGGTTACCGCAGCACATATATTTTACACTAGAATAACAACTGTTTAATAAATACTGTTTATTCTGTGTAACTCTCTGAGACAAACCGAATAAGTGAGCACGAGTGACTGAGCGAAAGGTAGTATATTGTTTCCACGATTCTGAGGAATTTGGGTTGTCATGATCTAAGGTTGCCAGAAACTAATCTCTCCCCGATAAGAGGAGACACTAGTGGCACTGCGAGCTAGATAATGCAAAACTAGGCTAACATATACGGTGGGGGTGCACGGAGTCAGTCTGCCACTAAGCCCGCAGTATATGTTATCCAAACGCGCAGGTCCTGCAGGGGTACTATAGGAGCTACACGACAGCTGGGCTGGACTGTTCCCATGAGGCACAAGATCAAGACTGATTTGCATATGGCTGAGTCCAAACTGAGGTGTCATGGTGAGCAAAAGAACGATGAGTTAGAGTGCTACCCTGAGCTGTTACCAATGGTTAGATTTATTGCAAGCAGCCTCCCATCACCTTTTGTGCGTTTCATGTACCACCCTAAGTGGCATGGGTATGCCCAGACGTGGGTCCCATGCTCACTGTCTCACTGGAACTAAGCTGTACCCGGCTAACGAGCCCCTAACTGGGGTGAAACTGGTCCTCGGATTCTTGTGTTCTGTTTCAGGGAGGACCTGGCTTGACAGTTAGGGTCAAGACTGATTTGCATATGTCTCGGTCCAAACCGAGGTGGCATGTGAGCAAAAGAACTATGGTTTGGAGTGCTACCCTGAACTATTGCCAATGGTTAGATTAATTGCAACCAGCCTCCCATCACCTTTTGTGTACTTCAAGAACTCCCTAGGCTGGAGCTAGTGCTCTACAGCTGGGAGTTCACTGCAGCGCCCTCTGGGGGCTACCTTTATGGCTGCAGGTTCTGTGGCCTAAAGATTGTTTAAAAAAGACATAGAGACATGGTGAATGTTAGAAAATGCTTTATTTAAATATCGTTGTCCCAAGGATTTGAACAATGCTTTATTGAAAAGTGTTCTTCATGACTGTTTGGCAATGCTCTTCTTACAAGTAAATTTCACCATGAGTTGAAGTAATGCTTTATTCAAAGATGTCAATGACAATGCTTTATTTATAGGGTTGTTAATGCTGGTAGTAATTCATATTCCTGAGAGGCTGCAGTGTTTTATTACTGATGGTGTGAGCACCTTATTGCAATGCTTGAATATTCATAACAAGTGCAGAGGGATTATAGTTAGTGAATTCAGTGATGGAATGAAGTATTACCATAACATGTGATTCTAGTCTTGACATGCAACAACACTGATCTAATGTAAACTGACACCCCTCATATAGTTATGTTACATTGTACATGAATGCGAGTGTACAGTGAATTTTGGGGTCATGACCCTTTAGGGGTCAAATGTAAAGTTGCCAAAGGTATTTCCACCTGCTTTACGTATATTTGTAAATATACTTTTATTTTAATAAAGAGAAGCACAGCCTGGACAATTATTTATTGAGGGTCATTTCTACGTGCCAGTGAATGGTGATTACTAGCCCACACCACCTACCTTGAGTAGGCCTTGGACTGCTCTGCTTCGCTACTCTGAGAGAGTCAAGTGCTACAATGGGGTGTTTGTTCCCAGTGGAGGGCGAATGTGGACCCATTACATGTTCAGGCCACACATCTAATGGCCCGTCCCCTTTTAATGGTGTCCTGCAGTGGAATACATAGTATCCAGTTTCGGTATGCATTGATAGGATTTGATAAGTCCAGTTTTGCCACACATTACCTATGCATTAATGATCAAATATCAGCGTGCAAGGCTCTGACAGGGGTGCAAAGGTTTGGTTATGTGAACTAAAGGTAACAAAAGGAAAGCCCCTGCACACATATATGTCATGTGAAGACATTGAAGTTTAATGTTTAAACTTTGTTGTTATGTTATGGTTTAGGGCATTATAAACGTAAAAATATTTAGGAAAAGAAAAGGGTATGGGCAGTACTTAATCTATTTAAATAATAAGTGGAAGGGCACTCACCAAGAGGCCACTGCAGCATGCACCAACCATTGCTTTTGCCAGTGCTGTCAATTTCAGTCCAACTGTTAGAAATGGGGGTCTCTAATTGGCAGAGGTATGCACCTTTGTCCAAGTAGTGACCCTTGCTTCTAGTCAGCGTAAGGGAGTTACACGCTTTAGATAACCCATGCTCACCCCCTTGGTAGCTTGACACAAGCAGACAGGCTTATCCCAAAGGAAATGCTGTCGTGTAGTTCCTACAAATCTATATAGGTTCTGCACGTTTAGACAACATAAACTAAGGGATTGGTGTCTAGACGGATTCCAGGCACCCCGAAGGAAATGCTAGCCTGTAGACCTGCTAGCTCACAGTGCCACTATAAGCCCCACAACCTTACCAAGGAGCAAATAGTTTCTGGCAACTATCAAACATGACAACCCTGACCCCCCAGGGATCGTGGAAACAGTACAGTACTTTTCGCCCAGTCACTCGTGCTCACTTCTTCTCAGAGAGATATACAGAATAAACGTAGGGGACGTTTTCAATAAGTACTTATTGAACCAGCATCATTCTAGTATAAAATACATGTGCTGCAACAACCATTAGACAGAAACAGATATATACGATTACAAGCACCAACAGAGTAAATAAAAGGTGGAATTCTACCATGGTGCTAAAACAGTGAATATATGCAGACATATAGATACATGGCAGTAATCATGCGTGCTCCTAATATGAGTACCCTAGCTAAGTATACCTGAGTGTACCTAGCATGTATGTAAGTGTAAAGCCAAGAATCCCCCTAGGAAAGAGCCAACCCCATTACCTGATGGGAGAGAATGAAGGACCCCGTCTTGGTCTCGAGTTGGACACCCGGCAAGGGATGTCAGACCATTGTGTGCTGGAGTGTCTGTGTGCAGGGACTTCAGCGTCTCGTGTCAGCATGGAAGCTTCTGCTCTGGTTTGCCCAGCGAAGATGTGGTACTTATATACCCGAAAGATACCCTCAGGGGTTCTACATAGATGTGTCATGGTACTATGGGCCTGTCGTCCAAGAATGGTGATAGCGGTGACTTTTGTACAGAAGATGGTAATCCTGCTGTGATACTAAGAATCCTCATGCATAATAAATTAGGCTAGTTTTCGAAGAAAACCACACAAGATTTATTCAGCACCTAACTAGGTAAAAGGTCAACGCCAGAGCCGTTATGTAGAGTAAGGTAGGACAAATGTAGGTAAAAGGTCATGCATCTACCTAGGACTATATTGTGGTACATTGGGGTTCATAACACCCACTCCTCATCCGAAGAATGATAAGATAAACTAATGATAAAGTAAGCATGTCTAAGAGGCATAAAAACATTGTTAAAAAATGGACGTAAAAATATCTAAAAAACATTGTATATGTAAAAACGACGTAAAAAGCTAAAAAAGATCTATAAGTCCTCTAAATAGTCAATATACCGTTCAGACTGAGTGAGCACACCGAAAGCCATGGAGCTCAGTGGGAGCAAGAGAGAAAAATAAAACAAAAATTATGTTTTCGAATTCCAATTTGGGTTGTTTTTAAAAAAAAAAAAAAAGGCCGAATTGTTCCCATCACATGGAGAGCCAAATGTTTATGTGTCCTGTGTGGGAGCATCACTGTTGCTTGCCTTCGCAGATGACGGTCCCTGTAACACCTCTTGGATCAGGTCAATGGAGCAAAGGTTCTGCAACAGGCTCACAGATGTCGAGTGCTTCCTCAGCGGCTGCTGTGTGAAGCATCCCGTGGTGGCTCTAAGAATGCCGACATCAACATGGGAATACGCTGTGGACACTGTAATACGTGGGCCTTTAAGGAGTCCAGTAGGACGCCTACGTCCAGAGACGCAACCGATGGAAGTGTTAGACATATGTTCAACACGCATTCATATCTGCAGAATAGGCAGCGGAGCACAGGCAAGACGCAGTCAACCCAGACTGATCTGAACAATAGGAACCAATGCTCACTTAGCTCCTGAAGCCGAGGTGTGCCCAGATGGAGTACCATGCGTTCACGGCAACGTTGCACCAAGAGTACTTTTTCCATCTATTTGGAGGCTGGAACGTCCATTGCGTAGCAGGAAAATTAAAACCAGTATACCCACTGCAAGTAGTAGGACCATCGGAAGCCCCCCAAAAAATGCTTCCTAATATGGAGTGTATAAATGATGGAATAACTCCGAAGATCGTCTGAAAGGTGCTCAATAGTCCAGAACCTATGCTCTTAAATAGGTGTACTATCCCACTCGTATCAGATATGTTAAAGATATGTTGTAACATTCCCCAAAATGGAGCGGGGAAATTAGTTCGGACTAGTGCCTGTATATCAGCTGAAGACCTTGCAGCCTGGAGATCAAAAGTCTCTCGGCTGAGGTTAGGGCCACATCCTTCTGTAAAAGCATGGCTTTCAGTCTGCTCAGAGAATCAAACCATGTAAGGGAAATATTCAACGAAGGCCATAGCGGCGCCTCCCTGATTGTGTGGGTCGGTGGAAACAATACTTGCATACAACAAATAACCCTGGAACTTACTGTGACCAGATATGCAATGCCTGGCAGCATCCCACAACAACCTTGATCATTCAACATCAAAAAACTCCCATTCGAGAGTAGTTTGAACACTGGATGAATCACGGCAGCTGGGAATCATTTCAAGTGACACAATATGTTTGCAACTGAAGCATTACATGCTCCGTGAAGCATAATATCCTGACAAATTAGAGACCCACTTAAAGAACTCTCACAGTCTGAAACGCTGAGAAAAACTTCAGTGTCCCCATTCCTGCATCTAAATCTGTACAGTAATTCCCAAGATTCATGAATGTATTCCTTACCCAACGCTTCATACCTGCCTACTTGGTGATACTGTAGACAGTACTGAAATTGGAATGTCGTGAATGGCAGTGTAATATGGCCATGGTTTAACCATTCTGTGGAGGGTGACTCACCCACAGTAAAACGTAATTGGTCCAATTTTTCAATGTGCAGCATTGTATATTTTGCATCTCTTCGTGCCATTGTTGTCTGTCTTTCTTTTAGATTGTATGCAGAAAACAAAGGAGTACAGTTGATGTATCGCCAGGGCACGTGACCAGAGCGCAATGATTGTACCGTCCAGCTCAATAATAGAATGGATCGCAATTGCGATTGCCAATGTTGAAGAATAGACAAATCCTGTTCTATTATATCTATTGCAGAAGACACAATGTTGCCCAGTGAATAAATCCTGGATGTCAGTGTGGTCATGCCATTTTCGACCACCACCAAAGCCTTTTCTAGGTTAACCCTGTCAATTTCACGCAATCTCTCAGCAGCCTCCTGTTGAGAGATTTTCCATACTTCGTTGTAATAGTGTCTAAGAAGCGCTTCTGACGTGGTTTCTGGGGACCTAACAAAAAATCCCTAAGATCCATGTCATCTGAGAGTAAGGACAAGTGTTGTTTCACCTGGGACAGTGTTGAGGTTTTTAGCCACTCTAGGCATAACTTCCCAACACTGTAAGATGTCACCACCCTGAGTGTTCTCGTTGTACATAGCGCTGGTCAGGCCTATGGATACTAAACCCTTCGGTGGTACCCCCGAATCTTGACTGACACCTATTTGTGTCGATAGGCCAAACCAACTATCCCTTCCAATTGGGGTCAGAAGAATTGTATGAACCATCATGTATAATGTCATCTAGCGTATCTTCACTACGTAGTATTTAGTTTCGCCACCCCTCAAAGTGAGTGAGTGAGGGAATCTGAGGTGTGTTCAAGTCCTTTATCTTAGCTAACCCAAGACAAGAAGTCTGTTGCACAGTGTTGTTCAGTAAGATGATTTGCTGTGGTATGAGACATGCTCTAAATAAGGCCTCAGTTCCCTGAACTTTCAAATCTTTAATCCCCCAGACAGATTTTGTGTCTATGGTGTCCCTCCACAAGTATAAACCCCGTAAAAACAGCTGGGAAATAAAGGAAGCAGAGTATATCTGTTTCGTGTTGGTGAGCATATTTTTCTTTGCAGGTGTAGGTGCAACCTTATAATAATAAGAGGTCGGGTCTGAAGTGTTAAACCCAGAAAAATAAGCAAACGTCTGTGCAAACATTTGTGAACTACCTTTTGGTGGTGTTGGGCAATGTTCCCATTGATGGTAAATGAAAACATTACGTGGGATACTTGCTTTGTGCAAGAAGTGATGAGCATAGTGTTGATAACAATACATGGTGTCAAAATCAGATGTATCATCACACAACTCATTACTGGAAAATGCAGCAGATTGTTCTAAATCAGACAGCATTTTATTTACAGTATCAAAGTCCCAATCATCAGAGAAAGTACTGGAGGTGATGATATCATTCAAAGAAATTTTAAACAAGTGTGGTATTTTCAAAAGTTCAGTTGGACCATATACATCATATGAAACCCTATCCCAAACTATGCCTTCTGGAACAGGAACTGCTGTAATGTTCACAAAGGACAGGTCTCTTTGTTCACGGTGTGGTGATGCATGTGGTTTCAGGATCAAGTTCACATGTTGTACTGCGGAGCGTTCTGGGAGATAATGTCCATTCACGAGCAGGAAAAAGACAGTCACTACATCTATCCAAAAGATTAGGAAAGGTAGACCAATTGCAATCCTGAGCTGTAGCCAGGGAGAAACAAGGTAAGTCTTTTTCAGCCAAAGGTAGAGATCGTATAATTTTGGATTGTGGGAAACAGGAACTGGCGGTGACTCGGGTTCACTTGGATCCAGAGAAAAGGTGTCAAAGTCAATGAAGTAGCCAGACGCTGTTCGATCGATCTTTGGTAGCTCAGCAGGTTTTGTAGAACTGGCAGATTACTTGTTTCGAGACATATTCACATAGATGTCTGTTATAGGCCGTATTGAGATCTGTGTTTCATTTGTGTTTTGTTGCTGTTCAATTTCAACAGGCACGAGTTCCATTCTGTTGTTGGTAACTCCTTCATTTCGTAGAGTCAAATCTTCAAATGTTATTAATCTTTTTGTCTGAACTTCCTAAATGGTAGTGAGAGGAGATCAGCGGCTACCCGGGAGCCCACGCGGCCTACTATTCAATCTCGGCCACATAGTGTGGTTTGATCAGATCAATGGAGACAAATTTCTTTTCTTTCTTTCCTGCAAGAGGCAGAAACAGCCAGGACAGGTACAAGCGCTCTGTAGGATGGCCCAAATTCTTTTTTGTCCACAATCTTTTCTCTGACCAGATCCCCGATCTTCGGGACCCAGGCAGGTCTTGCCGAAACAGCTTTCATTTCCCCAGTGGCAGGCGTTTTACTTGGACTTTGCTTTGAAATGCCCAGAAGTCATTGAGTTCCTGTAAAATAGCCAAATGATCATTGATGTCAAATGCTTTTTCATCCGCCACTGTGCTGCCACAATTGAGGTCGGGTACCCACATTCTAGTCCCAAACAGGACTTCGTATGGAGTACGGCCTCCTAGGGAACTTCTTGGCATGTTGTTAAGTGCCCTCTGGACCCCATAAGGTGACGGACTCAACTGCCACCTGAGCCTAATATCCTCGCTGTTAAGGATTGCTTTATGTCCCAGTTTTTCCTCTTCACAATCGAATTTCCCTCATGATGATATGGAGAGGAGTACCGCAAGACCACACCCAAACTTCCCATGGCTTCTTTGTAAGCCCGAGAGCTAAACGCAAGGCTACTGTCGGAATGTAATGTGCCAATTGCGTATGTCCCTATTAAGACTCGTAAATCCTTTATAAGAGTTTGAGCATCAGGTGAGCGCTGGGGCCAAGCCCACAGGAATCTAGAGCATGAATCAATTGCCACCAAGATGTACTTGTAAGCCCCGTCAGATTGCAAGGGGCTGCAGTGGTCCAAATAGACACATGCGAGAGGTCTTTCTGAAATCAGTAGCGGCTTTGTGGTGGACGTGCTACGGTGTAACCTTTCATCTGCTAACAGATGTCGCACTTAAGGACATAGCCTTTGGTCTGTTTAGTGAGACCTGGCCACAAATAACGTTGTTTAAGTAATGAAACTGTTGCAGTAATACCTGTGTGTGCTGAACCCAGACCCTCGTGTGCAGCTAGAATTAAACCTAATCTACGATCCATGTTTGGTATCACTTTACCCTCCACTCCTGGAATTTGAGCATACGGTATGTTTTGCGCATCTAACTTGTAGGAGTACTTGAGTGGAAAACCTTTTGGCAAGGCTGAGCTGTTGTTGCGCATAGCGTTCACATCTATAATTATCTGTCTGTCTATCCTCTTACTAGAATGAGTGATTGCAGCAACGGCAGCAGATCTCACTGTCACCTTGGTGGCTTCATCAGCCCGTGAATTCCCTTCAACTACACGCCAATACGCTGATGACTCAATGTGTGAATAACATGAGCCTGTGGCAAGCCTTTGTTTAGCTCTGCCACTTGTTCCCAAAGCAACTTGTGCTTTACTGTGCAACCTTTAGAATCTCTAAACCCATTCTGGCCCCATTAGTGAAGATATTCATTGTAAGACTGGACACAGTAAAATGAATCGCACACAATTAGTGTGGGGAATTCCCGATCCATATTTTTTAGTGTCAGTTTATCAGGGCTTTTAGTTCTGCCAGCTGTGCCGTGCAATCTCCTAGAGACTGCATCTGCGTATTGCTAGGACGGAACTTACCGTCCCGCATACATCCCTTTACAATCACACATGCAGCGCTGTATTGCTGTTTACTTCCTATGGCTGGCTGGGCAGATCCGTCAATGTAAATTATGTATTCATACTGATCTACAGGCATTATTTCATTCTGGAGAGGATATTCTTGTTCGTACTGCAGGAATGCTTGTGTTTTTAATGTAGAATCATATTTGTAATCTACATCTGTTGCAGTGAGAGAATTAGCCCATTGTATCCATCGGTAGATGCAGTGCTTTTGGGTTTGGAATGCTTGCTTTTGTAACACCCTCTAAGGTTGGTACTTGAGTCACAACAATTATTTATTTCTCCTGAGCTAGTGTTCTTTCTCTCATTACAGCAGTATGTACCGTTAGCACCCATTAGTACGCGGACATTAGCCCGCGTACCATTACTACGCAAGCGTTACAAAGCATGCGATGTAACAACACGTAGCATTAGTACGCAAGTTGTTACATCGCATGCGTTGTTACAACGCATGCGTAGTCGGTGAGGGGGCGTCCACTTTCAGGAAGAGGGTCTGCTGCGTGCGCAAGTCGGTGAGGGGCGTCAACTTTCAGGAAGAGGGTCTGCTGCTGCTTTTCCGGCTGGCTGTTGGTCATGCCCATCTCCGCGCCTGCCCTCGGGACTCCTTATTCTGCCTGCCCACGATGGAGGAAGCCGGAGGAAGCAGGAAGGGGGAGAAGATTGGAAGCAAGCGTGGAAGTGAAGAGAGGAACCACGAGGAGAGAGAGGTAAGAGGGGCTGTGTAGGGTCGTGTAGGGGCTGTGTAGGGTCATGCAGGGTTGTGTACTTGTGTTTGTGTAGTGTAGAGTAGTGTCGGGGGTCGTGCAGGGTAGTGTACTTGTGTTTGTGTAGTGTAGAGTAGTGTTGGGGTCGTGCAGGGTAGTGTTTGGGAGTAGGGACAGGACTGGGGTAGGGGCAGGGTCGTGCTGGGGGTAGTGTTTTAGGGTTTAGGGTAGTGTTCTGATGTTAGTGTAGTGTAGGGTACTGTTTTAGGGTTTAGGGTAGTGTCGGGGTGTCGTGCAGGGTAGTGTTTGGGAGTAGGGACAGGAATGGGGCTAGGGGCAGTGTCGTCTGGGGGTAGTGTTTTAGGGTTTAGGGTAGTGTTCTGGTGTTAGTGTAGTGTAGGGTAGTGTTTTAGGGTTTAGGGTAGTGTCGGGGTGTCGTGCAGGGTAGTGTTTGGGAGTAGGGACAGGACTGGGGCTAGGGGCAGTGTTGTGCAGGGGGTAGTGGTTTAGGGTAGTGTAGTGGTGTTTTAGTAGTGTAGGGTAGTGTACTTTTTGAGGGTTTTGGTAGTGTTTTTAACTTTTGGATGTGTAGGGTAGTGTATTTGTATGTAGTGTTGGGTTTTATTATTACTAGACAAGTTTTTAGTTCGCATACATTAACACTTTCAATGTAATGGTATGCGAACTAAAAACTTGCGTAGTAACGGTTATTGCTAAGAAAAAAACGCGTAGTAATGGCATGCGAACTAATTGCACGCGAAATAACGAGTCATATTCGTATGTACTGCTGTCAGTATTTTTTCTGTTGATGCAAAACGCATTTCAGCGTTTGTGTACAAATGAAATTTGTATGCAATGGGTACAGTTTCGCCTTCATTGAAGGTGAGGTAAGTATACCTGGATTGACCCGCGATTACACGGACCACCAAATTCGTGGTGTTTATACATGTGTGTAAGTGTTTGGAAGCTATCATGTCAGCTTGTAAGGAACGGAGAATTTCTGTGTGTTCCTGTGTCCAATGTCGAACTGAAAAATCAGGTCTAATTAAGTCGTAGAAAGGTTTTACTTTTTCTGCGTAATCCAAAATGTATGTTCTGCCACAATTTAGGAATCCTAAAATAGGCTGTAAATTTTTCAGAGTTTTTGGAGGTTAGAGCAGCGCACATTTTTCTAACAAATTAGCTGCTAGGCTTTTCCCTTCACTTGAGAGCTCATATCCTAAAAATTGGACATTGAGGTGGGTAATTTTTGATTTTTTAAAGTTAAATTTGTAGTCCTCAGAGGCGAATCCCAGAATTATGTTGTTCACCCTGTTCAAATGATCCAATAGTTCTTTGTCCATCAGATAAATATCATCTACAGAGGACAATGCCTCCTCATCAAAACTTTGAAGCAACTCTGATACTCTTGCTGAGAACAACCCAAGGCTATTCCTATACCCATGGGGCAGTCTACAAAATTGCCGCTGAGAGCCTAGGGCCGAAAATGCTGTCAAATATCTCCTTTCAGGTGCTATATTTTGGCAAAATAATCCATTTGAGATATCTAGTGTTGTTTTGTATTTCTTCCGCACAATGTTATTCATTAATGCGGCACTGTATGCATTTTGTACTGCAAAGGTTTTCGTGCATGTGTTCAAATGCCTGTAGTCTAAAACTAGACAGTACGAATTGTCGGTTTCATTACTGGAAACAGAGGATTATTCATGGAGGAGGTGCAATTTCCGATTACACCTTGGTACTCAAGTTGATCTAAGATCTTCCTGACCTGTTTCTTTGCATCATGTTTAATTGGGTACTGCCTCTGTGGAGTCAGAGTAGTTTTAACTTGGATTTTGTGGTGAGGTGACTCAGCATCCCACCCTACATGATTGCGGTATAATGCAGGAGCTAGTGCTACCGCCCACTCCTGCGCGTATGAATGTATAAGTGATTCTGGAAAGAGGTCAGTGAAGGCTGGTAATATTACGGCTTCTTTTTTACTGTCCATAACGAACTCAAGTGGCCAATCTTTTTCAGCCAAAAGGATATCGTATCCATGTGTCAGGTTCTCCCAAAAGAGACCTTTCACTTTCCTTGATATGTCCCCCTCCATTTGGAGTGTTATTTCGTATAACTGATGTAGGACACTTACCCTAGTATCAGGTGTTTCCACCGTGATCTGTTCATTCAACGCTGCTGTCACCAGAAATTCCATCAGGTTCTGGCGAGCTATTGTTACTTCTGCTGCTTTGTCTAGTATCGTCAGAGCCCATTCCCCGTTCAGAAGTTGAGTCCTCAGTAGCCTGGGCATTTCTTATTTTAAGGCCAGCTACCTTCTTCTTTTTAAATTGAGGTTTTGATTTGGGTTTATCTTGTTGTTTGATAATGTAGTCTGAAGTACGATGTGTGTCTCTTGGTCTTGCTCGTTCTTCTGATCGGCGTTCTGACCGTCGTTTCCCTCTAGGAGTTTTTGGAGGAATCCTGAAAGGAACGAGAGGAACGTGTTCTGATACCTGTTAGGTTTTTTTAATATTATCACGGTTTCTAAGGTTATATTTCCTGTCAGAGGGTTCCTGTTGAGGAGACCCACTCCATGATTGTGATGCATTCTGCTTGTTTTTTTATTGTTTATTATCCCATTTCTTTTTAGAAGAATCTGGTGGTTGCTTGGAGTCATCCTTTTCAGGATTACCCATTAATTGTGGTTTCACAGGTCTAGCCCCCAAATTGTCTCTACCCAGCGAAGCATAGGTCTCTTTGATAATTTTAGGTAATTCCCGCTCCTGTTGTACAGGAGTGCATTCCCTCAGGCGTTGGCGTATAACTACCGCTGCTGCCTCTCCTTTTATGTTGGCTAACATAATTGTGGATACCTGGGCAAAATTGCCTATCGATTTCATCCCGAAGTCCAGGGCAGATTCTGCCCCGTACTCATTCTGTATTTGTTTCAAGACTTCCGGTATGACTGCTATTGAGGGTGTACCATGAGTTCTGGTATAAACGGAAGCGAAGAGAATACCCCAAGTGGTACAATCCTCTATTGGGGGAGTTATTCCCATTGGAAAGCAAATTGTCAGTATTCTGGGATTTTCTTGCGGGCCTATGTGTGGAAACACTGCGTCAAGCTGTGCTATTTTCTGTGCTTTCCAGAATGGCATTTACTCATGTTTAGTGGGCATTCTTCCCATAATGACATTTAGCATTTGTGGAGTGATTTTTGTTGCGGTCCCTTGTAGTTGATCTGCTTGAGTGACCCTTGTAGGTTGAATTGTAAGTGTTCGCATTACGAATTATGTAAGATTTCTGTATAGCATTCTTATTTCTTTGTGTAGTGAACGTAATTCTGCTGCTGGCAATGTGTCAATCCCTAGATGCAGTGTGTAAGCAGCAAGAACCGGCCAAGTCGCTCCGTCTCTGCTGAGCGGACCGAGTCTCACTTTATCTGTGGTATGGTAGAGGGCGCCTTTAAACCAATTTATATGCTCTTGGTAAGTTAACAGGACTTCTATGTCCTCGTATGGAGAGTATGCATCTGGTATTTCATCCGGAGGGTAAGAATGAAATGTATGTGTGTGTGCATCTGCAGGAGGAAATTTAACCCAAGAAAAGAATACCTCTGTTCCAAATGCCTCGTGTGCCTCAATCACGAAGGTAACGGTCCCACCTAATGATGAGAGACTAAAATCTGCAAGTTTTATAGAAAGTGCATTTCTGCAATTTTCTGAAATGTTTATAGCACCTTCCTGCTCAGCTTCCTCCCTACTAGTACCACTATCACCTGTGTTTGCCCTTTGAGACATTATGGGTGGAAGTTCCATGGAAAAAGAGATAAGGTTTTGCACAATGTGGGGAACTATAATCCTTCAAGCTTGAACAAACCTACAGCCAAGGATATATAGGATATACCTACTCAGCTGCGGCGGATTTTCCTCCCCACTCCAGACGTCTGTGGGTTAATGTGAGTAGGGTCTCTGAGAAAAGCAAAAACAAGGAGATGATGGACGGAGCGCTGAAACTTTTCAGACACTCACCCCCAGTCACAGATCTGGGTTGAATCCATCATCGTTCTTTAGCTCACTTCGCCACCCCAGTTCAGACACAGCTATATGCAAATCAGTCTTGACCCTGTGCCTCATGGGAACAGTCCAGCCTGAACTGCCAAGCCATGTCTTCCCTGGACTGGAAACAAGCATCCTGGGACCGGTTTCGGGCTAACAGCCCTCATCAGCCAGGCTAGCTTGAATCCAGTGGCAAAGTGAGCAAGGGACCCACGTCTGGGCATACCCTGCCAACTTAGGGCGAACAAAGCAAACACAAGGAGATGATGGACGGAGCGCTGAAACTTTTCAGACACTCACCCCCAGTCACAGATCTGGGTTGAATCCATCATCGTTCTTTAGCTCACTTCGCCACCCCAGTTCAGACACAGCTATATGCAAACTCAGTCTTGACCCTGTGCCTCATGGGAACAGTCCAGCCCGAACTGCCAAGCCATGTCTTCCCTGGACCGGAAACAAGCATCCTGGGACCGGTTTCGGGCTAACAGCCCTCATCAGCCAGGCTAGCTTGAATCCAGTGGCAAAGTGAGCAAGGGACCCACGTCTGGGCATACCCTGCCAACTTAGGGCGAACAAAGCAAACACAAGGAGATGATGGACGGAGCGCTGAAACTTTTCAGACACTCACCCCCAGTCACAGATCTGGGTTGAATCCATCATCGTTCTTTAGCTCACTTCGCCACCTCAGTTCAGACACAGCTATATGCAAATCAGTCTTGACCCTGTGCCTCATGGGAACAGTCCAGCCCGAACTGCCAAGCCATGTCTTCCCTGGACCGGAAACAAGCATCCTGGGACCAGTTTCGGGCTAACAGCCCTCATCAGCCAGGCTAGCTTGAATCCAGTGGCAAAGTGAGCAAGGGACCCACGTCTGGACATACCCTGCCAACTTAGGGCGAACAAAGCAAACACAAGGAGATGATGGATGGAGCGCTGGAACCGGTCCCAGGATGCTGGTTTCCGATCCAGGGAAGACATGGCTTGGCAGTTCGGGCTGGACTGTTCCCATGAGGCACAAGGCCAAGACTGATTTGCATATAGCTGTGTCTGAACTGGGGTGGTGAAGTGAGCTAAAGAACGATGATGGATTCAACCCAGATCTGTGACTGGGGGTGAGTGTCTGAAACATTTCAGCGCTCCGTCCATCATCTCCTTGTGTTTGCTTTGGTCTCTGAGAAAAGCACCACTAAACTACTCAGAGTTGACCGTTAAATAAGAACCAAACCAACGTTGGGCGCCATGTCGTGTAGTTCCTACAAATCTTTATACGATCTGCGCATTTAGACAACATAAACTAAGGGATTGGTGTCCAGACTGATTCCAGACACCCCCGAAGGATATGCTAGCCTGTAGATCAGCTAGCTCACAGTGCTAATATAAGCCCCACAATCTTACCAAGGAGCGAATAGTATCTGGCAACTATCGAACATGACAACCCTGACCCCCCAGGGATCATGGAAACAGTGCAGTACTTTTCGCCCAGTCACTCGTCTTCACTTCTTCTCAGAGAGATATACAGAATAAACAAAGGGGACTTTTTCAATAAGTATTTATTGAACCAGCGTCATTCTAGTATAAAATACGTGTGCTGCAACAACCATTAGACAGAATCAGATATATATAATTACAAGCACCAACAGAGTAAATAAAAGGTAGAATTCTACCATGATGCTAAAACAGTGAATATATGCAGGCATATAGATACATGGCGGTAATCATGCGTACTCCTAATATGAGTACCCTAGCTAAGTGTACCTAGCATGTATGTAAGTGTGAAGCCAAGAATCCTCCTAGGAAAGAGCCAACCCCATTACCTGATAGGAGAGAATGAAGGACCCCGTCTTGGTCTCGAGTTGGACACCCGCAAGGGATGTCAGACCACTGCGTACTGGAGTGTCTGTGTGCAGGGACTTCAACGTCTCGTGTCAGCATGGAAGCTGCTACTCTGGGTTGCCCAGCGAAGATGTGGTACTTATTTACCCGAAAGGTACCCTCAGGGGTTCTACCTTGATGTGTCATGGTACTGTGGGCCTGTCGTCCACGGATGACGATAGCTGTGACTTTTGTACAGAGTTATTATGCAGAAGATGGTAATCCTGCTGTGATACTAAGAATCCTCATGCATAATAAATTAGGCTAGTTTTTGAAGAAAACCTCACAACATTTATTCAGCACCTAACTAGGTAAAAGGTCAGCGCCAGTGCCGTTATGTAGAGTAAGGTAGGACAAATGTAGGTACAAGGTAGTGCATCTACCTAGGCCTATATTGGGTTACATTGGAGCTCATAACAATGTGTAAAGTCTTTGTACTCAAAATGCACAGTAACACAGTGAAAACACCACAAAAGGACACCACACCAGTTTAGACGAATAAAGTATCTTTATCTAAACCAAACAAGACCAAAACGACAAAAATCGAACATACATGTATCAAATTATGACTTTAGAATAGTTTTTCAGAAATAGAACTTAGCTCCAACTGGGGCTATTACGAAGTTGTAACAGGCATAAATCCAAAATACGGCACCGACTGCGAGGTGCGCAGCATCAGGCACGGAGTCACATGGACCCCCCAAACAACAGTACCTTGTAAACGAAGTCTATGGATGATGCACAGCGTCGTGAAGGTGAGGCATTGGTGCCGAGGTCGAGGCCAGTTCCCTGGTTACCACAAGGGAGGCGAGGCGTAGTGTCCGTAGGGAGGTGAAGCATTGAGTCCAGGACAGGGGAAGTTAGGTGGCGTCGGCGGTGAGGCGTTGGTTCCGGTGAGGCGATGCAAAGTTGAAGAGTTTGTGAAGTCACCCTCGTCGGTTATCGGCTCAGCGATAACAGGATGCTGGCAGTGACAGGGACAGCGTAGGTGCGAGCACTGGCGTCGGGAAGGCCGATAACTGCAGGCTTCGAAGGGCGTCGGAGCTGCGGTGCAGGTGTGGCGGTGTGTCGTGCACTTTAAGAGCAGTGCCCCCTGCCTCAGTGCAGGTCGCGGCAGCACTGGCGGCATCACGGACTCCGTCTGAGTTGTTTTTCTTGCTTTGCAGCACCAACCACTCAATTCTCGGGGTCCAGGAACTGGAATTGGTGCCCTTTTGAATGCAGGAGTCCACAGAGGAGTCCAGGTGCTGGTCAGTGAGGTGCTGGTGAAGTCTTTGTGTCCCTGAGACTTCAGAACAGGATGCCAGCATACACAAGCCCTTGGAGATTTTTCTTCAAGCAGGTTCACAGCAAAGTTCCAGTCTTTGTCCCCTCCTTGGCAGAAGTAGCAACTGCAAGCCAACCCAACAAAGCACACACAGCAAAGGGGCAGTTCTCCTCCCTACAGCTCTCCAGCTCTTCTCCTTGGCAGAAGTTCCTTTTTAGTCCAGAAGCGATCTCATTCTCTGGGGTTTACGGTCAAATACTTATAACCCATTTTCTCTTTGTTCTCTTTGTGGCAAGGGTATCTGAGCCCAGTCCAAACCAGCTCTGTCCTCTCTTGTGTAGTATCACTCCAGGAGGTGTAGACAGCATTGTACTGAGGAGACACTGCCTATTCAGGTGCAAGTGAAGCTCCTCCCACCACTCTAAATGGAGCCATGGTCTATTCAGCCCAGCTATGAGTCGCCCAGAAAAGGCAGGACACACCTCAACCCCCTGGTGGCTGTCTACAGTAAATGCACAAGCCCAACCCCTGTCACTCCAAAACCAGACAGTCAATACATCAACCAGGTAGAGGCACACTGAAATGTTTAAACAAGAAAATGCCTACTTTCTAAAAGTGGCATTTTCAAACACACAATTTAAAAACCACCTGCCTAAAAAGATGTATTATTAAAGTCTGACAGCCTAAACTCCATTCCTCTATCTGGTCCCAATGAAAATGTATACTTGTAAGACGTTACAAAGTAACTCTCATGTTAGCCTATGGGACAGATAGCCTTTCAATAGTGAAAAACGAAATTGGCAGTATTTCACTATCAGGACATGTAAACCACACCAGCACATGTCCTACCTTTTACATACACTGCACCCTGCCCATGGGGGTACCTTGGGCCTACCTGAGGGGTACTTTACATGTAAGAAAATGGAAGGTGGGGGCCAGGCAAGTGGGTGCACTTGCCAGAGCGACATGGCAGTTGAAAACGGCGCACGCAGACACTGCAGTGGCAGGTCTGAGTCACATTTGAAAAGGCTACTTGTGTGGGTGGCACAATCAGTGCTGCAGGCCCACTAGTAGCATTTGATTCACAGGCCCTGGGCACTCACAGTGCACTGTACTAGGGACTTACCTAGTAAATCAAATATGCCAATCATTGATAACCAATCACAATAAAATTTTATACAGGGAGCACTTGCACTTTGACACTGATCAGCAGTGGCAAAGTGCCCAAAGCATCTAAGCCAGCAAAAACGAAATCCAGCATACCATCAAAAATACAGGAGGTAGAGGCAAAGGGTCAAGGGAAACCACGCCAAGGATGCCAAGTCTAACACCAACACAACTACTAACAATCACACTTCTACAAGTGTGACAATTCAGACTATTCCATGACCCAAACCTATAGGAATTACTTGAGTGGTAGGTATTATTCATTTTCAATGTATAATTAATAAATAAACAACTGTTGTGCTAATCTCTCAATCAGACAGACAGCACTGCCATGTGGCTGACTGTTATAAGTGCTGGTGCTGAGCACCGGAAACCGCAGGTCAAATTAAGCACTGGGTATAGGGGTTTACCCCTTCACCTATTTTAGAAAAAAAGTGAGGTTGCTTAGGTTTATCCCCCATCCCCCAAAAACAAGACAGTGAGAAGAAAAACAAAGAAAAGGGGATGCATTAGGGGAAATCACCACCACAAATGAGAACATTTATTTGTTTAACATAAAGGGGGTTAGGGTTTACCCCATTAAAAGAAAAAGTAGTAATTGCACACACACACAAACACACATTTATATCATTACATCTTCGTCCCTTGTCCTCGTCCCAGTCATTATGTCTTTAGGATCTCCATCCATTATTAGAGACAAGAAAAAATACAAGAAAGCCTTTAATTAAGCCACCCACCTTCAGCTGGGTGCAATAAATAAACTAGCATTCTTTCGAGACCGGAGAGCACAGATAGTTTTCCTGAATGGCATACCAAAATTAACAGTACTTTTACTGGTTTGGATGCTTGGCTTCTCCTTTGCAATGCAACACACTGCTCTGGTCTTTTTGGAGCTTAACACAGAAAAGCACCCTCAAGGAATCCACTGCAGTGTTTTCAAATTGTACCGCAAGCCATAGTGCCAGCTTTGTACAGTAACTAAACAATTGGACTCCTGCTTTTAAGTTATCTACAAAAAATTATAACCTTTATGAAGGAGAGTTTGGGCAAACTCCCATGCAATCTTCTCACCAACTCTTAACATTGAAGTGCAACCTGCAGGATTGTAGAGTGCTTCCCTGCATTTACTCTCATGCTGTACACATACCCAGTAGAGCTCTCACACAACATGTACATCTTGATGCCATAAAAAGCTCTTTTGCTTGGTGTGTACTGCCTGAACACCAGTCAGCATTTGAACAAGATCAAGGAATTGTCGCCAGCTATATTCTTTCCAGGAGTATAAATATATGTAAACTTGGTAGACAAATGTTCCACGAAAGGCTAAATTCTGAGCAATTTGTTATGGTCTGGGTGGTCCCGGGGCACTGCAGCAGAATTATCACAGAAATGTAGTTTCAGCTGCAAAACTAAGAACCTTTCTCTTCTCATGATTGGTGCGAAGCTAGGTGTTACCCAAACAGTATGTGCAGTGCTTAATTTGTAAAAAAATGAGTGCCAGACCCCAAGGAACTGCACAGAAGCCTGCAGGTAGCGCTATTGAATGTTTGTACGCTTAATACCAGCACTGTATAGTCTTGAATTCACCCTGTGCCACTTTAATCCACCACTAGATACTCCTTCCCCTTTTATCTCACTAGCGGGTTCCTGTTTTCCCCCTTTATGATGGGTTTTCCTTCTTTCTTTTCCTCCACCTTTATGTTTAGTTTGTTTTTCTCTAAGTCTTGGTAAATATTTGATGCAGAAAATAAGTGCTCGTCCCCCAAAATGAGTGCCAGTGGCCCCCAATGGCTACCACTGGCTCAAATTAAGCACTGCATATGTGTAGACCAGTAGGACTGCATGGTTGTTTTCTGTACTATTTGCATGTCAAGTGGTAGGCCCACATTTCTTTCAACTCCCCCAAGTGAAGTGCGAGTCCACATGTGTACCCTAGAGTGAAGTTCCAAAGTGCCTTCATGCTTCCTCAGAAATTGTTTGGCATACAAAGTTGTTTTGTGTACAATTTCTTCAAGGAAGTCTTCATCTAGAAAAGATGGAAGTAGTTAATAGGCAAAGACTTTGCAATATTGAACTTGTATCCAGCATCTACAGTGAATTGGTAGAATTTGTGGCTGAATCAAATTGAGAGGCTTCCATGTGAGCACTCTTCCTTCACTTGGCACAGTACCTGCCTACAGTCTGGAATGGGCTACCCTGTCACTGGCTTTTTGATGCACAGATTGTGCTTGTGAAAGGACATCATGACTGCCTTGGGCATTTTCCTTAGGATCACTGTAAGACAAGTCATCATTTGAAAGAATTCTTACTGAAAAATCACTCAGATTCTGTTTCATGACTCCCCCTTCAGATGCTTCACAGTATCAGACCATCTCTCCATTATTTGAATTGGAGCCTGTGAAGTAGTCATCTGACAAGACACCATCTCTGCTTTCAATCTAAAACTTTTTGTCCTAGGTAGAATGCAGAGGTACTTGTAGAAATAAATGCTGTGTGTGTGCTCTATGAACTGAAAGAATGGAATGCAATGCCGTAAGAGTGAGAATGTAGTAAGGGTGATCACAAAAATAGTCTCAAAAGGGCCAAAGCACTTATCTGACTCCACGCAGCGATGCAAAGACCTTTTCCAAAGAAGCTAAAAGAGAAAAAGAACCAAAAAAAGACTTCATGTTGCATCAGATCCAATAAGGCAACAGCACATATTGCCATAGTGGTCACTAAAACTAGTAGAGACGTCCTTGTGAGACATTTGCTCGTTATGAAAGAGCAGAATGTAGGTGACTCACAATAAAGTTAGCCATGTGCACCATGTGCCTCTCTACTTCCGCCTACCATAGTATATGCTAGCCCTCTTCAACCACCAATCAGGCATTGTGCCATTTCATAGTTGACTTTCACCCAACACAGAATACATTATGATGCAACAGGTGGACCCACTTCAACCACTGATCATTTATTCAGCCATTCACATTTTGCTTCCAACAAATACAGCATACAGCAATGTGTCAGCCCACTTCAACCATTAATCAGTTATTGTGCCATTCTCATATTACTTCAACCCACCAGATAAAACATCATGGTGGCAATTGGTGAGTCCCCTTCAGCTACTGATCACTTAGTAAGCCATTCACATTTTGCTTCAGCTCACAACGGCATCGGTCAATGTGTCAGCCCATTTCAGCCACTGTAAAGTGTACAAAAAAGAATATACAAAAAAGTGATGGATGGAATGCTTGAATTAATCTCAGCCACTGGTAATTACTCGGGCTGCATCCCAATCCATAGATATATTGCACGGTTGTATGACATAACCACGCATGCAATTACCACGCATGCCTTTACCATGCCTTCTACACAATGCATGTGTCATTACTGTCACTGTGAAGGCTGATGGCCATCCTGCCATAAACTAATCGTACACTCGCTGACTGTGATTTACTCAACAGGAACCAATTGGTGCCCTGCAGAACATACGTGAGCCAATCTTCAACAACCAGGAACCGACTAAAAATGCAAAGGTTTTCCAAATTGCTGAAACGCTATGGCTGTTTTCCAAGAAGCACAGCGACAGCAGCGGGAGTTGGTGAGTGCTGGACCCGCAACACAGCCCTCTCCCACAGCTCCCCCCTCCCTGCCCCCTGCACCACAGCACCTGTTTCCCTGCTCGTCGCTTATTCTAAAAGAGTGAGGCAGCTCGCTGCCCACATTAAAAGTCCCCGTTCCCCTTCAATGCACAGCGGACTTGGCCCCTTCTTTCTACGAATGAACACATGACTTGGGACATATTTATTATGTGCTCATTCTGTGTTGTACCTTGTAATGCATTGTGGCATTTATATAGTGCTTGCCCAGCATAACACAGCCTCAAAACGCTTGCTTTAAGTGTCATACAGGACACTTGCCTTATGTGTCATACAGGGCTAAAGACGCCTATATGAATGAAACAAACACATGTCCCGAGCCCTACAACCCGGGAACACTAACCCACACCAACCATAAGCCATGGAAAGTAGCCCAAAACCTGAACACCTAAAAAGTAGCCCTAAAACCCAACCCAAAAAACCAACCCTAAACACTAATTCTAAACTTACCACGCATATGCCTTTATCATTCATTCCTTTACAACAAAATTTGTGGTAAAGGCATGCGTACTAAAAGCATATGTGTGGTAAAGGCTTCGTGGTAATGGTCACGCGTGGTTATGATCGCGTTGTAATGGCTGTTTCCCATTTTGCACACCATGTCAGCTCAGTTTGGAACCAGCTACATACAAATCAGTCTTGACCCTGTTCCATTCGGAACAGCCCAGCTCGAGCTGCCAAGCCAGGCCCTCCCTGAACCAGAACACAAGCAACCCAGGACCAGTTTTGCCCTAGTTATGGGTTCATCAGCCAGGTACGGCTTGGTTCCATGACACAGTGTGTACGGGACTCACGTCTGGGCATACTCGGTGCACTTAGGGCGTCAGATTAAAAAACAACAAAGTGTTGAATGGAATGCTTGAATTAATCTCAGCCACTGGTAATCGCTCGGGCCGCATCCCAGTCCATCATTTTTCACCCACCATGCCACCTGAGTTTGGACCCAGCCATATGCAAATCAGTCTTGACCCTGTTCCTCATGGGAACAGTCCAGCCTGAACTGCCAGGCGAGGTCCTGGGTGGCTTGTGTTCTGGTTCAGGGAGGACCTGACTTGGCAGTTCGGCTAGACTGTTCCCAGGCGCACCAAACCTCTGGATCAAGGGTTGATGTCCTCCGCACTGTGGAGGTAGTGTAGAGAACATCAATGGGTCGTTGTGATATCCTCTAGTCTCCTCTCAATGATGTCTCTTACCTGTCTTCTCTTCCCTATGCCCTTTTCTATGGTTCTCCTACATCACAGGTTGGAATGTTTATATGTCATAGTGATTAAGATTAAAGCAAGGCTGATGGCAGTTGTAACCTGGCTGGATGGGATCTTCTGTTAAGAAGAAACTCATATCAAATGATATTGAAGTTTGGAGCCTGATTCTTCAAAATACTACACTGGCGTAGTCGGCAGCTCTTCAATCTTCAAGAAGATCCCAACACCAAGGAGAAATTTATCTTCATTTAAGAGAACGGTGAGAGATAAGAAGTTTGTTTTTAATTTTCTTGTCCTCTCTTCACTTGGCATTAAGCGCATCCCTAAACGCAACCCCACTAACTCTCGTTTTTGTTTACCACAGACTGTACCTCTCTTTTATTTTACTTTGAGGGTTGGGAGCAATTCGACACATACTCACTCTTTCTTTATTCTATATTAAGGGTTTGGAGGTAATCGATGTGGGCTCACTCTTGTGCGAGAGTACATTAAAGCTGTTGGTATTTGGCAAAGTAAATCGAGAGTTTTGTAATATTTTTAATGGCGGTTAGCGTCCCCTGGGCTCTGCGCGAGTTACCATTCAAACTAAAACACGCTTAGAACCTTCGCCTCACCTTTTCCTCGTGATCGTTCCTCTCGTGACTCTGCACGTTACAGACATCTCGGAACGTCCTTTCTGTCTTGGAAGAAGTTCTTGGATTGAAAGTCGTCACGCTTCTCACGTAGAGTGTCTTCACGTTGCTGACGTGGGAACGTATCAGCCATCTTTATTTCTTCAGTTCTGGGTTGTTACCTAGCAACAGGCTGTCCAGCTTTCCTCAGCGATACGCACGCTTGCAGTTGTGCGTTGTTACTTAGCAACAAGGTGTCCATCTCTCCTCAGCGATACGCACGCTTGCAGTTTGTGCGTTTCCCATTAATTAGTGGCAAATTGTTCAGGGATACGCACGTTATCAGTTTGTGTGTTTCCATTCAGTGATACGCACGCTTCCTGTTGGTGCGTTTCTTTTTCTTTGGTGGCAAATTCCTCAGCGAAACGCACGCTTTCAGCTTGTGCGTTTTCCTTCAGCGACTCGCACGCTTGCAGTTGGTGTGTTTCCCTTTCTTTGGTGGCTAATGCTTCAGCAGCGATACGCACGCTTTCAGCTTGTGCGTTTTCCTTCAGCGACTCGCACGCTTGCAGTTGGTGTGTTTCCCTTTCTTTGGTGGCTAATGCTTCAGCAGCGATACGCACGCTTTCAGCTAGTGCGTTTTCCTTCAGCGACACGCACGCTTGCAGTTGGTGTGTTTCCCTTTCTTTGGTGGCTAATTCTTCAGCGATACGCACGTTTTCAGTTTGTGCGTTTTCCTTCGTTGTAAATTCTTCAGCGAAACGCACGCTTTCAGCTTGTGCGTTTTCTTTTTATTGGTGGCATATTTATTTTTTTTTCAGCAACAACATTCTCCTGGTTTTCTCTTCCTGCTTGTGAGTTTATTTTTCTTTTGGCATATTCTTCAGTTTTACTCATTTAACATTGTTGTTTGAAATAGTGGATGTTTTTTTTTAAAAAAAGGGGGTAATTTTTATTCGCTTGACATTTATTTGTATATGTTTGGTGCAATGCAGAACGTTAGAGCTGCTCCATTTTTCCTTGCTCATCCCGGTGAACCTCCGATTAAATGGAAGAAATGGAAAAAAGTTTTTGAAAGATATGCAAGAGTTTGCGGAGCTTCATTGAGTGCTGAAAGAAAGACTGCTTTGCTTCTTCATTGCTTAGGTTCTGAGGGGCAAGATGTTTTCGATCATCTGCCTGAATTGCCAGCCTCTGAAGCAGAGGGTTTAAATGATTATGAAGTGTCCATTACTAAGCTAGATAAGCATTATCTTCCTAAAATAAGTACAATTCTTGAAAGATATCATTTTGGAAAAAGGATGCAGAAAGAGGAGGAAACTGTGGAAGGTTATTTGACTGATTTAAGAAAACTAGCCTCTTCTTGCAAGTTTGAGAGTCTAACTGATGTACACATCCGTGATCAATTCATGCTAGGATGTAATATGGATAAAGTAAGAGAAGAATTGTGGTTACGCGATGAACCCACACTTGATGAGGTTGTTGCTGTGGCAAAATGAATGGAACATTCTTTAAAGTGTGTAGCTATCATCAAAAGAGATAGTTCAAAAGACGTTAAAGTTCAGATTGTTAATGAAAAGAACCCCAACACTAAGTTTAAAGTGAAAGAGAAGTCTGTAATAAACAAGGGGAAATCCAGCAATACATCATTATTTTTTAAATGTTATAGGTGTGATAGGGTTGGGCACCTTGCAAATGATAAAAAATGTCCTGCTCTGAGTCATGTCTGTAGTAAATGCAAGAAGAAAGGTCACTTTCCCTCAGTGTGTAAAAGTAGACTGGACTCTAGAGTTAAAAAAATTGAGGTGTATGATGATGAAGGTGCTGATGCCAGTCCTGATGATTTTGAATGTGGTCAGATTGTTTCAGTAATCGAAAGTGTGCCTTGTAAAAAGTCTTGTCCCTTTGATGAAATTTTGGTTGAAGGAGAGTGTACACGTGTTTTATTCGATTCTGGTGCAAAAATCACTATCATTTCTAATGGATTCTTTAGCAATATGCTAAAATACAAAGTTAGCTTACATAAACCTGACATTTCTCCTTTGGCTTATGGAGGGAGCCAATTAAATTACATGGTTATTTTTAGGGCTGATTGAATACAAAGGCAGAATGATTTCAGGGAAAATTTATGTCTCAAAGAAAGGTGACAGTATAATTAGTTGGATACACCAGGGTGATTTAGGAGTGTATCTTGATCCCAATTCAAATCCCCGATTCGCTTGAAAGAAGTGGTATGCACTGTGAGGAAGTTTGATGATGGTGAGTTTACCAATGGTTTAAAAGAAGAGTTTCCAAAAGTTTTTAGAAAAGGTCTTGGCTGCTTGAAGGGATATCAGCACAAAATTAAACTTAAAAATAACTCTATCCCTGTTGCTTGTAAAGTCAGGAGTGTACCATTATCTGTTAGAAGTGATATGGAAAAGGAGATAATCAAGCTTAAGGAGAGTGGAATTATAGAAGAGGTTGAGGGCACGGAATGGCTAGTTCCGGTAGTCGCTGCTCGTAAATCCAATGGGGATTTGCATCTATGCATTGACTTATGCCAATTGAATAAAAACGTTGTTGTGGACAGATATCCACTTCCCAACATTAGTGAATTACTTGTTTTGTTGGGTGGTGCGAAAATATTTAGTAGTATTGACTTAACTTCAGCGTACCACCAAATAGAGTTAGAACAAACCTGCAGAGACCTCACTGCTTTTATCACACCATTTGGCACCTTTAGATTTATTAGGATGCCCTTTGGCTTAGTCTCGGCCTCGTCTGTTTTTCAGCGTTCTATGGAAAATGTCCTTAAGGATCTGCCTGGAGTTTGTATTTACCAGGATGATATTCTTGTTTTTGGTAACGACACAGAAGAACATGATGTACGTCTGAGGGCTGTTCTTTCAAGATTATGTGATTGTAACTTGACTATTAAAATAGAGAAATGCAAGTTTAGAGCAGATTCTTTGAATTATCTGGGTCACTATATTTCTGGGAATGGAGTTAAGCCAAAGGAAGATTTAGTGACCACCATCCAAAACATGTGTTCTCCTTCCTCTAAAGAAGAGCTTATGAGTTTTCTTGGCATGATTGAATATTATGCGAAATTTGTTAAAGGATTTGCTGATTTGACCTCCAACATGAGATCTCTTTTAAGAAAGGGTGTTGATTTTGTTTGGTCAAATAAGTGTCAGGAGGAATTCACTCATGTTAAGGAGTGCTTGTGTAATGCTCCTTTCTTACAAAGTTTTGACACTAGGCTTAAGCCGATCCTTACCACGGATGCCAGTGAGAAGGGTTTGGGGGCCGTATTGCAACAACAAGGTCCTCAGGGCGTGAAAACCATCATGTTCCTTTCTCAAAGTCTGAGGGATTTCTGAATCTCGTTATTCTGTAGTAGAGCGTGAATCTCTTGCACTGTTTTGGGCCGTGAAAAAACCTAAGAGATTTTTGTGGGGTGTGGACTTTGAGATCAGAACTGACCATAAACCCTTAGTTGAGATTTTTGAAAAGAAAGGGCTGGATTTTATCTCTAGTCGCATAACCAAGTGGAATATAGGACTTCAAGAATATTCTTTTTCTCTCAAGTACATTCCGGGTGTTGACAATAGAATTGCTGATGTTCTTTCTCGTCTTGTCTCTTGTGAGAATGTTGAAGATGATGATATGGATTCGGAGAGTGATTGGGTGTGTGCACTAGAGCTTAGTCATATAAGTGAACAAAAGTGGTCTGAAGAAGTTGAACTTGATGTGGCTCTCAAAGAGGTGATGTCGTTGTTACAAGGTAATTGGTCAAATGTTAAAATGGGTTCTGAAGCATCTAAACCGTTTTGGTGTGTAAGACATGAATTGTCTGTTGATAAAAGCATGTTGTTTCGCGGTACCATATTAGTTCCCCCTGTGAGTCTCAGGAAAGATTTGATACGAATGGCTCATGTCACTCATCCTGGGATCACCAAAACTAAAGAAAGGTTACGTTTATCATACTGGTGGCCAGGTATGGATAAATTGATTGAGAGAGATACGTGAGTGTGTCCCTTGTAGCATAAGTGACAAATCTAAATCACCTAGGGTACAACCCATGATCTTGAGGACTCTTCCCAATTGTCCTTGGGATGACATTGCATTAGACATTTTGGGACCTGTTCATGGTAATGGTTCTCAAGTATTTCTTTTGGTGGTTATAGACATGTATTCCCGTTGGCCTGAAGTGTTTTTTTGTCCAATGTTGAGTCAGGATCTGTTATCAAATGTTTGAAAAGACTGTTTTCTAGAGAAGGGTTTCCTAAGACAATGTTAACAGACAATGGAGTCCAGTTAATTTCTAAAGAAATGGAACAATTTCTGTCGTCTTGTGGAATTGTTCATAAAAAATGTTCTCTCTATCATCCCGATGCTAATGGGATGGTGGAGAGGTTTAACAGAGTCTTGAAGGAGACTGTTACTTTGGCAAAGTCTTTGTCCCTAGAGTGGAGAGAGGAAGTGACTAAAAAAGTAGAGGAATACAGATTGACACCTCATTCCACTACTGGAAAGACACCTTTCTTGCTATTTCGTGGTAGAATACCCAACACACACCTTGAGCCTTCTTGGGTCAACAATTATTGTTGTTCCAAGGGTAGGGAACGTGTGCATAATAGTGAGGAAGTACAATAGAGAGAGAAACAGAAAGCTTTGCTAAGGAAGAGTTATTTTGATAAGAAAAAATCTGTCAAGAAATTAAAGGTGAATGTAGGTGATTTGGTAGCAATCAAACGACCTGGTCTGATTGGTAACTCGAGTTCAAAATACCTTGAACCTATGGTTGTCATCAAGGTCTTTAACAATGCGGTAAAGACACAAGACCATCGTGTTTGGAATCTCAATAGAGTGGTGGTGGTGAAGAGTAAACCTGATTTAATGAGTGACATGATTGGTGAGCACAATTCTGATGTAACCAACTTCTCTTCTTCTGGTTCGCAAAATTGCCATAATTTGGTGAATTCACGACGGTCTTCTAGATCGATTAGACGTCCAACTTACCTCAAAGAATATGTATGATTATTTATGTTTTGTTTTATTCATTCTGTATGTGTATAGTTCTTTATTTCCAATATGTATGGCTTGTTGATATTATGTTTTGGGTTATTTACATTATATTCACCTTGTTTAGTACATCTTATTTTGGGCTTTAGGGCTTTATATTGTGATTCTTAGTTTGTGAAGAAGGGAGATGTGTGATATCCTTTAGTCTCCTCTCTATGATGTCTCTTACCTGTCTTCTCTTCCCTATGCCCTTTTCTATGGTTCTCCTACATCACAGGTTGGAATGTTTATATGTCATAGTGATTAAGATTAAAGCAAGGCTGGTGGCAGTTGTAACTGGTGTAACCTGGCTGGATGGGATCTTCTGTTAAGAATAAACTCCTGCAGTTTGAAGGAACAGGACTGTTTGATTCTGGTTTGAATGATAAGCTACAAAAGATCGTTCAGGAAAGGAAGGGTCACTTTTATTTTAGAAAGCAACAGAAAAAAGCTTAAAATTCTTTATTCTGGCACAACGGCTCTTTTGAACAGTCATCCAAAAGACTAAGGCCCACATGCATCAAGCTAATTTGCGAGCGGAAACATTGCAAATCGGTAAAAAATGCCGTTTCCGATCGCAAAATAACCAGTTCTGATGCATGAAGCAAATTCGCACAAAATAGTAGTTTTCGCAATTTTAGCGCTTCATAAAATACAGAATCGGTAATACCGATTCTGTATTTTATGAAGCGCAATTAAGAAATCGCAAAATGGGATGCATCAAGTTTTCGCAAATACAGAACTAGCCAAAATCGCTATTTGCATTCCTTAAACTAGAAGAAATCAAATCAGGTGGTAAAAATTACACATAACAAAAAACAGGTGGAAATCATCAGCAAACAACTTAAACAGTCCCAGAATGCATCACAATGACCCACTATGGCAGCGCTCTACGTCGTGGCGAGGAGGATGAGGCTGAGAGCAGCAGCACAGAGGAGAAGGAGGATCCAGGAGAGAATATTCAGAGTGCACGTAACATTGCTAGGGCAGACGGAGGAGGAGATCTATGATAAATATAGGCTGAATGCTGCAGCTATCTTAGATCTAATTGCTGAGTTAGACCCTATACTGCAGCAGCAGACCAGCAGGACACATGCCATAGTCACCCACGTGCAGGTCCTGTGTTCCCTGCATCTCCTAGCTTCAGGGACCTTCCAGGGAGTAATTGCTGCAGCTGGAGGGGTCTCCCAAAGTGCCCTATCGCGCTTTTTTAACTGTTTCCTAAATGCCATGTTGCAGAGGATACACAACCACATCAGGTTCCCCACGACACCACAGGAATTGATGCAAACCAAATTACATTTTTATCAGGTTGCACATTTCCCACATGTGATTGGTTGCATCGATGGGACGCATGTACCCATATGTCCCCCTGCAGTGAATGAGTATATCTACCGCAACCGGAAATCTTACCATTCACTCAACATACAGGTAACATGCAACTCCAAAACACTAATCACTGACATAGTGGCAAGTTACCCTGGCAGTGCACATGACGCCTACATCTTCCGGCACAGTGGTATACACAGACGTCTACTTGCGGGGGATTTTGGAGAAGGATATCTTCTGGGTAAATCAATGTAATACTGTATTACAAAAATGTTCGCCATGGTGACACATAGCAGTGACTAATGTATGTTTACCTCTCACATCCTGTAGGTGATAGCGCATACCCTGTGAGGTCTTACAGATCACCTTTTGGAAAAAAGCAGGCAGAACGTTTTTAACATTTATGGCAGTGATCCCTGATGAAGGGCGTTTGCAGCCCGAAATGCATTGGATTTTTTAATAAACACACTGCCTTGAACGAGTATTGCATCAGTCTGGTTCTTGCAAGAGGTCCGGATGGACACAGCGTGAACAGTAGAAATTTGGGAAATAGCACACCATTCAGCGTGTGGATTCAATTACTAAAGTCGAAATCAGATAAGAAAGTATAAACAACGGTTTAATATTGAAGTAACATGAAGAAAAGATGATTTAAAATGGAGGTGAAGATAATTGCCACGTTGGCTAACTCAGCAGTGCGATTGGTCGGGGGCGAGAGGACGCCCCCATTTCATATAGTTGCTAACACAATTTTGTGCCTTGTGGGCAGGGCGCTCAACCAGTCTGCACGCACTCAGTAAAAAAATTGTATGACAAGTTTGGATAAAGTTAGAACAAAATAGGTGTGCTTCCCATCCTTATAAATGTCTTACATACTCACCCCATACCTGAATCCTGCCACACAAAGGGAGCGACGTTACAATCGTGCGCACATTGCGACGCGCAATGTTATAGAAAGGACATTTGGGGTACTAAAATCACGATTCCGCATCCTACACAAGACCGGCGGGGCATTACAGTATAGTCCGGAGAAATGCTGTAAGATTGTGGCAACGTGTGCTATGTTGCACAACATAGCCACTAATAGAGGCATACCCTTGGTGGACTCTGACAGCGAGCCAGAACAGGACATACAGCCGATACAACCACCCCATGTAGCAGGCGGACCAAATGCAGCAGAGGGCAGACAAAGAAGAGCAGAAATCACGCAACATTACTTCTAAGGTGAGTAAGCACATGACAACACAGTATTTGGTTAAAGGTTTAATTCTGACAGTTGTGTGGTTGTGTTAATGCACACATACCATGTACAGACAATTGCTTTCCATTGCCTTGGGACTGCAACTACAGTGTGAATAAGTAACGCATATCTGGTTACCTCACCAGATTGTTTAAATGTCCAAATGTCCAACTCTTCCTGTGACGCCCTCCTGTGGCCCTTGTAGTAGGCCCAGCTACATCGGACATGGGGCCTTCTGTGCCTGCCTGACTCCTGCTACTGCACCTCCTGGTATGTGCCACAGGCTCCAGTAGGCTGCTAAGGCTGGAGGCCTCCTCACTGCCCCCCCCCTCCATGCATGAGGTTCCCACTGGCTGCTGCTGTCTGTAGCCCTTCCACAGCAGTGGTGACATGGATTAGGCCCCTGGCCACATCCCCACAGCAGTGGGTCATCTCAACCTGCATGCCGACTGCATGCCTGTAAAGCTGAGCTGTTGTAGTACTCAGCCTGTTGATGGCCCTGGTGTATCCACGCATGCGCCCCATAGAATGGTGTTGCCTCCTGGCATTAGAGACCTGCTCGGCCTGGATGACCGTGCACATCTGTTCAATGGCTGTTGCTACACGGTCAAGTTTCCCACTGTTTGCCCTGAGCCCCTCAACGAGTGCAGTTGTCTGCTCCTTCATGCAGTCACGTATACCACCCATGTGTGTGACCATTGTTCCTAGTTGCTCCTGCATAATACGCATGTTCTTTTGTTGCAGGCGCTGGACCCTCAGCATCTTGGACTCCAGCACACTGCAGGCAGCTTCACCAGCATCCTCAGCAGACCTCAGAAATGCACTTGGCCTTTGCCTGCGGAACGGACTGTGACGTTGCGGGATTGTTCCCTCTGGTGTTGGGGGTGGTGGTGTATGGGCAGTGACCTGTGGGTGCGCTCCTGTTTGGTTGTCCTCCTCACTATCCAAATCGGGCAGTGGTTGTACTCTTCTCCTGCGATGAGTGGGAACAGGTAGGGGCTAGGATGCTGGCATCTCTTGTTCTTCATCTGGCTGTTCTGTATGTCCCTCAGAATCGTGGACGTCTGCCACGTCACTCTCCTGTGATGCATCTGTGAGGAAAACAGTGCAAGATCATTTTTTTTAGAAAAATGAAATATATATCTTTTGCACGTTTGTGACATTGCGCTTACAAGGGTCTAATAAATTGACTTCTGTGATGTAGAAAGTCTACTGTTGTCACTTCCTTGCTGTACTATGCTGCAGTTGAGCTGTGCTACTCCATCCATGCTTTGCCATATCATTTGTATGCATACAACTCCCACAATGCATTAGGGGGTTGCAAGTAAGAGGTGGACTGGACTCATGTCTGCTACACTACGCAGTTTATGCATTTGTGGCACTTTGGGTTACATCTCTATAAAAATATGTTTGGTTGTGCTCTTACCTTGGGAGGTCCCCGCATGTCCTGAGGTGTCAATCTGCGTGATCCCGACAACTGCCTCTGGCTGCAGAGTGGATTCCACCAAGTCGTCCAGTGGGGTGTTTGCAGGCTGAGTGGATGTTCCCCTCCTGTTTTTCTTGCAAAGTCCAGCCTTTGAGCCACTCTCTCTTTTGCCCGGCTGCGAAGGTCATACCATCTCTTCTGTAGGTTGTTGATGTCACGGTGTGTTACCCCCACAGAATTGACCCTGGCTTGTATCCCAAGCCAGATCTTCCTCTTCACTGACTCTGCAACATGCAGGGATAGTTTCCCAAACAGCTGGTCATGTTTTTGTACAACTTCCTCAGTGAGTATTTCAAGTTCCCTCTCACTGAATTTAATCTTCCTCTTCCTGCCTTCTCCTTTTTGCTGTTTTTTCCTGTGTCCATGGTGTTTGTTTGTCTCAACTTCTCCAGGTAAAAGTATTTTCCAGGCTGAGCACCAACAGTCTTCCTCCTCCTCAGTCTCTCCCTGTGTGCAGGTGTGTGGTATCTGAGAATCACTTCCTGCTTGTGATGTCATCTCCATGAGACACTTGACGCTTTCGCAATTACCGATTCTTAAATTGCGAATTCGCAAATACAGATTCGGTAAATAAGTAATCGGTAAATATTTTAGCGATTTTTAAGGAATCGCAAATATTTACAGATTTATTTGATGCATTCGGTTTAACGATTCAGTAATAGCGAGTCCTTATTTCTCGCTATTTTAGAATTGCTAAATCTTTATTTGATGCATGTGGGCCTAAGTGCAGATGGGTTTGCAAAGTTCCATTGAAAATCTACCCTCTCTCCAAGTTCAGAAGAAGCAGAGGCAAGATGGCAAAAAGAGCAGCGCTCCTGACAATGCCTGCTTTCAGGAAGCAGACAGGCATGTTACCAGTGGGGTGAATAATCCATCTCTTCCCGAAGGTGTGGGGAAAGTGCACATCGGATTTGTGGGTTTTCAGCATCATCAAGTATGGATATCAAATAGAGTTCCAGTCCCCTTGGTATCATTTCTATGCCTTATCGCAAAAATCTGAAGAAAAGGCTACCCTTGATGGAATAATGCAGGGCTTTATTGGAGAAGAGAGCACTTTACCCTATCCCAGATTGAAGGGAATCTTTTCAATTGAGTTCCTTTTTCTCAAAATGAAGGAAGAATATAGGATTGTCATTGATCTGAAATCTTTGAATAAATACGTCAGGAAGAATCCGTTCCAGACCCTTCAAAGGAGAGTTTCTTTGAATTAGAAAGTGCCAGGGTTGGATTGGTAAGGCGGGCACTCTGGCAATGTGCCGGTGTCGGAGTTGCAGCTGTGGGCTGCTTTTTTTGGCCAGTGTGGTGGCCGATTTGAGCAGTGTCTGTGCTGTTCAGATGCCGCCTGCGGCCCAGTGGGGGGCCTGAGTGGCCTTTCTGCAAGCAGATGGGCCTCTATTTCCTCCCTTTTACCAACTGGGTGGATTTGTCATTCCCAGTCACTCTCTGGGCTGGCCCATAATGAGTGCAGATTGAGCCCGTTTTTACAGAGGGGAGACCAGGACCACAAGCCCCAGCCTGCCTAGTGGCCGTCGCAGCCTCAGCCCGCCCGCTCCTTGTGCCTGTAGGTGCGTACTTCTGTCGGCTGGGCCTCCGCTGCGTGGGAGCCCGTTTCTGCAGAGGGGAGACCAGGACCACAAGCCCCAACCTGCCTAGCAGCCATCGCGGCCTCAGCACGCCCGCTCCTTGCGCTCGGAGGCATGTACATCTTTCGGCTGTGCCCCTGCTGCGCGGGACACGCTTGGGCAAAGAGCGGGCCCCTCTGCGCCAGTCAGCGGCCAACAGAGGCTGGGCTGGGCCTATTCTCTTTCCAGTGACACAGCAGTGCTGGCTTTGAGGTCCGAGGTGAGTGTTTGCCCGTAAAAACTGAATTGGTAACAGTTTGGCTAAGTAAGCTACCATGGGGAAACGTACTAGCCCACCACCCGCGCGACCCTCTGTTACTCTTGACAGCATGTTGGAGAGGGTGGTTAACATCGTGTCCAATGAGATCAAGTTAACATAGCGTAGACTGTCTTTGGGAAGTGAGGTAATACAGACTGGCTCTGCATCTGGATGGGTACTAGCTGACACCGCACCTACTATCGCACCTTGTGACCTCTTGCATCCAGCGGTCGGCTCTAATAATGTGTCGATTCCTAGTGGGAGTTCCCCAGGTGCTCCAAGGCATGACCTGCCCGGGACTCAGCCAATTAAGGGTGCACCAATAACTGCACCAGCCTTGGCCACCAAACGCAAAAGGATGGCAGGGAAGCCTACCTGTACTAAAAGGAAACAGCCCCCACGCACCAGTCTGTCATCGTGGAGGCAATCATCATCTAGCGCCAGTCTCTCAGGACCATCGCAGAGTGGAAAGACTAGCCACCCTATTTGTACTCAGACTGAAGTCACACCCGTCGTATTAGATCTTGGGGAAGCTTTTACCAACACTGTATGCTCTCGGATAAGTGACCTGATAGACACAAAACTCACACATTTGTGGAAGCATTTGGACTATTTGGACACTGTAATGAATAGACTCAGTCATCAGGAAGAGTCAGTGCATTTTAATGTTGACACTGTGGGGGTATCTATTCCTTCATCTAATGTTTTACTTAAAGACAGTCCGACTTATACCGCCGAGCGTCCACCTGTTGATCCCTTAGTTGTATCCTCCTGTAAAACATGCACCCAATTAAGGGAGTGCCTCCTTCCCAAGGTTAATACAGCGCCAAAATCTCTTCTTCCTAATGATGCTCCGCTAACTTCGGCTGGGGTCGATTCACCAGTTTCACCTGTTCTTGTACTTGAACCCACTATCAGATCTAATGGTGACCGACCGAATTTGGGACCATTTAGTAGTATTACATCTGACCTACCGAGTAGGACTCATCTTAGGCCTAATACAGATGTGTTGGGACTGCCACCGGCAGCCTGCCCCTACGTTTTGGTGCTAGCAGGGGTGCCTACCCTCAAAAAGGAGCAGAGGGAAATCTGGGATCAACTACGCAACAAATGTGTGTACTGGTTGTCTAAGAACAAAAGGTTTAATGTTTTAAATGCAAAAGAGATAATGATGGTACAAAGGGTGGGGTGGGTAGTCGACTCACCTAAGAACATAGAAGGGGATTGCATTGTCATTAATTTTCGAAAATCGTCAATGGTTAGGACATTGTTGAGAAAACAGGAGATCCCCACCTCCAATCCATCTAAAATTTGGTCTCTACCATTGGGCTACTTCTACAAACCAACCCCCAGATGTTCTTTTAAAGACCCTGCCCTCCTACCTAGCCATTCAGAATAATTTCACAGCACTGTCTGACCTAGATACTCAGGATTGACTACCTCTGCCCCCTCAGACCGGTGGGGTCGATCAAACACCTATATGCCCATTACATATAATCAAGGTACACGATCAAGTTGCTATAACCGCCCCTAAGGCTCGTGATAATCAAGATCTCAACATACTCAGTTGGATTGTTGCTGGCCTGCAATCTAAAATTGATCTAGCAGATTGGCTAGAGCTAGTCAGGCAGCAGGACATCCTCATGTTCCAAGAAACCTGGGCCACTAAAGACATATATCTGGAAGGGTTCGAATGTTTTAATGTTCTAGCTTCATCTCCCAAATCTGGTCGTCCGTCTGGTGGCCTTTCAATTTGGGTGAACATTGCCGCAGGGGGTAGCCTTAAGGTTTTACACACCCAAAGTGATAAATTCCAAGCGTTACAATACAAAAGGGGGGGGTATCTTTTTATTTGTTTAATTTTTATAACAGCGATTTTCATAGCTCCCCTAAAGCAAATTTTATTCATTTGTTTGACTTTGTCACCACCCTAAAGGATTTGAATGGTTCTGATAAAACAGCTGGCATCTGTCTGGGTGGTGATTTTAACGCTAAGCTGCCCAACGATGATACTGCTGTCCCCAGGCCCAGCAGCAGAGGTCAAACTTGTCATAGGGGAGTGGAGTTGATGGAGCATTTGAGAACCCATGGTTTGAGTAATGTTATGGATATTGCTGGCCTTACTAATAATAATAATCTATTCGAACCAACATTTAGAGGCAGGGGCAGCGCTACTACTATTGATTATATTTTTATCTCCCCCGGTCTAGAGGACTTTTTTATTGAAAGCTGAGGTTGTTCCTACACACCACGGCGACCATAACCCGATCAAAGAGGTGTTGAGACTGTCTCCTAGGCCCATGTATAAAATAGAATGTGGTGCTAGGAATTTGGTACCTTCAAAAGATACACTAAGATTGGCATGGCGAGTGGTTAATAGCACTGATCTGTTCCTTAGGGTAGCCAGGGAAAATCTGAGAATTATCGACTCCTGCCTGATAGTGCAGAAACCTAGTCCCGAAGTAATTAGCGCATTTATTAAACTCTGCGAAGCTATAAAATCTGCATTATCGAAACCCGTTGTCGCTACACCCCAAGGGCCTAGATGGTTTAACAGTGAGTGTTCAACGATAAATAGTCTGTTACGCAAGGCTCTATCCACTAAACCGAGGTGTCACCTTACAATTCAGTCGTTAAGAAAGAAGTATAAGGTACCTATCTCCCAGAGGAAGGAAGAACTACTAAATGAACGATGAGATGCCCTTGTTAGTGCCGCTAGTTTAAAGAATGGAAACATTTTCTGGGCTGCTGTTAAGGATAAGAGAGAAATGGGACAAACATTAACACCAATCAGTTGTAATATAACCAGCGAGGCTTGGGAAGCTCACTTTTCTATGATATATACAGCCCCCACACATGACAAAGATTTTTTTGATTTCCCAGCCCCTACAGGGATATCAATATCCCTTTCCGAAGTTGAGGAAGCTATACATCAGAGTCTGGGTATTAAAGCTCCAGGCCCTGATAGGCTACCTATTGACCTCATCAAGCATAAACCAGATTTTTGGGCCCCGCTTTTGCTAAATGTTTCTAATATTCTAACCAATGCCCTGTTACCAAGCACCTGGTCAACCAGTATTATTGTTCCTATTTTTAAAAATGGTGACCGCTCCCAACCATATTGTTACAGACCTATTTTCCTGATTGATACCACCCTGAAAATTTTAGGGAGAGTTCTATACAATAAGATTAAAATCTGGACTGAAGAGAACTCTATCCTACAACCCTGTCAATTTGGTTTTAGGAGTAAGGTAGGAACTATTGAACAATGCCTAAACCGTAACCTAATAATCGGGAAATATACTATTCTGCAGCGGTCACCAATATATTTGGCCTTCATGGACTTGACCTCAGCCTTTGATTATGTTAACCGGTCACGACTATGGACCATTTTATTGGAATATGGGCTATATGCGGTTTTAGTACACTTTTTAGCATATCTGCATAGGGATTTGAATGCTCGGGTCAGGATCAACACAGGTGGGGAGGTCTCTAATGACATCAGAGTTTGTAGAGGGGTCAGGCAGGGATGCGTTTTGGCCCCGTTACTTTTTATCTTATATATTAACAATTTACACACACACCTGACAGCACTCACTAATGATGTCCCTAGAGTTAACCGTCATATACTCCCAGCCCTATTATTCGCTGATGATG
The DNA here is from genome assembly GCA_963921515.1 of Calotriton arnoldi. Classification (NCBI taxonomy): domain Eukaryota; kingdom Metazoa; phylum Chordata; class Amphibia; order Caudata; family Salamandridae; genus Calotriton; species Calotriton arnoldi. The sequence continues at coordinate 2,432,814 of CAWUFW010000765.1, read as the reverse complement.
CGGTATTAATGGGTCACACACCTAATGCCCTGCGCTTTTTAGTGTGGGGTTTTGTTGATTTTATGGCCTCTTTAGAACATGAACCAATTTAAAAAAATCTTTTATAATGGCTTGTGGGCTGAGGAAGCGCTCCCTAAGCATCATCTCTGTGGATAACCAAAGTTTACTATGCACTAGCACTTTTCCCTACCTGGGGCTGGTTTTTGCTGCTAACGGTTCATGGTCTGATCATATGGTACATTGTAGAAATACGTTTTCCAAGCCAATAATTCGGTTCTTAGTCTCCCCCAACCCAGAAGGTCGGGGGCTATCCTAGCTATTTAAAAAAAATTAAATCTCAGTGTATGCCTACGGCAACCTATAGCGCTGAGGTATAGAACTTCTTAAAGAGTTGTACGATCCAGTATGAGGAGAATAGGTTTTGTCGGAAACTCCTGGAAGCCCCTATCTCTACGTCTCAATATGTTTGTCATAGTGAAATAAATCTATACTATATTGAAGACTATATAAAGGCTCCCCCTGCTTTATTTTGGCTAGCCATTTGGAAAAACCCAGCGGCGTCTCTCACAAGAGACACCGCTGAGTTTGCCTCAAGAGATTGCCTCAAGTGTGAAAAGGGAATGGATATCCCATGGCTGGCTGAGGTGAGCTCGAGTTTAAGCAGAGTTGATTATGAACACATCTTTAAGAGCCCACATGAGACAGATACTGTAAGTAAAAAAGATCTTCGGTCGGTACTTTATATGCATTATAGCAAGGATAGACTTGATAGGGAGTCCAGGAAACCAACTGTAGCCACTTTTTTATCTTTTAAGAACACTAATTATCAGTTGGTCAGTTATCTTACTAAATCTATGGGCCATTGGGAGCGGGGACTCCTTTTCCGTCTAAGGGCTGGCACAGTGAAATCTTTACTATGTTTCCCTCTTGGCTTTCATGCTAATCTTGATTCTATACCATGTCCGTGTGACGGCCAGACTGGGCAAACCACACTACATTTTTTATTCTTTTGCAAGTTCTATATACAGTACACCAAATGGTTTTTAACACCTTTTTTTAAAAAAAAACATTCACGTGTTCATTTTGAAGCCGCTTATAGGATTATCCTTAATTTGGAAGATGATGAATTGATATTTCAAGTGGGCGCTTTCCTGAAAACTACTGTTTGTGCCCGGCACACGATGTGCACTATATGAATGATATTTTATTGTACTGATTTTACACGTGGTTTTATGATTAATGTGAACTTGTGTATTCTTATGTGCTGCAGTGCGAACTGTTCTTTTATGGATATGTTTTTATCCGAATAAAGTAATTCAATTGAATTGAATTAGAAAGATACATTTATGGTCATCTTGGACCCAATGGACCAGTCTCCACATTTCGATGGCAGAGGAGCATCAGAAACTTTTAAGATTTTGTGTCCAGGGAGATCATTGGCATTTCAGACTCCTTCCTTTTGGATTATGCTCAGCCCTGGGTATTTTCACAAAAGTGGTAACTCTCCTAGTTGCTCTTCTCCATTTACAAGAAATTCCATTTCATCTTTATCTAGACGACTGATTGGTTTATCCTCCATCAAAAGAGAAGCTATTTCAATATCTTCAGGTGACCATAACTCCTCTAAATCACCATAGCTTTACGTTGAATATTCCAAAGTGCCAGCTAATAAATATGAAAGATCTTACCTTTATTGGAGCTAGGTTTAGGGCAGACCGGGACAAGGTTTTCTTCCATTAGAGGGAGCAGTCTGTCTCCAGAAATTACTATTTCTCTGTCTCTTCAGGAAGCTCCAGCTCGACGTCAGATGATGATCCAGAGGCACAAGGCGTCTTATGTGTTCCCAGTTCAATGGATAAGACTTCTCCTTCTTCAACTTCTATGGCATTTGAACAAGCATTGATCCAGTTGCCCCAGATGATGGAGAAGAAGATTCCAATCACTATAGAAATCAAATAGCAATTACAATGGTGGATAACCATGTAGAATCTTCTTAGGGGAATGCTGATGCATCCAGAACCATTGAAGATTTTAACTACAGATGCCAGAAAATTAGGTTAGGGTGAAACCCTGGGTGGTTTTGATTCAAGCAAAATGGTTTCCAATGGAGACAGACAATTCCTCAAATTGGATGGCGCTTACAGCAGGATTTCAAGCTCTTCTTTCCTTTCATCATCTACTTCAGCTGTCCAATGTGTTGATAAGATCAGGAAACAATGTGAAAGCTGTTTGTAAAAAATCACCAGTGCAGAACTTGTTATAAATCTCTAAACGAGACATTATGTTCAATGGGTCTTTGGGCAGTGAAGTAACTATAACCAATTTTAGTGATTCATATTAAGGGTCTGTATAATCACGGCAGGACTGGCTGTAGCGGGCACTGGGCATTTTCCCATTGGGCCGGAAGGGTGGGCCGGTTTTCGAGCGGTGTGGGCCGGTTTTGTTACTGGGGGCCGGGTTTGCAGCAGTGCTGCAAAATCATCCCCCTGTAACAAAAGCAAGAGCAGTGCTAAAGCGGCCGGCAGCAGTGCTAAAGCGGCAGCAGTTCTCCTCACTAGCCCCCCCACCCCGGGGCTGGTCCAGCTGGATTGCCAGGGCTGGTTTGTGTTCCCAGTCCTGCCCTGTGTACAATGTAGAGCTGGATCACCTCAGCAGAATATTTTCATCATCTCAGAACCTGACACTGTCCAGAATAAATTTCCTGTAAATTTGCAGACAATTCAGCATTGCTTTCATGGATCCATTTGTCTCCAGGAGCAACTGCCTTCTTCCAAGGTGTTGCTCAAGAATTCCAGAGAAAGGAACATGGGTGGGTTGATGCAGTGGCCGAACAAACTTCTTTATGCTTTCCCACCACTTCCTCTAATCCAGAGTATTGTTGAAAATCATCAAGGAGATGGCACACCTCATCATACAGGTTCTGTTTTGGCCTCATGGGTCTTGGTTTCCACTGCTCAAGAAAATGGCTCTTCAACCTCCTTGGATTCTTCCTCATTTTCAATCACCTCTGAAATTGTCCAGGCTATCAATTCCGCTGAGAATCACCCTGTTGGTTTGGAGGTTATGCGATTGTCTTTGTTAAAGAAAGGTTTAACTCCCCATTTGGTTAAGGTATTCAAGGTTCAATGAGACCCCCAACCTTGAAATCATATCCCAGACATTGGGAAATTTCAACTCTTGGTGCTTATCTTAATGGGTGTCTTCTATACTTTGCGCTGTTTCTTCTATACTTCATTTCCTTTCGGATGGTTTTTATTTAAATCTATCCCTCTCTACTGTCAGGTTGCAATGGTTTCAAAGTAAAGCTTTGGTTTACAATTAAAGTTTTTTCAGTAGGATGTTCCTTCTTTAAAAGGAGCAGAGATTCTGGTGTCTAGGCATCTTAAGAGCTTTTATATTTCAAGGCATATAGCTCATTCTATATCTCCTCCCTGGGCCTTCCTTTAGTTTGAAGCGTTTACAGGCTAACCACATTAAATCTGCAGATTTGAAGTGCTTGTCTTATAAAGTTGCTATCACATCTGAATGTAGTTTGAGTGAACTTTCTCTGTCGTTCACCCTTCCTAAGATTTCTAGATGATGCAGTGATCTTGAAATCTGACCCTTCTTTCCTTCCTAAAATGAATTCCAGGTTTCACTCTTGCCAATAAATTATTCTACTCTCTTCCACTCTCTTTCTTTCCTTCTCCTTATTCTGATGATGAGAGATTGCTGAGTCTGTTAGATGTTAAACGTGCTTTAGCGGTTTACTTTGACAGGACCACTCAGTACAGATAAACGACCATTTGTAACTCGTCTTTTGGCTGGTAAATTTAAAAAGGCTCCAAAAATAACTTTAAGCTGATAGACTAAAGAGACAATTTTGAACACGTATTCAAGTCAGAAATACCATGTCCAATGTTCAAGTACCTGCTACAAGAAGTGTTTCTGCATCATGTATACACAGACGGGGAAGGGGGACATTTTTAAGAGGTGAGAGAATTATCCTCTAAACAACACAAATACACAAAAATATCCCAGACCTTGAGCCTTTGTATACACAAATTGGGTACAGGTTTTGGGCTTCCTGCCGCCAGGACGGAAGGCACTCATTCAGTTAATAGTTGGCATGCTTCATCATCGGACCTGCCTTGTCATCAGTCATCTTGATCCATGTTCGAGCTACAATCTAAAGAAGGGAGCTTGAGAGATATATCTTATATGCTAGGGTATTCATGGGTAGCGACTTTTTCAAGGCTCAAATGTCTCTTGTTTTAACTTTTTACATGTGCGGTGATAATTCCAACCCACACGATCCTCCGGCGTAGTGCACTCGCGGTACCGGCATTTGGCGTAGGAGGATTCCGATATGAATGAACACGAGGACTAACCATAATAATTGGTGATCAATACACGAAGAGATTGATAGTTACCGCAAAAACTTTTTACCTACGCCGGAGGATGGTGTGGGTTGGAATTATCACCACACATGAAAAAATTTAAAACAAGAGACATTTGAGCCTTGAAAATGTCGCGGGTGTATACCTACAGTGGCGACGCAACACGTGTTGGCTGGCTAAGATCTGTTTAAATGGAACCAGATGAAAAGAAATAAAGAAACAAAGAACCTATTGTGATTTCTGTTGTACATTCGTTTTGACTTACAATTGCTACTGCTGTCATTCTTTTGTCTAAAATTCAACGTGTGCTGGGGATTGTTATTAAGTTTGTTTGTAGCTCAGGCCACAAAGTTTGGGGAGGCTGGTGGTTCTCTCTACCCTTCGGCACCGTGTTAGCTAGGATCAGATTGAGATATTAAGTGGATTCACCCTTTGGGGCGCCGATTTCCCTATAAATCATACCACCGAGCTGTTGTGTTACAAAACCCCTTCAAGGTAAGGTTTCAGGTGGATAACCATACTTCATCTCCTATGGCATATGCAGGCTCCGTACGTCGATGGAGATCTGCCTTTTCCTTATATGCTGCTTTAGCCTTTTCTAAGTTATCTGTGGCTAACTTCTGTATATCATGCAATCTCCTCACAAAGTCAAGAGGAGCAGGGTGAGAAAGAGGAAGTGGTGATAGTATGGTCAGAGGGTGAAAACCATAATTGCAATAGAAAGGAGAATACTTAGTAGAAGAGTGCCAATTATTATTGTACGAAAATTCAGTCACCCATATAAATGTGTCCCAATCTGCTGTGGAATGTAGAAGCTGACATCTTATGTACTGTTCAAAACATTGATTTACTCTTTCGGTCTGACAGTCCGTCTGAGGATGATGGCTAGAGGAAAATCTTACGTCTATCTGCAGTAAGGCACCCATCCCTTTCCAGAAGTTAGAAATGAATTGAGAACCCCGGTCAGACACTATAACAGAGGGAAGACCATGTATACGCACAATGTGTTGTACAAACAGAGAAGCCAATAATTTGGGTGTAGGGATTGCCTTCAAAGCGATAAAATGGGCCATTTTAGTTAGTATATCGACCACATCAAGGAGAGTTGTGTTACCTTCAGTGGTCTTTGGCAAGTCCACAATGAATTCCATAGACACCGTGTGCCATGGGCTAGGTGGAGTGGGTAAGGGGTTCAATAATCCCACTGGAGCTTGATGAGACGCTTTTCCTTGTGCACACACATGGCAGGTTTGAATGAACTCTTTGACATCATTCATCATATTGGGCCACCAGAAGTGTTGTTTAAGTAGCTCTATAGTCTTTTTATACCCGGGATGGCCAGAGAGAGGATGAGTATGACACAGCTCTAATGCTTGTTGTTGGAGGCTACGGGTAGGAGGTATTAATCCCCCTTGAATGTACAACAGGTCTTAGATCTTAGTGACATCATGAGTTTGAACTAACTCCTCTATTCCTGCAGACCCCTGTGCCTCCTCAACTGCTTTTAGGAACTCTTCCTCAGAGCAAATAGCACCTATTATACGTTCCTTGGCTATTATTGGGGGGGGGGGGGTCACACCGAGATTCTTCCATTTCATAACCTAGATGGGACAGGGCGTCTGCCTTCCCATTTTTCTTCCCTGCCTGAATCGAATAATGAAATCGTAGTCGCTGAAGAACTGTGTCCAATGCAATTGTCTCATGGACAAGGCTCTAGCTGATTTTAGAAACTGTATTTCGGTGGTCAGTAAGTACTGTTACTCTGTGATTAGCACCTATTAGATATTGCTGCCATTCTTCAAAGGCCCTTTTGATGGCTAACAGTTCTTTGTCTCCAATGGCATAATTTAGCTTGGCAGGTGTTAATTTATGCGAGTAGTATGCAACTGGATAAAGACATCCTGTACGTGGGTCTGTTTGAGAAAGAACCCCAACTACTGCTAATTGTGAGGCATCTGCCACAACCACAAAGGAACGAGAAGGATCTGCATGTCTCAATATCGGTGCTTGAGTAAATGCTTTCTTCAGCTTACCAAAAGCCTCTTCAGCTGCTGGGGTCCAAACAAACTTAACTCCCTTTTTCAATAGTTTGGTAATGGGGGAGGCTAGGTCAGAAAAGTTGTCAATGAAGCGTCTATAAAAGTTGGCAAAGCCAAGAAAACTCTGCATCTCTCTTACATTTTTTGGAGATTGTCAATGTGTTATGGCTTCCACTTTCTTGGGATGCACACTGATTCCATGGGGGGAAACTATGAACCCAAGGAAACATACTTGAGAGGTATGGAACTGACATTTATCTAATTTGCAGTTTAGACGATTGTCCCGTAATCGTTCGAGCACTTTCCTAACATGGACCTCATGCTCCTGTACTGAAGAAGAATAAATCAGGATATCATCAATATATGCAATAACAAAAAGGTCCAACATGTCTTTAAGTACCTCGTTAATAAAGAACTGAAAAGCAGATGGGGCATTGCACAAACCAAATGGCATTACAAAATATTCGTAGAGGCTAAACTTGGTACAAAAGGCTGTCTTCCACTTGTCCCCCTCCTTGATTCTTACAAGATGGTAAGCTCCACGTAGATCTAACTTAGTGAAGATTATGGCGTTCTTTATTTGGTCAAGGAGGGAAGAAATCAATGGCAAAGGATACCGGTTCTTGATTGTTACATCATTGAGAGCTCGGTGATCGATGCAGCACCTAAGACCCCCTTCCCATTTAGGTATAAAGAAGAGAGATGAGGAGGCAGGTGATCGGGAAGGTCGAATAAAACCGATTCTAAGCATCTCATCTATGTAGTCACGTACGTATAAATTCTCTTTTTCCATTAACGCGTAGATTCTGCTGCAAGGTATGTGGGCTCCAGGTACTAAATCAATCCTACAGTCATAGGATCTGTGAGGTGGCAGAGTGCTGGTCTTTTCCTTGTGAAAAACCTCCTTCAGATCATGATAGGAGGGTAATTCAGGTGCTTCAGGGTTTGTAATTACAGCTACCTCCCTTTGCCTGTTCCTTTTGTTGAATAAATGATTTTTGCAGATATCTGAACTAAAAATGAATGACAACTCTTTCCAATTGATAAGGGGGTTATGATGGCATTGCCATGGGAAACCTAGTATGGCAGGAAACTGGGGAGGCTGAATAAGATCAAACACAACGATCTTGCGATGTTCTTCTTGAATTACAAGCGTTAATTCAATGGTAGAGTGTGTAATAGGACCTGATTTAAGGTTACTGCCATCTATGGTCTTAACTTCCTCCCAAGAGGTCTTGGTAACCAAAGGAATGTGCTTACTGTGTGATGGAGCAGGGTTTGAAGAAAATAAAACCTGCTCGGATTAAGCCCTCAGTAACATTTACTAACAGTGTGCTGTGGATATAACGGGCAGAAACACGGGGAAATGCTTTTGCGCATGCGTACACTAATGCGTGGACTAATGCATGAAAACTAGGCCGCATTTGCATTCTGCTTGAAAATAAAATAATAATAATGCCGTTTTTGCACATTAATGCTCTTGCTAGAAATACCACGGGGGATAGTGCAATGGTGGGTGGTGAACAGTGAGAATTTCATTTCATGAAAATAATAATGTTTGTGTTGTGTTCATCGTAGTGATGCATGCATGAGCCTACATCTTTGCATGTCAGTCGAGGGTTAAAGAATTAAAATACGAATAAATGAGCTGAAAATCGAGCTCTGAGAGAGAATGGAGAAGGCAACGGCTGATAACCTTCAAAGATTATTGTATGTCTGCCAAGTAACGGAAAGATGGCCGTGGGATCAAGTGCAAATGTACAAACTTCTTCCGCAGAAACTGCAGAGGCGAACAATGAAAATGTAGAGACTTGCAACATGTTACTTGTTGGAGGAAACGTGTATTCATGAGACGTGGTTAACGTAATGTGAAAAATATAAAAGAAAGAATGCTGTGAAAACATGGACGTGACTATGGTGGTGTGATAGAACACCCCCCAAACTGACCAATGAGAGACTGAGTTTCTGAAAATGTTGCTACAATGATGGGTTGGACATGTAGGTTTTAGGGTATAACTGGGATGCTGGGGGGGGGGGTCGGCGCGCGCGTCTTTGGAGAAGCTAGAGAGAAGGAGATCGTCGCTGTCCGTCGGTTTGCTGTATCCAGATTGAGGCCTACTTATTTCTTGTTCCTGTCCTACTCTTTGTTCCCTGAACCTTCTCGGGGAACCCCCATCTATTCCCATGGCCAAGGGGTAGATTTTCCACTGAAATATTTGGGTTAGTATAGCTAAATGATCCGTACTTTGCATAATCATTTGCAAATGTATACTTGTCTCTGAAACTGTTGTCTCTTCATCTATCCACTCCCTCATTTGCATTTTTGTTCATTTTGATATGAGTTTGACACTGTTTGCTCTGATTAATGTTCTCTCTCTGTGATTGAATCTTTGTTTGCTTTGTAAACCTGTACAAGATGGGTATTTTACCTTCACATTATTTTGCGATAAACACTGTTAACCTTACACTGAGTTTGTGGTTTATTTAGTAGTATAGATAGATAGTTAGTACTAATTATTACCATCAACTTCTCAACTTTAGGTCCATTGATCTGAGGAAAGAGAGTTGATATGCAGGTTCAGTTAGGTATTTAGTGTGTTAGGTATGATCCTGTATATATGAATAACTGATTAAACTCAAACTTGAACAGCGCAACAGGGATTTGTTTTGTTGGGTGTATGAGTATGGGCCAGTGATTGCGTTAATATTGATTATCGATCCCTGATTGGCGCTGCATCAGTTTTTGATAGCAGAGGATGGTTTATTATTGATTAGTTTGGTAATAATTATCGATTATTGATTATTTGTTTCTTAACATGAAAAGTTTGTGTTTTGTTCTATGTTGTCTAGAAGTACGGGTACGGAGTTACCTGAGATCCCGGGATAATGTTTTAGCCTGAAGAGGCAGAAGAATAGTGTGGATAAGGTATCACACTGGAGAAGTACTTTGTCTGTTGTCATAATACTGAACGGCGAAAGGCTGTTGGTGTTATATTATGGACTATTCATTTGAGAGTAGATTTTGCGTGAAATAGTGAAGGGTCCACTTCTGAAACTCTGGCCTTACATCCCCAAAGGAGTACCAAGACCTCTTTCCATGTGAAAGTCCTCTTCCGAAACTTTGGCTAGTATCCCTAGAGGAGTACCAAGTCCTCCTGTAGCTTGTTTGGGTGTGGAATAGTGCTAGTCATTATTTTACTTGAAGTAAGAGAATCTTTCTTTTTGAAGTGAAGACTATCTCTTTATTTAGTGGAACAGACAAGGTAGCATTGTTTTATGTTTATTTTCTAACAAGTTTAGTTGAGAAAAGAATAGAAAAACATTGCCGTATTATTTTGTAAAGGGAGGGTCAGTAGTTGGAGTAATACTGACGTCACAAAAAGCCGTGCTGGCATTGGTCAGACAGCGGGCGCTTAGAGAGCTGTAATTGGTTGATTGCTGTAAGTCGCGCTAGTATTGGTCGAGATACTCATTACGTAGAAGTGTTCTGATTGGTCGGATTGGTGTGAGTCGCGTTGGTATTGGACGACTGCTAGCAAATAAAATAAGCAGAAGTACGAAGAGTTTTGTTGTTTGTCCACTGAAATATATTTTAGCGTGAAGAGTCGGAAAAATGAAGATGATTAATAGGATAAAGGGTTTCTTTAAAAAGGACAAACCAATAGTTACTAGAGAGGGAATTCCTATTCCACCTCCAAGAACGGCTGCTTCTTTCATGATGTTGGAACGTGGTTATCATACGTGTACTTGGTTAGAGAATTGGGTGAGATACACGGAAGATGTTGGTGTTTTAGCTTTCCCGAAACATGGTACATTTAATGTAAGGGTTTTGGAGAAATTGAGAGAACGAATGAACTCCCTAGAACCAAATCCTAGACATACTCAGTATGAAGCGCTTGAGGAATGGGAACATGAGGCATATAAACGAGAGAAATTCAGGAATGGCAATAGATATAGGAATATGATATCGAGGTTTGCTGAGGTAAGATGGGATGATCAAATGAAAAGATGGAGGAGAGCCGTAAAAGCGGATGGTTTGTACCCAGTTTTAGTTGCTGAAGAAGCAACTGAAGGAAAATGTAAAGAGAAGAAGAAAAATGTAGAGACATCAGGATTAGATTTTGACCAGAGTGAATCTGATGACAAATTGTTAGATGATATCTTGATTAAAAGACCTCCACCATATCAGGAAAAATCAAGTGAAACAGTCCCAAATGCACCATTAATGGGAACCCCACTAATTCCGCAGGTTTCACAAATCCCGGTAGTTACTAGAGTAGTACAAGAGAGTGAAATGATATGTTGAATAAGGCAAGAGAGGAGTTGACTCAGAAAATTAATCAATTGAATCGGAATGCGGTAGCATTAACAGTGCCAGTAACGATTGGTCCTATAGTTCCATTGTATAGAGAAAAACAGAATATATCGAGAGTACATGCGTTGACAGTCCCAATGAATAGTGACAGGAATAAGGTGGTAACGATAGTTGATCAGCTGGACAAGCTGAAACAAGTACTTCATTAATTGATCTACCAGTTTGTGAGATGATAAATGAAACCCCTAAGAGAAGTGCGCAAATGGATCCGAGTAGAATAGTGCACAATGTCACTCCAGTGTCAGGGAGTTCGATGGGACCATTGCCAGATGAGTTAGATGATTGGATAAGGGGAATGGAAAAGCGAAAACCTCAACCACAGAGTATAGATGTGAGTAAACAGAGTGGATTTGGAAGAAATGATTATTGGTACAATAAGTCCAGACAGATTGAGTACTTACCGAGAAGAAGAGTTATTATTCTTGTGCAAAAATATTACATGGAAAACAAGAAATCTTCATGAGAAATTGACAGAGGCTGCTTGTGAATATGGAGTAGACATAGAGAAATCAAGGGTGTTACAGAAAACGTATAGATTAGATTTTACTGAAAAAGATTTGGAGAGTTTGAATGCGTCTGGAAAAAGATTGCAAATAAAAGAATTAATGAGTATCTTGAAGAAATGGGGAGATGTAGAACGGTGGAAAGGTAGATGGGTGAAAAAGAAAGAAGAAATGACTGCCAGCAAAAATGCGTCTTTATTTCTATTAAGAGAGTCAGGACAGGTTGAAATGGTGTGTCCGATGAGAGAAGTTCCAGGTGGTGGATATGTTCACGTTCCTTGGTCAAGACAGGATATATTATCCTTTACTAATGACTTCCCTAGATTGAGGGAAAAACCGGTTGAGTGGTACAAACAAGTAGAGAGGTTTGTAAAGGTTTCAAAGGTTTTGTTAAAGGATTTAGATGGATTGTTTGAGATTGTTGTTCCAGCCGATTTATGGACTGAGTGTAAGATTGCTGTTGATTGGCCTAAAGAAGAATATCCTAGAGATACGAAAACAGGTGCACCTTCAGATGAGGTGATGAAGAAATACAATCAGGTAATCACTTACCTGAAAGGAAAAATTTCTCCAAAAGAAACAGATTGGGTTAAAATTGACAGAACAACCCAAGAACCAAAAGAGTCGGTACATGCTTACTATGAAAGGTTGTTACAGGTGTTCAAACAGTACAGTGGGTTTGAGAATATTGGAGATAAAGATATGGGACATTTTGTGTATCGTTTTGTGTTTGGATTAAAACCAGAAATTAGTAACATGATTCAGCAACATTTGATTTGTTAGTAGAGTAAAACGGTTGATGAGATACTGAGGTATGCAAAATATTGCAGTGATGATTTTGAGTCAAGACACAAGAAGCTAAAAGAGAAAATTATGTGGGAACAGGTGAAAGTAGCAGAACAGCAAGACGGAAACAGTGGTTCCCAAACAGATTATCAAATGAGAGGTCAGAATCAGAATGGTCAAGTATCGAGTGGTGGTAGAGGTAGAGGTAAAATGAATAATGATGAATTGAAAAGGAAATTTCCTTGTCATGCGTGCGGAAAGTTTGGACATTGGAAGAACGAGTGTAGATCTGTTCTGAAGAATAATGGGATAAATCAAAATTTAAATTCACAGATGCAGAATGAGGTGGTTGTGAATCAACAACAGCAACAGCAGCAGCAGGTAGTTACTCCACAGTTACAGGTACCACAAGCTCCTATGCCAAATAATGTGAATGCTCAAGTGCAGAGATACAGTGCGCACACTGGATTTCACACAGGTGAACAAATTGGTAAGAATCAAAATGTGCAAATGGTTTCGCAATACTTGTTGCAGTGCAATGAGAGTGATTCAGACTCATCTCAATGACGGTGGGAGGAAGAGTGCTTGCTTGGCGCATCGCTAGAGGTAGATCAGTCAGGTCCATTTGTTGATGGAAAAGTGGAAGGTAATGATATTACATTCCTAGTGGACACTGGTGCTACCCGTTCTACTGTTAGAGCAGCAGAAATTCCAAACCTACCTCTCTCGGGAGAAACTATCCAAGTTGTAGGAGTCACAAATAAGCATATCAAAACCCCAATAACAAGTCCAATAGAAGTTCATATCGGTTCGTGGTATGTGATACGAGCCCGGTGAATCTTTTAGGGAGAGATTTGCTTTGCAAGATGAACTGCACCATCTATTGTACACCGGATGGTATTGCTTTTCAAACACCAGATGAGGATGTTGCGTTTAAAATGATGTTAGCGAAGCAAGGGACAGAAGTGGATGAGTTATTTTCACTTCTCACTGAAGAAGATTTGCCTGAAGAGTTGAGAAATACAGTAAGGTCTGATGTATGGGACTTTACAGGAAAAGAAATTGGTCTGATGAAAGGTGTGGATCCTATTCAGGTCATGGTGAAACTGGGTGCAACATTTCCAAATACACCTCAGTACAAAATGAGTCCTGAGATAACAGCAGGAGTTATTCCTGTGATTGACCAAATGATTGAGCAGGATATTTTAAGAGAAATACTAAGCAGTCCTTGAAATTCACCGATTATGGGAATTAAAAAGCCAAGTGGAAAATATAGAATAGTACAAGATTTACGCAAAACTAATAAGATTGTGGTACCCTGTTGTCCAATAGTGCCAAATCCAGCAGTGATTCTTTATCAAATCCCCTGTGACGCAGAATGGTACACAGTAATTGATCTGTGTCAAGCATTTTTCTTGCTTCCTTTACATCCGGATAGCCAGTATTTATTTGCTTTCCGGTTTGGAGACCGTGTTTTGGCATGGTGCCGAGTTCCTTAAGGGTAGACAGAGAGTCCTTCGATTTTTAATCAGATTTTGAAAAAGTGTTTGGAGACTTTGATAATGCCAGGTAAATTGGTTTTGGTTCAGTACATTGATGACCTACTGGTGGCATCAAGAACACGAGAGGCATGTGTGACAGATACAATTGCCTTACTGAACCATTTGGCAGAAGGTGGGCACAAAGTGTCACCAGCAAAATTACAGTTTTGTAAACAGGAGGTCCAATATTTGGGACACAAAATAGAGAAGGGAATCAGGAAAGTGACACCAGAACGAATCAGTGTGATTCAGCAAATGAGACCTCCTAAAACTCAGAAGGAAGTTCGAATGTTCTTGGGAATGGTTGGATACTGCAGACAGTGGATCAGTGGCTTTTCACTGATTGCAAAACCTTTACAGAGGTTGACACACAAAGATGTGACTGATCCGATTGAGTTGGACGATGAAAGCATGAAAGCATTTATTGAGTTACGAGAGTCTTTGTCGAGCACCTGCATTAGGAATGCCAGATTATACAAAGGATTTTGCATTGTACTGCTGTGAGAGAGATGGGTGTGCACTTTCAGTTTTGGCTCAAAGACATGGAATGGCACGACGTCCAGTGGCATATTTTTCTGCTACTTTGGATTCAGTGGCAGCAGCGTTACCAGGCTGTTTAAAGGCAGTGGCTGCTACTTGTGTGAGTCTGGAACAGAGTGAAGCGATTGTGATGGGACATCCAATTAAAGTTTATGTGCCACACTCTGTCGAAATTCTGTTGACAAGAACTCGAACACAGCACATGACCTATAGTTGGCTGAATAGGTATGAAAGAGTAATTTTGGGTGCTGAGAATGTGACTGTGGTGAGATGCACGACAATAAATCCGACAACATTGTTACCTAGTCCATTTTGTGAAGAAGTGAAAGATTAAGCAGATCATGATTGTTTGGATGTGACAGAATTTTGCACGAAACCAAGGCCAGACATTAAGGATACACCGCTAGAGGAGTCAGATAGTGTGATGTTTGTTGATGGATCATGTCTGAGAAATGAAAAAGATGTATTGAGTTCTGCCTATGCAGTATGCACAGTGGCTGCAGTTCTAGAAGCATCCTGTCTAAAAGGGGTAAACTCTGCACAAATTGCTGAACTCATAGCTCTAATTAGAGCATGTAAAATTGGCAAAAATTTGAGAGTAACCATATTTACTGACAGTCAATATGGTTTTGGGGTGGTTCACGATTTTGGTCAGTTATGGATGCAAAGGGGATTTCTGACTTCTTCAGGTTCTCCGATCAGGAACAGTAAAAATTTTAAAGATTTATTGGATGATTTGCAATTGCCCAAGAAGATTGTGGTGGTCAAATGTTCTGCACACAAGTCAGGAAATGATTATGGGACGAGCGGTAACAGATACGCTGATCAAGTAGTGCGTTTCTGTGCACAAAATTCAATTGCAATGAACAGAGGGGTGGAAAAGAAAAATACTAATTGCCACTTGATGTTTTCTTCTTTGGAAACTTGGGATGAAATTAGGCAGTTGCAGGAAGAGGCAGGAGACGAAGAAAAAGAACTTTGGATAAAATCAGGCTGCAAGAACAGACCAGAGGATGAGGTCTGGGTGTATACAGATGAAAGACCAGTTATGCCAGATTGTTTACTTTCTCAAATGGCAAGGGTGTACCATGGAATTGCACATGTTGGAAGAGATGCAATGATCAGGCTCTTCAAGCAGTCATGGCACAACCCTAAATTCAGAGTCATTGCAGAGAGTCTATGCCAGAGGTGTGTTACATGTCAGCAGCAAAATCCAGGCAGAAAGACATTTGTTAGTTGGGGACGAATTGGAAAGGCAGCAGGACCATTTACGAGGCTCCAACTTGACTTTATTGAGCTTCCCCCATGTAACGGACTAAAATATGTGTTAGTTGTTGTCTGTTTGTTTTCTTGTTGGGTAGAAGCCTACCCAACAAGAAGAAATGACAGCCTTACTGTTGCAAAATTGCTTTTGAGAGAATTAATACCAAAGTTCGGATTTCCAGTCACTTTAGAAACGGATAGGGGATCACATTTTAATGATGAGATAATTCGGATGATCTGTGCAGCATTACAAATTGAGCAAAAGCTGCATTGTGCCTATCGACCAGAAGCATCTGGAGTGGTCGAGCAAATCAATGGCACTATAAAATCTAGACTGGGAAAAGTGTGTGCATCCACAACACTGAAATGGCCTGACGCTTTACCCCTGGTATTGATGAGTCTTAGAAGCATTCCAGATAAAAAGACTGGATTGAGTCCTCATGAAGTCCTAATGGGAAGAGCAATGAGACAAGCAATTGTACCAGCAAACAAACTGATGAATATTTCTGATGATCTAGTGCATGATTATTGCAAAGGATTGGCTGATCTGGTGCGTTCTGTGTCTCATCAGGTTGGAGAAATTGCAACCACACAGCTGGATCAAGCACATGATCTGAGTCCAGGAGAGTGGGTTCTTGTCAAGAAACACGTGAGGAAGTCGTGTTTAGAACCCAGATGGCATGGATCATATCAGATTATTTTGGTGACAACGACAGCAGTGAAGTGTGGTGGCTTGCCCAACTGGATACACGCAAGTCATACAAGAAGAGTCCCAAGTCCACTTGAAAAAGAAGGCGAGCAGCAACTGGTCGATGGAAATAAGAAAACAGAAGCTGAAGGTTGTGAAACTAAAGAATCTAGGGTGACAGATTCTTACAAGTCTGTGGGTGATGAACAACCAAGCACAAGTCAAGTAGAGTGGGCATCAGCTACTGGGTCTCATAAGACTGCTGTTGAGCAAAAAGAAGAGGAAACTACTGAAAATAAAGAGCAAGTACATCAAAGAAAAAGGCTAAATAAAAGAACTTGTGAACTAGAAAAAGAAGGTGAAGAAGCGGTTCAAGCTAAGAGAGTGAAAAAGGGTGACAATTGGCCAAGCGTAGTGAAAAGACTGAAATACACTATTGAGAAGAGAAAACAAGAGCAAATAAATGAAGTTTCAAGCCAAACTGAACAAGAAGAATCAGAGGAAGATTTAGTGCGAAGAACAAAGAGAATAAGAATTCTGAGCAAGAAATACTCAGCTCCAGAATGGACATATGTGATATTGGAAGAAATTGAAAGCACAGATCCAATAAAAGAGAAGATGGTACTGGTACTGAGCAAGTTGATGAAAGCAAATTGAAACCGCCTTAAAATAACTGTGAAAGTTAAGGTGCAACAACTTCAGTCAATAACAAATTGAAAGATCAATTTTTTTTAAAGAAGACTAAAAAAAAACAACAATTTTTTTAAAAAGGGGTAAAGAAGAAAGCTTTGAAGTGTGGGATACACTATTTCTCAGGTGGTTTTTGGATAAGTTTGTCAAAATCTTTAGAGAGTTGTTAGAAATTTAGGTTTTTTCTTAGTTTTATTTTATTTTATAGTATACAAAAATGGCAGAAGACACAGTAACTGGACATCAAAAACCTAGTTTAAAAGTAGATGTATTAAAGCTTGCTTATGTAGTGTCCTACTACTAATGTTGATGTGGTTAATATTGACTGTCATTGTACCTGTTCTAATGGTGACTAATAACAAAAATAATACTAATAATGTGATAAGTGAGAGAGTGACTTCAGTTACTAAGGAAACATCTAATACTAACACAGAAGAGATAGATGAAAGTATTTATCATCATGATAAATCGATTAATGATTTCTCGTTAAATGTTTTTACAAAATTATTGTACGAGTATGTTGAGACAATGGATGTGAGAGATTGTTACTTGTGCATGCAATTACCTTCGTCTGTCTCAGAGGGGGTGACTTATCATCACCTTCCTTTAACATATGGTGTGTCGTGCAGTGTATTAACAAGTTTGTTTTACGTGACGGGGAAGTTACAATATTATTATTATTCAAACCTAGATTTAGTGTTTTCAGAAATTCCAATTAGAAAAGATATGAATAAGGTGTATAGTAATAGAAATGCGGGATACATGGGAGAATTTTTTCATATTACTCAGACACTAGATATAGTATATACTCATAGACATAATCTTACCTGTAGTTTGCGAGCTGAAGAGAAGGAATTCATTAACATGGTAGAAGATAGAAGACAGGATTTTCAAAGAAAAGCTGCTGAACAGAAGTCAGATGCACCACCATGGGCTTTCAGAGAGGGAAATTATAAAAAAGGCGAGACTTACGCTGCAATGTCTCTGGATTGGTATCATAAAGGGAAACTTTGCTTACTTAAGAGTAAAAACTGACTATAATAAATATTTCATTGGTACTAGTGAATGTGAACATACTTTTCTAATAACTGGTGGATGGGGATTGAAAGGTGGAACTGATCCTGTTTTCCCAGGAGTTTATTATGTGTGCGGTAAGAACGCTTACTATAGGTTGCCAGCACATTGGTATGGTAGTTGTTATTTTGGAATCATATTCCCCAAGGTGTATCATATAGATAGAAACAATAAAATCAATGAAATAAAGCATGGACTAACACGCAAAAAGAGAGCTAGTTTTTCAGAAATAATTGGTGATATTTTTGGTGCACTGATACCCTCAGTTGGAGTCGTTCTGAATTCGCATAAAATTCGAAATTTGTCCACAGTGGTTGATCGTTTATCAAAAGATACTGCTGGTGGGTTCCTGATGATTGATACTGAAATGGTTGCAATTAGATCAATGGTTTTGCAAAATCGACTTGCCCTTGATATTTTATTGGCAAAAGAGGGCGGAGTCTGTGGCATGTTGAAAATACAACACTGCTGTACTTATCCCTGATAAAAGTAAAAGTCTTGAGGGGCATATTAAGAATATTACGAAATGGATTGGACCGCGTTTTCGCACATGGGTTAAAATACTATATACAAGCCCGTCTGTATGTGTGCGAATGGGTCAAACCAGATCGGCGGAGTGGTTGTTGGGGCGGGGCACGCGACAGGGGTGCCCACTGTCGCTGCTGCTGTTTGCTCTGGCCATTGAGCCTATGGAAATATGGGCAAGACAGGAACTGGGCCACTGGGGCATACAAATTGGGCAGAGTACGCATCTTATCTCACTCTATGCGAACGATGCATTGTTTTATGTTACATCCCCGCGTGAAGCAATGCCACACCTGCTGAGGCTGATGGATAGGTTCACGACTTACTCAGGACTGCGCATAAATAGACGTAAATCCTTGGCGTTCCCTCTAGCAGGACTGCGAGATAGGGAAGCAGAGGATCTGCCTAGTCTGGGATTGTGGTGGGAGACGGATCACTTTAGATATCTAGGGGTGCAGGTGGCTCATGGTGACGCTCGGCTGCTCCAGCTGAACATGAGCAGGGTGGTGGAGTCGCTTAGGCACTCGGTAGAGTTCTGGAATACGCTGCCGCTGTCCTTAATGGGAAGACTGGCGGTGGCAAAGATGGTGATGCTGCTGAGATGCTTATATGCCTTGCAGAACGCACTGTGCCCGAGTCCTGTTAAGGTGTTTCGACAACTGAATTCGCTTCTGGTGACCCTGCTTTGGGCAGGGAAGCGTTGTAGAGTTGCACTGCAGGTGCTCCAGAAACGGTACGAGGAGGGTGGCCTTGGAGTACCCAGATTTGTTCTTTATTACTATGCGGCGCACCTTCAGTATGCGGTGCAGTGGCTGGATGAGGGTGACAATTGGGAAAAGTGTTTGTTAGCTGGGCGAGTGCGGCCAGAGGATCTACCTATGCTCTTGATGGAGGGTGCGGGGTGAGCGCGGAGTTGCCATATATTATTAGACAAACGGCTTATATATGGCAGAAAAACGTGGAACGAGTGCTGGGGCGGGCTCCCTTTCACCCGGAATTATCAGTTTGGCAGTTGGTCCCTGTGCGCAGGATGGCGGACAACATGTCTTTCCAGGCATGGACCGAGGGCGGCTGCAGGGTGTTGGCTGATTTATATATCAATGATACCTACCTTACATTTGAGCAGGCATGTGAAGGATTCGGTTTGGGTCAGGGACAATATCTACAATATGCTGGTCTAATGGAAGTGGCTAAGATGACATGGCCCACATATCCGGATATGCCCCGGACCACTGAGACCTTGGACATTTTGTTAACGTGTGGAGGAGGGTGCAGTCTGGTGTCCTTGTTATATAAGGCTATGAGGGCGGACTCGGGGTCTTTGGCGCGTAGGGCATGGGATGTTTGGAATGAAGACTTGCAGGCACCGTTACTGGAGAGGGAGTGAGCCAGAGTATGTACACTAACACGCAAGGTGTCCTGCAACGCCCGGTTCAAGTTGCTGCACTATAATTTCCTGCAGCGGGTGTATATGACCCCGGTGAGACTCCATCGTATTGATGCCTCCCGTTCACATGAATGTCCTAGATGTCATGGAATTCATGCTGGGTTTATGCATTTGGCGTGGGAATGTCCGGAAGTGCATCAGTATTGGCTTGGGGTAGTGGCACGGCTATGTGGAAGGGTGGGAATAGCGTTGGAGGCGAAGCCTGAGCAGTGCCTTCTAGGGCTGGTGCCACACCGTAAGAAGAGGAAAATGGTCAACAAGTTATTGCAGCTGGCGCTGGTATTAGCTAAACGGAGGGTTGCCATTTGCTGGATGGGGGCGCGGGCTCCCTCTTTTGCAAACTGGTTGAGAGACGTGGGGGAGTGATCCCTGGCAGAGGAACTACATATGAAAGCTTGCCGCAGGGACGAAAGGTTGGATGAGGATATAGCAACTTGGAGAGAATTATGCAGAGAATTGTTGAACCTCACAAGGACAGAAAGTGATCAGACTGCTGAGACAGATGGTGACGATAGTATGTAAGCGCAGGTGCACGTCTACCTAGCTGTATATGATGCTGTGTCTACTACTAAGCGATACCAAAGGGGATGATGGACGGAGCGCTTGAGCTAATCAAACACTCACCCCCAGTCAACTGATCTGGGTTTAATCCATCATCATTCTTTAGCTCACGCCACCACCGGAAACAAGCATCCTGGGACCGGTTTCTGGCCATTCAGCCGTCATAAGCCAGGCTAGCTTGAATCCCTTGCTCACTTTGCCACTGGATTCAAGATAGCCTGGCTGATGAGGGTTTTGAACCCGAAACCGGTCCCAGGATGCTTGTTTCCGGTCCAGGGAAGACATGGCTTGGCAGTTCGGGCTGGACTGTTCCCATGAGGCACAGGGTCAGACTGATTTGCATATGGCCATGTCTGAACTGGGGTGGTGGAGTGAGCTAAAGAATGATGATGGATTAAACCCAGATCAGTTGACTGGGGTGAGTGTTTGATTTGCTCTAACGCTCCGTCCATCATCCCCTTTGGTATCGCTTTGTTCGCCCTAAGTTGGCAGGGTATGCCCAGACGTGGGTCCCTTGCTCACTTTGCCACTGGATTCAAGATAGCCTGGCTGATGAGGGTTTTGAACCCGAAACCGGTCCCAGGATGCTTGTTTCCTGTCCAGGGAAGACATGGCTTGGCAGTTCGGGCTGGACTGTTCCCATGAGGCACAGGGTCAGACTGATTTGCATATGGCCATGTCTGAACTGGGGTGGTGGAGTGAGCTAAAGAATGATGATGGATTAAACCCAGATCAGTTGACTGGGGGTGAGTGTTTGATTTGCTCTAACGCTCCGTCCATCATCCCCTTTGGTATCGCTTTGTTCGCCCTAAGTTGGCAGGGTATGCCCAGACGTGGGTCCCTTGCTCACTTTGCCACTGGATTCAAGATAGCCTGGCTGATGAGGGTTTTGAACCCGAAACCGGTCCCAGGATGCTTGTTTCCGGTCCAGGGAAGACATGGCTTGGCAGTTCGGGCTGGACTGTTCCCATGAGGCACAGGGTCAGACTGATTTGCATATGGCCATGTCTGAACTGGGGTGGTGGAGTGAGCTAAAGAATGATGATGGATTAAACCCAGATCAGTTGACTGGGGGTGAGTGTTTGATTTGCTCTAACGCTCCGTCCATCATCCCCTTTGGTATCGCTTTGTTCGCCCTAAGTTGGCAGGGTATGCCCAGACGTGGGTCCCTTGCTCACTTTGCCACTGGATTCAAGATAGCCTGGCTGATGAGGGTTTTGAACCCGAAACCGGTCCCAGGATGCTTTGTTTCCGGTCCAGGGAAGACATGGCTTGGCAGTTCGGGCTGGACGGTTCCCATGAGGCACAGGGTCAGACTGATTTGCATATGGCCATGTCTGAACTGGGGTGGTGGAGTGAGCTAAAGAATGATGATGGATTAAACCCAGATCAGTTGACTGGGGGTGAGTGTTTGATTTGCTCTAACGCTCCGTCCATCATCCCCTTTGGTATTGCTTTGTTCGCCCTAAGTTGGCAGGGTATGCCCAGACGTGGGTCCCTTGCTCACTTTGCCACTGGATTCAAGATAGCCTGGCTGATGAGGGTTTTGAACCCGAAACCGGTCCCAGGATGCTTGTTTCCGGTCCAGGGAAGATATGGCTTGGCAGTTCGGGCTGGACTGTTCCCATGAGGCACAGGGTCAGACTGATTTGCATATGGCCATGTCTGAACTGGGGTGGTGGAGTGAGCTAAAGAATGATGATGGATTAAACCCAGATCAGTTGACTGGGGGTGAGTGTTTGATTTGCTCTAACGCTCCGTCCATCATCCCCTTTGGTATCGCTGTGTCTACTACTAAGCCATGAAAAATGTAAAGTGTATTTACCTGTGCTATGTGTCTGGGGCTCTAATATGTATAACGTAAACAAGTCAATGGATATTGTCTCGAAGGATTCTGTAAATGACCGCTCAGTTTGTGGTGAAAAGTTATAAATAAAGTTTAAAAAAAGAATATTACGAAATTGCATGAAGATTTGACTCAACTGGAGGCTGATGGTGTTTGGGAGAAACTTGGTAAGGGTTTTTCCTCCGTAGGTAAATGGTTTTCTACATTTGGGAGTAGCTTATTAGGGAAAATACTAATACCAATTATTTCAATAGCTGTAGTGACAATGTCAATAATAATGGCATATAAATGTTGCAAGTATAGATGTGGAAGGAAGGAGATGACAGAGTCAGACAATAAACGTAAAGCAAGAAAAAGAGAAAGAGAAGAGATAGAACTAGAAGATATGAGAGGAAACTATTATGAAATGATGAAAGATCTAGATGAGAAAATGGCAAAACGGGAAAGAAGTACAGTCCTTTAGGTGAAAATAAAGGTGGCAATTGGTATGATGGTTATTTTTGTGATGGCTCAAAAATGCCATCAAAGGGGAATTGATGGAGCAGGGTTTGGAGAAAATAAAACCTGCTCGGATTAAGTCCTCAGTAACATTTACTAACAGTGTGCTGTGAAAATAACGGGCAAAAACACGAAAACAAGGGGAAATGCTTTTGCGCATGCTTGCACTAATGCGTGGACTAATGCATGAAAACTAGGCCGCATTTGCGTTCTGCTTGAAAGTAAAATAATAATAATGCCGTTTTTGCACATTAATGCTCTTGCTAGAAATACCACGGGGGATAGTGCAATGGTGGGTGGTGAACAGTGAGAATTTCATTTCATGAAAATAATAATGTTTGTGTTTTGTTCATCGTAGTGATGCACGCATGAGCCTACATCTTTGCATGTCAGTCGAGGGTTAAAGAAATAAAATACGAATAAATAAGCTGAAAATCGAGCTCTGAGAGAGAATGGAAAAGGCAACGGCTGATAACCTTCAAAGATTATTGTATGTCTGCCAAGTAACGGAAAGATGGCCGTGGGATCAAGTGCAAATGTACAAACTTCTTCCGCAGAAACTGCAAAGGCGAACAATGAAAATGTAGAGACTTGCAACATGTTACTTGTTGGAGGCAACGTGTATTCATGAGACGTGGTTAACGTAATGTGAAAAATATAAAAGAAAGAATGCTGTGAAAACATGGACGTGACTATGGTGGTGTGATAGAACACCCCCCAAACTGACCAATGAGAGACTGAGTTTCTGAAAATGTTGCTACAATGATGGGTTGGGCATGTAGGTTTTAGGGTATAACTGGGGTGCCTGGGGGTTGGCGCGCGCGTCTTTGGAGAAGCTAGAGAGAAGGAGATCGTCGCTGTCCGTCGGTTTGCTGTATCCAGATTGAGGCCTACTTATTTCTTGTTCCTGTCCTACTCTTTGTTCCCTGAACCTTCTCGGGGAACCCCCATCTGTTCCCATGGCCAGGGGGTAGATTTTCCACTGAAATATTTGGGTTAGTATAGCTAAATGAGCCGTACGTTGCATAATCATTTGCAAATGTATACTTGTCTCTGAAACTGTTGTCTCCTCATCTATCCACTCCCTCATTTGCATTTTTGTTCATTTTGATATGAGTTTGACACTGTTTGCTCTGATTAATGTTCTCTCTCTGTGATTGAATCTTTGTTTGTTTTGTAAACCTGTACAAGATGGGTATTTTACCTTCACATTATTTTGCGATAAACACTGTTAACCTTACACTGAGTTTGTGGTTTATTTAGTAGTATAGATAGATAGTTAGTACTAATTATTACCATCAACTTCTCAACTTTAGGTCCATCGACCAGAGGAAAGAGAGTTGATATGCAGGTTCAGTTATGTATTTAGTATGTTAGGTATGATCCTGTATATATGAATAACTAATTAAACTCAAACTTGAACAGCGCAAAGGGATTTGTTTTGTTGGGTGTATGAGTATGGGCCAGTGATTGCGTTAATATTGATTATCGATCCCTGATTGGCGCTGCATCAACTGTGTGCCCAACAGAAATCCATAAAATTGCCTGTGGCACCAGAATCTACCATTATCTGAACGTCCATAACCTGTTGTCCCCATTCCAGCTGGGAGGAATGGAAAAAAACGTGAGGGGAAGACAAGAAAGCATCTGACTGAACAAACTGTTGCGAGACAAGTAACCCTGACCTACCCGAAATCTCTGTCTCTCCAGACTTTGGGCTTGTTAGTTTTCCGAATTGTTTCTTTTCTTGGACTTCACAGGGCATTCTCTAAGAAAATGACCCTGTTTTCCGCAGTATAAACATAATTTATCCCACCTTCTCTGTCTTTCCTCTTCACTAAGGGGGCTCCGTATGCTTCCTATCTGCATTGGCTCCGGTTCTTCTACTACCTTTTCTAAGTCTGGTTCTTTCTCTTTGTAGGTTATGACTCGACCTTCTGAACGCCCCTTCTCTCTTTTCCTTTCATTAATTCTATGATCTAATTTTACTACCAGGTCTATAAGGGCGTTACAGGACTCAGGGGGATCAACCACTTGTGCTAATAGATCTTTTAGGGCCAGATGTACAACGCTTTTTAGCGTGCGCATACGGGTCTTAGACCCGTTTGCGCACGCTAAAAAGCATGGGCCCATGTACAAACAGTATTTTGCGAGTCGCAAAAAAATTGTGACTCGCAAAATACTGTTTTGCGACTCGCTATTAGGAAGGGGCGTTCCCTTCCTAATAGCGACCGCAAAGCTATTTACCAATGTTTTGCAACCGCAATTGCGGTCGCAAAACACTCGCAAATTACCACCTACTTCAAGTAGGTGGTAATGCATTCGCAAATGGGGAGGGGTCCCCAGGGGACCCCTTCCCCTTTGCAAATGCATGCAGTATTATTTATAAGGGCAGGCAGTGGTCCCAGGGACCACTGCCTGCCCTTAAAAAATGAAACGAAAAAGTTTCTTTTTTTTAAAAAATGCATCCCGTTTTGCTTTAAGGAAAATGGGCTGCATTAAAAAAAAAAAAGCTGCTTTATTTAAAAGCAGTCCCAGACATGGTGGTCTGCTGAGCCCAGCAGGCCACCATCCCTGGGAGGGCCTGTCATTCCCAATGGGCTCGCAACTTGCGAGAGGCTCATTAATATTCATGAGCCTCGCAATTTGCGACCCCATTGGGAATTGCAAACAGTGTTAAACACACTGTTGTACATGTCAAATAGCGCCTCGCAAATTGCAAGTCGCAAATGCGACGCAATTTGCGAGGCGCTATTTGGCAGGTCATACATCTGGCCCCATGTTCGTCTCTTAACCCTCTATAAAACAAGGCACTACGTTTTGTCTCAGGCCATCCAGCTTCGGCTACCAATCTGTGAAATGTAAGTCGTTAACTCCTTTGATCCCTGTTTCAGATTTAAAAGTTCTGTATCCATTGATTGCATGAAGGAGTGCCTATCGAACAGTTTCCTTAACTCTTCCTTGAAGGCTACGTAATCATGCAGTAATGGGTCGTTTCTTTCTATGAGGGGTATAGACCAATTGGCTGCTGTTCCTCCTAAATAGGAAAAGACAAATGCTACTTTGGCTTGATCGTTTGGGAAGCAGGAAGCCTTGCACATAAAATGGAGCTGGCAGTGACTAATAAAGGCAGCAAACTTAGCAGGGTCCCCCATGAACCTCTCTGGAGGGGCTAAGGGAATAGACTGAGGTGTAGTTACTTGTATAACAGGGACATTTGTGCTGGGGGACTGGGATGAAGATGGAAACTGAACCCCTGCACCTCCTGCCATGTTCCCTAAGCTAGACTCAGGCCTCATACCCCGCTGGACAGAATCTGCTCGTGCAGCTAAGGCTTGGGTTTCCTTCTGAAGGTTACCCAGCATGTGGGCTAAATCCGTGAGTGTCACCTGACTCATTTCCATAGCTTTCGGGCGGAAATTAAAACTTGGGCTTCGCGTTCTGTCAAATTTCCTACTTACGTTTCCGCAGGAATGCCATGCAAAGATGAAAGGTCCCAACCTCTCTTGGTCACAAATTGCACCCAACTATGTCAAAGTGTCAACATTGACCAGGGGAAGAAGGGAAAATAGAGAAATAAGAAATGTCCCACGACGTACCCCACTCTAGGATATAACCAAACAGCCAGGGGAAATATCTGTCGTACAAAAGACAGAAAGTGTAAGTATACAGGGAAATACTAATCCTATAAGTCTATACAGGAAAATATGTGGAATTCTAAGTACCTGATAAGTTCCCTTCTTCCACTAATACTGATAAGTTGTTCGAGTGGACGGTTCGTTTTTGTCTAAAAGAAAAAGAGAAAAGAAAGAGCGTAAATAAAGAATTCAGAAAATAGAAATGAGAAAAGAAAATAGAAGAGCACACTGAAACCCACCTATGGGCTCACGATGACTGGGTTTGTAATTCCAGAACCAATATTCGAATGTAAAGTCAACATAGGGTAGATGTGGTAAAAATGATATAAAATAAAGTCCACCTTAGCGTCAGGTAGATCTAATAGAAATTCCTTTGCTTTCAGGAATATTCTTGAAATAATCAAAGGCAGGAAAACAAAACAGATCTCCAAGGACACGGGCTCCTCATCAGATAAGTATTAAAGTAATATAAAAAATAATTAGTATATTCAGCGCTAAAAGCGCTGTTACCGTAAAGGAGTAATGCAGCTTTCTTGTTGCTTTTCCCTTTTTAGGAGTTTCATCTGTGATGCAGTCACATTGGAGCTGGGGTCAAACCATGGAGTAACGTGAGGAGCGACCCAAGACGCCAGAGCTGGAGACTCAACGAAGAAGGAAGGAGGACGCAGGAGACCCAACGAAGGATCCGGCGAACAGAAGACCCGGAAGTTCAGGTAATGAACCGGAAAGGAATGCTCTGAATCCCGAAGCTGGAACGCGAAGCGTCTCAGCTCGCGGTCGGAGAGGCTTTAAGCCCTGTTGCCGGTTCCCGCGCATGCTCGGTAGCGGGACCGGCCATTATGGTAGTTCGCCGGTGCCCCGCAGCTATATGCAGGGGGAAGTGAAACCGGCAAGCGTGACAGACTGAGAGTAATGAAAATTATCAGTCGAGCCATCGTAGTTGCTACTCCAGTTGGTAGGAATCTGCAATTTCAGGGAAAATGCTTGTTTGCAGCTCCCTATCTGCCACTTATCAGCATATAGGATCCAGGTCCATTCATAGAACAGAGAAATGAGCCACTCGCAGGCGAGGTATTATGCCATGATATATATTTTCCTAATACATTTTTGATAGACATACAATGATGATATGTTTTGGCCAGCTTGGTCTTGCCTTTCTAAAATGTCAAGTGAAGGTAGTAAAAACAACCCAATGACAAATACATGGCATACTCCTAAAATCTTTCCTTTGGTATACATTTGCTACATTCTGATTAAACTGGTGCGCCATGGGCAAACAGGTAAAGTGAACTCTATTACAATGATTGCGCTGCCCCCAGGGCTGCTGTGAACTTCTGATCTGGTGGCAACGCATTCAAGTGAAATTTGGAGCAGCTGCTTCAAAGCTGCTCAGTGTTTCACTGTGGAAGTGGCAACCTGCCTGCACTTCAAAGAGGGATTACATATCCCTTTGCAGGCGGGTGCAAGTGAGTAACTGCATCCGCCTGCAAGGGAATATCTGGGGTGGGGGGTCTATAGGGTCCCCTTTCCCCCCTCCAGAGGGCTGCCATCAGGGGGGGCACTGACAGTGTGCCTTTTCTTTATGGCGCACTTTCAGTGCATCTCCTGACAGCTTCTTTGCCTTTGCACCCGCGTCCATAATACGGCGCACATGTAAAGAGATTCCCTCGGCATGGGGCCACACCCCCATGCAAATGAGGGAACGCCCTCTTGTAATAGCGCTAGCACTGCATGTGCACCAGCGCTATCTGAAGTTACAAATTGAGTGGTCTCCCATGGGTGGCATAATACATGCTTCAGCCCATGGGGGACCCCTGTTGTACCTATGCCCTGGGTATCTTAGTACCATATACTAGGGACTGATAAGGTTGCACCATTGTCCAATCTGGGATATACCTAAGTACTTACCAAACCAATTTAGGGGAGAAAACCCAGAAACGGGGGTCCTGATTAGCAGGATCCCAGTCAGACTAGTCAGAAACAGTATTACATCAAGCAAAAAGTGGGGTTAACCACAAAAGCAGATCCTACTTTCCTACACACGGCCAAAGTGTAATGTGCCAAGTGCGTATGTCCCTATGAAGACTCTCAGATCCTTTATAACAGTTTGAACGTCAGCCGAGCACTGGGGCAAAACCCACAAGAATCTAGAGCATGAATCCACTGCCACCAAGATTTACTTGTAAGCCCCGTCACATTGTAAGGGGCCGCAGTGGTCCAAATAGACACATGCGAGAGGTATGTCTGATATCAGTAATGGTGTTTGCGGTGGACGCGCTACGGTGGAGCCTTTTATCTACTGACAGCTGTCGAACTTAAGGACAAAGCCCATGGTCTGTTTGGTAAGACCTGGCCACCAGTACCGTTGTTTTAGTAGTGAAACAGTCGCAGTGATACCTCCGTGTGCTGAACCCAGACCCTCGTGTGCAGCTAGAATTAAACCTAATCTGCGATCCATATTTGGTATTACTGTATCCCCCAATCCTGGAATTTGAGCATACCGGAATGTTTTGCGCATCTAACTTGTAGGAGTACTTAAGGAGTTAGACGGGTAGCTTAAAAGCACGTGGAGGATATGTTTATGATGGGTATGACCAGTGAGGTGTCGGTCATCGAAAGAGTAATCTCTTATTTAGGTGTTTGAACAAGCATTTTTATTGAACTGTGTTAAGATGAAGCTCATTACATATGCGAGATAAGGGGTTAAACTAGAGGCTTGAAACCACAGTGACGACATGGGTGATATACTGGTGATGTGCATGAATGCTGAGGTGTGGGTAATGACGTCTTTGCAGTAGAAAGAATGAGTGAATGAATATGGGGCTTGGAGAGAGCCTTGACCACCACTTGAGAAGTAATCAAGTCATGATCATGAAATTGATGAATGTGGTACGATGGTTGAAAACACAGCGAAGGAAGGCATTTTTTATGAGATGGAATCAATTATTTATATAATAATACAATAAGAATGTGATTCCATTTAGAATGGTTAT
Source organism: Calotriton arnoldi (assembly GCA_963921515.1). Classification (NCBI taxonomy): domain Eukaryota; kingdom Metazoa; phylum Chordata; class Amphibia; order Caudata; family Salamandridae; genus Calotriton; species Calotriton arnoldi. The sequence continues at coordinate 2,403,428 of CAWUFW010000765.1, read as the reverse complement.
AGTGGGCCCTTTATTTGTGTTTTACTGAATACATGTCATAGGATCCGTTGAAACGTGTTGCTAAGTGAATCTCAAGAATAATAATTTTACGTAACATTGACTAATAATGATATTAAATTGTATATGTATTAAACTTCACCACACAGTGGTCTGACATCTCGTTAGGGGTACCCAGTTTGTGACCAAGACAGGGTCCTTCATTCTCTCCCATCAGGTAATGGGGTTGGATCGTCCCTTGGGGGAATTCTTGGCTCTACACCTACACACACTCTAGGTACACTTAGAGTAGGGTTCGCATAGTAGGAGTAGGTTCGGTTATGGCCTTGTTTTAGGTGCCTGCATATATACACTGCTTTAGCACCATGGTAGAACTATATCTTTAACTTTACTTTTTAACTTTATTTTGGCTGTAAGCCATAAAAGCACATGAATAAAACATACATAAAACATTTGGCATTTACAGTATAAATGTGCAAAATTCAATGCAATAATATAACCAATGAAGCAACCTATGACTCTTTGCTATGAAGCAGGCTCCTACAGCGTAAGGATTTAATGCAATTTGTCTGGGGGTGCCTGGTACCTCCCTAGGCTTAAATTATTTGTTGACATAATTGGAAATCCAGCTATCCTGAAGCTAAGCAATTGTGGCTTTCTGGGCAATAACATAGGTTATTTACCTGCTAAAAGGCTAAAAGAATATATTAGCCTTCCTATTCTCCAACAATTGTACAGCTGCCATGTTACTGTTCGCCACTATACACGTTTCTTATGAGGAATCTTGACTTGAACCTTATTCTCCACACACTCATCAGAAAATGAGAGGGAGCAAAGATTGACAACCTGTATGTGTCGCGTCTCAGAATCCTAAGTGCTTCCTTATGTTCCCTAACTCCCAATTTCTGATAGAGCGGAATAATTCAACACCTCCTTTGCGACACGTAGATTGGACAGAAGAAGATAATGTGCTCAATGGTTTCTTTTTGATTCCCACAGGCCGGACAATGCAACTCCTTTGCCCATAGTACACGCCCCCTCTTTGCAGTAACGGCCCGGACAGGTAAAGTTCCATACCGGAACTGCAAGTAAAGACGCTTAGCTGGAGGAGGTTCTATATCGTCCAGGAAGTCCTCTAGCTTAAAGGAATCCTTAGCTGTGAGATAGGCCTTTATTAGAGTTCCATGGCCGACTGGCTATGCATGCGATTATCTCTATATTGCCATTATGCAGTCTTAATATGTAATTTGGAACTAGCCCCGGCCTGGACCGGGGTCTTCCATAGACCCTCAAGGCCAATCGCTATTAATGTACCCTTTACATGCTTTAGCTATGGAATTCTGCTAGAGCCCACTTGGGACAAGATTTCCTCTCATCCCTGTCGATAAGCAGATAGCTCCGGGGTGACCCAGATCCTCCTCCAATAAAGTGTGGGGTGCAGTGCCAATGTATCTGTGATATTTCTGCCCCCAAGGCCCAGTTTAAGTGGGAGCAAAGGCATGCTTACTGGTAAACGGACCAGCTGTCGCAAAAAACGATTTTCCACCATTTCCAATGAGATCGTACCCTGATGTCCCCACAGCTCGGCACCACAGGCAGCAGTCCCCAAAGCTTTAAGATTGTAAATTTGGATCGCTGGTAGAATTGGGCGATACTGTGAACTGCGTGACATTTTGAGAATGCCTCCCACTACTTGCTCGGTTTTTAATCGTCGTTGTGTAATGTGAGCTTGCCACCCCAGGTGTTCTGTAAGTGTGAGGCCTAAGTACACAAATGTACGGACACGTTCTAATGGGGCCCCTGCCAGAGTGAGATGGTCGTGATCGAAGGCCCAGGATTAAGCACCATATACTTGGTTTTACTTACATTGATCTCCAATCCTCTCATCCTGCAGAAGCAATCAAACTGATCCAGAAGCCTATGAAGTCCCATTAAGGTTTTGGAGATCAGTAAGGTATCATCAGAAAACATGAGGGCAGGGACCCTCATGTTTGCCAATCTAGGCGCGTCGTTTTCACATTGGTCCAGAAATTTAACTAGGCCGCTAATGTAGAGTGTAAACAGCGTGGGTGCCAACACGCCCCTGCCTGACTCCTCTAAGGGTAAAGGATCGGTTAGCTCTCCTGATCTGCCATGTCTTACCTGCGCAAAGTTGTTAGAATGTAGCCTGACTATGGTATCTGACAAATAGCTTGGCACTCCCATTTCAGAAAAGACCTGCCAGAGGGTTTATCTTGGTACCAAGTCAAAGGCAGAGAGCAAATCTACAAACACAACATAAAGGCGCCCTCCTCCCAGTGTAACTGTTTTCCAGTACAACATTTGTAGACAAAACGCTTGATCAATTATGCTTGTGGACTTTCTGAAGTCTACCTGTAGGGGTGTCAGAATCTCATTATCAGCAAGCCAATCCTGTAGTCTACCCAGGATCACTTTGCAAAAAAGCTTTTGTGTACTGTCTAGACGTATTGGACGATAATTCGTCGGCAAGTCACGTTAGCCCTTTTTAAAGATGTGGATTATTTCGGCCCAAGCATGTGGTATGGGGGCCCCCTGCAGGATAGCCGAGTACAGTACTGAGAAATAGGCACTCCAGAGTTTAATCTCGCTCAGGAATAGATCACCCGGAATTTTGTCCATCCCTGGGGATTTATTCGGGACTATTCCCCTTATTGCCAGGTTAATTTCCTCCACTGTAATGTCTGTGGACTCCTCTTCTTGTGCATAGGTGGTGGGCCCTTGTGTGACAATCTTATGATTCACCACCCCTTGTACCCTGAGCAGTTGGTGGTTTTCCCCTACCCCCAACTGTCCTCCCGTGTTAACTAGCTGATCTCCCTTCTGCATGTATAGACTGGTGAAGTGTACCACCCAGTCTTGAGCTGCGATATTGTTTTCTATGATGCTATATCCATCCCTGCTTCCTGTTACTACTAAGTTCCAAAAGGAACATTGCTCTTTCATTTTGGTGGCATCTAGGAGAGCCTCCCAAATTCCCTGTTCCCATTCTTTTTTGGCATTCATTGATACAATCTTATAGCGCCGCCTAGCAGCCTGGATCAGTAGTCTATCACTCTGTTTGATCGTAATGATCAGAACAGACTTAGAGTCTCGTCATGCTTTGTTAAACCAAGATTTGGGGCTCTTCCTACCCACTGTACGCCTTGTTTTGGCTAAAAATAAGCTCCTCAGATTCGTATACATTCGTGTGTGGGTTTCAATTATCTCCCCAAATGACTCAGGAGTACTCCCTGAGCTGATCAATGGAACCATATCCTCCATACCTGCCTCAACCGTCCTGTAGATCTCACTAATAGTCTCCTGGGAATGTCCTATTGTACTCCATTTGACTCTACGTCCATTGCTAGTTATTCTAAGTCTTCTATCGAAGGGCTCCCCAGATAAGTTATGTTGTGCACTAAATGACAGAC